>CAJQUW010006757.1:195000-1566733 GCA_907163375.1 Prostheceraeus crozeri
TTTTTCAAAGTTTTAACATATAGACTAAGGTTTTCAAGTATCCTGAGTTCAAATATGCTATCAGATTTGAAATTTAACTAAGTCTAAGGCAGCTTTGAGGGGTTAGATCCCAGCTACTGATCACTACCTTTGACTCGGCGTTCCTGTTACCACTTCGGGGCAGTGACAATGATGTCTTCAGCTGTAAAGAGCGGGTATCGGGGAAGATCTCTCACTTCCCTAGTGATCGGTACAAGGCCTTCGGGCTGTCGACGGGATCGAGTGCCACTCACTACACTCTTTAGGAATATGACTGTACTACATGATTCCAAACTTATACAAATTTCATTATCTTACAGTTCACAATAAAATCTAACATGGCCAATGACAAAAATCGTAAATATCACATCAAAATGTGCTCTTGTGGGCGAGTTAATCGCAGTGCGGACGCCAAAGCTCATGTGAAGAAGGCGGGCACCGGCCACATGATTGTCTTGAATAGGGTTGCTTGCGTAAAGTGTAGAGTGCTGAAGGGTGATGAGGATGAGGTGCGTTTTTACAGAGTGCATGCTGACTGTAGTGGTGGTTTAGTGACTGATTTGAGATTTACGCAGTTGATTGTGGAAGAGAGGGAGCGAATGTTGGCGAATGTTGCGAATGTTGTTGAGAATGTTGTTGAGAATGTTGTTGAGAATGATGAGTTGGCGAGAGCGGTTGCGTCGTTGGAGGGTGAGATTGAGCAGCGGAAGAGAGTGCTTGAGAGTGATGATGAGGATGATGTGGATTTAGATAGGGAGCGTGTGAGGAAGCGTGTGAGGAAGTTGAGCTCTTCGTCATCGGAGGTGTCCAACATCGTCATCACCGACCCCCCGAAGAGCTCATCTTCCCCAAAAGTGAAGAGTGGTGGGATTCGTATGCAGTCGGCGAGGTGGTTGAAGGATGAAGAGAAGAGGCATGTTTCGCAGCAGATGGCGCATGAGTTGTTAGTGAATAAGTTTGAGAGTTTGAAGAAAGTGAAGGATGAAGTTGTGAAGGAGTTGGATGAGTTGAAAAAGAAGGATTTGAAGTCGAAGGAGGTGGCGGATGAAAACATTAGAATGAGGCGTTGTGTGACTGATTTGAAGAATAAGACGCGAGAGTTGGAAGAGAAGAATGATGCGTGTGAGAAGAGGGCGAGTGCTGCGGAGAGAAGAATGAGAGATGCAGAGGCGAAGTTTGAGGAGATGATGAAGGAGATGAGTGTGTTGAGAGCGAGGAATGTTGAGTTGGAGAGGACTGTGGCTCGGCGGGGTGATGAGAGGCAGGCGTGTGAGAAGTTGGAGCGCATGAGGGATGAGTGGGAACGTGTGAATGAGGATCGTTTGTTTGAATTTCACATCCCTATTCGGGACAATCATTTGGCCGGCGAAGTATTGGTAAATAAAAATCTGGACGAGTCAATTATTTGCTACAACGGTCATCCGAGCAAGAAGTGTCTCCATGCAAGCTTACGAATGCGCGGTCACTTGCATAAATTTTCGATTCGGAAACGCGCGAGACTACCTAAGGATGACTAACTTGGTAAGTGAAAAGCAAATAAGATAGTATATCCTATTCTAATACATATCATTTTCATTGCAGATCTTTGCCCGCCTTCACCACCCCATCAATTTACTCCCGAGAACGAACCATCGGCTCTCTTAAGGGCCACCTAGGGGCAAGACATGATAGAACCTCCACGCGGTTTGCCCTGGGCAGTCTTCGGACTGGCGAATACTATCATTAAGTTGAATCTGCTATCAGTCAACTTGAACGTTGCGTCGCGTTAGAGGGGTATATAAACCACTGCCTCTCATTTCATTTCATTTCAATCATGCAGACGCCGAACAGTCAAGTTAGCTCTCCTCGCGGACCGCAGATAAGGCCGCGAAATTTATTTGAGGAGTTTGTCAGGCTAGAGGAGCAAGACAGAGTCCACAACAATCTTGCTCGGATTGGCAATCCGATGACAGCAACTGCTGTCAATCCAACGGAATGGTGCTACATTCCACTCTATACTCACATGCCAGTTAGTGTGGAAGTCGACAGTGCTACCAAAGAGAGAGTCTTTGACTCTCTCAGCAGAATTGGTAGGCTGTAGGATGACGACTCCCGAGAACGAACCATCGGCTCTCTTAAGGGCCACCATGGGGCAAGACATGATAGAACCTCCTCGCGGTTTGCCCTGGGCAGTCTTCGGACTGGCGAATACTATCATTAAGTTGAATCTGCTATCAGTCAACTTGAACATTATGCAGTCGATTGCTATCCCTGAAGCATTCTGATTCGCTGTTGAGCAATTCATTGTTGAAAACCCTATATAAGCCAGAAGATTGTAGCGCTTCTCATTCAATTTTGAAGTCACGATGGAAGCGACATCTGCCGACAATATTCCCGTCTTCACTGATGAAGACAACGGCATTCCCGAGTTCGTCATCCTCGACGAGTGGGATGAGGATGAGAAGAAGGGGAAGATCAAGAGGATCGTTTGGACGGATGAGGTGTGGACTCCAAATACCACCCGCATCCGAAAGGTGCCAGATGCACCACCACGGCTTAGGCGGTATAGGGTATACGAGAACCTAACCGTCATACCTATTGACTATTCAAGCCAATAGTCATCTTGTTACTCCCGAGAACGAACCATCGGCTCTCTTAAGGGCCACCATGGGGCAAGACATGATAGAACCTCCTCGCGGTTTGCCCTGGGCAGTCTTCGGACTGGCGAATACTATCATTAAGTTGAATCTGCTATCAGTCAACTTGAACGTTGCAAATGAAGTTCGGTGTAATACTTCCTTTCGACGGGCGTTCCTGTAAAGGGCGGCGGTGAAACCCGTAGCTATGTATACCGCAAGGGACATTCGGCAATGGTCAATCTTGTTAAACCTCTCTGCGTCATGTTTGCAAGTGATTGCCTCTGTCTCAACGTAGCATGCATTCGCGTCAGGGCGACATTTAGCCAACTGTCGAAGGTTGCCTAAAACTTTCCATTGCATACGTTATGAGAACCATTAGTTCTACCTGTCTCTATCAATGAGACGAATTGATGAATGGAATGAAATGGGAGGACACTCACGCGCCACACGCAACATAACACACTTCTCTCTTCCGTAGTCTAACAAGCTCTTTACACATGGATCGCAGTCGATTGCTATCCCTGTATCAGAAGTGTAAGCTATCTTAATTTATTTGACACTATTTTATCTACCATCATCGTCCATATGAAATGTTTTTAGATTTACAAGTTAGACTAAGCGTGCTACTATTTCCAAATGAAAAAGTATACATGGTTAAATCATCCACTTAAGCCCATCCGTAGTCTAACAAGCTCTTTACACATGGATCGCAGTCGATTGCTATCCCTGTATCAGAAGTGTAAGCTATCTTAATTTATTTGACACTATTTTATCTACCATCATCGTCCATATGAAATGTTTTTAGATTTACAAGTTAGACTAAGCGTGCTACTATTTCCAAATGAAAAAGTATACATGGTTAAATCATCCACTTAAGCCCATCCGTAGTCTAACAAGCTCTTTACACATGGATCGCAGTCGATTGCTATCCCTGTATCAGAAGTGTAAGCTATCTTAATTTATTTGACACTATTTCATCTACCATCATCGTCCATATGAAATGTTATAAGATTTACAAGTTAAACTAAGCGTGCTACTATTTCCAAATGAAAAAGTATACATGGTTAAATTATTCACTAAAACCCCATTCAAGTAAGTCAGTATGAAAGCAAAGATAATACGAAATAAACATTTATTATGGCATGTATTTCAAAAGGTCTTCATCGTCAATATCGTCCCAGAGTCTGGCTTCACATAGATTACAAAAACAGTTGAGCTGCTTTAAACGTTCTTCTGCAGCGTCCCTCACTTTCTCAATGTACGCCCACTCCGCCACGGTTCGCGGTTGGGAGTTAGGGGTGTACCACTCCCATATTTGATGCAAGTGCGACTTGCTGGTCATCTCCATCACCCCTTCGGCATCATATTGTAAATATTTCCACCGTATGCCTGTTAGGTCGGGCAACTCCTCTTCATCCTCCTCCGATAATGATAACTTTCGTATATTGTCGAGATTGTATGTCTTCTCCACCTTCGCCTTTCTTGGTGCATTTGGTGTAACGAGCACCTTTGCTGATGTATATGGAGAGGAGAACTCCAATGCGGTATTTGGTGTTGTTGGAGGACTTGTCATGTTGTCTTTGAAATGCTGACTTTGAATAATGATAACTTTAACATTTTTCTAATTCTTAAGTATACACAAGCAGCCAATCAGAATGAACATCCAATGAATGAAGAGGATGAAAGTATATAAGCAAAGTGACATTCAGGTCATTTCATTTAATCTGTGAATCATACAAGTGACGAACGCACGATCTCTCTCTTTGACTATTATTTGAGTGAAGTCTCTATCTTGTAGAAGTATCAACCTTAAACTTGATTTCGTTGAAATGGTAAGTTGAAAATTTCCTCTCATCTCCCTCAAACGTGTGACTAATAGCATCTTCCTCAATTTCAGGCATCAACTTCATCACCAACGCCCTCTCTTCTCGAGGAAAGTTTAGAGTTATTGAGTCAAGGTAGGTTGTAACACTACACTGAGGCTTGAACAGAGATGAAAGAATGATTTCTCTTTCAGGTGATGTGAGTTCCAGCTCAGGACTCTCGCGGCAAGGCAACGAGTGGGAATGTGCCGACTGCGGACATATGTTTACAAGGAAGCACAGTCTCCTTCGACACATCAAACAACGTGTGTGTCAACGCAAAGCGGCGTCAATCTCCGGAGGTGAAGTTGATTCTGACGATGACATCTCCTTTCCTTGCGATTTGTGCCCTCTTTCTTTTGATAGTCACTTTCAGCGATCTTCGCACAGACTTCAACACACGCATGCAAATGATCACTACACCAACGGTACCTCTACCATCTCCCTCATTAATGTTTCACATAATAATTTAGTACGCGACTACTGCATGGAGTCCAATACTCAAATTGTAGATTTTCCTGAGTGGCTCCTTCAAAATTCTAACATTATCGAAGCGCTCTTCAATAATTTAGACAATTTTAGAATGAAGGCGCTCATCTACCTTAAACTAAAATATATTAAAATAGATTTTCAAACGGGTCAAGTGACGGAGAGAATACAGTTTCATATTCCTTCCTCTTCCGCAACCGAAGTTGTAGACTGCGAGTCTTGGCTAAATTTTCACATTCAATGTTTAAAATCAAATGTAGATAAATTCAATCAACGCGACAGCGCTCTCATTTTTGATGGTGTGGACTCAGCCATATTCAAAATTTCCCTATTAGAAAGTCATGCAGCTCGAGGCACATTTAAACTTCCAAAAACGTTGTATAATAAGAAAGCTGTCATCAATGTTGATTGTAAATCACAGTGTTTCAAATATGCAGTCCTATCCATCCTTCACTATAATGATATCAACGCGCATCGAGATCGCACCTATAGCTATAGACAGTGGGAGGATGAACTAGACTTTGAAGGTTGTGATAGTAACAACATGAAAATCAAAGATGTAGAAACGTTCGAAAAACATAATAAGATTAAAATTGTCGTTCACGTGTGGGAGAAGGGGTTGAAGGGTGCCCGCTATAATTCACGTTCAACTTGTTATGAACGTGTAGTCAACCTCTTATTAGTAAAACAAGATGATAGCGAGGAATGGCACTACTGTGGTATTCCCAAAATCTCTCGCTTGTACACTCACTTGGGGCACTCTAAAAGAGGTGAACATTTTGTATGCGACCGCTGCATCCGCTCATTTTGGAGTAAAGATAAATTTGAAACTCACTATGAATGGTGCAAGCGAGGTAAATTACAAATGGAACGCATGCCCAAAGATAAAATATTTTCACATAGGGATAATGGTGACGAATTAAGTCCCCTGCGTGTCATTTACGCAGACATAGAATGCTACATTGATGATATCATCCACAAGCCAGCAGCCATATCCTGCTATGAAGTATGGCATGACCACTTTAGGAATAGACAAAACAAAATGCATACTTGGCAAGGTGAAGATTGCATTTCAAAATTTCTAGAATTTCTCGATAAAGCTGCAAAATTTCAACAATCATATGATTCCCAATTGCAGCGTAAGTCACTACATATGTCAGATGAAGACAAACAAAAATTTGAAAGTTGCACATCCTGTCCTAAATGTCATAAAACGTTTGATGACGATAAAATTAAGAAAGTGCGTGATCATGATCACATCACTGGTAAATTTAGAAACGCACTCTGCTCCAAATGTAACTTTTCACTTAGGTTGAGACGTCGTGTACTACCCGTCATTTTTCATAACTTTAAGGGCTATGACAGTCATATGCTCATAAAAGGAGGGTTGAGCCAGATGAAATCGTGGCAGTTTAATGTAATAGCACAAACGAGAGAAAAATTCATGGCAATGACAGCAAAAGTACCAGTAGATAAAACTAAAGAAAATAAGACAGTCTTCTTCGAAATAAAATTTTTAGATTCATTTCAATTCATGTCAGCGTCACTAGCTTCTCTCGTTCGTAATCTCAAGTTTC
Source organism: Prostheceraeus crozeri (assembly GCA_907163375.1). Taxonomy (NCBI): domain Eukaryota; kingdom Metazoa; phylum Platyhelminthes; order Polycladida; family Euryleptidae; genus Prostheceraeus; species Prostheceraeus crozeri. The sequence goes on from CAJQUW010006757.1 coordinate 201,565, forward strand.
TTCCCCATAGTCAAACTTTGAAGAAACACTATCCAAACTTAACGGATGAAATAATCACTCGCAAAGGAGTCTTTCCTTATGCGTATTTTAGCTCAATGTCTAAACTAAATGAAACAACCCTTCCTTCCATTGACAAATTCAAAAACGATTTGACGGGTGAAGATTGTCCAGTAGAGGACTATGAACATGCTCAAGAGGCATGGTTAAAATTTAATTGTAAAACGTTTGGCGATTATATGATCGCTTACTTAGAATTAGATGTCATTTTGCTGGCTGATGTCTTTCAGGAGTTTCGACGAGTGGCATTAGAAGAAGACAAATTAGATCCTATCCACTTTGTCAGTCTACCAGCCATGTCCTTTAAATCAGCCTTTAAAATGACTGGTGAGACCATTCATCTCTTACAAGACCCGGAGATGTATAATATATTTGAGCGCGGAATACGCGGTGGTCTCACATTTGTAAATAAACATCATATAAAATCTGAAACAGTAGGTGATGATCATATCCACCTAAAGTACTATGACCAAAATAATTTATATGGCAGTTCACTGTCTAAACCACTACCTCATTCCGAGTTTAGTTGGTTAAATCAAAATGAGCTTGAGTATTACTCCAACCCTTCAAACATACTGAATATTCCAGATGAAGGTGATTGGGGATATTATTTTGAAGTGGATTTGATTTATCCAAATAGTATTAAAAATAAAACTGCTGATTTCCCACTCGCACCTGAATCTGGCGAAGTGACTGAAGATATGTTTTCACCATTCATGTCACAATTTCATAATAACTTAACAGAGTGTGGACAGCCAAGGTACAAACCATGCCGCAAACTTTTACTCACCCAATATGATAAGAAAAATTATCTCGTACACTTCTGCATATTAAAATTCTATTTAGAAATGGGCATGCTTCTAAAGTCAGTTCACCGCATTATCAAATTTAGACAGAAAGCCTTCCTCAAACCCTACATAGATAGTAACAGTCAAAAAACGTGCACTCGCCCAAAATAATTTTGAAAAGGATTTTTATAAATATAAGAATAATAGTCTATTCGGAAAGACCATGGAGGATGTTAGAAAACGTATGAATTACAAACTAGTCGTTGATGAACAAAAATATCACAAATTGACCTCATCACCTCTTTTCATTGATAGAGACATCATCGATGAGGATCTTGTAGGTGTTAAAATGATTAAATCAGAAGTTGAGTTGTGCAAACCCATCTATATTGGGCAAGCCGTTTTAGATTATTCCAAGCTTGAAATGTATCAACTCTTCTACAAAATATTAAAACCATGCCCTCTCGTAAAAGAGGTTCGCTTGCTGGGTGGTGATACAGATAGTTTCTTTTTAGGAATTACCACTCAAAAAGATTTAAATTTTAATGAAGTAGGTAAGTCATTAGAAAAATATTTCGATACATCTAACTACAATCCCACTCATCCACTCTATTCCATACAGAATAAAGCCAAACTTGGTTGTTTTAAGGATGAAACAGCAGGAAAGGAAATAGATGAAATGATTCTCCTCCGTCCTAAAATGTATTCCATGAAACTAAAAGAATGTGCAGATAGTATTAAGCGTGCTAAAGGTATATCAAAATCCATTGTTCATAAAATGAAACATCGGTCCTATAAGAAGGCCTATAAAAATAAAACTATAACGTTTGTCAATATGACAATCTTAAAATCTCAAGTTCATACTGTGAAAACGTACACGTTCAAGAAACGAGCACTTTCAGCATGGGAGGATAAGAGGTGTTGGATAGGACATAACACATCTCTTCCACATGGACATCCTGACACAAACATACCTCCACCCAAAAGAATAAAACTCACGCTACCACATTCAGGAGATGTATTGACATAATCAACTTTAACTCAGTATTTTGATGTTGCTTTTTGTAGATATACATGGTTGTTTTATGTATCGCATGAGATCGTTTCTTCCTTGTGAATATATGCCTACAGTCAGCCCATTCCCCCTATATCTGTGAAAAGACTTTTTCATATACATATTTTTATTTCAATAAACATATCACAATGACTTCACTTTGTTTTCCGAAACACTAAAGTTACGAGGGATTTAGTATCTTTCACATGGATACACTCTTGTAAACCATTGGTAATTTTGATAGCAATAGAGGGTATAGTTTGTTTGACGACGGGATGATAGAAAATAGATTCAAACATCTTCTCGACTATTCCATATGAAGCGTCTTTATCATGAATGAAATCACGTAAAATGTATTCTTTTTTCTCGCCAACAGAAATAGGTAAAATCAAATCACTTTGAATGTAAAGGTGTTGTTCATGTTTATCAAGTGTCATTGGTGTTTCTATACCAATCGTATGCGCAGCAGCAAACACAGTTTGTAGCATTGAAAAGCCAAAGAGTTTTTTCAAATTTTTACTCAATTGACATTGAATGTCATCACCCAGTTTCAGAACAACGCGTTGTTTTTCAATTGAAAACGAAATGTGGTGTGTCTTTACATCATATTTACTTTTCATCACATGCTTCAACTTCTGTTGTATATAAGGATTTACTACATGAATGAAGCTTTCAACTGTATGATATAGACGCGGCATTATATTGATAGCAACTTTAGATTCTTCATAAGACTGGTAAATTTTCTTGATGCGATCGCCATAGATGTCCACCCACCATTCATCATTAACTGAATCAGCTTTAGTGTGATATTCATGAGAACCATACACCACACCGCTTCCAATAATAGGCGTATAATGTCTTACAAAATGACGCAAGGTTGGAGAGAAATAAACTGTAAGTTTGTCATTATATTTCTGAATAACCAACTTATTTTTGTCCGCCATAATTTTCTCTCCATACTTCTTACCCACAGTCTCATTCCATCGTTTTACTAACTCAATAAGTGATAAAGGTTGAACACCACGCTTTTTCAAAATGATGCGTTCTTCGCATTCTACAACATCTTCATCAAATATTTTAAATCTATAATGAAATTTGTTGATTCGAGTTGAATAAACTTTTTTAACATTTGCAGTAGCAATTGACGTTAGATGTAGTCCATGACCAAAACCAAGATGTGGATAGAATTCACTATCCAACCTCAGCGTAAGACCTTTAGTAAAAGAATGAAAGCGGAGGAACTGTCTCCCACTCCAATGATAGATAGTAAACTCATAAGCTTTCTGATTTTTATTCTTCATGATGGAAGTATTACCACTGTTGAATGCCTTAATAATTTTCTCATTCCCAAATGGCTCATAAGAATCTGATTTTATCTGAATCCATTCATAGTTCCACTTTCCATCTGATGTTAAATTGTATGGGAACTGAAATGCATTATTCATCGTTATTCCATCATGGGTGCGAGGAGTCAATATCATTTCTTCCAAATCATTCACATTCTGAATATTGCTATCATAGCAAATACTAGAAACGCCAACTTCCCATTCACCTTCTAAATGCAGTGGCCGATTTAATTCTACTCGATAGTCTGATGGTTTATTTTTGGGAAATTTATTCATAGAAGCATTACTGGGCAAGTAGATTAGAAACGAGTCCTTATTTTCACTTTCCATATTATTCACATTGGAAAAATATATTAGCATACTTTTGCATTAACTCTTCATTCGGAAATGGAGTGTAATACTTGTCACAGCATCTTTATGAAAAGGAATCAACGCACCAGCATCATCATAAATGGCAATATCAATTTGTGGGATGTAGTTTGATTTCAGCTTTGTATAATGCACTTTCTTGAAAGTATGCTCAGATAAAATACTGCAGCTTTTTGGCTGGTATGGTATCATTGCTAGCAATGGAGCTTCAACATCTCCCACACGTACATCTTCACCAATATTGGAATATATCTGAAAATAGTTAATACGACGCGATAGCGACATGTCTGCGCTAGCTTTGGTTACAGTACCACTTTTAAAGATATTTTGATCAAAACCCAAAATGTCCATTAGAGTTTTATCCATAATTAGTTCAATACCTTTTCCATTTATAGTGAGAGACAAAGTACCTTCTTTTTCAGAAAATGAAATATGTTGCTCATTAATCACTTCATTTAAATAATCTACAACCAATTTAACCGAAGTAATAATGCGAGGCATCAACACTCTTGTTTCATGTAAGAAACCACCAAAAGGCTCTACACACTTTCTGTATAAAGATACGGCCCATTCTGTATCAAATTGATTTGACCTTTCACATGGTAAATGTTGCATATCAGATTTTCCATGAACAGCTGCAGAACGATGTCGTAAGAACTGATGAAAATCTTTTGAACAAACTAATACTAGATCATCATCATTTAATTTGCTTATTGCAATATGATTAGATGATTTAATATAAGTCAATGTTGCCACTTGTTTGTCATCTACTCGAAGGAGATAATTAAATTTCTTCAATAATGTTTCAGGAGTCATGTTTGTCTTTCTTGGCTTAATCACAATCTTCTTCACCAACGTCTTCTCATTTCTTGGAATAAGATCTACATAATAAGCTTCCTCTCGATATATTAACTGTTTATGACCACTTATGTGGTAATTAACGTTAAAATTATCATAGCTTGTTAAGGCGCTAGCGAGGTAGCCTAAATCATTTCTTAAACTTGGACTTAAACCAACAATCCAATCTTTCTCAACTACATGATGTACATAATTATAATCATCATTGTGCGGAGTAAATTGGACAATATGTTTACACGCTTTATTCAAGAAATCATATATAAACTTTTTACATGATAAGAGATCTTTCTTTGGCCACTGTGGAATGTATATTCGGCACCCCTTTTCACATTGGTAAGCAGCTGTACGTCTCATATTAATAGTCAACACCTCATGATCAAAAGTATAGACACAGTTGCTATAAACAAGTTGAGTGACACCCACTTCCCAATTCCCATTTAGCTGTTGTGCATGATCAATGGGAGTAGAAAAGAGTGCGGCTCGATTGCTAGTAAATCTCTTTGTAGCCGCATTGCTAAGCAAAATATGATAAAACGACATTTTTATATTGCTAATCTGCAACTTTGCATAACATCATGAAGACTTGGATTTTGGACTCTCTACAATATATCAGAGTTGATCGTGATGGAAACGTACATTTCAAAAATTCTCATGGTCATACATCAAGAGGAATTACATTAACATGGCGACAATTTGTCAACCTCAATGATATCATGAGGGATTTGGAATATTTTGAAACATTAAGATTCATCTCCTTGGGTGATCAAGTTTGGCTTCAACATTACAGAAATGAAATTCAAATCTACCATTCTCATTCCGCAAACTGTTTCTCATTTCGCAAATACAATTGGGAGAAGTATAGAAGATACATACATCGCTCCATCATGACATTTATTCGTCGTGAGTTCATCGCCCTACTATGCAAATCTTAATCAGATATGATTACCACGCACCATGAGTTGGAAATTAGATTCCCTACAACGTATTGAAACGGATCATGATCGAAACGTCTATTTCAAAGATTCAACTGGAAATGTGAGAAGAGAGTTTGTTTTATCTTATCGTCATTTTCAATCTCTACATCATATCATGAAGGACTTGAAATACTTCTATATGAAAAGACATTCACGTATTGGAAATCGCATCTGGCTGCGCGTCAACAATCGGCGAATTCAACTCTATCATTCCCAACTTCATACTAACTTCACATTTCATCAAGGTAGTTGGGAAAAGTATAAAAGGAAGGTACATCGCTCAATTTACTCATTCTTTCATCATGAAGCGCCATCGCTACACCATCGTCAACATTCTCCGTCGCTTCAGACTCTACACCAAAATCGATCTCACAACATTACGCCAACAGCTTCCAAACAGCAAGTATTACCCGGGCCGTCCTCAAATGTTAGTGGTGAAGATGAACAATTCACGGAATCTTCAACTCTTCCCAAATGGGACTGTACAGATTCTCGGCGCCCTTTCTCATTCATCGGCGCAGTCAATGCGCTTAGAGCTACAAAGACTACTACGTCGGATATGGAAGAGGGAGAGGTGTGTGATGTCGAATCTGACTGTGGACAATATGGTGATCTCTACTCAATTGAGTGACAGTCTATCATTTTTGAAGATTCGTACCAGCAGTTACAGTTTGTGTTATGAACCCGAACTTTTTCCTGCAGCTCTCATTAGTTGTTGGTTGCCTGTGCATGTGGCAATCTTTCATAATAGTAAAGTGATCATTACTGGACTAAAATCTCATGAACAAGCAAATATGATCCTAGACTATCTCATTGAGTATGTACGTACCCAGCGGATTGTAAAATAAAAAACAATTTTTCCAACATGATGTTTTTATTTCAAATCATGATAGAACTTACAAATCATTTTTTCATTAGAGGATGGATTACATGAAAAGTTTTGAATAATAGATGCAAATCGAGATACATGTAAACGTTTTAAGATGAAGTACAGTACAAAAGCACCACACGTTGATGAAAGTGGATGTTGTAGTATGCGTTCATTTCGCTGATATTGACGCGTATGTTTTCTCAACCACTGCTGTGTTGGTATATTTGGAGGTTGAGCAAGAGAGTCAAATAGTTCACCACGTCGGTCTTTTCCAATAAAGATCGCTTTCCAATGCTCACCGCCTAAATTCTGTGAATGAGTGTTTAGCACAATAAAGATGGGATAGTGATTTACTGCAGGTGGTAAGGTATCGAGTGAATAGACATTATCGAAAGCTTTCAACGTCGCTTCGTCTGCATTATGCTGCACTTTAGTCTTAATATCGTCAGCAGTCAACCAACTCATTAACGATTATACTGAAGAATCACGTCACGATACTTTGTAATTTCAATATTTGAATCGAAGACTGCATAAATTAATACATTGATCGTCTCAGGTAGTGTTCTTTTGAACGTCAAATCCAAACGAATATTATGAGGCACGTTCGCTTGACGATAGGGTGCACTAATATCGCTGTCAGCAGTCAAATCAAATGCATAAATAGTATATCCACTCTTAAACTCTTTCATAGTCAGTCCGTTGGTATCATCCGTATTGTAAAAGCCAAAGACATCCATAAAATCAACATAACTGCGCATAAATTGATCCGAAGCAAAATCTGGTTTGTAGGGTGGACCAGGATGACTCACACCATTAACACGTAAAGCAATTTCACTTAACTGATTGTGTTTAAAATTGAAAGGATTCTTCTTTATATTACCATTAAATGCATCATTTTCAACCATTGCCACCATGAGGAGCTTCGGTGCTTCCGATGGAAAGAGGCCATCTTTCATGAAACTCTTTTGATCTTTCGGAATTGTAAAGGTGAGAAGCTTTGTATGCTGAACGGGGTAAATGGCATTTTGGCGGTTAAGACCTTCAGCATGCCCTCTAATGACACTTGGATTCGGTACTACTCGACGAATGTAAAGTGCAATATCTTCCACATGAATTCTAAAATTGTCAACTTTAGCAAATGCATTCAGCGCAAATTCAGGCTTATTCAATGTCAGCTTGAGTCGCATGCTGGTATTACAGAGTAAAAACTTTGACTGTCTAAAGAAGTCTAAATTCAGCGGACCATATAGCTGACATACTCTACTATCTTTAATCATAGCAGATCGCTTTACAAAGCCACTGTTTGTTTCAACATCAAATTTTCCTGCTTCATCTCTGTACCATCCCATGGCTTCCATATGACTTTTTTGTGCTGCTGGATGAAACTGCGATACATGAGTGAAATATGATTTATAGGGATAATCGCTTTGACCACCTTCCACCTGCTGCTCTCCAATCGTTAGAGAAACATCGCGAAGTAATGTAGTCAATGGTAAATTGTTCAGTCCAACTTTATGTGCATCGTCAATAGCAGTTCCATCTGCTTGCTGAATTCTAAACCTCAAATCAAGCATCGCATAACTCAAATCTATGTAGTCATCACTACCACCAGGAATAACAAATTCAATGGGGCCAGCATTCTCAGCTGTTCGAGGATGATAATCTACAATACTTGAACTAAGAATATCTGTCTGTATGGCTTGTTGATCGAACAAACAAAAACCGGAAGTTTTACACTCCATGATTAGAAGTTATAGCAGCGTCGTCGTTTAGCGCCTGATGAATGATTAGAGCCTCTGCGACGTTTGCGTGAATGCCTTTTGACTGAAGATTGCACCTTACCAGCTCCGCGATGTTTCCTCCTTCCTTTTCTCATTCGTTTAGGTGATTTCTTTCCTTGAGTAACACCAGCAATGGTCTGCTTCAATGTTTTTAAACCGCGTTCCTTCCCACGATTCAACAAACTGCTCTTGAAACTTCTACCTCTGGAAAGATCACTAGCAACATCACCAGCAAAGCCAACGGCATTACTTAAAACATTTCGTTTTAAAGATCTACCGACATTGGATATGAGAGGTGCTACAACAGATTTCAGTGCACCAAGTATGCTACCTCCACGTTGGCGGCGAGCACCGATGTAAATTTGTCCTCCACCACTTACGTAGGAGGGTCGTGAATAAAATGAGGCAGTTGGATTCATAGCTCAAACCCTAAACATTGTTAGTTACAACTTTGCATGAATCACTGTCGATCACTTAGATGAAAGATGTCGGCACGACGCATCCAAGAGTTCATACTTGAAGGATAACCAGTCCATTTAACAAGACACCATTCTTCACCTTGCCGTTTTTTACATCGAATGATTTTCTCTACCAAATATGTTTCACTTTCAGTGACTACCTCAATCTCATCGCGGTAAAAGCTACCCTCAATTTCTTCATTATCGTAATCTTTCAACTTGTAGGTGGTCGGAGAGTCTTTTTGATTAATCCTTGATACTGTAAATACCTCCTCTGTCCAATTCGGGAGGTACCCTTTAGCAAAAACACTTTTCACTTTTGAGATACGAACTTTATCGCCAATTTTCACATCACTTTTCACATGAGTGCGTTTACGTTGGAATGATTCGCGCACTTTATCTACATTGTTAGCATTTACATCTACTGGTCTGAGTCCAATAGAACGATGGATAGAGTGATTGTAGGCATGGAGTGTATCTTGTAGAACCTTTGTCCAATTTTGTGTCAAGTTGGCAGTAAAATGTCGCCACAAACGATTTTTTAATGTGCGATTAAAACGTTCAACGAGTGCAGCTTTATAAGCGCTCTTTACACTAAACAACTCAATGTCATGCCTCTCAAATAATCTTGTCACATGCTGATTTTCAAACTCTTTTCCTTGATCACTCTGAATTCTTTTTGGAATGCGACCTTCTCGAAAAATTGTTTGGAATGCTTTTGCTACTCCTTTCCCTTCTTTAGTTTTTAAAGGTTGAGCCCACGCATAACGCGAGAAAATATCAATGACGGTTAAAATAAAATTATTGCCCGAGTTATGTTTTGAAATGGAGGCAACATCGCACAAATCTGCTTGCCACTGTTCATCGATGTCATGAACAATATAATGGCGGGTGCGGTACTTCTTTTTCGCTTGTTTGTGGAGTGTATAGGTAGCCTGACCCTTTAACCATCGTTTCACTTGTGATTGTGGAAGACCACTCGCTTTTGATAATTTCTTGATAGATGCAAATCCTGCCGGATGTTTTACATCATAATAGATTGACTTCAAACGTTCAGTCGATGACGGCTGACTCTTTTTCCTCCTTCTCATCTTTTTTCTTTCTTGCCTTTCTACATTTACAACAACTGCAGCATTTAGCTTTAGCGGTTTTGCGATCGTGTTCACATTGCTTAGGGGTTTCATTATGAGAGCTGGCGCAGCAAGTGCAAGTGACAACGACATTCACCTCTGGCGGCTCATTACATGGCAAGCAACACATCTGCTTCATATTAATAGTCTGAGAACATGTATTTCCTAGGAGGAGCTGTTTTACGTTTTCCTTTTACCAGTTTTAGTGGCGATGTAGATCTACGTCGAGTTCTTCCTCTTGTTTGCTTAGTGAGTGTGGGAGGGGATGTAGCAGGTGACGCCTTAAACCAATTTGTTGGCATTTTCATCGCCTGAAGCATTGGAGTAGTAGCCACTGTTGAATCAAGTTCTTTCAATGTCTCATTATTTAAAGCAAATTTTGGCACATTATGCTTTTTCAATAGTTTAAGAAAGTATGACCAACCAGGTGGAACATAGCCCTGACGGCGCTTTCTACGTGTCGCATACTGAATCAAGTCTTCATAACGTGAAGCATCAATCACTTTATTTTCATCTGTAATGATTTCTCCTCTATCATTTACATTGAGATGGGGTTCAATACTGTTGAAAAGAGATATGGCATGTGCGCGAGATGCTAAAGGTGTAGCAGTCGATACAGAGTCACGCATCTTATTCTTCAAGTTTTTCAATTGCTCAACAGTTTCCGATTGTAATAATACAGCACGATGTGGATCTTTGATGTGAACATTTTGCTGATAATCTATTTCTTTCCTATACATTTGATTTGCAAGAGGTTGCTTTACTTGCTGCATGGCAGTCAATTGTACATATTCATCCTGAGGAATAACAATCATGCGAGAATAAGAACTCATAGTTTGTAGATAATCATGGGAGTTTTCAAAATATCACTTCGAAATCTAAATTCTTCCGGACACTCTTGCGTAAAGTCAATGAATAAGTAACCGTATGGTTTTTCAGTAGCTGCTTGAAAAATTTCAATTAAGGCTTTTGATCCTCTGGGTGCAACTTGTCGCGCTAAAATTTCAAATTGACTTTTATCTCGCGGATTCTTGAAAATAGCATAATAGTGTGTATTCAGGTTTCGTGTACGAGCTTCTTTTCCATCAGGAAACAAATTTTGTGTAATATAGATGATAAAACACCTTTTATGGTGTGCTGCGCGAGTGAACATATCTGTAACATCTTTTGAATTCTTACTTTCTTTTAATAAATCATCCAATACAACAACATCATTAGACTGAAGTTTATCCACTGGAATAATTCCTTCATGTCGAATAAAGTTGCGACTTTGCAATTCCTGAAACAGCGACGGTTGATAAATACCATAACACCAAATCACTCGATTGATAGGTTCCTTAAACAACTCCCTTCTTTTATCCAATAAATTCAGCGTGAAAACAGTTTTACCTGCATGAGATGGACCTGATACAGTCAGAACTTTATCACATTGAAGTCTGAAATCCATTTTATTACTTTGAGACTCAACATTTGCATAATTAACGCTTAGAGCCAAAGATATTTCCCAATAGGTTGCCCACGGCAGGAGCTATCATTGGAAGTATTGCTGAAAGGAAACCGCCCTTTTGTGTTAGAGTTTTCCTCTTTCTTTGAAGGGCGACTTTAGGATTGGAGATGAAACGCAATTTCGTAGCATATCGCTTAAGTAACTTTCGTTGTTTTGGCGCTAATTTCTTCGTCCTCAACTTCCTCACATGAGAAATAATTTCACAAATGAATTTATCGTTAGCATGTCGTATAGCATTGTATCGCTGATTTGCTTTCATTCGTCGGAGAGCTTGAATGGCTGAAGAAAACTTTTGACTTTTACGTTTCGTCATTTTACGTTTCGCCATTTTCCGTGTTAGTCTTTGCTAAAACCTATCTTTACCACATTTGCATAGGTACTAACTATTGCGACATAAGTGACACTCGAAATGAGCAATGTCACAGTGGTTACATTGGCAAAGTTGAATGCAATTACGTATGAAACAGCGTTGACAAAAAGCATGCTTACATCTCTTGAAGATGCGCTTTTCATTTCCATCCTTTCGCTTACATACATCGCAACACATAGTTTCACCGTTACTGATGTCTATAGCAAGTCTTTTTGAAGATATGAATTTGCTAGCCTTTTCTAAATAATAGACGCATGTACAGAAGGAATATACTTCGAGAGTGAGCAGACATAGCTCGAAAACCAGTTGTGCTACAATCAAGTACCACTGCATTTTCAATTTTTCTTTATGGAAAGTTGAATGTGAATATCTGAAATCGCTTCAATCACTAGACTGCTACCATGATGGTTAAATGCGTTAAGACGTTCAGCAATTTTTATCATATGTCTTTTAAAAAATTCTTGGGGGTGATCTACCACTTCCATTGAATAAGAAGCAAAATGGAAAGAGCGACTTTCCACCTCTTCCTTTCCAAAATGACTAAACTTAATTTTCGCAACTAATCGCGCCATGATAATGCTATCAGAGAATGTATTCATTAACTCTAGAAATAGAGTGCTAGCATCATCGACCACTGCTTCGATGTCGGTCTCATCTTTATGAAATTTTATCACATAATCTTGAACAGCTCCTTTTAAACTTTGCCTATGAAAACGTAATGTTCCGCAGTCGTTTGAGAAAGACATGATCGCCCTTTATCTAACCCATCCATTGCATGAAAACAACAACTCTTCTCATAGTAACATTTATTGAATAATGGTAACAAGCATGCATTATAAATCAATGGTTTGAAAGAGATAAAATAGATACAGCTGGTAACTATCATACAGCGAGCAATGATAACCATACAGGACTTTGGCAGTGTTGAGGTAAGGAGGAAAGAAGCATTGGTTATGAACGTAGCTACTACAACGAACAGACAAAATAGGAACACACAAATCCTTAAAACGTTTTGTGACTTCATGATAATGTTGATTCACTCTACTATCCCAAGGTGGGAGCAAAATATCATCAATGATTAGATTGGGAAATACTTTCCTCTCCTTACCAGGATTATTACAAAAGATGCGTATAACATTGAAAGCAGCTAACCATCGTTTAAAGTCAATAAGAAGAGCACTCTCACAAGAAAAGCCATAGTCTTGCAAATATTTCAGATTAAGTCCATGAATGTATTTTCTCGCCCATTGATCAACATTGGGATCGCAGTTGGCATGTTGATGATAGACACTAACAATCTGATATGTCCAATTGTTCATAGCAATAGCACTGAGCTCCTGTACAGGTTCACCCTCACAATCCATAAAAATGATGATAGAAGCCTAAAACGGAAATTTACACATCTAAGGAAACGTTCTATAACATATTACAAAATGAAGAATTACATCGATGCTTTTCACGACAAAATACACAAATGATATGATGGCAACGAAGAAGTAAAATGTATCTAATAAGACCACGTCTACGACACTCAAAGCACATAAGCGAATTGTCATAGGGTAGAGTTAGGAAAGGACTAGCAATTCTCCTTCTTTGATTTGCGTTTTGATGTAGCATTCTTCTCCGACTTGCGCTTCGTACCACTGCTGTTAAGGATTTGATCAATTATGTCGTCCACGTTGGGTGGTTTCGGAATATATAGGATGGATTCCATATGCATGGAGAGAGAGGCTATTTTATTATCCTTGTGTCGACCATAATATAGCCCATTCACTTTGAAAAGGATATCCCAAGTACCTTCTCCGAGCTCATCACATCTGATGGGTATTGAATGATCTCCCTCCTTCTTATAGTAAGTACACCAATGTGATACCGGTAGGCAAATGTGATTACCATCCCAAATCTTTCTATAGGGAGTATCCTTGTCATCTCTCGCCTTCCACTCTTGAGCAAGAGGAGTAGGAATGTCCATATTTAATGTCACGTACTCCTCAATAATATCAAGTTGGTGGCGAATGTATGGACTCACGGGGATCAGTATGTAGTCCCCATACTGATTGTGCATTATCTTGACATCCGTGGAAGGGAGCATTCCCGTTTGGAGTACTACGCTATGATCATCATAACGCAAGGCTTGTTTAAATTTACGCTGTAGCGGTGTAGGATTATGTACCTTGGATGTTTCTTCCACTGGCCTCAGTTGTAGATGATCTGACCGTAGCGAACCTTGTAACGTTTGACCGCCATTTTGTCCTACTAGTGCAGCAGATGGAGTAGATGCCTGAAAATGAAAAAAGATTGTATTAAGTTTACGTTCAAGGGAGGAGAGGGAGGGAAGTAGCGACTTACCATTTTAGTTGGATAATAGAACAGGGAACTAGAGAGAGAGAAAATGTGCGTCCGTCACTCGTGTGATTCAACGATGGAATGATTCTCACTGTGGAAGGCTCGCTATTTATAAAGAAATGCTTGATTCTCATTGGATGATGATCCTCATTGGACAATAACATCAAGTTGATTCCAAATCTGGCATCCGTTTACCAATCCGATAGTTCGTTTTGAAGCTACAGCCCAAAACGTCCCAAATTCTAACTCTGTCGTTTTTCACCAATGTCCCAAAATCTTAAATGGCGTCTCACATCTAAACGAAGGCAGATACGAACAAGCCGATTCTTTCACTGAATTTGTCTCACTCTTAGCTTTCAAACGAGCTATCGCACGACAAAATCCGTCCACTGGAAGCAAGCTGTCCAGGGGGGGGGACGTCAGCCGAAAATTTTTTCTCTCAGATTTCGCTGGAAACATCCTTCCTAACCCAAAATTTCACGTAGATTCCGAATCTGGCCTCCGTTTTCTCATCCGATGCTTCGTTTGGACGCTACACACCAAAAACATCACACACTATAGCCTCAAGACTAATCCTGGCGGTCGCCCACGTCAACCTAGACGGTCGCCCACGTCAACCAGGCGGTCGGACCAACTCACCCGAGTCTCACACTCTGTCGTTGCAGAGGGGGGGGGACGGACGTCAGCGAACATGTTGTGAACGTGGACCCACCTGGCCGGCACACCACGACAGACCACAACCTCTGTCGTTCCAGAGGGGGGGGGACTCAGACACGAAGCACCACGGCGGCCGACCACGACACTCTGCCGTGCCAGAGGGGGGGGGACGCAGCGATGGCCGCCATCTTGCGCGGTCCAGAAGTGGAGTTTTGCTTACTACTCGCCTTTCAGAAATAAATGCAGTCGCCGAGAAACTTTTCTTGATGAGCACGATAACGCTAGCGCTTTCGATGCCTCTAATCATGCGTACAACGGCCGAAATGATTTAGTAGAATGACAGAATGATTGTACGTATGCACAAAATGAGACGTAATTTGAATAGATTTTCCTGGGGTGGTCATGCAAAGTTCTGATTTATAAAACTCAACTTACTGCATGTTTCAGTGGTACAAATCTATTGAAATTTAATAACAGACCGGTCCAAGAAGGCTTTCTGTAAACATATGCAACATCCACAGAATTAGATTCATTTGCGCGCGCTTCGGTTTCCTAGAAAGGAAGGGCTACATGTAGCCCTAATATCGAAATGGCACATTACAGAATTAGACAACTTGCTCCTTCTCGAATGGATAATTCGTGTATCTCTTGCTATTGGAAATGGCAAACAATAAGCTGTCAGCAGAGGACACCAGAGCCAGCGAGAGATGCGTGCGTGTTGTGATATCACTTCGCACACACCAAAACATAATGTTTATATATGTTATTATCTTTATAAACATTTTTTAATAATGATCGGAAGGGCCAACATTATGGAGAAAACTTGCGCTCAATGATCTGAATTCTTCGAATCTGAAGGAATTTTGGCAATCGAAGCACTTTGCTTGAACTCACATTAATCCGCAAACGACACACAACTGTTTTTCCTATCACTGTGAGGTATAAGGAATTCCTTTTTGCCCACTTAATAGGTTCCTCGATGTGCCGTCAATTTCGAATTAATTACACTTCTAGCAAGCCGAAGCAGATAGACAAAATATTTAATTCTGTAGCAAAATCACATCCATCAGAACCCCTGGAAGCGAGAACATCAAGAAAATGTAGGGATCCACTCGAAGATTCAGTTTTGTAAGTAAATTTCAAATGATCATGGACAGAATTGAACAGACAATAAACGAGAACACGGCACAGATTTAGGAAGAAGGAAAAACGTGAAGTCAAGTCATTAACATAACGTCGGTAATAAACAATCTGGGAATTAATTACGCATTTTCGAAAGCTGAGAGCGGCAAGGTTCTGAAGGACACGTCGATGTCTGACCGCTACGTTTTCCAACCCGTAGCAATCGAACGTCCAGAGTGATCGGTCCCGCGACACCCCAATTTTTTCGATTTGTTGGTGGACGGATCTCCGACGCTCGGGGAGACCCGAAAAGACTGATAGGCTGCTCCAACGCTTGTCGCTGGCTGTGATTCGCCGAAACGCTTTCGCCATCCGTCCCTCCGGTCACTTTGACTGACGCAATAGTCTCACTTCTGTGATGCATCCATTCGGGCCAATAAATGTGATAATGTCCAAAAAGAAATTACGTCCTTTTATGTTGTACATTCAAGAAACTCTAAAAATATGTTGTTCAGCCCCTTAAACTACTCCTTTCAGACTACGCAATCTTTAGGAATTGATAACAATAAAGTCTATAGAATAACCTTGTGACTTTTGAAAAAGCTGCGGTCGTCAGTTATTATTTCTAACATGGGAAGACCAAGAAAATAAAAGATGGATCACTTTGAAGTTCGCAATATATTTCGTGAAGTATCCACTTCATATCATCAGGCAATGAATGTCTGACGATGTCTGACATTGTCTGATGATGTCTGGAAGTCATGCCTACGATGTGAAGTGGCTTCACGAAATATGTTGCGAACTTCAAAGTGATCCATCTTTTCATCTCGGCCTTCCCAAGTTAGAAAAAAAGACTTATGGCTTCTCGCTGTACAGAATAGCGACCCAAATTCCTTAGACAATCGAGGCGATAAACGTGTGACTTGATTAAAATCACTTATATATACGATTCTAGGGGGTTTCAGTGGATGTGCATGCCCCTTAGTTAGTTACCCTGGTGGTGTCGTGGCCTTGATTCAGCTTCCATTTAATCTACTTCAAATAAACAATCTATTTTTATGAAAGCGTCATGCCGGCAACATCACCTTATAAATATATCTTTATTATAGCAATGTTAATACAATGTCGTATAGACATTGCTGAATATAGACATCGCGATTAGATATAAAAATGATATTTAAAACAAATTATATCAATGAATCAAGTCATAGATTTACAGATTATGTAGCCAAGTTATCTATGAAAAGAACATCTTTCGCATAGAAGTATTGCTTATCGGCGATATTTAGTTGAAGGTGATGTCAAAAGGAAATGTTAAATATCTGATGTTAAACGATTTCAATTCATTCAGTGCTAAAATCTATGTCAACAAATTAACACAGAAAATGTCAAATTTTCAATTACATTCTCTGAGATATAGACATATTCAACAATATGTCAATCATGCCTAGATTTTTCAAGCACCTCGGCTGTACGACTCATTGATGCTTGAAAAAGCTAGGCATGATTACTATTGTAGTGAATGCGTGCACATGTAGAAGTCTGTGGAAGTTTATGGCTACATACATACATATTGTTTTTGATTCAGCAGCCGGCAACAACGGCGATTGTTGCCGGCTCTGAGACGGCATCAATGAAATAATGCCGCATAGCATTCACTACAATACATTATGTAATTTGTGCATCTTCAATACTTATCATAAATATTCATTGCGGCAGCCGCAAGCTTACGCCATGACGTTTTACAGATTTACTCCTTTGCCTCAACTGTAACATATGAGGACAAGGAATTGGGCTGCTGAAGCCAAGCAAATCAAAGATGAAATCTTCCGTGATATCCCATCTCTCGTTCCACATTGGGATGGCAAGTTGATTCAAAGTGCTGTTACATCCCGCGTCTCCGAGGAGAGAATTGCTGTTGTGCTCAGTGGGTTAGATTTTGAGGAGCTGCTCGGGATTCCTATCGGTGTTGAATGGACCGGCACGGAAGCAGCGGTTGCTGTCCTTCGGTTGCTGGAAACACATAATGTCATCGCTCTCGTCTTTGATGCAACTGCGCCCGACAGCGGCATGACAAACGGCGCTTTCACTGTGATTGAACAGACTATTGAAGGACCTCTACTTTGTTTGGCATGGTGACGACATATTCACGAGGTGATGCTTAAAGACACTTACGATCTCCTCTTTGGTTCACTGACAGGTCCCGAGATTCTGTTATTCAAAGGATTCAGAGCAAGTTGGGACTGTTTAGACAAGATATCCGTTATTACACTCAGTGACGAAGGACTACTATTTGAATGTAGTGAATCGCAGAGAGTACATATGTTCAACTTCCTCAGAGGAGTCATCAGCGAACATAACACACTCATCCGAGGGAAGACTATTTCGAGCTCTTTCAACTCTCTCATTCTTGTCTATCTGGGATGTTGTGGCGGGAATCTTCCGCATTTCATGCAGGATGGATGACAAAGGTCGTTTGCATTATGAAAGTTTAGTTTTGTTTTCTCAACAGCAGGAGCTCATTAGTTCAGGAAAACGGGGCGTTCCGCGGCTGGCCCATTTTGTCAGTCTTCTCTAAGTCAGGTTTTGGCATGAGACACTCGTCTCGACTTTCGCTCCGAAAAATTCTTGGAGTTTGTGGACAGGGAGCATGGATCAGTGGCGGCGGAAGCACTTAAAAGACACCTGTTACCTTTCAGAGTAAGGAGTGGCGCTAGCGTTGTTTGATGATCAAGTGTCTTCCGATGAGAAGGAAGGCATGATTAAGAATCTAATGACTCCTGGAACCTCAAAGCCACTCAAAAGACTCAAAACGAAGAGCCTCACTCCCCCTGAAAGTCTTCCCGACTTGGTAACAAGGGGTAACACTTGGCAACGACTTGGTAAGAGGCGATCGAGATATTAGCTAGATAACCTGTTCCTTTCCAGACCCTCAAAAATGTTCGGCAAGGCATTTACCGAGACCTACAAGTCGCCAATGATGCAGCAGCAAGGGATGTTGCGTTGATTCAAAGACTTCAGAACAGAACAAAGGACGAGAAACGAATGCAATTTCTCCTCAAGGTTGTTCAACAGGGTTGGAACCGGCCGGGTCTTATGGCGACCGGGGTGGTCCGGCGTCATCAAAACCGGCAGGTCGGTGGACGGCTTGTTAAAAACCGGCAGATCAGGGATGGGACGATAACCGGTGTTTCTGTACCGGTTGGTTAAGGCTTTGACTCTCGGACATTATCTAATCAACTCATTATTCAATTTTCAACTCATTATTCAGATTTGATAATCTATGACGTTCCTTTTAAATTGATCAATGACATTGACGGCATGACGATGTTTACCGTAGATGTAATTGCACAGGTTGGAAACAAAAATATCAATTTCATAGGACATTTAATTGACGGAGGACATTATTAGGAACATGCGAATCCAAAGCGTTCGTTTTGATAAACGCTTGTAATTATAATCATTCCAAAACCTTGAAAGTTGTATCTAAGTATTGGGACGGACATCAAACATGCTAATTTGTTTCTCTGGGATCGCATTCCACTGTTATCAGCGGAAACAGCTCCCTAGATTTAACGACTTCTTTTTGTTCTTACATTTGCTTCTTCCGTTGTTGAGGATAAGGATCATATCTCAAGTAAAAACACTCACACGTTGCCTAAGCAGAAATCTACACCACCATAACTTCAATTTCATGAATGATAAAAGATATGGTGGGAAATCAGTAACAGCATCATTTCAATGGATCACAAATCAGAAACAAGAGACCTTTTGCAAGATATAGCTTGTGCAATAAGTGGTTACGTTTTGATAATAATTGCAGACCTCTTTTAACTAATAAAGTAGGCGGGCAATTGCCCACGCAGTTATCTCGATTGCCCACGTACTCGGATAAAAATGCCAACGTGAGTAAATTTCATATTTTATCATCTTTTAAAGGCATCAATTACTTTATGTGAGAGCATTTTTCTGTTCCGTCCGATTAATAGCATCAAAGTTTATGACATGCGAAGAAATTTCAAATAATTGTAAAATGGTGCACACCTGCGAAGACATCAATGTATGACGTGGCATGATTCAGTTAATCAATGTTCAACTTTAAAGTAATGAGGTAATTCGAAAAAATCCATTAATTTTTACACAATCACCTAGATGAAAAATGCTGTATGCCGGTATCATCACATACCAGAGAAGTAGGCCTATTTGATAACCTGAGCAATAATTTCGTAATAACACAACGAGTATGAATTTTGGGATGATAAAAAATACATTTTTTACCATGTGGTAGTAGAAATTTGTTCTTGGTTAATGTTTTGAAATCTGTATGCAGAGCTTATCATAAAAAAACAGACCAAAACTGCGATGAACTTCAATCGATTCTCATGACTTCCAATCGTGTCGCATATCAACGTGCCATACATCATTCGAGAGCTTGCATTTTCAGCTTTGAAATGAGATATAATAGACTTGTATCCGGTATTGTATTTGCCGAGCAGTGCTCAAAATATGAAAATCGCTCAATTTGCAAGTCGCAACTTTTCTATAAGAGAGCATGTATGTTAAGGCAGGGGGAGAACGAGCACTTTCGGAGTTTTCTTATGATGCAGTGATCATCAAAATCCTTGAACTAGGAAAAAATTAGTGATATCTTGAAGTTATCATCATGACTTTTTTGACTGAAAATCTTATATTCTCACTTTTTCATCAAAAATGTCCATGTTTAGTATCTTTAGAATAGTTGCGATGTATGGAATGCGAATATGTAAGTATTATTCAAATAAGTTCAACAGTTCTTTTTCAAAATTCTTCAATATTCTTTCTCATTACCGCAAAATTACACAAACATGCAAAGTAAACAATCTGCAATCGTATTCAAAGAACAAAGACATGCCTTCGCTAATTGTTTTGTTTTGAGCCTTCTGTCACCTCACATGCTGTTTGCGTACTTTTGCGGTAATGAGAAAGAATATTGAAGAAGTTTGAAAAATAAAAAAATAATACTTACATATTCGCATTCCTTACATCGCAACTATTCTAAAGATGCCAAACATGGGCATTTTTGATGACAAAAGTGAAAATATAAAATTTTTAGTCAAAAAAGTCATGATTCTGAGATAACTTCAAGATATCCCTAATTTTTTCCTAGTTCACGGATTTTGATGACCAGTGAATCATAAGAAAACTCCGAAAGTGCTCGTTCTCCCTGTGCCTAATTCGTTATCATGCTCACATGTTTTCTTATAGAAAAATTGAGAATTGCAAATTGAGCGATTTTCATATTTTGAGCACTTTTCAACTATATTGTCTTTTATATGCCATTACATTTGTTCAGGGAAATACTGCTGGGTTAGACTGAAGGCATTGAGAAAGCAAATCCGTTGCAGTACGTACGTAAAATGCCAGTATCTTGTGCTTTGATTCACACTTTTCAGAGCACGTATAGCACTATCATCGTCTGCATCATCGTCCCAGTCATTTGTATTTGCTACGCATGTTGAACAGGAATATTTCCCAAGCATGCTAAATTTGCCAATGCAACAGTCTTCGAAGTTATGTCGATATATGCATAGCCTACCAACCGAACCGATGACAATGGAAAATTTCTTTCGAATGATATCACCAGAATTGAACGAGTGTTCCTGGCAGTTTCAGCCAATCAGTTGATTGAAAAGGAAATTAATCAAGTTCGACACACTCAACGCCTTTCAACGGCTGATGATATGAAAAATTGCTCATGCGCAGCGCTCAGGCGCACTGCAGACAGAGTAAATGATGACGTCACAGACTCAACACAGACTGGTGGCTGACGTCAGTGAATGAATTGTGCGACGGCTCATCTGTGATTCGATAGTAACTGGCATTGAAGTTACGGGATCATTCCGTAGGCCGCAAGGAGTTATTAGACAAACGGGCTGTGCCCGTCTTCTGACCGGAAAGGGTTAATTCATTATACCATAATCATGATCAAATCGATAACATGAAAGATGATTCATATTACTAAAACATAATTATCAGCAGTCAAATAAAGTATAGTGAATTAATATATGTCATTAAGGAAGACATAAAGGGAAAATTGTATCGAATATAAACTCTACACAAAAAAGCATGCGCAGTTCTTGAGATAACTGACTTTCACTCGGCACACGATCAGAGAGAGAGAGAGAGATAGAGAATCAATTGATTTCAAAGAAATACGCACATACGACGTAACTCCGCTATCAGTGCTCAGTGAACTCTAAATACTGGTAGGAATTAAGTGATTAATTTGTTCCAGATTTTTGTTAATTTTCTTTCTAAAGAGACGGGAAAAGATAAGAATTCAAAAATCATTTTGATCTTTCTTTCCTTTGGAAGTCTGTGACAAGCAATTCCTGGTTGAACATGTGATTTGTCGCCTTTTGGATAAGATATGCGGCTTAGAATATATAGAGATATATATATATATATATATAGATAGGTTTAGAATAATGTGATTTTAAATTGCTTTGAGATTATCGTGAGTATAGCAGCAATTTCATCAATGAAAACCTAGTCTATCAATTAATACAATTGAGCTTCTTAGCACAAAACAGGGGACTAGAAAGTTCATGTGGAAGACAACTGATTCTAACCTCTCGTGTGTCGGAATGAATTATTCACTCACATGTGCCTCTTCAATTCTAGAATTTTTATTGAATTATTTACTAGAATTATTAGTATTGAATTCAATACTAGAAAGTGTCAAAAGAGCATTGAAGATTGAAACTCAGCTCCATATCAGATAATTAAATTTCTTGAACAATTGCTTTACAGAGGTTTTGCACACCTCATACAGCATACAAACGCCAGGGTTCTAACAAAGTTAAAAGTTAAAAGTGAAAATTGCATGTACATTTGATGCATCTCAACATCTAGAGTGGTAATGGAAAGCTACAGTCTCATTACATCAGTCAAATATTCTACGAAAGATTCATTTTAATACCATTAACTCAAGTATTTAAAACACGTACGTACTATGATACTCGTACGAATTTATACAAGTTCGCAGCTTTTTCGATGATCTTTCTACCGTGATAGCACATGTGTATCCTATTTCAAAACATTTGTTTGTTTAGGTGTCACATGCCTTTCATTGACTTAAATGCGCATGTTCTGAGGTTTCTTTTAATTAACAGGTACATTGTAAACCGTTGACTGACAATTGACAAACATTTATCCTACAAAATCTATTTTGTCGGCCACTGTCAGTTCTTGTAGGATGATTGCCACTGAACACCTACAATATCTGACAAAAAGCGACAAAATGAATAGCAATGAATTACAGTTTAAATTTTATCAAAAATGTAGATAATTTATCAAATTATGTCAAAATAAATCATGGTTTTGCCACACAATACTACAAATTGCCTAAAAGTCAAGCAATCACTAATCGAAAAAATCAATCAATATTCAACAGTTTTTGTTTAATTAATTTGCATTCAAAGCATCTGTTTCGATGTCGGTGGAGAACTTACAAATTCGTCGGATATCGCAGGATATTGGAGGTGCAAACTTCGGTCGATTTTGTCAGTAATTTTGTAGGATAATTGTCGGTATGCGGTTTACAGTGTATGTGTATGTTCCTAGTGATATCGCAGTCTACCGCTGTTGAATTAGATTGTCCCAGTAATATTTAATGGTGCCCATCTTGACACGTATCAATACGTTAAATTTGATTGACATAAGGCAATTATTTAAAAATTTAGCGCTTGAATCGTCTAGATGCCCCTTCATTAGTGCCCATCTGTAAATTATTTTGAAGAGCGAAAACTTTAACTTTTGTTTATGCACTGGTTTATTGCCGGCGCTTCATCCGTTTTTTGCAGGCTATATACAGCTGAACTGGAGTGACAAGAACGTAATTGTATTTCATGGCAGTAATCGACTAAGCCAACACTGTTGACACCATGGAAATAGAGTGTTGTCGTCTGAAGTTGAATAGAATCGAAATTGACTCAAGGTCGTGATTCCAAAATGCTATATTCCAAACGCTGTATGTAGTTACGTATTGAATAATGCTGATATTCCTTGGAAAAGCAGTTGTATTACAACAATATTCAAAAAAGGAAATAAAACTGATCCAAATTCATATATCAGCCTATCATTCTGCACAGAAAAGATTCTGACGAAAATTATTAATATGCGACTCAACAATTGGCTAATAAAAATGATGTTATCAAGAAGAACCAAGTCGGTTTTAAGGAAGGAAGTTCCTCATTGGATGACATGTAATCATCAAGGAAATTATGCAAATTTATAGTAACATGAAACTGCCTTTACTTTTATGTTTCATTGATTTTTCGAAGGCTTTTGATTCCATTCCAATGAAGAGATTGATTGATAAACTAAATCTCTTTGCTTGATACTTAGCTTGATGCCCGAAAGTAAAATTTTGTCAATGACCATCATCAATAAAGAATACAAAATTTTACATTGCGGTAAAGAACCACAATCTTTTAAACTTGAAAATGGTATTCCACATGTTCTCTCACCAACTTTGTTTACTATTTGCATGAAAGACTTAATTAATATTTTAGATGCCAAAAAATATGCGATTGATTCAGTGAGACTATCTGATTTGGAAATGTCATCACTCATATATGCGGATGATATCATATATGATTACATTTCTTTAAAAATACATGTATTGTACAGATAATGGCCTCAACATTAAATATGCTAAAACCAAAATCACGACTCACAATATGCCTACTAAAATGCACAGAATTGACATCGCTCTTGATGAAAAAATGATGTCCATAGATGTAGTTGACAAATATAAGTACTTTGGAATGTGGATATCAAAAAGTAACAAATTTCATTCGGAACAATTGACTGCTTAAGGAAAGCAAGCTTCTTATCTAGCCTCTAAACAACTAAAAGAATTTGGAAAAGTTTCTGGAGATACTTTAAAGAATATATTTGAGATGCTTACGTTATCAAAAATGAAATTCTGTGCCGAATCCTGTTTCTTTAATAATCAAAAAGGTTTAGATCAAATTCGATATCAATTTTATAAAAGATATTGTCACTTAAAGCAGACTGCACCTACTTATTGTCTCATTGGTGAATTTGGAACATGTCCTATGGATGTTCATTTCTCGAAGGCAACTTTAAGTTATTGGATAAAAGTAATTATGAGATGTGAAAGAAGTTTGATAAAGGAAGTATATGATGCAATTTATCTCAATATGATTTCAAATGGCCATGACAGTAGATACACAGGGTGATAGCGAACAAGGCAGTTACTTACGAAACTCAGCCTACAAAATCTATGGGACGAACAGTAAAAAATAAAAAAAGAGCATATTTGAGAATTGCAAAAAGTAGAGTGACTCATTACATTAGAGAAAAATGGATATCTGCAGCAAAAGAGAGAGAGAGTCTGGACTGAATTGTTTAGAATTATGTGGTTTTGAGAATACTTTGAAATCTTATCTGAATTTTAATTTCGAACAAAAAATCACAAGCTATATTTCGTAACTTGCAGTTGTGGAAATCGATTGCGATATGAAGAGCGTTTGTGTGAGTTATGTGATGACTCAAAAGTGGAAACTCTGTATCATTTTATGATAGAATGCTCACTATATCAAAATTTGCGACAAGAAACAGCGCCTTTGTTATGCCAGTGTAACAATACAACAGAATTCAATAGGCTGATGAACATTTTAACTCCAAAACTGATGAAATCCATCGCTAAGTTTCTCCGAAAAGCAAACGATTTACGAACAATGATAAAAGAAAACACTAACCAATAAGTATGAAATCTGGCAAGGTTTTGAAGCCAGGTTTTGAAAGTAGTTTTAAAAGAGGCTATGATATGGCTCTAAAAAGAGAAATTGCGATAAAACTGTTAGTTTCTTGTGTCCCTTTGACAATACAGTTATGCAATTGATATCAGAAACTTAATCTTATTTGGCAAAATTCAACATGTGATAATCGTGCCTATTTGTGCTTTAGTTTCCGTGCTCTTTGTATATCAGGTATTGAGCATTATTGAATACAAATATAAAATGAGCGACTATGAAGTCACTTTAAAGATCAAAAAGACTCTTTTTAAAGCTATAGATATGTCTTTAAAGCAAATGTTCATTGGTTCGCATAAGCAAGTCTAGTATAGAATGACAATATTTGAAAATTAAATAGAAAATAGACGAAAGACAAGCTTTGAACCAAAAAATCATGAGATTCTAAAATCATAAAATAGAAAATTCCTTGACTATATGTAGCTTATAGTCCGGCAGCCAGAGCGAGTTTCTGCAGGGAACGAGGCCAAAAGTGAAACTTTCACAGAATGATGTACAGTAACCCCATGCCTACTTCGAATCTGCACGTCTGCCGAGTTCTAGTGAGTTCCTCCTCTTGTCAGACAGGATCAAACAAAAACACATGTAAATCCAATGCGACGCAAATTGCAGTTTTTGGCTAAAATGAAATGTTCGATGTTTTCTCTGATTAAACGAAAAGTATTAAGCCCAGAGTCATAATTTTTGACATGGAATGTCTTCAGGTCATTTACTATGATTTGCATGTGCTATTGTCATGCATCTGATCGGCAATGTATATGAGAATATGGTTGAATGTGGATGAAGTAGGTCAACATGTTGGTGTTTGCCGGCATTAGAAGGCTCGCCAAATCTAGATGTGTTTAGCTTCATAGACAGAGGTACATGAAGATGAAAGGAAATGACTTGAAGACATTGCATGCCAAAAATTATGACTATGTTTTAGTTCATTTCGTTTAATCAGAGAAAACATAGAAAATTTCATTTTAGCCATCAACTGCAATCTGCTTCGCATTGGATTTGCATGTGTTTTTCTTTGATGCTGTCTGACAAGACGAGGAACTCCCTAGAATTCGGCAGACGTGCCGATTCGAAGTAGGCATAGGGTGTACATCATTATGTGAAAGTCTCCATTTCGGCCTCGTTCCCTGCAGAAACTCGTTCTGACTGCCAGACAATTAACGTGCACTAATATTTCGCATGTAAATGTATGAGAAAATGCTCCCTTGTTTAAACTTTTACATTTATACCATAGTTTGCTTCATGTACATGTCCATTTGAATTGTATTTTCATTTAAAAAATTTCCATCCGTCACACAGAACTCATTCACGACGCTTGATGGACGACAGACTGTCTGAATTAGTGATAATTGGAAGTATATTTGTAAATCGCGAAGCTTTGCTTTCGTTGTAAATACATATACTGGAAATTTCTCTTTTTCGTCGCGACAAAGTCGAAGCGAAATTATCCACCTACGCAAAATAGCTCTGTCACAACTTTCCTTGAAAATATGAGGAAATTGAAAAATCAATTGCTAAAATGAATTGCTTTCAAACAGTTGAATTCTCCTTATTCATATGCCTACAAGTTAATCATAAATCACACAAGTGAAAGCATTTTGCATCCCATGCAGAGGAAATGCCTTTCTTTGTCTGAAGATGTTTACGATAAATGAGATCGTTACATTTTTACATTGTATTGTCTACTTCTAGACAGTTTTCAACTGATTTCTTGTTAGTATATTGAATAGCAACACATTCATATGTTTGGTAAAGTAGATTTTTGTTACATGCCATTTTTCCAATGCGCTACTATTCAGTTCTTCTCTATGTCTTGTCAGTTTTGGTGTATTCAAAGCTCTCACAGAAAAGGTTACTCCCAAAAAGTAAAATATCATTTTGTAATGCTTCATTTCTTATTTCAATGAATATATTGACTACATTTTGACATAAGGGTTTTCTTTATTCTTCAGACTGTTCCTTACAGACTTTCAAAATATTTAATTGACATAATGATAATCATTATGACAATGTTTGACATATCAATGTGACCGATTGCAAAATCAATACAAATTCAAAATCATAATGCCGTTCACTGAAATAAATTGCGTGCAAAGATAGGCATAAAAACTACGATTAGGTTGGGGTATGTCGAACACTCTACCCCACTCAATGACGATTAAGGTTTTGGACAGTCTTTGAGCTAAGTCATTGAAATTCGCTTTGTAGACGTTGCAGGGCTGACAACTTTCACAAACAAGCAATTCCAAAAGCATGTTCAGCAAGGATTTCCGAAATTGCTTTAACAAGCAAAGTAAGCAAAGCCTATCTCCTAAAACATATAAGCTTAGTTCTTCGATACGTTGTAAATTGATATAAATCATAAACCCACAAGTAAGACTATACATAGACTATGACATAGTCTGTTTAAGAGGTAGACCTACACGTTTTTCTTCTTGAGCACATGTGTACACGCACTATTCATAGCTCAGAGATCCATGAGTTTCAGTTACTTTACGGGACCGCACGTAGTCATGGGGTCGCATAGTTTCAAAACGGATAATTTGTGACAACATGCATTTGTTTCACAATTGATCCATGAAAAATTCTTTCAATGGAGCATACATATGCAAATTTAAATAGGCATTCAATTATAAATTGAATGATATCGATCTTTGCCATCTTTACTGCTTTCAGAAACAGCACATTTTAAGACGCAACTGCAACTGAAAAATAGCAGATGGAACCACCTGTGCACACAATTTATAAGACAACTATCAATTTATTCATCCGAAAAATATAAAAACGGGCATTATTCTATTAACTCTGTTATTCTGCACGACATTGAGGCTGTCTGAAGCGTTTGTCTCTTTCTACATTAAAGGAATTCTTTCTACGTCGGAAATTCACCTTCAGCACGACACGAAGTTTTTCAATCGAAACACAAACACGAAATCCAATTGTCAACGTCCAACACGATGTCTAGCGCCAGAAAAAAGAAATTACAAAGTAATCTGAATAGGATTTAAGTTTCAGTAAACAGTGTCAACAGACTGTAGAAGAACAACCCATCTAATACACTTGCACATGTCTATAGTGCTACTGATCAAACTGCTCTGAAATGTGTTGATCAGGACATACGCTCCTCATGTCTATTGCAAACCCCTACGGAAATTGCACTTTCGCTTGTAGTGGAGGTAATGGGTTGGCGAGAATGGCGTTCGTACAAGCTATTCTACTAATGTTCAAGTATCGGGCAGTTCGCTCGACCAACCACCGCAGAGGATTCGCACAGGAGACAGCTGTACTCGCGGCTTGGCCATGTATTGGTCAACTGTATTGCGCTCTAAGCCGATCCATCCGCGTACGTACAATAAAAGAATATGTTAAGACAAGTAACCTGACAATTGACAAATTTCACACTCTCAACAGATGGTCCGGTGGCCTTGTGATTAGAGGGTATGCTTGCACGTCCTCTAGCTCCAACGTCGCTGGTTCAAACCTACCCACGACTGATGAGGCTCAACTGGTCGAAACATGCCTCGTGGTGGTTACATCTGTTGAGATTTGATAAACAGAAGAATACTATTCATCTATCTTTCATTTGCGTGGAATGCAGTGGAATGCAAATGGTCCGTCTTTAACTATAAGAGTAGTTCAATAATTCAATTATCTCAAGTTAAAACTTTCCAATGAATCACTGTCAACACGAAAACGACTCGAATTGCAAATAAAATATGTGAGCAATTTTAAAAGTATTAAGTGACATGCTGTACGTCTTGAATGCAGGCTCTTCCGGTCAAAAAAGCCCAGTGAAACTCGAATTCATCGATGCTGTCATCACCACCGAGCTGTTATTTCTTGTTTCTGTCATAAAATTCCTTGATATCTTTATCTTCAACTGGTCCACGTCACATAATAGTTCGGCAGCCAGAGCGAGTTTCTGCAGGGAACGAGGCCAAAAATGAAACTTTCACAGAGTGATGTACAGTAACCCCATGCCTACTTCGAATCTGCACGTCTGCCGAGTTCTAGTGAGTTCCTCCTCTTGTCAGACAGGATCAAACAAAAACACATGTAAATCCAATGCGACGCAAATTGCAGTTGATGGCTAAAATGAAATGTTCGATGTTTTCTCTGATTAAACGAAAAGTATTAAGCCCAGAGTCATAATTTTTGACATGGAATGTCTTCAGGTCATTTCCTATGATTTGCATGTGCTATTGTCATGCATCTGATCGGCAATGTATATGAGAATATGGTTGAATGTGGATGAAGTAGGTCAACATGTTGGTGTTTGCCGGCATTAGAAGGCTCGCCAAATCTAGATGTGTTTAGATTCATAGACAGAGGTACATGAAGATGAAAGGAAATGACTTGAAGACATTGCATGCCAAAAATTATGACTATGCTTTAGTTCATTTCGTTTAATCAGAGAAAACATAGAAAATTTCATTTTTAGAAAAAGAGCTGCAATCGGCAGACGTGCCGATTCGAAGTAAGCATAGGGTGTACATCATTATGTGAAAGTCTCACTTTCGGTCTCGTTCCCTGCAGAAACTCGCTCTGGCTGCCGGACTATAAGTTGTGAACTTCATTTTGAGTTTCGTCTGTGATGCTGAAAGCGCATAATTTGGATAAGACGATGTCAAATTCAATATCACACCATCGCTTTGTTTTGCTTGTAGCTGTAAACTGTGGTCAACGTCGACATGATATTGTGTAGGCCTACTTGACATAATTGCATGAGATCCATTTTCATCAAATGTCAGTCTTTCTAACTCCTCATAAAGGAATGTTGTTACAATAATTCATAGCCAGTTGGAGAACTCAGTATTATGAACAACTGTTGCGAGAGTGATGATCGCGGTCTCACATAGCACAGTTTCAAACGTTGATTGTATCTTTCCATAGTGCGTACTCTTTCTAAACGAACACAATTCATGCTAAACTGATCAATTTTTCCTGTTGCCTCATATGGAAGACATTCACCTAGTTGAATTCAGTAGTGTAAAATAAAACAAAGCAGATGCTTTTGCATCACGGTTGTAACATCGAAATGAGCCTTGTTCATAATGTCATTTTTCATCAAATTTCAAAAAATGAATACTTTTGGTTACTCTGTCTTCCTAGCATCTGTCCAAACATTGGACTCCAAAGAAGAAATCATTGAATCTCGGATTGAATCGAATCAGCGAAAATAACTAAAAATGAGCAGAAAATGGAAAATATTATAAGAGAGAAAAAACAGTGCGACGACACTGATTAATAGAAGTTTGCTCTAACACACTTAGGGTATTTTTAGGAGAATGTCTAAGTTCTTGCAGCCTTATTGTATCAACCCTGCCTTATCATCGCTTTTTGAAGAGTAATTTATTCATTATCCAGGAGATGCTTTGGCCAACTTCTTGTCTGAGGTAGCTCACACAGTCAGATACATATAATCTTATAATTACACGCATATTTGTGTTTTATCATATGATTTGGATGTGATTCTATACTACAGCATAATTTCAACGTTTTCATTTACATGTAGAATTGCGGTTGTTATAAATTCTATCTAATATGCACTATGTCACCATATCTTGATGACAAAAATGTTGAACTGCAATGAAAATTGGGTCTAGATTTTAAGCCGACCTTGACGATGAGGCAAGGCTTGGCTGTGGCCTTCATTTAAGAAAAGGCTGCAAAAAGGCATAGAACAGGCCTTTGCAAAATTGCAATAGGGATGATGAGTTGCGCCTTAAGAGATGGAGAGAGAGAAATATGCTTTATTTTGTCCATCATTGAAAATCTGAAATTGCTGAATAGAGTTATCAGAACGATTGTAACCAAAAACACAAATTCATTTTGAGCCACTACACAAAATGCTTATTCACAATCATTTATACCCTCAGTCAATTGTTGGTGTACTGAAAAATGTATGTAATTCATTTAATTCAACGAATAATCAATGAAAATTTCAATCAACTGATAGATACACACTGCATGGGTCAGAGAGCTACACATCCACGGAATAAATTATTTCTGTCGGGAATAAGTGCGACGATAGTGCAAAGAAAGGCGATCACTTGGTGATGAATTGGTAGATAGTTTCTTAAAGACGCACTCACGAACTCATTAGAATGAAAAACACTTAAAGCTTGATCGAAACGTCTCATTGCGTATCTGTTCGCATGATGGTCGCACGAAGCTTAATTCTTAAGCGAACGATTTTGAGTATTTTCCAGATGGAGTCATCTCCTGAAGACAATCCCACGAAAGCGGGACAGGCGCATTCAGTTAAAGACCTAATGAAACTACTATATATCAAAATAAACTCCTTTCCGTTGGTACCAGTTTTCATGCGCCTTAATATATACACGTAGGCCTACATGTGTTTATCATAAGTTGCATAAGCTGTCCTTATATAATGTCGCGCTTCTGTAAGTTATGGGACAGCATTCATCTTTTGCTAAGCTGCGATGTATGTTCTCCCAAGATGCATAAAAATTTATAGCACTCCACTACATGTATAGTTAAGGTCCTATACATTGTAAAGTTAAGGTACGCATAAGGTGCGTCTTCAATGTTAAGTCTTGAGTTCGTTGTGTTTATAGCTGTGCCAATAAGATGATCGTGAGACAAAATGTCCAGCAATAAAGTATAAAAATGAAATTTAGCACGAGAGTTTCTCCTATTCTTTTCAGACATTTACAGTTTTAGTCAATGTGTCTCTAGCTAATAGCAGATCATCGCAGCTGCATCAAAGCTATCGACTGAAAATGTGTGCACAGATCAACGAATGCCTGAATAATGATAACTGTAGAACTCTATTTGCATCTTTCCGGCATTATGTAAATGTTGCACTTTAGAGGAATTCCATCATCCGAACCTTGAACTTATTAAACTTAAGATGAACGTATTTACCTTCGTCATTCTGGAAATATTGAGCCGAGTTAAGATTATGTGCTACATGAATTTCGAATAGAACAATTTTTCATGTGTAATAGATGTTATGGGCTTTATTAATCTGCAAAAACCCAAGTTTCCAGCAACTTCCTAAATTTTGAGAAACTTGTCTCACCCAAGTTGAATTGAGACGCACTTGCTTCTACTTTAGGATACTTAGAGAGACTATCAGTGTTTTCCAATTCACAGTGCTACTTAAACTTGAAAACTCGCTAATCTCGATACACTACGGGAGTAATCCTTATTGAAGTAATATAACAATACCACTCTATAGAGGAAGCATGACTGCTCGCAATATTAACTACCGTATAATTATTATTTCAAGAAAAGATAAAAGTCGCTCTCACTTGAGTCAACACACTTCAGTCAAAAAATCCAAATTTCATGCAGAGGTTCCCTGCGAGTCAAGGGAATCGAATATTGTCAAATTCCCCTGTTACTGTTAGTTATGGGAGAAACGTGTCGGTAACCTTAGAAAAATTGAATTTTATTTGGCTCGATGCTCGTACAAGTGTCTTGACTCAAGTGTACACTGCATATATGTATATGTGTGTGTGTCTTTTCATCATTTTATATATTAATGAATAAATAGAGGCTCCAGGAACAATATTCAGTAGATTTATACATCAAATTTATTAATCGAAAACTAATGCTCCGATACAAAAGTCATTTATGGTCTTCGTCTGTTTTATATCTTAGACATAGCAATGTTCACTTGCTGTGACCTTAAGATTGCAGCTGTGAAGAATACGCTTGAAATCTGTATCCTGTTAGCTGCACTTTTGTCATGTGTTTCTCGTTACCACTGACCTATAGTTCAACACAGTATTTTTATTGCTTTTTAAATGCCATCATTGACGTCACATTAGGACTGGTGTTAGCCTAAGATCTGCGATTGAGAGATAACAACAAATTGAAAAATAGAAACTGTTTTCATGAAAATTGATTTGAAAAACTGTTTCGATGAAGACACCCTTTTCATATCCAATGAGGCTCATCACCATAACAGAGATTCATAAGTAATGTCAGCACAAATGCAGCGATATAACTTTTATTTATCATCCTTTCACTCTAAGCCATTTTTTTTATTTCTCAACTGTATATATATATATATATATATATATATATATATCAGCTATGACGTACGTTGCTCTGTCACCCCATGAAAAGGGACATGTGAATTTGAATATGCTAGGTCCATATTGAATTGCAGTTGATACTAAAGTCAATTCTGAAGTACAAGGCATTGACGCAGACCGTTGATCCTGCCGATTTTTTTTAGATATATGCATTTTTTATATAATGGTACATATGCACTATAACACAATTCATTATCAAAATTATCAAATCATTATCAAAGTTTATTATCAAAAATCTTATTTGGTAAAAGTCTTTGTAATATATAGGCCTACAGCGTAATAGATACACTTACCTATATATAGTAAAAGATATGCACGCACAGTAAGGTGTAATAGCAATTCAATTGCAATGCGTAAAAGCGACATGTACAGTGCGCACAAGGACTTAATAAATTGTCCTGAGTAATAAATTGTGTTGCTCCGCAGCATAAGTGCAAGCGTCCTAAGATTATTAATTTGTATGCAATATTTCAGCATTGGTACTTTAGCTAGATTTCCAACGAATATTCTCATGAAACTTCACTAAATGAGGTGGCGATTCATGGTTATGCGTCTAGCATTGGTAGGTGTACCCAAGATTTATCTAGGGTCTAACATTGGGGTCCAGCCAAGACTTGACCCAGCCTTGCACATGATGGGTTTGCTTTCCAGGCATGCATAATGCTTAGTAAGTTTGCAATGCATACATACCATATTGTCAAAGAAGAAACTAATTATATTGCAGCATCTACTTATCATTTGGAATTTACAATTACTTTTAATTAAATCATTCTTGTCATTTACATTTTTTACTGTCACCCATTTATTTAATGCATCTATAATTTATATGCACATGTATATTTTGTATTTGTTGCTTTCCCTGTTCTCCTACATGGGGATCGTGTCTATGCAGTTTTCTTGTTAAACCATCAATGCCCGCAGTATTCCTTACATACTTGCATGTAGTACATTTCGACACGAAGTTTCTGGATCAACGTTGATACCACAGCGGCAAGAATTTGTAATCAAGAAAAGTGATCAACGCGATTCTAATGGCGTCAGGCCAACCTCGTACAGTGCCTAAAGCGTTTGCAAATAATATTTCATTTTTTAAAAAACCTTTATATAAGGGGATTTAATAGATAATACATGTGGGTAGGTGCTAAACAGTGACCATTTTCAAATCATCACTCAATGAGAAAGATAGCAGCTTAAATGACCGTCTACATGGGCAGTTTGCTTAATTAATAGTGAAAGAGGATCATGAGAGGAGGTGAGAGAATTTTATTACATATTTAATTACATTTATTACCTTTAACTTCTGCTCTCTTTGTTGGCATTTGCAAGCACACCTGTGTATACGTATTAGACTTTTTGAAGAACTCTATTACAGAAAATTGTCAATATGTTAGCAAAAATCATCAGTGCCGCAGAGCAACGAGTGTGGATCTAAATTCTCCCGTTTGAAAAAATAAATTAAGTAGACAGATTTCAGTGAAAGACTTTATCACTGACAATCAAAGTCGCTTAACGTGCATCATAAAGTTTTCCAGAAATAGTTAGAACGACAACTCAATTACATCTTCTCATCTCGATGGATGCTGAAATGAAGAATAAAACTAGTTTAGCAACTCCATGACTGTTCATTATGTAGTCAGCAGTAATTGTTTATGTTACTAGCTACAAAATATTTACACAGCGAACATTGTCAATATGACAAACGGAAGTAATTCAAGCAATTCCATGAATGTCACCAAAAAGAAAATCACAGTAGGCTACAACGAAGAACATTCAGCTGTACAGGAAATGCACAGCAATACCCGGTAAGAGTGAATTGTGTAGGATATTTCCACTCTTAGCTAGCACAAAATCTTTTGTAGTGTAATTACATTAGCAGCAATATTGGCTTCATGAACATAGTAATCAAAATACTCACGAAGCCAATATTAACTAAAGGAATATTCTAAAATATATGTCACTTAGACTTGCATACAAATACTATGTCATGTCATATGCAAAATATCTTGCCGTGAAAATGTTTTTAGTCTATACAGTTACGTATGTACAAGAATTTAATTTAGGCCTTAGCGGTCATTTGTAGAATATTTCTCATCAATGTCGATTTCAGCTATGAGCTAAGATTTGCTCGATAATTAAACATTTTGCTTTTGGAGGAGAATTTCTCAAGACTAGTATGTCTACCAAGCAGCCACGAATTTCATTGGCCACCTGCAGTTGCTTTCCATGAACAAAACTCTATACTACGAGCACTACGAATACTAACTATAAGATGGCACTGCGTCGCGTTTTAAACAAGATATTATAGAATTGTATTTACAGAATTTCCTAGTTTAAAGGGATTAAAAAACTATTATACCATTTTTCATCATGAGTTTTGACAAATAATCCGCCACTTAGGATTTGCGTTTCGAGTGTACACTTATTTCCTTTCTGTAAGGATTGGGTGATAGTATGTAGACTATTGATCGTGCGGTTCACTTTTCAATTACATGAAATAGCGGTCGGGAGGCAAAAGGTACAAATCAAGCGTACATAATTAATTAGGAAATTGATAATTAGGAAAAGAGTACTTAGCGCTTCAGCGCAAATGTCGCATCTCCGAGAAGCTACAAAGTATCTTCTTTCTTTCTAGCGCTGTCACTCAAAGTTTGATGTGAGAAAATAAAGAATGAAGACTTTCTGTTAGCATAATCGTAATACTTAATATCACCGATGCACTAGCCTTTTTCCTTGCGTTAACCAAAAGATCTCAACAGCCATTGCCTATTTATACTATAGGTGACTGGGAAATCAAAGAAATCAGCTAAAAAATGAGCATCTCTGCATCAAGAGGAGTAATGGAGATGATTTTGAAACATCCCGGAATAAATTTAAGTAATGCTGTCGCCTTGAGCAACCCATCACAGAGTCTCTTTTTTGGCTGTCGGGACAGATCAAAAAAGGATTTGGACGAGTTGGTGTATAAATAGCAAGTACTCTAAGAGGGTGCGTGCAAGACAGAAATTCTTTTGAGAAAGTCTTAAGCTCCGAATATGAAACAGTACCACTTCTTTCGAAACAGAGAATGACAGGGTTCATGAAGGAGACATTGAAAATTCATGGACGGAATTTCATTTACAAAAAATAGGAAATGAAATCTCCGACGTTCTAAAACAAATACATTGCTGTAATGGGACATCGATATTGAAACCGATAATAAGACAGCAAAACAATGATAAATTGAGCGAAGATGGTCGCCGCGCTCTGTGTGCCATGTCAAACTGCTGAGGGAGTTGGTTTTCAGCAAGGGTAGTGGTGATGTTGCAGGTTGTTTAAGACCATAGTGCTATTTTCAGACCATAATTAGTATATAATGCTACAGTCAGTTGGATTCACCATTTCCATTCTTAGAACTCCTTTGTCTATGGATGCTGCGAGGAAGTGGTTCATAGCATTTCAATTAATGTAGCCTATGCGAAGCTTAGCCCGCTCATAATGTGCGCATTTGTTAATGAATGTCATTGAGGTTGATGAACATTATTCATCTTGGGGTAATATTTGAGGTAATATTTGGGTATAAATGACTAATTGTTCGCTCTTTGTTACCAAGGTTGGGTCTTCGATTCCATGAAAATCTTGGGTAGGTATCCAAAATATTGGGTAATAAACCCAACAACTTGGGAAGTGCAACGAAACCGATTTTCTAATTTCGTTCTGTGAGCCTGTGTCCTCTAAAAATCCAAATGATTCCATTTCCGAGCCTCAAAGTTGGCTCTGCAATAATAATAGTAATAATGATATTTATAATATAGTAGTTATAATAACTCATAAAAACAGCTACTAAAAAGGATAAAATATAACAATAATCTCACAGTCTTGGGTTCTGAATTTTCGATCTTGTGTCTTGGAAGCCTACACAAGATTATATCCAAGATCTTGGGTATACCAATCAAACCCAAGATTTTACGAACCTCGTTGTTACAAATAAGACCAGTTCTTGAGCGATTAACTTTATTTTCAGATAAGAATGATGCGTTTCTACTTGTGTGGAGTCAATTCATTCATAGCGAACCAAATCAATGATTTAGGATTCAAACAATTCAAACTTCTTTCGTGTAGGTGACCTACATGCATATACTACACCATTTTCGGATTAAACTCAGACTTTTGCAATTCATATACAGACATTGCATATGATATTCAAGTTATGCAGTTCATATTCAGATATTTTCATTTGATATCCAGACTTTTTCCATTGAAATTCAGATATCTTCATTTGATAGTCATATGATTTCTATGGGTCTATGAACTGTTAATTCAGTTTAAATCTGATGATTTTAAGCTCAAGCATTTCCTTGTGATGTTCAGATATCTTCACTTGATCTGTCTTAATGATTCAGGCAGATAGTCAATTGACATTAAAGCAACATTGTGAAAGATGCTCTATGAAGCTTGGCATGGTCAAGAAATTTAGCGATCAATATAGCAACGTTTTATCATTCATTGCAACAAATATTCTTGCATTTGGGTACATCGTGCATTATGATTGATTCAAACAATTTAATTTAACTCAAACCAATTTCAGGACAAGATGTGAGCCGTTGAACTATTTTATGTGCACAAAACATGCATCGACGCATTAAATAAACTCAATACATAAATATTCTCTTCGTATGCGCGAATTTGTGCAAAACATTCAATATTTCCGGATTCATAAATTTATTTTGTTTTTGTCTTGACCGGTCTCGCTGCTCTCATATTAATGAGGCAGCCAGAACGAGTTTCTGCAGGGAACGAGGCCGAAATTGAGACTTTCACACAATGATGTATGCCCTATGCCTACTACGAATCGGTGCGTCTGCTGAGTTCTAGTGAGTTCCAGCTCTTGTCAGACAGGATCAAAGAAAAACACATGTTTACCCAATGCGAAGCAGATTGCATGCAGTTTTTGGCTAAAATGAAATTTCGCATGTTTTCTCTGATTAAAAAATATTACTTAGCCAAGAATCATAATTTTTGGCATGGAATGACTTCAGGTAATTCCCTACGATGCGCATGTGATATTGTCATGCACCTAATCGGCATGAAAGGAAATGACCTGAAGACATTCCATGCCAATACTTATGACTATGTCTTAGTTCTTTTCGTTTAATCAGAGAAAACATAGAAGATTTCATTTTTGCCAAAAGCTACAAACTCCGTACCATTGGATTTGCATGTGCTTTTCTTTGGTGCTGTCTGACAAGAAGAGGAACTCACTAGAACTCGGCAGACGTGAAGATTCGTAGCAGGTAGGCTGTACATCATTATGTGAAAGTCTCATTTTCGGCCTCGTTCCCTGCAGAAACTCGTTCTGGCTGCCGGATTATATGCGATTGACATCTGCCTATTATTCACTGCTGAAGTTGTCAAACGCATGTCATCACTCTGCCGTATAGATCACTATGAGATGCAGCGAGAGCGGTTAAGACAAAAGCAAAATAAATTTGTCATTCCAGCAATATTGAATGTTTAATACATAAATATTCTGTCTATGGAGAGCGCATCCCAAATGTCACCACATAAGTACATGTTTATAAAAGAGTTTTGACGGACAAAGTCTTTGCAGAGCAGCGCATACAAATCCCATGACAAAGAAGTTGACCCATATTGATAGCAATCTCAATTTCATTTGATCATGTAGATCAGTTATATTAATTTCCTATTTTTCTATTTCTCCTGGCGTTTTATTTCCCTTGATATGAGAAGGTAAAACGTAGGAGGTCACACCCGGCGATCTATATTTAGTAAAACTAGCTCCTTTCATAGAATAGCATTACCGACTTTAGCATTCAACCGTTGTTGCTCTTCATCATTTTCGCATGGTATGAATTCTTTTGCTTATTGTATCAATCTATAAATGGCATTCTTGAGAAAACAAAGTTTTTATTCATGTCTCATGCGGGAGGAAGCGTTGTCCATTCTGTTTGTCGAGAAAAATGATTCTTGATCATGAAACTTAGTCTAGTTTGGCATACACTGATTCATACACAGAAATATTTCGAAATTGAACTCGGCATTACCAATTCGTTCTGCTCCGCCATAATTGACTATTCTTATTTTTGATGAATGTATACTTCGTTGAAAACCATTCATTCTTTATGAAATCAATTTCATCAAGTTGTAATTGTAACTTGATTTGTCTTCAGCGAATGAATTTACAGCAAATTATCATTTTTTCTTTAAACATTGGCGCGTAAAGACTTTCAACTCAGTATAATGCGCCTAATGGGAAGCACGAGAGGAAAAATTAGGAGATGGTAATAAACTTTGATTTAAATCATTTCGCTAAATGTGAACCGTTTCTATCTTATGAATAACGTCAGTCCGAAGTAAGTAATATTGTATAGAGTATATGGTATATGTACCGCAAATGCAGAAAACGGCCATCTGAACCAGAATGGGTTTATCAAGAAAATTAATTGAAGTTGATTGGTTTCTGCCATTAAATGATTGCAACTGATAAAGGCCTACAGCGGCAACAATTTAATTGATTGTAAATTGAAATACCTCAACAGTGCTTGCCATACATGACATGTATATTACAAATATCTATACTATTAGAGCACTAAAAAAAAGACTAACTCAATAGACATTTTCTGTTTAAAATATGCATTCTCATGGACATAGGTGGAACACAATGTCAAAGTGGTTTGCAAAGAGGAACAATTTCCATTTTATGCAATGCATTTACTTTCAGCGAAGCTCTTCCTCTTCTTGCATATGCGAGTGTATTTTCTAGTCAGGCGCTGCGGCTACCATCTGCGGTATTCCACTGTTAAAATTTTAAAGTGCATTCGAAATTTTCATTCGGCTACAGAAATAATTGTCAAATTAGTTGCCATCTTGAATGATATTGATAAAGTCTTTTCGATGTATCAGGAACTCGGGGTCCGCCAGCAAGGGTTTTAGCGTGCAATGTATTGAAGGACCCGAAATGTGACCTAGGAGGAAGTTTTAATAATGAGCCCATTTCACGCCATGTAAACTTTTCTGAATGGTTCACCACTACATATTTGGTTTTGAATATATTAATTAGTTAAGTGCCTCTTTTAGTAATGCAGTGCAATCTGGATAAGCGGGACTTTTTGGAAGCGAGATGTCTCTCTCGCTTATCCGAAGTTCCCGCTTAAGCTGAGTATCAATGTTTGAGCTCATTTTATCCAGGATAATTACTATGTGAGCTAAATTTCCTTTTTTCCATTGATAGTAATGCTTGTGCATAGGTCCATAGAGACCTAATACCATCCGTTTTATGGTTTAAGATAGAAAAGTATCGGTGCATATTGTATTCTGAATATGAAAAACAATCTATCACAAGCAGCGCTAAATAGAGTTGCAAAAATACGGAACAATAGTTGAAACTTATTGGTCAACAGTAAATGGAAGCTTAACTTCTATCTGAAGAAGAAATGGAATTTAATGTCAACTGTTTTTTTACCTTTCGCTACTCGGGGGATGTCAGAAGTCCTGATGAGTTCAGTCGTCTCAAGTTAGAGCGCGTGTTGGCTCGTTGACACTGCTCTGTGAACTGATAAATGAATTCTTAGGAATTCTGTATAAATAGATGAACAGCAATTGCTTGTAAGAAATAAATGCATTAGACTGCTTCTCAGTGACCAAAAGAAAACGGAGGTCGGTTCAATTATAGAATCATTTTCCTTCTCATCCGATGCAACCGTGTCTCGGAGCAGGGAATGACTTCCTTGCTACGCTGCTCTGCCACACAGTGCGCAAGTAAGAACAACATGTGGTTCTAAGAACACAAATGCGGTTTCGGTTCAAAGATAAGTGAAAATCACTTAATGCAGAAGTTTAGATCCAGCTATCCACAATTATAGCCAAATTAATAGAAATATTAAAACAAACTCTCGCTTAAGCGCAGTGACTTCCGAAAACTCTCCCTCTTAAACGGAGGATTCTACATGTGTTGGAAATGTGCTTCATTCCTCTACCGCAGTGGTGGGCAACGCGTGGCCCGCGGGCCCGCTTCTCATATCTAAAGTGGCCCACGGACATTATTTGAATCGATGATATGAAAATGACTCACTCCGATTTCGACCTTTGGAGGTGCATCTAAGGGTGAGGAATCCACTTTAGAATTTGCAAACCCATTAATTGACAACTAAATAAGCATGATGGCACAAAATACAAAAATTCACATTCGAATTATCCAACCATACTCCTTTCGTAATGAATATCTTCTCGTATAAGCGCAAAATGGTCATCACCTGCGCGAAATTAACCTAAGTCACATAGTATTCGATGCCCTGCTGAGCATGTTTCTCTACGTAATAGACCACGCCTCAATGAACCTAGAAAGGAGAATTACTATATTATAAATTGGTCTATAAAAAAGGTCTATATATATATATATATATATATATATATATATATATATATATATATATATATATAGGTTAAACTACGAATGGAGGAATCCAACCGCAAGACTTTTACAGGCCAACACTTTTTCAAATATTCTTGCTGAGTTTC
The DNA here is from genome assembly GCA_907163375.1 of Prostheceraeus crozeri. Classification (NCBI taxonomy): domain Eukaryota; kingdom Metazoa; phylum Platyhelminthes; order Polycladida; family Euryleptidae; genus Prostheceraeus; species Prostheceraeus crozeri. The sequence goes on from CAJQUW010006757.1 coordinate 243,663, forward strand.
ATTTGTATACTACTACATTAATATGCATTTCGTATACTCGATTGGCATTAGCACACTGCTACTACTTGTGGAGCCCGTGCACGACTTTTGAAAGCTGCACATTCATGAGTGACATATGTACATGTGCATGCAGCATGATCAATAATTGTAGCAAAATCAATTTTATCTTGTGCGGCTTTCAGGCGGATAGTTGCACTGCACCTACAGACCGTTGTTTTTCGATGAAATAAAGTAATGTCGGTCAAATCACCAAAAAAGTCAAATTACCGTTTAATTACACAAAAGAAAAGCTTCCATGATTTGTTACAGGCCTATCCGCTCTTCAATGCTCACATGAATTGTAGCAAGCAAGTCATCATTCCTTAAGATGAGAAAAAGTTGCGTACAATACTGCTGCATGTATTTAGCCACATGTAAAATTTTGTTATTTAGTACGACCACTATGTATGTACGTCAGGAACATCAGCCCATATGTGCACTTAAAACAAGTACGAAATATAAGAATGTTAAGCCCATACTACTGCCTTTTCAGACTGATGGCCCGCGAACCTTTTCGCGGGCCATTCCTTGCTTATGCTATCTGCAAGTTGTAATAATAGTCCTGTCTTTAAATTGTGTCATTGCTTTTTATCTGCTCTCCATTTCTAAGATCTTTGACATTTCATGCTACTGTCTATTGTCAATAAAAATAATTTACTAGGAAAGTAAATTATAGCTAGATATTCATATCGCAATATCCATTCAATTAAACCCTTCTATTGAATTTTTCATGAAACTGTTTTTTTCCATTCAACAGATGCAGAGATGCTCTCACGTATATGTACACGTCATTCCATGAAGTTTTTGCAATAGAAATTAAGCATCAGAATCTTGTTTTCATGTATATTTATATTCGCAAATGTAAAATGCATTTCAATTTGCTGTCAGTAATATATCAATTTCGGACGCTTCCAAGTTGTCGGTCAATTTTGTGAAGCACCACAAACAAATAATATAATATGTTTTTTAAAACAGTCAACTAATTGCTTAAACAAGGAGATGAATTCAAAACCTCTGCACTAATCGGGTTTTCATGACCAAACACGGCCAGATCCAGTCAAAATTACCATAACAAGTTAATATGTGATTTATAAGTCAGGCTGATTTAAAACTTTGAAGTTATTACAAATAAAGTCAAGTTATCATTTAATATTTCTAAAACCACAAACATCAATTCAGGTCAATGAATGAATATCTATAATAAAGTATTTTTCAATCCACTAACTAAAAGTAGGTAACAGAAGTGCAGCGGAAGACAGAACAGAACAGAAATGCGTTTATTAGTGAATGGTAATCATACAGAGCGCATAACGTTCGCACTTTAGAGTATGCATGACACACACATGGCAAAAAGTTCATGCAAGTGACAATAAAGTGTTTTTGTACAAAAGTCAATCAATAAATAGAAAATATATTTAGTAAAAAGAAGGAAAAAATCAGCTAAGAACTACATGTATATCTAGGGGGAAGACACATTCTGTAATTAAATTGCGCACAAAGGCATGGAAAAAAGAGTGCAGACGTCTAGACGTTGAACAAAAAGGAATGGAAAATTGGCCACTGCGTGGGAGGCGAGATGGAACCATTTCATGCAGGGGATGACATCTTGAATTCTCGTGAGCCCTCAAAAACTTCATGCCTGCTTTAGAAATACGTTCAACTACTAATGGAATGCGATTACAATCACAGTTCGCTCCACAAATATTCAGTCAAGTGAGCCTTTCTTTGAAAGCTTTCTAGCTTATTCATTAAAGTTACAGGAGTACATCCATAAACAGGCGACGCGTACAAAAATAGCGATGTAATCATGGCATGATGCACAATGATCAAATCTTTAGGAGAGATGTCATTTTTCAACCTACGTATTAGATACAGTCTCTTTGATGCATGTTTCAACATATCAGTAAATTGGAGCCTCCATGATAGAGTATTTGAAAAAAAGCTCCCAAAATTCGTAAAGAATCAAACAGCTTAAACAATGTGTTAATATCTTTCACTTGGAAAGGAGGCGAGCGGCGAATTATCATTTCTTTGCATTTTCTAGAATTAAGCTTTAGTCAGAATTAAGATAAGCAACACAAAATTGAATTTGAAAAGATACAATAAATAATTCATTCAATTTTTCAATTTGATAAGTCATTTTTTCAGATGATTCAATTTATTCTCCATTTTGTATGCTGACTTATCTCAAGTGTTTATTTGATCTTTCTATATTTGAAGAAGTTCCTCCTTGAGAGTAATGGAATACAAAAGGACACTGTCAGCACGCTAGTGATAGCGTGCAGGAAACTTGGAAAGATTTTAGACAGTTATTTTGTTGCTATCATCCCTATGCGAAAATTTCAAATAATTTCTATGGAGATTAATATTCCTTGCAATGACAGGCAATCATGCGTTTCGGAAGTTCATGACAAATGAAATTCACACGACTAAAATGATATGGCAGCAATTTAAACGATGTTAGATGATCGAAATTAGTTGGTCTGACTGATATTCTTTCGATACATGATCGATGATAGAGTACATCTATAGTCTTTTATCAAGTACAACACGTGCATGAAGAGATAGGTCAAATTTGCGGCTCCCACTTCAAACATGATGCAAATTATCTCCAATGCAGCAAAACGACGAAGCAAGATAAATAAAATGCTTAAATTGATATTTCCTGAGTTTAGACTCTTTTAGTTCGAAGCGGGTAGGCCCACTGTTTAGGAATTCGGAAACAATTCAGAGAATTATTGCATCATCTGGGCTTAGTAGGTCAAGAGTCATAGTTTAAACTCAGGAAATATCAATTTAAGCATTTTATTTATAAAGCAAGATAAATAAAATGCTTAAATTGATATTTCCTGAGTTTAAACTATGACTCTTGACCTACTAAGCCCAGATGATGCAATAATTCTCTGAATTGTTTCCGAATTCCTAAACAGTGGGCCTACCCGCTTCGAACTAAGGCTATCATTGTCACTTGAAAGCAGCATGCAAACTGATTCCTTGCCACTCACAAATATGTACGATGATGATGGCTAAGACGTTATTGTTAGTTAAAACTATGAGTCGAAAAGCATGACTTGCTTTGAATGCAAAACCACATTGTTAAGCAAGTTCCTTTGTTTACTACAACATATAGTTTTGGATTTTTTGTATGTCATGTAGAATCTACTTACTTGTAAGCTACATGAATGTAGCTATTATGCCTATAGAGTACAATCAGTTTTGTAAGTGTCTTTTGCTGGTCCAAACAAGTGAGTGACTCCTTGCTTCAGGGATAAACTTAAACAGAAATAAATTTCTTCGTCGGATACGGTATTTTCGAGTTATGTTCGACCTTTCGCCAGCATGGCTTGGTCACGCACTGTGTGAACGCACCGAGAATCCAGAGAACTACAAATCACAATTGTCAGAGCCAACAGCAATAAAAGAATAATAAATAGAATATAATTAATTAAAAATACTTAAAATTAAATTACTTAATTAAAAGAATTAATTAGAAAATAAAATTAATTAATTAAAATTAAAATTAAAATACTTAATAAAGAAAGTGCAAAGTTTACATGGAATACTACTAGAACAGAAAAAACAGCAAATATAATTGCTGTTTTTATTATATATACTCCTAGTGCTTTTGGCTTTAACAATTATGAATTGCTGTCATATGTATAGAGTAAGAAGGCTATATGTAGGTAGAGTGTCGACTCAAAAAAGTATCTGTATACAGTGAACATTTTTATATGAAACGATTCAGTTTTTTTGCGGAGATCACGCTCCCGTGGTCCAAAAAATGATTTGAGCAGTTTCAAAAAAGTCAAAATTTTGCCAATTTAAATACTACCGAGATGACACACCCTTGTGAGTAGTATAAAACAAGGTGGATATCAAAAAGAAATGAATATTTGCTAATAATCATCCTAACTAAGCGGAAATCAAGCTGATTATCAAGGGAATTTCATTAACCGTATTATAATGGAAGTCTTCATGAAAAAGTCGCGATATTATTCGTGCTTTCTTGGCTGATATTTCAATTTTTTTCAATTTTCACCGGCATGATTTTATGCTTCACTAAATTCACGTTTCATTTCTTGAACCTGCATAATGATGTGGACCCATTTACATCTTTCAAAGTTGATTGAAATCATTGTCCTTGATTCTGTTATTTTGCTGGGCCAGTGGCAGGTTGCCTGTGATGTGATCACGCTTAAGAAAATACCCTTGAGGTTCAGTATGAAAGCAATACCAGGTCATCGAATTGCCAATTTAACAAACATTACCTCTCCAAGGCTGTCATGACACGGACGATTTGTAAAATAGTATCATTTTCTTCTGCATTACTGTCATGATCAGTCAATTCCGTTGTAACCTCTGCAACACTGCAAAAAATTTGCATATCTAACATTTGGTGACAATACCACTTGTATCCCCACGAGTTCATTCAATAAAATCGAAAGTGCATACACATTGGGGATTTGATAAATGCGGAGTTACCACTCTACCTAATATACCTACTCTATGGTCATATGCATGTTTTGGATTCTCGTTTTGTTCATTCACAGTGTGTGACCAAGCAACTTATGAATTGCAGTCACATGCATGTTCTGGATTCTCGTTGCGGTTATTCACAGTGCGTAGCCATGCCACATTGGAGAAACGTGGCACTTTATTCGAATACACTGTCGTTCATGATGACAAGCCCAATTAAACCCAGAAACAGTTAAAGCATGTTGCATTTTTCCTTAATGAGAACAGATTAATATAATATAATTACAAGATATACCGTATATAGATAAATATATAATTATAAGAACAGATACACTGATTATGAATAATTTTTCGAAATGTGTTATTTGCATGAATAAAGAAAAAGCAAATTGTAGTCTTTTGATAACCCAAGAGCTTTTCACTTCCATGCATTATCTTTGTCGCTGGAATATAGAAATAATGGTGGCAAAAATAATAAATCACCAAATTAAAACCCCGTGATTAATTACTGTGCCACTGTGCCGACAAGTAAAAGCGTCATTTGTTGTCAAGGATTCTAGAATTTATATTGAATTCGAAATATTTACAGATCATCACAATTTACATTTATTTGATGAATACAAACAAAGCATTACTCTATAATCGCAGCACAGAGACTGCAGTGTTGCGACACTCCCGCCACCAAAAATCCTATGTACAAATATTACACACACATGATTGTAAAAAAGTTCCACACTTTCAGATGTCAGGATCGATCGAGTGAGTGCTTGAGTAGAAGAAGATCACATGAACGTTACTCAGAAGATTTCACACATCGTAGACGTATCAATCAAATGTCAATAAAATCACCGAAGTATACGAAGAATAATTCATTGAATGAATAATAGATATCAGCAGTTTCTCACTTCTGCACCGAAACGCAACTGATTCACATTATGAAAGTTAAATTGATGTCACTGAATGAAATACGTAATGTGCTTTTTAAAAAAATGCTATCACTAATTCTATAGATTACAGCAATGTACCGTTGTTTATTGTTAATGTCACCGTTATTAGTCACTTAAGCCATTATTGCAATCATTGTCAATGTTATCACTGCTCATGTTCTTTTGAAACAGGTTCAGTAGTTTTTTCGTTTGCTGCACTTTTTGCTTGTCTTCCTCGCACCCGCGGATTACTTTCATTGTGTACCTGTGCGTTTAGTCCGTCAGTATCAGAGTTAGGTGGTTCCTCATGTTCCACTGTTTCGAGCGGGAATAGTAAGCTGATTGCTCTGCGAGTAATCACACCATTTGCCAATTTCACTTCGGCAACTCTTTTCACCGTCTCTACTCTTGATCAAATTTGTGATTCTTCCCAACAAGTTTCTCAAGGATGACAGCTTCATTTTCTGACTACCGCCGACAGATTTAGTAAACTGATATCTCAAATCTTTGGGCAGTTTGCCAAGAGTATTTAGAACAATCAGATCCTGTGAATCTGAGTCAATGCCATATTCAGATAAAGCATGACAGCATATATCCAAAATATATATGCATATATATATATATATTCAAAATTTCATCTGACTTGCTAATGCTCGGCAAGTTTTCTATCTTCTATAGGTAGGCACGTTTTAGAACAGTTTGGTTGCCGTACCTTTTCTCTAGCAGTGACAGTGCAAGTCTATACTCGTGATCTGATTTAGCATTGAAATTGCTCGTCTCGGTATAGGCCCTAACGCATCTTGAAGATATCGTAATTTCACTCCGTCTGTTAGATTTCGGCAATCAACGGTAGCATACCAATTTGAAATAAATGCTGGATACTCCGTGATTTCACCGTCAAATTCAAGTGGCTTTATCGGATGAAGCTTTACGAACGATTTTGAAATATCGAGTTTTTCTTTTTCCCTACTTCTTTGTTGTTCATTAAGTTCAATGGTTTTCATTTGCAAATTAATCAAATCGTCATGCCGCCTCGCTTCAGCTTCTAAATTCTCTCTGCGCCGCCTCTCAATATTTTCTTCATGTTTTCAACAAGTCTATCGATTTCTTCTTTATCGCTACGGCTCTGCGTCAAATCGCTTTCCATAATGAAGCACTTCAGCAATTTTACAGTGTCGTTAATTTTTTGAGATAACAACTCTACATTCACGGTCTCGCGTGATGACTCGTCTTCATATACAGTAGACTACGGATCATCGCTGAGATCTTCGATGATTTTGTCGGACAACTCGATGTAACTCTCATACTGGTTTTTAACTTCATTCAGCAATGCCTTCCAATTCGCAATTTCTTCACTACATTTCACGTACTTCTGCGATGTCGCTTTACCTAACAAGCTCAAAGCTTCTTCGTTTTTATTGCTAGCATTGTCAAGCTTTAGCTGTAGCTGCTTCAAAAGTCGTTTGTACTTCGATTGGGGAATAAGTCTAGTTACAGGCATATTTTACGGAATTTTCTATTCGTGTCGGATTTTAGTCTTTGAGCGCTTTATAGCTTTAGAATGTCTTAGGAATTATATTTCATGAGCATAGTTAACTAGATTACGGATCATTTAGACGCTCTGCTACCATTTTATGTGCCGACAAGCAAAAGCGTCATTTGTTGTCAAGGATTCTAGAATTTATATTGAATTCGAAACATTTACAGATCATCACAATTTACATTTATTTGATGAATACAAACAAAGCATTACTCTATAATCGCAGCACAGAGACTACAGTGTTGCGACAGTCAAAGAACTTTGGTGATTTTGATATTTTTACCTACACTTTTTCTATTTTTCTGTGTTAAAATAAAGCCTGGAAGTGAAAACTGCTGTTTAGATTATTAAAAGAATTTCTATATACCAGTACTATAGACGCCATCAACAAAAAAGTGTAAAGTGAATCAATAATAAGTTGCTCTCTCTCTTCTTTTGTCACATGGTCGTCGACAGAGTCGTCGTTTGATGAGTCTTGACCATCCTATCGGCTGCAACTACAGAATTAGTCTGTATAAGCGCATCACTTTGCTAGACGTGCAAACTAATTTAAAGCTATGGCACATACAGGAAAAAGTGGGCAAAAAGAAAATTTTAATGCCTTGCAGAAATAGGAAATATAGTCGTGCGTCGCTTGCGAATTGCTGTGCATTCCTTCAAAACGCTCCGATCCCCACGATTTCTTCAGATTTGGAGAATTTAGATAATTGCGCAAAGGTTTCTCGATAATGTTGGGGCCTCCGATCAAAGGTTAGCAGGCGCACGAAAAAACGTTCACAAACTTCTCTGTAGAACTTGACATCGACTGTGTCTCTTTGCTGTGTGATCCGGTTGATAAAATGGCACAATCTGCTGACATAATACCATAGCAATCAAACAATGAGCAGCCAGTTCAACATTAAACACACCAAGCTGTATGAAGTTTCAGTGACTGTCTCTAGTCAAATAGAAGGAGAGAAGACCACCCTGTCTAATTTTGTGGATGCAATATGTCCTGCTGTGGTCAGATTCATTCCAATGTTTGTCAGCGTTGCTCCCCAGTGAAACCTCGGTCGCCGTCGACATCGATTTCCTGGTGAGCATCTCTCTAACAGCTCTCTTTCCATCGACGTGTGCCGCTTCAGATGTCCAAAATATCGCAACTGTGCTGGGCGTTCGCCCTGCTGGCTGTCCAGAGAGCTTCGAGAATGCGACTGTAGGCTTTCATTCAAATGCTCGCATTCGTCTACGGTCAATCGGGAATATGCAAGTTCTGAGAACTCGAAACCATGTTACAATTTCTTGCATGCCGTGATTTTCTGTGTTGCCATGACCATTAAAGATTTGATCTCAAAGGTGGCCTTAATTAAGGCTGTCCACCTATGATACCAGGTAACGCTATCTGTTCACATTCTGGATATTTCCCCGTTCACAGACATCTGCAGTCCATCATGGGCCGTTCTTTTTGATAGATTCACATTGAAACCGAAATGCTTGCTATGCCGATAAAACTTCGTCGATTAGTTTGTGTAGTGTTCATTCAGAAGACAATAACAGCATCGTCCATGCTTGAAAAGGCACGGATGTTGATGCAATGCCGATATTTGAGACAGCAATTGCTGAGTCTCTTAAATGTGAGCTGCTGTTATTTATACATTTCATGCCTGCTATATATACTGTACTGTATACAGAAATAGAGAAATCGATTGATATGTAAACAATGATGGGTTGGTGGCCTAAACCAGTCGGTTAGAGAGACGGCGGCCCAGTCCGGACAGTTTTGATCACAACGGCTCTGGCTGCAGCCTTGATTACGCCATTTGTCGGTCTGCCCAAACCACAGACACCCGACCGATTCCTACCCTGGTAACTATAACGCTTGCTAAGGTGCAGGATATTTCAGTAGTTCGTGTAGCCCACACCATGGATTTCTATATAGTATAGTATATCGGGATGAGACACTACCGATATCTACATACATTAGTAGTCCTGTTTTGAAGACAGTTGATTGTTAAGTATCACGATTATACTTTCTCAAAATGACTTTCAAATGTGTTGTCGATGTTTGTAACACAAATTGTAGAACCCAAATAGAACACAAGATCATTCTATTTCATTTCATTGTTTCCCAAAAGACGCTGAAAGATTCAGGAAAATATTGGCTACAAAATATTCGAGAAGTGGACGAGGGAATTTGGAAACACATAATATCAAGAGCATCTACTCGCACAACAACTTATTAAAATCCGGTGAATTTGTTATTCCTTTTGCTCCCAGTTTATTCAATTATAGCAACTCCATTCTAGGAAAGTTGTCTGATAGCAAGGAACTCTACAATATCGAAAGTCAAGACAGTTAAAAATGTCACATAATTATGATGAACAACAAAGCTTTGGCTTCAAATGGAGTATAGAAAATTTCAGCTCTATCTCATCCTTTCTTACACTAATTAGCTATTCAAGCACTGGAGCAATACAACTTCATTGACATTTTGGTAGCGCTCCAAATTTTCCGTTGCTTTATTGACGTGATTAATGGAAAGACTCCAACGATAAGACTTCATAAACGAAGTGAGCATTCCGATCCTATAAAATTAATTCAGAATTGTAGACTTGATTATCTGGAACGTTTCCTTGTTGTCATGCTAGAAGCTCAAAATCTCTTAGCCTGCAGGTAGAGAGTCATTTTACGACATGATCCAGTCCACTAAAATCATTTGAGTGTAATTAGTGCTTCATATCTTTTTGTGGTTTTAAGTTATGTCCTCTTCGGACGAATTCACTCGAGTGCCGTTTCAGCTGGTACCGATAGTATTCACTTGAAAAAATTTGATATCTGTGAAGGATGTAACTGATGCAGAAAGAACAAAATGATTTCCTTTCTAAGCATTCTGAATTGTGTCTCAAAGCTTTGAACGCTGTTGCTGATCGCACAGAATCAATTAATTTGGATTTTCGAGAGATTTTTTCAATCATGCCTGAACCCACGAACTCGGACTTAAGAAGAAAGGCATTTTATGTAAAGCCTCATGGATTTATAGTCAGAAAAGTCATAATTAAAAACTGCAGTCCTTCGTGTTATTTGATTTAAATCAAGGGAGAAGAGACCTCGTCCGACAGTGCTTCAACTTACTCAGATGAACAGGATTACTTGCTGTATTTCCTCGCGGTGGCTTGATTGTGCCAAGTGCCAACAAACTGTCTGATGTACATGACCATAAAAGCATGGAATTTATTGAAAATCCCCATAAAGAAAGCCCGAAAAAATCCTATCCACAAGAACTAATTACAAAGTTTTCGAAAAACTTCTTTGCATTTGTTGCAGGAATTTTCATCGATGATGTGAAATGGGACATTCATTTCAATTTTCTGTATTGAAATGATTCTTCAATTGTTGTTTGAAAAATTACATATCAGAATGGAAATCTGGATGTATAGGCTATCCGTTCAAGTCTGTATTCGAAAGGTGCAGGTCGTCAAACAAATTCACATGTATTTTTCTTGAAATAGGCGATCGATTTATACAAAGTTGTTTGTTGAAAACGATTGACATGGATGGCCCGAAAATTCTACAACTTCAGTCAATTGCATGATACACAATCTATCCTCTATCAAAACTATGAGTAAAGCTCGTGGAATGATATAAAGAAAAATACATGCACTAGTTGCGTAAGTGACTATTATATCCTCAATTAAGTTTTTGCATTAATTCAATAATTGGACTTCCAATGTATGTAGATATCAGTAGTGTCTCATCCCGATATACAAGACTACATGTATATAGAAATCCATCCCTACACCTTAATAATCAGTAAATGGCTCTGGCAGCCAGAACGAGTTTCTGCAGGGAACGAGGCCGAAAATGAGACTTTCACAGAATGATGTACACCCTATGCGTACTACGAATCTGCACGTCTGCCGTGTCCTAGTGAGTTCCTCTTCCTGCCAGACAAGATCAAAGAAAAACACATGTATATCCAATGGGACGCAGATTGCAGTTTTTGGCAAAAATGAAATCTTCTATGTTTTCTCTGATTAAACGAAAAGTATTAAGACCAGAGTCATAATTTTTGACATGGATTGCCTTCAGGTCATTTTCTTTCATTTTCATGCACCCCTATCTATATACATTGTAGCTAAACGCATTTAGATTTGGGGAGCCTCTTAATGTATGCAAACACAAACATTTTGATCTACTTTATCCACATTCAACCACATTCTCACATACATTGCCGATTAGATGCATGATAAAAGCACATGTACATCATAGGAAATGAACTGAAGACATTCCATGACATAAATTGTGACTCTGGACTAAGTACTTTTCGTTTAATCAGAGAAAACATACAGAATTTAATTTTAGCCAAAAACTGCAATCTGCGTCCCATTGGATTTACATGTGTTTTTCTTTGATCTTGTCTGACAAGAAGAGGAACTCACTAGAACTCGGCAGACGTGCAGATTCGTAGTACGCATAGGGTGTACATCATTCTGTGAAAGTCTCACTTTCGGACTCGTTCCCTGCAGAAACTCGTTCTGGCTGCCGGACTATATGATTTTACGCAGCAATTGCGCATTGAATTATCACTGAGAATTAAGTTATGAGAAATAATGTTGAGAGGAAATTAAAGTTAGAAATAAATTATTAAGTGAAGTTGACAATTGAATACTCATAAAGATACGATCCTTTTCGTTAGATATTTCAAGAATATCTACAAAGCGATGTTTTTCCTTGTTCCTCTAAAAGTGGGTGTCACAATTGTTTAAGAAAATCAGACAGATTGCTAATTGAGCATTTTCAAAGGATCTCTTCCTTGTCATCTCTACAACACTTTTAAATTTGCAGTTGTTTCATGCTCATACAGTTTGTTTATAGAAAGTTTATGAAATTTCCAACGTTGAAAATCAAAAAGAAAGAAATGCGCATAAAGAAATTAAGATTCTGAGACAGCATGCTACGCTCTTTTAATGTTCGATGAACTGATACAGAAAATAGATGCATATACGCCCTCGTTCATTGATTTAAATTGAAACATTATCAACATCCCACACATCTTTTGTGACTAAAGGACGGCGAAGCAGTATGCAAGCGCATACAAAGATTACCCGGATATACTGGATTGTTCATTACCAACGGATCTTCTTATTTTCGTTATTGTTACTTGATATTTTTCGTGTGAGAACGTTTTTCTCGGCCATTTTGTAAAAAGGATCCTTCCTAAAATGCTCCGAGGATAAATAAAGTTCATTATTATTATGCTCATCAGCTTTCTCAGAAAGCGGAGGCGACCAATGTACGTTGCAAATGACAATCAAGGTTGCTTAGATATTGCACTGGATACAATAATTACAAGCCTGAAATCAATCGCTGACATCTATCCATATCAGTGAACCTGTTTAGATATCTATGTATCCCTGATTGCCATTGCTAGTCTGGCAACCAGACCGAGCTTCTGCAGGGAGCGAGGCCAAAAATGAGACTCACAGAAAGATGCAAACCTTATGCCTATTACCAATTTGCGCGTCTGCCGAGTGCCACTTGATTCCTGTTATTGTCAGACACGACCAAAGAAAAACACATGTTTATCCAATAAGACGCAGTTTGCAACTTTTAGTAAAAATGAAATTTTTTATGCTTTCCCTGATGAGCAAAAAAAATTAAGCCCAGAATAATTACTAATGGTGCAGTAACGTAGACGATATGTCCGAAGTGTGTTGATGTTTTACTTATTAAATGCCCTGTAATAACTCATATACCAATTTCGTAAATCAAATTAATTTCGGGCATGACTCATTTGAAATAGAGAGTGGTGCTGATGTTGAGGGATGTGAACTAGTCCTGCTGATGACTGAAATAGTGGTTGTGAAGAAGTCTGTTCGAATTTTCAACTGAGGATGAAACTCCATATCTAAGAATTATATCTACATCCTATCCAATAAAGAAGCTCATTTTCAAGAGAATCATTAGTGCATATGTATATAAAAAAAGACACCAGGTATCTTTCTATTGATATTGCACAAACCAGCTAGGTCACTAAGGAATGTGATTGAAATGCCTCTTGAGCTATCGTGCATTTAATTGGCACGTACTGTGGACTTTCATTAAATAACAAGCTTCTGAAAATATAAAAATTATTATTGAAATAGCATAAAAGCTATATTAATTAATAGCATTATTAAATTAGCATTAAAGACTTAATGCTTAATTTTAACACAGGTAAAAGCAACAATATTTTCCAAAATTATTGCTTACGGCCTTCGATGATCTAAAGTATCAATTTTCTCAACAACAGCATGGTGAATACAAAAGGAGTTACAGACATAGTACATTGCAACTTCAGCGCTATTATCTAATATGAAATGTGTCTCCAGTTTGATGAACTGTAGGAATCAAAGTTCTTAGTACTTAGTGCTACCTCCGCGAGCACGAATTACTGCCAGGCATCGTGGCATAGACTCAAATGACGAATGTATAAATTCTTCTGGCATTTCCCTGTTCCATACACGCAGAAGGTAGCTGATAAACTGTGACTTGCTATTGGAGCTGTTGCTGCGACTTTCTCACCCAACCTCTTCCATACGTGCTCAATAGGATTGAGGTCCGTCGAATTACCGGGCCAACCCATGGCTCGAGCAGCTATTTGACGGTTCGTGAAACATTCGTTGTAAAAACTACAATAACGGCCCGGCGCTGTGGAGAAATAAAATTTTCCAGGCATCCTGGGGTTGTTTCCTATCAGATAGCCACAGGGATCCATAAAGTCACACACACGGAGATATCAAGTCATCTCAGTTATTAATTGTGTAGTTTCAGTTTGGAAGATTCCTGTATCACGTACTGGCTGGCGCATCTCTTGACCAAAGAAAGACATTATGCAATCACGGCCTTTATGAACTGGCATCGTTATTAGAGATAGGATGACTCGTATAATGGCTGGGTTTCAGTTGCCTATAATTGAAATATCCGAGGTAATTATCAAAATATGAGGGTAGTTCAAAATATTGACTCTTATATAATTCTCCAAGATCCTGTTTTACCATAATGCTTGACCAGCCTTTAACAGGAGATACAGATTAAATCGTCAAAAAGCTGTTTGAACAACATTGGATACCTTATGCAAAATAGTTCGGTTATTTGATTGATATTATTTAAGTAAAAATAAAAATACAAATAGGCGAAAGGTAGGGCAAGACCTTTGACCAGTAGTGTACATAGCTGTACCTATATAAAATGTAGGTAAGCCTATATGCAATGTAGGTATTCAAGACTTTTAGACAAATCATTGTCAATCTATACTGTGTGTCGCAATCGAGCGAAATTCTGCGCACGTTTCCAGTTTTTATCACCTTTGTGCCATTATAAATTTTGCTCGTGATCAAGCTGGTTGACAGCGAAACGTCGGGCGTTATTTGTATTTTAATACATGATAGTATCCGCAGAAATATATTTTCCCTTGATGTGTGGTGGTGAGGATTTGACCCTACCAATTGACACAGTAGCGGAAGTGGCTCGTAGCTCAGTTGGTTAGAGCACAGGTCTAGTTAACCTTGGTCGCAAGTTCGAATCCTTCCAGCCGCACATCTTTTGCATGGCAATTTGATCTATCGTTTATTTAATTTCCTTGTTGCTAATTGCTGAGAATAGACGCTTGAATGTAGGCAGTCACATTTGTGATGAATTGACTGAATACGAATTTTATTACCGGTACCTACATAAAACATGTGCTACACAGCTTCTAGGTCTTGTCACAAAATTAGAATCATCAAAACAAAGCAGACATTGTACATCAAAAAAAAAAAAATTCTGACACATCAACGCATAAAGACTTCTATTAAACTTTTTTTAAAAGTACTCAACTGTGAGATCGAGGTGACGTCTTTTGGGAGATTGCTCCAGACATGAGCTGCACGAGATGAGTCGATTTCTCGGAGGATGAAGCAGACTTGTAGTGCTTGATCGAAGGTGGTAACGATTGGTTAATTTGCTTGCAGATGTAAGACGCTCTGGTAAATAAGGAGGTGCAAGCTGGTGCACAATAACTGCGATTCGAAAGTCAATCCGAATACTTACATGCAACCAGTCGAGCTCCTGTTTAGTCAACGTCACATGTACAGACCTAGGACGGCAATACACCAAACGTGCTGCAGCATTCACAAGATTCATAACCGTTTGAAGGCGATGTATGTAGTGTTGATCGGAAAAGCCGAGAGAGCAGCAATGCAATAATCTATCAGAGGGAATAATGATGTCACAAGGTTGGCAGCATCACTACGAGTCTCTGATCGGCGAATTGTTCGAATTTGGCGAGGAATTCCGAAACATTTAGAAACGATATGGGAATAATACGACGATAATGATAGATAGCGGTCAATCGTGAAACTAAGATAACAAAATTTATCAACTGACATGATGCGATGGTGACCAACAACGATTGGAACACTATGAAAGTCATTAAGACGCTGTCAACTATCATTTGTAGTATTCATTTGTGAGCACACCACATGAGACTAGTCTTCAAAATGTTCAGCATCATTTGTTTGGACTTTAACCGAGATTCAATTGAATGAATGCAACCCGACATTTTCGAAGTTAAGAAAGTTTCTTCACCTACCTGATTTGCAAGATCCGTAAATTAAAATGTCATCAACAAAAACATACAGATTCAAGTTGAAGCTATGAATCAAGGATGATTTGTCACTGGTGTACAGAGTGAACAGAATAGGCCATTGACAGGTTTAACGCATCTGGCATAAACATTTTGTGCGCATGATTTGCGCATATGGATTTACAGTGTATATTACAAGCAAAGAGGTACTGAATTTTTCCAGATGCAATCATTCGTATCGAATCGCAAATGTTCTGAAATTCTGAAGTTTCCAATAATGCAGAGAGACAGATATTGTGCGATGCTGGCATATTATAAAAATGTCTGAATAGGTGTTCATTGGAGATTGCCAATAATTGAAATTTCAAGGAAAACAGCTAGACCGAATCAAAGAACAAAATTTCTGAAGTATTTGAATATTTGAATTTTTTAAAAGATTTCATTATTATTTTGAAATTTTGACCATGCTAGGGAATTCATCATGCACTATAGAGCAACCAGTGCTCAAATTTTATATAGAGAATGTTCTTAGTAATGCGCTTCTTGGTCTTAAAAGCAAAATGTTGTGGGATTGAGAAAAGAAAAGTTTTCAGTTTGGGTTCACAATGTACTGCTACATATGCTGCTCTAGCTCGAATATAGGGTGACGGTAGCAGATGGTGACAAAATACTGTGGCTCACAGGGTAGGTTGTATTTCTTGGTCTGCGGTGCATCTGAGCCCCGTTACTGAGATTGATTTTTTTAGTGATGGCCACTTTTGCAGTTATATTGGAGATATATATGAAGCGAGAGAGCGTTTCTCGTCAAGAGGCTTTAAATATTGAAGTTCAATCTGCAAGATGAAACTTTATCAATAGAATTTATGTTGCAACCAATTAAACATTCATTCACAATTGAACAATAATTGATGCTAATTGCTACCAAATTATTTTAAATCATGAAGACAGATACAACTTAGAATGTATACACATGCATGCTATTGAGATCCGTGCAATCAATAGTCAATATTGCACACTAATGTTCCATCCTGCTAATGAAGTATTTGACGATAAACTAATCGTCAATTTAAATAGAGTGCTTAAATATTGATCTGCATCCTCATGTGAGAGATGGGAAAATTCCTGAATATATATAGACCATTTCATTCAATATCAGGAATCATCAGTAGATCTACATGTACATGCAGTTTTCATTTTGCAATATCGACACAACTCTATGTTAAAAAATGCACTCATAACCGGAATAATATAAGATGCGTTTTTCCATATGGACGACTATTATTAACAGCGCCTAAATTTTCATGTATTTTTTAATTTTTGGTATTTCCTATAATATCGGCCAAAACATGCACTATTTTCGAAATTAAAATGCTTGTTTGCTATTTCTGTAAATGACTCCAGGAGCTGTGATACGACCTTCGCTTTGTGGCATGGAGTCGAATCATGCATGAATATGCAGTCTGCCGTTAAATTGAACCATTCACGAAGTTGTGGGAGCATTCCGGTACGCATAATATTGAGATATTGGATTTTCTCCATCATCCCTTCGAGCGTTGCCACCATGCCACAAGTGAAAGTCCGATCGCAGTTCCTGGAGTCTAATCAAGTGAATGTCCTTCATTGGCCAGGATTTTTCACCTGATTTGAACCCAATTGAAAACATCTGGGGTATGGTGAAGGTGAGAATAAGCCAGCATCATTCGCACATGGTTTCGAGATGAAGAATTTTGCGAGAAGCTGTAGTGATCTATCGACAGTATGCCTAGGAGATTCCGAAAGGTCATTGAAACCGAAGGTGGTTACACATCTTATTAATGAGACTAATTGTATGTTTATCTGCCACATGTCTTTTTTTTGACTTCCATATTTTTGTTTTTTTATTGAAAAGGTCATGAATACAGTGTCTCACCATTTGACAAAAACGTTTCCTTGTATAACAAATTGAGAGTAAATAATGGATTTTTCCTATTTTTGTCATTATGGTCATTTATGGCTATCAATGTTAATTTCTTTTAATTGTGGCAACTTTGATTCTAAAACATTGAAAACATTTACAGAAATAGTAAACAATCATTTTAATTACGAAAATAATGCATGTTTTGGCCAAAATTATAGGAAATGCTGAAAAGATAATGCATGAGAAATTCAGGTGGTTATAGTAATAAGTAGCCTACTGCATTTCTGCGGGTATTCAGCAAATTCTTCTTTTAACACACTACTGATATGTCGTCTAAGTTAGTGCAACGGTAGTCATGATCAAATTCTGCTTTTGCACAATGTAGATAGAATAAATAATTGGATATTGATTTATGTATTGTATATTTGCTTGGAATATTAAAAATGGAATCAAGCAAATCCAAGCAAAGCTCAATCTGTGCAATGAAATAAGACAACGTAATAATAGGAATATTCATTCAAAATCAATCTAACAATGACTGTAGACATAACAAATAGCACAGTGTTAAGATGCAAGTATATAATGTTATTTGATATTATTTTTTTACTTTGTCTTCTATCTACAGAGTGTCCATAACGCCTGGAACCATAGGAAGTAATAAGAAAATGTGACTGACTTTATTTTAAAATCAACTTTCTTTCACAGTGAGATTACGGAGAGAAAAAAATAGTTGATTTTTAAGATTGAAAAATAGTATTGATCAACACCAAAATATTATTTAAGTATTAAACCTGAAGAAAATCTGAACTAAATATAACTCTAATATCAAGCGTCCAAATTATATCTAATATTGGACAAAATATCTAAAGTGTGTGAGAAGCTGATTACACGAATAAATAGATAGTTACAAACTAAGAATATTATGACAAACCAATTATGAAAAACAAGCAAAAATAATAGCAGTTATACATGTTAGAAATTCCACGGTTGTCATCATCCGATTTGGCGCTGTTGGTATAGTCCAGTAATGATAAATAGGAAACTGCACTAATGTGTAATATGTGGATAAACTTTCATTCCTGCTTTGACAAAGAAAAATCTGATTTCCTTTCGCTTGTGACTCTAACCGTAGATTGCTCTATATGACTCAAATTCGATTCTATATTGGATTGTAGCAGACGAATAAATTCATCATGTCGTGCCGCCGTGATGCAATTTAATTTAATTGAAGAGTCGATTTGATCGTTCTTGCACATTACCTGGTGCCTTATTTTATCTACTATATCTGTCTCTTTAGTGCACCAATTATGTCTGAAATCATTTCAACAACTGTTTCATGCAGTCATATAACCTATACTCCATAAATTTGGAAGGGAAGCGACCACGTTATTCCTACGCATGCCGAGTAACTAGCTCTCTTTGCACATAAATATGGAATTTAATTTGATGACTTCAAATGTCGCTCGATAAAATTGATACTCTCTGGATTCGAAGTAATGTAATCGATTAGCAAAATTTGATAGACAGAATTGATGTTGTTATTGATGTTTTATTATTATTTCGGATTAAAATTTGTCATGCTATTCAAACCATTAAAATGTCGTTGTTAACACTGCATGTCTCGATATCCATTTTTATAGTTGACAAGGGAAAGCTGCAATGAAGAAGACAGAAAGACATATGAGCACAGGATTTGGATTTATCAGAGGGATGATAGATTGTTATTCGTCAAACCATCTAGGAAACAAGAGAAAATAGTCGGGGAAATCAATGATATGCCTATGCACATTTATGTCAGCAAATTTTGGCAATTTTGTATCAATTTTGTTTTAATAGCATCATCACTTGCAATTAGGCATCTTTTACTTTGTTTTCTATCTACAGGGTGTCCATAAAGCCTGGAACCATGGGAAGTATAATAAGAAAATGAGACTGATGTAAAGATATGCGCATTAATATGCAATCAAAAGATGTATTCTGTATGAATGATCAATTAGTGTAAAGCATGGTGACGCTTCGGAAATCAAATTGAAATTTCATGTAACACATTTTGACGTAGCACATATGTTCATTTTGACGGTACTTCGTATCATGCTTTCAAGACTCGCTCTTGCAAGTAAGCAAAATCTCGCATTCTGATTTGTTATATCTGGTGCTCAACGTAGCCACAAAGAAAGTAATCGAGAAGAGTCAGGTTGGGACTCCGTGGAGTCATGCAACTGTTTTCTTACGACTGATCCGGTCATCAAATGCTTTGTTGAACCAATTTCTAACCATTTTGGCACAGTGGGGCGGAGTTCCATTTTGTTGAAACTATGTAGGCCTGGACTTACATCCAATTTCATCAAGTTCAGGTAATAGTTACTGATGGTGTGTCACCTTTGCAGTCTCATTAAAGAAGGTACAATCAAACGGGCTCCCCATAAACCACACCACATTGTCACCTTTTGTCGAACCATTTTAGGGCTGGCCACAACCTTCACTGCCAATATCTTTTTATATCATCATCAAAGCTTGGGCTACCAGAGCGTTGTTCCTCGACTCCTTGATTTTTCCGATAATCTTCCCAACGGTTGAGTGTGCAATATGCAATTCAAGGTCTTCATTTGTTCTGCAATTTGACGATGTGATAAACTAATTTGACCGGACAATAGAACGACATCAGCACGGCGATCTTTTAATAACAATGCTGGAATGATGATTGCAAATCACCAAAGATAAAATGAATTGCATGGCAATTGAGTGGAATTCACGACTATTGTGGGACGTAAATAATCGGTAAATTTTAGGCAAAACCTCAGCATAGACTGGCAATCAAGTTGGAATTCCAATGCTGGGAAGATGTAACAGCAGTTCTCAAATATACGAGCGACTTACTTGTCTTTGGCCGCGAACGGCTATCCTCTCCATGCAGTTTCTCGAAAAGTGTCTCCAATTGTTTCACTAACTTAGATGTGTTATTCGTGAATTTTAACGAGTGACTATTCAAGAGTGCATTATCGCATTACTGTAGGCCTATATAAACCACTTCTTTGGACGAATAAAGCATCACTTAAGCGGGAACAAATTGTTTAGCATTTGCTACAGTGATTATACACTAATGTGCATGCAGGCAAATATAATTTACAGAAATTTTTCTTGTTTGAAACTGAAGAAATGAATAAGATCAGTGATAAGATCAGTTGCTCTTTCAAAAAGAGTTAAAGTTATTCATCTGACCTACTGAGTAATGCATAATGTACCCAAGAAAATAACAACTTTGTGTTGCTTCGCAGAAGAGAAGAAGCACACGCTTAGTTAATATTTGCCAATGTCGAAACAAATAATTGATACATCATAGGTTCAAATAGCTTGGAAGTTCTAAAATAGTATTGAAATATTTCTTTGGGAAGGATGGATGGATAAATAGTGGCAAATTATGCCTCGTGATGAGCTTAGAGTGAGATCCTCTGCTTCCGTAAGGAGCGAATACAACGAAATTGAAATTATGAAGAGAAGTTCTTTGGAGTTCATACATAAATGCTTCACGGTGTGCAGGAGAGGCGGTTTCATTTTGAAAATTTTCCTTTATGTTTCTCAACGGTTTCTGATGTATTTTTGCATGAAAATTTCAAAAATCAAGTGGCGGACGGAAAAACCGAAAGTGCATTCTGGGAGTAGATTAAAAGAATTCCCATCTCTTTCGCTAACAGATACCTATGTAGTTTGACGTGTTCTTTTCAAATATAATTGCTAGAAAATCATACGATTAGCCCTTTCAAGAAAATGACGGAAATTCAAAATGGCGGACATGAAACCAAAACTGCATTCTGGGGCTAGATTAAAAAAGTCTCGATTATTTCGTCAACTTTTTCTATGTAGTTTGACACGCTCTTTTCAGTTATCACTGTTGGAATATCATGCGGCTAGCACTTTTCGAGAAGTAAGAAAAATTCAAAATGGCGGGCATAAAACCGAAACAGCAGTCCCTATGAGGGCTCGGCTAATATGTATTATGCTTCAACAGCAAGTTTTGGAGGTCCTAACAGGTTCTCAAAATTTCTTGGAGGCGTCATCTTCGCTTGTGTACAAACCAAAATCTGTGAATCAGTGATCTGCATCAGATAGATCAGACCTCCAAGACTTGTTGCTGAATCATAATACATATTTGCCGAGCCTTAGACTGCTGTTACGGTTTTATATCCGCCATTTCGAATTTTGGGTAGCCGTCCCACACTTGTCCATTTTATTTATCTCATACTCACAACCATATAAAGTAGGGCTGTATAAATTACCGTAACATTCCCAAGGCGGTAATTTACCGAAAATTACCGTAATTTATGCGGTAAGTTACGGTAATTTATGAAAAATATAGCAGCAGCGCGCCCGGCTTACCCAAGCAATTCATGTATGTATTATTAAAAGACTATTTGACACTAAGACTACCTAGAATCATAACGCCCCATTTGAGTCTTTATTTGTCAACTTCGTCCCCTGAGGTTAGTTGGCCCAATTTTGTAATTGCTTTTTGCAGCCAATAGTCATAGATATAGTGTAATTTGTTCTTGAAGTTGGAAGTTGGAATAATTCGATTCTAGGCCTATTTCATTATTTTGTAAACCAGTTCTCTTATTCGGGTGTCTTAATTTCTTAATAAAACAGCTATATGTAGACAAAGGACTACAGGGCATAAGACTTTCACCAAAATTGACTTATGAAGATAAGACTAATTTTGATAAAAACATGCTTTAAATATACTGCTGCAAATTGCAAAAGATAACAAAAATTTTGGGTAAAAATATTTCTCTTTCAACTCACAACCATATAGTGCTTCACTCTGTCATTTTGAGTTTGAAAAAAGACAAATTTGTAAATGAAAAGAACTCAACAAAATGGGCAACTTATTGGTGCCAGCTTTTGGAACATAACTCCAGCGGATGCTAGAGCTCATCATCACAAATCGGCAAGTGCTCTGGAAGCCATTCGAAAGTACATAAGGCAGACAAGTGGAGTGGCACAGTGAAGGACTACGAACTCGTTCATTTTTTTTTATTTTCCTTTAATTTTCTATGTTATTTATGAATGATGTTATGGTGTTAATGTAGTCGCATGCATGAATTTGCCGTGAATATAGTATTCTCTCTCTCTCTCAATGAGTATCAATTCTCTTGAAACTGATGTCTCTTCAAAATTTGACTATATTAGATTGGTATTTGAAAAACAAGCATCCGATGTAATCTCAAGAATCCGTACTCGGATAACCGTCTATGTTTCGTTATATTTATTAATCAATGTCGTCATTATTAATTTTATCATTAACCATCAATCACAAGAAAGTCGCAATTTCCACAATATTTGCCTGTATAGTGAAAAAAAATCAAATTTTGAAATGTGGTTTCACAAATTTTCTCCAAAGTACACACATTCAAGCAATAATTAAATGCTAGATATTGATCGTTACAAATCAAAGCAATGAATTAATTGCATTTATCATTTGAATGTTAGCATGGATGAATTCATAATGAACGGATTAATTAGTTGATGACTTGATGCAAGATTGTCTGTTATTAATTATTGCCGCACCAAAAATGTGAAATGTTATAGAAGTCTAACCGTACCTCATTTGAGAATTACTTTTTCTCATTTCTGTGCCATATTGTCAATTTTCTCCACCCTAATTTTGACATTTGCAATTATTTCGACATCTGGACAATAGAATCGATAAGAGAGTATCATACTTTCGTAAATTAGCAGCAAAAATGAAGGCAAAGTTTTGGAAGGGTGCGACCAGAGAATTGCGAATTGATTGCCGATGCTTTCAAATGATGAATCCCTATGAATTCTGACATTTCAGACAGAGTTCTGGAGGCATCAGTGCGGTGATATTTTTTGTTCTCACTTCTTCCAATTGGAATTCCTAATTTAGAAAGTACCGATCAAACTATTTGTGGTAATTTTAATTTGTTTCATTTTGAACCTTGACAAAGTAGATGCAAACGCGCTGTTTTTAACCGCTTTTGAAAGAGAATAGGTTATTGATAGAGTCGGACACAAAAAAATAGAGGAATACATTTATGAAATATATTGCAATGCACCAGCGGAGGTGGTTGTAGCGGAACATTGTGGAAAGTTTCGTTATTCTTAATACATCGAGAAATTGATCTTGATATCTTAATAAAATACATTACAGACGTAAATGAAAGAATTAATGGAAGAATGTTTCTGAAATGGAGGACATTTAGAAAAAATCTGCGTTAACCAACAACGTAGCCTCTGTTTAGGCACAATGTGATTTCTGATTGCAATGTCTTACTTGAACAAATTGGGACATAACTTTTAAATATTTGACAATGTATGTTTACTGTCTCCTTTACTCCCAGACTTGTAAACAACGTAGGGCACATATCTTATGTACTCGTAGAACAGTTTCTGAAAATCATACAAATAATAAGCAACTATTTAACATGCAAACTTAATCAAAATTTCGGATGGATCTAACTTGACGTCAAAAACTTGCCATGAGACGTAACTGAACTTTTACTTGTTCGCATTTTTTCTATTGCGGATAGCAGAACCAGCAAGTTTTTTCCTGGCGACTGCATTCCTAAAATTCTTCAATGCCATGATGCTAAACTGCGCATACTACTTACTTAGGCCTATAACAAAAGCATGCGTAGTACGATATTGATGCTTGTCTACACGAAACTTTAAGTCATTGCTAGTCCTGAAACTACTTTGACGTCAGAGTGTTTTTACCTACAAATATACCCACGAAACATAGCAATATCTATCAATATTTTTTGTAATAAACATTGTACAATAATTCAAAGAGGAAATATAAATTCGAGATTGCATATTCAGACCCATCGTGCATTGTAGAGATAATCTGTTGGCATTTCTTCAGCACTCATTGAGGATGACAACAAGGTAGCGGTTCATAGACCATGTTTTAATACTTAAATGAAATGACTGATGCACTAGCTCGTCGATGTAAGAAGCATATGGAAGCCCTATGAGACAACATGTAAGAATGTTATGCTGCTACGCTAGTAAAGTCCAGTCACATTACTTTGTGACTAATTATTGACATAATAGAATTCATGGATGATGAAAGTTCATCTTGGTTAAATTACCGGCATTTGTTATTTTCATTTTAGCATATTGATTTACCACATAGATTTGCTGTACTTAAATAAGGTACATGTATATGATTTGAATTGCAAGTAATAAAGAGCTTCTAGGCCTGCAAAAAATAGTGCTAAGTACAAGCTCGTAAAATTGCAAAGCTTTTCCCAACAACTTTTTCGAATTTGCTGATCTGGGCAAGTGAACACGTTGGGCATGCATGGTGGGCATGTTGCAGCAAGTTTTTCTGACCGATTTATTTATGCAGTGAAATTACTTAGCGTGTTGGGATTTTAGATCAAAATAAGCGTGTTGAGCTTTTGGATAACGACAATGACAATGCTTGAAACATTTAACTTAGAACTACCACATATTTTTAGTGCATATTTCCTTATAGGACCTACTTTGTATTAGGAAATCAAATATTAGGACTGAATCAGAAGGTTGTTTTATCGTTTGATTCGCCATACATGGACATTATAATTCGATATGAATCTCTTCAAGATGCTGCTTGAACGTGTTCTTTCGCGATCATTTCGTAATGCCAAAATTGTCAACAAAGATTAAACAGATTTCATATTTCACACGAAGGCAAAATGCATGTTGTGCATGTTTTTTCAAGCTGATTTCAGTGAAGAATGTATCCTAATAATTAAATGCTTAACAGAATTCACAGGAAATGAGCCCATGCTAACGCCAACAATTTTTTGACTCAATGGCCGTGCGTGAGGCTTGCTCATAGGTTTTCCTTTAACTGCGCCGCATGATGAGAAGTCGGAGATATAAATCGGAGATGTCAGAAGTAATTGGCTTTGGAGAAGGCGTATCTCACAGTTCTGTAGCATGGGTCCTTTGCATGCATTTTCAAGAAACTTCATGCAATGCGAATCAGTGGTTGCTCTGTGACCTTACGTGCCCCAGGCGGATTATTTTCCGGTTGCCCCTTACTTACCATCGACCGAACTTTTTGCTAATGAATAAAATCTATTCAAATTAATTGTTCGGGAGATAGACATCTACTGATGCCAACTTTTGAAAAGATAATTTATCAACATTTGCAATCAGCTTGGATTTTCGATTGGGTATGGTTTTAATGAAAATTATGAAATTGTTTACTCGTTATTCTTAGGCCAATCAAGCGGTCGTGTGTGGATAGTGTGGATATCATCCATTTACGCGCATTATTGAAGGGCAGTATTACTTGGATCTATACAACAAATCCGTACAATTTCAATCTGAAAGTTTTTGTTCGACTGTGATAAGATTTTATTCAGACTTATTCAATTAAATAAATACAACATATTGCAGTTTATCCGGTATATTTCATCGGTACCATTCTTGCGACTGCTGCTACCTCCGCTACAGGCGAAGTTGAATTTTCAGCTCTGTGTTTACAAGAAGCCAAAGACGGTGAGAATAGCAAGCAAAATCGTCTGAAAAACTTTTCGGACGACTGCAGACCACTGTTAAGAACCACCTGGTTCAATGAAATGACCATTTCAAGCTGTACCATTGATTTCACCTATATTCACGAATTTCACACTCCGCACTGCAAATGCATATTGTCTCAACAGCAAGATCGTTCTCAACACTCAATACTGTCTTGTTATGAAAAATAGTAAGAGAAAAACATAATTAGAAGAATGCAGAAAATATCAAGCTCGTCCTGTAATGCGGTACGTCCTGTAATAAGCTTCTTTGATAACTGGTCGACAGACACAGACATATCTTTATGAATTTTTAATGACTATTGCAGTACATCTGAATTGCATTCTCTGACTTATTAAGGACGCTGAAAAAGAAAATAAATAACTGAAAAGAATTAAATGATTTAAGGTTTGTCGTTCATGCCAATGCAATATAATGAATATGTAATTTGACAATTAAAGTTTTCTAATCAATTAATTAATTGATCCATATTAATTCCAATTTTTAATCCTTTTTCTCGGGTTCGTGCATTCAGGGAGAAACGCTCTTTTGGTTTTTTAGTTGCCTTGAATTCTTCACATGCACCTAGCGGTCTTTTTTCTTTCAAACAGCATTTGCATGGTTTCGCTTTGTTCATCAGCTTTTATTGCAAGATAATATTGAAGGAGCTAAAAGTTTTTCCAGATTAAAAGTAGGCATTAATTTTCTCGCAAATGTGATTCCATGAAGCAATAAAATATCAAAGATGCAGCAGTGCAAGAAACTCCAGATGTGTCATCGAACATTTGCTTGTAGCAGTTGCATACACTTGTTCTTGCCTTTTACCATCGCAAGACGAAAATGTCAACGCTTTCACGTGCTCGAATTGCCAAGATTTTTTCTCTTATATCTTTTAAATGCCTTTCTACTAACAACCATCAGATCAAATGTCAGAATCTCATTTTGATTTAACTTTATATCTGAATTATTTTGCGGAACTCAGAATTCCAGTGTGTCTTTCGCAAATCAGGATGCTGCTACACGTTCCTTGCTTGCTATTGTCTCGTGCGCCTCGACTTTGAGCTTCCCTGCACTAGACGATCCGGAACTGAGAGACAAAAGGAGAACGATGAATTCACAGGGGCGACCAGATGAAATTCATTATCTCCGCCTGCTGTTCCCAACATTCTCTTTTATTATATGTTTCTGTACTTATCACATTTTTTAGGGCCTATCCCTTTGCGTCCAACTTTCTAATCTCCATCACAAAACAATTCTGCGTTGTTATTTCCATTTAAAAACAGCTCTACGTCGATGACACGCAAACTTCTCACATATTACCTCATGTAAAATTAAATCAATGGAGTTGTGAATAAGAAAACGGTAGATTTAAAGTACATGTATTGCGTGGTCGCGCCTCCATCTCACAGAAAATTCAATCTCCGCAAAACGCGTTGGATAATGGGCATTCTAATTACTCAGAAGTGCATGATAATGTAAACGAAGCGTGTATTTATTTTGATGAATTATATTTGGAATACATGTATGAATTGATCCTGATAATATGCGCAAATCGCCTTTTTTCGAATTTGGTTAGTCAAAGTAATTAATAATACATTTTAATAATTCTGTACCTTCGTGTCAAAGTGACCTAAGCGACATTTTTTTGAAAATTCAACTAATACTATTTTTTGATACAACAATATTCTAGTATTCTTTGGGGAAATTGTCAACAATGAATTCCATTTTCATTCATCGGTATACTCGTACAGTTGTGTCATTTCAGCCCAAGTGCATAACCTCACATTTCTTTTTGTGTCAAAACAACCTATCCGACAAACGAAAAAGTTAAACGTTCAAATTAAACAGAATATTCGAGCAAAAAAGTAAGTCAAAGTGAATGTAGGACATTATTTATGTGAAATGATTCATTATTTGACACTTATTTCACAGATTCAAAGTCTAGTTTCTGTTTTTGAAATGTCTCACTAACTTGACAAACGTGAAAAAAACTGTAGCTAAAAGAAAGTAAGTTTAACATACATGTTCCATTGAATTAAACAAAATTTGGGTCGTACTTTATTCATACATGATTGACAGTAAACTGTATCTTCAAACACAAATCGAATTACGATTAGGCTATATTAACAATGAAGATCAATAGTTATTCGATATAAAAGGAATGATATAAAATCAGTAAAATATAAAGTAATTCGATGAATCTGAAAATCAGTTGTATTGCTTGATTCTGATAGCTTAACGTGAGCATCTGTTTTCAGGCGATTCATCAGTGAAGATGTTGCGACAATGATGGAGGAGAACAGTGGTGGCTTGCACAATGAAGCTTTCGTTAATGATGTCGGTGGATCTAGTCATCTAGAAAACAGTGACACAGAAAATCCGGAATTCGAGGATAGTGTAATTTTGCATAAGAATATCAGAGAAAAGCAAGAAAAGAGATCAGTGAAAGGACAAAGCAGAGGCAAACAGAAGAAAACAAGACATGGAAAGATCATGGGATGGAGGATACCAATAGGAATAGTGAGAAAAAGATTGCCAGAAAATTAAAATTAAAGTAAGTGAAGATGATTGCAATCATAAGATATCTGAAATCCAACGTGAAAATATTTTTAGTCAATTTTATGAGTTAAATGCCAACGAACAAGATCAATTTATATCAGGATGTATTATTGAAATAGAAGTTAAGAGAAGAAGGACGGAAAATAAAGAAAATTTAAAGCGCACTTGCAGCAGGAAATATTTCCTTTCAACAGATGCAGGACGCCACAGCATTTGTAGATCGTTCCTTCAATAAGCAACACTTGCAAAAAGCGATTCCAGAATTCGTAACATATCACATTTATAGAGAAAATTAATCAAGTATTGTAATAATCGATCAGCGTGGACACCATCCCAGCGCTAAGCTTGTTCCTGATGATGAGAAACAGTAATCAGAGATCAAATTGAAAGTTTTCCTATATACCGAAGTCACCACAGCAGAGAAAGGACGGATAAGCTATTTCTTTCACCTGAACTGAATATCAGTAGGATGTATTCTTTGTATAAGGAGGAAGCTTGTAGGAAATGTGAACAACCTCAAAAAGGGTGGTATTATTATGAAGTGTTCAAATAATACTCCTATCTATCGTTCACGAAGTTGAAATCAGATACTTGCAATAAGTGTGACAAATTTGAAGCAACCAGCGACAGCCGATCTGAGGAACATTTATTTCACCTAAACGAAGCTGAAGCTGTTTATGAGCATAAAAGGAATGACTAACAGTGGTGCTCTAATGAAAGGAATTTTGGAATGATAAGTTATGACCTTCAAAAGTGCCTTCCTACCCCGAACTTGAGCTGTTCTGAGAGCTTCTACAAACGACAAATCTGGGTATACAACCTGACAATATATGACCACAAACATGGTCCACCCTGTTGCTACATGTGGTCAGAAGATGTTGCCAAGAGGGGTGGAAATGAGATAGCATTTTGCCTATGTGATTTTATTTGCACCAAGTTGAAGAATAATCCAGAAATCAAATAATTTAAATTGTATTCTGATTCATATGCTGGACAGAATAAAAATCGACATGTTCTTGCAATGCTCAAATCTCTGGCAGAAACAACATCTGTGTGTAACGTAACCCATACAGGTACCTGGACACACACACATGGAATGTGATTCCGTTCATGCCATTATTGAGAAAGCGAAAAAGAGAATGGTTGTGATCGTACCAAAGGATTGGTTCAATCTTTTTAGAATGGCCAAATCCTCACCGCCTCTCCTTAATGTAATTCAAATCAGTCAAAGTAGCTTCTACAAGTGGGATGAAGTATCAGAGGAAATATTGAAATTGCCGAATGCTGGAGAATTCAAGTTTTTATGCATCAGAAATTACTCCATTCAAAATTGATGCCCCGACTTTAATGCTTTATAACTACAATATGCATGATAGTTATGAAAAAGTAGGCATCGATGGAAAATGCACAAAAACCTGATGAGATACGTTTAGAACAAGCATGTTCCAAATATCTTCATCAATACATGTACGCGATGGCTTAAATAATAATTCTATTTTCAGTGCTACTCAACGCCTATCGCCATTTCGGAGAAGAAGAAAGCAGATCTCCTCAGTTTGCGACCTACATCCCTACTACATACCACCCTTATTATGAAGGTTTGAGGTCGACCTCAGAAAAAGATGAACACTATGACTTCATTTAGTGACAGCTGCAACATTACAAGCTTCATTTTGTCTTAGATACTGCATTTACCAACCTATTGTTCAGATTTTTGATGTATGTTGATTTTCCAAACAATGTCATTTTGACCTAACTGCCATCATACGAAAGAAAATCGTATCAAAGCAACCTAAATCCATAATAGGACATGACAAAGGTCATATTGTCAATACAGATGCAATCGATTAAGAAGTATTAACCTTAGAGTCAAATCTGTTCAAAAAATGCTTTCATTCGATAATTGAATTTTAGAAAGTTTTTTTCGTCTCCTATAAAATTCAGATTTTGTCGCTTAGGTCACTTTGACACGACGGTACAGCATTTCCTTTATTAGTGATGTTGCCTGTACATGGTTTTCACCATTCCACATCTTACTACTTATCATCGCTTTTCCTCGTTATGTGTTCAACTCCAGATGTTTTTAGAGCATCGCATGCATGTATATGCAAAATACATAAATATAAAATAAATTCAACAAAATATATAAATTATATCAAATTTATAGAATATATTCAACAGTTTTACTACATCGCCCCAAGTGGTGAGCTATGCCAAAATCATATAGTTGACTGTAATTCATCGAACACAAGCGGCGTCAGGACAAATTAAGATTTTCTTATGGATCACCCCGCAATTCAAAACAGGCTGATTCACTTGACATGTAAAGTTTTTATAATGCATATTGAACTTATCATAAAGTAGAATTATTCAAATATGCATATCTGAATAGCTGTTTTGTCTTTCATGCTACTTATGCTACTATGAAAGCAAGTAGCATGAGAATGCTCTAAAACGTTTCAGAAACCACAATTATAACCGTATGTAAATAAATGTCAATAATATCCCGTTATACACAAATGACGTGATCCAAGAAAATCATACGTTAAGCAGAGGTGGGCATGTGCACTCCGAGCTCCGGAGCGCAACACCAATTTCCCGCAGTGCGGAGCGCAAGAAAAACTTTTCACGCTCCGACCTTGAAGTTAACATCCCAGGAAAGCACTAAATTCGGTCATGGAATGATAATTTCTTTAGACATCTGCTCAATACTTATGTAAATTTGCCACAAAGGGTTTCACTATGAGTTTTAGGATCAAAACGCCAGACATCTGACGGTAAATGAAATGTCTTGATGCTGTGATTGCTTCTACATATGTACATTACTAACTGAATAGGTAAGGTTGCTGGATGCCTAAAATATTCTGTGATGAAGACCTTGCCAGAGAAAGTGATGAAATAATCATGTCACCAAAGAACTTGTTAGCATCGCATGGAGTCCTCATTTGATGAGTAATTGATTAACAACATG
Source organism: Prostheceraeus crozeri (assembly GCA_907163375.1). NCBI lineage: Eukaryota > Metazoa > Platyhelminthes > Polycladida > Euryleptidae > Prostheceraeus > Prostheceraeus crozeri. The sequence continues at coordinate 275,187 of CAJQUW010006757.1, forward strand.
AGTGATCAGCAGGTGCAACTGAAAGGGATGGAGGGATACGTTGATGGCACAGTAGGGTGCCGGATCGAGGTCGCATGCTGTAGACCACAGAGAGAGAGAGAGAGTGAGAGGGAAAGAGAGAGAGAGAGAGAGAGAGAGAGAGAGAGAGAGAGAGAGAGAGAGAGAGAGAGAGAGAGAGAGAGAGAGAGAGAGAGAGAGAGAGAGAGGGAAAGAGAGAGAGAGAGAGAGAGATGCGAGATTCTACAGAGAAAGAATGTTGACCTGATGGTGACGGTAACAGCTCTTGAGGAGGAACTGACGAAGTACGAAGACAAGGAAAGAGAAACGAAGCGCAGCAGCGGCAACAATAACAACAGCGAGGAAGTGATAGACAGTAATCAAATCCTTCGACGTTCCGGTATTGAAAAGCAGGGATGCGGAGTCCTATCACTTTGATAGGACTCCGACTCCGATTCCCGCTTTTGATAGGACTCCGATTCCGACTCCGGGTGGCAAGTATATAAAACCTAGTTTTTTAAAATAATACTGGCAACACTTGGACCTCCCTTTTATTTGTGACAACAAGGGCGAGAACTAATAAATTTCTGCAACGAAACTTCCCTGGTAATAATAGTGAATGGTCGGTATGAAGAAGGTGAAGATACATACATTAGATTACAAAACAGAAAGGCGTATACTTCTGTAATAGATTATCTGATACTGTCAGAGTCAATGTTAAAGCATTTGAAGGCTTTGAAATACTCGAACCTCAGAATTACACAAATCATTGGCCGTTGAAAATTGAATTAAATATAGAGCTACAATCGAATATGTTATCGGCAGCTGAAAAAAAGAAAATTCAGACATATCCCAGAGGAAATGTCATTCCATTTAAATGGTCATCTTATCCGGAAAATGGAAAATATCAGCAGATAAATTCAGGCAAATGTTTAGATCTTATGGCAGAATTAAAAGAAACACAACTAAGTAAGTCAGGAATATGTAACAAATTAGTCAGCGTAAAAATAGAAACACAAAAATTATGAAAAGATCTAATAGAAATGATACAATAAATATTCGGAAGATATATATAGAAGCTGTAGAAACATATAAAAGTGAAAATACAGAAGAAAATTTAAATTCCCTATTGCAATTGAAAAAATAATTGAATAAAAACACAAAAAGAGAAAAAGGGCAATTACAGCAAATAAAATTATATCAGTTGCAAATAGCAAAAGCAAATAATGACTCTCAGACATATTGGATACTTCTTAGGAGAAACAATAATCAGAGTAGGTGAAAACAATGCACTTTAGCAGTATCATCTTTTAAATAAGCAATTGAAAATAGAGATAGTCAATATAAAACTCCAAGTAAGTATCGAATGCAACAACGATCTCTACACCAAAGTCTCATGACAAAAAGTGATGATATACTGAAGGCAATAAAATGTTCAAATATTTCCAAATCGGGCGGTCCCGACGGAACTGTGTATGAAATGTTCAAAAACGATTTGAATAAAGAACAAATATTATGCACTTTATTCAATAAAATTTTAAAAGAGCATGACACTCCATGCCATTCCAGCTCGATAATCCCATTCATAAAAAGGGTAGTAAAAATTTCACTTTTTCTTATAGATACCTGAATTTATCCTCCGGTGAAAAAATGCTGACTAAAATACTAAATGAAAGACTAAATGCATGGATTGATAAGTATCAACTTTTACACGAGTCCCAGGAAAAGTCACTTTCACTTTCAAGTTTCAGGAAAAATCACTGTGCAATAGACATTGTTTGGATTTTAAAAGAAACTATACAAATATATAAGAATAGCAAGAAGCCACTATATAGTACCTGTTTTGTGGATTTATCGTAAGCTTTTGATTCTGCGCCGAAACACCCGGTAATTACTAGACTTAACTGTATGCTATCAACAGGTGCCTATCTCTCATTATAAGAAAACACAATGCGAGGCAAAACATATACAGTTCTTTTCAATGGTAAAGAAAGTTCTAAATTCCAACTGGAATGGTATAGCACAAGGAGACAGTTTGTATCTATACCAACAATTTCTTGGAATGAGCTATACCAAAATATTAACGAATATGAACCAGTTAAAATATTAGAATTGAAGTTGGCCTCACTCATTTATGCGGACGATATTTTGCTACTGAGTGAAACGCAAGCGAGTATAATTAAACAGATCAAATCTTTTCATGACTTCTGCTTGAATAGCAGCTTAAAAATAAATTATAACAAAAAGCATCATGGTATTTAATGAAAGACAAAAATATCATGAACTTATTATTAATAAAGATGATAAAGTATCATCAACTGAAGTCGTTAATGAATACAAATATTTAGGTATCTGGATCGAAAAAGATGATAGAAAGCAAATAGAAGAATTAACAAAAAAATCGTCATGATATCTTACTGCCAAGACACTTAAAGAGTTTGAAACTTTTGATGGCACGATTCTCACTGAAACATGTGAAATGTTGACATTATCTAAAATGCGATATGGCTGTGAACTTTATTTCGACAAAGATCTTAGTGACCTTAATAGAGTAGTAATGCTTAGACACTAATTAACAATGTGTTGACTGAATATTTCAGAGCACAATAGATCAACAACGCTAAAACTAGTAACAGGAATGAAATACTTAGAGCTTTGTCGATTCCAATGTGAACTTAAATCGTATTTGACTGAACCCGATGATCAAATTAAAATCAATGCTATTTTAAAACTAAGAACTGGAAATCAAACACTAGCAGCAGAAATCGGAACTCATCAAAATAGAGATACCTATAAAGATTGTGCTTGCTTGTAAATTCTGTGATCAAGGTGAAATTGAGGACATCTATCATTTCATTGTTGGATATCTACGTTAAAAGAATGAACGAAATACATTCATTCCATATCTGAGAGACAGCACACGATCTGATTTCTATGAATTCATGAATACATTAACGATGCGACAGACCAGATCGCTTGGCCAATACAATCATACAATCATTGGGAATACATTCATAAGGCGATGGAAACAAGAAACTAGGTAATGAAATGCAACCACAGAATTAGATTGTTTAATCGTATCACTTTGCTAGAAGTGCAAACTGATTGAAACAGATGGCACATGCAGGAACCTAATAAGTGGGCAAAAAGAAATTTTTAATACCTTTTAAATTTTTTTATTTTTTTAAAAATTTTTTAAATTTTTTTTGTGCCATTTCAATAACATTACATGTTCCAATACTTCCCTTCCAGTCAAACGAAGAAGAGACGACCTGTCTAATTCTGTGAATGCAACCCTTCAATTTCTATGATTTCATGAAATTTTCAATTACATGGCATAATCGACTAAATTAATCAGTATGCAAATTAGCTTGGAGCATTGAATCATGAATCGAGACTGTCAAAGAAATTATCTTGCAGGTTTTTTTCACGGTGAGAATGAATAGAATCAAAATACAGATAACATGTGCGAACTACCTGGCAATTCATGGTCTTGGTAGATTATCAAATGATATTGATTAACGTTCGCAAGCAATGAAAATAGAGTAAACAGATAGTCGCTTCACTTCACAACTAAATTCATCGGAGGACGGTTGCCTGTTTCTTAGCTGATCTTTGAAACTAAACATTCCCTCTAACATTTCAGGTATGTACAGTATTAAATCATCTATTCCTTAAACACATTTAATAACCGATCCTCCGATTAAATAATAGGTCTAAATTAGCTGCTGGTGTGAGTGCTGTGAAAATAAAATAACTTACTAAATATATTTATTAATCCTAAATGAATATATGAAAATTGTTATAACAAAAAAAACCATAATGAAACATAATTACATTGATATCGTCTCCTCTTCTCCGAAATTGAGTTTATCTTCTTCATCATCGCAGAGTTACATGTACTTACAGTGTTATTTGGGGCTTCTACATGTAGATGTCCTTATTAGCTCATGATGTGCATCACATACTCTAACTCATTCGCATCTTGCATTGTATAGATACATCATACCTCATTGATTCATTATTATGTGTCTCATGAACTTCATTAACATCATGTAATAAATGCATAGACTCTTTCAGACGTATTCAACGAAGTCACAACCTTTCCTGATTATAAAGCCATTGCTGAAGTGTGATTTTATCTTTTCATATCATCCATTGTGATCTTCCATTAATTTCCCCATCTATTTTCATGCCACACTTACAACTGCATCACATACTTGTATTTCTACTCTGTATATACTCAATCATTTGGCAATTAACATTTTGAATTTTAAGAGATAAAGTGGTGAAGAAAGCTTTGTTTCCTGTTGCTATGACATCTGTAGTGATTCTTCTAACTCAGCCGTCCTTTTCTATTTGTTGTCAATCAAGCAAACAACATGATCAACAGAATAGGGGAAGTCGGGGTATGATGAGACATTTTTCTTTTTTTGCCGACTAACTCGTGAAAAAATAAAGTTACATAATCGGTCTTTTATACTAAATGAATTTTCTTGAAAATACATCACTCGTTCAAAATTTTGAAATTATTGAACCAAGTGAATTGTTTTATCATGCCCTTATAGTCGGGCATGATGAAACAGGCTTGGGGCACTATTCGTTAAAAACGATGCTGTAAATAAATGATGGAATATGACTATAGTACAGGCGCGGTGTTAGTTAATAGAGCATATAAAGAGGTAAAAGAAATCACAGGAGTCACAATCTTTTCATCAACTTTAAGTTAGCCAGCACAGTTCGTCACTCACCTCAATTGTAGCAGAATTCAGGTCAAAATGAAGTTTCCCTTATCTGCGTCGAGTATATTCACGCACCGATGATGAGAAATAGCAAGGTTTCCCCTTTCAGTGATACGATTGGCCAGACAAACGTCAAAACGTCAGTGTATCCGATCATGTGCGCCTGTTTTATCTTACCCCGGCTTCCCCTATACGTACTTTAGTTCAGTACGTACTGGCTAGTAGAAAGTGTAACGATCTATTGCTTGATCAAGATGTCAATGAAATGTGACGATATTCGAAGCATGTCCGCAAGTCAATTCAATAAATTAAATAAGGAGCAGTTGTCGTCTGCTCTTAAAGACGCTATCGACATTGATGTTACATCTTCACAGCAACCTTACCCCCCCCCGTCCCTAGATATCGCAGCGATTGTGACCGAACAGGACGAAAGACTTCTTCAGCTATTCACACGAATTCAGCCAAATACACGAATTGAACTCAGGTTATACTTCACTGAATGAGAAATATTCAAACATCACCATTTAAACATATTTCATCAACCTTTCATAGGGTGTACATCAATCCAGACAGGACAAGAAAAGAAAGAGAATCTAAGCGATCACTTCGAGAAGAACTTGAACGGAGAAAAAAACGCTGGAGAAAGTGTCATTTTTCGAAATAACTGTGTAATATCATCATCGTAATTTTTAGCAAACCAAAACTTTTGAGCAAGGATTTTAAGTCAAAGAGATATTACCCATCAATAACGTTATTGAATCCGCGTTCCCTGTTTCATAAAATAGACGAATTGAGGATTTTTTTCATCTGTGAAGAAGCCCACGTTCATCTTTATATCAGACTTGGTTAGATCCTGCGATAAGCTCGTCATTGATAAGTGTTCCGGGCTACTCATGTATTCGATCAGACCGTGTATTTCGAGGTGGAGGCGAAGCCATTTATATTCACTCAGATATAAGCTATCACTTTTTCGGCGCTGCACTCATCAGTTTCGATCTGTCACGTGCATTTGGCATGGTCAATCAGATATTATTGATATCCCATCTACAAATCAATAATTTTCCGAACTCCTTTTTGATATGGCTTCAAAATTATCTACAGGACAGCAAGAGTTAAAGTCGATCCAGAATTATCATTGCCCGTCAGCCTAGAAAAAGGTGTCCCTCAGGGATCTGTTCTTGCTCCTTTTCTCTTCTGTTTGTACGTGAGTTCTCTCGTATCATTTACGCCATTAAGTCACAGTGTGAAATTTGTTGATGATTTTTTCTATCATACTGTGCCTTCAGTCAAACAGCGACAGTGAAATAAAAGAGAGCTTGAATGAAGAGACTCAAAAAGTCAGGGAATGGTGCGAAATTAAGAGACTTCCGCTTAAGATAGAGAAATCGAAGGTGATGTTCTTCACCCGGATGCAATTTACATTTACGTCTCCAAGTATGTTGCCAGTAGTGAGCGATATGATTATTCTCGGAGTCCATCTCACTGATACACTTGATTGGAAAAAGTATGTGGACAAAATGTGTACGAAGGCATATCAGAGATTTCACCTTCTGAGACGACTAAAGTGGTATCTGAAGGAAGAAGGGTTGCATGAAGTTTACACTCAATCTGTGAGATCTGTAATGGAATATGCAAGTCCTGTTTTTGTTGGATTTAACAAAAAGTTATCAAACAAGCTACAGAAAGTGGATAATAGAGCCCATCGGTTGATATATAATATCTATTACGGAAGTAACAACAAGAGGAAATGCAAATGCCGAAATGCAGAAACCAAGCTTCGACGCGAATCTGCAATCAAAAAGCTCTTTAACAACATCAAAGGGAATCGAAAGCATGTACTAAATCACCGCATCACCGGAAAACTAAGAAACTAATACTTCGTTCCATTCACTCGAATCCGTCTTCGGAAAAATTCGTTCTTCGCATATGTCACTCATCTTTTAAATGAAGATTTAAGAGGAACTCCTAGTGTTTAAAATGTGTTCACTCTTTTCTTTCTCTACTGTGACTTTGTTGACGATTTGGAAGCGTTTTTGAATACGTAACTTTCTTCGATTCATTTCTATCCAACAAAATACACGCATTATATATTATACCTACAGATTGCATGATGCCTGGTTGGACTAACGTGGGCTCATAGGACCTACTCAATCAGATATTATCACTCAATTATCGATCTGTTGAGATCATGGATTACTGAAGATATTTGATATCATATAGCGAATCATTTTATTTTTAATAACAACAATTCCTCAGATTCACTAAGAGAGTCGTTCGCTTATAAGAGTCATTTATGAAAATATTTCAGAGCATAGTCCGGAGCGCAGCCCTGTATTCTCCGAAATCGGAGCGCGGAGCGCACTTTGGTCAGCCAAAGCGTCGAGGAAGCGTCGAGCGCAAAAATTTTAGCGAAGTGCGACCACCTCTGATGTTAAGTGAATCTACAAATCCTATATCGGGCACAGAAACAGTGAGAAATTAGAGGATGCGTTCCTAACCAAATGTCTTCATATTTCACAGTGCAATAATCTCTGTGATTATTGCTTCCATAATGAAGTTTATGCTTCCCAAAAAGTGCATAAACTTTAAGGAGTGCAATAAAGTCTACATTTGTCTCCATGCATGCATTGCATATTTCCTATCGCTTTATTTTTTTAAGATAAAACAAAATGCTGCTTTATACGTCAGACATGCTTCTCTTTAGACGAAAAAGTAAAATTTTAAGTGATAGCAGCATCCAGCAGCTGCAAACGTAATCCGCCAGAATAGGAATTTCAGAATGCCAATATCGAATGCACTATGAATACATCTTTATTCCATGAATGATATCCATGAGCTGACTGAGGAGGAACATCTAGAAATGGGACATGATAAATGAATGGATATCTTGCTCAGCAGAAATTGAATTCCCTTACCTAAAAATTGAATGCAAAAATAAAAAGTATAATAGCATCGTGTTTTGGGCGAGTTGTCATAATAAATTGATTATGTATGCACCAACGAGAAATCTACAATCGAATTTATAGCAATGTGATTGTTTAACCGGTGGAGAAGGTGTAATTTAAGAAGTTCCCTCAAAGGAATGCCAAACTTATTGAAAAACATTCTAAAAATGATGCATTTACGGCGCAGAGGTTGATGTCAGTAGCACAGCAGACCGCGATACTTCCTATAAGTACTTGACAAAATAATTGCTCGATTTTTCGTAGCTCGCAGGCGAAAATGTTGAATTTGCATATTATGTATCTGGCAATTTGATTGAATTTTTCAAAAGAAAGAATTTACGAACATAAGTATCAATATTGATATATTTCGACTGTATTTCGATGAAATAATATAAATATGTTCAAAGACTTACGAAGATATAAAGAGATTTCTGACAAAAGCAATGCTCTCATCAAGAAGCCAAGAACTTTTTTGAACCGCTCTTTAATTTGAAACGCTTTCTGTTAGCACGTGACTCGGTGCATACTCAGTATATTTGAGTACTGTAATCCTGTCTTTGTAGGACTGAATGCGACAAACAAGGAGAAACTGGAAAAAATAAAACCATCGGTGTCATCGTGTCATCTGCGGCCCAACTTGCAATTCAAAATGTCTTATTGAACTGAGTCAAAGAAGACAAGAGCAGGCGATGAAAATATTCCGCTGCATGTTCGACGAAGACCACATCCAGCATGACTTGGTATCCCCGACATTGACTACGACTAAGAAATTACTGCTTCCGAAGTGTCACACCAAGAGAAGACTTCGCTCCTTCATTCCCACCTGCACAAAATGTCATAATACATTGCAAGATGGTTAATCGATAACCCGATAAACGACAAGTCTCTTTTATCGACAAGGTCTGTGATGTAGCAATCACGTGACCTGTCAGCTATACTCTCATTCTAGTGGCTCCAAGCGTCTAACTTGTAAGCGCTGCCGCATCTCACAAGCAAGCAAAAATTTCGGACTTTTACCGAAAGTTAGACATATTTGTTTTAATAATTTTACAGAACCTAGAAGATATACTCGTATGTAGGCTATGTGTTCAATTTACATATACATGTTTTAGTAAAGGGTTGTTTTTTTAAATTTCTTTGTTTTTTCTTTTCAGATATTTGATATTTTTGTAGGCGGGGTGATAACTTCGGATCAAACATGATGTAAAGTTCGAAGTATATGAAATAGAGAATGGTTTCTGTAATCGACAAGGTTTAACTTATCCCTGACATTGTCGATTAGCCATCTTCCAGTGTATCTAATATGCGATTATATGACTTTGAATCTGCCTGAAAAATCTATTTGGTATTTTATGCATAAGTGTCCGATTTGCAGTGTTCGATCAAAATAAACGCTTATTACTATTATTATTAATTGGAGTAGATCATAAATTTTCAAACAACTTTCATGCATTATTTAATAAATATAATCATAATTACTTTACCTATTGTTAATCAACATCACAGAGTAGGGGCCTACTAATGAAAATTAGCATTAAACATTTCATGCCATGAATTTCCTCGTGGCTGGAAGTACCAGTCATAGGCACTTCGGGTTGTGATCGCCATGACTGGTAGTACCAGTAATCGGATTATTGCAGTGTGACAAGTAAATACAATTCAGGAGATGGAGGCAATACTTCGTAACTGATAGTACCAATCATCCGCGCATTGTTAATTTTTTAAGCAGTCGCGATCGGGTTATTCTGCCAAAGATAAATTTCGTATTTCAAATTAAACTTTTCTATAAACTTTTCTCTGCTACTTCAAATTTTGCCTTGATTATCAATTTGGATCAATGGAGAAAGAAAGAAAGAGATATATGAAAACCTTTTCTTTCAGAAACCATAATAGCAATGCTTCCTTTTTGAGCATAATAACAGCCAATGCCTATTGCACGTCCTTTTTAGTCCCTTTTAGTGAAGCATTGTCATTGATTATCCTATAAAACTTGAGTTCTGTTAAAGATTTAAGAACCGGTATTTCATAATGTCTCTCTAGAGTTTTAAATGACACTTATTAAAGTTCCTGCTTCTTTCTTTAAAGTTGAAGTTCTTTTTCAAAACTAAAAGCACATTTGTTTTTCAACATCAGATTTACCTTTTCATTTCAAAGCTTAGACTATACCCGAGTATTGCAATCAACCTATCTCACATTTTTGCGTAGTTAGCATATGGAGGAAATGCAATAAGATCAAGAGCGAACATACGCAAATCATGGTTCTTTTTCAGCTCAATAAATTACTCTGCACGTAAGTATCCCATAAATTTTCTTCTCACCGTTTCTATTGTTGCCCATTAATGAAATAATTCACAAGGAAAATGCGTGATGCGAATGCATGAATATTTAGTTAGGATGGCAGGATGCCCAATAGCTGTCATTTTCTTTTCTATAACAAAGATGTTGTTCAACTTAAAGAGCTTTCTTGATATAAATAATTGAATTGTTTCCTACAACTTTTTCAAAATTGTATATTTCTCTATCCATAGAAATCCAGCACCGTGTCATAGTGTCAAAGCATTCCACGAGTTATGTGAGTAGTAATCCCATCCCAGACGCAAGCCCGGTGCGGTGCAGTGATGAGTCATCGATGAGTCATCATGCTGACTCAGCCCCCCCCTCTGGCAGGAAGTGTGAGGGAGTTGGCCAAGGATGTGTTGGGAGGAATGGGTCCGTGAGGAGGAAACGGGTCCCCCCCTCTGGAAGGAAGGAAGGAGTGTTCGGGTAAGGGAAGGAAGGTGATAGGAATGTGTGAGGGAGTAAGTGTGGAAAGGGTGGGTGATGGTGGTGTTGGGATGAGAAAGGCTGGAAATCGACAGGAAGGAGTGCTCGGATGGGAAAACGGAGGCCAGATTCGGACTCTACGTGAAATTTTGGGTTAGGAAGGATGTTTCCAGGGACATTGGAGAGAAAAAGTTTTGACCTCCCCCCCCCCTCCTGCCAAACTTCCAACTTTGGTGTGAGAGATGGTAGAAAATCGTGCAATAGCTCATTTGAAAGCTAAGAGTGAGAAAAATGCCGTGGAAAGCTCAGTTTGGACTCATTTTCTTGGGTTTAGGGAGGAAAATGGCAAGAAAGCGTCAGAGTTGGGAAAGTCAGGTTTTGGTGGTTTTGGGATGAGAAAAGTCGTTTTACGACATGAAGGTGTGCGTGGATGGGAAAATGGAGTGCAAATTCGGACGTTTTGGCCAAAGTTGGGTCTAGGAACTTCTTCCCAACTCAATCGGAGAGAAAAAGTTCTGACCCTCCCCCCTCGGCAACGATCTTCCAACTTTGCTTCTAGTGGATGGATTTTGTCGTGCTATAGCTCATTTGAAAGCTAAGAGTGAGACAAATTCAATGAAAGAATCGGCTTGTTCATATCTGCCTTCGTTTAGATGTGAGACGCCATTTAAGATTTTGGGAGATTGGCGAAAAAACGACTAAGTTAGAATTTTTGCGATGGCTGTGGGCTTTAGAGCCAAAACGAAGCATCGGATGGGAAAATGGAGGTCAGATTCGGATTCAGCGTCAAATTCTACATGGAAATGGCATATTTCCAGCTCAATCGGAGCACTAGAACCGGAGATAGACGGGTTTTTAGTGTTTGGATGATGGGTATTACGTCATCAGCTGATCGCCATACACTATATAAGTGGAAACTCGGCTTGTGGAAATCAGTTCTCCTCCCGACTGGGTTGGGGTAGGTGAACTCTGGAGCTCCGATGATAGCATTGGAAATCTGAAAAACCGGGTTTCTGTAAGAAACCGACTTAGAAAACTTCATTGCTGAAGTCAGCTAAGGCGTCAGACTTAGAGGTTCGCCAGGAGATGGCCTTCGTCTCCAGGCCATAAGAAACTCCAAAACTTTAAAGGCTTGTAACTTTGCTTCTACAAGTCCGTTTGACTTGATTCAAAAAAGGTTCGGTTGCTATTGACCTGGCCTAAGTGATAGACTACTTATAAAATGTCATAAGTAGTGCTAAAAAGTTGAAAAATTTAAATTCACTAGTTTTGGAGGTTTTCTGGGGTGTTCGACCCTGCTGAAGTCAATGAAAGGATTTTTAATGATGTCTGAGCCACATATGGACTAAGCGGCTTTTCACTGAAAGCGAGCAAGACACGGAGAGTTTTGCTGTAATATTCCACTGACAGGGTGTTCCTTCGGGACGGCGGACGATGCCGTAGTGATAAGTGTGGCAAGGAAGTGTGTCATAGTTTAGACCGAAACCGCTGGGGCAACTCGTCTCATGTTGGGCATTTGACACAGTTCTCAACGTAGCACTTTGAACGCCAATCGGTTGAGTCTTAGCTATCTTGTCATGGGTGGCCTCTAAACATCTCCATTGCAAAACGCTGGTGAATCAAACTCTCTACGGCTTGCTATTAAGCTGATCAAAGTCTGTCAACCTCTTACCAACTTCACCGGTTTTCATGTCTGGCGATCAAGTCATGGACGGTGCAAGTCACGGAGATTTTCGGTGTGATACTTCCTGTGGGTGATTTCGAGACAGCGGTGAAGTCCGTAGCTTCACGGGACGCGGGAAATGGTAATCCTTGTGAAACCTCTCTGCGTCATGTTTGCAATTTTTCGTCTCCGTGATAGAGACAAGCAGAACTGATGAATGGAATGAAGGGAGGACATTCATGCGCCACACGCAACACATCACAGACTTCTCTCTTCGCTAGTGAACAAGCTCTTGTCAGTGTCGTCAGAAACTTCATCGTGTCGTACAAAAGTTTTACTGCAGCACATGTTGATGTATAATTAGAAAAGTTTGATTATCAACGTTGTATTCGTAAGTCTAGTCAGAAAGTGTATCATGGTTTGTAAAAGTTTTACTGCAACACAGGTTGATGTATAGTTAGAAAAGTTTGATCATCAACGTTGTATTCGTAAGTCTAGTCAGAAAGTGTATCATGGTTTGCAAAGTTATTGTAGTCAAGTAGTTTTACTGTGACATACGTTTGTAAAAGTAAAGTTTGATCATTGAAGTTGTATTCGTAAGTCTAGTCAGAAACTGTATCATGGTTTGCAAAGTTAGTGTAGTCAAATAATTTTACTGTGACACCCGTTTGAGAGAGTAAAGTCTGATCATCGAAGTTGTATTCGTGAGTGTCATCAGAAAGTGTAACATGGTTTGTAAAAGTTAAGTTTAGTATAGTCAAATATTTTTACTGCTACACAGGTTGATGTATAGTTAGAAAGTTTGATCATGACGTTTATTCGTAAGTCTAGTCAGAAAGTGTATCATGGTTTGTAAAAGCAAAGTCTAGTATAGTCAAATATTTTTACTGTAACACAGGTTGATGATGTATAGTTAGTCAAGTTGGATCATCAACGTTGTATTCGTAAGTCTAGTCAGAAAGTGTATCATGTTGTACGAAGGTTTTATTGCAACACATGGTTGTGAAAATAAAATTTTATCATTGAAGTTTTGCGAAACACAAGTGTCATGAAATGCAAGCGTTAGTGTAGTCAACTAGTATTACTGCGACACATGTTTGTGAAAATAAAGTTTGATCATTGACGTTTTTTATTCGTAAGTCTAGTCAGAAACTGTAACATGGTTTGTAAAAGCAAAGTTAGTGTACTCAAGTAGCTTTACTGTGACACACGTTTGTAAAAGTAAAGTTTGATCATTGAAGTTGTATTCGTGTCATGTTTTGTAAAAAGTTTTACTGCTACACAGGTTGATGTATAGTTAGAAAGTTTGATAATTGACGTTGTATTCGTAAGTCTAGTCAGAAACTTCATCATGTTGTACAAAGATTTTACTGCGACACAGGTTGATGTATAGTTGGAAAATTTGATCATGGCGTTTGATGAAACGCAAGTGTTATGAAATGTAAGCGTTAGTGTAGTCAAATAATTTTACTACGACACACGTTTGTGAAAATAAAGTTTAACCATTGACATTGTATGACTGACCGAACTCATCACAGCACTAGAAAGTTTTAGAAGGTTTTACTGCACAGTGTAGATTGTCTTGTAACTTACTTTCACAGTGTTAGAAATTTTTATTGGAGACAGTTGTCAAATGTTTCCCTATTAGAAAATTCAAACTTCATGACTGTTAGATTCGCTTCATCAGGTTTACTAAAAGCAGTCTTCTACTGCAGTGAGACTTAGAGTTTAGAATGTTATATGAAAACAGTGTTCACCACAGCGCTAGAAAGTTAAGCACAACACAAGTGTCATGAAAAAAAAACTTATTGTAGTCTCTATGATGTTTATGAACTGTATCTATATTATTGTCAACAGCATGGGTCTATGTAAAACAAGTTTTTGCTCCTTGTGAATGAATGATGATCATTTTATGAAGTGTATTCTGTACTTGTGACTTTTGTAATGGTGTTGAATAAACTTACAGTGGAACATGATTGTTATTTCTGTTTTATTCACAGTGGAAGTCATTGAAGCAATGTGAAATCTATAGTCTCAACGTTTCTGATGGCGCATCGTACCTTAAGTAACCACATGTGTCATTTGACACTTGATAAACAAGGATTCGATGGATTTTTACAGGCTGGGAAACTTACATTTAAAGTAGAGATGAATGATATGAAAGTGGCAGCAACTGAAAGTCTTCCTCTCTTCAAAAGATTAATAGAGAGTTTACAACCTGAAGATGTGAGGGGTAGACTCATTGCTTATATTGAGTTGAAAGATTTGCAAAAGCCACTTCGTTTTGAAGTCTATTGCTCAGAATGGACTACTCTTAGTGTCCTATCTTATGCACGACATGCGGAGAAAATTATGGAGAAAATGGAAGGGACGATGGAAGGAAATGCATACGTTGTTAAATATATCATGATTCAAATGAGTGTGTTTACATCCATGACTTTGTTTGATCGTCGACACATTGTGTAGATGCAATAAAGTTTTCTTTTCACTGAGTATTTTGTAATGGTGTTGAATAAACTTACAGCGGAACATGATTGTTATTTCTGTTCTATTCATAGTGGAAGTCATTGAAGCAATGTGAAATCTATAGTCTCAACGTTTATGATGGCGCATCGTATCTTAAGTAACCACATGTGTCATTTGACTCTTGATCAACAAGGATTCGATGGATTTTTACAAGATTGGAAACTTACATTTAAAATGAAGATGAATGATATGAAAGTAGTGCTCACTGAAAGCCTTCCTCTCTTCAAAAGATTAATAGAGAGTTTACAACCTCAAGATGTAAAGGGTAGACTCGTTGCTTATATAGAGTTGAAAGATTTGCAAAAACCACTTCGTTTTCGATCTTATTGCACAGAATGGATTACTCTTAGTGATCAATTTTATGGTCGTCATATGAAGAAAATTATGGAGAGAATAGAAGAGAGACGATGGAAGGAAATGCGTACGTTGTTAAACATATCATGATTCAACTGAGTGTGTTTACATCTACGACTTTGTTTGATGCGCGACACATTGCGTAGATGCAATAAAGATTTCTTTTCACTGAGTATTTTGTAATGGTGTATAGAGCAACATGAGTCATTGCGCTTTGTGCATTACTATCGGGCTCTTTGTTAGATGAAAGAATGCGTCTTTGTTCGAGAAAGGGGGCGTGTCACTCAAGTCTTTGTGAGGACTAGAACGACTTTGTAAGAGGGAAGGTTTCCACCCACGCAGTCAAAAGTTCACGTGCCATAACTCTTTGTCACATAACAAAGACAGGGAAAACGAGAAAAGGGAAGCGCATGTGATTGGAGCTAGGTCTGCTTATAAAACGGACGACTGAGCGCATGGCAATCATTTCCGTCCTTGCGCTAACCATGCAGTTGCTCGAAGCCATCAACGCCTCTGCTCTCGCACTGGCTACACTGAACTCCCTTACTTTAGCATCGGGTAAAAATGCTTTCAATCAAAAGATAACTCATCATGGAGAAGCCGTAACCATAAAAACTCCAAGTCAACGGATAGATTATCTAAAGATTATGTCAACAAAGCATGGAGTGGCCGTGTGTGTGCCGCTAGAGTATTGGACACGGTTACAATTCAATACTCTTGAAACATTCCTGAAAGAAAATCTCACCATTCCCAAAGAAATTGTTCGACACAATGGGAAGCGGCCACAAGTTCCCATCATGGAAAGACGATACATATATGTGCATATGGATAGACACTGTCTCATCATCCATGAAAAGGAGGGCAGCGAATTCGACTTACTCAATTGCAAACCGCTCCCCATTTTGGGATACTCCTTCGAAATTAAAATTCAAACCATCTACATGGGTCCGCGCAGGGACGGAAGGTTGTTTACGTTGAATCCCTATCTTGTCTCCATCACCTTTAAAAATGATGTCCATGTTGATGATGATGATCAACTACAGTAACACTCTCCACACACTGAGAACGCACCATCGGTCTTTATGAGACCACGGCCTAACGGCCACCG
Source organism: Prostheceraeus crozeri (assembly GCA_907163375.1). Taxonomy (NCBI): domain Eukaryota; kingdom Metazoa; phylum Platyhelminthes; order Polycladida; family Euryleptidae; genus Prostheceraeus; species Prostheceraeus crozeri. The sequence goes on from CAJQUW010006757.1 coordinate 291,285, forward strand.
TATCAAGAAAGAAAATGTACACTCACCATGCCACACATCAACATGACTCTCTCCTTCTTTCTTAGGCATACCCTTCTTCACTCATGTTTTCATCATGTGGAAATTATCAGCATGTCTCCATGTATCATGGAAAAGTCAGTGTGTTACATTTCATGATACGAAACGTCAACTTCAGATAACTCTAGAACGCTTTCATCTACGAAGGTTGCATCGCGCTATCCTATCCCACTCTTGCCGTGTCATTAACGTAGGAGACGGCATTGTATTTATTCGCATTCAAGAGATGATTCTACATAATGATCACTGCTACATTGTGATTCCAAAACCCTCATGGGAAAAGTATAAAAGGGAAGTTCACTCCACCCTCATGTCATTTGTGAGTCATGCTCCCCATCCGCATCATCAACGCCATGCGCGAAATGAATCTCAGAAGAGACATCGATTTGGAACAGTTGCATACCCATCTTCCCGATTCAGTCTATCATCGCGGTCGTCCGCAAATGTTGATCATTCGCATGAGCAACGGTCGAAATCTTCAAATCTTTCGCTGCGGCATAATCAAAGTCCTAGGAAACCTTTCTAATTTCGTGATGCAGTCCATGTGTTACGATGTCGTCAAGAAAATGCGAACACTCATGCCTCTTCTCCGCCTCAGTCCCCTGACATTGAAGAATATAGTAGTGTCTGTTCAATTGAAGATGTTAGTGAATCTAGCCAACATTTAACCCGGTAATCATTGTATATTTTATGAAACTGAACTCTTTCCTGCTGCTCTGATTCGGAAGTGGCATCCTGTACATATTGCAGTGTTTCACAACGGACATTGTTTCATGACTGGTTTACGTGATATCAGTAAAGTAGCTGACATTGTTAAATCTTTAATGCGTTATCTGTATGAGTCACAGTTAACAGAATCGTGTTAATCACATGATGCGTTTTGAATGAGTCATCGCAATGAACTATCGTCCACACTCTTGTCGGTGAAAAGGTCACGCTGTCTGACGTGAGGCGCCATCGATGTTGAATGACACGCCCACACACACGTGTCGGTGAAAAGGTTGAACAAGACTGATTAGATTCTTATCTATCTGACTGACGCCTTACCACCTCATGAGTCAGAGCTATTTATAGACATGAGTCAGCAAAGTGGTTGATGTTTCCTAAGTCGAAGAAACTGCCATGAAGTCACATTCGTTGGTGAGGATGATAACTTACAAACTCTGACATGGTTTTGACTTTATTTTATACTTTACCTATCTTGCAAATAGTGAAATACTTATGACTTCATTTTATATTTCACCTATCTTACAAACTGTACAAACAGTGAAATGATTTTAACATTAATTCAAACTTTACAATCATCAACTTTATTTCTAACTTTACAAACAGTGAAGTGATTCTAACTTCATTTATATTTCACCTATCTTACAAACTATACAATCAGTGAAATGATTTTAACATTAATTCAAACTTTACAATCATCAACTTTATTTCTAACTTTACAAACGTCAACTTTATTTCTAACTTTACAAACAGTGAAGTGATTCTAACTTCATTTATATTTCACCTATCTTACAAACTGTACAAACAGTAAAATGATTTTGACATTAATTCAAACTTTACAATCATCAACTTTATTTCTAACTTTACAAACGTCCAATTTATTTCTAACCCTACCCATCTTACAAAATGATCAAAACTTTTACTTCTGTCTAATGAGTGAGAATCCCATCTTTATGTCAAAAGGAAAACGACACAGTCTGTACATGATATGTTATTCATCATCACAACCGATTTTCATAGCACCGCACATAGTTAATACTGATGGTAGTAGAAAACAAAGTTTTTATGGCTCACATCACCGGAGAAAACAAAGTCACTGATATGCAGGGAGAAAACAAAGTCACTCATGTGCAGGGAGAAAACAACGTCAGGAAAAAACCAGTTGATATGTAAGTCATGATATGAAGTGATCAGGAGTTGGACGCATGTTCCAAGGCACTCACTCACAACGCCCCATAGAAAACGCCATGGAGTAAAAAGCAAAACATCAACCACAACAGAGAGGAAGCATTCATCATCAGACATCGCCGGATGGAGGAGGAGAAAGTTTCTGTCTCTTGGGTGGAGGTAGATGAGTGTCTGGATGGCCGTACGGTAATGAGTGATTAGGACTCATCCAGCATCGCTTGTCTTCCCAAGCTGAGAGACCTCGTTTCCTAAACGTCGTTGTTCTGACTTGATGCGACTGTGATTTTAAAATGGTCATTTCTACTTTTTTAATTTTAAGTGAATCTAAGGCATCTTGATAGTCCCTATGTGTCATTTTTCTAACGATTGACTTCGAGATGCCTTTCGCCCGTTTTATAGAAAGCTCTGAGGATTTTACCTTCATGGAGTACATCTTGGGGCGAAGCAAGATCATCTCCTCTATCTGTTTGCCGGCACACTCATCCTTGAAGCAGCCAAGCTTCGCTTTATTTGAGGTAGAGTAAAGCGGATGGTCAGTGGGATAGTTGGAACTATCAAACTTGGGTGCGAAATATTTTAAAATGTCTTCCTGCTTGACTTGGCTCGTGGTTGTCAAAGCTAGGAAGAAGCTGTCTGTATCACCTCCTACTAATTCCACACGTTGGAGAAGTGGACATGTTTTAAAAGTGTGGTAAAATAACTTATACATTTCTAACTTGGAGTGATCCAAGACAGCTTGACCGACATAAATGGGCTTACAAAGTTCTACTTTAGATTTTAACATTTGAAAACCAGTGATGTCTTCGGAAATGACATCATGGTGGCAAAACAACGGCGAGCGACATAACTTGATACTCGCTTCCGGATTAGTTACGATGCGATAGTCCATGCGCTTTCTTACATCCTCCATGGTTTTACCAAAGAGGGCATTATTCTTAAATTTAAAGAAGTCCTTTTCGAAAGGATTCTTGGATTCAGCCCGTTTCTTGCTATTAAATTCTATATACGGTTTTAGAAAGGGCTTCTGCTTAAACTGGATAGCGCGATGGACTTTATCAAGTTGCATCCCCATACGTAGATAGAATTTGAGGATGGAATAGTGCACGATGTAATGCTGCTTGTTCAATTGCGTGAGCAACAACTTCCTAGTGGCTTTATATTTTAAGTCATTTTCCGCCTCATACTGCTTATTGTGTTCTTCCATAAAGGGAGAGAACATATCTGGACTGACTATGCCAGATTCGGGTGCGAGAGGAAAATCAGCGGTCCTATTCTTAATGCAGTCTGGATAGATGAGGTCGACTTCAAATAAATAACCTATGTCGGCCTCATCTCCCAGTGCCATGATGTGTGCTGGATTGGAGAAGTGTTCAATGTCATGGGGCTCTACCCACTGGAAGTCAGACTGTGGCAAAGGCTTGGAGAGTGCACTCCCATACAAAATATTTTGGTCAATGTACATTAAATGTGTGGTCGATCCTATGTCTTGGGTGCTGTTGACGACATGTTTGTTAACAAATGTCAAGCCACCCCTAATACCACGTTCAAATAACGTATACATTTCTGCATCTTGCAGTAAATGAATGCTCTCTTTCGTCATCTTGAAGGCTGACTGATAGAACAGACCCGGCAGACTAACAAAATGAATGGGGTCTAAGGCGTCCTGTTCTAATGTGACTTTCCTAAAAGTCTCAAACACGTCAGCCAACAGATAGACGTCTAATTTTAAGTAGGCAAGCATGTAGTTACGAAACGTGCAACACCTAAATTCTAACCATGCTTGCTCTGCATGCCTATAATCATCCAGCGAACAGTCCTCACCCGTCAAATCATTTTTAAACTTATCAATGGACGGAAGGGATGTCTCCTTCAATGTATCCATTGAACTAAAATAACTATAAGGAAACACCCCTTTCCTTCGTATCAGACTGTCACTTATGTTGGGATAGTCTTTCCTTAAATGTTGAGTGAGGGGAAGTGTTTCTAAATTATTAGCCAACGCGGCTAAGGAAGAAGACATAAACTGGAAACTGTCTAGAAACTTTATGTCATGGAAGACAGGCTTCCCCTCCTTCGTCTTATCGACTTGGACTTTGGCAGTGATGCACATAAATTTTTCCTTACTTTGTGCAATCACTTTGGATGACCAGGATTTCATTTTACCGAATCCATGGCGAATGATGATGTGAGCATCATAACATTTAAAGTTATGAAAGATGACGGGGAGCGTTCGCCGTTTGAGCCTAAGTTTCATATTGCATTTACTGCATAAGGCAGACCTAAATTTACCACTGAGATGGCAATGGTCCCTCACTTTCTTATGTTGCTGATCATCAAAGGATGAACAGCAGCGGGGACATTCCGTGGTCTTATCAAATTTGATTTTATTGGCTTCTGTGAAGCACATGGGTTTCCTAGTTAGCTCCGTTTCATAGCGTTGATGAAAACGGGCTTTCCTATCTAAAAAGTTGAGGAAGTTTTCAACGCACTCCTCGCCTTGCCACACATGCATCTTATTTTGGTTCCTATAATATGGGTGCCAGACTTCATAGCAGGCAATGGCTGCTGGCTCATGACTTAGATCTTCTTGTTCAATATAACATTCAATGTCCGCATAGATGGTACATATGGGACTGAGCTCATTGCCGTTTTCTTCATACCTAAAAAATTTATCTTTGGGCATGACTTCCATTTGAAGCTTACCCCGAGAGAACCACTCGTAATGCTCTTCAAAATATGGTTTTGATGTGAAACGCCGTGTGCATCGATCACAGTAATAAAAATTATCCCTATAGGTTGCTTGATGATGGTATAACTTTGAAATTTTAGGAATGCCACAATAATGCCATTCTGGGTGGTTGTCGCTATACACTAGGAGAAGATTGACAACCCGGTCGAAGTTACTTTGGCGATTATTATACCTAACACCCTTCAGACCTTTTTCCCAGAGATGGACGACAATCTTAATATTATTCAATTTTTCAAATTGGGCGATGCCTTTAAAGTCTAATGTGTTGACATCTAATCCGTCAAACTTAAGCTCATCCTCCCATTCACGATACTTGGTGACTCTTTGATGATGCTTACCTATATCATTGTAGTGAAGAATGGAGAGGACGGCATACTTGAAACACTGGGACTGACACTCTACATTGATGACAGCCTTTTGGTCAGCCAGTGCTTTGGGGAGGGTGAAACAACCGCTCCCTTGTAAATTTTCTAAAAGATTTATTTTGATGTATACCTTCTCTATCCCAGCAAAGACCAGACCGCTGTCTCTTTCATTAAATTTACTTAAATTGCTGACGAGATAGGCCGCATGTCTCTCTACCCACTCGTTTACATCACCTATGAGATCAGCAGCGCAGGAGGCTATCCTAATGGTCACAGTGGACTCTACTTCTCCCGTGCTACTGTCTACCTTATTGAAACGAGCAGTGAGATAGAACATGCCCTTAAGTAAAAATCTATCTAAACTCGCCAACATTTGATGAATTAAGCCTATGTCATTCATCAAGAAAGGATGAATATCCTGCACAGCTTCAGAGCTTACTAACTCATAATCGCGAACGAGCCTCTCAAGGGAAAACTTGCTCAGCCTTAGAGTGACGTTGTTGTCAGTGTAAAGCTCAGTGGAATGTGTGTGACAGAGTGTGTGCGAAGAAAGAACAAACTCTGTAGGAAAGGTCTTCTGACACGAAGAACAGGAAAAGCCGACGTGCGATGAAGAATGCTTCCTACCTGTTGTTGTCGGTGGTTGCCTCACACTGCCACAGGAACCGCCTTCGATGTGGACTCGCAAGTTGGTGTTGTTGTAGAACGTGCGTCCACAACCTTCGCACTTGGGCCGTTGAGGGATCGGTCGGCGTGTCTTCTCCAGTTCTCCCTTCGCTTTTGGGCAGCGAGAATGCCGGTGTCGCCGAAGGCAGAATGGCCTCGCGAAAACTTGCCCGCAGTCCGTACAGCTGAGCTGTCGAGTCGTAGGTCCTTCTCTCTCCCTCACACCTTCCTCCTTGATTGCAATCTCCCTCTCCTCTCCGACGATCTCCAACTCCTCCTGCTCCAACAATCTCTCCACCGACTTGACGGAGAGAAGAGGGAGGTCGACCGCTGCAGGTGGTGGTGGCGATGCAGGGATAACGATGGGACGGGAGGGAACGTCACCGTCCAGGAGGTAGGCCGCCAGATCTGTTGAGAAAAAGAGAAAAGAGATTAGTAACATGATCAACATTTCAAGTTTGAAGTGTTAGCCCCCTATTTCCCAATCACGATTACTTACCATCTAAAGACTGTAACTGCGGCAGCAGGGATGGGCGCGGAGGAGGCAGGAGAGGGACACGAGCCGAGGGTGGAAGGGTCCTGGGCTTTGGTGTCGGAGGGACGTGATGGCGAGGAGCAGGTACCGGAGCTGGGACGGGCGCAGGGACGGACACAGGTACCGGAGCTGGTGGCGGTGGAGGTGGGGCGATAACGATGCCTGAGAAAGGGGTCGCAGCTTGGGCGGAGGTAGGTGAGCGGGAAGGTAGGGCCGGAAATTCCTCCCGGTATTTCCGCCTCGCGGCTTCCTCCCACTTCTTCTTCTTCGCCATATCTGTAGAGAGGAAAGAGATTAGATTAGAGGTTGCGGAGATAATAATGATAGAGAGTAAGCTATACGGATACAGAAGTGCTAAAACATGACATTAAAACTCTCATAGGTGAGGATACTTACACTTTCCGAGCCGCTCGTAAGCTTGCCCGATTGCTCCTTGGGGGACGGGTTCCCCGTTACGAATACATTCATGCACTGAAAAAGAATGACAGCAAAGATAGGCAGAGGTAAAATTTGTATTCGGTTTAGACATGAACAAAATAAGGGAAGGGCTCTTGATTTTAATTGGGATGTCTACCCTAATGATGTTAGTAATAGAGTCAACCTTGTTACAAATACTTACATTGCTCGATGGTGGTTTTCTCCATCTCAGCAGCAATTCAATAGTTCTCAATTTTTTTTGAATTCCATTTTTGTTCGATTACAGACAGCAGATTATGTTAGTAGATTTCAATCACTGAAAAGGAAAGATGAGAATCGTTTCATTTGCCTAGTCAACGTTTGGGAACAATCATTGAAGTGACATCTAATGAATTACATTTCACTCTACTCCATATCATAAAGACTAACCTTTGTCGAATGGCTAAAGTACTCTGACCTGGCGAGAGAAAGCGTCACGTTGACTATGAAGTCGAACGCCCAACATGAGCAACGGCTCAGAGGTTTCGGTCTAACAAACGACGAACAACCCGTGCAACGCAATCCCTCTACGGCAGTACCCGCCGTCCCGAAGGAACGCTCGAGCAAAGGAGGTATTACAGCGATGATATGTTTTATGAGCAGAAGATGTGATGGCAAGAGACTATTCAACTTGATAGCAAGTCAAAACAACCTGATAGCACGAGCTCACCGACACTCACCTTGTGAAAGATAAATGTGAAGAGCAGAGCTGGTGCACTGCCTTTTATAAGATTTTCCTAAGCGATGAATGGATGAGACCTCTTGTCCAATCACAGACGAGCTAGAGTTCCCGATGTGCATACACACATTTGTAACGCGTTATTGAAATCGTGTTAGGCAAAAATGATGTTTAGCAATAGACTCAACCATGGCACCTGAAGTCAATACATTGAAACATGATGATTGCACGATTCGTTTTCATCAAGAGTGCTTCGGAGGCTTAATGCAAGATTACATCCTTGAGTTTCAAAGGGAGGAGACAGAATTGGAAGCATGTTTAGACTACACACGAGAAATATTTACGGAGTTGATATCTTATTTCAAAGACAATCTCATCAAGGCTCATTTAATTGCACATGTCAATTACATTCATTTTCCAGAAGGAGAAGTAGCGGAAAGTGTTGATTTTCAATTTCGTTCCTATGGACAAGAATATGTTACTGATGCTTCTGAGTTTTATACACGACATCTGCGGAAGATTATTTCTCGTATGGACAACTTTCATGGATACGGCGATCATTTGCTTCTGAATAAAATAAAGCATATTGTCATTGCTATTAGTAAAGTTGGTTTCAATGATGTTAAATCAAAGACCAAATAAAGTATTTTTCATGACACTTGTGTTGTGCTTAACTTTCTAGCGCTGTGGGGAACACTGTTTTCATATAACATTCTAAACTCTCAGTCTCACTGCAGTAGAAGACTGCTTTTAGTAAACCTGATGAAGCGAATCTAACAGTCATGAAGTTTGAATTTTCTAATAGGGAAACATTTGACAACTGTCTCCAATAAAAATTTCTAACACTGTGAAAGTAAGTTACAAGACAATCTACACTGTGCAGTAAAACCTTCTAAAACTTTCTAGTGCTGTGATGAGTTCGGTCAGTCATACAACGTCAATGATCAAACTTTATTTTCACAAACGTGTGTCGTAGTAAAATTATTTGACTAAACTAACGCTTACATTTTATGACATGTGTGTTTCATAAAACGCCATGATCAAATTTTCTAACTATACATCAACCTGCGTTGTAATAAAACTTTTGTACGACATGATGAAGTTTCTGACTAGACTTACGAATACAACGTCAATGATCAAACTTTCTAACTATACATCAACCTGTGTAGCAGTAAAACTTTTTACAAAACATGACACGAATACAACTTCAATGATCAAACTTTACTTTTACAAACGTGTGTCACAGTAAAACTACTTGACTACACTAACTTTGCTTTTACAAACCATGTTACAGTTTCTGACTAGACTTACGAATAAAAAACGTCAATGATCAAACTTTATTTTCACAAACATGTGTCGCAGTAATGCTAGTTGACTACACTAACGCTTGCATTTCATAACAGTTGTGTCTCATAAAACTTCAATGATAAAATTTTATTTTCACAACCATGTGTTGCAGTAAAACTTTTACAAACCATGATACACTTTCTAACAACACTCACGAATAAAACATCATGATCAAACTTGACTAACTATACATCATCAACCTGTGTTACAGTAAAATTATTTGACTATACTAAATTTTGCTTTTACAAACCATGATACACTTTCTGACTAGACTTACGAATAAACGTCATGATCAAACTTTCTAACTATACATCAACCTGTGTTGCAATAAAACTTTTGCAAACCATGATACAGTTTCTGACTAGACTTACGAATACAACGTTGATGATCAAACTTTCTAACTATACATCAACCTGTGTTGCAGTAAAACTTTTACAAACCATGATACACTTTCTGACTAGACTTACGAATACAACGTTGATGATCAAACTTTTCTAATTATACATCAACATGTGCTGCAGTAAAACTTTTGTACGACACGATGAAGTTTCTGACGACACTGACAAGAGCTTGTTCACTAGCGAAGAGAGAAGTCTGTGATGTGTTGCGTGTGGCGCATGAATGTCCTCCCTTCATTCCATTCATCAGTTCTGCTTGTCTCTATCACGGAGACGAAAAATTGCAAACATGACGCAGAGAGGTTTCACAAGGATTACCATTTCCCGCGTCCCGTGAAGCTACGGACTTCACCGCTGTCTCGAAATCACCCACAGGAAGTATCACACCGAAAATCTCCGTGACTTGCACCGTCCATGACTTGATCGCCAGACATGAAAACCGGTGAAGTTGGTAAGAGGTTGACAGACTTTGATCAGCTTGATAGCAAGCCGTAGAGAGTTTGATTCACCAGCGTTTTGCAATGGAGATGTTTAGAGGCCACCCATGACAAGATAGCTAAGACTCAACCGATTGGCGTTCAAAGTGCTACGTTGAGAACTGTGTCAAATGCCCAACATGAGACGAGTTGCCCCAGCGGTTTCGGTCTAAACTATGACACACTTCCTTGCCACACTTATCACTACGGCATCGTCCGCCGTCCCGAAGGAACACCCTGTCAGTGGAATATTACAGCAAAACTCTCCGTGTCTTGCTCGCTTTCAGTGAAAAGCCGCTTAGTCCATATGTGGCTCAGACATCATTAAAAATCCTTTCATTGACTTCAGCAGGATCGAACACCCCAGAAAACCTCCAAAACTAGTGAATTTAAATTTTTCAACTTTTTAGCACTACTTATGACATTTTATAAGTAGTCTATCACTTAGGCCAGGTCAATAGCAACCGAACCTTTTTTGAATCAAGTCAAACGGACTTGTAGAAGCAAAGTTACAAGCCTTTAAAGTTTTGGAGTCTTTTATGGCCTGGAGACGAAGGCCATCTCCTGGCGAACCTCTAAGTCTGACGCCTTAGCTGACTTCAGCAATGAAATTTTCTAAGTCGGTTTCTTACAGAAACCCGGTTTTTCAGATTTCCAATGCTATCATCGGAGCTCCAGAGTTCACCTACCCCAACCCAGTCGGGAGGAGAACTGATTTCCACAAGCCGAGTTTCCACTTATATAGTGTATGGCGATCAGCTGATGACGTAATACCCATCATCCAAACACTAAAAACCCGTCTATCTCCGGTTCTAGTGCTCCGATTGAGCTGGAAATATGCCATTTCCATGTAGAATTTGACGCTGAATCCGAATCTGACCTCCATTTTCCCATCCGATGCTTCGTTTTGGCTCTAAAGCCCACAGCCATCGCAAAAATTCTAACTTAGTCGTTTTTTCGCCAATCTCCCAAAATCTTAAATGGCGTCTCACATCTAAACGAAGGCAGATATGAACAAGCCGATTCTTTCATTGAATTTGTCTCACTCTTAGCTTTCAAATGAGCTATAGCACGACAAAATCCATCCACTGGAAGCAAAGTTGGAAGATCGTTGCCGAGGGGGGGGGAGGGTCAGAACTTTTTCTCTTCGATTGAGTTAGGAAGAAGTTCCTCGACCCAACTTTGGCCAAAACGTCCGAATTTGCACTCCATTTTCCCATCCGAGCACACCTTCATGTCGAAAAACGACTTTTCTCATCCCAAAACCACCAAAACCTGACTTTCCCAACTCTGACGCTTTCTTGCCATTTTCCTCCCTAAACCCAAGAAAATGAGTCCAAACTGAGCTTTCCACGGCATTTTTCTCACTCTTAGCTTTCAAATGAGCTATTGCACGACTTTCTACCATCTCTCACACCAAAGTTGGAAGTTTGGCAGGAGGGGGGGGGGGGGAGGTCAGAACTTTTTCTCTCCAATGTCCCTGGAAACATCCTTCCTAACCCAAAATTTCACGTAGAGTCCGAATCTGGCCTCCGTTTTCCCATCCGAGCACTCCTTCCTGTCGATTTCCAGCCTTTCTCATCCCAACACCACCATCACCCACCCTTTCCACACTCACTCCCTCACACATTCCTATCACCTTCCTTCCCTTACCCGAACACTCCTTCCTTCCTTCCAGAGGGGGGGGGAGGGACCCGTTTCCTCCTCACGGACCCATTCCTCCCAACACATCCTTGGCCAACTCCCTCACACTTCCTGCCAGAGGGGGGGGTTGAGTCAGCATGATGACTCATCGATGACTCATCACTGCACCGCACCGGGCTTGCGTCTGGGATGGGATTACTACTTATGTGCATGTAGATATCTTAAATGCACGATGCATGCCGTAGAGTGAGGGCCATTTAAGGTATGCATATGTACTGCCTGACATAAAAAATGCTCCACTCAAATATATGAACTTTATTCCACTCACACTCATGAATTATAAGATAGCATTTTATATAAAACATTATACTTGAATAAATGGGAGACATTAGTACCGAGTATGTCCTCCTCACACTGAAATGCAGCTTTGAAGTCTCATCGGCATCGAGTCGCAAAGATGATCAAGCCGTTCCTGATCCAGCAATGACCATTGATCGATGAGTCTCTCTGAAAGAGCTGTCAGTGTTGATGGCGGATGATCATATGCATCTCTCACTTTCCGACCAAGTTCATCCCAAGCATGTTCGATCGGAGACAGGTCGGGGGAGCGTGAAAGCCAATGGAGGATGCGAATTCCAGATCTCACTATCGCTGTTGTTACACAATGAACTTTGTGTGGTCGAGCGTTGTCATCCTGGAATATGAGGTTGAGTTCATTTACCGTTGGGATGACGATTGGAGATATGATATTCGATAAATATCCCTCTCCGTTCAAGTTCCCATTCACAATGACTGCGACAGTTCGAACTCCGTACCAGATACCGGCCCAGATCATCACGCTACCACCACCATAGCTCAGATATGCAGCATGGTGAATACCTCTCACCAACCATTCGATGTACTCTAATGCGACCATCGTGAAAATCCAAAGTGAAACGGGATTCATCCGTCCACATCACTAGACGCCATTCCTCTGTGCTCCACGACAGATGCTGCTCACACCATTCCACACGCTTTCGCTTGTGTTCGAGACCTGCGGAGAAAAAAATTGGCAGTGAAACAATGTCATTGTGTGAAATTCTCGCATTACGCACTGAGAGGAATTCTTACAGCAGGTCGGTATGACCTCAGGCCCGCTTCTGCTAGACGGCGATATGCTGTTCGTATACTGCATGCAATTCCTGCTGCAGCTTTCCAGCTGATGGCCAGTCGAGGAACACTCTTAAAGCGATTGCGCTTTGCTGAGATAACCAACTTCCTATCGGTAGCATTGTTTGTCAATCTCGGTCTCCCTGATCCTTTCCTTCTTTTAACATTTCCATCATTGTTCCATCGACTCCACCACCTGCTCACAGTGGAGTGTGACACACCCAACTTCCGTCCAACAAACCTACAACTCTTTCCACACGTAGCATTCCAACAGCCATTCCTTTTACAAACTCTGATTGCGACATTTTTGCTTCAAAATTTAGTCAGAAAGAATTGCTTGATAGTGATAAAAGGTCGAATTTGAAATGCATCAACTATGCCAAAGATATCGACAATGGACAGCTGCTTTATATTAGCATGACAAATTTGATGCATAGACATCCTGGTCGGTGCAGTATGAAATAAAAGTCGTCCACTTCCATTGAGATTTTCTATATCAAGTGGATCGTTTTCAATGTCATAGAGTATATACATGTACATTATCCACTTATTTCTGGAGATAGATGTTCACAATATACGAGTATCAAAAGCTATGCATTCTCCGAGCCGAAGCGGAGGTATGTACTTAACTTAAGATACTCGTGCTATAATGATTAACAAATAGTTGTTATTGATGAGTTTATAATTGTGAAGAGTATTTAAATAGAAATTTGCCGCTATCAATAATTGGAATATCTATTCACAGAGCTAATATACCGTATTTTAAAACATGACAAGATCAGTTATGGTGCTATATAGCGACCTGATTGTGTGAATTATTAACCTGTAGACATAGAAACCTACACAATGGCATGCATTATTGGCATAAAGTATGCTCCTTCCAGTGCATTGGAATAAATGGCATCTCCCGCGCGGGAAAATATAGAAATTAACAATACCAAAAAAAGTCTACTACAGCCGAACCTCTGTGCAGTGAACTTCTACAAAGTGAATATATTATTTGGTCCCTTTGTTATCTCACCCTCTACATATTGAATTTTCTACATCAAGTGTGGATTGAGATTCAATTATGTTTTATAATTAATACGAATCCTATGTATTTCTTTTATTGAGGCGAGTAGTTCGATGATACTTATTACTCCAAAGTTTCCAAAGTTATTAAAGTCTATGGGTCTACAATCTAAATTTAGATACAAATCAATAGTAATGTAGCTAATAGGTTCACGTGCGCTTTACATTGAATAAGGTTATTTCCATCATTCATATTTAGTGATCAGTGGCGTCTTCTCCGTACCTGCGAAGCCTTCGGTGCATCCTCAAAAATAATTTTCCAGCAATTATAAAAATGAAAAGTGTTATCATTCATTTAAATTCGATAGCTTCTCGTGACAGCTGTGCACAGCTTTCCGTCTCAAAGTCAGACGCTCAACCTCATTGAACAGCTTTGCAGCACGTGCTCGAATCACAGCTGTTTTCTTCGAACAATTAGATACACAAGCTGGTCGTGTGTTCAGACGGATCATTGATGTTCAGACAGAGCGAAAGAGAGTTGTGTGCGTGTGAGGCAGTAAGCGCACGCGCCCGCGGCAGTATTGGCTTTCCCGATAGACATAATGCTTTGCATTCTCCAATTTTTGCAATGAAATTCTACGCGATTCTTGATCGAGGCGCGGTATCTAAATATAGTAAGGAAAGCGCAACCCAATTGTTCCTGGATTCGCTTTATGTCAGAGAGGCCACTGCGTCAACAGTAGCAGATGGCTGACGTTCAGACAAGACTGCGATCAGATGATGAGCGTTCTCCAATGAATGCAGAGTAATGCATCTGACTCGAACATCCAGATTCGGTAGAATTCCATAATTTGTTTTTACGTGATTGATGTGACACTATGTTTAGCACTGCAGATGAGATCATAACCACGCCTTTCGCCCGAAGGGAATATGCTGAATAGATGACAGTCGTCAAGCAAGGTAGGCCAACACCTGATATAAAAATTGAAAGTACTCACAGAGAAAGAAATATGAAATACACAAGACATTTTAATGCATCAAAATTTCAAACATGTGAGCGGCTGACCGGCCACGAGAAACGCAAGAAACTGTTGACCTTGCCTCCTTTTTTTCTCGAGAAAATGTGGTCTGGACAGATAGGGGATATAGTAATCAGTTCCTTGAGCAAGTCGGTAAGAGACATGAGCAATCACTTCTCATGTGCACATTCACTTGGCCTTAAAAAATGTTCGGGAAATTGTAATCAATAATTCTTTCATGAAAATTAATGTTGTAACATAAAAGTGTTTGGTATAGAAATAGTATTCCAATGCCGAGTGAGGGCCTATGGTCTGGGCGCACGCGACGCCACTGTTAATGATGTATGTAGCTTACACTGTATACACTGTTAACTGTATGGCACTAACTTAGGCACGAAGCCGAAATTTCGTGCCAGTTAGCGCCTAGTTAGTCCCTTTCTAGTTCGTCGAGGCACCAGTAGGCGACACTAGGCACTAATAGGCACCAAACCAAATGTTTGTTTATCCAGTGAAATCGAAGGAAAAATCAGTGGGCACGAACTCGGCACTATGAACTTCGTGCCTACTCGTGCCTTGTGTTAGTTAGAATTGATGCCTAAATTTCGTGCCTAATTCAAGCGAAATCTTGTGCCCTAAAGTTTACAGTGTACAGTACTGATTATTTTGCAGAAGTTATATTATGCATCTTGAGTTTATAATATCATCTAATATGACATTGTGATACCATGCAGTATGACTGGTAATTACCATATATATATATATTTATTTTCTAAATGCATGTGTTGGTTTTCATTGTTTTGTGTGACTGCTTTGACTTTATATACTTAATTTGAGAAAGCCTCTTTATAGTGAACTCTCCTCACAGTGAAGTTTTCTATCTGGTCCCTCAAAATTCGCTATGCAGAGGCTCGACTGTATTATCTACTTCAATGACTTTGCAGGTCAAGTAAACTGATAGGATATCTACATTGTATGCACTGAGCCAAATAAATATATTCATCATGCTGATTTCCTGGTGATAAATGTCCAGACTTGCCGTAGGAGCGGGATTTCCCATGGAAATTCCCATGAGATGGGAATAATTATTTCAGTTATAGGAATTCCCTTAAAAATATGAGAATATTCAGGAGAATCAAACAGTAATTTCGCAGTTCCGCTATAGTCCGGGGGAACTATCAAAATTTTCTCTCTAAATTCGAGCACGAAAGGTTTGTTATCGTGGAAGTGTAGATCTTGAATCGCTGAATCCGAAAATCAAACTCTTATGTGTCACAACCAGTCTCGTTCGATCAGGGGTCAAGCTAAAGAATGCAAAAGTCACATTTCTTACTAAATTCACGCACTCATCTTTGTAAGCTGCACAATCACAATCTATACATAGGAATGACAGATTTCAGTCCTTAACGGATTTAAGAACGATTTATTGTCTGTCTGTCAAAAAGTTCGGAATGTAAATCACCATTTATGCAATGTTTTCAACCTCCGAATGTAACCGAACTCTGCTACAATAATAGCCATTACTGCTCCATAAAAGAAAAAGCAGAACTTTTTAATAAAATATTTTCCGACTCACAACAAGGTGACCAAACACATCTCTTCCATAACGAAGATTGCACCCCAACAACTGATTCCATGATCTCAAATATTAATATATCTGACGATGTTGTTTTCAAAAAACTTTCCACACTAAACACTTCCAAAACACTTCCAAGGCTGAGCAACCTTTTTTCTTACCCAGTGTGCTCCAGAATTAACCCCAATTTTGTCCCACCTATATCACGTATCCTTAGAAATCTGCAAACTACCTGTCGAGTGGAAAATGGCCCAGTGGTGTCAGTATACAAGCGTAAAGGAGATCATGCCAGCCCTGAAAATTATCTTCCTCTCACTGACGTCATCTATTGTGAAAGTTCTGGAGGATATCATAAAAACACTTCTCCAACTTACTCTGTCACAACAAAATTTTGCACGAATATCAGTTTGGCTTTCTCAAAGGTCATTGTGCAGCTGAGCAAGTTTCGCTTCTACAAAAAAATGGACTACAGCAATGGAGAAAAACCAGACAACAGCAATTGCCTTTCTGGATTTAACCAATGCTTTTGGTACAGTTCCACACGAGGCGCCACACGAGGTGCCACTACGAGTAGTAGTAGGCCTTACGACACAGACTACTGACCTCAGGTAATCACGGTAACCTCTATGGATGGATTTCCAACTACCTCACAAATCGTCAACAACAAACCAGAGTATGGAACTCTTTCTCGTCATGGAAGCCTCTATCCGCGGGTGTTCTTCAAGGCAGTGTTCTTGTAGCCACACTTTTTATCCTCTTCATCAACACTCTCATAAAGACCGTTAATTTCAAACCCTTCGAAAACTCACCACCTACGGCATACGCGGATGAGTCACTAATACATGCTTCCCATGCTGATCCTGTCATGGAAGCTGCGTACGCCAACAAAGCTCTTCCAGACATTCTTGCGTGGTCCAAAATATGGGGTATAAAGTTCAGCGCCACAAAAACTGTATCTATGCTAATCTCCAAGTCCAAGGAAAGACACGCTCCGCAAGGAACAACCTTCGAAAGCAAACTCATTCCTTTCTATCAAATTCACAAGCATCTTGGTATTGTTCCTACAGATAGCCTGAAGCATGAAAATCGCGTCAAACATATTTGCTCCAAAATAAACAGAGAATTCTACGCGTTTCGTATTTTGTGCTCCAACATTCCCTACTGTAAAGCTCTCCTCCTTCAACTATACAAGACATGCATTCGGCCACACGTGGAATATGGATCCCTCGCCTTCGCTGGAATTGGCAAAGTACTGGCCGACAGGATTGAATCTCACTAAAGCAGAGCCATCCGATATATTTTACACTTTCCTCTCCATACCCATCTCGGTCAGAGTCATTATGATGAGGTTAAGCTTGAGTTGCTGTCTGTTCGACGTGCTCGTGTCAGTGAAAGCACAGCCTGTAAAATGGTTAACAATACTTTTCCCCGTGCTTTTCTCTTACACAAACTCTTACAACGTCAGTTCAATTACACCCTCAGGCAAACCTACTATGAGCTGCCCTAAAAATATGCAACCCAGTAATCCGCCATCCGAGCGCTTTCGGCGGGCACCTTTATCCCTCACATGTGGTATTATGAACATTCTTCCCCACTCATCTTTACAATCAAGTTCCCTGTCCGCTTTTCAAGCCCACCTTAAATTCCTTGCGTCACATGTTTTGTGCAATTATCAGAACCAATCTTAACCCTATATGTGTATCCAATGTCCTTGCTCATAGTCTAATGTGTGAACTGTATAGTCTTTGTAGTAATTAGTACTTTGTATCAGTACTATTTTCAACATTGTATACACGTACATTCACGTTGTATTGGAGTATCCAGGCGGCCTTTGTGGTTCGCACATTGTGGTTGTACATTTTTCCAATGGCATATATTTGCCATGCCTAATAAAATGCTGATGATGATGAAAGAAGCCTCAATATGTAATTGTGAGTATTTGCTTTCTACGATGTTTTACAGTAATCATAACAGCATTCTTAGAAGGACTGTTGACAGTAAGCGTGATATCAGCATAATTTTACATGCACACATAATTCATAGATTCTCCCAACCAGGTGGAACGACTGATTTGATGTATATGTGCTAGCAACGACCTTGGAAATGAAGATGTAAAACAACAATAACAATGTTTCCTCAAAAATTGTTCTATGAAGTTAATGAATGAAAGCATCACATGCATAATCCAATTAGGTGCAATAATTGGCATCATATTAAGAAGAATATCAACAAAACCTGCAGACTCTTCGCTTGCTATTAGAAGAAGTAGGAATACTCCATGGAAATACCTGCATGTATAGGAGCAGAAAAAACAGCAACTGCATATCTAACGCATCAAAAAAGTTGCGAGGGATTATAATCTGCCCATTTTGTATTTGGGATCCAAGTACCATTGCTGTTATTCATATATTGTAATAATCACATTGAAGCCGAAAACTTGTGTAGTTTTGGTCATAGCACACGGTGCACAAACAATCGCCAACTCCGTCTGAAATGTGAATAAATGCATAACATATTAATGGGATCTGCAAATGCTTTTTTACGGCAATATAATTCTGTAGCTATGACCTGAAGTTATCTGCAAATTCACTTAAAAAGAAAATTTTGATATATTCATTAAAAATAACTCAAAGTGCCATCTGAATTGCTTGGAACTTATTGTTATAAATAAAACAACTGAATTGAATTCAAGTCATTAAGTTTCTATTATCGGTCAAAAGTTTTTAAGGCATGTCGCTGTCACTCATTGTGATAGTTGATTTTGCAACTGCTGCTCCGGCTGTTCGATAACAAGTTAAGCAGAAATTATCATATTGAAAGTCACATGTGCAGACTGTGCGATAGAAAATCAAACAAGAGATTTTCGTCATTGCAGCATCTCTTCGAATTCATTTTCCCTTACATGTGCAGACATTTTAATGCAATCGATTTATCTGCTTTGAATCACTTTGCATGTCAAGATGTATTTGCTGATTTCTATTTCATCAATAAAAACACACTACACTCGTACTAAATCATACAAATTTTGTGCTAACGTGCATGCTGTACAAAGATAACAATATCAAATTATCATCACAATATAGAGTTGAATAGACGACGCTTGCATTTAGGCCTTTTGAGACAAATATCAATGCAAAAAAACGAATGGTGCATTTCTTGATAAGCTTAATCGAGGTATAGTGAAGTTAAAACAGATACAAGGATTGACTCAAGATGTTTCCCTCTTCGCATATAAAGGTATATGAGTAATGATCGTTTACATTGCCACCAATAAACGCGATGAATATAAGATACAAGAAAAAATCTTAGATCTAAACTGGCTTCAACAAGTGACCCGCTAAGGGATTATGCTATTTTCGCCAGTTTTCAATTCTCAAGCGCGTCACTTTTTCAATGTATTATGGATGAATCATTGCATCAGCATCCGCTATTCGCTTGCCACTGACCACAGCTTACCAAAGTTCTTGCATTAAATAAGCTTTGAACAATATTTGAACATATTGTACTAAATAAAACAAATATCAACAAAGTCTGGTAGGTTTAAAGGATATTCATAGGAAAAGACAGGCATATCAAAACAAGTTGTTCAAAATCTTCAATAAAACAAATGCACAAATTAGGGACAAAATTGCGGATTTCATTTTCTAATGGCAATAGATTATCGATCAAATTTTTTGATTGCACTAAATGTAACAGAGACATTCATGATACACGTAGCATGTCGTACTGATCGGTAGCATCCAATATCTTACCAAAAGTAAACAAAAATGCAAACCTTATATATACTTCAAGTACTCAAGTGGCGTGATCGCTTTTGTGACTTAAAGTGATAGCGTATTTACAAACTAATCCTCGAAAATCGATGGATTTAGCCCAGTGGAAGGGGACATTTATCAACTATTTTGAAGTGATTTTCGACATGTTGCGAATACTTTGTTTCTATTACAACTCTCAATGAAGCGCATCCATTTTTCACTTTTAGTACACTATGATAGCACTTCAATCAGCTTTAATCACTCAGCGGAGATCAGCAATAATCAAAATTCGCATTTATAGTCTTGATGGCAATGCGACCTAGGCTATTTATCAAAAGTCATCAATAGGATAAAATAAATAAATCAATAAAGGAACCTTGTTTATACTCAGAAGCACATTAGGTACAGATACTGTCTAAAAGATAAAAACAAATTATTACAATTACAAACTTATTCCATCAGCACATCGTCGAGAAAGTACAGTGCATTGCATTCACGACAGGACTCTGAATCACCCACCTCCTAATTTCTCTCAGGCTCCATCTGACTGCTCCTTCAGTGTTTTTCAACTCCTCACCGTTCATGATGTCATACTAGCCATAGCTTCACTTCCCAACAAGCACAATTCCCGTGACTGCCTGCCCACTGATCTCCTCAAGTGCAACATTGACATCCTGGCACCGTTCATTACCATTCTTTTCAACATGTCCCTTACTTGTGGGGCATTTCCCCGTCTCTGGAAGGAAGCTGTCATTCCAGTTCTTAGGAAAGGTGACCTCGATTCCTCTGAAGTATCTTCTTACAGACCGATTTCCAAGTTATGTACCCTCTCAAAAGTTCTTGAGCGCATTGTGACCCGTCAGCTTCTACGTCATCTCAGCGATCATAGCCTTCTCCCGAGTCTCCAATCAGCTTACCGTTCCTTTCACTCGACTGAAACAGCCCTCCTCAAAGTATCCTCCGACATTTTGTTAGCCATGGATAATGGCGACCTATCCCTCATTGCCCTCTTCGACCTCAGTTCTGCATTTGACTCAGTCCACCATGACATACTTCTCCGTCGCTTCGAAGTCTCGTTTGGCCTGCATGGACAGGTCCTTTCCTGGTTCGCATCATTTATTACGGATCGATCCTATTCTGTAGTGTGTGACTCCTCCACTTCATCTCCAGTTTCGTCGTCTCATGGGGTCCCTCAAGGCTCCGTGCTTGGCCCTATCTTGTTTCTCCTGTACACGTCTGACCTTCCCAATATCATCACATCTCATGGTCTTTCCTACCATATGTATGCTGATGATATCCAAATCTACGGCTCCTGTCATCCATCCCAGATCCACGTCCTCTCCAACAAGATGTCCAACTGCTTACCTGCTGTTCACGACTGGCTAGCGAGCAATCGTCTTTTGCTTAACGCCAGTAAGACTGAAATCATGTGGCTCACCTCTAAAAGACGCCGCAATCTTGTTCCACAGTCTCCTATTATTATCGGACAACAAGACTCCATCACTCCGACTAACAAAATCCGCAATCTCGGGGTCATTCTTGATCCCTGTCTGTCCATGCAACACCACATTTCTAGCACGGTCTCCAAATGTTTTGGTGCACTTCGCCAGCTTCGCTCACTCCGTCGCTTCCTTCCTCTACGGGTTTTAAACACTCTCATGGTTTCCCTCGTTCATTCCCGGTTCGATTTTTGCTCCAGTCTACTTTATGGCCTACCAGACAATTCCCTCTGCAAGCTCCAATCAATTCTTAATGCAGGTGCGCGAATTCTGTTCAATACCAGCTCCCGCGACCACGTGACCCCTCTACTACGATCCCTTCAGTGGTTACCGATTCGCTATAGGACTACCTATCGCCTGGCAGTTTTCGCCTTCAAATGCATTCGCGGTTCAGCTCCTTCCTACATGTGCTCCATGCTTCAATCTGTGTCCTGCAATCCCACACGTTGTAATCTCCGATCCGCTTCCAATGATGACCTGTTGATCCCCTCCTCCCGCCTGAGGACCGTCGGAGCTCGCGCCTTTCCGATTGCGGCTGCTCGTATCTGGAATAACCTGCCGACAAGCCTTAAGACAACTTCATCCATTTCATCCTTCAAGAGACACCTGAAGGTTGAACTCCTGCGCATTGCCTACTTATCTTGAGCTTTGCTCCTTCTCCTGCTTCCAGTGGCGTCATTTCAGAAAATTATTAGGGGGGGGGCGAATAATTGTATGATGAATAATTACCAAAAAACTAAATTATGAATGACAAATACTTATAATTCCGTAAGGAGTTAAGGACACGATATTAAACCGAAAAAAAATGTTCAAACTAAATGTATATATACATGTTACGTTAGTATTTAAAACAAGGAATATCGCCTGTCTTTTCTACTGGCGAATTCGGCGATAACTTCGTCGACGTTAACAACTTTGCATTCCTCATTTAAGCAGGCCATGATAAGTAGATCACTCAAACGTTCGTCTCCCATAGAATTTCGTTCGATTCCTAATTAAATATTTTTTTTAAATTATTATCTAAACCACTAAAACCTTAGGGGGGGCCAAGGCCCCCCCTTGCCCCTCCTAAATAACGCCACTGCGCTGCTTCCCTTGTCCTTTTGACCCTTAATCTTTGACCTTTGATGACTTTTTCACTGTAGAAAGTGCCCTTGAAGTCTTCTGACATAAATGTCACTTGAATCTGTTCGTATAATAAATAAATAAATAAACAAACTTTGGTGGTAAAGCGAAATTAATTATCAGAAATATTGGGTGCAAACTGGTTTATACATAATTTATGAATGAGCGTTTTGAAGAGAGGATGTAAAAACAGTTTGGATAGAAAAATTAAAGATAAAAAATATGTAAGCAAACATTAGACATTTATCAATTTTAAGCAGACCGTCATCACCCACTCCCAGTAAGTGCATATGATAAAAGTATCAGTAGAATTATTGAAATATATTAATGGTTGAGAGTATCATGCCTGAAGAGGGAAGAGATTTGTCTTTCGGATTGAAAATGACACTGAGTATTTTATTATTAGCTATTGCGGTGCATGCACACCTTGAGATCGACGGGCTATGGAAGGATCACATACTCACTGGAGGCATAAAGTTACTTGATCATAACATGCATAATCCAATTAGGTGCAAAAATTGGCATTATATATAAAGAAGATAATCTTCACTTGCAATATTAGAATGAGTAGGAATACTCCATGGGAATACCTACAACGAAATACCTGACTGACAGCTAAATAGGGTGAATATTTTAAAAACTTGGGTTTCAAAACCCAAGATTTCAACCTTGGATTTTTATTTAATGATGGTAGTATGGATTTCATCAAGCTTTGAAAGTACACGATTTGCGCTGTTACTCGTTAGAAAAGTAGGCAAAATATGAACGGACGGCGGTAAAATCACTGGCGAAAATGGTTTAGTTCGGATCTAAGCTTTATCTGAACTCGAAATATTACATTTTCGCTTTTAGCTCGACGCAATTGCAAATCCTTTCTTGTGTTCCTGTCGGTGTCCTGTTGCTTAGCAGTGAGTTCATGGTTAATGAAGACTTTATGGAGCTCAGAGGTCCTCAGAAGCTTTGATTTTCGTAGGAGTTCCTTATTAGAGTCAATTGTTTTCACTTAAACCCGAAGCAAAAGGTAGCCATCCTTTCTGGATTTTCCAATTCGATCACAAAGACTGTGATCAAAGCCAGAGACACCAAGGGAGTCGCCAAGTCGTTTCAGCTGCTGTCTATCATGGTCATTTTTCTCCTCAATAGTTCCTGACAATGTTTTTGGAAATCCAAAAAAGACGACATAGTTAGTTCGACCGACTCTTTGCTGACATTCCCGAATAATTTGTTCGGTAAATATAGCGGACACTGTTGCTCATTTACTCTTGCTGCTGTTTTCCTTGATTTTGCCTCAAGGTCGATATCCGATTCTCATATTCATTAATTTTTGACACCACTCTATGGACGGTAGTCCTCATCATCCACTTTGATTGAGACATTCGATGATACCCTTCTTCTGTTCTGCCATCAACGATCGTTTTGTCGAATGACGAGTTGAACGGGTGTTGCGAGTGGATTTCCGACTCATTTGCTCATCATGTGAAGGCATAATTGTTGACTGACAGCTAAGTTAAGTTAGTCAACGAGAAGAAAGTGCACACAGTGGCTCTGAACCTGGAGGCATAAGATTGATTATCGCCGCTTTAATGAACACACACGGCTACTGAAGTTCTTCGGCAGCACTATGATAAGCCGCTGATTGACCGAGAATTCAATATACGTATAGGGGTCGTCACTAATCACTAATCATCGCGAAATCTGCTGAGTGACGACGAGTGACAACGTAACGCCGGCTCAGTACGTTGTACAGACGGGCAATCCAAGAAAATCGATCACACAGTAATTGTTTGCGGAATTTCACGACGAACAATAGCACCACCAATAAAGAAGTTTCTGCATACACAGACCACGATACACCACTTTTAACAAAATTAACGGTGAGAAACAGGGAACGGAAGAAACCACAATTATTCAAAGCAGAGGCCATATCGATGAATGAGAGCGACGCAGTTGAATCCGAAATGAAAAGAGGAAGATAACGATGTAGGCTATATTTTTATAAATCAGGCAACCATGAAGGGCAAATAATTAGTGAAATACTCCAACACCAAGCTCTACGAAAGAGACAAATAGCCGCACCGAGTTTGTGACAGTTTAGACACATATTTTTAGCATACGAATCAAATAATAGACTAATTATCGTGGCATACTCGTATATAAGATATCAGCTCAAAGAGTACTTTGATATTCGATAGCGCGTTCGATAATAGCTGTACTCGTACACCCCCCCCCCGGCTTATCCTCCTGCTACATTCTGCTATGTCGTTCTTATGTCGTAGCTGTGTAATTTCATTTGAAATTCAATTGCTTGCTTTGGCTGGCATAGGCAAAGATCAGTCTTATTCATGGAAACCATCTGATCCTCCTGATGGCAGTTTTCATCGTGATGAAGAATTTTACGTTGAAGCAGATGATTGTTGCGCAAAATTGGCATGTACTGATTTCAACAATTGCCATGCCCAACTATTTGAGCATCGACCCGAAAAAGGAGAGCCCGACAACAAATACTTCCGTTTTAAAATGAAAGTAGAGAGACTCACAGACTATCAGGATCATCATGCTGTTATTACATCGAAGATGACCAGCCTCTACAACGTCGGTTTGCAGCTACATCTGCAATTCACAAATCCTAGCGAATACTTGTATATTCACGCACTGAAAAATGAAGCGATGACAATAGATTCGTCATCCCTGTGTGATTACAGAACTTTGATTGATTCAGACAATACGCTGAAAATCGACAATCGACAAAATCGATCAAGTGGCAGTTTGGAAGAAGACATTTATCAAATTCGTCATTATATTAATGTCCCTGACATGAAATTTGTTAAAGCACTTGTAAGTCTACTAGATGGACATTGACTTCACGCAGTTCTATTTTAGAAAATTCAAAATTTAGGTGAAATGCTCTCCCAAATGCTGAGCTGAATTGCTGGATTGAACATGACTTCATCTTGAACGCCGTCCAAGTTAGGAGTCAAGTTAGCAGTTAAATTTCTTAATCGATAGTTATATCGTCGACTCTTTGGGAATACACAATTTACATCAGAAATTATAATTATCTCTCGAAAAATTAAAAATTCTGATCTCACGTTTCACTTCAAATTTCTAATTGCAGCTCATATTTTCAAAATGTTTGACTGCCGACTGAGACGTAAGAAATGAATAATTATGTCTCTGATTTCACTTCGAGTGTCCTCAATGGCACCTTCCCGAAATGTAGCAATCGACTTATTACCCAGCATCCACAATCAGGAGGTCAGAAGGTCATCAAAAAAATTTGACTTTTAGCTTGACTTCTAACTGGACGGCGCTTCTTCTTGAAGTTTTTCTCCGTTTTATTATTTTACAAAAATGTTATTTTATATTAAAATTAGATTTTTCTCTTCTGTGTAAATGCTTGAGGTTATTCAAATAGACACTGCTGCAATGAAGTGAGTAATATACATATACGGTGTGCATCACAAATAAAACAAAATCGTCACCATAATAAATCTGAATTTAGGTATGGCGCGCTGCCATAGCAGAAGTGTGGAATTTCTAACAAGCAGGTTCTAACAAGCAATTTCTAACAACTCCGACTCTGACTCCGACTCCTGGGGTTGATGGGATTCCGGTTTTTGATAGGACTCCGACTCCGGGTGGCAAGTATATATAGCCTAGTTTTTTTAAAAAAACTGGTAACATGCATCATAGATCAATGTAGGCTTTTTACCTGAACCTATCTTTAGTGATCATTGCTGTATCAATTATCAATCATTTACGATGAAAGTTGATCAAATGTCGCTTTAAGTTGGAGGCATGCGACTCGGCTCGTCCCATCTTGTTGATGTGTGCCCTACACGGTTTTTCTCCAGTCTCTGCCAGGCAGGAATATCCCCCATCCTTCTTCAAAAAATATGAGTACACTTTCGATTTTAATATGCTCTTTGGAGGAGCCATCACACAAGATTAACGTGAGGGTAAGAGGTAATGTTCTCAAACAAACCAGTATTTTATTTTTGTCTCTGATGTGACCTTTGGTGCGTAGGTGTGATCGAGGCTAGAAAGGCTTGTCTTCTCTACTAAATCACCAGTGAAAAGACAATCCTTTTTTTCACTATCACGGTTCATTCCCTCAACTATTACAAACTTTGCATGCACTGCTGTCTCTGTACTTTTGTTTGACGGAGAAAGTTGACATCAAGACAGTGACAGATATGCACGAGGACAAATAATTTGTTTGTATTATGTTTCTGGTCCTGTTATAGGCCGGAGTCCGGAGTCCTATCATTTGATAGGACTCCTACTCCGACTCCAGCAAAAATGATAGAACTCCGGGACTCCGACTCCGTGTCCCTGCTAACAAGTGCTGCCACATTTTTCACGGTTTTGGGCCGGACAGCAAATTTTATCTCAAAGATCTTTAAAAGAATATTAATCAGCTAATTAATTTGCTAAGACCCAAATCAGATGAATAGCTACACTCGCGGTCAGAATGATTGCAACACAGAATATAATTTGGAATCTCTGTCTTTTTATTAGCATACGTGTATGTTGTAGCTATCTCCCTCTACACAGTCTTCTTATTATTTTAAGTTAATTTAGACCTTTCGCTTACTGCAACGTTATTTTCATTTGAGTGTTCGGTGAAGAAGCTAATAACGTTTGCACAATTGTGGGGTGAAATGACTAACTGTTGCAATACGTGAGGAGGTAAAAACTATTTTTAACTGGTTAAAAATGACTGGGGAGTTATGACAACTGCTCTGGCATCTGGTTAGAAAAGCAATGAGCTGGTCGGTCTGGAAATCATGACTGGCTATGCAGCAGGCTCATTAATTAAGCGTATTAATGCGCTTCTAAGATCGTGCATGAGATTGTTTTTTTGAGGTGGAATTGGATTGTGCGATCAAATATAGTACGATGCGAAGTTAACAGAGATAGATAAAAAAAATTAATTTGCCGGCATTCCTAATAAAAAATCTTTGGAGAAATTATGCATTTAAAGTCTATTGTGAATGGATGCAAATACAACTAAGTTTATAACACAACTAATTATGTACTTCACACTAAATTAAAGAAAAATTTTAATTACATAGGACTAATACAATGTACATCCCACGTCAGACAAAATTAAGACACGAATAATAGAAAGACAAGTAACTAAAAATTTGTGAGAGATCTAAAGGTCCATTCGCACCGGACGCGGCGCGGCGCGTTCTCACGCGTCAGAATTTTCGTACAGAACCTTGACCCCTTGAGTACCGTCACGAGAATATCTCGTAGTAGGGACTTATCATGTCATGCGCCACTACGAGAATTTCTCGTATTTGTCTAATTGATTTCCTATTGCGTTTCTGTTGACTCGGGATTTGTCGAGACATATCGTTAATGAGCTTGGCGCTTTCTGTGGAATATTTGATGACTCTAGTATGATGATATCACAGAATTAAATATTTTGTTTATCTGCTTCGGTTTGCTAGAAGTGTGATTAATACGAAACGGACGGCACATTGAGGAACCTAGTAGGTGGGCAAAAAGGAATTCCTAATACCTTACAGAGATAGGAAAAAAGTCGTGCGTCGCTTGCGGATTAATGTGAGTTCCAGCAAAGTGCTTCGATTGCCAAAATTCCTTCAGATTCGAAGAATTCAGATCATTGCCCACAAGTTTTCTCCATGATGTTGACCATTCCGATCATTATTAAAGAAAGTAGCAGGCGTACGAAAATTAGTTCACTTGATGATCCTCTCCTCGGCATTGCTCACAGTATAGTGCATACTGCATGCATTGAATCGAAGCCACGCATCGATGTGTGTTTTGGTGTATGCGACGTGATATCACAGCACGCACGCATCTCTCACTGGCTCTGGTGTCCTTTGCTGACAGCTTATTATTTGCCATTTCCAATAGCAAGCGGTACACGAATTATCCATTCGAGAAGGAGCAAGTTGTCTAATTCTGTGATATCATGATATGTGCCATTTCGATATTAAGGTTACATACAATTCTTCCTTTCTAGGAAACCCGAGGCGCGCGCAGAAGAATCTAATTCTGTGGATGATATAGTCGTGTGTTATTGACTGATCTTAAGCAGCTGGGTTTGTTGAAAAAAACTCAATCTTCTTGGGAACAAAGATGTGTTGTTCAAAAGCCAGTTACCATGTGCAACTACAATCTCAAGATGAACGGCGTTGACCTAATAGATCAGCTTATGGCTTCCTATGACTACACCCGACGGAGCCATGCATGGTTCAAAAAAGTAGGCTTCAATGTTCTGCAAAGAATGTTGATAAATGCCGCTTCAGTCATGAGCTTGGTAGCAATATGAGAGTGAAAAGTTTCATCAATCTATCCATTGGACATATTTTACAGGAATACCATCAGAACCTTCAAAACCAGGATCTTCATCTGGCAGAAGGTCGGCGTGATTCAAATACAGTCCCGCCAACCCTTCACAAACTGACAAGAATACCAGAATCTGAACAGAAAAATATATCCAACAAAACAATGCAGGATTTGTTCAAAAGACAAGCCAAGCGGAAGGAATCCCGGCATCAATGTCTTTTGTTCGTTGGTGGGCCTGGACTGTGTATAGACGGTGACTGTTTTGACATATTTCATAAATAACTGACTTATCGTTGCTTGTTGAGTCATAGTTGTACTAAAAGAGCAAGTTTAACGGGATTGAATTTTTTTTTGATGTTTTGCATAATTCTTTGGGATATAGCGTCGACATTCATTTTTTAGGTTTGGTACTCAAGGGGTCAATAGACCTGTGGGCTGTTCACAAAGAGACGTGCAGGACCACGCCGTGTCCGGTGTGAACCGCCCGGTTCTGGACGCGTGAGGACGCACCGCACCGCGTCTGGTGTGAATGGACCTTAATGCTTTGACCTGAGGCAATGAATAGAGAACCATCCATAGAGTTGTACGTAGATAGTAGGTAGACAGTTAGCTCAAAATATATTGTCATTCAGTAAAAATTTTAAATGGACAGATTTTTGCAAGTTATTCCAGTGCTTATGCTCTACATTCAAGACTTCAGATATTATTATATAAGCAGTATGAACTTATATCAAATAGAATGAAACTTTCACAATAAGAAACTCAAAAGGAAATTAAACTGATCATCAAAGAAATTTCATGAACAGCATCATGATTGAAGTCTCCAAACAAGAATTGAAAACTTTTGCCTCAGTTTTCGAGTTTGTTAACTCGAACAGTGGTAGGCAACGGGTGGCCCGTCAACGCTCCTCATATCTTAAGTAGCCCTTTGAAACTATTTGAATCGGTGATGTGAAAATGACTTACTCCGACTTCGACCTTTGAGAGATGCTTCTAAAAGTGGGGAATCCTCTTTAGAATTTGCAAAACCATTAATTACTAACTAAATGAGCAATATGATAGCATAAAAATTCATTTTTGAATGATCAAATGATGCTCCTTTCGTACTAAATATCTTCTTGCATAAGCGCAAAATGGCCAACACTTTCGCGAGTTTATGTTAAGTCACATGTCATTCGATACCTTGCTGAGCATGCTTCACAACACGATGAACCGCGCTTCAATGAATCTGTGAATATAGGCTATACTTGAGTATTAAATGAAACTAGGCTACGTATGAATGAATCCAACCGCATGATTTTGACAGGTCAATATTTTTTTAATCACTCTTGCTGAGTTTCACTGCACCATACATTTTGTACTCGATTGGCATTAGCGCACGACTACCGTTTGTGTAGCACATGCACGGTTTTCGAAAGCTGTATATGTTTTGGTGACACATTACACGTAGAGGTACATGTAGCAAGGTCAATTTTAGCACAGCCAATTTTATCTTGCTCAGCTTTCAGGCTGATAGTTGCACTGCACTAACAGACTGTTGTCTTTTAATGAAATAAAGTGGTGTCAGTCATATCACCAAAATGTCAAATGACCGTTTAATAATACAAAGAAAAGCTTCCATTATTTATTTATTTATAAGAGCATTTATAGAGCGCACAAAAACATTAAAAGTTACTAGGCGCTGAATAGAAAAGTTTTCAGTGACCGACGAAAGGTATTCAGCTATAGGTCACTGTCCCTGAGATGGATAGGGAGGCTGTTCCATAGTTTAGGTCCAGCACACGCGAAGGCTCGATCACCTAGTCGCTTATGTGACCTACGCACGGCACATGTCAACACATCATATGACCTTAATTTGCGATCCCCAGGATGCTTGATTAGGGTGCACTCATCTGCAATATAGTCCGGAGACATGCCGTGTAGGGCTTTGAAAACATGGACTGCTAACCGATACTTTATCCTTTGCCGTACTGGGAGCCAATGAAGCTCAAGTAGGACCGGAGTGATATGATCACGTCGCCGAGTTCCCGTGATCAGGCGGGCTGCTGCGTTCTGCACCGCTTGGAGACGACGTAGAAGAACATCCGAGATATTGTAGAAAAGTGAACTGTAGTAATCAATACGAGATGATACAAAAGCATGAACTAAAGTCTTGGCAGCGTCGGTCGGTAGGGAGTGGATGACTGGTCTTAGCTGGCGTAGGAAGCAAAAGGCTGATCGGCAAACAGCTGTAACGTTTGCAGACATCGTTAGGTTACTGTCCAGCGTAACGCCAAGATTGCGCACTGACTCGACAGGCGTGATCGATGTAGACAAAATGTCGACACTAGCAGGTTTGATCTTTGCAACTTGCTGCCTGGATCCCAACCAGATAACGATTGTCTTCTCTGGATTAAGCCGAAGTCTGGAGGCCATCAACGAGTCCCCTAGGTCAGAAACGCAGCAGGACAGTCGGTCGATAGCAGACTGGACTTCATCACTGGGCACGCTAATGTACACTTGACAGTCGTCTGCGTACTGATGGAACTGCATGCCATGGGATTCCACGATTGTACTTAACTCAGCTGTGTACAGGTTGAATAGCAAGGGCCCTAAGACTGAGCCTTGGGGGCTGCCTTGACACATTTGCTGTGTGGTCGATACTGAATTGGATGTTTGAAACCGTTCCAAACGGTTCGTTAGGAAAGATGTCACCCAGCGGAGAACGTCGGATTTAAAACCAAATTGTTTTTCAAGTCGAAGGAGTAGTAGCTCGTGATCGACACAGTCAAACGCAGCTGACATGTCGAGCAGGCTCAGGAGTGTCACACATCGATCGTCAGCAGCAGTGAGAGCATCCGATGTTACTCGTAGCAAGGCCGTTTCGGTTGAAGGAAATTTTCTGTAGGCTGATTGGCACCGTAGTAGAAGGTTTTCCTCAATAAGATAGGCATTGATCTGTTGAGCAGCAGCACGTTCGATGATTTTTGACAAAAATGGTAAATTTGATATTGGTCTGTAGTTCGCCATATCCGTCGGGTCAAGAGTCGTCTTTTTGAGACAAGGTCTCAGAATGGCAAGTTTTAGACTGCTAGGTAGTTTTCCACACGACAGAGAAGAGTTGACTATGGCGGTAATGAAAGGTAAGAGAAGATCAATGAATTCACGTACGAGGAATGTCGGCATGGGATCAAGAGTACATGATTTGACGGGTGAAGTCATAATGATGTGGCGAATATCTGCCTCGCTCATTACACGAAAACTTGTAAAGCATGTTGAGGCTGACTGTGGTACAGATGATGATTGATTGTCCTTTGTAACTGCTCGGATGTTGGTAATCTTTTCTTTGAAAAATGACTGAAATTGATCTGCGCTGTATTCGGAAGCCGCCTCAGATCTTCGATCACGCCCAATTAATGTAGAGAGCGATCTCCATAAGCTAGTCGGAGTAGATCCGTCGCGCTGCACTTTATCTTTCCAATATGCAGTTTTCTTAAGTCGATATAACCGTAAACGACGTCGCGTGTGGTCAATCCACTGTACACGATCGGCCATGTTTCCACTGCGACGATAGCGTTGCTCGTGGCGACGACAATCACGACGAGCCTGTCGGCATTCATCATCGAACCACGGTGCACGTCGATCTGATCGGTCCTGAACGTTGTGGAGCGGAGCGAGACGGTCTGATATATCAAGGAGGACATTGTGATGTCATGTAATGGATACCCATGATGTCATATACCGGTTCCCTCTTCAATATTCACATGAATTGTAGAATGTAAATCATCATTCCTTAATATTAAACAAATCAGTTGCGTACAATGCTTCTGTATCCATTAACATGTAGAATTTTGCTATGTAACGCGACCACTACATGTATGTACAATGCACATTTATATGCTGTACATGTAAGGTACAGCAGCCAAATAAAGTACGGAACAAAAGAATTTCAAGTCTACTTCTGCCTCTTAAAATTGGTGGCCCGCTATCACAACTTGGTTGCCCACCACTGATTAGCTAATACATTGTTAACCAGGAATGTTTGCCAGGATTGTTAACCAGGATTGTTAACCGAATACCCGGTTAAGTTTGATTAGATCTATCTTGCATAATGAAATATTGTCGATCATTGTAAATGAATAATTGTGATAATGAATGAAAATTTTCGATAAACCTTGACAATTGAATAAATACCGAGAATCCTCATTTAAACGATTTTAACCGGCTACAAATATAATCGGTTAACCGGTTACAAGGAAATTGACCGGTCCCAGCCCTGTTGTTAGCTTAGTTAATAATGTTTTTCTAACAGATTATTTAATTCTGTAAAGTTTACACTGGTCTAAATTATTAAACAGCAGAGTGCATTCTAGGGTCAATAGATATCAGTGTGTAGAATTGAGGTTTATAGAGGCATGATAGCCTACCTACTCTATAGGATTAGAATTCAAATGTGTGGAATAATTCAATTTTTAGGTGCGATTTCATAATTCAATGAAGATTCAATAAAACAAGTTTATTTGTATTCTGGTTCAGCATACTGTGAACCAAAGATCGGCAATGATGAAATGACATCATTTTATTCTGAGAAGAATGGAATCATTTTATATCATTTTATTTTTGAAAAATGATATGAAATGATATCATAAAAATTTTGTTCCATTTTATTTTTTAATCATAGATTCATCGCTTTGTGTATTGAAGCAAATTTAGTCTCTTTCGTTTGCTCTACACATGTCCTTCCCCAGTGGTTGATTCATGTAGCAACAGGCTAATGTCTGTCAGTCTGTCTATCACGCAGATTGTCAAACAATGCTAGTTTAAAAACAGTAGTTTGAATTAGTTTCTATAATGCGAGTGTAATATATGCTTATGAATAAATTGTTAGTAATATGTAAACGAGACTTTGAAATTTGGAAATACGAGTATGGTCAAAGATCGGTTTCTGGGATTAGCTCTACATGTACAGTGTAGGCCTATATCTCATATATTGCTGGTTACTTCAGACTTTCAGTAGGCCTATGATTGAACATTGAAATCATTAAAACTGTCTTGATGTTTTTGAAGTCTTGACTGTAATCTAAATATTTTTAGCCTTTTTCGTACTTTAGATACTGTTGTCCTAACCAAATGCATATTGTAGGCATACTTGTAATTCGAGTGTATGAAGCTTAAATCAAAACTTGCGATCTCTAATGTACAAACATATATAATGTACAATCTAATACATCGATGCTGCATGCAATCTAATTTCAACTTCATTGCTAAGAGCAGTAAAAGTAGTATGTTAGCAGTGCAAATCGAAAAGTTCGTGTGACTAGATCTATTTACGGTGCAGGCCTACGTATATTGCACTAAAAAATGGCATATTTTCATTATGAAAAAATAAAATGATATAAAATGATATCATTGCCGATCATTGCTGTGGACCCATTTACATCTTGAAGTCAAATGATCTTGCTAGTTAATTCCTTTGCTTTATTTCTCAAAAAAGTAAGTGCATCTCACATCCGGTAGGCCTACTTAGATACCAAGAGTTCATTTAATGAAATCGAAGCTACTGCCACATTGCCGATGTAAATAATGCTGAGTTGTTGCTCTCATATAATATATTTACTCTATGGTATCATATTTTGACTAGTGAAAAATGATTAGATCGATGAATAAATAGCTTGGCCAAACTATGCGCTACTTCCATGAATATCGCAATATCAATATCAGATCAATTATCAATACACTTCGCTACATGAATAATCGTAATTATACTTCTATATTTCTCTCCTTCTGTAACTCTGCAACTTGAGGGCAATAGGAAAACAAAAAAACTGTGCATTTTGTTATTTCAGCATAAATTTTACCAACATGACAATTTGTCAAAAGGCACAATATGTCTGCATAATCATTTTTATGGTTTACATTCGCTAAGTACAATCGCTAATCCTTATTTCGCATTATTCCTTTGATTAGCTGTTATATGAAAAATTGTGGACCCAAGACTAAAATAGTCTTCAAGCAATGCAAAATGCATTTTTCACTATTTAAAAGTTAAA
This sequence comes from Prostheceraeus crozeri, assembly GCA_907163375.1. Taxonomy (NCBI): domain Eukaryota; kingdom Metazoa; phylum Platyhelminthes; order Polycladida; family Euryleptidae; genus Prostheceraeus; species Prostheceraeus crozeri. The sequence goes on from CAJQUW010006757.1 coordinate 326,058, forward strand.
TTACTCACATAAATCGTGTGATGGTCTGAAACACAGAATCTGCATTCGAGCCTTGGACGGACTTTGGGGCCACATCGATTTGAGGCATGTTGTTGTAGGACTTCCCCTATTCATACAATGCAGCACAACGGTTTTTAGCGACCTAAATTATGACAAGAAATTCTTTATCCTTAGCCGTTCTGCAGATTTCTCCTTGCCTCTCTGAGGCATCTTATCGTCGTGCTTCAGTGCTGAACAGCTGTTATGCATGTTATGAAACGATATATTTAGTTCATTGGAACTAAGAGCATTCGGGTCCATGATTAGTCATAAAATGGGCACTTTATATCATGTACACACAACACTTAGGGTCCACCATTGCTTTGAATCGCCTATTAATGTTTTGTTTAGATTGACAGCATGTGCAAGAATGGTCATGCATAAAATAACCATTTTTATCTTTATTTTATAAAATCCGCTTCAACATTTATACGTGGTGGGGTCTATATGCGATTGAAAGTTGCTCTCTCAGGTTCAATATGATTGTCTGAATTTAAAAGTATAAATTCAGACAATGAATGATATTGCTGTATGTTTTACTACCCCAAAACATCTTGAGTGTCTCATCTACCTCCAAACTTACAACATTGAAAAGTTCTCTTTGATCAAATCTAACAAGAAAATCGAAGTCGAAAAGTCAGGATACCGCCAGCTTAGGATTTTCTGTGGCATCGAAAATTATTGGATTAAGAAATTGCATGCTGAAATCATCATGGCTGCTTTTGGAATTCAACTACACAATCATTGTGCAATGCAGGCTTTAATGTGTCTGACTGTTGCATGAATTTCTAAAGCAAAATTTCATATCGACTAAATTACTGAATATTTGTGACCAATTTGTGAATTTCTATTACTTCAAAGTTCGAAAAGTTAAAAAGGTGATCTAAATGGAATGAACCTATTGGAAATTTCAAGACATTCAAAGACCCAAATGTATTATTTTCCATGTCATATTGAAGACGAAATATCAAAATAGTGTTCAGGAGTCTGTCACAGACGCTTGCAATAACTTTTCGCTACTGAATAAGTAGAACATGGCATGTTCCGCTTAAAGCGAAAAAACAATTTTTTTGCTAACCCTGTTCTGATATCTTTAAAACATGCAGATCTGCCTTGACATCAGTGCGGAGACTATACGATTATATTTTTCTTTTTATTTGGTTGAGTTATCTCCTGTATGATTTACTGCACTTATAAAACTCAGTTGTCATAACTCACTGAAAAAATAACATAATTGCTATTTTCTAGAAAAATGATCCCTTCACCTACCTAGTTTTTTTATAAATAAAGCCACCAAATTCATTTCGATAAAATGAAAAAATAGACTTAGACTCTCTTATTCAAGTAAGCGGATAGATGATACGTTAGTATGCTCTTGATTTTGTTCATGGATTTAAAACTACTGTATTAGTATACTGTAAGTACACAAATTATACGTGCATACGTATATAGATAGACATTATAAGTATTATACATGGCTTCAATTTTGTGTTCAGTCCAATGTGTGCACTTGAATAAGAGTGGCCGAAATACATTGTGCAAGGCGATGGTTTTTTTATTTTATCAAAATGAAAGTTGTGGCTTTGTTTATCTATATCTATAATTGTTTTTAGTAAGTAGTGAGTATCAATATTAACTTCTATCTATATCTCATGTCATTTAGACCCTCATGACTTCATGTCAAAAGACCTCATGTCTCATGTATTTCTTCTTTTGTTGTATGATATTGTAATTTTCTATTCCTTTACTGCAAAAAATCTGAAAATAGTTTTTGAAGGTAAGCTTTACTGGATAAGTGGCAAGAAATTCTCTCTTAATGACGTAAAACTAGTTTCGGTCTGACGTTTTGCCTTAGGATGCGATGATTTAACGAATTAGCGGATTGACTTTGATTTCCGTTACATCTTTTCCAAAGTAGCGGAATAATGTCAGCGGAACCACTTTTGAAATTATCAATGCTCAACATTGCCAATACCAAAAACAAGCATATACTGCATAAACTGTACATGTATCATTGCAATTATTGACCAATCAGATTTTCGCCTGATGTATCAATGATGGCTTTTAGAATTCTTTGTTTCAATACCACTTGGTATTGAGCACTGAGTCCACGTAATTCAGAAGCAACATAAGCTCCGAAAATGTCATGTTCATCTCGTGTGTCGACTGAAGGTTTCATTATTTTTGAAGGCGTTGGTGTAGATATCTGTGAAGTCACTGTAGATTGTGTTGATGCAGTAGGCTGTGACGTCATTGCAGTCTGTGGAGACAAAATGGAATGCAGAGTAGGGTGCATGGAAGCAGATGTAACCTGAGTCGTCACTGTAGGTTCACAGTACATTATTTTCAGTGGGGATGGACGAGGTGCAATGGATCTGGGCTGTATAGGAGGCTGAGAGGACACAACAGTTTGGGAGAACAGTTGCGCCTGTGATGTAGAAGATTGAGTTGTGACATAATCTTCGGTTATTTTTACGTCATCATCATCAAAGTCGGAATTCCATTCCCTCTTAAGAAGCATCTTTTCAGAAATTGAAAACGCGTTCTTTTCAGAATCCATCGGTGAGTCAGTTTCGTATTGCTGTGACGAGCCGGTTTCTTGCTCAGCAGGGCCGACCGTCTGAAAAGAAAAGGAATCGATCGGTAGATGTTCAAATAACAGCATTTCAGATTGCAAATGTTGATGGTTGCAGACCCAAAAAGACAACAACTTCAAAGAAGCCAAAATTTAGTATCATTAAATATTTATTAAATTTATCATTATTCATTTATTAATCAATGTATTATTAATTGATTTATCATTTATTAATCATTAAATATTGAGTTCCATCCTCAGTTGAAAAATGGGAGGAGACCTGAATAGCTGCCATTTCATCCAATATCAGGAAGTATCAGCAGACCTTGTTCACATCTCTCAACATAGACACAATTCCCTGCTTAAAGTTGTTGCCATGTCCGGGTAAATTTGAGATTTTCAATTAGCAAGTTAGCGAATTTACATTAACTTGCTAATGCAAATTTCAAAGAAGTCAGCTGACAGCAAGATCAATGAGTTTTGTACTAAATGCTGCAATCAATCAACTATTACATTGGCGAGATGTCCCATAAAAATTCAAAATATGTGTTAAAGGTTATACAACCTGAGGCCATATTATTCCACATTTGACATTTACAGCAACCTTCCACAAATCAAACCTAATTTTCTCTTCAGATTCAAGAAAAATCAAATAGAAAATTAGTCATTAAATTTCCAGTTTAAAGTTTTCAACAGTTTTGGCATGTTATCGTTCGTTTTCAAGAGATACACGTATACTAGTGGGCGCTCCGAAAGAACACGCCCGCCAACTCGCAACTCATTAGTATACCGCTTGTGGTCTAATAGATTCGTTTCTGACATTCTTCTGGTTCTAATCAATTCACTCAATTGGTGGGCGTGTTCTTTAGGATCGCCTACCAATGTGTCATGTGAATCTTATCTAGCCTTGTCAATGTCTTTGATAAATTATGGGGTATCGTGTTAGTAAAATTTCTTTTGAAAAATATCGAAGTTCCTGTCATCATATTTCATCAGCTCTACCTTGCTACCGCTTTTAAAGATTACCATCCTCGCATAATAGCCTCATTGCTTAGGTTGGCTTATACCGTTGTCATCTTAATGATCAACAAAACATTTTTAATAATGATGATCTTTATTTCTTGACTCACAATAAAAATATAATCTGGTAAGTGCAACTCTAAAACAAATAAGTGCGCTGCAGGCGAATGGTTACAAGAAATCGTTGGATTGACGCAGGGGAAATACACTGCACACTGCTAACCGAGTCGATCAAAACGTTTTCTGTGATGAGATAAATGTCAACAGACGGCAAGTGATGTACCGTATCCATTATGTACAGTACAGGGCAAGCGAGGGACTGATTAGGGGGTCGTCCCGAAATAGCGAATTCTCAGACATATACTGTTGCATCATTAAAAATCAGATAACACTAACCATAACCTACTTCAATTTCATGAGGGATAGTAGATCATCACTGCTACCTCATCATCCACTTGATGAGTGCTGTTCTCAATCAGTCTTGATTTCATTTCAAAGGAGTGAGATCGAGAAGCATCTTTTGATTTCAGTGTGGAATCACTTCTCTAGTGATAGCATACGGACAACAAATCATCTCGAGGGCTGGCATAGAAAGTTAAAGGATTCTGTGGGACGAGCACATCCAAATGCATTCAAAATCATCTCCATCTTTGCTGACGAGCAAATGATGACCTTAGTAAAGATCGCTCATTTGGATTATGGTGCTCCACCAAAGAGAAGAAAGACTAAATACGTACATTTGAATGAGAGACTTGCCCGCTTGCAAGAGCAATACCTCTCCAGTGACTTAAACCGACGGGGATATGCGAAATCAGTGTCTTACTTAATGGGATTTTGAAAAATAAAGATCTTTGCATGTATGATTCTTCTAAACTACAGTAGGCATGTTTATGATATTTAATGTGTATTGCATATTAGCAAGCTACCACATATGTCATCCTCATTAAATATAAAATTTACTATAATCATTATCATTAAATTCCTTCCGAAATGAAATTGAAGCCCGGATTATTTACGAAGTTATTGTCACTCAATACGAGATATACACGTATAGATGACTTATGCATCTTTAATTATCAACATTTTGACTGCTTATTAATGCAAGTCTACCCGGATGATTTGATTGCGGAAGGAAACTATATGTTACTACTTATTTAGATGTTAATATCAGTGCTTTTCAAGATGGAGTCCACTCATCAGTGTATCAGAAGGTTGATGATTTCCCTTTTGAAGTTTTATTGTTCACCTTTCCTGAAAGTCTTCTTCCTTCTTATATGGGTAGTACAATTTTTGCAGGTCAAGTTTTAAGATATTTACGTATTTGCTCACATTTATGTTATGTTGTTGATAAGATTAAAATCACATGCCAATTGTTTACAAAAAGAGGCTATCTTTTATGTGATTTAAGAAGATGCATGGAAAAGCTTCTACGAAATCATTTTTCACTCCTGCTAAAGTTTGGACAATCAGACAATTGTCCGTCCAATGTGGTATGATTTGAGTTCATCCTGTGATTTCTGTGAAAGTCTCACTTTCGGCCTCGTTCCCTGCAGAAACTCGTTCTGGCTGCCGGACTATATGGGTCATCTAACAATTTGATTTGATTGTGGAGAGCAGACGGCTAGGCACCATAAATATTGAAAGCGTGAATATGACCTCGTTAGTGGGGTTTTCAAAATCCCGGGATTGATCCCGTGGGATTAGCAAGCTCAATGCATTTACTGATAGTATGGTTAGGCTAACGTAGGCTAAACAGTACTAGGCGGTGTTTTAAATTCTTAAACGAGTATTTTGAACGATGCACTGTGCAATGCAGATCATGATATCTGATAGAGTTTTCTTTTCGCATGCAGACATTAACTATGATTAGATCTGGTAATCGCTCACCATATACGTACGTTGTCGCATTAAAACCTGTTATGTGATTTTCAAATCGAAATACAAATCCCTCGACTTTTGTGACGTCTGGTAGAAGACCGATATTGTATAACAATCGCTTCAAAAATTTATTAAATATTTGTGCGCTTGTATGCATAACCATGGAATTCTATATAATTACACCTGAAATGTTCACTAATTTTGACGAGCTATGATGAGAGGCCATCAGGGGAACGCGCGTGAAATAATTGTTTCTGTCTGATTAGTTAATCGTCCAGTGCCTTATCATATCTTATGCATACAACTATTGCTACCTGCATATCTTATTGTTGATAGGAACATTGGCACATTGCATTTATTTGTTTGTTTGATGTAGGCTCTTACAGCTTTAACAAAATCATGAAGAACTAAATACAAATGCATTTTAAAAAAATAATACTTTTAGTGATCCGAAAACTTCGAACACTTTGCGTTTAATTTGTCCTTCAAATCTCTTTCTGAGATTCGATTTGTATAGTTTTTCAAAAAGCAATTATACAAACGATTGGACATTTCAAAAATAAGATCGTGCCCATTTGTGCACATGGTTCGACCGAATGCCTCAATGTTGTTGTCTAAAAAGAGATTTTCAACCACGTTGCAAAATATGCGACGGCTGTTTTGAAAGGAAAACAATTTTCTGGATAATGCTTGCGATGCGTCGACCTCTTTAAAAATTTTCCAACAACACACGTTGATCTGCAGTACATGGCTTAGCGGAAAATATAGGCCTCATGAATCAATTCATTATGATAAAATTTCAGTATATATTTAAAATGCAAGTAGTATCCATGTAATAATGAATAAAACCCATGAAAATAATATTGAATACATTAAGACTGCATTTATGATACAAATTAAATATATGATATGTATACTGAATGTGCATGACTTAGAAAGATGTCCTCAGACTTGAACAGGGCTCGTCAGTACGACTCGGAATGGAGTGCTTAAATTGTTCAAGTCTGAGGACATCTTTATATTCTATGCCCAGGCGAACTGGCACTCTGCAATCTTTTATGATTGTTATCAGCGCATGACTTACTCGCAAAAGGGCGATTGTTTCCTTTTTCAAATTTTCTTCCTTGGCTTCATTAGAGTTGCTCTTCACGAAGGACATAAGATTAAGTAGAATACTCATGCGGTGTATTGTATCGGTGAACGTGATATGTTTAAATCGGTATGGGGGATAACTTCTTGTGGAACTGCAGACTTCAAATTTCAAATTGGGATGAATTATTATAGATCCTTTGACTTGGGTTGGAGAGGACGACAGGTCTAAGTACAGAAAGTAAAGAATACCTTCATGGCGGTGAATCATAAATCCAGAGGGAGAGTTTTCAGACGAGAACTTCTCCTCAATAGCTTCCAGCGAGTCCACTTGGTCAGTTTCATTAAGGTCAGCTTCCATCTGTTCGAAGCTTTGATTTAAAAAATCCCGACGCGCAGAGGAGGTTGCTCTCTCCGCACTCCGTTCGGATGTCGTCGTAGAAAAATAAGACGGTAATTCTGGAAACACGGAGGGTACCGCACCGAATTTCAATCGTCGAAGAAGTTTCTTACGTCGATCGCCGAACTGTTTTCTCCGTGTCGCGTTTGAATCCGTGATGTCCGTCAAAAAGTCCGATTCTTTAAAATGCCGCGAACATAAACGTGTGTATTTGGTCGGCACAAAGTTTTCACGAGATAAGCGTCGTAGCCACAATTTAAGTATCTCCCGGTTTTCAAGTGGAAATCGATGCAAAGTTACATTCGGATTTTCCACCTGAGATTTGTAGCGCGTTTTACAGCCCTCAGCAGAGCACTTGTAGGGCATAACAACGATGGATAAAGTGTGAAACAGTGAATTTGCTACAACACTTATCACTCACAGATGATGTAATTTGAGGGAAACATTTGATGAATCACCAATACAGCTTCCATTCCTTACTTGTATACAGACCAGAGTGCGGCTACCCGGCGGACATTGCAAGCAACGGTGAGGAAATCTCTTCGCTGCTTCGATAATCATGGGCCTCGAATCGTAAAGCGAGAGGAAGAAATTTGGGAAGTGGTCATTTCAGGTGTTACTATCTAGAATTCCATGGCATAACGCTCTCTCTTTCTCTCGACTGCCTGAACACAGTTTTATTTGTTGATATCAATAAAAATAAACAATATTCGGCATATTGCACAAAGATGCGCTAAAATTGATTGTAGTATATGATAAAAATGTAAGAATAAGTAATACAAACTTACATGTAATTAAAAGACCACCGTGTCTGATGTATTCTTGATAGTATAGGACTAATATTGATAAAAAAGGTTTAAAATATAACAATATATTGAAATTTGCAACAATGAAATGTGTTTATCTTTATTGTTACTTCCTTGTTGCTCCATGTTCATACAGCCCAACGGCCTAAAAACATATTACCGAACCCCGGGATTGAAAGCCTGACTCGTTAGCGCAAAAGATGCAAACAACTTTTCAACAACATTCAGAAACAATAAATTATAAAATAAATTTGGGACATCGTGACTTCTCCAAAAGTATACCGATTTCGACGAGTAGTACATCAAAAGAATGCTCAGAGAAAGCCCTTTCATCGCGTGTTTGATTCATTATCATGCTCATATGCTTTCATATTGAAAATTTGATATTTCTGTAAGTGGCGATTTTCACATTTTGACATCTGTCCACCTTAAACAATGACGGATACGAATATCTGATAGCCCATTGAACAGCTGAGAACACAACTCTCTCGAATGGTGCATGGTAGTCAATGTAAAATGATCAACTCCGTTTATACTTGCTCTAAGTCAAAAGCGTTTCTTCAGAAGTATACTAACACTTGACTCTTATAAAATAACCACTTATTTTTAAATGAATAATTATTAAGAACCAACATTGTGCCTGTATAATAAGTACACTAAATTTAATGCGAGAATGCATCTGTACTGTTCTGCAAGAGCTTTTCGCCCGACATTTGCGCTTCCGGTTGAATCACAATCTTAACTATGGAAGTCTGCAATCTCCTTTCAAATCCAGATAGATTATTTGCACTAGCATATGTATTAAGAGAAGATGAAGGCTAATGGATTTTGGAGATCGACAACGATAACCTAAAACCATGACACACATGCAATCGTTTCAGTTAGACTTTCAAATATCACTTTTTCTCGCAAGTGACTGAATTCAAATACATATATACAGGTTCAAGCCGTTGCCATGGTATTTTCCATCGGCTCCGGCTACGAAACCCTTCATGTCACGATTTTAAAAACATTTCGTCGAATTTTAATAAACATGAATTTATTCTTCATTGTAATTTATGAAATTATTTATTTAACGACACAATTGACAAGCCTTGCCTCCTTGCTGTCACTCCTTGGTTATTGTCTCTTTTTCCACAGGTTTGAGGGTCAGACACCTACATTGCTTCAATCGAAAACAAGGACAGCAAATATGATTTTATCAAAGACATGCTTTAAACATGCTTTTTACCCACCCGGGTAGGTGAGGATTAAATTGCGTGCATAGATCTTTACTGTAACTATAAAAAGTACCATTATAATATACATGTACTTATATTTGTGACATTGTAGTTTCCAAAGGTACTTGTCAATTTCAAGTCTTCAGATATAAAATCATTCATCTTATTTTGTAAAATGAGGAGTAATTTCATCGCTGCAATTAGCATAATCACCTTTGCATGAATATCCAGTCATATCAACCCACAATGGGAGGGGCATACCTTTTAAAACTAATTGCTGAGTTAATTATATATTGAAAAATTATGTTAATTCATTCAGCAGAAAACATTATAATTGTAAATTAACAGTGAGCATTTTTTTCTTTCCGAATGTATAGTAGGCCTAATTAAATATTCATAAAATCAGGATACAATTAACTATCTTCAGAACGACGTTGGATCTGAAAGAACAAGTAGGCCTAAATAGATGTGGATCATACAACCAACTTTGAGTAGGGTTCAAGCCATGATTGTAATGTTTTTAAACAAAAACACAGTTTTTATTTTTATGTTTTTCATCTATTATTATTTTCAGTCATCAATATAACCATGGATTATTGGTCCACCTGTCTTAATCTGCCCTCGCTGTGTATACATTAACATTGTAGAAACATCAATCAACAAGTCCATATTATTTTCATAAATCAGTGAGATCTAAATTAGAATACAGAATTGAGTATTTTATAATCATTTTTAAAGCATGTTAATAAATAAAACTGCTGCAAAAAACATGTCTAAAAACAAGATTTTACAGCGTGCTGCATAATGTGTAGGCTACATAACAATGTCTAGAAGCAAATACTTTAAACCATTCTTTGAAAACTGCTTGAATTTTTTATATAGAAGTAGCATACATAGCAGGATCGTGAAACTATGAAAGGTTTAAAAAAACAGTTGTAGAACGACGCTATTCTGTCTCTCGCTATGACAGATATGGCAATTATCTTACATAGAAAATGCATTATTCGGTAGTTGTGTTTTACGTAAATGAGTGTAGCCTAGACCTACATGTATATCTTTTTCACCACCCCAGCTCCATGTACGCGTCGCAGCCTATCAGTCCGCTCAGTTAATGTGTGGTGCATCATGTATTGACATTACTGCTTGGATGTACGAATAAGTAGCAATCAAATCCATCCAAACAATAACCAACATTTTTATGAAGTCCGGTAATAAGTCAGCAAGGTCGAAATTGATCAGTTCGCATCAATGAATTTTATATCACGTAACATTGTTTGAAAAGAATAAAAAAAATACAACATTTCAAAAAACACGCTGTTTTGTCATAAAACATGCTTTGAAACATGTTTATAAAACTAATTTTGAGTACTCACCGATGTGGTTGAGTATACAAATTTTCGAGCAGTGATGCTTCCTTGAATAAATTTGAGTGCATCAAAATAAGGCCACCTCGATGAATAATTTTCATCTTTCCGTTCATTTTGAATTTTCTCAGTTTTCGCTACCTCTTGACAGAATTGATTTCTCATATTGTGTATCTTCCTTTGAATTTCAGGAACGTTCGTTTCAAATCTCGTCGCAATGTCAATCAGTGCTTCACTCTTCTTTGCCCTGTTGCGATAATTATCATCAGATATATCCCACAGAAATCGGTAATCCTTGTATATTTGAATCAATGCATATATTTCGTATGGATTCCATCGTTTCTTCTCGAAAATTGCTCCTGTTGCCGACTGACGTGCAGAAGTATTCTCACCATTATCAGTTGAAGAAAACATCTCAAAGTAATTGGTAGTATATGAACTCTGTTGTGGCAGGTTTGCAAGTAACTTTCGATAGTCTCTTCTCTCGATTATGAAGCAAATCTGAATAACTCCCCAACAGACTTCTCTCGAGAGAAGCAGCTGTCGTTCCTAGGCAGTGATGCAGCTATTGATTTCACCCAAACGCATGAGAGTTTTCTAGTGTCAGTGTGGCGTGCACACGACAGTGTTTATCTCACGCCTTGCTGTGTAGCAGTGACGCATATCGACATTATGAAATGCGATGAATGCTGTCGCCTGATTCATACTTTCAGGTGATATATCGTAAGCATGTGCGTACTGTAAACTCTGTAGGCTAGCCTGAGTGATGTAACCATCGACAAAGGTGCAACCAAAAGGTCCCAAGGAAGGGGCTACTGATGCATGAGGAGAGCAGAGATAGATTTGAAAATGAGAGAGAGAATTTGCTACTTCTATTCTTCAACTACCTCACAATTTTATTGTTGACACCCGCGAGTGTTGCATGATTGCATCGTCAACGATCTTCTCTTGTTCCTAAGTAGAGATTCCAATACCGGGATCGCGAAATCCCGGGACTGAGAAAATAACAATACGGATGTATTCCGTCTAAACTAAGACACATTGGCGAAGATAAAACTACGAGAAATTCATGCACGATAGATGTGAGCTCTTCACACTTCAAGATTATTGTCAACAACACGTATTGAATAGTCCACTGACCATGCCTTTTGAATAAAGATCGATACTTAAATTTGAGCTTGTCAATTGCGAAAGGTAACAATATTTGAAAGCATGACCAATTTGAAGATGTTCTTGCGGAAATGTATGACGAAAAATATCATTGGCGAAGTAAGCCAACACAATACCGGGATTAGAAATCGAGCTATTCCTCGGGATTGGGATTAGGAGGTAAATTGCGCTATTAGACCGCAGTTTTTGTTTACATTATTGGCCTCAATCTCGGGATTAATCTCTTCTAGAAGAATAATTCTCATTTAAACACAGTTGTTGGTCGTAGAATCAACTCAGCTTGCGGCAAAAAGACATATTATTAAAGATTCTTCAACCGCGCGATCCTGAGCTTGGGATTTTGGAATCCCAATATGCTTTTGTGCAATCTGCACTGAGGAAATAGCTACGACTTTAATTATCTTGCCGTTTTACTTGTTGCTGCAGCTGGTATGCCTATATTTTGTCAATCTCGATCCCGGGTCAGAGCTTGTAATTCCTAATCACGGGACCAAGAAAAGTCGGGATTTTGTAGGCAGGCTTTAATCCTGGGCCTTCACTCAACCAATCCCGAATCTCAGAAAATTGCATATTGAAAGTGCAAAAATCAAGAATTCGCAACTGTTCCCTGTTACTCTCAACGTTCCTATGATCAATTTGTGCATGAAGCGGAATAAATTCGAGTCGACTTGTCAATTGTGATATTGTACACATGTAAGTAAACCAACTTTGGCAACTCCGACTCTCTACTATTCCCACAACCGGGACTTCCACATTATTAACATACACATGTTCTTTGTCACTCTATTCTACTCAACCCCGGAATCCCGTGACCGAGATTTTTCGGAATTGTATATTCTCCATCCTGTACATATGATTAGAGAACATTAAGAGCGTAAGTATTCAATCACATATGCTTGCACAAATGCAATAAATAGGCTAAAATATAGAATTAGTATTTCAAATAAATATCGAAAGGTATTCGATAATCTATCGGTTTCCACTAGCGAAGCACTAAAACATCTATAAATTACTTTAAAAAAACAACTAAATTAGTGAAACAATCCTGGTATTTCGGGATTTGCACAAACCCACGGAATCCCGGGATTGAAATCCCTATAGGTATCCCATGCTTTTAACACACACACATATATATATATATATATATATATATATATATATATATATCTTTGCTTTGTAATAGGATATTTACGATTCTTCTCATTCCGGGATTAATCCGGGGATTGTTAAACCCCGGGATTTAATCCCAGGATCGTGGGATTGAGATTTTCCAGGATTTTGGAATCCCTCCTCCTAAATGCAATCTCACTTCCGTGCCAAAAGCGTTGAGTGTGTAAAAATCCTCTGGTTTGTAGAAAATTCATCCACCTGCTTTGTCGTTCACTGCAGACAACAATCCCACAAAATTCATGATCACAGTTGTATCTAGGAATGATCTAAATCATGTTATATGCAACAATTCATTTCAAAAGCTGAAGTACATGATAACAATTAAATAAGGTACACATAGTAACTAGACTCAAATTAATTTACACTTGAAAAAAGCACCATCATGGTTAACTTGCTTATTCAAAGTGGGGTTGAGTTTTTTTATGTACATGGCTTCCAAAATATTTAGGTCATAAGTGTTGGGAGCTTGAGATAGAATTTTGAAATTGTCAACTTTACAGCTGCAACTGCAATTTAACCTATGGTCAGAAATGGCGGACATTTTTTCGCGATGTTCTTTTATTCTTAAGTTTAAGTGTCTTGTTTTAAGTGTCTACCTATGTAGGTAGTGCGAGGGTCCACCTCACAAGCGAATTGGTAAATGACATTAGACCTAAGAACTTTGGGAGTATGATCTTTGTGGGAGAAACCACTTTTTAGTTTATTGCATGTGAAAACCCAACGGATAGGAGATTCTTTATCTATTCTACGGAATAGTGATTGTAGTTTCTTTTTTAAAATAAACCGATTGAATGCCAAAAAATGGAATTTTGACAGTATGGAGGTATTTGGATTCATCTTTTTCTTTTGGAGCACAGAATCTTTTGTCCAGATACTGTTTGACCACTTTTTGTATAAAGTACAACGGAAATCCGTTGTTTTGAAAAATTTTGGTCAATTTCCCTATTTCATCATGGAAAGTTTGCCATGACGAGCAGACGATGTAGGCTCTGTTGATCAGAGTGCTTAAAACAGAAATTTTCCATTGCATGGGGCATATGGCTCTGAAATTCAAGGTTAGACTGGTGTACGTGGGTTTTCTGTACACCTTAGTAGTTAGCGTGTTGGATGAAACGTCCAGGTCAATATCTAGAAAAGGTAGCACTTTACCTCCTACCTCTGTGGTGAATTTCATATTACTATGCCATTTGTTAATATAGTTGAAGAAGGATAAGTGGTCATCATCTTCAAAGATAGCCAAGATGTCATCTACATATCTGACATAGAATTTTAGGTTTAGTTTATCATTTTTTAGGAAAGTCTGTTCTAAGTGTCCCATAAATAAGTTACTGAGGTAACTTACTGAGGTAACCCTCAATAACTTATTTATGGGACACTTAGAACAGACTTTCCTAAAAAATGATAAACTAAACCTAAAATTCTATGTCAGATATGTAGATGACATCTTGGCTATCTTTGAAGATGATGACCACTTATCCTTCTTCAACTATAATAACAAATGGCATAGTAATATGAAATTCACCACAGAGGTAGGAGGTAAAGTGCTACCTTTTCTAGATATTGACCTGGACGTTTCATCCAACACGCTAACTACTAAGGTGTACAGAAAACCCACGTACACCGGTCTAACCTTGAATTTCAGAGCCATATGCCCCATGCAATGGAAAATTTCTGTTTTAAGCACTCTGATCAACAGAGCCTACATCGTCTGCTCGTCATGGCAAACTTTCCATGATGAAATAGGGAAATTGACCAAAATTTTTCAAAACAACGGATATCCGTTGTACTTTATACAAAAAGTGGTCAAACAGTATCTGGACAAAAGATTCTGTGCTCCAAAAGAAAAAGATGAATCCAAATACCTCCATACTGTCAAAATTCCATTTTTTGGCATTCAATCGGTTTATTTTAAAAAGAAACTACAATCACTATTCCGTAGAATAGATAAAGAATCTCCTATCCGTTGGGTTTTCACATGCAATAAACTAAAAAGTGGTTTCTCCCACAAAGATCATACTCCCAAAGTTCTTAGGTCTAATGTCATTTACCAATTCGCTTGTGAGGTGGACCCTCGCACTACCTACATAGGTAGACACTTAAAACAAGACACTTAAACTTAAGAATAAAAGAACATCGCGAAAAAATGTCCGCCATTTCTGACCATAGGTTAAATTGCAGTTGCAGCTGTAAAGTTGACAATTTCAAAATTCTATCTCAAGCTCCCAACACTTATGACCTAAATATTTTGGAAGCCATGTACATAAAAAAACTCAACCCCACTTTGAATAAGCAAGTTAACCATGATGGTGCTTTTTTCAAATGTAAATTAATTTGAGTCTAGTTACTATGTGTACCTTATTTAATTGTTATCATGTACTTCAGCTTTTGAAATGAATTGTTGCATATAACATGATTTAGATCGTTCCTATCATTGTTTTCACCTCCTTTAGCTTACAGTTGTATCTTGTATTCAAACTGAGCATCCATGGTACCAATCCTACATCCCAGGGTTACAGTAAAAATTCTTGGTGGTGTTGTACTGTCACTTAGTGACAGATCAAGTATATTCTAAATCCAATGTGATCAAGCTTGACAAAAATTGATGAAGTTGGAAAAATTGAAAAACGTAGGTGGATAAGAATAGAAGTCTACCGAGAATTTAATTAAGTATAATGTGCATGATAGCTAACCAAACAACCGACTACAAAGTTACAAACCCGTGCAAAAAATTTAAAACGACATTTTTAGGACAGGACTCAGCGTTGTACAGTCCTAGATTTAACTGAAAATGCACAAGAAATGAGCATGAAAAGTATATTCAAGACGAACAATGCTTTTGTCTAAAAAATGTTCTTTTAAATAATAACATACCTTACACATTTGTAGCTGATGGGTGATATCTTCCATAACATGGCTATGTTACGTGGTGCGCCCAATAAGTTCTTTTGAGTGATAGACACATGCCAATGTTAAGGTTCAAAAAATATCATGGAATAGAATTTCTATGCTGGTTTTTAAATTTTGGAAGCGTTGCAGTCTTATGCCATAGTCATATAAACATGATTTCTAATGTAGAATATCGCAGCGTTACTAAATTTTTTGTTTTGAAAAGTAATTCAAATGAACACATAATTACAGAGCTTCAGACAGTTTATCAGGAATCAAGTCCAAGTAAAAAGATCATTTACAATTGGATCCGCGAATTCAAAACCGGACGGCTAAGCGTTTTTGACGATGATCGAAATGGACGTCCAGTAGAAATCGGCAATGAAAAGTCTGAACAACTAATGAAGATCTGAAAAGAAAATCGAAGAAATGTGATTAGAGATCTCGTTACAGCTCTCAATGTCTCAGAAGGTCAACTTCATACAATGATGAAAGATTTGGGGATAAGAAAACTCTGCTCCCGCTTCGTGCTTCGGTTCCTCACAGCTGAAATGATGGATCAACGTCTTCAATGCTGTCAGATGTGCCTTGAAACACTTCATTCAATTGGCGAGTCCTTCCTTGAAAATATCGTCACAGAAGACGAGACTCCTCTGTCACTGTATTTTCCAGAGAGTAAAAGACAATCTGCTGAATGGAAATTCCCAGGAGAAGTCGCGTCGAAGAAAATGAGGTCGAGCACAAGTCATCGCAAACAACTTATGTTATCCATCTTTTGGGACTCAAGAGGTCCGATTCTTGAAGATTTTACCGAAAGAACGCTAAATGCGGCGTACTATTCCGATCTTGTGCTTAAAGCCAAATGAAGTAGGCGGAAGTCAAGAAACAGGACCTTGTTTTTCCTACACGATAATGCACCGATCCATACCGCAAATTTGACGACAACGACCATTGACCACGGCAAAATAAAGCTCTTACCACATCCTCCATGCAGTCGTGATTTAGCCCCCTCAGATTTTCATCTGTTCCGCCAACTGAAGAACGACTTAAAAGGAGAACAATTTGAGAATAAGGAGCAGTTAAAGACAAAATTCATGGAAATCTTGCAGAGTTATCCGATTTCTTTTTTCAAAAATGGTTTTTTCAAACTAGCTGAACGTTGGCAAAAATGTGTCGAGAACTGTGGCTCATATATTGAAAAATGATAAATTATTCGACTCTTTTAATATACTAATCTTCCAAAAGTACAATTTTCATTATAATGTTTCATAAACTTCTGTGGTAGTGTAAGGACTCATTGGGCGCACCACGTATGAATTTTCATAAATGGAAGTGTCTTTTGTAGTGTTAAGATGTATTTCATACTTACTTGTCATCAGGGATGCGGAGTCGGAGTCCTATCATTTTTGCTGGAGTCGGAGTCCTATCAAATGATAGGATTCCGGACTCCGTCCTATAACTAGACCCGAAATATAATACAAACAAATTATTTATCCTCGTGGATAGCTGTCACTGTCTTGATATCAACTTTCTCTGTCAAACAAAAGTACAGAGACACTGCTGCATGCAAAGTTTGCAATAGTTGAAAGAATGAAACGTGATAGTGAGAAAAGGACAGTCTTTTCACTCGGTGATTTAGTAGAGGAGACAGGCCTTCCTAGCCTCGATCACACCTACGCGCCAAAGGTCACATCAGAGACAAAAATGAAATGCTGGTTTGTTTGAGAACATTACCTCTTGCCCTCACTTTAATCGTGTGTGATGTCTCCTCCAAAGCGCATATTAAAATCGAAAGTTTACTCATATTTTTTGGAGAAGGATGGGAGATTTTCCTGCGTGGTAGTAACTGGAGAAAAACCGTGTGAAGTACACATCAAGAAGATGGAAGCAGCCAAGTCGCATGCATACAACTGAAAGCCACATTTGATAAACTTTCATCGAAAATTATTGATAATTGATACAGAAATGATCAAAGAAGATAGGCTCAGGTAAGCCTATAATGATCTATGATGTAGGTTATCAGTTTCTATCAAAAAACTAGGCTATATATACATGTACTTGCCACCCGGAGTCGGAGTCCTATCAAAATGATAGGACTTCGCATCCCTGCTTGTGCAATTATGCCAAAATAAAGTTTTTATGCATATGCTAAGATAACGCAAAAACAGAATGCTGAACTTCCATGTAGAAAAGATGATTGGCTTCTGATATCAATTCCACAGCTGCATTGTCAAAAAGACAAAAGGAAAAGTTATTTGACGATGTTCTAAAACTGCCGCTTTTCAAACGTGGATTTTAAATATAGTTTCAAAAACGCGCTATGTACCGGTAATTATTGTTCTGAAAGATTGGATTTAAATAAATTGCATTTAAATTAGGAGTCGCAAAACCAGGCCATTTTTACAAAATTTTCTCCAATTTCTCTTTTCGAGCATGAATTACGGGCTGTGAAGATATTGTAAAATAACCCATTGATTTGTGTGAACTTGGAGTATTCTCGGTCCGGTAGCATTTTCATTTCCATAGCACTATTTGCTCAGAAAATTGTCGAAAAACCGGTATTCGATATTTCTGATAAAATAAAAAATGCCGGTAGAAACGGTGGCGGTAATGCCGGTATTGCGACCCCTAATTTAAATATTGGTTGATATTCATGGCTATATAATAGACCCTTTCAAGCATACTTTTACCGTGCTTTTATAAATGTTTCTAAACCATGTTTCTAGCATTTTATTTAAAGTCGCAGGTTTAAACATGGTATTAAATCCATAGGTCTAGATCCCTGTGATAAACATGATACAAGCTTATTGACAGACTCTTTGATGTTATATGTTCATAGCGAATGCAGAGTTATACAAGCGAGTCAATAACTCAAAGACGAATAAGGCTACTGCCTACATCCATGGCTTGCGTGAACCTATGTCAATCTTAAAATGTCATCAAGACGAACAAGAATACCATGACACCAAGTCGATACCGTCCACAGATATTAGCTGTTATAATATGCTTACTTTATGATATCGACAAGTATAAGTGGCATGATATGAGCATACTACATTGAAGTGATCTTGCGACTGGCTCAAGAGTGTAGATCTCAATTTTAAGTATTGATTCTATCCCTAGCTCTTGCACTTAAGATGAAATTTTGAATTTTTTCTTGAATATGGTTTGTTCAGTTTTGTATCCTTCCTTTCATGATCTGCGTATTTTAATGTAGTATTTTCAAGTAATGAAAATCACGAAGATAGGCCTACCAGTACTCCGGATAAGCGAGAGTTACGTAATACAATACAATGTTGCACAATGCAATTATTCGCACTCTAATAACATGTTTTGTGCGATGAGCAGTAATACTCGTAATGACTTATTTACTGATCTAGTGAGTTATAGGCCTACGTTATAATTTAAGATAATATTAGCAGCATTTTCAAAGTCAGTCAAGCACAATCAAATTGAGAACAGATGTAATCGATATAATGATCCAAACGGGCATTGATGTGGTTATAACATTGATACAATAGCAATATAATGCGTCTATCTATATCCCGCCTCCACAAGAAAGCCTTAAACGGTCAACAAATTCCAATTTCCAATAAGATACAAGATTTTCTAGCTATAAAAGTTCTGAAATGAACAATTTGAGCACTAGCGTGATTAAGTGAAGTGATATTTACTTCATCTTTTGTGGAGGAATTCTAGTGATCTGCAGCGTCAATTGAGAACTCTCCACTACAGTTTCAAATCAAATCTTTTGAGTTTACATTGATGAATGCGAGCTGACGTGTAAGAGTCTGGAACAATGAGATCGCCAAACTTGTCATCAATTTTTCATTTCAGTGAGTGTCCCAAGGCCAAGCGGGAATATTGCTGTACCTACGTCCATCAAAATTTATCGCGTGCAGTTAGCTTATCAAACAATTATCCACGATCCACTGTCAAATGTTGTATTGAAATCGATTATTCATTGCATCTCCAAGCTCCACATGTTATATATATTGTCCCATGAAGTGAAATTATTCAATATCTGGAATAATTTTATAAAAGATAGGTTGATGAATACACATGGCATCCACAATTCATGCAGGCAATAATATGTGATTCTGGAAACTTTATTTGAGATAAAGTAGTGTTTGAACTACATATGGATAAGTTGCCGGCAATCATTTTTTCTCAGATCAGTTTGCAATTATTGCATCACAAAGTATGCACATAGATACTCTCAAATTATGCTACATTCACATGTTGTTGATGTTGTGATGATTGACTAAACAACATAGACTGGATTTCGTCAACGGTCGACATGGGTCTAATTAAATTAATCGGTCTGTCGGTCCTCAAAATTTGCGGCCGGACCAGGGCCGGCGGCCGGTTCATACCCTGGCCATCAAATTGTAGTTGCTAGATCTGAAAACGCTTATTGAAAAGGAAAAGTTTTATTACAATTGTGAACTTACACATGTATAATAACCCATCAAAATCGAAAGTGGATTGTAGTAAAATTCAATCCGCTTTTGAAAATCCTTGAATGCCAAATTCAACAAATTCAACTAATGTCCTCTAATTGTGACGCACTCTCATAAAATGACTAAAAAATAATGACACACTATATCTATGAGCGTCTAATGCGCACTCTAATACTGTCGCTTCCTCAACTTATGACGCCCTTTGATGAGCAGATAATTAATTGCGACCCATGCGACTCTACTAGAGAGAATGCGATAGTTTATTTCACGCATCACATTTTTCAAGTATCAATTTTTTTAGCATGTACATGCCAAGAATTGTGGTAAAACATCAATGACATGAATTCTTTATGACTTTCGCATTAGCCCACTCAATGAATTCGTAGCGACACTGACATGATTTTGAAGATAAGCACAATTGAAGTTGTTGGATTTCAACGGTTTCACATTCTTCGTCGTCTAAGAAGTAGGCCTATATTATCGGATGATGAACTGCACAATGTTTATACTTCGTCGATTAAATCGTAGCTGGAATATGCTTCCCCAGTTTTTGTTGGAATGAACAAAACTCTGTCAAAACAGCTTCAGCACGTCGATAACCGAGCACATCGCATGATATACCGGACTTATTTTGGCACTGGAAATAGTCGGAAATGCTCATGTCTTAAGAATGAATTGAAATTTAGACGTCTGTCCCAAAGCAAAAAATTATTTTTGTCAGTGTTTTGCCAAAAAGACCACTGTCTGAAGTATTGTGTTCCAAAACGTCTCAGGAATCAATACTATGCAACTTTGTGCCGTTCACTGAAAAGGAAAAATGCGTTCTTCCCTTTCGTTACTTCTATGATAAACGTTGAATTAAACGCACATCAGTTATAGATCGTACAGTATGTCAGCACTTTGTTGAGTGTTTCACCTTATTTCTATTTATCATGTACTGGTTCGAATGCACATGCATTCTTTATCTTTGTAATGATTTTCATTTCCTTAAATACATGTATATGCGCTTATCATCATCATCATTAATTTTTGAATGTACCGTTATATGATCATGGCAGTCTGAGGATTGAAACTTTTACGCTATCTGAAAATACTTACAATTAATTCTAGGAAAATCAGCACGCCGCTCCTATGCCACATCAAGTAAATCTGCGAAGCCAAGGCACATGCCGTTTTTGCTTATTATAATTGACATAATTAGTGTCGATTATTAATTCAAGCAGGAAAATAATCTATTGGATGTCACATTGTAGTTCAATTTACTGAGATTCATCTCCACACAACCCCGTGCGTTTCGCATCAACAACCCTTATGCAATTAAATGCAGCGATAGATTTAATGCAGAGCCGAAATTCACTTGAATGAACCTATAAGTAAGCTTGGACACTGGACAGCAAAACTGTGCTTCATATTTCTTCTTGAAATAATCACGAAACATTGCTAAATATTTGTTTGAAGCATCGACATATGCTTCTTGAAGCTGTACTTGCAGTCGATGGCGGAATATTTTAGAAGACGGCAAACTCATGTGAAATTTAGAAACTGAAGATATATGATCACTGCAAAAATATCTATGGTTGAATACTAATTGATGCCTAGATAAACTTCGGAAAGACAGACGGATTCAAATGGTGGAATACATCAATATAAAACATTCAAGCAGAGTGGCATGGAAAACGTTAAACAAATTGGCAGGATCAAAAAGAGCATCAACATCGCCCAATGTCTCCAGTGCTAATGAAATTGCTTCATGCCTTCTCCGGAATGGTGCTTATCGACTTGACCGCTGCTTATGATAGGCCCTACAGTGTGGCATCGAGGCCTTACTCTGAAGCTGTTGAAGATGATCCCAAACAAACAGATGGTGCACATAATCATGACTATGATAAGTAACCGGACTTTTACGCCATTACATGGGTGAAGAAAAGTCTAGAAGGCGACTTTTGAAGAACGGAGTTCCCCAGAGCTCCGTCTTATCCCCTCTACTTTTCAACATCTGCATAGAGGGACCTCCATGACACTCTCAGTGAGAAATATGCATATGCAGACAACCTGGCAATCCTGAACTCTGACAAGGACCCCAAGAACCTCGAAAAGATACTATCCGCAGACCTGCAGACCTTGAGCTCATACTACCATTGCTGGCGACTGAACCTAAACACTATACTAGAAAGACAACAAGCAGCATTATTTTCCATCTCGCAAACAGAAAGACAAACATTCAGCTGAATGTCAAGTTGAAAGACAGCGACATACCCTTTGACCTGGCACCCAAATACCTGGACGCGATACTCGACCGTCCCTTGACATTCAAGCAACACATCCTATCCATCCCCAAAAAAGTGCAAGGACGATGCAATCTACCAAGAAAGTACTGGGTGTTCCTGAACAGGCTTTGATCTGGATTTGGATGCTATCGAGCTTTCATGCATCGCATTGGGCTTTCGCCAAACGATCGTTGTTTCTGTGGAGAGGCCCAAACGCCTGAGCACGTCCTGTCCTGCATCGAAGTGGCCATCCATGGGGATATGGAGAACGTGGACCAGACATTCCGCGCGTGGATGCAAGAAACTGAACTAAGACTAATCAGAACATGTTCTTGACACACATATAAACACATATATACCAAAAATAGACCCAAAGAAAATTCGGAGCTTTTACATTCCCAACCGGTTTCGCTCCTTAACTTGGGAAGCTTGCCAAGGTAATGACTTTATTTTCAAAATTATCTACATGTATATACACAGATAGATATCAAACTGAAAATTCAGAATTAATAGTCATTTAATAAAGGCTTTAATAGAACTATGATTCGGCGCTCCATAGATTACCTGTCAATCTTTGTGCTTTCAAGTGACATCGGGAATAGAGCAGCTTCAAACTTAGATGCTAGATCTTTAGCACAGCTCACAATATGTTTACTAACACTCAGAATGCTATATTCAGGATGAAACATCTGCTGTCTATGAACAGTCAATCTTTTTCTAACAATATCACCTGTCTGACCAACGTAGATATTTTTATACCCAAACACCTGATGAAATGAATAACATTTTTGGAAGTGCAAGTAAGATTATAGTTGACGTTAAAGATCTTTTCAATACTTCCAACTCTGATAGGAATATTTTTCCCGACAACTAGCTTCTTACAGCAGCAACACCTCGGCTCTTCGCAATTGAAGATACCAACAATACTCCGTCTGTTATTCTTACTCAAGAGGCTTAATAGAGATCTAGGCTGCCTATACGATCGAACGACTTTGCTTTGTTTGAAGGGGTCCATAAGGTTTAGGCTCTTGAAGGCTGGTAAAATAATCCTATTGTACACATCAGGGTATTGCGATTGTAGGTGCTAACGAAAGGAATAGCAATTGATTTTGTTGTTGAACAATTAATTGTTTTCCATTCTATAACCACTTTCACTAAGTTTTTCGGGGTACTTTAATTTTAGTAAAATATCTTTCAGTTCAAATAGTTGCTTGCTCTGACTACTCTTATTTGAAACAATCCTATAAATCCTTGTAGCAAGAGTATAGGGTATATTAGATAAAATATGGCGGGGATGCCCTAAATCAAAAGAAACATAACTGCGACTATCCGTTATTTCATGAAAAATATCTGTTTCAAATTTTTCCGATCTCTGATAAATGTGGACACTCAAAAATATTAAAGATTGATGATTATATTTAGCGGTAAATTTAATATTTTCATTCAAGCGATTTAAAAGGTCATGGAAGTCATTTATGTCTCCGTGATTATTGTTCCATAAAATAAAACAATCGTCAATATAGCGTGCCCAGTTGCTGGCCATGTGTGTAGAAATGTTATCGCTATAAAGTTCATGAACTATTGTGTACATACGTTGTTCTAGGTAACCAATGACTAATATTGCATATGTTGGTGCGATCTTAGTACCCATGGCGCTACTGCTACTTGAAGGTAGGTATTGTCCTCGAACGTGAAATAGTTACTTTCCAATACAAGTTTTACAGCACCCATTAAAAAATCGATTGAAAATCTGTAAGGGATTACTTCTTTGCCAATTTCAGACCCTAACCAAAAATTGATGGATTCCATGCCGGCCCCTACTGGTGTATAAGGAAACCACGTCAAAGGAGACTAGAATTATGTCTTCAATATTCTCTGCGTTAAAGCCAGATAATTTATCGAGGAAATGAAGAGCATCTATACAGTAACTTGGAAGATATTTCACTGAAGGTTTAAGAATTTCATCTAAAAAACAAGTTAAGAGATTCGTGGGGGCGTAAGTACGCGAGACAATTGGTCAAAACTTCAAATCATGAGGCGCTTTTATCTTGATATAACCAAAATCATCTGGTTGTACCATATTAAAGTACTGATGATGCTTACGGATTTTCGGCAAACCATGCAAAAATGGCAAACAATAATTGAAATTCGTTAAGTAGTCGAATTCTTTGCTAGTTAATTGACATGCGTATTTATTTTTCTTGCATAGATTCTTAATTTCGGTTACAGTGTTATCAGGATTATGATGATGTATTTCTTTGTAAGTGTTCGCACCACAAGGATGCTCTTCAAATATTCTCTGTTTATATAATGAATAATCAAGTAAAACGAAGGATCAACCCTTATCAGCTTTAGTGATGTGTATACTTTTATCCTCTCTTAATTGTTTTTAACTTTGCGATTCATCTTTCGATATATTGTACTTACATTTGATGCTTTCGTGAGATAACTGTCATATTGCTATCTATCAGTTTTATAATTGCATCCAACTCATCATTCTGACTTTTCCTAGGGGTAAAAGCTGATTTGTTATACTTCAAATCAGTTGCAGTATTCTCATCATTTTCAGCTTTAAAGAACTCTTTGAATCTTAATATTCTACTGAATTAATTTGCTTCTTTGTTAATGATTTTGCTATTCCTCTTAGGATAAGGAGTAAATTTTCCACTGTTAGACAAAATTTTTTTGCTGTAAAAATCTAAAATCTTCGATAACAAGTTAACAATAGAGATACAGTTCATGCTAAAAAAAGAAATTGATACATTTTCTGGAAAATGATTATCATCCATAATTTTCATAATTTTCAGTTTGATATCTTCTCTGTGTATGTAGATAATTTTGAAAATAAAGTCATTCCCTTGACAAGCTTCCCAAGTTAAGGAGCGAAACCGGTTGGGACTGTAAAAGCTCCGAATTTTCTTTGGGTCTATTTTTGGTATCATTTAACCATTTTAATTATCTTATTTACTTATATATATATATATATATATATATATATATATAGGGCCTCCAAAAACATGATGTGAAATCATGCAGAGTATAACCTATACATGTACATGTACATGGAATATGATAATAGTGGATTACTCGGATCTCGCCAACAAAATGTAATGAAGCGCAATGAGACAGATGTCGTTCATGAACCTATCCTATATATACTCGGATCATATTAGGCGCATTATTCTCGGTTTCTTAAATTAGAACTCATAGCTGCCTTTGCTACTTGAATTATTACTGTCTTACAATTTAGCTTCAGTCGTTGACTATCAAACAAGCAGATTTGTGCTCTAATCGACGTTGCAATTACAACTGTAATTAATAATTGAAATCAATTATATTTTTAGCCACTTAATTGAGAATTAATTGCAATTGCATGTACTTGGCAGTCAGCACTGCTAAAAATTCATTTAGCACACAATTTAAATTACTTCACTGTCCTCGTCGAAAATGCGTTGCCATACTTACATGCATGCCGGGTGCACAACTACCGGTAATTCAAAGAAATTTACAACGAAACGTAGCTAAAAATCTAGAGTAAGTGTCAGTGTTACGACATTCCTTCCCCTAATCTTAATTGTTGAACGGAAAATGCAAATCAGAATTGCATCCTGTAGATCAGAACCCTGCCAGCCGCACATCTTTTGAATGGCAATTTGATCTATCGCCTATTAAATTTCACTCTATTGTTGATTGCCTAATTCCCCCCCCCCCGGAAAAAGAGAGGCAAACAAATTCTTCTAGAAGCCACAGTTGAAATCTTCAAATCAATTTAAATCTTAGTTAGAGATAAAATTGCAAACATAATAGAGTCTTCCTGAAGCCACAAGTCTCGACATCCCAATTCTGTATCTTCGATTTGAATCGTAGAAGAGATGAAAAGAGAAAAGAAGAAGAAGTGTAGAAAAGAGATGAAAAGTGGAAACACTTGGGGGAAGAATAAAGAGGTGTCAATTCCATATCA
Organism: Prostheceraeus crozeri; assembly: GCA_907163375.1. Classification (NCBI taxonomy): domain Eukaryota; kingdom Metazoa; phylum Platyhelminthes; order Polycladida; family Euryleptidae; genus Prostheceraeus; species Prostheceraeus crozeri. Next base: position 352,366 of record CAJQUW010006757.1, read on the forward strand.
ATTCTACAAGCGTCGTCTGCTTTTCCAGGTAGCAATCGCGAGTAGTTGACACAAGTCAGTAGACAAGGATGCAATCAATTCATTGATCATTTGATCTACTGTGATTTATACATGTATTATCTTTTTTGGTGGATCGCTTAGCGTACAATTACGGAAAGAAACATGTCAACTTACCTGATGACCAATCCGTTGAACCGCATCAGACACGTCAGGTGGCTCTGATGCATCGGCATCCATGTCTCGCTCAGATTCCAACTCACTTAGAACCTGTTGGATTCTGGTCTTAGCACGACGTCGCCGAGCTCGTGGGAGATTTAACAAGCTAAGACCCACGTATTGGCCAAACTGACTCTCCGCGGACTCAGTTGTTCTCGACACGTTGCTGATGTAGTCAAGGATAGCTGTCTCGAGTCGATCGCCTTTCCCAGAAGGATTGCGCCTACTCATTCCTGGAGGGTTCGAAGGTGTCGCTGATCGCTGACACTCGGTCGGCATTTCAATGACCTCATCCTGCTCATCATTCTCTTTCACACTTTCTGAGTCAGACTCGTTGATTGTAATGTTGGAGTCATTCCTGAAAAGAATTCAAAGTAAAACTAAATTGAAGAATAGTATAAAGAGTGAATGATGGTTCAACGTCACTTCTCCTCATTCTGGGGCTTGGACGATGCTGACATAGTCAGACTTTATTCTGGAGCGTTGCGATATTTCAGTCCGGATGACACTTTCATGGCTCGACCTTTGTACCAGAAGATCGCTAGGCCAAGCATTTAACCATTGTGCCACGGAGGCTGCATAATATGACAATAATACTAAGAATAAATAATTTTACTTTCATAATAGTTAAAAAGTAGCTATGGAAGCATGCACACGCGAAAGCATATTGAAGCAGGCAATGACATATAGTAATGACTCAGTAAGTGAGTACCCAGTATAGTACCTATATAGTACTAAGTATAGTAAGTACCCAGTGCTATGTGATTGCCCATAATTGCAAGTAGAATATCTGCAAACTATTAGTAACATCACGTGCAATCACAAAAAGGTGAACCTATTTTGTGAAATGTAATTTTAGTGTTGAAGTTCTGCTTCAATTTTGATGAACGATATACCATATGAAACCGTATGCTCAACAGATTATTTTGACATATATTTTGCTTTCTAAGTGGTCAGTTGTGGTCAGTAGACTTAAAAGCATGAATTTTTGGTCATTTCATTCACCGATTCCTACAGACTAAACTACCGTCAACTGCGGCAACATGTGCCAGCGGGTGTAACTTGTGCCACGGTCGTTTTTGGACCTTCACTTCCATCTGAAAGATTTGTAATAATATCATCGGTCCCGTAATTATTTTTCCTGCAAAACTGACTCGATTTAGCAAAAGGTTCTGAGACTTCCTACAAAATTCAAATTGTCTGAGATTTTTTTGAAAAAAGTCACTTTTTTTGCACTTTTTCAAAATGCAAAAAACTTTCATGTGGTGAGTATCGATGCGCTATTTCAACTTAGTCAACACTCAGATATCCTATTACATGGTTTATTGGCATGAGATACGAAAAAGAATAAGAAAAATAGGTTTATTTTTGAAGTTGAGAGAATAATTGTAGCAAAATTAGTCGATTTTCGTGGGACAAGTTACCCTGGGGGGTCGGTGGCAACATTGGTTCTCCATTGTACAGAAATAATTTTCATTAAGTACATATAAGCTGTTCAAAAATATTATCATGGCTGTTGATCAGTAAAATAGGTCATCAATTGACTGTATCTGTGACTCCTAATGATGTTTACAACTTGCTTGAATGATGAAAATATATAGGCCGATATTGAAGGTCGGTTTCTTTACAGTTTGAGATATATTGCATTCGGTTTTTTACGAGTGTGAGAAACGGTTGGTAATGACCAGAAATTCAAAATATCTAACTTGTCTGGTGATTCCCCTCTATCGAAAGATGTGTACGGCACTGCAAATTGAAAACTATCAATCATCATAGCATATTTTGACATATAAACTGGGCGGCACATTTGCCGCCCAGTGGTGGAAGATTGTCGCCCACTCGACTAAAAAATTCATCACTGGGCGGCACAATGAGGATCATGATTAATTCTGTCTTATCCAAAAATCTAATTAATACATTCTAGTTCCTGTAATATATCCTCTGATCTGTCAATCGCTTTAACATCTTTCCTTCATTAGATCTCAATATGATTCTTTCTAGATGCACGATAGTAGATATCGCATGCGCACACATTGACATCACCTTGAATCTGAATTCAATGATTGCCTGATAATATTGCATGCAATCGCCAATTTTCGCGTCCTTGGATTTCACGGATCCTCAACATTGGGCAAAAGTTATGAAAGCACACAAGCAAGAAATTTTTCAATTACTGATTCGTTTGACCATAGATGATGTGTGAATTTGGCGGAACCACCCAGCGGAACCAGCATTTATAACAGCGTGATAAATTTTTGAAACAACTTTCATTTTATTAATTTTTGCCTCCTGATCATGTATCTAGGATTGGATTTTACAAATTAGCAGTCGTTATTGAGAAATTCAAGTTTAAAGATAGGCGGTGGTTCCGCTGGCTGGCTCCGCTAACTTCACACACGTCCATAGACGTACAAATTACTTATATGACAAAACTCTCCGCTAATTCATGCTGAAAGTCAGATAGCTCACTGTCTGGTTGAAGGAATCATTGCTGCCCTCATTCCATTTCAACAAGACGTCGGCACTTCGGAAATGGTAGGATTTACAACAAAAATTAAATTGCAAAATTCTGAAGGACAAAATAGAAAATTGGGACTGTTTCAATATTCAGTTGGACAAATCATTCGACAAGTGCAACCCTGACAGCATCTTTGTGAAAGCTAAATTGGTGAATGTGATAGCGAAAGTCAAGGGGACTAATCTTTGACAAATTAGTTGTCTTTCTCTTAAGAACATATTGCTGATAAAAAGAGGTTCTTAGAGCAATTGATACTGGTATGATGATATTGTAGATCAACTTTTGCAAGTAAATAAGACTCATTTTCCTCTATCACCAAAATGTCACGGACTGGCCTCTCCAGATAACAGCATCCTTGCAATCACTAAAGCATTTCATCATTCTTTCTAGGCCATCATCATCATTTTCACTAGCATGCATTCCACAATGAATCAGGATCTCAAAGAAACTGGCAAAAATGCTCAGAAGGTTCAGCCGAATGCATATTTCAACTTTATGCAAAGTTGAATGGAATTACATAAAATTAATTTCATTTGATTAGCAGCAAAGAAGACCTGCGACCCGACTGCATCATAGTATAAAGAAACCAATAATTTGTTGTGGCCTGTCAGAGTGCTTGCGTTGCTGTTTGTTGCTGGATGGGTCATGTCACATCTGTATGCGCATTCATCTCGTTTAATGAAAGGTCTATATAACCCTCATTGATAATTCAATCTTCGCCTAAACCGCAATCTGTGAAGATATTTTCTACACCTACATGTTACTACACACATCAAGTCTCGAGTTGTTTCTGAAGGAGAATCGAATACCAGACATAGCGAAGGAGGAAGCCTTGAATCAATCCACAATTAGATGTAGACTCAGATGAAATTCATCCAGACTACCTAGACAGCTCCTACAATGTCCCCGAACACGTGTGCTACATTCTATAGAGAGCAAATGAGTCAGATATCTCATTCCTCCTATATCTTTAAACCTGATGTGCAAAAAGGCCTTATTGTTGATTTGTGATTGATGTCTTGATGATTTGGAAACCGATGAGTAAATTGTTCTGGCATATGCTTGCTCCAAGGCGTTCGACACATAAAAGTCAAAACACATCATTGATCAGTTAGTCAACAGCAAAGTTCCCCCCGGACTCGCACATTGGGTTACTGATTACCTAACTGACAGGAAGCAACAATGTTCAAATCGGTTCAATGTCTAGCTCGGTGGCAAGTGTTACATCTGGCATCCCGCAGGGATCAATTATTGGGCCCTTTCTTTTTTGTGTTGCCACAAACTCTTTCGACTTTGATTCTTTTGATTGTCGACTAATAAAATACGCAGATGACACGACTTTGTGCATGCCGATTTATAAGTCTGGGGATAATGAGCACATCGTACATATTCATCGAGCTCTCGTCGATTGGTCCAACGAAATGGATCTCCAAATAAATTTAGACAAATGCAAAAGTCTCACTATCCTAAAGAAGTCATCTGAGTCATCCAATGTAATGTCTATTCCCAGTTTTAAGTCAGTTGATTCCATATGCATTTTGGGAGTCCACGTCAACAGTACAACCACATGGGATAATCATGTTGATTATGTCGTCAAGAATACTTCCCGAAAATGATATGCCTTTCGAATAATCCGTCCGACTTTGTCTCATGAGGATTTCAAAATCGTGTATTTCAATCTGACGAGAACTTCAATTGAACACTGTGCTCCACTTTTTCTCGGTTTTTCTACAACAGACTCTAATCACATCTATCGTCTGCAGAAGCACTTCCACAGAGTTTTGTGCGATCCTGAGTGCGACATTCAATATTGGCCATCTCTTAAGGACCGCTACATAGATCAATCTTTGAAGTTCTCGCGTAACATTATGGGTAATGATCATGTTCTCCATAATTTGCTCCCGACTTTGTCTCATACAGGCAGGTTTATTATGCCCAAAAAGAAAAACAGAGAAATGCAGCCTATCTTATATTTTACTTGCATGTTCGATTTTCAACTCTATGTATAAAATGTAACTTCAATTTTCACTGATCGATTCATATTCTAATTTCAAGGAACGCTTATTGTTATCATTATTGACCATGTCAGTCATGCAAACTAAATTACGTGTCTAATAATTTGCTATCGCGATATACCCTTGACTGGCGTCCACTTTTCTCTCCCTGTTCCTCTCTCCTCTTCATTCTACCATTTTCTTCTTTATTTTCTGTTGAGAGATTCCTTTTAAGTACAGCTTTGTCTTTCATTACATGTTTATTGAAATAGATGGCAATTTCATGCAGGACGAATTGATAGCTTGCTTTATGAGTTAAATATGCTTTACCTAATAGCTTTATGCTTTAAATGCTAATATAAAAGTCAGTAAGTAAGTAAGTAAGTGTATATTTTGAAAGAATAGAAATCATCAATACAAGAGCAAAACTCAAAAATGCAGACAGTAGACTCAAGTCAGTCAAGAAAAAATACGACAAACAATGTGAATTTAAATAGTGTCATGCAAACATCATATTACCATTAATAAGAGATGACACAAAGGGAATGAAGGAGTTCTGTCGCTTCTTCGTTCTACACACAGGTAGACGGACTTGGTGAGTATGCTGCAGTCTCTTCGGTAGAAGTGGATGAAGTACATGCTAATGGTGTTTTTCAGCGGCACGAAAAAGTTTACAACTAATGTTTTGCCGTCTACTTGGAAAAAGATGCCTCCGTAACTTGTATAAAAATTGTATTTTGCATAAACCATACTTTTAGCCTGTGACGTAACTAGGGTTGTTTCCCGGGATTTCCCTGGAAATCAGCTAATTTCGAGAGATCGATTTCCCGGGAAAATATTTCGGGATCCCGGGAAATACATAATATTTGTGATTTAGCTACAGCAAAGATATTAATAGGGTAGATATGTCGCTCTTTTGTATTATGTGTAATTTCGGTTTCAACAATAAACAAATTGTAATTGAAAGACTTCGATTTTCTATTGTCTTAACGACCAATAGAAAACGCATTATAAAATTCTTGTCTAAATTGGCTGGCAAAAAGAATAAAATTATATTTAAATAAATAAGAAAATAATGTAAAACGGCTTCTTAAATACATTCAGAAAAGATCTAAAAACTAATAAAATTATTTTTTAATCTATTCTGAATGTATTTAAGCAATCATTTTACATTAATTCCATATTTGTATGTAAATTTTATTATATTTTGAAACATTTTGCCAACCAATTTAGACAAGAAATTATAGTGCGATTTCTATTGGTTGCTAAACAGTAAACTTCGTTCGTTGCTAATAAAATACAATGCATTGCAATTACACTCTTCAATTGTTAGTAACGATCGAAGTTAACGGACATGTTTACCGAAGTAATCATAAGCTCGGTAACATCAGGTCCGAATATCTTATCAAGTAATCTTATCAAGTTACTTCTGCTAAAAGAAGAGGGGTCAAACTAGAGTGCTGTTCAAAAATGGGACACCTAAATTTTTTAATAATTTATTACGTCTTGTCGTGATCTCTGTCCAGAGCATGTTTTCATGAATACCCAAGTTTTATAGCTCATTAGAATCTTTGGAAAGTTAGCTTTTAAATGATATATGCCTTCTTGCTGTACAGTAAATATAAAAGGCAGGAGAAGCGATTGAAATTGATGAAAATGTAGCTGTCCCATTTTTTTATCACCACTGTATGTATTTACATGTTATATTACCCTCGAGTTATTCTAAAATATTGTTGATAATCTATCATCAATGTATTCGGCTTATAAACCTTACTAATTTATTTCCCGGGAAATGATTGAATGATTTCCCGATTTTTCGGGATAAACAACAACCCTAGACGTAACAGTGCTTTCTATGTACGTTCGTTCTAGTCTTTATAATTACAGAATATTGGGTTTCTATGGATCAAGATACAGGCATATCAAGATATAAAAACGAAAAGCTTGAATTTTCCGTATAGCAGTCCTTGGATTTTCCGTTTCGTCTAACCGAAAAGACAAAAGTAATTGACTTTGACCAACATTCTTCTTCAATTAGAATTAGAATTGCATCATAAAAGTTCAGTTACAATTATAGTTACAATTACTGCAATTGTTCCAACACTGGTGCCTCGCGCATGTCCGCCGAAGACTGATTGTCAATGTGATTAAGTCTTTCCGTGTGTCAAAGGAAAAATAAACCCGTCTAACAATTTTTGAAGAAGAAAACGCCATTGGAGCGATGAAGAAGTCGGTTAGTGGCCACTAATGTTTCCTTGTCGACAGCTTGAATATAACAGTTTTTGTTAAAATCATAGTAGTCACCGCTGAGGCACCACACGTGTTTTGTACAGAGTTCCTGACAAGCTTTCATAGTCGGTTTGCTGAATTTCACCTCATAGTAAATGCCAGGCGTATACCAGCCTCTCATGACTGTATAACCCGAACTCGGATCACATGGCAAACCAAACGCCACCTCACCAGCTTTCGGAAGGACTCCTTTGACGTATACCATTCGCCTGCGTGAACTTTGCTTCAGACGGCATTCTTGACTTCTCTTTACGTAATGACCGCCAACACATTGAGAAGTCAGCATGCAATGAAAGATGCATTCAGTTGCTCCTCTGGATTGCATTTTGAGATTGAAATCAAAGTTCGATAACGTGTGATTGTTCATAACTGTAAACTCGGTAAATATAAGTTGAGCAGTTTGGATAACAGAACTACATAATAAACAGCTGGTGATGAGAGCACACAGGCAGTGTGATGCCATTCCAGTTCCACCTCTAGGAGTGACAACTGACAACTGATGTGTGGTGGTGAGGGTTTGATCCTGCCAACTGACAGAGTTGCGTAAGTGGCTCGTAGCTCAGATGGTTAGAGCACAGGTCTAGTTAACCTTGGTCGTAGGTTCGAATCCTACCAGCCGCACATCTTTTGCATGGCAATTTGATCTATCGTTTATCTAATTTCATTGTTGTTAATTGCATTCACGACATGGTTTAAGATGCTTTGGTGGACAATCGATCCCCGCTACTTGCCTTAATGTCGGCGGTCACAATTGTGACGTGTTATTTATTCATTGATTATTATTGCCTTGACAACTGATGTGTGGTGGTGAGGGTTTGATCCTGCCAACTGACAGAGTTGCGTAAGTGGCTCGTAGCTCAGATGGTTAGAGCACAGGTCTAGTTAACCTTGGTCGTAGGTTCGAATCCTACCAGCCGCACATCTTTTGCATGGCAATTTGATCTATCGTTTATCTAATTTCATTGTTGTTAATTGCATTCACGACATGGTTTAAGATGCTTTGGTGGACAATCGATCCCCGCTACTTGCCTTAATGTCGGCGGTCACAATTGTGACGTGTTATTTATTCATTGATTATTATTGCCTTGACAACTGATGTGTGGTGGTGAGGGTTTGATCCTGCCAACTGACAGAGTTGCGTAAGTGGCTCGTAGCTCAGATGGTTAGAGCACAGGTCTAGTTAACCTTGGTCGTAGGTTCGAATCCTACCAGCCGCACATCTTTTGCATGGCAATTTGATCTATCGTTTATCTAATTTCATTGTTGTTAATTGCATTCACGACATGGTTTAAGATGCTTTGGTGGACAATCGATCCCCGCTACTTGCCTTAATGTCGGCGGTCACAATTGTGACGTGTTATTTATTCATTGATTATTATTGCCTTGACAACTGATGTGTGGTGGTGAGGGTTTGATCCTGCCAACTGACAGAGTTGCGTAAGTGGCTCGTAGCTCAGATGGTTAGAGCACAGGTCTAGTTAACCTTGGTCGTAGGTTCGAATCCTACCAGCCGCACATCTTTTGCATGGCAATTTGATCTATCGTTTATCTAATTTCATTGTTGTTAATTGCATTCACGACATGGTTTAAGATGCTTTGGTGGACAATCGATCCCCGCTACTTGCCTTAATGTCGGCGGTCACAATTGTGACGTGTTATTTATTCATTGATTATTATTGCCTTGACAACTGATGTGTGGTGGTGAGGGTTTGATCCTGCCAACTGACAGAGTTGCGTAAGTGGCTCGTAGCTCAGATGGTTAGAGCACAGGTCTAGTTAACCTTGGTCGTAGGTTCGAATCCTACCAGCCGCACATCTTTTGCATGGCAATTTGATCTATCGTTTATCTAATTTCATTGTTGTTAATTGCATTCACGACATGGTTTAAGATGCTTTGGTGGACAATCGATCCCCGCTACTTGCCTTAATGTCGGCGGTCACAATTGTGACGTGTTATTTATTCATTGATTATTATTGCCTTGACAACTGATGTGTGGTGGTGAGGGTTTGATCCTGCCAACTGACAGAGTTGCGTAAGTGGCTCGTAGCTCAGATGGTTAGAGCACAGGTCTAGTTAACCTTGGTCGTAGGTTCGAATCCTACCAGCCGCACATCTTTTGCATGGCAATTTGATCTATCGTTTATCTAATTTCATTGTTGTTAATTGCATTCACGACATGGTTTAAGATGCTTTGGTGGACAATCGATCCCCGCTACTTGCCTTAATGTCGGCGGTCACAATTGTGACGTGTTATTTATTCATTGATTATTATTGCCCTGACAACTGATGTGTGGTGGTGAGGGTTTGATCCTGCCAACTGACAGAGTTGCGTAAGTGGCTCGTAGCTCAGATGGTTAGAGCACAGGTCTAGTTAACCTTGGTCGTAGGTTCGAATCCTACCAGCCGCACATCTTTTGCATGGCAATTTGATCTATCGTTTATCTAATTTCATTGTTGTTAATTGCATTCACGACATGGTTTAAGATGCTTTGGTGGACAATCGATCCCCGCTACTTGCCTTAATGTCGGCGGTCACAATTGTGACGTGTTATTTATTCATTGATTATTATTGCCTTGACAACTGATGTGTGGTGGTGAGGGTTTGATCCTGCCAACTGACAGAGTTGCGTAAGTGGCTCGTAGCTCAGATGGTTAGAGCACAGGTCTAGTTAACCTTGGTCGTAGGTTCGAATCCTACCAGCCGCACATCTTTTGCATGGCAATTTGATCTATCGTTTATCTAATTTCATTGTTGTTAATTGCATTCACGACATGGTTTAAGATGCTTTGGTGGACAATCGATCCCCGCTACTTGCCTTAATGTCGGCGGTCACAATTGTGACGTGTTATTTATTCATTGATTATTATTGCCTTGACAACTGATGTGTGGTGGTGAGGGTTTGATCCTGCCAACTGACAGAGTTGCGTAAGTGGCTCGTAGCTCAGATGGTTAGAGCACAGGTCTAGTTAACCTTGGTCGTAGGTTCGAATCCTACCAGCCGCACATCTTTTGCATGGCAATTTGATCTATCGTTTATCTAATTTCATTGTTGTTAATTGCATTCACGACATGGTTTAAGATGCTTTGGTGGACAATCGATCCCCGCTACTTGCCTTAATGTCGGCGGTCACAATTGTGACGTGTTATTTATTCATTGATTATTATTGCCTTGACAACTGATGTGTGGTGGTGAGGGTTTGATCCTGCCAACTGACAGAGTTGCGTAAGTGGCTCGTAGCTCAGATGGTTAGAGCACAGGTCTAGTTAACCTTGGTCGTAGGTTCGAATCCTACCAGCCGCACATCTTTTGCATGGCAATTTGATCTATCGTTTATCTAATTTCATTGTTGTTAATTGCATTCACGACATGGTTTAAGATGCTTTGGTGGACAATCGATCCCCGCTACTTGCCTTAATGTCGGCGGTCACAATTGTGACGTGTTATTTATTCATTGATTATTATTGCCTTGACAACTGATGTGTGGTGGTGAGGGTTTGATCCTGCCAACTGACAGAGTTGCGTAAGTGGCTCGTAGCTCAGATGGTTAGAGCACAGATCTAGTTAACCTTGGTCGTAGGTTCGAATCCTACCAGCCGCACATCTTTTGCATGGCAATTTGATCTATCGTTTATCTAATTTCATTGTTGTTAATTGCATTCACGACATGGTTTAAGATGCTTTGGTGGACAATCGATCCCCGCTACTTGCCTTAATGTCGGCGGTCACAATTGTGACGTGTTATTTATTCATTGATTATTATTGCCTTGACAACTGATGTGTGGTGGTGAGGGTTTGATCCTGCCAACTGACAGAGTTGCGTAAGTGGCTCGTAGCTCAGATGGTTAGAGCACAGGTCTAGTTAACCTTGGTCGTAGGTTCGAATCCTACCAGCCGCACATCTTTTGCATGGCAATTTGATCTATCGTTTATCTAATTTCATTGTTGTTAATTGCATTCACGACATGGTTTAAGATGCTTTGGTGGACAATCGATCCCCGCTACTTGCCTTAATGTCGGCGGTCACAATTGTGACGTGTTATTTATTCATTGATTATTATTGCCTTGACAACTGATGTGTGGTGGTGAGGGTTTGATCCTGCCAACTGACAGAGTTGCGTAAGTGGCTCGTAGCTCAGATGGTTAGAGCACAGGTCTAGTTAACCTTGGTCGTAGGTTCGAATCCTACCAGCCGCACATCTTTTGCATGGCAATTTGATCTATCGTTTATCTAATTTCATTGTTGTTAATTGCATTCACGACATGGTTTAAGATGCTTTGGTGGACAATCGATCCCCGCTACTTGCCTTAATGTCGGCGGTCACAATTGTGACGTGTTATTTATTCATTGATTATTATTGCCTTGACAACTGATGTGTGGTGGTGAGGGTTTGATCCTGCCAACTGACAGAGTTGCGTAAGTGGCTCGTAGCTCAGATGGTTAGAGCACAGGTCTAGTTAACCTTGGTCGTAGGTTCGAATCCTACCAGCCGCACATCTTTTGCATGGCAATTTGATCTATCGTTTATCTAATTTCATTGTTGTTAATTGCATTCACGACATGGTTTAAGATGCTTTGGTGGACAATCGATCCCCGCTACTTGCCTTAATGTCGGCGGTCACAATTGTGACGTGTTATTTATTCATTGATTATTATTGCCTTGACAACTGATGTGTGGTGGTGAGGGTTTGATCCTGCCAACTGACAGAGTTGCGTAAGTGGCTCGTAGCTCAGATGGTTAGAGCACAGGTCTAGTTAACCTTGGTCGTAGGTTCGAATCCTACCAGCCGCACATCTTTTGCATGGCAATTTGATCTATCGTTTATCTAATTTCATTGTTGTTAATTGCATTCACGACATGGTTTAAGATGCTTTGGTGGACAATCGATCCCCGCTACTTGCCTTAATGTCGGCGGTCACAATTGTGACGTGTTATTTATTCATTGATTATTATTGCCTTGACAACTGATGTGTGGTGGTGAGGGTTTGATCCTGCCAACTGACAGAGTTGCGTAAGTGGCTCGTAGCTCAGATGGTTAGAGCACAGATCTAGTTAACCTTGGTCGTAGGTTCGAATCCTACCAGCCGCACATCTTTTGCATGGCAATTTGATCTATCGTTTATCTAATTTCATTGTTGTTAATTGCATTCACGACATGGTTTAAGATGCTTTGGTGGACAATCGATCCCCGCTACTTGCCTTAATGTCGGCGGTCACAATTGTGACGTGTTATTTATTCATTGATTATTATTGCCTTGACAACTGATGTGTGGTGGTGAGGGTTTGATCCTGCCAACTGACACAGTTGCGTAAGTGGCTCGTAGCTCAGATGGTTAGAGCACAGGTCTAGTTAACCTTGGTCGTAGGTTCGAATCCTACCAGCCGCACATCTTTTGCATGGCAATTTGATCTATCGTTTATCTAATTTCATTGTTGTTAATTGCATTCACGACATGGTTTAAGATGCTTTGGTGGACAATCGATCCCCGCTACTTGCCTTAATGTCGGCGGTCACAATTGTGACGTGTTATTTATTCATTGATTATTATTGCCTTGACAACTGATGTGTGGTGGTGAGGGTTTGATCCTGCCAACTGACAGAGTTGCGTAAGTGGCTCGTAGCTCAGATGGTTAGAGCACAGGTCTAGTTAACCTTGGTCGTAGGTTCGAATCCTACCAGCCGCACATCTTTTGCATGGCAATTTGATCTATCGTTTATCTAATTTCATTGTTGTTAATTGCATTCACGACATGGTTTAAGATGCTTTGGTGGACAATCGATCCCCGCTACTTGCCTTAATGTCGGCGGTCACAATTGTGACGTGTTATTTATTCATTGATTATTATTGCCTTGACAACTGATGTGTGGTGGTGAGGGTTTGATCCTGCCAACTGACAGAGTTGCGTAAGTGGCTCGTAGCTCAGATGGTTAGAGCACAGGTCTAGTTAACCTTGGTCGTAGGTTCGAATCCTACCAGCCGCACATCTTTTGCATGGCAATTTGATCTATCGTTTATCTAATTTCATTGTTGTTAATTGCATTCACGACATGGTTTAAGATGCTTTGGTGGACAATCGATCCCCGCTACTTGCCTTAATGTCGGCGGTCACAATTGTGACGTGTTATTTATTCATTGATTATTATTGCCTTGACAACTGATGTGTGGTGGTGAGGGTTTGATCCTGCCAACTGACAGAGTTGCGTAAGTGGCTCGTAGCTCAGATGGTTAGAGCACAGGTCTAGTTAACCTTGGTCGTAGGTTCGAATCCTACCAGCCGCACATCTTTTGCATGGCAATTTGATCTATCGTTTATCTAATTTCATTGTTGTTAATTGCATTCACGACATGGTTTAAGATGCTTTGGTGGACAATCGATCCCCGCTACTTGCCTTAATGTCGGCGGTCACAATTGTGACGTGTTATTTATTCATTGATTATTATTGCCTTGACAACTGATGTGTGGTGGTGAGGGTTTGATCCTGCCAACTGACAGAGTTGCGTAAGTGGCTCGTAGCTCAGATGGTTAGAGCACAGGTCTAGTTAACCTTGGTCGTAGGTTCGAATCCTACCAGCCGCACATCTTTTGCATGGCAATTTGATCTATCGTTTATCTAATTTCATTGTTGTTAATTGCATTCACGACATGGTTTAAGATGCTTTGGTGGACAATCGATCCCCGCTACTTGCCTTAATGTCGGCGGTCACAATTGTGACGTGTTATTTATTCATTGATTATTATTGCCTTGACAACTGATGTGTGGTGGTGAGGGTTTGATCCTGCCAACTGACAGAGTTGCGTAAGTGGCTCGTAGCTCAGATGGTTAGAGCACAGGTCTAGTTAACCTTGGTCGTAGGTTCGAATCCTACCAGCCGCACATCTTTTGCATGGCAATTTGATCTATCGTTTATCTAATTTCATTGTTGTTAATTGCATTCACGACATGGTTTAAGATGCTTTGGTGGACAATCGATCCCCGCTACTTGCCTTAATGTCGGCGGTCACAATTGTGACGTGTTATTTATTCATTGATTATTATTGCCTTGACAACTGATGTGTGGTGGTGAGGGTTTGATCCTGCCAACTGACAGAGTTGCGTAAGTGGCTCGTAGCTCAGATGGTTAGAGCACAGGTCTAGTTAACCTTGGTCGTAGGTTCGAATCCTACCAGCCGCACATCTTTTGCATGGCAATTTGATCTATCGTTTATCTAATTTCATTGTTGTTAATTGCATTCACGACATGGTTTAAGATGCTTTGGTGGACAATCGATCCCCGCTACTTGCCTTAATGTCGGCGGTCACAATTGTGACGTGTTATTTATTCATTGATTATTATTGCCTTGACAACTGATGTGTGGTGGTGAGGGTTTGATCCTGCCAACTGACAGAGTTGCGTAAGTGGCTCGTAGCTCAGATGGTTAGAGCACAGGTCTAGTTAACCTTGGTCGTAGGTTCGAATCCTACCAGCCGCACATCTTTTGCATGGCAATTTGATCTATCGTTTATCTAATTTCATTGTTGTTAATTGCATTCACGACATGGTTTAAGATGCTTTGGTGGACAATCGATCCCCGCTACTTGCCTTAATGTCGGCGGTCACAATTGTGACGTGTTATTTATTCATTGATTATTATTGCCTTGACAACTGATGTGTGGTGGTGAGGGTTTGATCCTGCCAACTGACAGAGTTGCGTAAGTGGCTCGTAGCTCAGATGGTTAGAGCACAGGTCTAGTTAACCTTGGTCGTAGGTTCGAATCCTACCAGCCGCACATCTTTTGCATGGCAATTTGATCTATCGTTTATCTAATTTCATTGTTGTTAATTGCATTCACGACATGGTTTAAGATGCTTTGGTGGACAATCGATCCCCGCTACTTGCCTTAATGTCGGCGGTCACAATTGTGACGTGTTATTTATTCATTGATTATTATTGCCTTGACAACTGATGTGTGGTGGTGAGGGTTTGATCCTGCCAACTGACAGAGTTGCGTAAGTGGCTCGTAGCTCAGATGGTTAGAGCACAGGTCTAGTTAACCTTGGTCGTAGGTTCGAATCCTACCAGCCGCACATCTTTTGCATGGCAATTTGATCTATCGTTTATCTAATTTCATTGTTGTTAATTGCATTCACGACATGGTTTAAGATGCTTTGGTGGACAATCGATCCCCGCTACTTGCCTTAATGTCGGCGGTCACAATTGTGACGTGTTATTTATTCATTGATTATTATTGCCTTGACAACTGATGTGTGGTGGTGAGGGTTTGATCCTGCCAACTGACAGAGTTGCGTAAGTGGCTCGTAGCTCAGATGGTTAGAGCACAGGTCTAGTTAACCTTGGTCGTAGGTTCGAATCCTACCAGCCGCACATCTTTTGCATGGCAATTTGATCTATCGTTTATCTAATTTCATTGTTGTTAATTGCATTCACGACATGGTTTAAGATGCTTTGGTGGACAATCGATCCCCGCTACTTGCCTTAATGTCGGCGGTCACAATTGTGACGTGTTATTTATTCATTGATTATTATTGCCTTGACAACTGATGTGTGGTGGTGAGGGTTTGATCCTGCCAACTGACAGAGTTGCGTAAGTGGCTCGTAGCTCAGATGGTTAGAGCACAGGTCTAGTTAACCTTGGTCGTAGGTTCGAATCCTACCAGCCGCACATCTTTTGCATGGCAATTTGATCTATCGTTTATCTAATTTCATTGTTGTTAATTGCATTCACGACATGGTTTAAGATGCTTTGGTGGACAATCGATCCCCGCTACTTGCCTTAATGTCGGCGGTCACAATTGTGACGTGTTATTTATTCATTGATTATTATTGCCTTGACAACTGATGTGTGGTGGTGAGGGTTTGATCCTGCCAACTGACAGAGTTGCGTAAGTGGCTCGTAGCTCAGATGGTTAGAGCACAGGTCTAGTTAACCTTGGTCGTAGGTTCGAATCCTACCAGCCGCACATCTTTTGCATGGCAATTTGATCTATCGTTTATCTAATTTCATTGTTGTTAATTGCATTCACGACATGGTTTAAGATGCTTTGGTGGACAATCGATCCCCGCTACTTGCCTTAATGTCGGCGGTCACAATTGTGACGTGTTATTTATTCATTGATTATTATTGCCTTGACAACTGATGTGTGGTGGTGAGGGTTTGATCCTGCCAACTGACAGAGTTGCGTAAGTGGCTCGTAGCTCAGATGGTTAGAGCACAGGTCTAGTTAACCTTGGTCGTAGGTTCGAATCCTACCAGCCGCACATCTTTTGCATGGCAATTTGATCTATCGTTTATCTAATTTCATTGTTGTTAATTGCATTCACGACATGGTTTAAGATGCTTTGGTGGACAATCGATCCCCGCTACTTGCCTTAATGTCGGCGGTCACAATTGTGACGTGTTATTTATTCATTGATTATTATTGCCTTGACAACTGATGTGTGGTGGTGAGGGTTTGATCCTGCCAACTGACAGAGTTGCGTAAGTGGCTCGTAGCTCAGATGGTTAGAGCACAGGTCTAGTTAACCTTGGTCGTAGGTTCGAATCCTACCAGCCGCACATCTTTTGCATGGCAATTTGATCTATCGTTTATCTAATTTCATTGTTGTTAATGAGCTCCAGTCAGATGCAAATCCTTTGTTTTGAGACAGTTGTCATAACAATCGCGGTATACAACTATCATGGCAATAAAACTAGAAACAAGATAATCTTACAAGAAGAGAAACAGGCTCTAGCCTTGTAAAAAAGCCAGCAGTAAATCGATGGCTTCCATCTAATGCACGTATTTCCTCTGTCGCCACCATGCAACGTCACTGACGGGTCTCGACATTAGCACTCAACAAGGTTGTTGGCAAAATACGGAACGTCTACCAAAATTAAAATGGAAAAATGCACGCCTGTCCGAAAATGCCCATAATTACATATGATTTTGAGAAAAACAGACATTTTGCATGATTGCAGACTAAACACGTCTTTGTAGAATATCTCTTTTTTTACTGACGCAAAATTAGTTACATCATTAGTTAATGACTTCACAACACTTCATAGAAATTTCAACAAAACATACACTCAGCAAAAGCTAAATCCCCTTCTACAATTTAGAGACGAAAATCTCATCTCTCGAACAGGGTGATGACAAATCACCCTCGTCGCTTCATCACCCATGTCAAATACACTGATTGGAACCTACCATGGCTGCATCTAACTGAGCCGCGTCTTTGCTCTGATTGCGTAAGCAAAATGCTTCTAAACGAAAGATTCGCGTTCTGACGAGACCGCGTCTGTCAAAATCAGCGGGAAATTCGTCTCTTCACCACTTGACAAAATAACTGTCAAATGAGCATTTCCTAATTTGAAATGTTAAAAGCTGATGCAGCAAAATGATCAATACTAGTCAATCAATTGCTTGAGTAATTCTATCTAGATTAGGTGGCAAAAATATTAAACAGAAATCACTGTGATAGCTGCAGTGGGGCATCCATTTCCCAAAGGCTTCTTTCATAGGTCTGTGCCGAGTCTCAGTATACGTGGGATTATGAGCTACATGTTCTTGAATTATTTTGATGTTAATGTTCTATATGAACCTCGATACCGATTTGCGTACATCATGATAATTGTTAGCATTACCGCGCACCAACAATATTTGATCCAACAATTTTAATGAAATTATTAGTTTTGCGTGAAGGCTTTCTTTAAATATGCAGTACCGGTACTTCAATTTAGTACATGATAATATACAGTATTCTTTATTATAGAGCAGAACATCAAAAACAATAAACTTTTCCGCTTCATGACCTCGCGACGAGTTTTGAAAATGCAAGTGGTGGTTTTCGAACCCTTCCCCCGTGTGTGGCAGTCCACGCCCTATTGTCAGGGACTATGCGTCACTTCAATGTTAACTGCGACGAATGGCAATTGCATTGCGATGAATTGTACGACCTTTGTGGAGTAGGTCTACCTCGAACCGATGTGTATCTGTCTGCTAGTTCTTGCTATCTACCAAATTCGATTAGGTAATGCGAGTGTATTGTATGTTGCAGTAATTCCTCGAATGATCATTACAAGTGCTTTAAAACCCTATAATTTTCTACTTTTGTGATAAGATCTTCACATCACACATCAAGTGATATATATACAGTGCGTTCATGAAGTCACTGTGCACCTAATGAATGCATGTGCAGCATTTTGTCGCTTAGAAAAAGATTGCCAGGGCATTATAAATAGTGAAGTTTCTTGTAAAAACATCGACTTCTACATGATCACAAAATATCTATTTCCATCTCATAAAAACTGTTGAAAATCTCCATCTTGTTCACGAATACGAATATCAATTAGACAATTCATATTCTCAAACACTCGGTGAATTTCATTGTGTCTGATAGCGTCAATTTGCTGTCAGTTGTTCCCTCCTAACTCCTGTAGATTTTGTGTCTCGTTTCG
Source organism: Prostheceraeus crozeri (assembly GCA_907163375.1). Classification (NCBI taxonomy): domain Eukaryota; kingdom Metazoa; phylum Platyhelminthes; order Polycladida; family Euryleptidae; genus Prostheceraeus; species Prostheceraeus crozeri. The sequence goes on from CAJQUW010006757.1 coordinate 370,825, forward strand.
GGAAACCTCTTGCTTCACCGCTACTCACCAGCAAAAGTCCAAGACATTCAACTCCGGGGATCTCGGATGTCAAGCTCCTTCAGAAATAACTAACTCTTGTTTGGAATATTCCATTCAAATATCGAACTGAGGAATTGGTGCTATGTGCAGTTGCTCCATCTTTGTTGAAAAAAGCAGTAAAACTCTCATCTTCACTTAATTCGTCGACGAGCGAAGCAATATTTTTTGGCAATAACAATTGAATACCGGCCCAAGCATTCGTATTCTTGACATAAGAGTGTGTAATGGCATCCTAACAAATTCGTGTGGGTTTTCACTAGACCATATTCGGGAACTCTGGCTACTGACATGCCTTGATAGATTGATAGATGAAACCAAGCTTCATCAGAAAAGAAAGTTTTATCGAGAACATTATTTACATTTAGATTTTCCTTGAACCAAACACAGTACTTGAATTACAAACGCTTGTCATGATCGGCATCCTTCAATTCATGTTGGCCAGAGATGCGGTGCGGATATAGGCCTATGTTCTTTCTTGCAGCAGGATGAGCGGCCCCGGAGAGGACCCACTTCTTGGCATAAGCGACACATCGACTTGTTTGGGCAATAAAGTCATGGCTTCAGAAATAGCATTTTCAGGAATAACTTTTTATCTGTTAAGATTAATGATCGATCTAAGTGTGATGGATCGCGCACCGAGCCAGCTTCTCTGAACTCACTGATTCGACTGCAATCAGCATTTCGATGAGGTAAATCAGTTGTAGGAAGTTTTTCTAAAAACTCCTTCACTTCATTAGTATTTTCCCCATTGGTGCGGTAAACATATTCAACCAAGAAGTTTCTCTCTCGCATTGACAGCACCATGTTTAGCTTCGAAATGCAACGTACTGATTTTTAGTGAATTAGTAGACAACAGATGTGAAGTTCAATTCAAATTCTAAATCATGTCGAATGTCACAACCCACTCAATTGCGCTTCTCAAACGAGCCAGTGGCTCTGCATGTGTTAGATATCTGCAATTGCAAGATTACGACTGCTTTCTTTCCAAGACATAGCTTAGAAGAGGTGCACAGTGACTTTATGAACACGCTGTACTATCGATATTTGATCAATTTTAAGGATAAAAGTACCCTTTTTATGATATCTGTTTTCATATTTGCTATCATATTTTTGTATATTCTGCATGATCTCCGAGTTTCAAGTGCGATTGTTATTGTTTAAACATAGTGGTTTAACATACTGTTATACAATTGGTTTTGTGATTTCGAGTAATATCCGTAAGTAAATGACCGAAATAGTATACAGTACGATGAGTGGCACAAGTTGCCCATTTGATGGGGCAACGTATGGCATTTTTGGCGGGTCCTACTGTCAAAAGTATAGCTAGAAAAAATTTCAAAAAATATGTGCGTTATTTATAGAAACCTGAAGTTAAGCACCATGAGAGTTTACAGTTCTAAAAAAATTTCCCTTGGTGAAATCTCAAAAAACGCAAATAAGTGGCACAAGTTACCAAAGTTGACGGCACGCAAAACAGAAAATCGAGACCAACACTATTCAATCAGGCTCGTGTTGTTAAGCTTTCAGATGATATAATTTTTTCGAATTTCGACAACATTTGGTACAGTTTTACACAATTAATACGTTTGCTTCATTTTTCGCTAACTTTCGCGTCAAAAATGTTTTTAACGGTCAACTGCACACAACTTAATGACTTTTGCTGTATTAACGCTGCAGCTTTCGAGTTTGGTCTTAAAAGAATGCTGGTGTTATCAGCTCCAAGAATATGTAAGTTTTATCAAGATCGGCCCATCCGTTCACTGACAAACTTCAAATTTGTATTACTCCCACACTCAGTCATTCGATATGTCGTCATTTCCCTCGCTTGAGGTCAGAATTTTTCGAATCTCTAGGGCCTATTTCAATTTGAGGCACCTAACCTTAAGATTCTTAGAAATGACGTTAGTGCATTTCAAAGTTGAGGCTAGGTTCCCTAAGATGATGCTAGGTCACTTAAAGTATGTGAGATGGTGACTCAGCATCAAGAGAAACTTATACACGTCATTCGCTTATATTTGTGTTCGTGATGCTCGTAGATTTTCGTTTCCGACACTAATTTTGCAGTAAATGAAATCTTCTACAGGGGATACCTCAATGAAAGTTCGCAACCTCACTACCTAAAGGTTAGGTACCTGACGTCATGCTCCCTTAAGGTGGATAACCGTATTTCATTCTTAAGGGAGCATTATCTTAACCTAACGAACTCCCATCAGGTATTAAACAAAATATCAAGCAATGTCTTGCGCGGGTCAAACAGATATCTTACCTAACGTAATGTATCTACACCATTAAAAGTAAGCCCTTAAATTTATGAATGAATCTAGAGACGAATGACGTTCTATTTACTGCAGAATGCGTATTGGTAGCAATAAGATACGTGTAAATAAAAACAGATGCTATTCTCAAAATGGGTGATAAAGATCGCCGTTGGTCCTCAAGATGGGTGGCATAAAGTTCTAGATGACAGGTAGTCCATTGGCCACATTTGTAGGAGAGAATAAACTGTGACTAAAGAAGCATTTAAAGCACAGAATATTTAAGTCTGTGGTTTTAAGATAATTAAATTATCGATCTTTATGAAGTCCCACATATAAAAGGCCATGAAACGAAATGTAGGAAACTTTCTTTTATTTCTAATTGATGTAGTGCATGCAAATTGCGTCATACATTGCAAAGCTCATGAATTTATAGGTTCGTTGACCGGTGGATTATCGCCTGAATTGAACTTAGTGAATAGTAGTAGCCCAGAGAATAATTTGTCAAATGCCCGGGTTTATAGGCGCTCATCCGCTATCCTACTGTTTCTTCACTTTGTTACGAAGATAGCAAAGGAATAATGCGTAATACACGTGCATTATGTTACTAAAATAGTACGTTACATTAAATTTTCGCGAATATCTGGAATATCTTAAATTTTCTTGTGCAACAATTTATTGGTAGCTTTCATATGTGGTTTCGACTGATCACAACCAACCACCTGAGAAACTGAAATATATATGCCAAAGTTATCTATGAAACATCAGTTTTACACGGTATAAAGTTTATCAATATTGAACCAAAACTTCAACACGAGAACTTCATTCGAGAATGCATTTTCTTTGTGCAATTATTTTTGAAACGGTCTGCATATTCTTAATTACCGCATTGTCTTATATCACAAAGAAACCTACTATGTACCATATAAAGACTCACTTTTCATTCATTGTAAGCATTGCATAAAATCTGCTCGGCATCATACAGCGTTCGATAATCATCGAAAGTTATGATATCAACTTTCCGATAACCAGTAAATAGGTTAGGTAGCTAATTAGGTAGGTGTAGTGCCACCTTACTCTTTACCTTAAGATTTGCCACCTAACACAAGATTGAAACAGGCTAAGATTACTACCTTAAGGTACTTTGAGATTTCTCGCCCTTTTCATGATGTAGAATGTTAGGTAAGATATCTATTCCACCCCGTGACAGCCAGAGACAATGTATGATTGTTATGCTGGTTTGAAGTGCGGCAATGACCATGAGATACGAATGCGCGTTAGCGCATGAGTATCTATGGTCATTGCCGCACGCCAAACCAGTATAATAATCACATTGTTCAATAGAAATAGCGTGCGGACAATGATTGTCTGCACGCCTTTTGGCATTGTCAGAACTATGACTTTTGCATTTCTATTGAACAATGAATTGTTTGATTGCTTGTTATTCGATTAGATACTTCAACTGTGCTGCTTTGAAATTGTAATACGCTTATCCATAGAAATCAAACTTTTCGCTTTGTTTACTGAGACTATAATGAACAACAGCTGTTTGTTGATGGAAATTTCAGTTGCTCGGCTAGGTGCCAATTGATAGATCTTTGGAAGAGTCAAATCACTGAAACACGCAACAGTTATAAATGCTTCCCGCATGGCGATTAATTGTAAGTTATTTTGTCAGAATGCTTTCATATGTAAAGAGAAATAATAATGACCGTGAATATTTACGAAGTTCACAGATAAGCTGCCGGTGCCTTGCAATGCTCAACCACTAGAAGCCGCCATCGCATAGGTACCGTTGTCATGATAGCGAATGTCCGTCCACGACGTTCTGCTGTTTTCATTGTCCGTGGCCGTTCTAGTCATTTATTATTATAGAGCATTGGATTTCTATACGCTTATCCACCTTATAGGAGCATGACATTAGGTACCTAATCGTAAGGTAGTAAGGTTAAGTACCTTGAATTGAAATATACCCCTGATCTGCAGACGGGGCACCTGTAGCTGTCTGCTCTGCACCTGTTCACAAACAATAGTACAATTCTTCACGTCGTATTTGCTGACGCTGGCGTCCGATAAAGGGATCGACAAGATCTTTACAACTCAATCAATGATGATAGGAGGACAGGCGAGTACCGACATGAATGATCAGCTATGAAGCAACAAACTTTCAATCACTAATTGCTCTATTTAATTAGGCAAACCACACTGTTTCCTAAGCCTCGTGTCTCGACAAGTCAAGTGAATAAATTTAATAATCAATCAATTATGAGCTCACGATTAATTTATATGAAAATAAGTAAAAGATGAAACAGCTTTTCGTGGTGTGCAACAATTTAGGAAACGGACTGTATTATTTAAGTACAGTTTTAAGTATTATAATCAATACAATCTTATAGCTTTCTTTGTACAAGAAGCAGGTTTGGAAAATTATCTTCATGAAAAGTAATAATTCTTTACTTACTGTGAAATATTTGTCTCTGTTGGACGATGTTTGATGTAATCTGACAGAAACGACAGTGAGTCAAAAAGGCGCCATTTTGTCCTTTTACCACCGGGAGCACCACTTCTTTCTACCATCGCCTTTTTCTTCTTTGTAAACGTATCCCGGAGGTATCGCCATCTTTCCCTGCACTCCTTCTCCGATTTTTGCACTGTTTCTGCTATCGCTTTCCATGATTGCATCGATATGTTTTTATCCTTGTATTCTTGGCTGTTAGTAACATAAAGATTTGGAAATTTTCTAACAGCTTCGATGAGACAGTCATCAAACTCCATAATGTGAATGCTTGCACCTTGAATTTTGTAGAATGACTTTACAGTCTTGTGCAATAAGGAAATAGTTGAATGTATCCCAACTCGCCTTATTTTGCGTACGGACACTGGCGTAGAGAGTCGCATATGTGGGTGAGGCGATGATGCGAGTCACGTGTTAGTGATGACGGTGAATGACGGGGAAACTCCCTCTTCCCTTGGCTACAACGTCCACATCGTCAATGCGCAATCCGCATTACGGACGACTATAAACCGGCCCTTAGGCACTGATGTAGGAGTTACACGTCATGATGGCGGACTTCCCTAAACTGATGGAACCTCTCTGCCAGCCAGGCGAGAGCAATACGGGGAGACGTGTCGCCCTTAATAAAAGGACTGTCTGACAAGCATTTAGATAGAAATCTGTGCTGCCAAGTCATGATAAATAAATAATTTACCATGGATGTGTTATTTGTACTTCATGAAATGACCGTCGTGCACACATTTCTTCAATGACAAAAAGTTTACGGTACTTCAGCTGAATATCATTTATATCAGAGGAACATCTTTCTTTAAGGAAGATCTATTTGCCCCGAAACAGTAGCCTATGAGCTTTGTCGTAACCGGCCAGAATTAAAGAAAAGTTGCCTCTCAATAGTTATTATGCAGCTTGCCATAGCGTGACAACCGTTCGCGCGTATAAAAATTTGGGATCATTCTGAATAATTGGGTGGAGTGATCACTTTTACCCTGAAACTCGCTATCATGGATCAATTTTTATATCAATATTTCTACTCTTCGATAGAAAATTTACATTTGAAGCGCCATGAAAACTATCACGGAAAGCAGGCTCCGCTGTATTTAGGTCATCTCGTTCAACCAGCGTGCGTTTAACAATTACCAATTTGTCAATCATAACAATAGCACTTCTTTCAGAATGATTTTATAATCAGTTTGTGTGTTTGTAGTCAGTTGTTTTTTGTCATCTATATTCATTTTTGAACTAAAGTTCCGATTCTTTCAAGTTCATGTATTGACTTCGGCTTATTGATAAAAAATTATTTGGTTAATCCTCTGTTTTTACAATTGACTAACGTTGAATAAATAAACAGTATATTTTTTCAACCAAATAAAATTAAAGTTAAAGTATTAGATTGCTACATAGTTGTTATCAGTGGCATCAATTTGTATTTGTGATTGGGGATGAGCCATATCTGACATGATAATGTGTGATAACAAATCTTTTGATATATTTAGCATAGTAGGGGCCTCCTGTATGATGCTAAACCAGGGATGCGGAATCCTATCATTTTTATAGGACTCCCACTCCCACTTCGGGATTTGATTGGACTCCAGCTTTTGATAGGACTCCGACTACGGGTGGCAAGTATATCAGCCTTAGTTTTTGTAACCTACATCATAGCTGAACCTGGTTTTAGTGATCACTGCTGTATCAAATCAATCATTTTCTATGAAAGTTTACTAACTTTCACTTGTTGGTGTGTGCTTTACACGGCTTTTCTCCAGTCTCTAACACGCAGGCAAATCCCCCACCATTCTCCAAAGAACATGAGGACAGTTTCGACTTTAATATGCGTTATAGAGGAGCCATCACACACGACTCATGTTAGGGTAAGAGGCAATGTTCTCAAGCAAACTAATATTTTACTTTTGTCTGCGATGTGACCTTTGGTGGGTAGGTGTGATCGAGGCAAACAAAACAGTGACAGCTAATGCACGAGGATGAATATTTTGTTTGTATTATTTTACGGGTCCAGTTTAAGGCCGGAGTCCGGAGTCCTATCAATTGATAGGACTCCGACTCCGGCAAAAATCATCATAATCTCTTTCCCATCAAGCATTACTAACCACATTGCGTGGCGGGAACCTTCCGGCTGGTTTCATCAACTGGGTGTCATCATTTCTTAAAGACAGGTTCTTCCGGATCAGTCTTGACAACATTGCTCACAGCACGTTCCATAAAATGACTTCTGGTGTGCCACAAGGCTCAGTCCTTGCACCACTTTTGTTCTCCACACATATGGGCTCCCTGGAACCGGCTGAATCTCATACTCTAATGCTCAAATATGCAGATGACGTTCTGGTCAGTATCCCAGTGTTCAATCTCTACAACCCGGATCAAATTGTATTATCAGAGATTATGAACATTTCCCACTGGTCCGATACGCATGGTTTATCGCTCAATACGGACAAAACAAAGTACATGTTTATTCGAAAAGGAAATTCACCGAACAATTATCATCTGCTGACATTGAAATTGTAAGCGAATTCAAGTTTCTAGGTATGGTTTTTAATGAAGCATTCAATTGGGATTCTCACAGCAATTACGTATGTAAGAACGCCAGCAAGAGAATTTATGCACTCAGACGTTTAAAAGAGGCTGGGTTTTCGAAGCCAAACCTGATTCTGGTGTACAACGCATTCATTAGATCCACCTTGGAGTATAACTCACCTGTCATGATCGGCCTGAACAATAAAAATTCCAAGAAGTTTCAAAAACTTGAAAGACAATGTCACCGAATTATTTGCGGTAACGAATGCCGAAACAACTGCATCGGCAGTCTCCAAGATCGACGCAAAACCCGAGCATTGAAAGTCTTCAACGAACTTCTTGAACCTCAAAGTTGTCTACACCACTTGATACCGAGACGTCTTCCTTACTCGGGACATCTCGAAATGCCTTTTTGCCGAACACATAGGAGAGCTCAATCCTTCATTCCATCTGGTGTATCCCTCTTCAACTCTTCATGAACATACTGATAACATTTCATGTTGAAAATGTGCATATGTATTTATTACTTCATGCATTTAATTCTGACTTCTGTAATCCTTTCTGTATAATCTGATTGCATGTAACTTCATTCTGAAATTTTGTGATTCTCATTAACTGAATAAAACGCATTTTTATTATTATTATTATTAAAATGACAGGACTCCGACTCCGGCAAAAGTGACAGGACTCCGAGACTCCGACACCGCATCCCTGTCTTGAACTACTATTGTCATGTGTTTCACAGTCGATGGGTCATGTAATGACATTTATTATCAGTTGATTATCTTTATAAATTGAAAATACAGTATACAGAGAATATGCTTGAAATGTACTCGTTCTTGTAAATTGATCCAGAATGATTGGATGTCACTTTGCCTGAAAGTTTATTCTTTGACGTTTCGTCGTTATCATTGGATGAATATCAGTAGCTACAGGATGGTAGGGTTTTTCCAATTCACACATTTCGTTCGGACAAAAAAATCAAATCCACATAATGATGTGCTTTCTCCTCGCTCGCATGCTCCTGCATTGAGACTATTTGACTTTCTTAAGTCTCGCGAAACTGATTCGACCGGGCAGGCAACATAATCGGGGTCATCTGATGTATTTGCAGACATGGTGGGCCGGGCATCTTTCTGGGACAGAACTCCTGAACTCAAGCTTGTGATTTTCGTTATAGATTTCCGTTTCGATTTTGGCATGTTTCTAAAATGAAAATGTAGTTATCTATTTCACTGGAGGATATATACTATATTATGGATAAGGAAAAACCTTACAAACGAAGGTTAGTAGTAAAAAGGCAGCATTATCTATTGTTAGTAGAATTCAACAAATGACGAAAAATTGACAGAAATTTGGAAAATGGATTTCTCGTTAGGTCTATTTCAGTTGTCGAATGCATTTGATTTTAAACGGTTTGTAACAATCAACTTTCACTTAAATTTTGGTCAACTGGAGTGATTCCTTCACAGTCGTTTTAATCTGTTGCAGATATTGCAATAATTAATATAAAAATTTGATTTTATTTGATAAGCAAAAGATTTAAGAAGATCTGTTAAGACCTCTACACTTAATTATTGATTTAAATCTCTTTTATTTTCTGTATCAGGTTCATTGACATTCGGTGCATGTTCTTGTAGTACCAATTCCTTCATAATGCTCCCTAAATACCAACAAGTAGGCCTACTGTTTGAACAATTATAATATAAAAATGTCATGCGAACTAGTATCCTCTGAAAATGTGATGGCGTAATAAATAAGAGATAATGTATCTCACTTAGCATTTTCGCTGATTTCATAATTCCCTTTCATCTGTTGTTATTATTTTGAAATTCATTATATTGTGCAAATTGCCTCCCGATAAGGCATTTCTGGAAATTGAAGGAGTAAATTTATTATAAATTATTTGCATGCAGCTCTAAGCTAAAAGATCTTCTCATTGCCTATCTAAATGGCTAGGTGCATCGACATCGCTCTGTCAAAATGTCATATCTCAAATTTTCTTTTTTTTTGAGAAATAGTTTGATAGAGTTTTTACATTTTATGTCTTTACAAATGTCTTTACTAAGGCGATGGGAGCCGATAGCGATTGACGATAGCCGTGAGCCAGTGCTCACGGAGACAACAATGTGTCAATGAGCAATTTTAATTTCCTGAAACATTGCAAAACCAAATTTGACTTGCTCATCTTTGAAATGTTATTCATTCAAGACATCTGCCCCCAGCTAAATAAACAGCGGGACTCCATCACCGCAAAGTTGCTGACATAACCTGATCTGTTCCCCTATCTCATCGCGAGATTTCACACATGCCTGTATTTGTCATCTTATCACCGTTCCATTCTTTAATAGTAACTTGTAACTTCATTTCTCATTCCACTGAAGATGTTTGAAGTATCAAACGAAACGTTTGGTTAAAATGAAATTCGTTTTCTCTTACTCGCTATTATTTGTTTCTAAGAATTGTTACCAAGTATGAGATATGCAAAGTTTTGCAGTTTTGAAGAATTAATTGCCACGGAATTGAGTGGTCATGATTGTAATGCAGAAGGAATTATGATATTTTACAGATTCTCAGTGTCATGACAGCCTTGAAGATTTAATGTTTGTTAAATTAGCAATTCGATGGGTTCCTACTTTTATGCTCAACCAAAGCTCAAGAGTGTACTTTTTTTAAGCGTGATCATATCACAGACAACCTGCCACTGTTACAGCAAAATCAGATAATCAAAGACAATGATTTCAATTAACTTTGAAAGATGTAAATAGGTTCACATCACTATTCAGATTCAAGAAATGAAACATGAATTTATTGAATCATAGAATCATGCCGGTGAAAATTGAATTAAAAACTTGAAATTTCAACCAAGAAAGCACGAATAACATCGCGACTTTTGCATGAAGAGTTCCATTATAATACGAATCATGAAATTCCCTTGATAATCAGCTTAATTTCCGCTTGGTCAGGATACTTATTAGCAAATATTCATTCCTTTTGATATCCAACCTGTTTCATACTACTTATAAAGAGGAAGTCATCTCGGTACGTATTCGAAATACGTAGGCAATGCGTTCCAGTCTATCTTGAGTCTAATTATTGATTGTGGTGCCAGGTGTACCCAAAGCGAGGCATTGAAACCTCTGGGGATTAGGGACCAGTCCATTAAGTTTAAACCAATTTTAAAAAACTGCCAATAGTGACAAATCAAAGTCGTTATGGACTTCTTCTGTACTTTTAGCTTTCACCCAGAGCGTTACGTCATCTACATATTTAATAACACCAGTACCATAGTCTTAAGTTAAATATTCTGCATGAAAGTTGGCGCTTATAGCCATGTGATCGAAAAACGAACGACAATGGCAGTATAGCCACCGATACGCTAGGCCTACTTGCTGCGAATCTGCACAGACAAAATTGACGATGACCGCCGAGCAATCGAAACTTGTTCGGAATTTTATAGTTGGTGCTGAGTCTGCTGCACCTGGACCACTTACCCAATCTCCTTTGACTTTTCGAAGGCAACTTTACCTTGGACAAGGTAGAGGAAGCCGGTGAGAATAGGTTTTGAGACGGAGACATAATCTGGTATTGCTAGAGTATTATTCAGCACCTCAGCTGTAGAACTTCAATTTAGTGCGATGGGATTAGCGTATGAGATACTGCAGAGGAATCTTGGAGTACAGGCGGGGAAATGCAAACAAGTGAACAGATGAACTACGAAATATTACTGTATGATAACGATAGATTTATTGCATCACGGATATGTTTTAAATTATTTCAGCATCACGCATTTTGTTATTTCTTAATAAAATACGAAGGTCATTTAATTTACTTCATGATCAGCATTCCCATTATTTCATAAATGCATCACATTCATGGGATGTTAGCATAGGTCTACATAGTCATCTACATAGTCACATTATCTAAACGTGAACTGCCTCTGCAATCTTTCGATAATGTAAATTTAATGTCAAGTATTGTTTATTATGTAGTAAGTATAGCACTATTTACTTAGGCTAGTAACGGATTAAACGGAGTATAATACAAACATCGTCACAATTCTCTAATTTGGCTAAAAATTGATTTTTTTTTCTCGAAAATATTTCATCGAATTTTGATAATCATAAATTTGTTTTTGATTGTAAATGCTAAATATGTCTATATTAACGACTTAATTGATGAGCATACATAGTTTCAATCGAATACAAAGATAATAAAGAACCGTTTTCAATTAAACATGGTTTTCATCCACCCTGTCAGTCACTAATGTAGGGGAATAATTTCGTGTTCTAACTTGAGCGCAAATCTGATTGTAGCGCACCGCATGTTTATTTAATCTGCAATAGGATTTTCTCAATGAGGCCAGATCTCCATGCCTTGGCTATGCCTCAGACAATCCTATTAAAGATAATGTTCAGATGTAATGATAGTCTTATGACTACTGCAGGTTACATTTCAAGATTGACATGCAAGCTTTGGCTTATTAAATTGTGATTTCAATAATGAAATTGAATTTTGTTAGTGACTTTGCGACTTCAAATAAAGAAAAAAACAATTTCAAAGGTAACTCACGAGACAATAGGATTTCAAAAGCTTCTCAGGGCTATCGAATTCAACTAACTTACTCATACGAATAAATAGGACTAAAAATTGATATTGATGCTCCATTATGTTGCTATATAAAGATTGCACAACTTGAATAAATTATGATCAACTTTGTCTAAGAATTAATCATCTTTACTTCGGCTTTAGTCAAATAATTGGTACTTCATTCTCAGTCAAAGGCAGAAGTTGAACGAGTTCAAATCCTACTAATTATTTTTAGCACGAAGACATTTCTAATCATTCAGGATACGCTTTTTCGAAAAAGGTGTTGTGTGGTAGGGTGGTTGTCAACTCAGCAATGATTTGAAGTAGCGTGTACTCGACATGCTCCTCTACAGTCTGCATCATCTTATCCATCATCTTTTCATCAACTTTGATGATTGTTGCACCAGCCCGAGAACGGACAACAATGTCTACGTGAGAGACTCGACTTGTTGGTGGTGATCAATACTAATCTCCATCAATGTAACTGATGGAGAACTGATGTCAGTAAGACTGATGTCCCCTTTGAACAAGCTGACATTTGCAGGTGTCATGCGATATCATAATTTCCAAAAAATCAATTCTGCTCATGAAACATAATCAGTTTCTGATGGTAGGAAAGTCCTTTGATGAGCAAAGCCGTGATGCTTCTCTTACAGAGCCAATAGGGTACTTGTAGGGTACAATAGGGTTAATGTGTCTTAACACGTCTCACATGAAAACCTAATGCCACTCTTGAATGCACAGTATTTGTCCAGGATATAAAATTGTCATGATTTTACTTTGTCGATATCTTCTGCGCTGTGTCTTTCATGAATTTCTAAGTTCTTGCATGATTCTCTGACTGTCCCTATTGAAATCCAAAACATGTATAATTGTAATAAAATAGACCATTCATTTGAGACAGCGAATCACGCATTAATCCTCCGTCTCATCTATCAGGTCGGTCCTTCTCGAGTGGTTGATCCAATCAGGATGCTTGTTGGATTCACTGACTGTCTAAGTCCGTGCGATCAACGCTACCCTCAGACAGGTCATCCGATCAAGGTAGGCACGGAAAAGTCAGACTATATTATTAAGGCGACCAACTTATCTAGAGGACATCCTGCTGCTAATGGCCAGGTCAGTAGTGCATCTAAGCCGATGAGTTTTCTTCTTTTGACTTCTTCATTTAGCGGTACTCCAATGCATGGTTTCCCAAAGTATTGGGCGCCCCCCAAAGGGGGCGCGACAAACTTTTCGGTGGCGCGCGACGCAATGACTTCTTCCAAGAATGCTTCATTTATTCTATGACCCAGTTTTGTAGAAATACGCAGTAGAGCGCCAGAGGCCACAGAATTCAGTATTTTGTTTATCTGCTTCGGTTTGCTAGAAATGTGATTAATTCGAAATCGACAGCACATCAAGAAACCTGTTAAGTGGACAAAACAGAATTCCTAATACCTTACAGAGATAGGATAAAAGTCGTGCGTCGCTTGCGGATTAATGTGAGTTCAAGCAAATTGCCTCGATTGCCACAATTCCTTCAGGTTCGAAGAATTCAGATCATTGCGCACAAGTTTTCTCCATGATGTTGGCCCTTCCGATCAAAATTAGTTTACCTGATGACTCCACCATTCTCTTCTTAGCATTTCTCACTGCATAGTGCATACACTGGATCGAATGTCAGGCAAGACAGTGATGTGTGTTTTGGTGTGTGCGAAGTGATATCACAGCACGCACGCATCTCTCACTGGCTCTGGTGTCCTCTGCTGACAGCTTATTGTTTGCCATTTCCAATAGCAAGCGATACACGAATTATCCATTCGAGAAGGAGCAAGTTGTCTAATTCTGTGATGTGCCATTTCGATATTAAGGCTACATATAACCCTTCCTTTCTAGGAAACCGAAGCGCGCGCAGATGGATCTAATTACCGGTATGTCACTGCATGTGCTCTTCGAATCCCTTGTTCGTTTTGCATCTACATACTTGTGCGGAATGGAATTCTCTCGTCTCACATATCTGAAACGCAAATTCCGCAACCGCCTCAATGTTTCTTCAGATCTTCGGTTGCAACTTTCTTCGAAGAAGCCTAATTTTAGAAAACTGTCCAAACAGGCTCATCTTTTTCATTGAGGCACAACTTTTCTGTACGAACGTTTTAATAAATGTGCTTAAGTTCCATTCCGGATGCTGCTTTCTTTTCCCTTCACCATGTACACTTTTGTTAGATAAACTGTCAGAGATGATGTTTTGTCTTTAGTGAAGCAGTAGTAGGGTGTCCAATCCCGGAGCAAAATATCAATCCCGGGATTACGATCCCGAATTTTCTCAATCCCGGGATCCCGGGATATCCCGGGATTGAGAAATTATTATCAGATTCATGCAGATTGCGTTTTTTGCCTACTATTTTGCCTTTGTATACGTTGGTTTTGATGAAATAGACGTACCAGCTCCAAACGTTACTAAAAAACTAATTGTCAACTGCAATTGAAAATCATTATTTATGATTACGAATGTTAAAACTTTCTTATATCCTTATTTTACCAGATGAGACAAATTAAAAAGTAAGCTTTCACGTCATGTGCACTTGCACATAAATTTATCATTTTATTTCATTTTAACACTGATTAATTACATGATCAATAAAGTGATTCGAAGTAGGCCTATAACAACATAGCAGGAACTGAAATTCTAACAAATTTATACTTTTATGAAACTTTGTTTGAAGTACCACTTCAAAACGCACATGTCGTTTAATGTGCGATCGCTGATTCGGTTTCTTATCTTTGAAGAAAAGGTCCCAGCAATGTTAAAGGCCCGCTCACACTCCACGCTTGTTGGTGGCATGGAACGAAGCCATCCAGTCACAAATGTTAGGAACTCACCTCTGACCTTTGTTGTAAGGAAACGATCCAATTCCTTTCGCACGACGGATTCTATGGAGGAGGGCTCATTTAGTGAAGTATTCGCTGACTTTGAATCAAGGAAGCGCTGCAGCTCCTCGACCAATGTTGATGCAGGCGCGGATTCTGCCTCGGTCGAGGTTTGTTCCGAGTTTGAAGAGACGGAGATCATGTCGAGAGTAAACTTGGTGCGCGTAACTAATGTAAGGAGAAACTTGGTAATTTGTTGCACAGAAACGTTCTGCAAGTCCCCAGACTCAAGGAAGAGTAACACTTGAGTCATAACGTGAGTTCTCTCAGTCATCCTCGCTGTCAATCGCTGGTAGAGTTCGGAGGCCAACGAAGATTCCTCAGCTGCTTTCTCTAATTTCATCTTAACAAAATCGATGACACGACTGGCAACGACTAAATCACTGTCTCTTCTATTCAGCCCGTTGACGGCGGTCTTGATAGGTTGGAGAGCAGTACACACATTTCTCACAGTGTTGCATTCTTGATCAGTCTGAGCCAAAGATTCTTTTGACAAGGCGATCAAGGCTTGCCGAACAAAACTGTGAAGTTCAACGTAACGCTCCAACATGGCAAGTAAACTATTCCACCGGGTGCGATAATCGGCAATCAGCTGTAATTCTTGTCCATTTCCGGTTCGAATAAAAAACTGGAGTTTATCATTCGACAAAGGAGACCTATGAAAGAATATTACAATCTTGCGAACTTTCTTGATGCAATCCCCGATCACGGGTTTAAACTCAGTTACACATGCAGTCGAAGAATCGTCATCAATATCAAACTGTTCATCTGAGTAGTCATCTTCACCTTCAACAAGCGCGGCCTCACCAGTAGTCTCTTCACAACATGGTTTCTTATACACTACGTCACAAACAGCTAGATGTAGTGCATGTGAAAAACAAAGCTGGTGTAAAACCTTGGCATCTTTGCCAACCCGAACCATGAGGGCTGCCCCGTCAGTGCAGAAAGCGATAATATCCGTTTCGAGCTCAAGTCCGTACAATGCAATCCTATCACAAATGAGATTCAGACAAGCTGAGTGGTTCAGTGAGCCATCGATACGGATGAGTCCAAGATTATAAAATGTCCTTCCCTGTTGCTCGTCGAAATCGTGAACATTAATATTCATATATCGGCGTCCCCTGACTGATGTCCATTCATCGAAAGAGAGTGAATATTTTGCATTTTTCTCTTTACGCTTCCGTAAACTTTCGATAATTCGGGTGCTTACACCGGCCGCGAAGTCGGTAACGATTTTGCTGATTGTGACTCTTGATTTTGGTAGAGAATTTATACCGTATTTGAAATTAAACAGATCTCGAATGTCGTCAGATTCCGCTAAAACACGAAACGAAATGTTCGACACTGCAGCCATCTGTGCGAGTCGCGCCTGCATAGATATTTCGCCGGATGAAAAAACGAGCAATTGCTGTTGCAGTTTCGGCTTCTTGGATTCTGGGGCAGGGCAGGATTCAGTGGACGATTCAAGGGTCTGATGCACAGTCGAGAGGTGAGTGTGTAGTCCTTTAGTAGAACCTCCGCTGCGCTTAATAATTTTACTGTTGGGGCAGAGCGTACACTGTGCAGACTGTCCATTTTCAGCGCGTTTGAAATATTTCCAAGGCCCAGTCGTTTTGAAAGTTAAATACTTCATCACTCGTAAGATTGTTCCACAGATAAATAGACCAGGTGCTCTGTGGCATCAGACAAGTTTGACTAAATGAGTCATCAACGAGGTAACGCAGTGCTCGTCATTTCTTGTAAACGATAGCAGCGCTCTGATTGGATAAAATGATTCCCGTGTCGAATATTTTCAGTAGTGGCCGATTTACGCGGTTAGAATGAGAAATGTGAAATATTGTGTGCGTCTTGCTTTTCCTTTGTAGTGATTTCTATGTAATTTCTTAACGAAAAGACTGATAAATAACGAAACCAATCCCGATGAATCCCGGGATTTCATGATCATCAGTCCCGGGATTTGAATCCCGAAAATTTTCTAAGATCCCGGGATCCGGGATTTCGGGATCCCGGAATTGGACACCCTAAGCAGTAGTAGCGAGAAAGTGGTAAATTATAATCAATACCGATAACTGAACATCAGAATCTACGTCGTGTGGCGTCGACAAGTTTATAGTGGGGCGCGAGGCAGTAGTTCATAATTTCAGGGGGCGGGCGAAAAATGTTTGAAAACCCCTACTCTAATGCATTCCCAAAGACAACCACCTCGGAATGGTTCCCGAGGTCGAGGGTTGTCACGCTGAAGTGTCGAATCTGCTGCTAGACTCGACAGTCTCTGGTGCCGCTGTGGAGGTTGCTCCATGCCGCACCTGATCATTCATCACGGACCTTAATTGAGATTTCATTATCTCATTACATTGAAAATTCAAGTCTCTCATCAATATACTTACTGACGTTGCTGTTCAATTAAAAGATAATTAAGAACAGTTATGGACGTTCAAACTGTAACAAGTTAATTTCACAAATTGTAAAATTGAACCTGAAGCAACATAGAGGTGGCTTGCAAGTCAGGCCAAACATCGCCGAATAAATAAACTGTCCAGTGAAAATGTCCAAATAAAATGTTTCAATTAATAGATGAAACAGCCGTAGGACATTGTGTTCTAAAATCTCCAAATGTCTCAGCATGAAACCCGCGCCGATTCTTGCTGAAATTTTGCCACTTTCATAGCGTCGGAAACAAAGACCTTAAACATTTGATTTACCGACAAAAATAGCAAATGTACATACACATGCGAAAGCCGTCGCCAACTTGCTTAGTCAATTAGTCATTGAGATTATTCAGTCAGTTAATCGGCATGTTTCTTTGCTATATAAATTATCTGCAATCAAATTAATGTTAAATAAAAATTGGCGAATGACAAGCATCACAGCTGAGCAGCCCAATTAACATTGAGGTTACAATAAGATTTAGCTAATTTTTTTTGCCTTCCCCATGCAATTGATATCCAATTATCTACATAATTTCTATCATCACTCATTGTTACAATTGCAAGTAATGAATAATATAAGATTTAACCTCAACCAGTTCTGATTCGTGCATAGGAGTTGAAAGATGTAAAAGACTGGGTTGAGCTTAAAAATAGAGTTGTACATGGACCCAGTGGTGGCTTGTTCATTATGGCAGGTGAGGCACCGCCCACCTAACAAATTTTGAACAATTCTGTAGCCTATAAATCTGATAATCATGACCATTATTGAACGAGCAATCTAACAATTGTTGTTAAAGGCGCATATACACCAGAGTTGGAAGCAGGCCCGGGCCGATCTTTATTACGTCTGAAATTAATAATATTTTCCCTTTTTGAACATTTGATTTCCTGAATCAGCATGTGTGATGGCTTTTCAAAATAATTCTTAAGCAATGTCTAATATTCAATATTTAAATCAAATGAAAATTAGCTATGTTGAAGTTACTAGTATTGAATATTTCAAAATTCTCCTTTCTGCTCAACAGTGATCAATCTACTTACAGACGGTGCGGTGCATACATTACATAATTATGTAATAAAAAACAGCTTCTGAGAATGATTCTTAAGGAGACTTCACTCAACAGACGAAACCGAAATTTTCATTAAGAATGGTGCACAAAACTATGAATTTTGTCACCTGGACTCTGATGAAAAATTTATCCGGACCGGGCCACGACCTGACTCTTTGAAGTGAATGTGGGCCCTTGCCGAAAAAAGCGGCCCGAATCCAGCCCTGATATACACGAGTTCACTAAGTGACCGGAAATAGACACACACTGCTGCACACACATATGTCCAATTGCGCCATCGCCTCACCTCTTGGTAAACTAAGCGGTTCACAAAGATCTAGACATATGATTTTATGCAAGTTCACATTCGTTGCATCAGACTGGAATGCCCATAGTCAACCACTGTGGAAACCGCCATAATTTCGGTGCCGTTACCATGACAACACACTAGGTGACATGCCACGCGTAATTGGGGAAAAGATCAAACATCCGTGGTTAAAGACATTCTATTCTTCTACGCGCGCACATACGCGCTGCACTAAGAGTCAGAAATCACTTGATCTGATACTGTTAAAACATGGAGTATGTTTATGAATACGCGTGGGCGAGCGTTTACAGTATGCGCGTCGTCTACGGTTGTCTGCGTTGCCGCTTGAAGCACAGATGAACCGCTAAGCATGTTCTGTCTTCCCTGAGCATGAAATTGAGGTCCTATCACATTATTTAGCCTCTGATACATGTAGACACATGAGACGCAAAGTCTATAGGCTGAGTGGTAAAAAAGCCGCGTTTTTTTCATTGAAAACGACTATAATAAATGACTATATAAATTGTTGTCAATAAGAAGACGTAAAATTGCATTCAAATTGAGCAGATATCTACATAGCCGCATCGATTATTGTAGTAAATTCATCTATGATAAATTATCTAGATTCTACATTGCAAGATTTCTAGCCACTTTGACAATATCATCTCAATTGGCAATAATATTGGCATTCAGCATGGAATGTACGAAAGAAAAAATGTATTTCTTAATTGAATCTCTTAGATGGTGCAACTATACAGCGACAGAAATCCATACGATCCTAATGCAGTCCTGGCCAGATCAATCATTAAGTGTCAGAAGGATACAAGAATTATGCAAAGAATTCAAAGAAGGAAACAGATGCACTTT
Source organism: Prostheceraeus crozeri (assembly GCA_907163375.1). NCBI lineage: Eukaryota > Metazoa > Platyhelminthes > Polycladida > Euryleptidae > Prostheceraeus > Prostheceraeus crozeri. Next base: position 390,339 of record CAJQUW010006757.1, read on the forward strand.
CAGCCGAATCGATGGTAGCGGCAGAAATTACTCCGACAAAAGATATAAAAAGTAGAAGAAATCAAACGTTTGATTGATGATAACAACAGCTTGTCAACAAGAGCAATCGCACGAACTGTTGACATCACTCAATCAATGGCACAGAGAATCCTAAGCGAAAATCTGGAGAAGATGTGGATTCATACTCGTTGGGTTCCTCATCAATTGACTCCATATAACAAGGCCGTCAGGTATGAAAGGTGCCAAGATATGCTCGAACAACTGAAGTCGCGTTTAACAAGAAAGAATTTGATTACAATAGACGGGAAATGGATTTACCTGCGAAATATGAATCCACGCAATACTATCGGAAGCTGGGTAACTCCAGGTGGCAATTCTCCTCCTGTCAAAACTCCCAAAAGAACACCCATGGAAGCAAAAGTCATGTTTATCTTGGCTCTATCACAGACAGGCCACCATTACTTTGAGATCTTGCGTCAATGCGAGACTATCAACTCCGAAAGATAAGTGCAATTCCTAAGAAATATGGAAAATCATCTGAAGACATTGCCTCAGCCAATATTGTTTCAAAACGTTCGACTGATTCAAGACAACGCACGAACACACGTATCTGCAATCACCACAAATTTCCTGATTGAAAAAATGTACGGTTCTTAAAGCAACCACCCTACAGTCCTGACTGTAATTTATGCGATTGCTACGCTTTCCCAAGACTGGAATCCGTAAAAAGAAGTGATTTCGTTGTTGTGCATGAAATCCATGACTTTTTGAATGAAGAACTTCCAAAATTTACAGCACTTCGAATGGAAAAGGCATTGAAAGAACTGGAAGAGCACTTGGAAAGAGTTATTGCAGCCAGAGGTGACTATATTTAGGGAATTCGTAAATTTTGAAATGACTTTGTAATTGATAATAAAGATTTAAGGAAAAAACGCGGTTTTTTGCGACTCAGCCTATACATAACAGGACTGCCGACAGATGTTGCAGCAATGTCATTCATAGCCACGGATGTTTAGGGTCATGTGTAATTCCGCGTAGTTTACGCGTGAATTACGCGTAATTGAGCGTGGCATGTCACCAGGTGAATGCATGTCCAGGACGTACCTTACTTCAATGTCCATGACCGATCTATTCCTTTATTATTACAGAGTGTCGATTTGGAAGCTCGGAAAGATCCTCAGCACGTTTCAGTGGCAGCAATGCATTATATTTCGGTTTTACAAAAGAAAAATGAATCTAAGGGACTTACCACAAATGCTGTTTGAATGCTTGAGTCATAGAAATCCGACTTCTTGCGTGTCGGATTTCTGGTTCTAGAAAGTTTACAATATCTGACACCATGTAGTGCTTCATAGCAGCATCTCTGAAACAAACCTATCAGTGCAAGAAATTCTGACATTTTCTTCCTAAATTCGCACACGAGCTTCTTATTTTCTTAATTCATAACTTGTCACTCAACATCAGTAAAAGATAATTCTTAAGCTATGCTTCCGGTCGTCTTACAAGATAGGAAGGATATGCATCACAAAATCCAATTTGTTCATGTAGATCCATGCATTTCCGAGTTTTGAACCTTTAATTTCGTGATGCACTCAAAATGAGATTTGTTATTTATATGATTATGATTGCAATTTTCAGGCAGATTTCTCCCGCAGTTCGTTGCAATGAGACATTTCTGGGTGTAGGTTGCTTGCCTGACTTTAATGAAAGCGTTAATGAAGTTGATGAAGTCAATGAAAACGTCATGACCACGAGATTTATCGTTTTAGTTCAACAAACATGTTTTCCAGCTCACAAAAATTATATCTGATGCTTCTTAAGATCTAGCAACATTGACTTAGACTGACTGACTCGTTGCCTGACTGAGCAGTTGAAATGGCCATTAAACGGACAACTATTGTCCAGTCAAGTACCGCTAATTTACTCCATGCTACAAGTCAGATTTCTGCGGATGAATCCGTCCTTCGAAATAAATACTGAAAAATAAGACTTCTGTTCAATAGATATTGAACCGCTTCATTGCAGATCATAATAAGCGCTGGTCTGATGGGATGAAATGGCATGCTAGAAACCAAAACAATAACCACGACTGACCGAAATACATCACACGCGTAAGTGATAAGGAGACCGTCCTGTCAGAATGCAATTGAAGTCGGAAGTTGAATTGAAGTGTGGAAATAATTGTCTAACTTTCATGAGAATGCTTGATTCTCAAAGTCAATAAATTAAGCGTTTTACACCTGGAAAATATTCAATGAAGATCATTTTGCAATCTTGCAAGATGTATGAACTCTTACAATGTCGTATCTTGCAAGACGACCGGAAGTATAGCTACATGTAATTGTCGTTTTACTGATATTGGGTGACAGGCTGCAACTCAAGAATAATGAGAAGCTAATGCGCGAATTTGGGAAGAAAATTTCAGGAGCTCTCTACTATATACATTTTTCCCTATATATATATATATATATATATATATATATATATATATATATATATATATATATATATATATATATATATATATACTGCATATATTTCCCTATACTTTTCAGATATCTATCTCTTTAGTGGACCGCTTCCTTTACCAAAAGGATGATTTAGTTGACCGATATCATGAAATCCACTGTATCGAGACGATGGCGCACGCGTAATTTCAGGCATGTGTTCGTGTCTGCAGCAGTGTGTGCAGTATCTGGTCACCTATTGAATCCGTGTAAACGGGTCATCTATTTCTTGGTTAATCTGGCAATTTCTGCCACCAGTGCTGCTGTTACCAGTTCTGAAAGTCATAGGTACCTGAAAGTGCACCTTCATTGAATGAGATTTTTATGCTTGAGGTATAGGTCTGGCTCAGAAGTATTGCTATCATGCATGTGTTAAGCATGTCGCAAGAGAATGAAAATAAATTCATTATGCTGTTGTAACTGCTAATGAGCCGTCACAGCTAGCTTGCGATGTAAACGAAGAGATAACAATTACTTGACCGACACACTGTTCAAAGTAGAGGGTGCGTGGGATGTTGTAGGCCAGAGGCACACACAATAAACCACAAGCCATCGTTCGCAAGCCGCTTCACGCTCCTCCATAAGACATTTTGGCAACATTTTTTCTAATGACAGGTACTACAAGCAGGCAGAAGAAGAAAATATATGATACTTTTCTAATTTTTGTGAGAGCACAAAGCATAAAACATAAGCATAAAGAATGACGCGCTGGATCACAACGTCGGTTTTATTGAAGATCATCGCCCAAGGATTCTCAACCGGCTGACGGCTTGTGGCTTATGACTTATGACCTGTCTTATGGCTTATGGCGTATTGCTTATCCTGTGTGTCTCCGTAACCAAAGGCGGCTGATGTCTTATTCTAGATGCCAGCTCTCATTGAAGCGCAAAAGTTGGAACTCAGTTTACTGCTAATGGCTTATGGTGTGTGCCTCCTGCCTAACACGACGTGCGAGATTTAGTGGAAGTTCACTAAGTTACCCCGTGTATATGCACCTTAACGGTTAAATGGTGAACCCGGGTCTAGCCAGACCCGGCCTATCTTTCACACAAGATATCTCCGAAACTAAAATCGACAGGAGGCTGAAATTTCATGACTTTTCTACATTATTAGAGTACTCAATCTGAGAGCTTTTGTTAGAGTCCACGATAGTTTGTTTTACTACATCGAGCCTATGACTAAGTAGATGATGAACCCGGGTCTGGCCAGACCCGGTCGTGTCTATGGCATAACGGGCTATCTTCTTGTCTGATAACGGTCTTATTTTCTGTCAGTATGCGCTATTAGTGAAGTTCGTGACTTTTCTTACTTACATTCTCACTTTGTAAACCTTAGACTCGACTGTTGTAAAGCATAATGTACTTACAAAGTACTTACAGTACTTGTAAAGCTACTCATCAAGGTCAAATGTTTGTGTATCGTTCGCAGCATCGCCTACCTAACGTGTGTGCTTCTCATGGATTACCGGCTTGGTAACACATCGTAACATCTAGAGAATCACACACACACACAAGTACACGCGCGCGCTTATTGCACATCTGTTTTCCTATTTGATCAGAAGGAATCAAGGGACCAATAGGAGTCACGAAATCGTCTGATTGAATGAATTCATTTTTCTTCCCTGATATGCACGAAGGAATTCGTTCCACTGCAATATTCTGCGATTGTCTACTGATGTATTGGAATGTCAATGGCATCTTCTAATGAAAGACGTCAACTACCGCCCCGCAATGCCCGGTCCATTGCATTTGCTAATATCAATCTACAATACGATGCTGATGAAGAAGAAGACAATTTTCCTGTTGAAATATCAAGTAAGCTGTGTGAGGGATCCTTGAAGGCCAATCTATGTGAACAGCTTTGAGGGGGAGGGAGGGTTCGAGGAGCTATTTAGTGTCTGTTCATGGTGGGAGGGTGAAATGCAATTTATACGAGTACACGTGAATACTTATGGGGAGATTAGAATTAGCTACTGTTTACGTACTTATATGTAGGATTGCAAGTGGAAGTACCGGTAGAGTCATCCGTTACTATTTTGAAATGACGAGCTTGAATCTTGAGCTATGTTTAGGCACAGATATACATGTATGACTAGACTAATGGAGATTTCAGAAGAAGGGCCAAGCTTGTATAGATACCCGTATCTATGTACGTACTGCAGCCCGTTGTAAAGTGATAAATCCACTCAGATTCATTGACAATAGTTTATTACACAACTCATTTTAGGCGTACGTGTACGAGTATTAAGTTGTTGCGTCTTTGCTTTTACAGAAACGTTCTGTGCCGTAGCCGACATGTACATGTAGGTTGATAACGATGTCACCCACGTTGTGATCGCCTATTGGCTGTGCGTGTAGCCTACATTTAGACCTATGAGCAGACAACCAGCCGATATTCATGGATACAAAATTTATGGACTGCCCATTGAACTTTGAGAATATCACAAAGATTCCAAAATTATAGCATCTGACTCTGTACACTGTACTGCACATTATTATAGTAATAGGCTACAGATGTATACATGAACAAATGTACGTGTACATCGCTATGCTATACATATGTAGCCCTGCAAATTCAACTTGCCGGTAACTCTAAATGAAATCATCTCCATTTCAGCTGATGATGTTGCAGCTAGTGCTGAGATAAATGACAACGATGCAGGCAGTGACGAATATGACTCCCTTGCCAAGATTTCTGGTAAGTGATTTAGCTCTTGCAAATGTTACACTCATACTTGTTGCAATGATTTTACAATCGGCGTATCATTTCATTTCAGACCAAGTTGTTGCTAGTGGCCATGTCACTGATGAAGAGTTGAGTATAGAGGCTTTAGAGGAGATGGATTTCAGCGGAGAAGAGGACGACGAGACTCCCTCCCTAGTGGCACCTGCCCTAAGAGCTCCCAATGGTCTCTTGTGGTGTCTTCAGACGGCCCAGCAGCATTCACCAGGAAGAGAGCCAGTGCGCAACTCTTTCCGTGCTTCTCACATTGGATTCAGCGTCGGGTTTCATCCTCAGACACCATCAGAAGCATTCAAGGCATATTTTGGTGACAGTTTGCACCTGACACTTCTCCATACTAATCGTGAGGGTCGCCGTATCGCTGCTGCTAAGCACACTACATGGAGACCATTGTCAATGACTGAATTTGAAGCCTTCGTAGGTCTGCATCTGATTGCTGGCGCGTTGAAGGCTGAGCACCGTAACACTCGGGAGCTTTGGGATCTCAGAAATGGCAATCCGATATTTAGAGCTTCAATGAGTTTCCAGCGATTCCAGCAGATCAAAGCTGCTCTTAGATTTGATAACAAGATGAGATGTGACCACACCGATCCACTGGCTCCTATCCGTGAAGTCGTTGATCAAGTGAACTCAAACTTGGAAAGTCACTATTATCCGGGATCCCTTCTGTGTGTTGATGAACAGCTCGTGGAGTTTCATGGTCGTGTTCGCTTTCAACAGTACCTTCGAAGTAAGCCTGGAAAGTTTGGTATAAAAATCTTTTGGATTACGGACGCTGAAAATAGCTTTCTTTTACGCTGCCTTGTGTATGTTGGGAAAGAAACCCTACCGGAATCGGAGCGAGACTGTCCAATCAGTGAAGCGGTGGTGATGCATCTGGCTAAGGCATACATGGGTGTCGGGAGGAATATTACAATGGACAATTGGTTTACCTCGGTCAATCTGTGCGATCGACTCACAGATGCCAAAACTAGTGTTGTCGGAACCATCCGCAGCAACAGGCGTGGGGTTCCTCCCGCTGCGAAGTCTTCTCAAGGAAGAACGAAAGGTGACTCTCGGCATTTCGTATCTGGTCAAAAGGTGCTATGCTCCTATTTTGACAAAGGCAATGCACCCGTTCTCCTTCTATCGACAAAGCACACCTATGGCAAGCACAACGAGAGCGAGAAGCCCGAAATCGTTGAATGCTACAATGCGACAAAGTCGGGAGTCGATAACCTAGACAAGTTGGTCCGTACTTACCGAAGCCAACGGAAGTGCCGGAGATGGCCCTATGGTGTGTTCATGGCACTGATGGATGTTGCTGTTATTGCAGCCATGAGAACAATGGCAGCTACGAACCATTACTCCTTCAAGATGGATCTTGGCTACGAGATGACCCTCCCTCTTGTTCTTCAACGTGCTACTCATTCTCGTCTAACCAACTCAATCAAAGTGGCCATGGAGTTGGTCGGTATTAAACCCAACATCTCGCAGCCTGCTTTCGACAGCAACCAGCAACGTCAACGCTGTCGGATCTGCTTGGATGAAGGTGTAAAGGAAAGGAAGACTCGCTTCAAATGTGCTGAGTGTCAAAAAGCCATCTGCATACAGCATGCAACAACCGTCTATTATTGTCTTGATTGTATGTGATACTTATGAACTTTCTCCACTACTCAGTAATGGAATACAGTAGCTGACAATTTCAATTATACTGGTACCTGGATGAATTGTGTTTTACATTACAATACGTATGTATAATTGACAACTGCTATCACTTTTTAGATAAGCCAGATAAACATATATTTCCACAGACTACATGGCATCACCTAAAACAGTTTCACAACATAGGTCTACTGTGGTAAGCATATAGGCCTAGTTATTAGCTGAAACTAGTTAAATGCAGAAGTGAAGTGATGATAAGCCATGGTATTCTAAAATCCAATGTTCCTACAACCTTCACTATAGATGTATAGCGGTGCTCATCTTCAATTTTATTACGGGTCTGGCCAGACCCGGGTTCATCATTTACCTAGTCTTACGTGAGGACATCATTTAACCGTTTTAAGTCAATAATAGAGGAAGTCTGACTTGACATCAACATTGAAATTACATAACTGAAGTTGTCACACGTGACAGAGACATTTTCAGATACAATACTGCAGGAATAGCACACCTGCACACAAGCAAATGGGCGTTGAGGAAGGAGCCCTCTCACTGATTGATCCTAATTCCGTTTTTACTAATAGCCTAGACACAGAAATACATGTAAATACACCTTAACGCATTGTGGGATGTGAAGCTTCTTTCTTCAAGACTTACTTACAGTTTCTACAATGATTTAAAGCACTAGAGACACCGATGAGTCGATTTTGACTCATTTTAGATTTTAAATTGATTTAATTCAATGATTGTGAATCATATAACCCTATTATTACGTGACTTTTTCTAAAATAAACTGTTTATCGATATTTTGCTTGAAAATGTTTGACATCGAATTTGGTTCCATAGACTACCTGGATGATATAGAGTGATAGTCAGATAAATGTAGATGATGGCATCTGATACATCAAACAATTTTCTCTTTCCTTCAACATCAATTATGCGCATATGTCGTTTCACTCTATTGAAGTTCATAAAACAAAATTGCCCTGCCATAAGTTATTGAAAATAAAGGATAAAAGCCATGAGTCAAAATTGACTCTGACGGTGCTTCTAGGGATTGTAACTTATCGGCGCTTCTATAATGTTAAATTTCTGAGGTTAAACCATTTTTGCTCTGATGTTAATCGTGAAATGCAATGAATTCCTTTGAACAACTTTATTGAAAAATTCATGTAAATAATCACAATTATCATGTTATTGGAATCACAGAGTTAAAAACAATCTGCAGTTGAAGCTGTGCGGAACAGTAACAGAGGGCTTGCCAATAGGGGAATCAGAAATCAGCTTTGTCTTAATGAAATATTGTGAGATAAAGATATAAATCAATGGAAATCAAGAAGTCACAAGTAAATTTTGCTAGGGAAAGATATGCCATGCACGGACGACGAAAGACGATGAAAGGGGCAGGGGCACCAAATCAGAAAGGCACTTTTTGCACCTGAGTTTTTCAATCATACACTGTAAATCGCTTAATACCAATCACATACGAAGGATGCATACCAAAATTTTTTTTTGTATATTTCTGTATTCTCTTGATAAATAGTTGTATACCTTTCATATGTTATTTCAAGTGTGGTATGCTTTACATACTAAAGCCATACCAGCACAATGTTAAAAGAAAGCATCAATCATGTCCAAAGTATGTTGTTTTAAGGCCTTTTGTTAATAAAGATCACACTAATGTTACTACTGTTCTGTAAGTAGTGAGATTATGGCCTTCAAGAGTCATATTTTCAATACTGAATTCGATTTTGATACACGTAAGTCTAAGGCATTTCATGAATAATCAATAAGTATTCAACCATCAGCAATTATGCATTATTTAATTTTGAAATTAAGCATATTATCAATCCGAAGTAAAAACACATTATAATTCATGAACGCAAAAATAGTTATATTTGAGATATATAAGTCGACATGATTACACGACAAATATCGTTTGAATGAATTGATGTAATCGACTTGGTTCATATAGTAGATCTTGTCAAGCTTCCTGTAAAAGTTGCTAGACAAGTAGCAACGACGACAATCTCGTGAAGCATAAATTTCACAATAAATCTAATCCAGTCAAATATCACTCTATCAAACAAAAAATATTCACGACAGGGATTACCGAGAAAAGTTATTTGACAGTAGTATGTAATACATATATCTTTTTTCTATGTGACTTAAAGCTGCACATACGAGAGGCATACCAGAGGCATACGAATAAGGATGAATCTGCATCAGGTCTCGTATATAAAACATACCAACAACTCGTTTTTCAGTGTAAAACAGCCAATCACAGATAGAACAGTTCGTATCGCTACATACCAATCACATACGAAAGTAAGTGAGATGTGGTATGAAAAACATACCAAATCTCTGTAAACATACGAGAATCTCGCATCAGATGTTAGTTTGAAATTGCATGTTTTTTTTGGTATATGTTTGTATTTAATTTTCGTATCCAGCGATTTGTAGCGTCGTATAACTATGGAATACTGTACACGTATATTCTAAAATGCTGCTGACAGTGAAAGTGCAGTTTCGGTGTGCGTGAATGCATGCAGGTCATATGCCACATCTGGCGCGTATTAGTTCAATAAGCTTTGAGAAACAGCAAAACTTTCCATGCATTTCCATTCAACTTCTAGTTTGTTCATTAATCACATTAATTGGAAAGTTTATACGCACATTCAAATACGTAAGGTGCTACCATTTAAATATTCCGCGCGTTTAAATCAATTCGACTTTTTCTTGAAAATTATTGAGATTTCATTTATCAAACTAGGAGATTCTGACTTCGAAGGTGAACCATGATCAAATAAAAGCACAATGTTATGAAAGTTGATGATACTATTCAATAGTTCATAGGCCAAAGCTTAGTCAAAGCTTTCCAAAGAATGTAGTCGTCGTGGTTGCTTTTCAGGGAAACCATGCCTTATGGACTGATTGATGTAATTTGGATATGATATCTGTGTATTATATTGTATATATAAGTTAATCAGTCATTTAGAGAGCAAAGTAGGCCTACTGTGGAGTAACTAGCAATGACTAAAACAGGGCTCATTATACTTAGAGTAGAGCCTTCATACTGCCACATTGAGGACCCAACATACATGTAATACTGATAAAAGGACCCTCTCAAAGCTTTAAGGGGCACCTGATGCTCCTGAAGTGTCTGTATACAGTGAAAATTTTATATGAAAAGATTCAGTTTTTCACGGTCATCACGTTCTTCCGGTCAAAGAAATTATTTGAGCAGTTTTCAAAGAGCTAATTTTCTGCAAATTTACATACTACCGACATGAAGCTCCTTTATAAGTAGTATGAAACAAGTTGGATGTCAAAAGTAATGAATATTTTCTGACAAGCATCTTAATTAAGCAGAAATTAAGCTGATCATCTAGGAAATTTCATGAACTGCATTATAATGCAAGTCCCTGCAAAACGTCAAGGAAAAGTTGAACGCCTCTTGGCTGAGATTTCTATTTTTAATTCAATTTTCAGCGCCATGATTTTTGTGATTCACAAATGGCGTCATTTCTTGAATCTGAGTATAGTAATAGTAATGTGGACCAATTCACATGTTTTAAAGTTTTAAAGTCCGTTTCTATGATTAAGATGCTTTGCTCTTTCAGTGGCAAGTAGTCTATCATGTGATCACGCAGAAGAAAATAATCTTATTGCAATAAAGCTGTGCTTTGTAGCCCATCGAATTGCTAATTTAACAAACTGTATTGCCTCTCCAAGTGGTCATGACATGGAGGATTTGTGGAATACTATTCTTTATTCTGCATTGCTATCATGATCAGTCAAATTCGTGTACATGTACATTTCTGCTAAAGTGTAAAAATGTGCATATCTCACAGTTGATGCCTAGTCTCGACTCATGTTCATTTAATAAAATGGAAACTGTATACGCATTGGGATTTAATAAATGCTGAGTTGCTACTCTACCAAATATACCTACTCTATGATGTCAAGTATAGCGTGATCAAAGTACGCTGTCTAAAACCGACGCTGTCTGCGAAATCGACGGCACATCGAGGAACCTATTACGTGGGCAAAAATGAATTCCTAATACCTTGCAGAGATAGGAAAAAAGTCATGCGTCGCTTGTGGATTAATGTGAGTTCATGCAGAGTGCTTCGATTGCCAAAATTCCTTCAGATTTGAAGAATTCTTGCGCAAGATTTCATCATAAGTGAAGGCCATTGCGCACAAGTTTTCTCCATAATGTAGGCCCTTCCGATCATTATTCAAAAAAATTGCAGGCGCACGAAAATTAGTTCACTTGATGATTTCACCATTCTCTTCTCACCATTTCTCACTGCATAGTGCATACACTGAATCGAATGTTAGCCAAGACAGCGATGTGTGTTTTGGTGTGCGCGAAGTGATATCACAGCACGCATGCATCTTTCACTGGCTCTGGTGTCCTCTGCTGACAGCTTATTGTTTGCCATTTCCAATAGCAAGCGATACACGAATTATCCATTCGAGAAGGAGCAAGTTGTCTAATTCTGTGATGTGCCATTTCGATATTAAGGCTACATATAACCCTTCCTTTCTAGGAAACCGAAGCGCGCGCAGATGGATCTAATTACCGGTATGTCACTGCATGTGCTCTTCGAATCCCTTGTTCGTTTTGCATCTACATACTTGTGCGGAATGGAATTGCGCTCGCACATGAATCTAATTCTGTGAGACTGACAGACCTTTTAAGGTCCATTCACACCGGACGCGGCGCGTCCAACAAAAATGCCTGTTCTCACCGAGCCGCGTGGTGAGGGGCGGGAGAAGGGAATGGAGAGGGAGGCACCTACCTCTTGAAAAAACAGTTATCATGAACAAATTGTGCCTCGTTTCCTGTGTTGACACCTATCTTCTCCTTTCTGCCGTTTACTTTAGATTACGCTCAGCAGTGGACAATGTCTACTGTTGTCTTGAAGATTCCCTATTTTCAGAAGACACTACATACGAGATATACAGCTTATTCATTTGTCGGATTCCTGTGATTCCTTCACGTTGTCGTAAACTGGAAAAAGCTCACATGTCACTGTCACCCTCTCCGATAACCACCCGTTGGGGCACATGTATAGAAGCAGTGGAATACCACCTCACCAATTATCAGACCCTGAAAAAAAGTGATTGTTGAGTTGGAGGATGATTGCACAGCGATCGTTAACCTGAAGGAGCTGATCGAAAAATCGGATACCGAGATTGCAAGAGGTATCGTAAACATTTCCTCTAAATATGGCTCTAATCCTCGTTTGTCTGAAGCAGCTTCAAGACCGCAAGTGCAATCCGTCTCGAGCCAAACAACTGATCGATGGTATCAGCCTTTGATGCGAATGTACCAAGCTGGAGCACGTTCTCCAAAAGAACACGGGATTCAAGAAGCTGGTTGAGAGGGACTTTGAAGGATATTCATTGGAAGAACAATTGCTATTGTCGTGATCTTCAAAGTGTTTGTGAACAGTTGTAGGTATATCAGAAGGTACAAATTGATGCACTTGTTTAATCTCTAGGAGTAGGCGTATTCAAAATATTCAAACGGTCATTGATTGCTTTGCTTAGTAATTCGGAAGAAGCTGTTTTGACATAGGGTAAACTAGGGCGAATCAGACACTGTTGGTGAGAAATCTGTTTATTTGCTCAATGATAGCCATGTGATATGATGATTTATGTCATAGTGATTATTAATTGGTCACAAAACACCAAAAAATAGCAGACTTGCAAATCTAGTTAATTACATCACGATTCGTTGTACTGTATCGGTCATTAGACGAATCGAATACCTGTTATGATGATATATACCTGTTACGACACCTTTACTGCAATAATTTTTTATTTAAGCCTTTAATAATCAAATTTTGACCAATTTAGGAAAGGTGTTTCTTCAGCCGAAATTTATATTTATCATGAATTGAAAATGTCCAAAATAACTACGCCACATTCATTTTATGATATTAGCTACATAAGAAAAGAATAATGATTTTTTATGGCTGTGCGCTAGGCGCACCAGCTCGCACAGAAAATTTTCATAGAAAGTCCTGCTGAATCAATTATTATTATTATAGGTGAAATATAATTTGTTATAAAAAAGATAACCTACATATTAGTAAGAGGGGCAACAGCGGGGCATTCACAGTATTCACAGAAAATAATAAAAGTTCTGAGAGATTTCGTGGCCAAAAATTATTTGTCATGAACTTGAATCATCGAATCTTCGCCACTTCTTTCACGTTTTTTCTCACCGCCAAGAAATAGATATAACCGTGGTTTTCAAGAAATTTCACCATCATGACACATACAGAAATTGAAAGTTTGAATTGAATAATTTATTAGTAAAGTAATAATTGCATAATGCTCTCCTAGTTGGATAAATTATACTGCTGATGTGTGTCTGACGCCGTGAGTAAAACTCCCGTGGCAACTGCTTCTCATTTCTAAACAATTCCCAGTAAATTTCCGTCATGAAAAAATGCTTTTCATGTATACTACTTTCTTGGAGTAGGAATAATAAAATATTCCATTAGGATGTTACTTTTGATCAGCCCTATATATGTGCATTTGTGTCAACATCGTCAAGCAGTGTGAGACAATCAGTATTTAGTAGTCGCTTCTCCACTTTGAAATGCTTAATACCGATATCAGATGCACATGTACGGTGGAATTAATTGATAATTATTCGCAATGTCCAGATATAGTAGTAGTAATACATGAACATTTTTTAAAAAATGAAAATTACAATCGCAGAAGTTTCGGAGTCAAAAAGTCAATTAATGCAGTAAGCAAATACGAATAAGTCACATTTCAACATAAAGAATTGCTGTAACTTACGATAACTGGAAGAAATGAGTTGTGTCTCCTGCTTGTGCGTGACAATGGAACCTCAAAATGTCTGGAGCGTTGATATCGTTTTGGACAAAGATGATGAAGTATGCTGTCATTGCTTTCGAGCTGGTGTAGAACTTTAAGGCCACGCTCATAACATCGCAGCCATAAATGAGCGAAATTGGAACATTGGCAGTCATCTCCGCAAACGATCCGGTGACACCGTCGTCGAACTTTCTCTAGTTTATCCTGATTTGCGGCACTCATACCAATAAATATTGGTGAACAATACTCAAGCAAATTCAAGATGAAACCATTATACATAGATATCAGACATTCCACAGGCAAGTTGTTCTTCAGTTTCTTCAAAATGTAGATTCTGCTGCTAGCTCTTCGAACAATCATATCTGTATGGAGTCCACTTGAGGTCATTATTGAAAATGATTCCAAGAAACTTTAACTCTTTCACTACATCAATGTCACAAGGATGACGCATAAATAATATAAATTTGAATGAACAGCACTCGAATTTTAATTGGCACAAATGATCAAACCAAAAGTGAAACGTTTCGAGGGCTATTCTATATAGCTTTATTTAATACAAATTTCGGTTGAAGACCTGTTGTGAATTAGCTTATGATGTTCCAACCGATGAAATCAAATCTATGTTTGCTTGAGTCAATGTCCGTTTCCCAAATGTTTTCATCTGCATCTGAATGTTTCGTGTTGATTCCTTTTTTCTGTTGTGAATATAATTTTACTTTTCAGTGATTTGTCGAAAGCCGAGTAACTATTGTATTAATTGCTCAATATATTCGAATGAAATTAATACAAAATATCTGCAGCTTAAGGCTGGAGCGTCATTCATCATTTTTCATTATTTTCATCACTAACCAAAACAGTCAGTTAGTGATACATCAATAGTTTAGTGACAACATTTCAGAATTTGACAATTTCTTCAGAAGTTGTTATCTCAACACGGATCATCAAATACTGCTATTGATCATAGAAGGGAATACTCTGATGTAGGAAGAAAATGAGATGTTAGGATGTCAATGAAAAAAATCTTAAAATTTCAGATAGGATGCTTTCATAATGAGAAGAAAATATTAGGACAAAAATAGTAAATAATATAGGCAGGGCCCATCATATTTCCAACATTCATTCATGAATGGAAATCTAAAACTGATCAATGAATGTATGTACAACTGGTTAGCAATAAGGAAATGAAGTATTTCTAGATTCGATACAAAGATTTTCAGATGTCCAGTGGGCAAAAATTTGTAAACACGTTCATATGTAATACATGAATAGAGTCATAAGTCCCCCCCCCATTAAATCGCATAGAGTGGTTTGCAGTCGTATATTAAGTCCCTTGATAATCAATTAATTTCTATGCCAAATCAACTCCAACATTCTAACCATAGAAATGGCATGGATTTCTATATAGTATATCGGGATCAGACACTACCGATATCTACATACATTAGTAGTCTTGTTTTCAATTGTCAAGTATCACGATTATACTTTGTCAAAGTGACTTTCAAATAGTTGTCAATATGTTGTAGCACAAATTGCAGAACCCAAATAGAAAACAAGATCATATACTATTTCATTTCATTGTTTCCCAAAAGACGCTGGAAAATATTTCAGGAAAATATTGGCTGCAAAATATTCGAGAATTTGAAGAGGGAATTTGGAATCACATAATATCAAGAACATTTACTCGCACAGCAACTTATTAAAATCCGTTGAATTTGTTATTCTTTTTGCTCCCAGTTGATTCAATTGTAGCAACTCCATTCTAGGAAAAAGTTGTCTGATATCAAGGAACTCTTCTATATCGAAAAGTCAAGACAGTTAAAATGGCACATAATTATGTTGTAAAACAAAGCTTTGGCTTCAAATGGAACATAGAAAAGTTCAGCTCTTTTGACTCATTCTTTCTTACACGAATTAGCCATTCAAGCACTGGAGCAATACAACTTCATTGACATTTTGGTACCGCTCCAAATTTTCCGTTGTTTTATTGACGTGATTAATGTAAAGACTCCAACGATAGGACTTCATAAACAAGGTGAACATTCCGATTCTATAAAATTAATTCAGAATTGCAAGTTTGATTATCTGGAACGTTTCCTTGTGTCATGCTAGAAGCTTGGGTGGTCTCAAAATCTCTTAGCCTGAGTAGAGAGTCATTTTACGACATTATCCAGTCCACCAAAACCCTTTGCGTGTAATTAGTGTTTCATATCTTTTTGTGGTTCTAAATATGTCCTCTTCAAACAAATTCACTCGAATGCCGTTTCAGCTGGTATCGACAGTCTTCATGTGAAAAAAAATTTGATATCTGTAAAGGATGTAACTGATGCAGAAAGAGCAAAATGATTTCCTTTCTAAGCATTCTGAAGTGTCCAAAGCTTTGAACGCTGCTGCTGATCGCTCAGAATCAATTAATTTGGATTTTCTCGAGATTTTTTTCAATCATGCCTGAACCCACAAACTGGTACTTAAGAAGAAAGGCATTTTATGTAAAGCTTAGATGGATTTATAGTCAGAAAAGTGATCATTAAAAATTGTAGTCCTTCGTGTTATTTGATTCAAATCAAATGAGAAGAGACCTCGTCCGTCACTGCTTCAACGTAGATGAGCAGGATTATTTGCTGTATTTTCTCGCGATGTTTTGATTGTACCAACAAATTGTCTGATGGACATGACCATAAAAGCCTGGAATTTATTGAAAATCCGCAAAAAGAAAGCTCGAAAAAATCCTATCCACAAGAACCAATACAAAATTTTCGTAGAACTTCTTTGCATTTATTGGCAAGAACTTTCATCACGATGATTTGAAACTGGACATCCTTCTCAATTTTCTGTACTGAAATGATTCGTCAATTGTTGTACGAAAAATTACATATCAGCATGGAAATCTGGATGTATAGGCTATCCGTCCAAGTCTGTATTCGAAAGGTGCAGAAGTCGTCAAGCAAATTCTCATGCATTTTTCTTGAAATAGGCGATCGATTCATACAAAGTTGTCTGTTAAGTACGATTGATATGGATGGCTCCGAAAATTCTACAACTTCAGTCAATTGCTTAATGCACAATCTATCCTCTATCAAAACTATGAGTAAAGCTCGTGGAATGATATAAAGAAACATTCATGTACTAGTTGTGCGGGTAGATGTTCTTGATATTATGTAATTCCAAATTCCCTCTTCAAATTCTCGAATGTTTTGCAGCCAATATTTTCCTGAAATATTTTCCAGCGTCTTTTGGGAAACAATTATGAAATGAAATAGTATATGATCTTGTTTTCTATTTGGGTTCTGCAATTTGTGCTACAACCATCGACAACATATTTGAAAGTCACTTTGACAAAGTATAATCGTGATACTTGACAATCAATTGTCTTCAAAACAGGACTACTAATGTATGTAGATATCGGTAGTGTCTCATCCCGATATACTCTTCATCTATGTTTTTGTCTTCCAATATTCTATTTTCAATTGCGATATCAAATAAAGCTCCTTATAAGAGCTGGCGAAAAAGTAATATAGCTGTCGCCACAAATCAGGGATGTCTATGAGTGATATGATATAGAACTCGGGATACACAACTCCCAAAGAGTGGAGAATTAACTGTGGGGTGAAGTTTTTTTATGACAGTGGAAATTTCTATGTTTGATTGAAATTACATGCATTGCTGCAATGTTATTTTAGTCTGATCTCATAAATGCTTCCCAATTATAAAGTGATGTCAACCGTTGAGAAAATATGGATTATCTGTGTAGAATATCAGAAAGTGGCTTGTATTGCTGCCAAATTTTGTCGTTCGAAAATTGTGCTATTCAAATCTCGGATCTTTTGCACTCATTTCAATGACTTGGCGTAAGTTTTGCGACATACATGCATCTTCTGAAACATGGTTCAGCATGCACTAACAAGCTTTCAAGTGACAATACGAATTCTTGCCCTGTCCAACACAAATTCAGTATAATTTACAGAATAAGCATGGAGTTTCTTGATCTTCGATAAGACGTCGACAAGTTGAACTGACTGGTTTAATGACTAAAGATTCATTTCAATTTTTTAGCGAAAAACTTGAGTGCAAAGTTTGTTAATATTATTATCGATTAACTCAACGCAGCTGTCGATCAATTAAAAACATTTCTTTGATTTTCACGGAATATTTTAATGACGGCCAGTCATATATGCATGTGACAATATTCAGGAAACTATAATTAGCATTTCAAGTGATTCAGTTAGAATATAACGACGACAACAACTTCAACTGAATTTTGAAGAACCTAATGGACAAAAAATTTTTGTGGCCCACTATCTAAATCTAATTTTCGTAAATAGCAAGTCATATTATAGTGATAGTGAAAACATGCTTGGATTGATTTATGTTGTGATTTTTGCACCAGTGACACATCCAGATCTTTTTGAAGTGCTGCGGAGATCAGATATACATACATATATTGCAAGCTTTGATTTTGTGTTATCGCGACTTCATTATTTGCTTTGGTTTCGACAAGCAGACTGCCTACATGAAAGCTACATGTATAACGGGCTACATGCAGTTCATCGCAATATGAGAGAGATCATGAAGGGAAATCATGTGCAGAAATCGTCCCTACGGCAAAATTTGATAATACACTGGCTACAATCATAAAGGTGCATAGAGGTATTAATAAGGAAGCACAAGTATGGCGATCGTCTCAATCAATGCAAGAAGTTTCAGTTGCGGTGTTGGGGAGACAGCAACTAGAGAGGAAGTTTATAATTTCATACATTCTTTTGTACTTCTATTGTTTGGCAATGACGAAAACGATGGCATAACAATTCATATCAAAGGGCAAATGTAGGCGCAATTATCTACATGCATAAACACGTTCCTAAACTAATAGAAATAATACTTTTTCGCGTGCAGCAATTGCGACACCTTGGAAACAACACTGCTGTGCAATGCCTGTCACAGCTACAGGACGAGTGAAATGACATTCACAATGATATAACTATTTGATATTGTGAGCATAAAGCATCTCCGACATGGACATGAGTTTCTGATCTGCACCATTCATAATCAGGAAGCGAATAAAAAATGCACCATCAAAATATTATTCGCATTTTGCTGACTTTCTTTAGAAATTTGATGGCAAGCTTGTCCAAAAACATTAAACAATGACAGCAAATCGACATAATAATCAGCATAAAATCAGCTGGATTTATACTAATTTAATGCGTAAGGCGTAAGTGTATGTTATACATCACTTTGATGCCGACATTACTTAACTACATGTATTTCCATGAAGTCATATAGCTCCAATTAGGCTCAAAACATGGATAAAACTGTCCACGTAAATGTTGCGATTTGCAAGAATTCAGCCCACAGTCAATTCTCCACTCTTGTGGAGTTGTGTATTCCGAGTTCTATATCATATTATTCATAGACATCCCTGCACAAATGAACCATTGATTTGGCGATTGCTTTGGCGATTGCTTTGGCGATCTCCGGTAACCTTTTCTGACGTTGAGTGACGTTTTTCAGAATACAAGGCATTTATCAGGAGCAATCGCGTTAGTATGACTAAGGAAATTTCCTTGCTTGGCATCCGGGATTTCCATGCTTAAGCATCCGCATGCATTGTGTATTGGGAATGAACTCAAAGTGCTGACAGATTATTCACCATTTATGCATACATACATGTAGGCCTACATTTCTTACTATATTGGAGCGATTTCTATAATCAGAATGATATTGCATAAATACAGTTTTCATTGCATTAAATTACTTTTCTAGGCCCATTTTTATGCACATAAAACGATCACTTGTTAATTCATATTTGGTCGGCCCTGATTATTTCATATGCATGCAGGACTTGTTGTTCAAGTGCTCTTTATTGATTTTTTTCATTAGCTGTGTATCTAAATTCGCGTCTACCGCGAAATTGCTATTACAGGAGTAGATGTTGTATACATTTTTTGATAATGCGCAAATAGTAGCAGCAATAGTTTCTAAATTTTTGCTTATAAAACCTTTCCCCGTTCAAAACTCACCAGAGTTATAGTAAATAACGTTTAAATTTAACGTGTGGCATGTGATAAAAGCATAACATAGGACTTTTGCAAGACTATTATTACATTTAGATCAGATGTAAATTATGCAAGGTATCATGAGATATATAAGATTATAAAAAATGCTGAAAACGTCGGTTACTCCGAATCAGTTTTCGCATGCATAGTGATGAAATTGTTAAACAGGCGAAGTGAATTTTGAATAAAAACATTTTGAATAGAATTAGCACTTTGCATAACTATCGCCACCTTAAATTAGATGGTGTGAACTTAAATGTAGCTCTTAAGGCCACTAGTAACAGTCTTCAGTATACTATTTGTGGAGAAAGAAATTCTTTCGTGTTTGACGTCTACTGTTAATTAAACTTACGAGAGAATTAATTATTACCTTTTAAGACTTCTTGAACCTTATCATGGTGAGACGTCTGCGAGTGTCTAGAAACTTTCTCTTTCCTCCAACTCCATTGTCCTCTTTTGATCGTTTGAAGCTTGTAAAGTTAAAGAGGAGACGAGTTCATTCAGGGTAATATTTTTTTCTGCACTAAATGGCTTGCAAAAAAGATGTTTGAGAACATGTACCTGTCAAGAAATTTTAAAAGTATTTAGCCAGTGTAGCCATTGCAGTCCCGAGCAAGAACGTTTTGTTCAGAACATGTGCAATATTCTCATAGCGAGCTCACATGAATAAAGGTCACAATCAAGTCCTTGAGGGTACACTATACAGTCCAATTTCAATGGACTTAAGGTTTCATGAAATTTATAAACTGAATTATTGTGTTGTCGTGAGAATCATTTTGATTGATCAGCGAAATATGTCTGAAAACTGAGACATATGAACCAGCGAAAATTATATTAAAATTCGAATTTATCGCCCAATACCTCCAATTTTTTAAAAGGAGCGCTAAAAGCGACAGGACAAAATGATAAAAAGACACACGTCTACATCGCACCGTGACCGGACTGTACGACAGCAACGTAGCACGCAGCGTTTCTATACCTAGCGGGTATCCGGCAGCATCTGATGAATCCATTCGAAGTCTTTCGAGGGTACTTCTATTCTCCACCCCCCACATTTTTGTTGTTGACACCATCGAGTGTGTAAAATTCCTCTGGTTTGTAGAAAATTCACAGCACTTGCTTTGCCGTTCACTGTAGTTGCAGTGTAAGACAACAGTTCCACGAAGTTCATCATCACAGCACAGATGTATCTTGTATTCTAACTGAGTTCTTCTACTCTAACTGTATTCTGACTGGGTATCCAAGGGAACAATCCCTCATCCCAAATGTCAAGTAGGACTTCTCAGTGGTGTTGTATAGGGATTCCAAATTCCGGGAAAATCTCAATCCCGGGATTGAGTAGAGTCGTAAATATCCCTTTGCAAAGCAGAGATATGTGTTAATAGCATGGGATACCTATAGGGATTTCAATCCCGGTATTCCGTGGGTTTGTGCAAATCCCGAAATACCAGGATTGTTTCATTAATTCAGTTGTTTTTTTTGGAAGTAATTTATAGATGTTTTACTGCTTCGCTAGTGGAAACCGATAGATTATCGAATACTTTTCGAATTCCTGACTTTTTCACTTTCAATACGCAATTTCCTGAGGTTCGGAATTGGTTGAGTGAAGGCCCAGGATTAGAGCCTGCCTACAAAATCCCGACTTTTCTTGGTCCCGTGATTAGGGATTACAAGCTCTGACCCGGGATCGAGATTGACGAAATATAGGCATACCAGCTGCAGCAACAAGCAAAACGGCAAGATAATCAAAGTCATAACTATTTCCTCAATGCGGATTGCACAAGCATATTAGGATTCCAAAAACCCAAGCTCAGGATCGCGCGGTTGAAGAATCTTTAATAATATGCCTTTTTGCCGCAAGCTGAGTTAATTCTGCGAACAGCAACTGTGTTCAGATGAGAATTATTCTTCTTGAAGAAATTAATCCCGGGATTGAGGCCAATAATGTAGACAAAAGCTATCTATCGTGCATGGATTTCTGGTATTTTTATCTTCGCATACAGCCATATTGTTATTTTCTCAATACCGGGATTTTGACCCTTCAATCCCTGGATTGACAGTACCTGGATTGGAATCCCTAGTGTTCTGCTATCACTCATTGACAGATCAAGTCTATTCTATATCCTATATAGACTTATGACTAAGTTTGACGAAATTAGATTGGAAACATTGGACAATGTGGGGGGGGGAAGAATAGAAGTACCCTTTCGAGCGCTTCAAGTTGTCGGCGCTGGCGACAGCTCGGTGGTGGCCATGTCCCCACACTTATGAATACGATGGCCATTGTCTTCCACACTTCTTGAGCGCTGGTTATTGTCCCACTAAACCATCTATTACATATTCTGTAACAGCCTCTTTTACCATTATAATATACTCTATGACATTAAAAACGATCCACTTGATATAGAAAATATCAATGGAAGTGGACGACTTTTATTTCATACCGCACTGACCAGGATGTCTATGCATCAAATTTGTCATGCTAATATAAAGCAGCTGTCCATTGTCGATATCTTTGGCATAGTTGATGCATTTCAAATTCGACCTTTTATCACTATCAAGCAATTCTTTCTGACTAAATTTTGAAGCAAAAATGTCGCAATCAGAGTTTGTAAAAGGAATGGCTGTTGGAATACTACGATGTGGAAAGAGTTGTAGGTTTGTTGGACGGAAGTTGGGTGTGTCACACTCCACTGTGAGCAGGTGGTGGATTCGATGGAACAATGATGGAAATGTTAAAAGAAGGAAAGGATCAGGGAGACCGAGATTGACAAACAATGCTACCGATAGGAAGTTGGTTATCTCAGCAAAGCGCAATCGCTTTAAGAGTGTTCCTCGACTGGCCATCAGCTGGAAAGCTGCAGCAGGAATTGCATGCAGTATACGAACAGCATATCGCCGTCTAGCAGAAGCGGGCCTGAGGTCATACCGACCTGCTGTAAGAATTCCTCTCAGTAAGTAATGCGAGAGTTTCACACAATGACATTGTTTCACTGCCAATTTTTTTCTCCGCAGGTCTCGAACACAAGCGAAAGCGTGTGGAATGGTGTGAGCAGCATCTGTCGTGGAGCACAGAGGAATGGCGTCAAGTGATGTGGACGTATGAATCCCGTTTCACTTTGGATTTTCACGATGGTCGCACTAGAGTGCATCGAATGGTTGGTGAGAGGTATTCACCCTGCTGCATATCTGAGCATGACCGCTATGATGGTGGTAGCGTGATTATCTGGGCCGGTATCTGGTACGGAGGTCGAACTGTCGCCTGTTGTTCGTTGGCCTGTTGTTCTGCAAGATCTTTTGCCCAACAATTGCGTTTTCGGATGAAACACAACCTTTACGAAGCTTGCAGTCTCCTTTAAAATTCAGATAAACGATTTGCAGCAGATCATGTATTGAGAGGTAATGAAGGCCAGCATAGTTTAGGAAGTCTGCATACGACGATAACACAATTGCATTCGTTTCAGCTAGACAATCAGATATAACTTTTTTCATTTTTACATGTATTTAACAAATACATGTAAAGCCTCAAGCTGGAGCCGGAGCCGTGGAATTTTCTGTCGGCTCCAGCTCCGGCTCCGAACCCCTGGTTACCAATTTACGGCATACAGAAATGCTATACTCATAATATCTCATTGACAGTAACGTGATAGATCTCAACAGAATACATGTAAGTTGGACAAAATTATCAGAGAATAACAAGACAATCACTCAGGCAGATGTTACAATTTGTATACATAAGAACACTCATCGCACACATTGTCAAGGTTGGAACTCAAAACTTCGATTTAATTACATTTCGGCACTTGGAATGAATTTTCAATGTTGAAAATGAAGATTGTAAATTCACATTTCCATCTTTCGAAGACATAAATTCACTTTAATTGATTTACTTATCAAAGTCACGAAGCAGTTCATCAGTGAAACTGTTCTCAAATGTAACATATTTGCAGAGGTTTTGATCTTTTCCGACAGTCGACAAAGTCTGTCTGAGTATACTTTTGCATTTCAGTTCCAATACGCTTAATATAAAAGTCAATATAGCAGTTTTCCTCTTCATCTGTTTAAAATCTAAACCAACTTGTGAATTCATCACCGTAAATATCAGCTCTTGTATAAATCCAAGTAGTTAACAAGTCCATCAATATACTGATGCTTGTGTATACACAAAACCATAAGCGAACTTGCTGGGTTTGTTATTATTTACATGGATAGTTAAATCCAAATGGACGCCAACACCATCTTTCCGACTGCACTCCAAATGAGTATGCAGGATTCGAACACAAGTCAACTGAAGTGAATTCATCGATGGATATTCATAGGGTTTCCAGTTGGCTTTACTTCTTTCGTGTGATGCATTTGTTAGTCATCGCAAAAACAGTAACTTAGAGCTTCAGATAAACAATTTGTTTACCCAGAACAACTGCTCGACAAAACTGGTCATTGATTGAGAACTGTGGTTGATTTGACATTAGTTGATTGATTATCTTCGTGATTTGATTGCGAAAAGTAATTCAACATCTGATGTGTGGAACACAATGATATGACATATGCCATCATTGCTACTTTTAAAGCCGTTCAGGAACCCCCCCCCGGGTGTAAATAATAATGTTAATGCAAAAAGTCAATTGCGTGAAGTCCTTCGTTTATGACTTTTACTGATTTTGCTCTATTTTGACACTTTCTACTTCTCTCCGTAAATTAATGGTATTCCATGATTCATTGAGTATGCACAGTTATATTATAATCATCCAGTTTTGAAAAGATCATGACAGTTTATCTCATTCTTCTTAGCCTGTATTGACAAAACGTACAGCAGTAGCCTATTTTGCATCTAAATTTCAAAACTCATATATCCGCTGTATATCGCTGCTTTTCTTGTGATAGTTGCTTGCTTATTTCTTATAATTCGACTCAAGCTGATGTATCTAATTTTTTTGATTAAATGTGTGTCTATTATCCTCTTTGTTGCCACTCAACTGCGATAAGGTAGGCCTATGCCTATATAGTTCTGACAGGTTTCTGAGAGGACAAATAAATTAGAATTTTCCAATATAAATATAAATCCACACTTCTCAAACGACATAATTGCTTTGAGTATACCCATGCACTACTTCATATGCATGTTGATGGCGATACATGGAATCACATCCAATAAACATTGAGATAAATTGAATGTCATGGAGCCTTCTGTGTGTTTTCAATATTTTATGTATATTTCAAAATATATTTTGTAATTTGAATAACCGTTTGTTTTCAGTGGTTTGGATGTGTTGAAAAATGTCAATTAGTAATTTTTCATCTTTCAATAGTTATCATATCGATCCATTCCATAACTACTCATCCCAGTTATTCAATTTTCCATTCAGAATAGTCGTAAGTTAAAGATTTTGATAATAGGTGGCCACAATCAGATAATTTATCTGATTTCAGTTTTCAAGATCTGATTTTAGTCATCACAAAAGAATGCAAATATGCTTTTGGTTATCACGATATTACTCTGTAAATCGCTGGATACGAAAATTACATACAATCATATATCAAATTCACATACAATTTGAAACTAGCATTTGATACGAGATTCTCGTATGTTTACAGAGATCTGGTATGATTTTCATACGAAATCTCACTTGCTTCCGTATGTGGTTGGTATGTAGCGATACGAACTATTCCAACTGTGATTGGCTGTCTTACAATGAAATACGAGTTGTTGGTATGTTTTATATACGAGACCCGATGCAAATTCGCCCTCATTTGCAGTCTTTCGTCTTTCATATGTAGAGCTTTAAGTCACATAGTAGATATATATATATTATATACTACTGTCAAATAACTTTTCTCAGTAATACCAGTCGTGAATATTTCTTTGTGATAGTGTGGTATTTAAATCGATTAGATTAATTGTGAATTTTATGCTCTAGTCGAGCTCTAACGAGCATGTCGTTGTTGGTACTTGCCTAGTAACATTAACAGGACGCGTGATTCGCTCTACTTTATTAACCAAGTTGGTTAACATCAATTCATTCAAACGATATCTTTTGTGCAACCATGTTGACTTATATATCTCAAACATAACTATTTTTACGTTCATGAATTATGTGCTTTTATTTCGGATTGATAATATGCTTAATTTCAAAATTACATGATGCATAATTGTTGATGGTTGAATACTTATTGACTATTTATGAAATGCCTTAGACTTACATGTATTAAAATCGAATTCAGTATTGTAAATTAGACTCTTGAATGTCATTATCGCACTACATACAAAACAGTAGTAAGCACCATGCAACACAAGTGTGATCTTTATTGACATAGGCCTTAAATCAACAGATTTTAGACATCATTGATGCTTCCTTTAACATTGTGCTGGCATGGCTTTAGTATTTAAAGCATACCACACTTGAAATAACATACGAAAAGCATTGAAAAAGATGCTGAAATATAACAAAAAGATATTTTGGTATGCATCCTTCGTATGTGATTGGTATTGAGCGATTTACAGTGTACTTGTAATCTTCAATACCTTCAAGTCATTTATGTGGTTCAGTGCATAACATCACAACTGCACTTCAGGACTTTAATTCATGCAAAAAGGATTAGGCCCTGCCCACGAACTGAAATCCAAATGATTATAACTTTGACTAATGTTGACAAAAATTCTCTAAAAGTTTGGAGTAAATATCAAATTTACTTACATCACAGTACTATATGAAATTTAAGAGATTTCCCGTTTTCATTCTGCAATTCAAATGATGCTGAGGAACTCATAAATATTTTATTTAAAACGAAAAAATGGAGGAGGTAACATTGTTTTTCATCAAGATTAAAACGTCAAGAATATGCCATGATGTTTGTCATTAATTTATTTAGCAACTGGCTTCATAGCATCTGCTTCGTTGCGGCAAGGATAGGTACTGGATGCGTGATCTAGCATGCACTGTTAGACATCATGGCTCATTCATTTATAAACCATTTATTTATTAATTATTTAGAATTAATCAATATAAACCTTTATCTATATATCACGCAATCTAAATTTAGGAGACCATGTCTGATCAGTCGATTACTGCATTAAAGGTATATTGTAATTGCTATGAACGAGAAAGGAAAGAAGAAATAATCATTAAAAGTTGAAGTGGCTGCTGCATGTGAATTAGGGTTTTCTGTAAAAGCTGCCAACAAAAAGCTAATCAAGCCGTACACATGCACCTACTCATAAAATTCGCACGTGTATTTTACCATCCACTACAGCTCAAATTCAGTTTACTCTGAGCTGTCCCCATTATATATTCCATTCAACACAGCAAATTCTAGACGTTTTCTTATCCAGACGAAATTTCTCTCGAGACAACTTTGAATTTGTGGAGGCCCACTGTCAATCTGCGATCTGCAATCTGACAGATGTTCAGTTAGAAGAATTTTCAAAGCTTCACAAATCTTTTGTTTCATTGGCATTTTTCAGAAAGCACCGTTCTAGATACTTGAGAAAAAATAGAAATTGGAGAATCTATTTCGAGAATGTGCATTCTTTTCATGACAGATTTTGCATTTCTGTTGACATCTGCAAACAGACGGTGAACAATATTCTAATCTAATATTTTATGATAAGTCACTGTGACAGCATGTCGAAAGGAACGAAAAACATCTGGTTAGTTTGTTGGAGGTAATATTTTCGAAATATTATATCAATTTCGAGTCAATTATGTAGCATGTAAAGACAATTTTCGCTGTCAATACGTCCTCCCACGAAAGTAGAGAATCATATAAGAACGACAAGGATCATAACTGATAACATTGGTTAACTGTAACGCACGATGCTGTTTACTTGTTACTATCAATTTTCAACATCTTTACAAGATACGCGTCCTGTGATAATGTCGCCCTGATGCCGATACTAAGTAACAACCAAAAGAGATTAAAATATCAACGTTGATCCTCGTCACCGGTAAAGTGATTTTTTAAATTCTTTTGCATTTTGAAGCATTCGTGAAATTTAACAACAGCCTCAGATTATACATGCACGTAACATCAGTCTGAAAATAAGTTTTCAGAAATTCGCAGTCGTTCCTGAGAAATATAAACCATTCCCTCACTAGGAGGTCTTAGATATACAGGGTGTTCGCGATCTTCTTGCGGATTTTTACATATTGTTATTATGTAACATTACCTAGGTTTTTACAATGTTTAAAGAACCAAAAGTCGAAGTCCACTGACTATCTTTACTTCAAAGCAATAAAACGGGTTCCATATGACTTAATACACATAGAATGCAAAGCTTGCGGCGCATGACAGTGTTTTTAAGCACGATTATCAATTAACCCCTTCTTTACTTAATCTGTGTTTATGTTGTCCAATGAATAATGTTAGTCCTCATCTCAATTCATGATTTGGATGCGGTGTATATTAAACACCATTTCGCATCTGGCTCCATTCAAAGAAGTCCAACAGTGGACTTCTATGCTAATCCACTAGACGATTATTCAATTATGATGTCTGCAGCTCACGCCTTTCAAGAGCCCTAAGTGCTGATGTCTGTTCGATCCTCTTGGTGCATCCGTGCTCGATTTCGTATTTGTGTCTTGACTAGATGTACTTCGTTCAACAAAATGCCCTTGTGCCGTTCAGTCTACATTGACTGCTTCCTCCATACTTGGCAGCTTATCCAATCGTAAGGTGAGATGAGACCACAGAACAACAAATCGTCAAAGGTGATTGCGTTGGTTTCGCGTCAATCGAGAGTTCGTGAGGTTGACATTCCCATTGAGAATGTTGCCTGATCACTAAAACTGATATTGAAGATGAATTATAGGATCCTGTATGTTAAACCGTCAATCATCAAAGAATTAAATTGAAGTCGATTAGGAATGCCTAAAGGTTTCAAATAGCTTACTGCAGTGGTGACGCCAGGGATCTCCCCGACAGAGAGAGAGAAACAGTATATCGATTGTCAAAATGAAAATCAAAATACACAGCAATATCAGTGTTTTACAAAACCACTTTGATGTAGCAAAAAAGCTATTGGAAAAGAATTTTGTCTACGAGTTGTGCGACAAAATGGAATCGTAACACGTCTGACGGATTGCTTTGGTCTAAATATATTCAAAGGATGACATGGATCTCCTAAATTCATATACAACGACTCAAATGTTCTGAACCTTTTGACAGACAGATTATCAACAGTATTCGAACATATACATCCGGGTTTGCAAATTGTTTCCTTGCAACGTTTAAAAATACGAGACAGCATAGATTTCGTTTCAGAACTCCAAAGAGTAGAATACAACATCCAAGGGTAGTAGAATACAACATCAGACTTTCAATAATGTCATAGAAAACTCTCCACAAATCATCGTGACATAAAGTATATTTTAGAGACTTGAGTAAAACAGACGTTGTGAACAGTTGCGCTCAATCTCTTTAAAATGTGAACTCCAGGATATATCATGGTCCCATGTGACACCGAGTAGGCCCTATTTTCGCGCTAAACAACACTGAACGATAAATTAGAAAAGACATCGTTACAAGTGAAATTCTGCTTTCCAAAAATTACAATTTTTGTTTTCACCGCATTAAGAAGAAGATCATTATTCTCGGACAATTTCTGAATGTTAGAAATTTCTTCCATAACACGAAGTTTCGACTCTTGTTCATCTTTTGAAATAGGAATGAAAATATTCAAATCATCCGCATACTGAATATAGGCTACTTCGTCAGAGAATGATTTGGTATGACATCATGACAATAAAGAAGGAACAAAAACGGACCTAACAAAGATCCTTGAGGACAACCACTGCTTACAAACACTGGCTCACTTAAGATGTCACGAAGTTTTACACTTTGATGACGATCCTTTAGATGCGAAAAAACCACTGAATAAAACCATGAGGGAAATCCAATTTATACAATTTATCTATCAAAATATCATGGTAGATAACGACGGGGTGTCAAAGCTCCCTGATGGGGTGTCAAAATGTTTGAGTTCCTGTGAGAGGCCTTTGCCTTAATAAGGGCCTCATATTGGCCTGCAACTGACACGAAACATGACACTGTAATATCAAGATCGCTGTTAAATAATGATGTCAATAATAATGTTTGCATTTTTAGCCGCCTACACATTTAGTTTCAGATGGATTTTCAATATTTTTCAAAATGAGTAGTGTTAGTTTAAGAGAACGACTGTCAGATGAGGATTGTAGACGATCCTATCAAGTAGTGTTCGATTTGTCTGAATATAGCCTAGACGATTATAAATACTGCAATGAAATTGTGGATGAACTATAAGTTTTCGATTATCCCGTTATTCATCAGTAATGTCAAAATCTACATGTAATTTACAAATATACGCGCTTATACGTATGACATACGCATTGCTTCGAAAACAAGTAATCTCTTTGTGAAACAATATATTGAGAGACGATTCAAGATAAACTTTACAAAGAAAATTATAACAAATTCAACAGCTAGGAATAGCAACAGATGAAATGATAATGAGTTTGTCAAAAAGATAGAATAACTTAAGCTAAAATGCACTTTGACAAGAACTGCAGATACCAAAACATTTTGATAAGTGCATTTTAATTTTTATTTCGTTGTCTTGTAAATACAAAATATTATGTGGAATCGCGCGGGAGTATTTGCACAGTAGGTCTACTACATGTAGTGCATGAACTATTTTCACAGCACATGCATGCGTTAAAAGAAATCTGTAAAAAGTAAGAGTAAGCGCAAGATGCACAAAATCAAGTATAACTATGTATGCAAAAATAAATCATAATTTCAGCAAAATGACAATACTCGTAAACCTATCTTCGTCAACCTCAAATGAATAGCAATGTTTTTACATAAATTCTGATTGGGTCGATGGTTAGTCTCAATAATTAGTAAGCTTACGTGTTACAATCAAAAGTTACAAAAATAACAGCGCGTAATTCATTGACATATTCTGACAATTAAATGAAAGAGCTGGTTGCCAAATTCAGTAATATATTAGTAGCATAACATACTTCAGAAAGAAAAACAAATGAGCAACCCCTCCCCCTCCCCTCTCCCCTCCCGGCAGGAACAGGAAGGACATGGCCTAGGATGTGATAGAGGTGATCGGACCGAGAATCCACCCTTCCCTCCCCTCCTCTCCTGTCTGACTGTGGCTGGCGAGACTTTGGTTTCGATACGAAGGATTTTCCAGGTTTTGGATGTTTTGAGATGAGAAAGCCCATTTTTCGGGGTGAAGGAGTGTTTACAGAGTAAAAAGGAGTACAGATTCAGAATTTAGGTGAAACTTTGAGTCCGTAAGATTGTTTCCATCTCAATCGGATAAAAACTGGAGAACCTCACTCCTCCCTCCCAGGAGAGGGTTGGGTTTCACTGCTTTGTCTCTAGAATTGGAACGCGTCATCGTATGAAGAAACGGCTTTCAGATTTGGAATCCTTATAACTTTCTGCATCAGATGGGAGGCTTTGTAGCAAACGTTGAGATACGTTCCCTCTACCGTTTTTGACACTTACGTAGGATTTTCCAGATTTTGGATGTTATGGGATGAGAAGGCCCATTTTTCGACATGAACGAGTCTTCGTAGAGGAAAACATAGGAGAGATTCGGAAACTACATGAAATTTTGGGTCGGTAGCACTGCTTTCAATTCAATCGGATGAAAACTGGAGAATCCCTCCCCATAGAGTAGGGATATATAGGTAGAGTATCGACTCAAAGTATACAGTGAAAAGTTTTATATGTAAGGACTCAGGTTTTTACGGAGAATACGCGCTCCCGTGGTCCAAAGAATTATTTGAGCATTTTTAGAAAAGTCAAAATTTTTCAAATTTATATACTACCATGATGACGCCCTCTTTGTAAGCAGTATGGAACAAGTTGGATATCAAAAGGAATGAATATTTGCTAATAAGTATCCTGACCAAGCGGAAATTAAGCTGATTATCAAGGGAATTTCATGATTCGTATTATAATGGAACTCTTCATGCATGATGTTATTCATGCTTTCTTGGTTGAAATTTCAAGTTTATAATTCAATTTTCACCGACATGATTTTATGATTCGATCACTAAATTCATGTTTCATTTCTTGAATCTGAATAGTGATGTGAACCTATTTACATCTTTCAAAGTCAATTGAAATCATTGTCTTTGATTATGTGATTTTGCTCTGCCAGTGGCAGATTGCCTCTTGCCTCTGATATGATCACGCTCAAGAAAATGCTCTTGAGATAGCTGAGCATGAAAGTATGGAACATGTCGAATTGCTAATTTAACAAACAATAAATCTCCAAAGCTGTCATGACACTGAGAATCTGTAAAATACCATCATTCCTTCTGCATTACAATCCTGATCATTCAATTCCGTGGCAACTTCTTCAAAACTGCAAAAATTTGCATATCCCACATTTGGTAACAATTATCAACTACATCCCCCTCGAGTTTATATAATAAAATCGAAAGTATATACACTTTGGGGATTCAATATATGCTGAGTTACCAATCTACCTAATATACGTGTACCTACTCTGTACGTTCTACGTGATCTTGACTACGCAACTGTCTTCTGTTTACTTATTTCAAACAGATCAAATGAAATTACTAACTATTCCGAAACAATTCCGAGTGCAACCCCCTCGAGTTCATTTAATAAAATCGAAAGCATAGAGTAAGTATGTTATGTAGAGTGGTAAGTCCGCATTTATTAAATCCCCAATGTGTATACACTTTCGATTTTATTAAATGAACTTAAGGGAGATACACTCGGAATTGTTTCAAGATGTAAGTTGTGCATTTTTGAAGAAATTACAACGGAATTGACTGATCATGATTGCATTGCAGAGTTTAATATTTGTTAAACTGGCAACTCGATGACCTGCTATTGCTTTCATGAATTAGAAATATGAAATTTCATCCAAGAAAGCACAATAGGATGTCGACTTTTTCATGAAGACATCCATTATAAAACGGAGCATGAAATTCCCTTGATAATCAGCTTAATTTCCGCTTGGTTAAGATGCTTGTTAGCAAATATTCATTCCTTTTGATATCCAACTTGTTGCATTCTACTTACATAGAGAAGTCATCTCGGTAGTATTTAAATTGGCAAAATTTTGACTTTTTTTAAAAAGTGCTCAAATAATTTTTTTAACCACGGGAAAGCAATCTCCTCAAAAAACTGAATCCTTTGATACAAATATTTTCACTGTATGCAGACACTTTTTTGAGTCAAGACTCTACCTATGCATCCCTACTCTATGATCGAAAGTGTATACACATTGTGGATTTAATAAATGCGGAGTTACCGCTCTACCTAATATACCTACTCTATGCTCCCCCCCTCCGTCATGCATTTGTCAGCGCTAGATGCAGGCTTTTATTCCTTTCGCATTAAGGTGCCTGCTGTTTATGTGGGATCTCATAAATCTAATGGCAATTTCATCTCTCTCAATTTACGTGTTGCTCAAATTCATCATCAACCTGAGTTAACAGGTCTTGATCACATTGAGGAAGTCATTGATTCGTGTGTCAAAGAGTGTCAAGAACCTGTGAGCAAACCTAAACGTGGTCGTTTATCAAAGAAAGATAGTGTTACCACCAAAGAGAAATCTTAATTATAATTAACTATTTTAATCAGTTAGTTTGTAGTCAATGTGGAAAACGTGGTCCTGTGTGTTATATTCAATTAGCACATTACAACCTTGTTGCATGTATCTTTTGTTATTTGAAGGACAGTCATCCATGCTAAGTTCTTACTCAATGCCTTGTTTTGCAATGTCCATTAAGTCTTTAATATTGTAGGTCATCATCTTTATAGACAGTGAAGGGATTCCAATGCAAGAGTTCAATGCTATTCAATGAGGGAAAGCGATCAAACTGTCGTTAGTGTGTATCATAGATTTGCCTACTGTCCTCCACACAAAGACGAATGGTTACGACGTCATCTGCACGGATTTATCCTTCTATTTTGATTCATATTGGATTTGTGAATGAATGACTTCAAATGATCATGAATGGATATTTGATAAATGACTTCAAACGATGGCTGTCAGGTTCTCATATTGTTAAAATTTTAGGAAATGGTACTGAGCGAGAAGCAGAAGCACTTCAGGTGCACAATGATAACTTATACCCACGAGAAAATGAGTCCGCGGACCCACGAAGGCCGGCCCACAACTAAAAGACGAGGGCGAGTCCCCCGAAAAGTCGTCAAAAAGTCGTGGCCAGCCGTTGACTTCCCAAAAAAATGCCACCCCCCTTGCGTTGTACTACCAAAAAGTACAACGCAAGAAGGGTGGCAAGTGGCATAAATCTGAATAAACTATAAAAACTGCTGAACCTACCTGAGATTTTTATTCACGCAGGTCGATAGTGTCACTCCACTAAGTGTTCCATGTGCTAATAGAAAAATAATAACACTCTATTAGAACCGAAACATTCGGAGGCAGTGAGGAGTTCCGCGAAGACTGAAGACTATCGAAGGCGCACGAGGAAGTTATCTGTTATCGGGCTGGACTGGACAAAGCGCGCTTCTATTAATAGAATTCTCTCTCTCTCTCCCTTCTCTCCTTCACTGTATCACAGGCTTGAAGTGACCAAGGTATTATGCAACACTAGTGATGAAAATTTTCCGGGAAAATTATGGAAAATATTGGAAAATTATGGAAAACTTTGAAATTTTTGATAGGCCCTATAATTTGAGCGCTTCCATTGCCGAGGCAGCTGCGTGCCAATAAATTGGGTCTAAAACTCTTGATTTCATCATTATTTCGATTAAAGCGATCGTAGCAATACGATTTCCGTCCGCGGAATTTTGAACATTCCTATGCCATCAGTGGGTTGTACTAGTAAATTGTTAGCATTTTTAATTATCACCTAGACACCGCTTGGGATGACGTGAATCTTGCTTTACTATAGGGGTATATTTTCATGCAATGTGAAAGATCTGGAGCAAAAATAATGTACTTCATTTTGGAGTTTGCTAATTGTTAGCTTGAAAGTTGAGCTTTATTATGCGCAGCGTTGATCATAGTGATGCAAATTCTCTATGTGTTGATGAACATGCGAAGTATAAGCACACAGTCCACGCAGCATTCATGAGCGACCATATTCGAAGATATAAAGACTGTAAACTCGTGAGATATTTGGAAACTAAAGATATCTGTGATGAGTAAAAGAATATCTATGACAGTTTCAAACTTCTGGCGCATTGTCCGATATCTTCGTTGAGGAATGAGGATACACATCCTCCATTTCTAGTTCAGATGGTTCAGGTAGCTCCAAATCGATTTCAGATCTGCCCAAATGAATTTCAGATATGATCCAGATGAATTGTAGATCTCCAGTTGAATTAAATATCTTTTCCAAGTTGAGCTTGTGACAGATGTCTGAATTATGAGGAAACTCAGGTTAGTGCACTTCGAATGAACAATAATATACAATAGAAACTCAATATAAATACTTAATAAGTGCAGCCCTGAAAAGGGCTGTTGAAAGCGTTCACGCCGGTCATCGGGTAATATAAAAGAAAGAAATAATACTTAAATGGCGTACCGAACAATATAACATATTTACAATCTTTATACAAGACATACCAGAAAAGAATAAACATAGAAGGGGTTCATCAGCAAAATGACCAGCTAGGTCGCGTTTCGGGTCCTTTAACATTTTGTACGCTCAAACCCTAGCTGGCGGACCCCCGCCAAAAAGGCGAACCCCACACATGACTTAGCAATGATAACACTCTTAAATGAAGCCACACAAAATACAAAATTCTCTGGCTGACTGCAAACCAAATTTAAACAAGACTAAAAAATGCCTTTTCAACAGTCTCTCCATACATTTGATTAACTTGCAGGCTTCATATCCGCGTTTCACAAAAACTTTAAACGTGCTTTTAACTTTAACAATATGGCATACGGCAGATGAGAACATATCCTAAGGTAACGAAGAACATGACTTGCAAAGACATTCGCACCCATATGAAGAGGAAGAAGACTTTTGGGAAAAGTGAAAACAATAACATCAAAACAAAATTGCTCAACCCTTATGAAAAACTGATGTATGTAGACCATCACTACAAATATTAAGCTTGACAACGAGATATTTTACTGAGGTGTTATCCGTTCCATTTCTCTGAGCCTTCAAATCCGCGGGATAAATCTTAGTCAACAAAGTGTCAAAATGTTTATAATTGAAAAGACATATATCATCGATGTAACGTGTGGTGCAAAAGACATCAATCTAGCTAATCAGAATTTCTTGTTCGACATTAA
Source organism: Prostheceraeus crozeri (assembly GCA_907163375.1). NCBI lineage: Eukaryota > Metazoa > Platyhelminthes > Polycladida > Euryleptidae > Prostheceraeus > Prostheceraeus crozeri. The sequence continues at coordinate 426,419 of CAJQUW010006757.1, forward strand.
CGATTTCATAAAAACGAATTCACAGTGGCACAAAAACAAATCAGCTAACATAGGCCTGCAGTTCCCCCCATAGGAATGCCCCTAACCTGCTTGAATGCCAAGCCACCAAAAACAACGAAAACTTCCGAAATAACAAACTTAATTGCGGACTTCAACATTTCCAAACTAAAACAGTGATAACCCTTGTACGTTTTACCAGCGAAAAAAGTTTTATTAAACCAACACAAAGAAATTTTCTCGACGTGGAGTTAAAAACTAGCTCCAGCAAACTAAACAAATGTGCACATATGTCTTCATGATTGATGTTAGTGTACAATGTAGAAAAATCGAATACTTGAATTGAAAAGACATTATTTTTATTATTTGCAACGTTCAAAAATTCTTCAGTAGACTTAATGCTCCAAAAACATCGGAAGCCACTATTCTTCTGTATTGTTTCACAATAAAGTTTAAAAAAGTCTCTTATTAAGGAAAGACCCTTATTAAGAACAACTGACAATTGTGTACTCGTACACTTGCGCGCTCCAGCAATAAATCTAAACTTATACGGTGACCTATGAAACTTCGGAATACAAAACAATTTAGGCAACTTTTTACAATCATCCTAACAGTTTATACCAAATGACTTAACAAGTGAACAGTGACGGTCAACAATTTCACTGCTACCTTCCGAAGAAACAGAATAAGTAGCATTGCCAACAGGTGAAATTCGATTAGAGAAATCTGAAATCCATCTAATGTCTGAAATTCATTTGGAAAGATCTGAGATAGACATGGAAAAGGTGCAGTTGGTTACAAAAGTTAACATGCAGGGATGATAGAGAAGTTTTCGGACATTGAATATTACATAGTCTTTTCAAACGACTATAATAACTCTCCAAAACAAAGGAAAAACGTTAATCACCGAAAAATAAATTTCAAAATTTTCCATTTGCATCACTATGCAACACTCATTGAGGATTCTTCCATTCATTCACAATTTAATGAATGAACAATAATACAACTTACAACCTTGATTGACGAAAAAAATTGACCAGCATTGAAATTCAGGAATAGTCAAAATCATGGTCAGAATGATATGAAGAATGATATGAAGTTCAGGGTCAAATCAAGAATTTTGAGTAACTATTTGCATTGCCATCGATATATAAAGTATCGCAACCAAAGATGTTTATCACAACATTTCACGATTGAATGCATCATCATCATGTAGCGAAAATCACTGAGAGAAATGAGAGCAAAGGTTATTTATTCCAAGGAAAAACTTGCCTAGATGTGCCAGACAGCCGATCGATGACAGTTTTGGGCCAGTCCACTAACGTGAGAGATACGCTTTTCTTAGAAATCACAACAAATTCGCTGCTTTATGTGCGTGACAACTCTAGGGTCGTTCTTAATCAAAATTAGAGCTCTTGTGAACTTAAGGGCCGACCCACGACCACCCCCTGTCAAAAAGATAAACGTGAAAATTGGGGGGCCAACCCTCGACTTTAAGAGATCACATTTCACGTCATTTTTCGAAGAGAATGGTCACAAATTGACATGATCATGCATTTTTACTTCCAAACAAGCCATTTTCGAAAAATTTGCTGGCCCCCATTTTTTCACGTGGCCCACGAATCATTTTCTCGCGGGTATTTACCATGTTGGGTAGATCGTGTAAGACAATACCATCATATACATTGTGATTAAAAGAAGTTTACAGTTGAGATGATTTTTGAAATGGCTGCATGTTTCGGTGAGAGACATCACCTTTACAGACCACCACACATTCTTCTATCACATTGTAATAGCAGAAATGAAGCCACCTACATTGCAAAACTCTCCTCACGCTGGCATTGTAGTCTCTACGACGTTTATGAACTGTATCTATATTACTGTCAACAGCATGGATGTTTGTTGTAAATATAGTTAGAACATGTTTTATTCCTTGCTATCTAAGTGCGAATAAGTGATGAACTTTTCATGAATTGTATTCACTGCTCTCTGATTGCTTTGTGAACTTTATTTGACTCATAATGAGCAAACTTACAGTGGAACATGTTTGTTATTCCTGCTTTATTCATGGTACAGAGAGGGGTAGAACTTCAGGCAGTGTTTAAAATCATTCAGGCAATATTATATCCAGTGAGTGTCAACAATTTCATGGTGACACATCGCACATTAAGTAGCCACACGTGTGATTTGACTCTTGATAATCAAGGATTCGACGGATTTTTACAAGATTGGAAACTTACATTTAAAGTAAAGATTGATTGTATGAAAGTGACAGTTACTGAAAGCTTTCCTCTCTTCAAAATGTTAATAGAGAGTTTTCAACTTCAAGATGTGAAGGGTAGGCTCATTGCATACATTGAGTTGAAAGATTCGAAAAAACGACTTCATTTTGGATCCTACTGCTCAGAATGATTACTCTTAGTGACCCATTTTATGCACGACATATAGAGAAAATCATTGAGAGAATGGAAGAGACGATGGAAGGAAATGCACATGTTGTTGAACATACAATGATTCAACTGAGTGTGTTTACATCAACGACTTTGTTTGACAGTCAACATGCATGTTGTGTAGCTGAAATAAGAAAAAAATCAACGAAGCATTCTTTTCACTGAGATCAGCCTTGCTAGCGTTGATGGCCTATAGAGCAAAATTAGTCACTCTGCTTTGTGAGGGAGGTGAAAAGGTCTTTGGTTCGTCAAAAGGGGCGTGTCATTTAAGTCTTTGTTAAGTGAGCAGCAACATCTAGAACGACCTTCAGAAGAAATGATTATTTTCCACGGATACTGTATTAAAAATATAAATGATAACTCGACGTTTCGCTTTACAGCTTGATCACGAGCAAGTTTGTGACAAATCTGTTAAAGATTGGAAGCAATAAACAGTGAATGCATTTCAGAGGACGTAGATATGACACGCTCACATGACACCGCAAAATTTAGGTATAGAAATAAAAAGGCTAACATTACTGCTGACAAAATAAGTAATGAGAAGATAAGGAAAAAAGTGAAATAGAAGTAAACTGTATGCAATGTGACTTTCAACAAATTGACAGTTTCTTGCCGACACAACCATTCATTAGCAAAGGAGAGTTTATTTCTGATATGCGTATTGCCTCTAAGTATGTCCTTTTCTGCCAATTTTTCTCATTGAAATGTAGCAATTCCCATGAAATATGATTTCTCACCAGACTCTCGGGATGAATGTCGTTGAAATGGGTAAAAACAGTAGATTGTTCTCGCTTAAAATGCTCTTGCAGTCGGGATTGTACTGTCCTCGATGTTTCACCGACGTAAAACATAAGCTGAACTTTCCATGGGCTCTGAACACTTGCATCCGAGAATCCATTGTGCAATGTTAGGCTGTTGATACTTGTATTTATTTGCGACTTGTGTCAATTCTCGAGCCTATGGAAAGTTCAGCTTATGTTTTACCAAAGGACTACAAGAGTGGGGATTTAAGAGGTCGACCAATCGCTGCTGCTACTGATGGCGCTGGATTTCTGCTGGTCAAACGTCTGGCTACTTGTTTTTCAAATTTGTTGTTTCTTGTTGAGTCATACTTACCTGATTCTCTGTTTTTTTTGTTAATTGGATGAAACAGCAAAATGGTCAAGACATTGGAGGTTTCGGATCTTTGGATGTCTCGAATCTTCATGGCAATATTCCATGATGACAATGGTGACATTGTAATTTTTACAGCTTTGAAAGATTTTTTAAACATTAACTCAGAATATGATGATATTCTTATTGAGATGAATAATGATGATATTATCTCCTTGGTTCGTTTGGCTTTGGACAATGATGTCATATTACATCAGGGTACTGCTTATCAACAGTATAACGGACTTTCAATGGGAAACCCTCTTGCACCATCTATGGCTATTATCTACATGGATTACACTAAGCATTTACTTTTGAAGAAATTGCCCTATGGAATTTGTTGGAAAAGGTATATCGATGATATTTTTCTTATATGGCCACGAAACGTTTCACATGAGCAAATCCTACAAGCAAGTAATTCTGTTTCACAGTGTATACAATTTACCATGGAAATACTTGAAAATGGAGTTTTGACATTTCTTGATTGAGAGATATACATTACAATCGTCTTTTTTCAAACCTATACATAGTGGTTCAATCTATCCGTGGAAATTCAGTGGTCCAGTTGCTAGAAAGCGAGCGGTTGTGTTGGGGGAGCTACATAGATCCGAAACACGGTCACCAAACAGTGTCAATGTCAATATTTCCATAGAGAAAGTATTGAATCGTTTCAAGATGAACGGCTATCCGGAAAGATTTTGCGACAGCAAACAGCCATGTCGTGGATGGGGCATTGTGTCGTCAAACTGACAATGATATCGGACGTTATTGTCCTTGGTGAAACTTTCTCGGGCGTTGTCATTGTATGACGTCATCGAATATTTCGTCCTGTTTTAGTTTCATTGATGACCGCGTTATTAAATGTTGCAGCAAGTCGCTGATTGATGACCTATGTTCAAATGAATAATTGATTGTCTCTGATTTGTATATAAACATTGTCTTTACCTTAATACAACACACTCATCTCGGAATCCAAACTGGTTTTCTATAACAATTTGGCGTCGCGATCTACAAGGCTTCTCCGATTGCTTTAAAGGACTTCTTCGTGTCCACTGCTGCATCTACAAGCCATTCTATTGGCCCCGAGAAGCACTGCTGCATCTACAAGCCATTCTATTGGCCCCGAGAAGTGCTGCTGCATCTACTAGCCGAGCTGCTGTTCCTGCTGGCCCTGAAAAGTGCCTCTTCGAGCCCAAACTAAAGCTAATACATACGACGATTGGTTACCTTACCCGGTACCATCGTGAACATTCACTGCAGGTCTTTCTTGGTCGGCAGTTCACTATTACACACTTACACACCCCTATCACCGTAAGTAAAACACGTATTATTAACATCGCAATCATTACACGTGAGGGCTTACTAAAGCGACGTTAAGGCTAAGGACGTTAAGGCTAAGTTGGGACGTCATAGAACGTGTTGCAGATTACGTACTGTTTACGTAATCTATCGGCCTACTGTACGTGACGATAAGGACGGTTACACAACGTTTAATTAACGTTAATAGGACCGATTACGTACCTTGTTCGCGTAATCCTTACTAATGGAGGGCCGCTTAGAAGAACTGGACATAGACGACCCTGTACAAGTAGTCGAATGGCACGAACGTTTTAGTCACTACTGCAAGATAAACTCTAAGATTACAACGGCCAACGACGTTGACTACTATCTGACCCTTATCGGCAGACGCGCTTACAGTCTACTAAAAGGCTTAACCGTTCCCGCTAAGCCTGATACCAAGACGGCTAAAGAACTACAAGCAATACTTGAGAGCCACATTTGTCCAACGCACTTCGAGGCAACCGAACGCGCACAGTTCCACAACCTGATGCGTCGCCCAGAGGAGTCGTGTCGCAACTTTTTGCTACGACTACAGAAGCAAGCTGCTAGATGCAACTTCGGCGTCGAGCTGAATACACAAATAAGGGATCGTATCGTTGCAGGCATAAACGATAACGACTTGCAAAGGAAGCTACTGGCCCACGGTAAGCTGACATTCGATGTTGCCAGGCAGATGGCAACTACGACGTTAGATGTTGAAGACATGATGTCCGGCATCCAGGCCAGTAAGTTCTTCTCCAAAATTGACTTTAAGAACGCCTTTTTGCAAATTCCATTGTCCGAACGATCAAAAGAGTTGACGACAATACATACGATCTGGGGTCTGTACAGATATAACTATCTACCCTTTGGTCTATCAGTCTCTCCAGGCATCTTTCAATCGGTCATTGATGACATCACGAGAGGTTTGCAAGGCGTTAAATGTTACCAGGATGACATCATCGTTCACGCCGATAACGAACAACAACACAACGACCGTTTACTGAAGCTCCTAGACGCACTTATAGCTGCTAACGTTAAGATAAATGCATCCAAGTCCATCTTTGGTGTTACACAACTGAAATACCTCGGGTATCTCATTGGTCAGTCGGGTATTCTACCAGATTTACAACGCATCGAAGCAGTACGAAAGGCTGAAGTTCCAACATCTACCAAACAACTTCAAAGTTTTCTCGGGTTCGCACAGTATTACAGCAAGTTTGTGCCTCTATTTACCGAACTAGCTCGACCTCTTTTTGACTTGGTCGCCTTAGAAGACTTTGTTTGGTCCCCAGAAGTAAACACGGCATACTTCCGTTTGATTGATGCCATACTGCAAGCCAATGCACTGAAGAGTTTCGAAGTTAGTAAATACCCTGAACTCATCGTAGACGCATCCGAATACGCTCTAGGCGCAGTTCTGGAACAAGATGGTTTCCCTATTATTTGTATCTCTCGTCGACTTAGTCGATCAGAACAAAACTACGCGCAAACCCAGAGAGAAGCGCTTGCAATAATCTGGACGATTCGACGTTTACACAAGTATCTCATCGGTTTAAAGTTCAAGATTATAACCGACCACAAGGCACTTCAGCATATTTTTAAGCCCGACGCTTCAGTGGGTAAAACAAACTCGTCAATGCTTCAGAGGTGGGCCATCGAGTTGACATCGTATGACTACGATGTTGAGTATCGACCAGGTACCAGAATTCCGCAGGCTGACTATTTATCAAGACACGCGCATCATGAGCCTCCACCTACTGACACAGCCGACGTTTACGTCACAAATCCAATTCCAATTAGCCGTAATCAGTTAATTCAAGAAACTAAGTCGTTTTACGGACCGGTCATTGCTGGTATACGCCGAGGTTTCTCCACGTCCGCTAAACGGAGATTCCCACAGCTCTACGCTAATCGAGAGAGTCTAACTCTACAAGCTGACGACGTCATTCTTTACAAAGAGTTCATTCTTATTTCTCCAACTTGTCGCCAAGTTATGCTTGAACATCTGCACACAGGACACTTAGGGAGGGATAAGATGAAATCTTTAGCTCGCCTTTTATGCTATTGGCCTACCATTAACGACATTGCGACTTACCTTGTGGCATGTAACAAGTGTAGAACCAAACCGAAGACACATCCTCAGTGGAAACCATGGCCCGTTCCTTTTTCGCCGATGCAGAGGGTTCATGCAGACTATAGAGGTCCATTCCTCGGTCGTTACTACGCACTAATACTTGAAGACGCCTACTCTAAGTTCCCAGAGGTTTACTTAACATCACACGCAACGGCTGCTTTCACTAAGGAAGCACTCCAGCGAAGTTTCAGTAGAGATGGTGTCCCGCAAGTCTTAGTCACCGATAACGGTACTCCTTTCGCCGCTGCAGAATTACAGACTTGGTTGAAGTCAGTTGGCTGCCAGCCTATTTTTACGGCTCCAAGACACCCCCAAAGCAACGGCCTCGCCAAAAATTTTGTTCGCAATTTGAAAACGGCAATCCGAGTCGCCAAACCTGCCACTTACCCCGACTTATTATCTTGCATAGACGCTTTGTCTAATACAATACAGAAACGCTAGACACGCAACTACAGGAAAGAGTCCTGCTATGTTATTTAAAGATGGAACCTTACGAACATCTGTTAATCTGGACACTACTGAAGTTATATTTTTTCGTGGTAACGATAACAGACCTAGTAAAGGTTTACTACTTAAGCAGATAGGTGAACGAATGTATTATGTGTTGGACAGATCTGATGGTACGGTACATAGAAGGCATGTAGATCATTTACACATTATATCCTCTATTGACTTTTATGCAAGAAATAGATCACTTCATCCACACATAGCACTCGACCACACGCAGAACACGGACACTACACAGAACACGGCTCGGGCTCCGGCTACAGTTTCTCCGAGTGTGTCTCCAGTGTCTCAGATTGTGTCTCCAGTGTCTCAGAGTGTGTCTCCAGTTTCTCCGAGTGTGGCTCAACCAGCTGATTCTTCGAGTATGCCTCAGATTTCTGCGAGTTCGTCTCAAGATGCTGCTTCTCCGACAACTCCTGCTCCTCGACGGAGCCATCGCCTTCGTAGACCTCCAACGCATCTCATTTTATGAAGGGAGAAATCTGCGACAGCAATCGTCATGTCGTGGATGGGGCATTGTGTCGTCAAACTGACAATGATATCGGACGTTATTGTCCTTGGTGAAACTTTCTCGGACGTTGTCATTGTATGACGTCATCGAATATTTCGTCCTCTTTTAGTTTCATTGATAACCGCGTTATTAAATGTTGCAGCAAGTCGCTGATTGATGACCTATGTTCAAATGAATAATTGATTGTCTCTGATTTGTATATAAACATTGTCTTTACCTTAATATAACACACTCATCTCGGAATCCAAACTGGTTCTCTATAACAGATTTCTTCGCAATACATTGTGGATTTTTAATAATCCCAGAAATGAGAATTCTGATTTGGCATCCTGGATACTAAAAGTACCATTTCTCGAAAAGTACCATCGTAGAAAAGTGCTAGCTTTGGTAAGGAGGACAGGTCTTGCGGATAAACTAAGAATTTGTTTCACAACGGGTACATCCCTAAAGAGAATTCTGCATCCTCCGAAAGAAAGGAAACAGTGCTCAGAGGATTGTCAAACATGTCCATCAGCAAGGCGGAAAAGAACCTGCTTTAATAAATGGGTCGTCTACAAAATCTGCTGCATTATCTGTGGAAAAATTCACGTCGGTGAAACATCGAGGATAGTACAATCCCGACTGCAAGAGCATTTTAAGCGAGAACAATCTACTGTTTTTACCCATTTCAACGACATTCATCCCGAGAGTCTGGTGAGAAATCATATTTCATGGGAATTGCTACATTTCAATGAGAAAAATTGGCAGAAAAGGACATACTTAGAGGCAATACGCATATCAGAAATAAACTCTCCTTTGCTAATGAATGGTTGTGTCGGCAAGAAACTGTCAATTTGTTGAAAGTCACATTGCATACAGTTTACTTCTATTTCACTTTTTTCCTTATCTTCTCATTACTTATTTTGTCAGCAGTAATGTTAGCCTTTTTATTTCTATACCTAAATTTTGCGGTGTCATGTGAGCGTGTCATATCTACGTCCTCTGAAATGCATTCACTGTTTATTGCTTCCAATCTTTAACAGATTTGTCACAAACTTGCTCGTGATCAAGCTGTAAAGCGAAACGTCGAGTTATCATTTATATTTTTAATACAGTATCCGTGGAAAATAATCATTTCTTCTCAACTCTCCTCATCCGGATACGTGGAGCACAGCTTTTGCATAAAATAGAATGACTCTGTTCGGTGAGAGGTAGCAGTCATTGTGCATGAATAGGGGCGTATAAACATTGAGTCATAGCTCTTTGTCTGATGAACCACACACACGGTAAAAAGTTCATGCTGTCTGGAATGATGAAGCAGCACTAAATCAACCAGTCGCGTAGCAGACCGGGAAAACATGAAAAGGGAAAATAATGTGTTTGGAGCTAGGTGTGAATATAATGCGGGCGACTGAACCATTTCCATCATTTCCGTCCTTGCGCTAACCATGAATTTGCTCGAAGCTATCTACTGCTCTGCTCTCACACCTGACACACTGAATTCCTTTACTTTAGCGTCCGCTGAAAATGCCTTCAATCAAAAGATAACTCATCACGGAGAAGTCGTTGCCATAAAAACACCAAGTACCCGGATGGATTATCTGAAGGTTGTCTCAGCAGAGTATGGCATCACTGTATGTGTACCGCTAGACTATTGGACACAGTTGCAATTCAATGCCCTTGAAACATTCCTTAATGAATATCACACCATTCTAAAAGAGATTGTTCGACACAACGGGAAACGGCCAGAAGTTCCAATCATGGAATGAAGATACATGTATATTTGCATGGATAGACACTGTCTCACTATTCATGAAAAGGAGGGTAGCGAATTCGAAGTAGTTTATAGTGTGACATCCGGCGCGACGCTTCGCTTCGCTTTGCTTCGCTTCGCTTGCGCCGGATGTCACACTTTTGCGGGTTTTTTCAAAAAATCAAAATTTTAAAAAATTTCAAAAATTTAGGTAGACTTCAAATTTCACGTGGCTGAAGGCCGAAGGGCGAAAATTTAAGCGTTTTTAAAAATACCCAATTTTTCAAATTTTTCAAAATCTCAAAATTTGAGAATTACAATCGGGCGAAGCCCTAGAACCTTCGGTTCGATTTTCACCCTCGCTTAAATCATGACCGTTCCAGGAGACCGAAAAAATCATAAAAGTTGAGAATCTCAAATTTGTGATTATGACATTTTTCATTGCTTAAATCATGACCGTTCCAGGTCATGTAAAACCGGACACCGAAAATCATAAAAGTTGAGAATTTCAAATTCATGAATTTTATCCATTTTTCAGGTTTTTAAAATATATCATGTGACTTGCGAACCGAAGGTTCAGGGCTTCGCCCGTTAAAAATATTTCTTTAAAAATGGAAGAAACAAAAGTGGATGAAACAAAAGTGGAAGAAACCGCAAGAATATATCCTTCGTTATCATATGAACGTAGTTCTACTTTAATGGACATTGAAAAGATTAACATTGAAAAAATGAATAAAGAAAAACACAAAGATAGAGTTAGGTATATGAAAGATAAGGAATCTCAATTATTATTAAGATTAGAGCATTATAAAAAATTAAGAAAGAGATGGACTAAAGTTAAGAATGTAACACAAGGAATTGGCATATTCTTAACAATAAGTTTAGGTGCTTTGACAATTGTTATATCTTCAGGTGTTTTAGTAATTCCAGTAGTTGCTACAGCTTTAACAGGTACGGGTGTTTTTGCAACTTCACTTGTTACAATGTTAGATAAATCTTTAATAACTAAGAAACGAAAATCATTAAAAACTAAGCATTTACATATTAAAGAAGTCTATGATAAACTACATTACTACTTTCAAAGAGTATGTGATGATAATGTTATTACGTTAGATGAGATTGAAAAATTTGATCAAATAGCTAATGAAGTAAATCAAATATTATTTCAATCACAGACAGAAAAAGTTGATGATAAAAATAAAAAGGATGGCAAAATTTCTAGTGATGCTAAAATTTCTAATGAAGAAAATGACAAATTTTTTTTAGAAGAGCTAAAAACTTTAAGCGAAAATTTAAGCAAAACTTTATTGAACAAAACTTTATTAAACAAAACTTAAAAAGAGAAAACTTTAAACGAAAGGATGTCAAACAACAAAGCAATAAAAAAATAATTTGTTCAGTAAAATGTTTTTGTTGTATTCCAATGTTACCACAAAATTCAAATATTATATTTTAAAAATGGATAAAATTAGAGCTGATAATTTTAAAAGAATAAAACAATTAGAAGAGTTAATAAAACAAAGAAATATTATGAAAGAAAATCATCTTCAACATAGAATGATAAAAGCTGGTATTCAATCTGATATGTTTGAAAAAATGCAGCAAACCGAGCAAGTAAAAACTGATTTTGAAAAAACTATGAAACCATTTAAAACTCTTGAAAAGGAACTTACAAATAATGATAAACAAATTGATATAACAGATCCAGAGCACAAAACTATATTAGATGACTATGGATTACTAGAATCAAACATTAATAAGAAATTACCAAAATCTATGCAATTTGAACATTCTATCTCATTTATAGATGGAAAAACAATACCTAGATTTTATCTCGGACAAAAAGAAATATTTCCACAACCTTTTCGAGGTTTAATTTTTTCACCAGATAAATCTCCTTTTAATTTAGATAGAAATTTTGTTAATCTTTTAAGAGGAGCAGATTTAAATAATTATGCTGTAGAAGATCTCATAAAATATAAAGCTATGTTAGACAGAGTTGGTGCAGTAAAATCTCTTAGGCGTTATAAACAATTAGAAAATTTATTATCAACGGGAGTTAAAGTAGGGAAAGGTTTATCTGAAAAACAGAAAACTGAAACAACTGTATTTTTACCAGATGATCCACAAGAATTACTAAATAGATTAAATATTTTAATATCTGCAATAAAAGAAGGACATAATTCTAGTTTCAATGAAATTCATGCTATATTGAAAAGACTGTTAGAAAAGAAGATACTAAATGAAGAGGATTATAAAAGTGTAGCTGAAATATGTTGTTTCTAATTTTTATCTATGATTTTTATCTATGCTTTTTATTTATGATTTTTATCTATGATTTTTATCTATGATTTTTATCTACGATTTTTATCTATAATATTTATTCAAAAATTTAACTAAAAAATGCGTTCAGCAGATTTAGACAAAATTAATAATCATTTAGAAAATCTAACAGAGATTTTGGGTTCATCAAAATTTAGTACGACGTTAAAAATTATAACAACTACTTCATCACACACTTGTAATTTAGAACCCATTCTACATTTGGAACAAAATAAAAATTATCAAATTGCATTGACTAGTTTCTCTACATTTAACACTATACAAAACGTTATCAAAGATGCGAATGATCAATTTAGATATTCTACTGATAAAGGTAAAACATGGAAAATACTAACTTTTCTTCCTGGTTCTTACGAAGTTGAAACAATATCAAATGAAATTAAGAGACATTTAGGTATATCATTTAAAGATAAGAAACAATTACATTTTGCAGTTGAACCGGCAGTTAATAAATTTTCTCTTACTTTAGACGAAAATCATCAAGTTGATTTTAATCATGATAGATCATTGTCAAAGCTATTAGGATTTAATAAACAAACCTATAGTCAAGGTTATCATTTAGGTGAGAAGATTCCAAAAATAACTGAAATAAATTCAATTGTTGTACATTGTGACATTATTGAAGGAGGATATATAAATGGTAAATTATCAAATTTAATATTCAGTTTTCCAGCTTTTACTGTACCCATTGGTTATAGATTAAATGTAATTCCACAAACATTAATATATTTTCCTATTACAAGAAAAACTATTAACAACATTGGCATTAGAATCACTGATGAGAAAGGACAAGAAATAAATTTTGGAGGGGAAGAGATTATGATAGATCTTTTGGTTCGGGAGGTATAAACTCCCGTTCGAGAGGTATAAACTCCCGTTCGAGAGGTATAAACTCCCGTTCGAGAGGTATAAACTCCCACGCGAAGCTAGAGAAGTTTAAGTTTCTTCTTCTTCTTTAAAAACAAAAATAAAATAAAAATAAATTTTTTTATTAAAAAATGAGTGAACTACCTCCATTAAATAAAAAAAAACTTAAATTTAATCATCATCCAAATTTATCTAATAAAGTTTTGTCAGTTATTTGTGGAAGATCAGGTTGCGGAAAAACGTATCTATTATTTAAAATTTTAACGACTCCAAATTTTTTGGATTATAACAATCTTATAATTTATACAACAACGGCAGAACAACCCGTCTATCAATTTTTAAAATATGGATTTGAAAATAATCTTAAAAAAACAGCAATTGCTTCATTATTCAAAGAATATGAAAAATCTGAAGATGAAGAAGAAATAAGTTCGTGGTGTGAAGAAGCAGCAAAAAATAATCAGTTAGTAGAATCTAATAAAAATAACCATATAAAGATACAATTAATAGATGATAGTGGTAATATGCAAGATCCTAGTAAACTAGATAAAACAATGAAACATTGTGTAATTTTTGATGATTGTGTTAATGATAGAAATCAGTCAGTTCAGAGAAATTATTTCACAAGAGGTAGACATAATAACTGTAGTGTATTTTATTTAACACAAAGTATGTATTCATTAGACGGAAGTGTTATTAGAAAGAATGCAAATATATTTATACTATTTGAAATAAATGCAAGAAACTTAAGTGATTTGTTAAGAGATTTATGTGTAAGAAATAAAGATGAATTTAAACAATCGTGTAATAATGCTTGGTCAAAAGATTATGGCTTCATTACAATTAATATTGATAAAAAAATTCATGATAGAGTTATAGAAAATATTTTCGAGGAGTGATCGAACGGAGTGACCGAACGGAGTGACCGAATAATTTTTTCTTATAAATTTTTTTGTTAATAAAAATAAAAAAAAATATGTTGAATGATTATAAGATAGAGCATGTACCAGTTTTAAAAGATTATCGTCATCCTACAAATCCTGTAAATTCGAAGAAAGAAGTTAGATTTTATTATCATCATAAATACGTTGCGCTCGTTACAGATTATAAAACAAAACATGGTATTAAACCGTGTGTTAAAACAAAAGACTTTCCACTTTGTTTAAGAAGTTTCCGAGTATTTTTGGCGTATAATAATTTATGGTGGTTGGTTAAGAAAGAACATTTAACAACACATGAATTAGAAACATTACATCAATTACATATTCCTGTGTATATGTAAAAACGGAACCGAGGTTCTATGTAAAAATTCATTTTTTCTTTTAAAAAATATGAATCGTGAAATGTCTCTCGGACAAACGTCTAGGATTGATGAATTAATCAAGAAACAAACTGCTGAGTTTGATGCGCAAATTAAACATAGTAAACGTAGTAAACGTATTAAAAAACAGAAACGTACTAGGCGTAGTATTAGACGTAATACTAAGAAACAGAAACGCGGAACAAAAGAAATATTAGAAACTCCTATTAGTGATATCTTTTTTGATGATAGAATTAAGGATGAACTTGGTGATGATTTATGTAATTTATTTAATCCAAATGAAATTAAATATGAAAATGTATCTTTTATTAATGTAGTAAATGATATGCGGAAACTTTTAGCAAATGGTAAAATTATTAATTTACTTGGAAAAGTTGTTAAAGATCAGGAAAATATAATTCAAAATTTTTACGTAACCTTCTATAATAAAAAATCATTTGAAACATGGTTTTCGAATCTGGATGAGAAATCCGATGCTAACGAATGGATTTTTACAGGTAATATTAAATATGAAGATTTTGGAATGAAGTTAGTACAAAGATCGCATAGAGGGGCAGGGATTAATATGAAATATAGAATCAAAGAATATTTCGGTGAATATTGTTATATTCCTTCTGAAGATTTTTGTTTTATTAAATGTTATAATGTTTTACGAGGTTTTAATGAAGAACAAGGAGAAATGATGAAAGAAATGTTTAATAATTTTTTATATAAAGAGAAAGCCACATCTAGAACAGGAGTAATGTCAAACTGCAAATTTTCTCAATTCAATAAATATTTTGGAGAATGTGTTCAATATTATAGTCCTGCCAATCGTCATTTAAATCCTAGAGGAATTGAAACGTTTCATAATTATGTTTATTACAATTATTTTCACGCAGGTTCAACAATTGGTCACTATTGTTTAATTAATAAATCTCATAAATTAAAAGCTATTAGAGAAATTGAAAATAATTTCAAACCCATATATAAAACAGTTACTGATGAAAATCTAACAACGCGTCCATATAAAATCATAACAAAGAAAAAAATTGACTATGCTTCAACATATATTTGGGATCTCGAAACTTTTCCTGATCCTAACTGTTCAACAGCTCATCCTATTCCTTACGCTGTAGGAGCTATTAATTTTAATAAATTTATATGTTGCTTACCGAAACAAAGATTGAAAGAATTAGAAACACGTTTGTTAAGTGATATGATTAAAATTAAACGATCAAAAGATGAAGATGAAATTAAAAAACTTAAAAAACAGATTAATGAGTATAATAATTTAACTGAATTAGAATTTAATAAACTTCAAAATTGTGTGAAAATATTTACGAGAACTGAGGATGATGAATGTTCGATCGGGGGAAACCCAGAGGACGTATGTCCGATCCATCAATTTTTTAAAACTCTTGGAAAATTTAATTATTCGAGAGTAACTTTAATAGCTCACAATTCATCAGGTTTTGATTCCTATTTTCCGATAAAAGCTAATTTTAAATTATCTAAACCGCCTCTTAAAACTTCAAGAGGAATATTGACTGCTTCATTACAAAATCCTTATACAACTGAATGTGTTAGTAGATATATTCAAAAATCTCTTAGATTTAAAAACAATATGAAAAAAGATTCACTTTCAGGTAAATTAGCACTTCAAACTATTATAATGAAATGTAGTTATCAACATGTAAAAACAAGTCTTTCTAAGTGGTGTGAGAATTTTAAAATTCCTACGAATGTGTGTAAATTAAATTATGAAATTGGAGACATAACACATGAAAATTATAAAGAAAAAGAAAATGAATGGAGACCATATTTAGTGAACGATATTCTTTCTTTAGCTTTTTGTATCTACAAATATAATAATGTTATGCAGGATTTAGTTGGTGAAGATATAACTACTAATTTGACATCCTCTGCTTTAACATTTAACGGTTGGATGAAAAGCGTACAAAATGACAATATAAATATTCATTCACATATAGATTTATGGGCTAGAAATTATATTAGAAAATCTGTTAAAGGTGGAAGAGTTTCAGCAAATATAAGAAAATACATATCGCCATTTTGTAGCATCTTGTTACCAATATTAAAACAGTATTTACCTGGTCGCTGCGCTGGGGGGACTTTGTCCCTTGGTCGCTACGCTGGTGGGGCTTTGTCCCCTGGAAATAATTTAATAGATTTAATGAAACAGTATCGAGATTTAGGAGATAAAACTGAAATTTGTAAGAAAATTTCAAATCAACTACTTGAACAAAAAAATGAATTTCTAATGGCTTTTGATGCAACATCTTTATATCCATCAGCTATGTATGATGAAAATTCAGAATACCCTAAAGCTGAATCAGCTAGAAAATTTCGTCAAGAAGAAGAGCGGGAAATAGTATATAAATTTAATAATCAAACATTTAGACCTAAAACTGGAATATTCTCTGTTGTGTTTCAATATCCGAATGATATGTTTTTCCAACCAGTTCCTATAAAAGATAAAGTTAAAAATCAAAATAATAATTCTCATGTAAAAGTAATCAGGTTTAGAAATGGTATATGTTATGATGTATTAACTTCTGTTGACATACAAGAAATTGTTAGATGTGGGGGAAAAATCTTACATATTACTGATGGTATAATTTATGAAAAAAATTATCAAGTTTCACCATTTCGAAATTATATTGAAAAACTTTTTAATTTGAGAAAAAGATATAAAACAGAAGGAAATACTGTAGGTGATGAGTTAATTAAATTATTGATGAATTCGCTATATGGCAAAACTGTGCAAAAAGATATAACCACTAAATATCATTTATGGAATGAGAATACATTGAGAAAAAATTTCACTCAAGAAGTAAAAGATTATGAAAAATTAAATGATGAACAATATTTAGCGAAAGTAGAAATGGAAGATGATGAATTTCTCAAAACTAATATTGTAAAAGATGGGAAGACGTCATTCATGCCATCACACTTAGGTTCTTTCATTCTTTCTCACTCTAGAAGAATCATGAATAACTTTATTTTAGAAATTAATGGTTTCAAAGAAAAATACATTCATTATACAGATACTGATTCAATATATATTTCCAATGAGCTCTTTAATAAATTAGACGCTGCTGGATATGTTGGAGGAGAATTGTGTCAAGGGAAAAATGATTATGGAAATGGTGGAATTATTTTTGCAATGTTTATTGCACCTAAAGTAAAATACTGTATTACTGTAGATGAGCAAGGGAGACTTAGTGAAAAGAAAACATTCAAAGGTTATTCACAAAATAAAGTAAAAGTAGAAGATTTTCTAAAATTATATTCGGGGAAAACATTATCGACTACAGTTAATAAACCATGGAAAAGATCTTTAGAAACTGGAATTAGTATTCCTGATAAAAATAATAATACTGAAGAAAAAAAATTTTCTGGTCAAATAAATATTCTTAAACGTCAAGCACCTGATGAAAATGAAATTATGTTACCTTATAACGGAGAAGATATTCAAGCTGAAATATTTCAAACAATCATCTGTGAGAGTAATTTAAGTGATGATGATGACACGTGGGAATAATAATTTTTTTATTACATCTAAAAACTTATTACATCTAAAAATTTATTACATCTAAAAACTTATTACATCTAAAAATTTTTATTACATATGAAAATATATTTATCGAATATTTTGGTATTTTCTATTAAGTTTTATCATATTAAGTTTCATCATATAATGTTTTATCAAAAGATAATTTAAATTTTTTTTCACTAACGATTGATTCATCATCATCATCATCAATTGATTCTTCATCATCATCATAAATTGTTTCTTCATCATCATAAATTACACTTTTTGGTATAGGATGCCCTTCCATGATAGGATACCATTCTCTTATTGGAATATCTAATTCTAAATTACATTTTTTATCTGATAATAATATAATAGAGAAAAATATTGGTCTTTGATCTCTTTTGGAAAATTTAATAACACCACCATAATCTGAATCACTTTTAGTTTTTATTAAAGATGATAAAATTTTAAATTGATTAGATGTAAATCCTAATTTAAATTTTGTAGACCCGACACATAGTTGTCTAACAGTATCTTCAACTATGCCATCATTATTATTTTCAATTGTAAGAAAATGAAATTTAGATAAATTTTTATAATTACTAATATTTTTATAATCTTTTTTACCATTTACACCTTTTTCAGATGTTACAGAATCATCATTATTATCATAAGATTCTTTAAGATCGGGCAAAGCCCTAGAACCTTCAGTTCGTTTATTATGATTATGGTCATTGTTAATAGTATAAGGTGTAGTCCACATATAAATTTTCTCTTGTTGAGCTAAACCATTTATATAAGATTTTAATAAATTAATATTTAAGTTGGAATATAATCCTATATACGTATCATCATCATATCTTTGCGGCATTTCTAATGTTTCTTGTTTATAAATTGTGTCTCTATAATAAACTTGACATAATAATTCTTCATTATGTTTTTTACTCTCTATGTGAATGTTATATTGATTTTGATCGTCAACAAATAATCTAATTTTTTCTTTCGAAAAAGATTTTAATTTTTTAACTAATTCTTTACTATTGATATAATTAATAATTTTAGTTTCTATCCAATCAGTATTACTAATTGGTAACACTGCTCTAATAAATCCATAAACATTATTATGGCCTATTATAACCATATTTTCTTTATTTAATTCCACATAAGCTACATCATT
The DNA here is from genome assembly GCA_907163375.1 of Prostheceraeus crozeri. Taxonomy (NCBI): domain Eukaryota; kingdom Metazoa; phylum Platyhelminthes; order Polycladida; family Euryleptidae; genus Prostheceraeus; species Prostheceraeus crozeri. The sequence goes on from CAJQUW010006757.1 coordinate 445,474, forward strand.
ATATTTACTTACAATCTCCATAAATTTAATAAATGGATCACCTGGAAACAAACAATAATTAGTTTCTATAGAAGGTAAACCTTTTGTTTGTTCTCTAAATATTTCGGCTTGTAATTGAAATAAAATATTAACATCTATACATGGATTATTATTATTATTATTATCAAAACATTCATTTTCAAATCCCGTTGATCTCGTCGAATAAGAAGAACAGGATGATGCGGGCGAATATAATTTTTTTAAATTTGGATTTTCCATTTTTTTATTTTTATTAGAAAAAATTTTATTTTTATTTTTATTAGAAAAAATTTTATTTTTTTATTGTTAAAAAATGATGTTACCAAATGTTGGTGGAGGTGCATATATCCCGAATAATCGTGAATTAGAAATAGAGATAGAAAATTATATCATGAAAACTGGAGACGTTTTATCTGGACCATTGCATCTTTCTATTCTTCCGCAACAAAATACAGAGTTAACAAATAAACAATATGTTGATACACAAATCAATGATTTAAAGGAAAAATATATAAACGATGTTTTGGTTCCACTGATGAATGAATTGAAGTTGCTAAAACTTAATGACAAATCATTAAACGAAAAATTATTAAAACTTGATAAAAAGGATAGAGAGCTAGAAGCAGATATAGCAAAACTTTTTAAAAAGATTTCAGAACAATCAAAAATTTTAATATTACTTTCTTTAAATTTAAAATCTGCAGTCATTAAAAATAAACATCAGATAAAAATGTTAAAAGAACAATTAGAAGATGAAATAGAAAAACTACCTGAAAGAATTAAAAAAAATTTAAAGCAGTTGCAAACTACATTCCAAAAAAGTGTTGATGAATTGAGTTCTAAAATTACTCAACAAATGAAAAAGATGAATAGAATGATAAATGAAGTAAACTCACTTAATGAAAAAGTTGATAAAATGAAAACTCTTAAAATCAATTTAGAAAATGAATTAAAGAAAAATTTACAAGAAAACTCTAAAGAAAATAAAGAACAGTTAGATGCTGTTAAAAGACAATTAGATGTTCTTAAAATTAAGTTAAATGCTCTTAAAACGGCGTTGAAGATTAATCAGCAGAAAATGCAAGTTAATAGAAAAGAAATTAAAGTACATCACACGCTGCTTGACGCAATAGATAAAGTTCAACAGTCAATTAATAAAGTTATCTCGAAGTTGTTGTCCATTCACAAACGTAAATCTTAACACGTAGATATTTTTCCCAAAAGTCAAATTTAATCCTAAAAAATGCCTATAATTTATAAACACAATCTTAAACATTTTGCATCAAATAATAAAATTGCTCATGAACCATCTCAGAAACCTGTGTACCATTATGATAGTGTAGAAACTGTCGGAACACAAAAGTTCCTAGGCACCGCAGGTGCCGTCCAAAAAGAAGGGGCTGGCATCTTTTCTGGTATTGGAAGTATCGTTAACTTAATTAAAAATAATAAAGATTTGATTACATCTGCTGCAAAAGGAGCAGCTGCTATAGGTAGTACAGCTAGTGCAATATCAAATGCTGTCAAGTCTCAAAACGAATTAAAACAACTAGAAGCTATTCGTAAACTTAGGAATGATTCTGAAGAACTAAAAAATTTAAAAAAACTTTCAGAGGAAACAAAAAACAAAATTGCTAACATAGCTGTTGGGGAAACCTTGAGGAGCGGAGCTCCGTCTAATAGTAAACATAATGAAAATAAAAATAATAAAAAACAATTGAAGAAATAAGAGGAAATGGCGTGAGTAGCAACCTTCGGTTTAACCAGCAAAGCTGTAGCGGAGCTGGTCTAGCAAAATTCTAAAATTATATTTTAGTAAAATTTTTTAGTAATTTTTTTAGTAAATTTTTTTTCTGTCTGTGAGAAAAACAAAAAGTCAAATTATTTTTTATAAAAATGTCTTCGCTTATCGAAAATAAATTTAGATTAGACGATCCTCCGTTCGTCAGTTATAATCAAAAAAAGAATGACTATATAAGAATTGCTATGAATCCCGGATCTTCCAGTAGAGTAAATACTGGAGGAGATTTAATCTTTGAAGTTGATAATCAGCAGAGTTATTTATATTTACCTGATTCATTTTTACACTGTGAATATTCTTTATATAGTGATGCTAATTTTACAACACCATTACCTGATACCGATAATATTGCACTAGAGAATAATTTCTTTCCAAGATTATTTACACAAATGCGTTTAGATGTTGCAACTCAAAATATAGAAACAATAAGTGATTCTCCAGGTGTAATTGATACAATGCTTAGATTTGTAACAATTGGTGAAAATAATAAAAAGTATGAAATCGAAGGTTGGTTTCCTGATACTAATGATGGTATAATTGTTGATGATTTAACTCACGCTGGAACAGATGCAGCAGGAATTGCGAAAGATGTAGAAAATATTGCAAAACATTTAAATAAAACAAATAATGAAGCATATAAAGAAAGACGTGAATTTAACAAGAAAAGTAAACAGACAGTTAATTGGTCATTGTCTCCATTATTCGGATATTTAGATTATGATAAAATATCATATCAATTAAAATTTAAATTAATAATTCATCGTACAGCAAATAATGAATTAATCTTTTTTGGTAAGACTGGGAAAAAAGCATATTTAAAAATTGATAGACTTGAATGGTGGATTAAGCATATTACTCCTAGTTTAGAGGTTGAAACAGCTATTGCAAAAAGATTAAATACTAACAAACCAATTCCAGTAAATTTTCTAAAGCGTACTGCTAGTTCAGTAACTTTTTCCGAACAAAGATTTAACTGGCATTTTACTAGAACTGCGAATACTCCAAGATATTTATTACTAACATTTCAAAGAAATAATTCTCCAAGTTTTGATAAGAACAACAATATTTTTCATATTAATACAATTCGAAGTTTACAAGTTTCATTAAATCAAACCCGATATCCAATTGATCCATTAAGATTCGATGATACCAATAATCAATTTATGGAAGGATATGATTGTTATCGAAATCTTTGTACAGAATTTGGAGTTGAACCACAATTAACTCCTGGAGATTGGAGACATTTATATCCAATTTTCTGTTTCGATTTAAGTGCACAATCTGAAGATATTATTAAAAATGGTTGTGATGTAACAATTAATATTGAAAAGAAAGATTCCACAACTTCATTGATGGCTTATGGTTTATTGCTAGAAGATGTAAAATATTCTATTGAAATTCTTAATGGAAAGATGACTAGGATAGGCTAAAGCCAGAGGAGCTTCGCTCCGATAAGTTAATTAAAATTTTTTCATAACTAGAATAGATTAAAAATTCTTAACTTAAAAATTTTTCATAACTAGAATAGATTAAAAATTTTGGTAACTTAAAATTTTTGGTAACTAGAATAGATTAAAAATTTTGGTAACTTCAAATTTTTGGTAACTAGAATAGATTTAAATTTTTGATAACTTAAAATTTTTTTATTAAAAATGTCGCAAGCGAAAAGTAATATTAATAATAAAACTGTTGAATTAAAATTACGTAATATTGTTGACAAAAATACCCCTAAAACTATCACTATTAATAAAAAAAAGTATTACATAAGTAAACCAATGATAGAGAATATTCAATTACAAGAAGAAAAGAATGGCGGGATTCTCCCATTAATTCCACTAATAATAGGAGGCATAGCAGCTGCAGGAAGTGTTGCAGGTGGGACAGCTGGTATTGTCCAAGCAGTAAATAAAAATAAATCAGAGAAGGCAGCATTAGAAGAACAAAAACGTCATAATAGAGAGTTAGAGAAAGTTGCTAGGGGTGAAGGGACATTGGAGATGTCTTCCAGGGCTTCGCCCGAAGGAAAAGGAGTAGTAGATAATTTTATTAGTAAATTAAAATTAGTTGATGAAGGAAAACGAGTTCTTAAAAATATTCTCCACAATGTTGATGATTTAATTGAAATTAAAGAAACTAAAGATGGTTCTGGAATATATCTAAGTCCTAGTATGATAAGGTAATAACCTGAGGAGCTTCGCTCCGATTCGGTAAAACAATTATTTTATTTTATCTTTTAAATTTTTTTTATCTTTTAAAATGAATTCTACAAATTCCGAAAATTTAATTAAATTAAAAATTTCTAATTTAGATTTATTGAATTATCTATTAAACAAAAATAAAAACTCAAATTGTAAAATTTATGAAGGTAACGACAACAAACAAAGTTTGGCTACTACCTACGGTGGTGATATACAAAAAACATTAGAAAACTTTCCTGGATTTATTTGGAGTAAATATTCGAAAGAAAAACATCTTCCTGGTCATTCATATACTGGTCCAGGAACTCGATTAGATATAAGACTAGATGAGAATAATAATCCGAAACCAGGTGAAGAACCAATAAATAGAGTAGATGCCGCCGCTTACAGGCATGATTTAGCTTATCGAAATCATGATCTAAGTTCTCGACATGCAGCTGATAAGAAGATGATTCAAGAATTAGATAGTATTCAAAATCCTACATTTAGAGAAAAAATTGAAAGAATGTTTGTTAAGAAAGCTTTACAAGCTAAAATATTTTTCGGACAGGGTTTAAATGAAAATCATAATTCAGGCGTTTATGCGTCTGAAATCCACAAGGAATATAGAAGACCTAAATATTTATTGAAAGTAAAAGTATTTAATAAAGATGATATTTGGAGTGCTGATCTTATTCATATGCCGAATGAAAGGGACTACAAATACGCATTGACCGTTATAGATTTATATACACGATACGCTTGGGTAAAGCCTTTAAAAAATAAAAGTGGTCTATCAGTTAAATATGCGTTTGAAGAAATCTTTAAAGAAAGTAAGAGAAAGCCAAAAAAATTGTTTGTTGATAAAGGGTCGGAATTTTATAACCGAAACGTTCAACCACTATTTGAAACTGTTTATTCAACTGAAAACGCAGGAAAAGCTATAGTGATAGAAAGATTCAATCGAACGTTAAAAAATAAAATTTTCAAAAAGTTTACTCAGCAAGGAAATCAGAAATGGTTGAGGATATTACCAGGAGTTGTAGAAGAGTACAATAATAAAGTTCATTCAGGTATTGAAGAAACCCCAAAGAATGCTTCTGACGACCCTGATTTAATACGAAAGAAAATATTCGAGAATAATTATTCGAATGAGAGTAATCCGAATTTACAGAAACGTAAGCCGAAATTTAAGATTGGAGATAGAGTTAGAATATTTAAATATAAGAATAAATTTGAAAAGGGCTTTGTTGGTTATTGGACTAAAGAAATATTTGAAATTTGTAAAATAAATCAAAGTTATCCGATTACTTATGAAATTAAAGATTTAGATAATGAGGATATCAGAGGACGTTTTTATCAAAATGAATTACAGAAAACAGAGCTTTAACCTTTAGGTGGCGCTTTAGCTAGCTTCGCTTGAGTTATAGATTGTTTAACTCTAACATAATATCTAGAAATGATACTCCTTTTTGTAATTTGTACAAAACGTATAAACATAATTGTCCACAATAAGTTGTTCCCGGTTTTTGAATTTGAAATGTATTGTATGTTCCCGTTCCAAGTAATTCTTTTACTTCATTTGTAGGGGGCAAACCGTATGAGTCAAAATAATAATTATCTCCGTTTTTACTAAAGATACCTGCTGACCAATGTACGCCGTTTTGGTCTGAAGTGTGAAGATTCGTTATGAAATTTACAGTTATTGATGGCCTATTTTTTAGGAATTGTAATTCGTTTCTCATTAGAACATGAAAATTCTTCATTCCTAATTCATTTGCGATTTTCTTTAGGTCGAAATTTGTCGTAGTTTGCGTTCCATATAATTTAAAAAACTCATTTATGTTGCTCATTTTATAATAAAAAAATTTCTTAAGAGACCCCTAGAAGTCAGAAGGGGGGGTATTGATTTAAAACTGGTCTCTAATGATGTCTTTCTTTACTACTTAGTCAGAAGGGGGTATTGATTTAAAACATTTTTATAATGATGACTTTCCTTACTACTTGGGGGGGGTATTGATTTAAAACTGGTCTCTAATGATGTCTTTCTTTACTACTTATTCGATTTTGAAATTATTTAATTTAATCTAAATTTAAACGTTACATTGTTGCATTGTGTTAGTGTTTAACTACATAGAGTTTCTTGTTTCGCTCATCTTTTATCAATAGTAATTCATTACTCATCAATATGTGAAAATTCTTTTCTCCCAATTGCTTAGCAATCTCATTTAAATCGAAATTTAATGTGGTTTTGTTTGCTGTATATTTTTTGGAAGTCTCTGATGTTTCTCATTTTTATAGAAGATACAATATTTCTATTATATTCCCGTAAATGAGAAATTAAAAGCAACACATGGATATTTCAATTTGGTTACAACCACTTTGCATACATTCAATTTGGATACATTGAAATACATGTAAATTTGTCCACGCGAGGACAAGGTTTCATTGGATGAGAGAAAAATGACGTCATATAACAACATAATGAAAATGATTTAAAACAGGAAATAACATTGCATTTAAAACAGGAAATAACATTGCATTTAAAACAGGAAATAACATTGCATTTAAAACAGGAAATAACATTGCATTTAAAACAGGAAATAACATTGCATTTAAAACAGGAAATAACATTGCATATAACAACATAATGAAAATGATTGAAAACAGGAAATAACATTGCATTTAAAACAGGAAATAACATTGCATTTAAAACCGACAGATACAAATTTTCTAAACAATGGGTTTTCTGTCCACGCGAGGACAAGGTTTCATTGGATGAAACACTCTATTGTATTTACATGTGCAAGAGGAAATAACATTGCATTTAAAACAGAAGGGTTGAATAATCAATTATTCCAAAAACCCTCATCTTGTGAAAGACACTGCTCCAAGATTGAAAGATTAGTTTTTAACAGTCGTATAGGAAGCGAGACTCTACAAAGAGTCTGATATTTATCTGCCAGTTTTGCCAACTTCATTGCGAAACTCAATTCAGTTCGTGAAAAGTTAATATTGTGATGTTTTAAGAGATATGTGAAATCTGCTTTATTATTCTCACACAAGGATAATATATGATTTGCGTGTTTTCCAATAAAAATTTTACATGTGACACTCAAAAGATGGCTTTGTTTTTCGTATTTCAAGTGTTGTTTCAAAGAATTCACTGTCGTTGATATGTCCCCCGCCGGTTCTGTAAAATATTCCACTGATTCGATGAATGTATGACGTTCAACAACACTTTCCTTCAACTGTTTTGTAAATGTTTCGATTCTGAAGGGAAGTGCTGCTTCCTTCTTTGCTCTGGCTGCGATTTTATGTTGCTCTTTGTATGCTTTTCGAGCAGAACGTATAGCGTCAGGATTGAAGAGTAGAGGCGCTTTCTTCACTTGCTGGTCTATATACGAAAAGTATTCAGAATGTTTCTCCGATGGAATGAACAAATCCGCAATATTTTTGAAGAACTCTGGAAGTACCGTTGCTATGTTGGCTTGTTGTTCAACGACTGCTTGACTCATGATTGACGGATAAATTAGTACAAATCACTATGTTCAAAATATAAGAATAACGTAATTAAAGATAGCGGAACGATGAGAGCAAGCAGATGATAAGTGTTGATTGAAATAATAACACAACAATCTGAGCACACGATACAATGACAGACGAGAGAGATAAATGAAAACAGTACAGCTGGCAGATATCTTAACGTCATACGGATGTGCTGACGCACTAACAAGAATTTAAAACAACTCGCCTAACGTACAATTAAAATGTCATTGTTTCACAGAGTAGTAGCAGCTGTTTGTTCTTTCATACATTGTTTCCTTTCAAATGTTTGAGTTGGAGGACAAAGCTCCTTACACTGAAATGCATTTTATTCTTAAATGCGGGAAGCAGATGTTCTCTACAATTGAATGACAATTGTAAAAGTACCTAAACTTATTGTTAAGAATATGTCAATTCCTTCAAATATTTTTAGTCACATGATATATTTTAAAAACCTGAAAAATGGATTTAAAAGACGTTTTTAAAAATACTAATTTTCAGTGTCCTGGAACGGTCATGATTTTGGCGGGGGGTGAAAATCGAACCGAAGGTTCTAGGGCTTCGCGCTTCGCCCGATTGTAATTCTCAAATTTGAGATTTTGAAAAATTTGAAAAACTGGGTATTTTTAAAAACGCTTAAATTTTCGCCCTTCGGCCTTCAGCCACGTGAAATTTGAAGTCTACCTAAATTTTTGAAATTTTTTGAAATTTTGATTTTTTGAAAAAACCCGCAAAAGTGTGACATCCGGCGCAAGCGAAGCGAAGCAAAGCGAAGCGAAGCGTCGCGCCGGATGTCACACTATAAACTACTATTCGACAAGCAGTTTGCAAGCCCCTCCCTATTCTGGGAAAAGGTTTCTGCTCCTTTGAAATTAAAATTCAAACCATCTACATGGGTCCGGGCAGGGACTGACGACTGTCTACGTTCAATCCCTATCTTGTCTCCATCAGGAGCGTAGCGTCCATTGGGGCATTCGGGGCAGTGCCCCGAATGTATTTTTTAGATAAATCCCACAACATATTTAATCATGCACAATATGCGCCAGTGACCAAACGCTACATCTTATGCCTATCTGTAAGTCGTTATTTCATCTTTCCAGCGGATGCATTGTGTAACTGTAGATGGTTTTCTCTCTCATTCTTCCTCCTCAGGGGCAGTCGCCGGAGTGTCGCCGAGATTGCCCCGATTGGCCAAAATCTAACACGAGCCACACATGATCAGCAATGGCTCGATCGTTGATGTCATCGACAAATCAGCCAATCTATCAATGTGCCGTTAGCGCGCGTCAGAACAGCTCGGCGACACCCTTCAGCTCGTCGCGGCCACTGCATGCACCCACAAGGAAGCAATCCACTTCTGTAATTCAACCCGGGAGAAGACAGGGAATACTTTGAATTACATTTACACACACTGGCTGGCTAATTACGTCGACTCTGGCCGGAGTTTGAGTCTGACAAACGCGTAGCTAATAGTTGACACGTGCATGCCTTCACGTCTTCATTCTTTCATCATTATTTCAAAATATCAAAGTGAATTCTAGATTAGAGCCGGGTACTTTACTATATGCTGCATGCTATGAGGTATATCGATGCCAAGACTGATTCTAGCCCCGGAGACGTGTTGAAGCACACTACGCCACTGGTCTCCATGACATTTAAAAATGATGTCCATGTTGATTATGATCAACCACAGTAACACTCTCCGCACACTGATAATGCAACATCGGTCTTTATGAGACCAAGAACTTATCAAGAAAGAAAAAATTGCACTCACCATGCCACAAATGAACACCGCTCTCCCTCTTTCTTAGGTTTTGAGGAAGCTCTTGTGCTACATCACTAAGTTTTGAATAAAAGTAGAGTCATGAGGAAATTATCAGCATGCCTCTTTGTGTCATGGAAAAATCAATGTGTTACATTTCATGATATGAAACGACATATTCAGATAACTCTAGAAGTCTTTCAACTGTGAAGGTTGCATCGTGCTATAGCGTCCAACTGTTGTCGTGTTGTTTGTTTAGGGGAAGGGATTGCATTCATTCCCATTCAAGAGATTAAAACAAGATATTGTACCACTCCATAGGATGACTAAACGAGGAGCGCATGAGATACGTCCGTTCGCTACGGCGTCAAGTGCGTTCGTTCGTTCGTTGTGCACACGTTCGCTCTGCTACAACTGCAATAGTTCAGTTGGAATAACAGCCTTTTGCCTGACAACGTCTTTTCAAAGCGACACTTGATCAATTTTCATCGAAAATGATTGCTAATTGATGCAATTATCACTAAATATCGATTCAGGCAAGCCTATAATGATCTGTGATGTAGGCTGACAGTTAATCTTTCAAAAAAACTAAGCTTATATACTTGCTACCCGGAGTCGGAGTCCTATCAACCCCCGGAGTCGGAGTCCGATCAAAATGATAGGACTCCGCATCCCTGCCACTCTACCTAACATACTTACTGCATGTAAGAATATATCATGCCCATATAGGTGATTTATTTGAGGTCGACCTCATCCTCCAGTGCCATGATATGTGCTGGATTGGAGAAGTGCTCAATAAATAAACAGATAAAGATAAAAACAAATAAAAATAAGCAAACCAGATAAAGAAGTACCATTAAGACAAGTTGATGACGTCAATCATTACTAGTGGTCAGTCGGACCACATAGGCCCTATGAGACTAGATTTCACATGCATGCATGCTTTTATCCAAAACTAGGTCAAGAAGTATCACTAACACATGCTGATGACGACATGCAGTCATTGCACACACCTGGTCATCACTACCGGTCAGCTGGACCACATGGGCCCTATGAGACCAACTTTCACATGTATACATGATTTCAACTACAACTACATAGGTGAAGAGATAGCATTAGAACGTACAGTTGACGTAACACAATCATTAAATACCCCTGGTCATCATGCCACCGGTCAGTTGGACCACATAGACCCTATGAGACCAACGCAGATGACTACGTTTTCCACATTTACTACAAACTAACTGATTAAAATAGTTAATTATAATTAAGATTTCTCTTTGGTGGTAACACTATCTTTCTTTAATAAACAACGACGTTTAGGTTTGCTCACAGGTTCTTGACACTCTTTGACACACGAATCAATGACTTCCTCAATGTGATCAAGACCTGTTAACTCAGGTTGATGATGAATTTGAGCAACACGTAAATTGAGAGAGATGACATTGCCATCAGATTTATGAGGTCCCACATAAACAGCAGGCACCTCAATGCGAAAGGAATAAAAGCCTGCATCTAGCGCTGACAATTCTGCTTCAACTGACTGTTCAACTGTTACTCCTGAAGTGACTTTACAATACCTGTTTGTAAAATAAAACAGCGATTGCCGCATACAAAGGTCTATAACATGAAGTTTTCGTCTCGGGCCACAACTGCCATAGTTCAGTTGGAATAACAGCCTTTTGCCTGACAACGTCTTTTAAAATATCAAGCTGTTGACGCAACCAATTATCGATAGGTGTACTCAGGTTTTGACCGCAGCAATTTACTTGCGTATCCATTTTTGGTAAGTATACCGCCGGCGTTTGAAGATAGAGTCGATCACCGCTGTAACGCACTTGTTGTTTGTAGGTGGGATAGCCTTGAATTACCTTTTCATTTTTCGGATTCAGCAGCTCGAGATGATGAGGATTGAGTGATGCAGAAGTAGGAGTAGGATTCATAGTCATGACAGTCTGCAACGAAAGAATGCCACTAAGTACATTCATGATCATAAGAGAAAAACAGTTTAACCCTCTAAAGACGGACAGGGCCTTTGAGGCCCTATTTTATTTTCAAACTTGGATATCTCAAAAACTATTTGAGATATATCGATGAAATTTCGTGACATCTTCAAGTTCTTTATTGGCTTCCATTGCATATCATTGTTTTGATATTTGAAATAATTTCATCGATGCTACTTTCGTTTTAAAAAAAACTTGCGTTAAAGACGAACAGGGCCTCAGAGGCCCTGTCTCATTTTTCGCTAAAATTAATGCTATATTCTTATCAATTAATATACTTTGATGTAGCTGATATAATAGTGAGCATTTAGCGTTTAAATGCAATCCATTATTAGGCAAAGTATTTTATTTGAACTGCATGGGAGCAACTGTTTATTATCTCGAAAGTTAGGCCTATAGGCATACGCTGGCTAGATTGATGTATTCACCTATTCCTTTTTCCATATCGATGATAACTTGATACACGAGACATGTCTACGCGGAAAAGCCGGTGTGGAGGAGACAATAAGCAAGTTTCCGATTGGTTCCTGGTCATCACTCGCGTCACTATCATGTGACTGCTGCAAGTTCTCACGGACATGCGAGCATTTTCCTTGTCGAGTTTAGTTAGACAATAAGCATCGGAGTCAACGGCAAGCTGCGGCAACTGCTTACAGAGCAATTTGGAACATTTCGACTACTGGTTTGGATTCCGACGGAAATGTATCACCGAATGATGATTATGACGACGACGAAGACGATGCCGTTCTTTCTGACATCGATTCCAACAGCGATCCCCATGAGAATGGGCCTATTCAATCAATTTTTACGTCCCATGACACGTCAACTATGCCTTCAACCTCCAGTGTGCCCCCAACTGAATATGTTTCTCGGAATGGTGAAAGATGGAATGCAGTTCCCGACATTCGATTTAGAAATGCTCAAACACGTCAATGGAACATTCTTAGAGAGCCGCAAGGACCAACTCGTCAGGCTATTCAATCAGGTTGTGGTGAAAGTCCAGCAGATGCTTTTAAGATTTTTTTATCTACATCAGTTATCGACGAAATAGTTCTCCACACTAATTCTGAAGCTCGTCGACGATTGAGCGGTGCGGATTGGAATGAAACAAATCGAGGTGAGATGTATTGTTTCATAGGTTTACTACTGCTGTCTGGTGTGTACCAAGCAAAAAATGAGCCTATAGCCGAGTTATGGAGCAAAGATGATGGACGTGCTTTCTTTGCACAGAGTATGTCCAGAGATCGTTTTAAAAGTATTCTAAGATTTATTAGATTCGACGATCGAAATACGAGAACTGAAAGGTCTACAAATGACAAACTAGCTCCTCTGCGATCAGTACTGAATTCATTCATAATCAAATGTCGCAGCTCTTATAAAGCTGGGATTGATGTCATGATTGATGAGCAGTTGATGACGTTCCGCGGCCGATGCCCCTTCAAAATGTATCTACCGGATAAACCTGGTAGATACGGTGTTAAAATTTGGATTTTGGCGGACTCAAAAACAAACTACTGTTGCAACTTGGAAGTCTATACTGGAAAACGAGGATCATCTCGTGAGGTTGGACAAAGCAGCAGAGTTGTACTTGAATTGACAGATTACATCTCCAATTCTGGCAGAAATGTGACCGGAGATAACTTTTTTACCAGTCTGCCTTTAGTTAGGACATTACTGGGAAGAAATTTAACTTACAATGGTACAATCCGTAAGAATAAAGCTGAAATACCTCCTGAGTTGCTACCCAATCCACAGAGACAGGTTGAGTCAAGTATTTTTGCATTTCAACGAAACTGTACGATGGTATCATATGTACCTAAAAGGAACATAGCAGTCATTCTTCTTTCTAGTAGACATGATGATTCTTCTTGTGATTCGTCCTCTCCGTTCAAGCCCAATATGATTCTAGACTACAATGGCACAAAAGGTGGGGTGGATACGCTTGACCAAATGGTTCGTCAATATTCCTGCAAGCGCAAGACTCGACGTTGGCCCCTGGCCTTATTCATGAACATATTAGATATTGCATCATATAATGCATACGTACTTTTTCTGTCTATTCATCCTTCATACAAAAACAATGCTCCAAACCGACGCCGACAATTTATTATCGAAATGGGAAAACAATTGATTGCAGAATATACATGTAGGCTTCGGCCAACAAATGAACCAATGATGCATGAATCAACTCAACAACTGTTATCTCCTCGTCGCCGTTGCCGCTACTGCCCATATGCAAGACACCGAAAATCAACAATGTCATGCAGTGTTTGCAGGAACCCAATCTGTAAGGAACATGGCAATCTGATTTGCTTGCAGTGCATCGATGGCAGAAATAACTAACCGTTTTTCTTGCAAGACCTCCCACTCGTTTTGCGCTTTTATAGATACGCTTTCATAGAATGTTATCCACAATAATATACCGGTATGAGTTCTAGTAAATGATGGTTTTGTATCATTGTTGAAATTGTCTACACTGGATCTAACTAGTGACCTGATGGGTACATGTACAACAGACAAATAGTGTGAGAAAAAGGGATTATGAAGTTTAGCATGAGAAGTAGGCCTATCTAAAAACGGAGTAAAAAGATTGAACCCAAATATTATAAAAGATGACTTGATAGAGCAAAGTTGTTGTGATTTTCGAACTTGATGGATGTAAATTGATCAGAAACAGTACAATGTCTGCATTGAAAGCGACGATAAACAGCTTTTTACAAATAGCCGATTTTACCATATTTCCCATTTTTTGGAGACAGTTCAAAAATTTATCTGACTCTAGCTCAAGAACTTCACTAGTTAGAGAAAAGGGAACACTTCTACTGAAATTAGCAAACGCCAATTGACCAGAAACAGTTTAGAAATCACCGTCACCAAAAATAAGTATGCTTTTGTAGAACATTTTTTACCAATAGGGCCTCAGAGGCCCTGTCCGTCTTTAACGAAGGTTTTTTCTCCCGTCTTTAGAGGTTTAATCCTTAGCTTAGCAGTAACGTATGAGGTGACCCTTAAAAGGACCTTTTGTTGCGTTCACATTTTTCAAATCTGATCACCAAGGTCTACATTTAGATCGTCTTAATCTAGTAAATTAATGAGTGCACCCTTCGACCTCGAATTCAGTTTAAAATCCTTAAAGGACTTGAAAGTTTACCGTCTGGGTGGCGGTGGTGGTGGTGATGGTTCCAAAAAAATATGTTTGTACAATAATCGGGCACACTATCTCCTGCTCCGGCACTCCTGCTAGGCCACACAGTCATGACACTCACTTGCAAATTCGGAAACAGAATTAAGTCTGACAAAATTGGACATAGAGGACGGCTTCAGCAAGTCACACACGCTTTCCAAGTCAAGAGAATGAAATGAAAAGAAAAAAGTGGAGATGACTGCCTTTATATGCTCCTGCAAATCCAAGCATGACAAAATGATAGCCAATAAGAGAACTCCGTCTCTCCTCTGACTTCGTGCGGTTCTCGAATGCTCAACCGATGGTGCTGGAAACAACCTTACCGACCCAAAATTTCGCGTTAATTCCGAATCTGCCTTCCGTTTTCCTTTCCGAAGATTCCTTCACCTCGAAAATGGCCTTTCCCATCCCAAAACGTCCAAAACCACCACCAAAACCAATGTGTCACATCCAGCAACCAACGTCTCACAAAGTCAGACAGGAGGGGAATGGGAAGAGTCTGCACTATCGATCCTTGGCCATCACATCCTTGGCCATCTCCTTCCTCTTCCTGCCGGGGGAGTGTTTGAACATTCGGCCTTCGCGTGGCAATATACTTTACTACTATGCTCAATCCTCCAAATTTCAGTAATTATTCCTCTGTGCAGCTCTTGATCGAAATCCCTCTGCGCATGCAGATGTGGACGTTACTTGTCATGTGTCTGTCATATTGCAAGCAGTAATTATCAGCTAATATGCGCGTTAAGAAATTCGTCATCAATTAATTGATTTTTACTATTTGCAATGTGCGATCGGAAGAGAAATTGGTAGGGATCGACGCTTATGTCTACCTGTGAAATACATTAGCAAAAGATAGTGAAGCAGATCAATTTATTCAAATCATGTCTAAAGACACATGTTTCCAAATGAGTGTTTAGTGAGACTCAAGCGAGCGTCAGTCATTACGAGGATCAGTGCGCCCAGCACCCAATCTCTCATCCACCATTCATGCTCTGTGCTAATAAAACAAGGAGATTTTTATGTAATCGCTCTTAAACTAGCCTGCTTTGCAGAAAGTACCGCGTTAGAGACTTATTTCTTTGTTATCTCAAGATTCATGTCAATCGGATACCGTTAGCTAGTTGACTTCAGCGCGCCTCATGACATAGAAATTGATAGAAGCGCCCGTTTTTAGAAATCAGGATCTTCATTGGCACTTGTAGTCTTTCCCCCACATTTCTGTTGTTGACACCCGTGTTGCATCGTCAACGATCTTCTCTTGCTCCTACGAGGGCGCGTCTAAATACCACAAATACGACTAAATGCCACAAATACAACACAAATACGCCACAAATATATTTCAGCCGCCAAAAATACAACACAAATGCATTTTCCCTGCCGCAGATGCAGCAGGATTAACACAGAAGCAACACATTTGCCACAAATGCATTCTTGCTGTTAGAAATAGAAACATAAATAGCCACAAGTACACTTAAACTAACACATATACAGCACAATCAATGCAAATATGAATCACCTTGAAGATTGCCACAAAGACTTCCTCAACACATTCCTTTGCCACAAGTAGACTGTAACGCACATAAATGCATTGAGCATCGCCAGATATACCGGCAATTTCCAGTTTGTGCTAAAACCACAGAAATTACGCCTATGTACAAATTTTTAGTTCTGCATTGCCACAAAAGCGCAGTGTACATCAGCTGAAAAGGTGGTAATAATAGCTTCTATTTCTAACAGCAAGAATATACGTATTTATGACAGAATTTGTTGCTTATCTGTCAATCCTGCTGCATCTGTGGCAGGGAAATGCATTTGTGCTGTATTTGTGGCGACTGAAGTGTATTCGTGGAGAATTTGTGGTGTATTTGTGGCGCATTTGTGTTGTATTTGTGGTATTTAGTCGTATTTGTGGCGCATTTGTGGTATTTAGACGCGCCCCTCCTACGGGCAGTCTTACTAACGTCGCATAGCGTTGAGTGTGTAAAACTCCTCTTATCTTACTTGTAGATCATTTACAGCCTCAGAATTAGACAACTGCTCGTCATTTGTGTGTAGACAACAATCACACGAAGTTCATGATCACAGATGTACCTTGTATTCTAAGAGAATATCAAAGGGACCACTCCTTCATCCCAGGGTTCAAGTAAGACTTCTCAGTCGTGCTGTAGTGTTACTCAGTGACTGATCAATTCTATTCTAAACCCGATGTGACTAACTTTGGCAAAATTTGATGATTTTGGAAAACTTGAGAAGTGTGGGGGGAAAGAGTAGAAGTACCCCTTCATTTTTCGACGCGGCCTCGGCGCTCGGGGGGGGCATCCCCCTGGTGACGCCCCTGTTTGACAGTTATTTTTTCAAGTGGTGAAGAGACGAATTTCCCTTTGGTTTTGACAGACGCGTTCTCGTGAGAATGCGAATTTTTCGTTTAGAAGCATCTTGCTTAGGCCTCAGCCACACTGAAAGCGAAGCAAACACGAGCGTCCCGAGCAAACGAGCGTCCGCAAGCTATTAATCGCACTCGTTTGCTTTGCTCGCAGTGTGGCAGTCTACAACTGCGGTAATGATGACTTTATATTTGCTGCAAAACGCTTTGCTCGGAAACGCTTGGAAAAGCTCGCAGTGTGGCCGAGGCCTTACGCAATCAGAGTAAAGACGCGGCTCAGTTAGGTGCAGCCATGGTAGATTCCAATCAGTGTATTTGACATGGTTGATGAAGCGACAACAAGCGACGAGGGTGATTTGTCATCACCCTGATCGAGAGATGAGATTTTCGTCTCTAAATTGTAGAAGGGGATTTAGCTTTTGCTGAGTGTATGTTTTGTTGAAATTTCTATGAAGTGTTGTGAACTGTGAAGTCATTAACTAATAATGTTGTAACTAATTTTACATCAGTGCTAATGTCGAGACCCATCATTGACTTTGCATGGTGGCGGCAAAGGAAGGATTTCTTTGCCAGACGACGTGCATTAGATGGAAGCCATTTATTTGCTGCTCGTTTTTGCACGGCTAGAGGCTGCTTCTCTTCTTGTAAAGTTATCTTGTTTCTCTTTTTATTGCCATGATAGTTGTTTACCGCGATTGTTATGACAACTGTCTCAAAACAAAGGATTTGCATCTGACTGGAGCTCATGTCACTTCTAGAGGTGGAACTGGAATGGCATCACGCTGCCTGTGTGCTCTCATCACCAGCTGTTTATTATGTAGTTCTGTTATCCAAACTGCTCAACTTATATTTACCGAGTTTACAGTTATGAACAATCACACGTTATCGAACTTTGATTTCAATCTCAAAATGCAATCCAGAGGAGCAACTGAATGCATCTTTCATTGCATGCTGACTTCTCAATGTGTTGGCGGTCATTACGTAAAGAGAAGTCAAGAATGCCGTCTGAAGCAAAGTTCACGCAGGCGAATGGTATACGTCAAAGGAGTCCTTCCGAAAGCTGGTGAGGTGGCGTTTGGTTTGCCATGTGATCCGAGTTCGGGTTATACAGTCATGAGAGGCTGGTATACGCCTGGCATTTACTATGAGGTGAAATTCAGCAAACCGACTCTGAAAGCTTGTCAGGAACTCTGTACAAAACACGTGTGGTGCCTCAGCGGTGACTACTATGATTTTAACAAAAACTGTTATATTCAAGCTGTCGACAAGGAAACATTAGTGGCCACTAACCGACTTCTTCATCGCTCCAATGGCGTTTTCTTCTTCAAAAATTGTTAGACGGGTTTATTTTTCCTTTGACACACGGAAAGACTTAATCACATTGACAATCAGTCTTCGGCGGACATGCGCGAGGCACCAGTGTTGGAACAATTGCAGTAATTGTAACTATAATTGTAACTGAACTTTTATGATGCAATTCTAATTCTAATTGAAGAAGAATGTTGGTCAAAGTCAATTACTTTTGTCTTTTTGGTTAGACGAAACGGAAAATCCAAGGATTGCTATACTGAAAATTCAAGCTTTTCGTTTTTATATCTTGATATGCCTGTATCTTGATCCATAGAAATCCAATATTCTGTAATTATAAAGAATAGAGCTAGCATACATAGAAAACACTGTTACGTCACAGGCTAAAAGTTTAGATATCACAAAATACATTTTTATACAAGTTACGGAGGCATATTAGTATTTAAAGTATGAATCTATTAAAGTATATTCAACTCATAAAGCAAGCTATACATTCATCTTGCATGAAATTATCATTTATTTCAATAAACATGTAATGAAAGACAAAGCTATGCTCCAAAGGAATCTATCAACAGAAAATAAAGAAGAAAATGGTAGAATGAAGAGGAGAGAGGAACAGGGAGAGAAAAGTGGACGCCAGTCAAGGGTATATCGCGATAGCAAATTATTAGACACGTAATTTAGTTTGCATGACTAACATGGTCAATAATGATAACAATAAGCGTTCCTTGAAATTAGAATATGAATCGATCAGTAAAAATTGAAGTTACCTTTTATACATAGAGTTGAAAATCGAACATGCAAGTAAAATATAAGATAGGCTGCATTTCTCTGTTTTTCTTTTGGGCATAATAAACCTGCCTGTATGAGACAAAGTCGGGAGCAAATTATGGAGAACATGATCATTGCCCATAATGTTACGCGAGAACTTCAAAGATTGATCTATGTAGCGGTCCTTAAGAGATGGCAAACATTGACTGTCGCACTCAGGATTGCAGGGACACACGGAAAGACTTAATCACATTGACAATCATTCTTGGGAGGACATACGCGAGGCATCAGGGTCGGAACAATTGCAGTAATTGTAATTTTAATTGTAACTGAACTTTTATGATGCAATTGTGATTTTAATTGAAGAAGAATGTCGGTCAACTACACGTCAATTACTTTAACCTTTCCGGCTAGACGACGCAGAAAATCCAAGGATTGCTATATTGAAATTCAAACTCTTTTTGTTTTCATATCTTGAAATGCTTCTACGCGCAAAATCTTGTTCGTATATAGAATAGAATAGAAAAATATTTTATTAGTCAATACAGCGAGCGGTATATGACAAAACATCTGCACGAATTAAGTAAAACAAGAAAATTTGACAAAAGATTTCAGATAAACGACATGTGCCGATGGGTAGACTAACAGTTTTCTCCTGTGCCTGACGTTCGAGCTACCAGACCAAGCGACAAAAATTCCGCTTAAGGGTGACACAGTGAATTTGCTGCAAACTTATGAATAAGCTGGATACAAGTGTTATCTAGGGTTTGTCTCAAAGGCAATTTTGATTGGGCAGTAGATTTACGCATTAGATGGGCATTTGATTTACGATCAAGCCGCTCCAGCTTTTTAAATTGATGCTGTTTAATGTCGCAAATGACAGGCCAGCGGAATGAAACCTGCGACAACACCAGACCCACATAGACAGTCCAAATTATATCGTCGTTGTTGCCATTGTATTTCAGCCGCTTAACAAATGACATGGTGCGACACAATTTGCGATCAATTCATCTTTCCATGAAAGATCTGCGGAAAAATAAACCCCTAAGATCTTAATGGAGTGAACAAAATGCACAGGACTATTATCAATATAAATGGGAGACTGAGAATTATTGCCTGAACTGATCTGTAGGCAATTCGTCTTTTCTGTATTTATTCTCAATCGTTTCGCTCGCGTCCAAGTAGAAAACAAATCAATATCAACTTGAAAAGCATCTACATCAATGGAATCGTCAGAGAGGTGAATAAGAGTGAGATCATCTGCGTAGGCAATAATTTTGGTATGAGTGAAAGTTGGAAGGTCATTGATCAACAAAATAAGGCCCCAAAATTGAGCCTTGGGGAACGCCACTTGTAACATTTTTCCACGGGGTGAGGATGTCATTTACTGAAACACGTTGATAGCGCTCACACAGGAAGTTCTGAATCATGGAAACGACGTAAGGATTGGACTGGAAATCATGAGCGAGACAGTTCAAAAGTGAAAGGTGACTGACTGAATCAAAGGCTTTCTTAATGTCGATGACCAAGACTTTGCATGAATTGGACGATGAAATACTGATGTGTTGGAGGATAGTCAATCGTATAGCCAGCAAAGCGTTTGTGCAACCAGGGAATCCAGAAGGCAAGTAAGCAAATTGACGAGAGTCAAATGTTTTCTGGAGAGATGGTAATAAAGTGACATCTCGAACAAGTTTCTCTAGAACCTTACTTAGGAATGGGAGAATTGAGATAGGTCGATGATCACCATTCCCTTTCGGAAGAGGCAGCATATTGGCCACCTTCCAACAGTTTGGAAATACAGACGACTGGAGACACATGTTAAATATAACAGTCAATGGAGCAGCCAAGATGTCAACAAATAGTCTGAAAAAGATGCCAAGTATACCGTCAGGTCCAGTGGAGTTCGACTTGCAACTCTTAATGATGCCTGAAACCTGTTGCTCAGTGACACAAGGAGCAAAACAATCGGTAGATGATTGACGCGAATGGTAGAAGTTAAAAACGTCAGCCTTAGAGAAATAAGATTGAAACACGTCATTAAGATTGTTAGCCAGACACTCATCAATGTGTTCATCTTTTGAGCTATCTTTTACCTGTGTGTTAATCACTTTCCATTTATCTGTAGTGGTAGAGGAATTATTGGTAGAATATTATTGGTAGCGTAATATTTTCTCTTTTGAGACACAGTGGCCGAAATAAATCTTTCTCTGAAACATAGATATCTGCCAAAGTTGCCACGACTTAAAGCTCGATCTCGCACGTCAGAAATTGCTTTAATAGAAGGAGTAATCTAGGGCGGATCAATGCTTCTCATGCGAGCAGTTTTAATAGAGAAAAACGTTGAGTAGAAAAACAGCATTAAACTTTGAAAAACTTCCACAACTTGATTGACATCGCCAACTTGAAAACAGCATGCCGCCCAGTCAACGGACGAAATGGCCTGACGACACTGATCGAAAGAGACTGGAGTGAAGGAACAAACTTTGATTTTGCGGACCGTGATGGGTTTAGTAACAGCAGGTTTGATGAAGATGCCTCGGTGATCAGAGCGACTGAGAGGAAGCAAGAGTACAGGTGAGTCAAAGTGGAAGGAACGGTCTGAAACGATGATGTCCAAATCATTACTGCCACTTGTAGAGACATGTACGTGTTTTTTCAAATTGTAATACTCACAAAAGTCAGAGATTTTTGAGCGCAAATCATTGACATCCCCGGATAGTAAAAATCGAACAGGTGAGAGGGTGTCGATGAGCCTCTGTATAAATTCTATTACTGACTCATGAGCTAGTGTACTTCCCCTAATATATAATATAATATATAAATAATAACATCGATGAGCATATCGAAGGTGTCAACACGACAACACAAAAAATTAGTTTTCAGATGATCAATAACACCATTGCTGATTACAGAAATGCGTACACCAGTTTTATGATATAACGCGACTCCACCACCTCTGATATCACGATCAAGTCTGACAATCTGGTAGCCAGGTATAAAAACAGAATCATTATCAACTTTGTCATCGAACCAAGTCTCTGTCAATCAAATGAGGTCAGGATTAAACTTTGCAGCTCTCATCCTTAGATCATCAATTATATTGTACACAGCACGTGCATTGAATAAAAGGACTGACGGCTCAAAAAGGGGAGGCTTCCTGGCGGGACGCTGTTTGAGAGATTTAGACTGAGCGTCACAGATGTCCATTTCATGTAAAAGAAAAGAGACTATAAAATGAATGGCCGTATTTGAAAAAAGGGATTGTAGAAGTCAATTGTCTTCGTCTTCGAGTCTGGCTTCAATCGACATTTAGGTAAGTACAGCTAGACCTCCTGCGTAACGTAGTAATAAGTAGGCTTATATATGTACACTCAACATGACTATGTGCCATGAAAAAATGACTGTGATCATAATTGCGGTCATGATCGCATGATTTTTCAAAAATGATCGCAAACGGTCACTGTCACTTTTGATTAGCGACCTTGCTCAACTTTTTTAAAACATATTAAGACTGTAAGACCACTGTGCATGAGAAGATCAGATTAACATATCACTTAATAAGGCACAACATTTTTTCGTGTCTATAAAAGAATGTCTCAAATGAAAGCCTTCGAGGATAAATAAGCGGGGCTCAACAGGCCTACATTTCTCTGCTCAAACAGTATGACGTCCTCCTGCTGTATCTAGTTCCAACGCTCCATTCGAGTATTAGGCCCTACCAAAGGGCAAATGCATGTGCATGCATAGGCCTACACACGTTTCAACTAAATCAGTCTGAATTTTTGTAGTGTTTACCACTTTCGGATTTATACATTAATATTTCCTCTAATAGTTTACGCCAATCCCTAGTGAATACTAAACCTTGTAAAAGCACTCGTCCATAGTCGGTCTTTGGTTGCACCACATAAGTCTATGATGGGAAGATAACGCATGAGGTTTTCCTGAGTGGATGCCTTTCTGTTCGATTTACAGAGATGGCAGAAAAGAGAACTCTAACCAGCGAGACGATTACAAGTCAACCTGTGAGTCCGAAGACGTGGACAAAGAAATACAAGGAAGATATGGAGGAAATCGAGGTGACTTTAAGGTGTGGTAAATGTAATTAAACTTGCCACATATTCTGTGTTGAGTTACCCGACTTTGAACCAGTTTAATATGTTGCGAAGCACAGTAAAAGGAAATTTCAACGTAAAGATTGTATTGAACTTTGTATGCTTCAGAACTGCAAAACATACACAGAACGAAGCACACTCAAAGTCAACTCCACAGAAGGCGAAAGTCATAGAAGAGAGCAAATATAAACGAAAGAATGAAGATCTTCTGAAATTGAAAATAATCGAACCATTGAAATTCGAAATTGAAGAAAGCTCAAAGAAAATTATAAAGATCGACCAAAAATTGAAAAGAAGCGAGTATGAACTGACGAAAGCCTATGAAAATAAAAGACGACTTGAAAGAGAACTGAACGAAGAAAGAATGATCAGTAGCGATTTTGATGATGATGGTGATGATAATGATGAAGATACAGAACCTGAAGATGGAAATGATGAAGTAATGAAGACTACTTTGGGCAAAATATTAGAAAAAATGAGTCAAATAGAAAAGCAATAAAAGCAACTGCAAGAGCAACGTTCGACGTCAACAAGAATTTCACCAACTAGATCAGCGCCAATAAGAATATCAAAAACGACAGCATTGGCAACCAGGGATGTGGAGTCGGAGTCGGAATCCCGGAGTCCTATCATTTTTACTGGAGTCGGAGTCCTATCAAATAATAGGATTCCGGCTTATAACTAGAACTGAAATATAATGCAAACAAATTATTCATCCTCGTACATAGCTGTCACTGTCTTGATGTCAAGTACTTTCTCCGTCAAACAAAAGTGCAGAGACAGCAGTGCATGAAAAGTTTGTAGTAGTTGAGAGAATGAACCGTGATAGTGAAAAGAGGATTGTCTTTTCACCCGGTGATTTAGTAGAGAAGACAAGCCTTCCTAGCCTCGATCACACCTACGCGCCAAAGGTCACATCAGAGACAAAAGTAAAATATTAGTTTGTTTGAGAACATTACCTCTTGATAATCGTGTGTGATGGCTCCTCTAAAGCGCATATTAAAAGTATACTCGAAAGTATATACGAAAGAGTACTCATATTTTTTGGAGAAAGATGTGGGATTTTCCTGCCTTGTAGAGACTGGAGAAAAACCATGTGAAGCACACATGAAAAAAAGATGGGAGGAGCCGAGTCGAGTGCATGCAACTGAAAGCGACATTTGATAAACATTCATCGAAAATGATTGATAATTGACACAGCAATGATCACTAAAAATAGGTTCAGGTAAGCTAATAATGATAAATTATAGGTTACCAGTTAATTTTTCAAAAAAACTAGGCTTTATATACTTGCCACTCGGAGTCGGAGTCGGAGTCCTATCAAAAGCCGGAGTCCTGCCAGACCCCGGAGTCGGAGTCCTATCAAAATGATAGGACTCCGCATCCCTGGTGGCAACCATGACGGCGACCTGGGAGAAGACAGAACCACCAAGTGATCACTTGCTTTTACTGTGGAAGACGTGGTCACCATATACGAGATTGCTACCATTTCTAATTTGGGAAGACCTAGATGAAAAGATGGATCACTTTGAAGCTTGCGATGTATTTCGTGAAGCATCCTCTTCACATCGTCAAGCAAAAATTGTGGCTAAAATACGTAGATGACGTCCTGGTTAGATTCGATAATGAAGACCAAACCATGGCATATTACAAGATCATCAATGCAGTTCATCCCTCCATCCAATTCACCATGGAGAAAGAGATATGCGGAAACATCGCCTTCCTTGATGTTTCGATCCAAACAGTTAATGACAAAGTTACCTTCGACGTTTGCCGCAAAACCACACATAGCGGGTTGTACCTAAATCGAGGATCTTGTCATCCCAGAAGTTCTTTCAAAGACCTAATTACATCTCTTAGCCTCAGAGCCAATCGCATATGCTCAAAGGAAAATTTAAATGACGAATTGGACCGAATATACAGGGACCTGCTATCCAATGGCTTTAGTCACGACGAGGCCAAACAGGTTTACATGAGAAGAAACGAATGTAACGGGAACAAATATCAGGTAACTAGTGTAACGAAGGTAAACGTAGAGCTATTGTTCCGTTTGTCCCTGGGGTTTCCAACAAGGTCTGCGCTATTTGCAGAAAAGTTGGTATTCAGGCATCTTGTAGACCTCCCCGAAAACTAGGCAGCTGGCTCACCAAAAAACGTGCGGAGAAAGCCATCGAGCTCGGCGTAACTATACGCGGGTTGTAGATGGTCATACACAAGAGAGACGGGTAGAACTCTAAAAGAACACATCAAAGAACACAAAAGAAATGTGAACAAATTGGATGAGAACTCTGAGATCGTCAAGCACATCATGGACATGGATCATCTCATGGACTTGGGAGCGGCTAAGGTGATCGATAGAGAGCCAGGCTATTACCGGCGCATTTATAGGGAGGCCGATGGAGCAAAAAGTTGGACAGCGGCAACCGGATAAAGGCCCATATTGACCAGGCTTGGGTGTCTGTGGCGGATAAGCTTTCAGTTCGGGCCTAGTTCTGGTATTGTTTTCATCCTGGTTTGTTGTGTCTTGTTGCTTCTTCTTTTTCTATGTCTCTTTAGTAGTATATATACTTTGCTTGTTTTGCAGCGGTTTTATATTTTTCTACTAGCTTGATTTCTTTATTGTATTCGGCATGTTGCTGGGTGGTTGGTGCTGCCTGTTGATTTCTTATCACACATCGACAATTCTTCGTCCACCATGTATCATGGCATAGAGTAAATATATTAGGGTTGAGTGGTAACTCCGCATTTATTAAATCCCCAATGTGTATACACTTTCGATTTTATCAAATGAACTCGAGGGGGATACAAGTGGGCATTGTTACAAAATGTGAGATATGCAAATTTTTGCAGTTTTGAAGAAGTTGCCACGGAATTGAATGATCAGGATTGTAATGCAGAGAGAATGATGGCATTTTACAGATTCTCAGTGTCATGACAGCTTTGGAGATTTATTGTTTGTTAAATTAGCAATTCGACATGTTCCATACTTTCATGCTCAGCAATCTCAAGAGCATTTTCTTAAGCGTGATCATATCAGAGGCAAGAGGCAACCTGCCACTGGCAGAGCAAAATCACATAATCAAAGACAATGATTTCAATTAACTTTGAAAGATGCAAGTAGGTTCACATCACTATTCAGATTCAAGAAATGAAGCATGAATTTAGTGATCGAATCATAAAATCATGTCGGTGAAAATTGAATTATAAACTTGAAATTTCAACCAAGAAAGCATGAATAATATCGCGACTTTTTCACGAAGAGTTCCGCTATAATGCGGTTCATGAGAATCCCTAGAATTTCCGCTCAGTTAGGGTGCTTATTAGCAAATATTCATTCCTTTTGATATCCAACTTGTTTCATACTACTTATACAGGAGCGTCATCTCGGTAGTATATAAATTTGAAAAATTTTGACTTTTTTGAAGCTGCTCAAATAATTCTTTGAACCACGAGAACGTAATCTCCGCGAAAAACAGAATCTTTTCATATAATTTTTTTTACTGCATACAGATACTTTTTTCAGTCGACACTCTACCTATATATCCCTACTCTGTATCATGAAATTCATTGCCTGATGATGTGGATACTTCGCGAAATATATCGTGAGCTTCAAAGTGATCCATCTTTTCATCTCGGTCTTCCCAAATTAGAAATGATGACTAACGACCGCAGCCTTTTCAAACGAGATTGCTACCACACACCCTGGAGTCAACATCACAATAATTTCTCGTTCAATCGAAGTAGATATAACAACAACATCAATGTGAATTGATATGCAAGACCAAGATACGAAGACCAGCAGAGAAGATACAACCATCAAGATAGATACGAAAATCATTGAGTGAGATATAACCGAAGACAACCGGCTTTGAAAGAGATCGAAGAGAGAGAGAGAGAAGAAGAAAGATTTCAAGTCGTAAGAAGAGACAATGGGAACGGTCCGATACAATACACACCAGCACGTGCCATGAATCAACAAAACAATAGATACCAGTCACTTTCAGTGCAACCTTATTTTTAAAATATTTGAAGAAGGAGAGGACGACAACGATTCTGTTGAAGTCAAAGACTTTAAAATATGCTTCATAGATATAAACGGCTTGAATGAAGATAAAATCAATAATTCTGATGTGATCAGGGATATGGATAGAGCTGACATGATATGTTTTGTTGAAACACACTTGAAAAATGAAGACAATTTTCCTGTTATTAGTAACTATACAGGCTATCATTCCACCTGTAAAAATCGTGAAAATTAGATAGGAATATAAAGGTCCATTCCCCCCGGACGCGGCGCGGCGCGTCTCATGCGTATAGACTTTTCGTTCAGAACCTTAACAAAACTGTGGGGCTGTTCACACAAGACGCGCGGGATCAAGTAATTCCAAGTAATTTCAGAAAAAGTTCTGTAATGACGCGCTTAGGAAAATTCCGCGCCAAGACGCCGCACGGCTTGCTCTACCCCTCGCTCTGAAACCTGACACCACAAGTTGCCAGATGTTCGTGCAGAGAAATGTCTGACGTTCGACATAGCTATCCGACAATTCTGACCTTCTGTGGGGACAATTTGACCAAATGAACATCAAAATCCCTTGCCAGTGCACTTTCATACTTTGTCAACCATGAAATCGAATTTGTGAATGCATTTGGAGATGAATGGTATTTTATTTACATGTACTGCAAAACGAGTATCGGAAACGAATATGAGAAAGTTATTATTGTTCTAAACTTATCTGATAATCTTCAATAGAGTGATATCTCCCGATTACTATAGAATAGACGATGCAAGTTAATCGTTTTGTAAGCTAACTTATGGTAAGGTTAATCCTGTGCCTTGTTGTCACCCTATAAATGAAAATGTGTAAATGATATGTGTGTCAATAGAAACCCTATTCTTTACAAATATGAAATATCAAATGATTAGTTTTCGCAAAATTATATAGTTTATAGCAATGGACATATCCCAACGATTTGTTTGCAATGTCAATCACTCAAAAGTATGCATTACTTCATTTGCAATCGGAAAAAAGTAACTTTAGGAATGTCGGTCTCTTTCATCTGTCTATAATTGTTGGCCACTCCTTCAAGCATTGCGATAAAGTGATCAAAACGCTTCATATCGTTTATCTGACGCAGATCGCGGAATTCTTAAACAATTTAGTTGAAACACACTTCATTTAAAAGGAAATTTTACGAAGAAGATGATGGTGGCATCTATTTTGAAAAACAGCAGGCATTTTTTCTCCTTGCAAAATAGTATTGGCAGTGAAATATCTGATATTCCCTCAAATCATACGACAACCACAACTTATAGATCTTGATACTCAAGAGAACAATTTCTGCAGATTCGGATTTACGTAATTACATCATTACAACATAATTACATCACACTTTGTTCACGCTCGTAGATCTAATGCAAAATGTCTCTGCATTTCCTCGATAATATATCGCTTAGATATCATTTTCGAGTCAATATGCTTGAAATGTTGCATCTGATTTCATGTAAATTCTGACAGCTGAGTACGTCATTTAACTATCTCGGGAAAGTGTCATGTTATGGTGTCGTGTTTGGGCTCGTTCGAATACATGTAACACAAGGAATATGGATATGTCAATTATTTAGCAATAAGAAGTGTTCATAATGATATGGCATTTGTAGGTGCCTCCCTCTCCATTCCCCTCTCCCGCCCCTCACCACGCGGCTCGGTGAGAACAGGCATTTTTGTTGGACGCGCCGCGTCCGGTGTGAATGGACCTTAAAAGGTCCATCAGTCTCACAGAATTAGATTCATCTGCGCGCTTCGGTTTCCTAGAAAGGAAGAATTGTATGTAACCTAAATATCGAAATGGCACATCACAGAATTAGACAACTTGCTCCTTCTCGATTAGATAATTCGTGTATCGCTTGCTATTGGAAATGGCAAACAATAAGCTGTCATCAGAGTACACCAGAGCCAGTGAGAGA
Organism: Prostheceraeus crozeri; assembly: GCA_907163375.1. Classification (NCBI taxonomy): domain Eukaryota; kingdom Metazoa; phylum Platyhelminthes; order Polycladida; family Euryleptidae; genus Prostheceraeus; species Prostheceraeus crozeri. Next base: position 474,507 of record CAJQUW010006757.1, read on the forward strand.
TGCGTGCGTACTGTGATATCACTTCGCACACACCAAAACACACATTGTCTAGCTATCTTGACTAACATTCGATAGTGTATGCACTATGCAGTGAGAAATGGTGAGAAGACGATGGTGGAATCATCAGATGAACTAATTTTCGTACGCCTGTTGCTTTTTTTAATAATGATCGGAAGGGCCAACATTATGGAGAAAACTTGTGCGCAATGATCTGAATTCTTCGAATCTGAAGGAATTTTGGCAATCGAAGCACTTAGCTGGAACTCACATTAATCCGCAAGCGACGCACAACTTTTTCCCTATCTCTGTAAGGTATTAGGAATTCCTTTTTGCCCACTTAATAAGTTCCTCGATGCAGAGTTGGAAGTGGGTCGTTGTGGGTCAGGTGGATCAGGTGGGTCACAAAATCGCGTGGGTCACGTGGGTCGTGGCTCATGTTTTTCCGAAAAGTTGGTGGGTCGTGGGTCAGACTTCGTCGACCCACTTCCAACCAGTTTGACCCATGATAGATTTGACAATCTCAAATACCGTAAATTTCATTTATTCGTGTTGTTGTCATTCATGAAAGATGATTGAGTCAGTGCCACTGAAAAGGGTGATGGATGCACACAGTCAAAATATAAAACACTATTGACTTTCACGCGCCTCATACAGTTTCGAAAGGGGGTGGAATTCACACAAATTAAAGGATCGAAGACAATTGCTGCTGTCTACTGAGAGATGTTGGTTGGTGGAGAGAAGTTGTTCGAATACAATTGTGTATGCTCGATTCTCTGTCGCTATGTCACGATACCCAATGATGTGTGACCTTGATTTCAGAGGTACAGCTGCTGAAGAAGTCAGGTATTTAGAGGTTACATTCATCTTGAAAGTTTTCTTATAATGCTTCCAGCTGACCTTCGTTTTGTTTGTTTCGTTTGGTTCTGTTGGTCTTTCGTAGAAAATATCATCTGGTAGAGATTAGTAAGGTATATCTCTGTTAAAGATTGATCAGAGCCTAAATATTTTCGAAATATGTAATTGATCAAAATATCTTGATAATATACATGCTTCATGTCTAAAGTATCTAGCCGCTCAATCTACTTTCGCATCATACATGATCCATGCTTCTCATTGCTCATTCGATAAAGATAATCTGAAATACGATAATTCACACGACTGTCTATGATATGGACTTTTCCTTTTCACACAGACTTATTACGGCAGAGCTCTGTGAAATACTTTTTGACACTTCGTATCAATAAAAAGTTTCGTTTTGATATTTGATTTGGTATCAATAAAAATAGGAATATTTACATGATGTCGCTAATTATTGCCATCATAACGTACTCGTACATGTAGCGCCGCTCAAATAAATCGGTTCATCTATATGTACATTGTAAGCTAATTCATGAATTATAATCTTGTCCTCGTGCAATTTTCTATTCACGCGCTACGCATGCTTACTCCATTTGCTTTTCAATTAATGTCATTCTTACATCAAATATACAACTTTCTACTGAAATCTAACATTAGCAGAAGTTAATGAAATTTGAATCGATTGCAATCAGAAGCAACAAAACATTAGTTTGACGATTTCTCTGAGATAATTTTCACACATGTAGTATCTAACATAATAAATGCATGAATAAATGATTAAGGCTTACTACAATCTTATTTTTTAACTTCATTTGATTAAGAAATGAAATATTTGAAATTTAGTCTGTAGGGCCCTTAACTTAGCCAATCATATCTCTACGAGCTAAATAGGTAGCACTAAAAGGGACAGTCAAGAATTATAGCAAGAAACAGAATCGCTTGAATTTTTTTAAAACCTTAGGCATTTGTGGTGCATGAACTTTGATTATAAGATAATTGAGATGAGATTACATGTCTATTTATCATGTGACAAGTGATCTGATACACTTGAATCTTCATAACAAATCTTAACAACAATTTTGATACTACGAGGCCTCTACCTAGACCTAGAACCTTGAATGAAAATGAAACTAAAGATGATACCAGAAAAGGAAATTGCACTCACATCAGTCACCTTTGCAGCATGTGGGTCAGGTGGGTCAAGTGGGTCAAAGATGTGGTGGGTCAGGTGGGTCGTGGGTCACATGTGCCGTGGGTCAGGTGGGTCATGGGTCAAGTTTCGTTGGCCCATTTCCAACTCTGCCTCGATGTGCCGTCGATTTCGCATTAATCACACTTCTAGCAAATCGAAGCAGATAAACAAAATGTGTAACTCTGTGGTCAGTCTATGTCAAAGATAACATGGAAAATTTACAAATAAAAGATGTTGTCAATGAAAACGGAAGAATTCTTAGAACTGAAATAAAAGGATATACATCAGAGATTTGCATTATCATATGTTACAGAAGCAACCGAGAATCTAAATACATTGACAAAGAATTCTAACAAAACTTAAAAGAATACATGCTCCAATACAAGATCGAAAATGTAATATTGATAGCAGATCTAAATGTGAGAATTGGATTGGAAAATGACAACAAGAATCTTGATCTCCCTAGGAATTAAATCCGAAGATTTAACTGTTAATAGTCATGGACAAGAAATGTTAACATTCTGTCATAAAACAAACTAATGGAAGATTTGAAAACGAAGACTGTGTAGCAAAATTTACACATCACTGCCTTCAAAATGGCAAAGTAAAGATATCTATGATAGATTACTTGATCATATCAGAGAATTTATTAAGCAACCTAAGCGAATTTGAAACTGGGAATCCACTATAGTACACTAATCATTCACTCCTTAAGAAAAAATTTGATATTATATTAAATAAAACTATAATCAAAGAAAAAAGAGAAAGACCTCAAATGAAGAAAATTCCTCATAAATGGACTGAGGAAAACGCTTCAAAATTTGATAAAGATACATTCAACATGAAATGCTGTGCGTTATCAAACAAATTGACCGATCATGATATGAGTGCGGCTGATATATACACTGAATTGCTCGAAATAAAGAATAGCTCAACTCACACCAATATACATCATAAATCGAAATATTCGGAAAATATTGTAAACCTCCGAAAAATCTATAGGAATGAAGTCGCAAGATTCTTCTTATTCCAAAAGGCAATTTGAATAGGTTGATGCAATCTAGGAAAAAGAAACAAGAAGAGAAAATGTAAAATTAAAATGAGTGACTTGAAGAGACTAGCTACAGCGAAGCAAAATAATGACCACAAAGAGAGTAGTAAGTAAAACTCCACCACTGGACCGCGCAAGATGGCCGCCGTCGCTGACGTCTCCCCCCCCCTCCTGTCAGCCGAGTCGGTCGTGGTGAGCCGTCGTGTTGCTTCGAGTCTGACGTCCCCCCCTCCTGTCAGTCGAGTCGGTCGTGGTGTGCCGCCGTGTTGCTTCGAGTCTGACGTCCCCCCCTCTGGCCGGCCGACGTAGCGCGAGGTGGTTTGTGCTGCGCTCTCCAGGTTGGCGTGGTGTGCCGGCCAGGTTGGGAGGGTGGAATGTCGTAGCTCACCTGAAAAAATCCTAAGTGTCAGAGTGGCTTTGTATGGTCAAAATTTTGAAAATTTTCCAAAGTGTGGCATTTCGACATGGACCCTGACCAAAGTTTCTTTCATCAAATTTCTCCGAACGAGGGGGGAGGGGTCAGTGAAATTTGAGGAAAAATGTTTTGGTAAAGGTCCCAGGTCGAAATTCGGAAGTTTTAAATTTTTCAAAATTTTCACCACACTGGAGCTCCCACACTTAGGAATTTTTTCACTTGTGGCATGTTACATGGACATGTGCTGACCCACCGACTTCCCGTAGTCATATGAGAATGGTTTAGGCGTCATATGATAGAGAATGATGAGACAAATCGTTTGCAACAAACCGCATGTCGCTACGATGAATACTTTCGGAGATAGAGCCATTTTAAGTTTTCTTCCGAGCATATATAAACCCCCGACAACGTAAGTCTGATCACTTCATCGAAAGACGAGGTAAGCGACGGTCGTCGCTCTGAGCTCCCGATATCGGGTGTTTCAAAGGACTCTATCTTTTGAAGTAGGCAAGCTATCTCCTTACTTCAAAGATTGCATGATAGAGTTTGATAGTGTCTTTACTACTGATAAAAATTTTTAAAAGTAGTATGAGTAGTAAAATGCGGAATTTTTTTAAAATTTCTAATTTTCAGTTTTTTCAAAGTTTTAACATGTAGACTAAGGTTTTCAAGTATGCTGAGTTCAAATCTGCTATCAGATTTGAAATTTAACTAAGTCTAAGGCAGCTTTCAGGGGTTAGATCCCACCTACTGATCACTACCTTTGACTCGGCGTTGCTGTTACCACTTCGGGGCAGTGACAATGATGTCTTCAGCTGTAAAGAGCGGGTATCGGGGAAGATCTCTCACTTCCCTAGTGATCAGTACAAGGCCTTCGGGCTGTCGACGGGATCGAGTGCCACTCACTACACTCAAATCTATCATTCCTCACTAAGTGTAATGCTTTAGGAATATGACTGTACTACATGATTCCAAACTTACACAAATTTCATTATCTTACAGTTAACGAGAAATCTCAGTAATGGCAAATGACAAGAACCGAAAATTCCATATCAAAATGTGTGTGTGCGGTCGAATAAATCGCAGTGCGGACGCCAAGGCGCATGTTAAGAAGGCGGGCACTGACCACATGAGACCACATGATTATCCTGAATAGGGTTGCGTGTGTAAAGTGTAGAGTGTTGAAGGGAGTTGAGGATGAGGCGCGGTTTTATGGAGTGCATGCGGATTGTAGTAGAGGTTTGGTGAATGACTTGAGATTCACGCAGTTGATTGTTGAAGAGAGCGAGTGAATGTTGGCGATAGAGCGAGACGGCAAGGTGGAGAATGTTGTTGAGAATGATGAGTTGGCGAAAGCAGTTGCTTCGTTGGAGGCTGAGATTGAGCGAAAGAGAGTGCTTGAGAGTGATGATGAGGATGATGTGGATTTAGATGGGGAGCGTGTGAGGAAGCGTGTGAGGAAGTTGAGCTCTTCGTCGTCGGAGGTCTCCAACATAGTTGTTGAGGACCCCCCGCAGAGCTCATCTTCCCCAAAAGTGAAGAGTGGTGGAATTCGTGTGCAGTCGGCGAGGTGGTTGAAGGATGAAGAGAAGAAGCATGTGTCGCAGCAGATGGCGCATGATTTGTTGGTAAATAAGTATGAGAGTTTGAAGAAGGTGAAGCATGAAGTCGTGAATGAGTTGGATGAGTTGAAAAAGAAGGAACTGAAGTCGAAGGAGATAGCGGATGAGAATATTCGAATGAGGCGTAGTGTGACTGATTTGAAGAATAAGACGCGAGAGTTGGAAGAGAAGAATGATGACTGTGAGAAGAGGGCGAGTGCTGCAGAGAGAAGAATGAGAGATGCAGAAGCGAAGTTTGAGGAGATGATGAAGGAGATGAGTGTGTTGAGAGCGAGGAATGTTGAGTTGGAGAGGAATGTGACTCGGCGGGGTGATGAGAGAATGGCGTTTGAGAAGTTGGAGCGCATGAGGGATGAGTGGAATCGTGTGAATGAGGATAGGTTGTTTGAGTTTCACATCCCTATTCGGGATAATCATTTGGACGGACAAGTCCTTGTAAATCAAAGTCTAGACGAGTCCATCATATGCTACAATGGCCATCCGACCAAGAAATGTTTGCATGCCACACTGAGAATGCGCGGACATTTGCATAAATTTTCTGTTAGGAAGCGCGCGAGACTACCCAAGGATGGCTAACTTGGTAAGTGAAAAGCAAATAAGATAGTATATCCTATTCTAATACATATCATTTTCATTGCAGATCTTTTCCCCGCCTTCACCACCCCATCACGTTACTCTCGAGAACGAACCATCGGCTCTCTTAAGGGCCACCTAGGGGCAAGACATGATAGAACCTCCACGCGGTTTGCCCTGGGCAGTCTTCAGACTGGCGAATACTATCATTAAGTTGAATCTGCTATCAGTCAACTTGAACGTTGCGTCGCGTTAGAGGGGTATATAAACCACTACCTCTCATTTCATTTCATTTCAATCATGCAGACGCCGAACAGTCAAGTCAGCTCTCCTCGCGGACCGCAGTTAAGGCCGCGAAATTTATTTGATGAATTTGTTAGACTAGAGGAGCAAGACAGAGTCCACAACAATCTTGCTCGGATTGGCAATCCGATGACAGCAAGCGTTGTCAATCCAACGGAATGGCGCTACATTCCACTTTTCAGTCACATACCAATTAGCGTGGAAGTCGACACTGCTACCAAGGAGAGAGTCAAAGACTCTCTCAGCAGAATCGGTAGGCTGTAAGATGACGACTCCCGAGAACGAACCACCGGTTCTCTTAAGGGCCACCATGGGGCAAGATTTGATAGAACCTCCTCGCGGTTTGCCCTGGGCAGTCTTCAGACTGGCGAATACTATCATTAATTTGAATCTGCTATCAGTCAATTTGAACGTTATGCAGTCGATTGCCATCCCTGGAGCATTCTGATTCGCTGTTGAGCAATTCATTGTTGAAAACCCTATATAAGTCAGAAGATTGTAGCGCTTCTCATTCAATTTTAAGTCACGATGGAAGCAACATCTGCTAGTACCATTCCCGACTTCATCATCCTCGACGAGTGGGATGAAGACAACGCCATTCCCGACTTCATCATCCTCGACGAGTGGGATGAAGAGGATGAGAAGAAGGGGAAGATCAAGAAGATCGTTTGGACGGATGAGGTGTGGACTCCGAATACCACCCGCATCCGAAAGGTGCCAGATGCACCAGCACGACCTAGGTGGTATAGGGTATATGAGAACCTAACCGTCATACCTATTGACTATTCAAGCCAATAGTCAACTTGTTACTCCCGAGAACGAACCATCGGCTCTCTTAAGGGCCATCATGGGGCAAGACATGATAGAACCTCCACGCGGTTTGCCCTGGGCAGTCTTCGGACTGGCGAATACTATCATTAAGTTGAATCTGCTATCAGTCAACTTGAATGTTGCAAATGAAGTTCAGTGTAATACTTCCTTTCGACGGGCGTTCCTGTAAAGGGCGGCGGTGAAACCCGTAGCTATGTATACCGCAAGGGACATTCGGCAATGGTCAATTTTGTTAATCCTCTCTGCGTCATGTTTGCAAGTGATTGCCTCTGTCTCAACGTAGTATGCATTCGCGCCAGGGCGACATTTAGCCAACTGTCGAAGGTTGCCTAAAACTTTCCATTGCATACGTTATGAGAACCATGAGTTCTACCTGTCTCCATCAATGAGACGAATTGATGAATGGAATGAAATGGGAGGACACTCACGCGCCACACGCAACATAACACACTTCTCTCTTCCGTAGTCTAACAAGCTCTTTACACATGGATCGCAGTCGATTGCTATCCCTGTATCAGAAGTGTAAGCCATCTTAATTTTATTTAACACTATTTCATCTACCATCATCGTCCATATGAAATGTTTTAAGATTTACAAGTTAGACTAAGCGTGCTACTATTTCCAAATGAAAAAGTATACATGGTTAAATCATCCACTTAAGCCCATCCGTAGTCTAACAAGCTCTTTACACATGGATCGCAGTCGATTGCTATCCCTGTATCAGAAGTGTAAGCTATCTTAATTTTATTTGACACTATTTCAACTACCATCATCGCCCATTTGAAATGTTTTAAGATTTACAAGTTAGACTAAGCGTGCTACTATTTTCAAATGAAAAAGTATACATGGTTAAATCATCCACTGAAGCCCCATTCAAGTAAGTCAGTATGAAAACAAAGATAATGCGAAATAAAAATTTATTATGGCATGTATTTCAAAAGGTCTTCATCGTCAATATCGTCCCAGAGTCTGACTTCACATAGATCGCAAAAACAGTTCACTTGCTTCAATCGTTCTTCTACCGCGAGCCTCACTTTGTCGATGTACTCCCACTCCGCCATAGTTCGTGGCTGGGAGTTAGGGGTGTACCATTCCCATAATTGGTGGAGGAATTTGGTGCTGGTGATCTCCATCACATCATCAGTATCGTACTGCAGATACTTCCACCTCACGCCTGTTAAGTCGGGACACTCCTTCTCACATACACTCTCCTCTTCGTCGTCCGCTGGTAATGACAACTTTCTGATATTGTCCAGTCGGTATATTTTCTCCACCTTCCCCTTCGTTGGAGCGTTTGGTGCAACGAGCGCCTTTGGTGTTGAGCATGGAGAAGAGAATTTTGTGTTCGGCGTTGTCGGAGGGCTTGTCATGTTGACTGTGAATAATAACTTTGAAATGTTTTCTAATTCTTAAGTATAAACAAGCAACCAATCAGAATTAACAGCCAATGAATGATGAATATGAAAGTATATATATGTAAAGTGACATTCGTGTCATCTCACTCTGTCTTTGAGACGTATAAGTGAAGTGTCCTCTGGCGAATTCTGTTATTATTTGAGGCGTACAAGTGAACTGCTCTCTCGTGAATTCCAAATTTGAGTGAAGTCTCTATCTTGTTGAAGTATCAACCTTAAACTTGATTTCGTTGAAATGGTAAGTTGAAAATTTCTTCACTCATCTCCCTCAAACGTGTGGCTAATAGCATCTTCCTCAATTTCAGGCATCAACTTCATCACCAACGCCCTACCTTCTCGAGGAAAGTTTAGAGTTGTTGAGTCAAGGTAGGTTGTAACAATACACTGAGACTTGAACAGAGATGATAGAATGATTTCTCTTTCAGGTGATGTGAGTTCCAGCTCAGGACTCTCGCGGCAAGGCAACGAGTGGGAATGTGCCGACTGCGGACATATGTTTACAAGGAAGCACAGTCTCCTTCGACACATCAAACAACGTGTGTGTCAACGCAAAGCGGCGTCAATCTCCGGAGGTGAAGTTGATTCTGACGATGACATCTCCTTTCCTTGCGATTTGTGCCCTCTTTCTTTTGATAGTCACTTTCAGCGATCTTCGCACAGACTTCAACACACGCATGCAAATGATCACTACACCAACGGTACCTCTACCATCTCCCTCATTAATGTTTCACATAATAATTTAGTACGCGACTACTGCATGGAGTCCAATACTCAAATAGTAGATTTTCCTGAGTGGCTCCTTAAAAATTCTAACATTACCGAAGCGGTCTTCAACAATTTAGACAATTTTAGAATGAAGGCGCTCATCTACCTTAAACTAAAATATATTAAAATAGATTTTCAAACGGGTCAAGTGACGGAGAGGATACAGTTTCATGTTCCTTCCTCTTCCGCAACCGAAGTTGTAGACTGCGAGTCTTGGCTAAATTTTCACATTCAATGTTTAAAATCAAATGTAGATAAATTCAATCAACGCGACAGCGCTCTCATTTTTGATGGTGTGGACTCAGCCATATTCAAAATTTCCCTATTAGAAAGTCATACAGCTCGAGGCACATTTAAACTACCAAAAACGTTGTATAATAAGAAAGCTGTCATCAATGTCGATTGTAAATCGCAGTGTTTCAAGTACGCAGTCCTATCCATCCTTCACTATAATGATATCAACGCGCATCGAGATCGCACCTATAGCTATAGACAGTGGGAGGATGAACTAGACTTTGAAGGTTGTGATAGTAACAACATGAAAATCAAAGATGCAGAAACGTTCGAAAAACATAATCAGATTAAAATTGTCATTCACGTGTGGGAGAAGGGGTTGATGGGTGCCCGCTATAATTCACGTTCAACTTGTTATGAACGTGTAGTCAACCTCTTATTAGTAAAACAAGATGATAGCGAGGAATGGCACTACTGTGGTATTCCCAAAATCTCTCGCTTGTACACACACTTTGGGCACTCTAAAAGAGGTGAACATTTTGTATGCGACCGCTGCATTTGCTCCTTTTGGAGTAAAGATAAATTTGAAATTCACTATGAATGGTGCAAGCGAGGTAAATTACAAATGGAACGCATGCCCAAAGATAAAATATTTTCACATAGGGATAATGGTGACGAATTAAGTCCCCTGCGTGTCATTTACGCAGACATAGAATGCTACATTGATGATATCATCCACAAGCCAGCAGCCATATCCTGCTATGAAGTATGGCATGACCACTTTAGAAATAGGCAAAACAAAATGCATACTTGGCAAGGTGAAGATTGTATTTCAAAATTTCTAGAATTTCTCGATAAAGCTGCTAAATTTCAACAATCATATGATTCCCAATTGCAGCGTAAGTCACTACATATGTCAGATGAAGACAAACAGAAATTTGAAAGTTGCACATCGTGCCCTAAATGTCATAAAACGTTTGATGACGATAAAATTAAGAAAGTGCGTGATCATAATCACATCACTGGTAAATTTAGAAACGCACTCTGCTCCAAATGTAACTTTTCACTTAGGTTGAGATGTCGTGTACTACCCGTCATTTTTCATAACTTTAAGGGCTATGACAGTCATATGCTCATAAAAGGAGGGTTGAGCCAGATGAAATCGTGGCAGTTTAATGTAATAGCGCAAACGAGAGAAAAATTCATGGCAATGACAGCAAAAGTACCAGTAGATAAAACTAAAGAAAATAAGACAGTCCTCTTCGAAATAAAATTTTTAGATTCATTCCAATTCATGTCAGCGTCACTAGCTTCTCTCGTTCGTAATCTCAAGTTTCTTCCCCATAGTCAAACTTTGAAGAAACACTATCCAAACTTAACGGATGAAATAATCACTCGCAAAGGAGTCTTTCCCTATGCGTATTTTAGCTCAATGTCTAAACTAAATGAAACAACCCTTCCTTCCATTGACAAATTCCAAAACGATTTGACGGGTCAAGATTGTCCAGTAGAGGACTATGAACATGCTCAAGAGGCATGGTTAAAATTTGAATGTAAAACGTTTGGCGATTATATGATCGCTTACTTAGAATTAGATGTCATTTTGCTGGCTGATGTCTTTCAGGAATTTCGACGAGTGGCATTAGAAGAAGACAAATTAGATCTTGTCCACTTTGTCAGTCTACCAGCCATGTCCTTTAAATCAGCCTTTAAAATGACTGGTCAGACCATCCATCTCTTACAAGACCCGGAGATGTATAACATATTTGAGCGCGGAATACGCGGTGGTCTCACATTTGTGAATAAACATCACATAAAATCTAAAACAGTAGGTAATGATCATATCCACCTAAAGTACTATGACCAAAATAATTTATATGGCAGTTCACTGTCTAAACCACAACCTCACTCCGAGTATAGTTGGTTAAATCAAGATGAGCTTGCGTATTACTCCAACCCTTCAAACATTCTGAAGATTCCAGATGAAGGTGATTGGGGATATTATTTTGAAGTGGATTTGATTTATCCAAATAGTATTAAAAATAAAACTGCTGATTTCCCACTCGCACCTGAATCTGGTGAAGTGACTGAAGATATGTTTTCACCATTCATGTCACAATTTCATAATAACTTAACAGAGTGTGGACAGCCAAAGTACAAACCATGCCGCAAACATTTGCTCACCCAATATGATAAGAAAAATTATCTCGTGCACTTCTGCATACTAAAATTCTATTTAGAAATGGGCATGCTTCTAAAGTCAGTTCACCGCATTATCAAATTTAGACAGAAAGCCTTCCTCAAACCCTACATAGATAGTAACAGTCAAAAACGTGCACTCGCCCAAAATAATTTTGAAAAGGATTTTTATAAATATAAGAATAACAGTCTTTTCGGAAAGACCATGGAGGATGTTAGAAAACGTATGAACTACAAACTAGTCGTTGATGAACAAAAATATCACAAATTGACCTCATCACCTCTTTTCATTGATAGAGACATCATCGATGAGGATCTTGTAGGTGTTAAAATGATAAAATCAGAAGTTGAGTTATGCAAACCCATCTATATTGGGCAAGCCGTTTTAGATTATTCCAAGCTTGAAATGTATCAACTCTTCTACAAAATATTAAAACCATGCCCTCTCGAAAAAGAGGTTCGCTTGCTGGGTGGTGATACAGATAGTTTCTTTTTAGGAATTACCACTCAAAAAGATTTAAATTTTAATAAGGTAGGTAAGTCATTTGAAAAATATTTCGACACATCTAACTACAATCCCACTCATCCACTCTATTCCATACAGAATAAAGCCAAACTTGGTTGTTTTAAGGATGAAACAGCAGGAAAGGAAATAGATGAAATGATTCTCCTCCGTCCTAAAATGTATTCCATGAAATTAAAAGAATGTGCAGATAGTATTAAGCGTGCTAAAGGTATATCAAAATCCATTGTTCACAAAATGAAACATCGCTCCTATAAGAAGGCCTATAAAAATAAAACTATAACGTTTGTCAATATGACAATTTTAAATTTCAAGTTCATACTGTGAAAACGCACACGTTCAAGAAACGAGCGCTTTCAGCATTGGAGGATAAGAGGTGTTGGATAGGACATAACGCATCTCTTCCACATGGACATCCTGACACAAACATACCTCCACCCAAAAGAATAAAACTCACGCTACCACATTCAGGAGATGTATTGACATAATCAACTTTAACTCAGTATTTTGATGTTGCTTTTTGTAGATATACATGGTTGTTTTATGTATCGCATGAGATCGTTTCTTCCTTGTGAATATATGCCTACAGTCAGCACATTCCCCCTTTATCTGTGAAAATACTTTTTCATACACATATTTTTATTTCAATAAACATATCACAATGACTTCACTTTGTTTTCCGAAACACTAAAGTTACGAGGGATTTAGTATCTTTCACATGGATGCACTCTTGTAAACCATTGGTAATTTTGACAGCAATAGAGGGTGTAGTTTGTTTGACGACGGGATGATAGAAAATAGATTCAAACATCTTCTCGACTATTCCATATGAAGCGTCTTTATCATGAATGAAATCACGTAAAATGTATTCTTTTTTCTCACCAACAGAAATAGGTAGAATCAAATCACTTTGAACGTAAAGGTGCTGTTCATGTTTATCAAGTGTCATTGGTGTTTCTATACCAATCGTATGCGCAGCAGTAAACACAGTTTGTAGCATTGAAAAACCAAAGAGTTTTTTCAAATTTTTACTCAATTGACATTGAATGTCATCACCCAGTTTCAGAACAACGCGTTGATTTTCAATTGAAAACGAAATGTGGTGTGTCTTTACATCATATTTACTTTTCATCACATGCTTCAACTTCTGTTGTATATAAGGATTTACTACATGAATAAAGCTTTCAACTGTATGATATAGACGCGGCATTATATTGATAGCAACTTTAGATTCTTGATAAGACTGGTAAATTTTCTTGATGCGATCACCATAGATGTCCACCCACCATTCATCATTAACTGAATCAGCTTTAGTGTGATATTCATGAGAAGCATACACCAGACCGCTTCCAATAATAGGTGTTGGATGTCTTACAAAATGACGCAAGGTTGGAGAGAAATAAACTGTAAGTTTGTCATTATATTTCTGAATAACCAACTTATTTTTGTCCGCCATAATTTTCTCTCCATACTTCTTAGCCACAGTCTCATTCGATCGTTTTACTAACTCAATAAGTGATAAAGGTTGAACACCACGCTTTTTCAAAATGATGCGTTCTTCGCATTCTACATCTTCATCAAATATTTTAAATTTATAATGAAATTTGTTGATTCGATTTGAATAAACTTTTTTAACATTTGCAGTAGCAATTGACGTTAGATGTAGTCCATGGCCAAAACCAAGATGTGGATAGAATTCATTTTCCAACCTCAGCGTAAGACCTTTAGTAAAAGAATGAAAGCGGAGGAACTGTCTCCCACTCCAATGATAGATAGTAAACTCATAAGCTTTCTGATTTTTATTCTTCATGATGGAAGTATTACCACTGTTGAATGCCTTAATAATTTTCTCATTCCCAAATGGTTCATAAGAATCTGATTTTATCTGAATCCATTCATAGTTCCACTTTCCATCTGACGTTAAATTGTATGGAAACTGGAATGCATTATTCATCGTTATTCCATTATGGGTGCGAGGAGTCAATATCATTTCTTCCAAATCATTCACATTCTGAATATTGCTATCATAGCAAATACTAGAAACGCCAACCTCCCATTCACCTTCTAAATGCAGTGGGCGATTTAATTCTACTCGATAGTCTGATGGTTTATTTTTGGGAAATTTATTCATAGAAGCATTACTGGGTAAGTAGATTAGAAACGAGTCCTTATTTTCACTTTCCATATTATTCACATTGGTAAAATATATTAGCATACGTTTGCATTAACTCTTCATTCGGAAATGGAGTGTGATACTTGTCACAGCATCTTTATGAAAAGGAATCAACGCACCAGCATCATCATAAATTGCAATATCAATTTGTGGGATGTAGTTTGATTTCAGCTTTGTATAATGCACTTTCTTGAAAGTATGCTCAGATAAAATACTGCAGCTTTTTGGCTGGTATGGTATCATTGCTAGCAATGGAGCTTCAACATCTCCCACACGTACATCTTCACCAATATTGGAATATATCTGAAAATAGTTAATACGACGCGATAGCGACATGTCTGCGCTAGCTTTGGTTACAGTACCACTTTTAAAGATATTTTGATCAAAACCCAAAATGTCCATTAGAGTTTTATCCATAATTAGTTCAATACCTTTTCCACTTATAGTGAGAGACAAAACACCTTCTTTTTCAGAAAATGAAATTTGTTGGTCATTACTCACTTCATTTAAATAATCTACAACCAATTTAACTGAAGTAATAATGCGAGGCATCAACACTCTTGTTTCATGTAAGATACCACCTAAAGGCTCTACACACTTTCTGTATAAAGATACGGTCCATTCTGTATCAAATTGATTTGACCTTTCACATGGTAAATGTTGCATATCAAATTTTCCATGAACAGCTGCAGAACGATGTCGTAAGAACTGATGAAAATCTTTTGAACAAACTAATACTAGATCATCATCATTTAATTTACTTATTGCAATATGATTAGATGATTTGATATAAGTCAATGTTGACACTTGTTTACCATCAACTCGAAGGAGATAATTAAATTTCTTCAATAATGTTTCAGGAGTCATGTTTGTCTTTCTTGGCTTAATCACAATCTTCTTCACCAACGTCTTCTCATTTTTTGGAATAAGATCTACATAATAAGCTTCCTCTCGATATATTAACTGTTTATGACCACTTGGGTGGTAATTAACGTTATAATTATCATAGCTTGTTAAGGCGCTAGCGAGGTAACCTAAATCATTTCTTAAACTTGGACTTAAACCAACAATCCAAACTTTCTCAACTACATGATGTCCATAATTATGATCATCATTGTGCGGAGTAAATTGGACAATATGTTTACACGCTTTATTCAAGAAATCATATATAAACTTTTTACATGATAAGAGATCTTTCTTTGGCCACTGTGGAATGTATACTCGACAGCCCTTTTCACATTGGTAAGCAGCTGTGCGTCTCATATTAATAGTCATCACCTCATGATCAAAAGTATAGACACAGTTGCCATGAACAAGTTGAGTGACACCCACTTCCCACTTTCCATTTGGCTGTTGTGCATGATCAATGGGAGTAGAAAAGAGTGCGGCTCGATTACTAGCAAATCTATTTGCGGCCGCATTGCTAAGCAAAATATGATAAAACGACATTTTGATATTGCTGATCTGCGGCTTTGCATAACATCATGAAGACTTGGATTTTGGACTCTCTACAATATATCAGAGTTGATCGTAATGGAAACGTACATTTCAAAAATTCTCATGGTCATACATCAAGAGGTATTACATTAACATGGCGACAATTTGTCAACCTCAATGATATCATGAGGGATTTGGAATATTTTGAAACATTAAGATTCATCTCCTTGGGTGATCAAGTTTGGCTTCAACATTACAGAAATGAAATTCAAATCTGCCATTCTCATTTCTCATTTCGCAAATACAATTGGGAGAAGTATAGAAGATACATACATCGCTCCATCATGACATTTATTCGTCGTGAGTTCATCGCCCTACTATGCAAATCTTAATCAGACATGACTACCACGCACCATGAGTTGGAAATTAGATTCCCTACAACGTATTGAAACGGATTATGATCGAAACGTCTATTTCAAAGATTCAACTGGAAATGTGAGAAGAGAGTTTGCTTTATCTTATCGTCATTTTCAATCTCTACATCATATCATGAAGGATTTGAAATACTTCTATATGAAAAGACATTCACGTATTGGAAATCGCATCTGGTTGCGCGTCAACAAACGGCGAATTCAACTCTATCATTCCCAACTCCATACTAACTTCACATTTCATCAAGGTAGTTGGGAAAAGTATAAAAGGAAGGTACATCGCTCAATTTACTCAGTTTTGCATCATGAAGCGCCATCGCTACACCATCGTCAACATTCTCCGTCGCTTCAGACTCTACACCAAAATCGATCTCACAACATTACACCAACAGCTTCCAAACAGCAAGTATTACCCGGGCCGTCCTCAAATGTTAGTGGTGAAGATGAACAATTCACGGAATCTTCAACTCTTCCCAAATGGGACTGTACAGATTCTCGGCGCCCTTTCTCATTCATCGGCGCAGTCAATGCGCTTAGAGCTACAGAGACTACTACGTCGGATATGGAAGAGGGAGAGGTGTGTGATGTCGAATCTGACTGTGGACAATATGGTGATCTCTACTCAATTGAGTGAAAGTGTATCATTTTTGAAGATTCGTACCAGCAGTTACAATTTGTGTTATGAACCCGAACTTTTTCCTGCAGCTCTCATTAGTTGTTGGTTACCTGTGCATGTTGCAATCTTTCATAATAGTAAAGTGATCATTACTGGACTAAAATCTCATGTACAAGCAAATGTGATCCTAGACTATCTCATCGAGTATGTACGTACCCAGCGGATTGTAAAATAAAAAACAATCTTTCCAAACATGATGTTTTTATTTCAAATCATGATAGAACTTACAAATCATTTTTTCATTAGAGGATGGATTACATGAAAAGTTTTGAATAACAGATACAAATCGAGATACATGTAAACGTTTTAAGATGAAGTACAGTACAAAAGCACCACGCGTTGATGAAACTGGATGTTGTAGTATGCGTTCATTTCGCTGATATTGACACGTATGTTTTCTCAACCACTGCTGTGTTGGTATATTTGGAGGTTGAGCAAGAGAGTCAAATAGTTCACCACGTCGGTCTTCTCCAATAAAGATCGCTTTCCAATACTCACGGCCTAAATTCTGCGAATGAGTGTTTAGCACAATAAAGATGGGATAGTGATTTACTGCAGGTGGTAAGGTATCGAGCGAATAGACATTATCGAAAGCTTTCAACGTCGCTTCGTCTGCATTACGCTGTACTTTAGTTTTAATATCGTCAGCAGTCAACCAACTCATTAAAGATTATACTGAAGAATCACGTCACGATACTTTGTAATTTCAATATTTGAATCGAAGACTGTATAAATTAATACATTGATCGTCTCAGGTAGTGTTCTTTTGAACGTCAAATCCAAACGAATATTATGAGGCACGTTCGCTTGACGATAGGGTGCACTAATATCGCTGTCAGCAGTCAAATCAAATGCATAAATAGTATATCCACTCTCAAACTCTTTCATAGTCAGTCCGTTGGTGTCATCCGTATTGTAAAAGCCAAAGACATCCATAAAATCAACATAACTGCGCATAAATTGATCCGAAGCAAAATCTGGTTTGTAGGGTGGACCAGGATGACTCACACCATTTACACGTAAAGCAATTTCACTTAACTGATTGTGTTTAAAATTGAAAGGATTCTTCTTTATATTACCATTAAATGCATCATTTTCAACCATTGCCACCATGAGGAGCTTCGGTGCTTCCGATGGAAAGAGGCCATCTTTCATGAAACTCTTTTGATCTTTCGGAATTGTAAAGGTGAGAAGCTTTGTATGCTGAACGGGGTAAATGGCATTTTGGCGGTTAAGACCTTCAGCATGTCCTCTAATGACACTTGGATTCGGTACTACTCGACGAATGTAAAGTGCAATATCTTCCACATGAATTCTAAAATTGTCAACTTTAGCAAATGCATTCAGCGCAAATTCAGGCTTATTCAATGTCTTGAGCTTGAGTCGCATGCTAGTATTACAGAGTAAAAACTTTGACTGTCTAAAGAAGTCTAAATTCAGCGGACCATATAGCTGACATACTTTACTATCTTTAATCATAGCAGATCGCTTTACAAAGCCACTGTTTGTTTCAGCATCAAATTTTCCTGCTTCATCTCTGTACCATCCCATGGCTTCCATATGACTTTTTTGTGCTGCTGGATGAAACTGTGATACATGATTGAAATATGATTTATAGGGATAATCGCTTTGGCCACCTTCCACCTGTTGCTCTCCAATCGTTAGAGAAACATCGCGAAGTAATGTGGTCAATGGTAAATTGTTCAGTCCAACTTTATGTGTATCGTCAATAGCAGTTCCATCTGCTTGCTGAATTCTAAACCTCAAATCAACCATCGCATAACTCAAATCTATGTAGTCATCACTACCACCAGGAATAACAAATTCAATGGGGCCAGCATTCTCAGCTGTTCGAGGATGATAATCTACAATACTTGAACTAAGAATATCTGTCTGTATGGCTTGTTGATCAAACAAACAAAACCCGGAAGTTTTACACTCCATGATTAGAAGTTATGGCAGCGTCGTCGTTTAGCGCCTGATGAATGATTAGAGCCTCTGCGACGTTTGCGTGAATGCCTTTTGACTGAAGATCGCACCTTACCAGCTCCTCGATGTTTCCTTCTTCCTTTATTCATTCGTTTAGGCGATTTCTTTCCTTGAGTAACACCAGCAAAGGTCTGCTTCAATGTTTTTAAACCGCGTTCCTTCCCACGATTCAACAAACTACTCTTAAAACTTCTACCTCTGGAAAGATCACTAGCAACATCACCAGCAAAGCCAACGGCATTACTTAAAACATTTCGTTTTAAAGATCTTCCGACATTGGATATGAGAGGTGCTACAACAGATTTCAGTGCACCAAGTATGCTACCTCCACGTTGGCGGCGAGCGCCGATGTAAATTTGTCCTCCACTACTTACATAGGAGGGTCGTGAATAAAATGAGGCAGTTGGATTCATAGCTCAAACCCTAAACATTGTTAGTTACAACTTTGCATGAATCACTGTCGATCACTTAGATGAAAGATGTCGGCACGACGCATCCAAGAGTTCATACCTGAAGGATAACCAGTCCATTTAACAAGACACCATTCTTCACCTTGTCGTTTTTTACATCAAATGATTTTCTCTACCAAATATGTTTCACTTTCAGTGACTACCTCAATCTCATCGCGGTAAAAGCTACCCTCAATTTCTTCATTATCGTAATCTTTCAACTTGTAGGTGGTCGGAGAGTCTTTTTGATTAATCCTTGATACTGTAAATACCTCCTCTGTCCAATTCGGGAGGTACCCTTAACAAAAACACTTTTCACTTTTGAGATACGAACTTTATCGCCAATTTTCACATCACTTTTCACATGAGTGCGTTTACGTTGGAATGATTCGCGCACTTTATCTACATTGTCAGCATTTACATCTACTGGTCTGAGTCCAATAGAACGATGGATAGAGTGATTGTAGGCATGGAGTGTATCTTGTAGAACCTTTGTCCAATTTTGTGTCAAGTTGGCAGTAAAATGTCGCCACAAGCGATTTTTTAATGTGCGATTAAAACGTTCAACGAGTGCAGCTTTATAAGCACTCTTTACACTAAACAACTCAATGTCATGCCTCTCAAATAATCTTCTCACATGCTGATTTTCAAACTCTTTTCCTTGATCACTCTGAATTCTTTTTGGAATGCGACCTTCTCGAAAAATTGTTTGGAATGCTTTTGCTACTCTTTTCCCTTCTTTAGTTTTTAAAGGTTGAGCCCACGCATAACGCGAGAAAATATCAATGACGGTTAAAATGAAATTATTGCCCGAGTTATGTTTTGAAATGGAGGCGACATCACACAAATCTGCTTGCCACTGTTCATCGATGTCATGAACAATAGAATGGCGGGTGCGGTACTTCTTTTTCGCTTGTTTGTGGAGTGTATAGGTAGCCTGACCCTTTAACCATCGTTTCACTTGTGATTGTGGAAGACCACTCGCTTTTGATAATTTCTTGATCGATGCAAATCCTGCCGGATGTTTTACATCATAATAGATTGACTTCAAACGCTCAGTCGATGACGACTGACTCTTTTTCCTCCTTCTCATCTTTTTGCTTTCTTGCCTTTCTACATTTACAACAACTGCAGCATTTAGCTTTAGCGGTTTTGAGATCGTGTTCACATTGCTTAGGAGTTTCATTGTGAGAGCTGGCGCAGCAAGTGCAAGTGACAACGACACTCACCTCTGGCGGCTCATTACATGGCAAGCAACACATCTGCTTCATATTAATAGTCTGAGAACATGTATTTCTTGGGAGGAGCTGTTTTACGTTTTCCTTTTACTAGTTTTAGTGGTGGTGTAGATCTACGTCGAGTTCTTCCTCTTGTTTGCTTAGTGAGTGTGGGAGGGGATGTATCGGGTGACGTCTTAAACCAATTTGTTGGCATTTTCATCGTCTGAAGCATTGGAGCAGTAGCCACTGTTGAATCAACTTCTTTCAATGTCTCATTATTCAAAGCAAATTTTGGTACATTATGCTTTTTCAATAGTTTAAGAAAGTATGTCTAACCAGGTGGAACATAGCCCTGACGGCGCTTTCTACGTGTCGCATACTGAATCAAGTCTTCATAACGTGAAGCATCAATCACTTTATTTTCATCTGTAATGATTTCTCCTCTATCATTTACATTGAGATGGGGTTCAATAGCATTGAAAAGAGATATGGCATGTGCGCGAGATGCTAAAGGTGTAGCAGTCGATACAGAGTCACGCATCTTATTCTTCAAGTTTTTCAATTGCTCAACAGTTTCCGATTGTAATAATACAGCACGATGTGGATCTTTGATGTGAACATTTTGCTGATAATCTATTTCTTTCCTATACATTTGATTTGCAAGAGGTTGCTTTACTTGCTGCATGGCAGTCAATAGTACATATTCATCCTGAGGAATAACAATCATGCGAGAATAAGAACTCATAGTTTGTAGATAATCATGGGAGTTTTCAAAATATCACTTCGAAATCTAAATTCTTCCGGACACTCTTGCGTAAAGTCAATGAATAAGTAACCGTGTGGTTTTCCGGTAGCTGCTTGAAAAATTTCAATTAGGGCTTTTGATCCTCTTGGTGCAACTTGTCGCGCTAAAATTTCAAATTGACTTTTATCTCGCAGATTCTTGAAAATAGCATAATAGTGTGTATTCAGGTTTCGTGTACGAGCTTCTTTTCCATCAGGAAACAAATTTTGTGTGATATAGATGATAAAGCACCTTTTATGATGTGCTGCGCGAGTGAACATATCTGTAACATCTTTTGAATTCTTACTTTCTTTTAATAAATCATCCATTACAACAACATCATTAGACTGAAGTTTATCCACTGGAATAATTCCTTCATGTCGAATAAAGTTGCGACTTTTCAATTCCTGAAACAGCGACGGTTGATAAATATCATAACACCAAATCACTCGATTGATAGGTTCCTTAAACAACTATCTTCTTTTATCCAATAAATTCAGCGTGAAAACAGTTCTACCTGCATGAGATGGACCTGATACAGTCAGAACTTTATCACAATGAAGTCTGAAATCCATTATAATACTCTGAGATTCAACATTTGCATAATTAACGTCTAGAGCCAAAGATATTACCCAATACGTTGCCCACGATAGGAGTAGATCGTGGTAACGCTGGAAGGAGACCACCCTTTTGTGTTAGAGTTTCCCTCTTTCTTTGAAGGGTGACTTTAGGATTGGAGATGAAACGCAATTTCGTAGCATATCGCTTAAGTAACTTTCGTTGTTTTGGTGCTAATTTCTTCGTCCTCAACTTCCTCACATGAGAAATAATTTCACGAATGAATTTATCGTTAGCATGTCGTATAGCATTGTATCGCTGATTTGCTTTCATTCGTCGGAGAGCTTGAATGGCTGAAGAAAACTTTGAACACTTTTGACTTTTACGTTTCGTCATTTTACGTTTCGCCATTTTCCGTGTTAGTCTTTGCTAAAACCTGTCTTTACCACATTTGCATAGGTACTAACTATTGCGACATAAGTGACACTCGAAATGAGCAATATCACAGTGGTTACATTTGCAAAGTTGAATGCAATTACGTATGAAACAGCGTTGACAAAAAGCATGCTTACATCTCTTGAAGATGCGCCTTTCATTTCCATCCTTTCGCTTACATACATCACAACACATAGTTTCACCGTTACTGATGTCTATAGCAAGTCTTTTTGAAGATATGAATTTGCTAGCCTTTTCAAAATAATAGACGCATGTACAGAAGGAATATACTTCGAGATTGTGCAGACATAGCTCGAAAACCAATTGTGCTACAATCAAGTACAACTGCATTTTCAATTTTTCTTTATGGAAAGTTGAATGTTAATATCTGAAATCGCTTCAATCACTAGACTGCTACCATGATAGTTAAATGCGTTAGGACGGTCAGCAATTTTTATCATATGTCTTTTAAAAAATTCTTCGGGGTGATCTACCACTTCCATTGAATAAGAAGCAAAATGGAAAGAGCGACTTTCCACTTCTTCCTTTCCAAAATGACTAAACTTAGTTTTCGCAACTAATCGCGCCATGACAATGCTATCAGAGAATGTATTCATTAACTCTAGAAATAGAGTGCTAGCATCATCGACCACTGCTTCGATGTCGGTCTCATCTTTATGAAAATTTATCACATAATCTTGAACAGCTCCTTTTAAACTTTGCTATGAAAATGTAATGTTCCGCAGTCGTTTGAGAAAGACATGATCGCGGGGGGGGGGGGGGGGGTAGGGGGGGGGGGGAGGTTGGGGTGTGGGTGGGGGGGGTGGGGGTGCCGATGGTACTTGTGCTGGGGTGGGGGTCTAAAGCGCCATCCAGATGGCATGATAAAGATCTAGATCTACTCAATGCGGTCGCGTGGTTAACAGGCAGTATTCCACATTGAATAAGCTGGTAACAATCTCAGGCGGTATATTATAAAGAGCAAGAGGGTATAGGGTGATCAGCAGGCGGGAATTGCTCGACGAGAACGGGAGGCCATGGTGGCGGAGTGTGAGCAATGTCTTAGGTCGTCTCTCTGAGTGGCAGAGGGCCCGAGAGGGGCCACACACCAGAGGTAAGATTGTGGAGAGGAGTAGCGGCCGGTATTGGTTGTACTAACTTAGCTACAACAACGAACTCTAGACAGAGAATTAGGAACGGACAAAATCCTTAAAACGTTTTCGTAAATGATAGAGGCAACGAAGAATAAAATGTATCTATAGGCGACCCACGTCTACTGTGACGACGGGCACGAGGGCGACAAATGCGAGAAGTGTCATGAGGGGAGAGGATTGAGTGGAGAGGACTAGTAAGTTCCGTCCGAGATCGTAGTGAGTTGATGTCGTGGGTATAGGTGTGATGTGCGCGTGGGGAAGTTCTGATGCTGCGCGAACTTGCGCGTTAGCGTGATGACGACAGCCTGTTGAGTGAGGAGAGAGTATAGTTGAGACAGAGTAAGAGAGAACATGCGCAAGTTTGGCGTTTTGGTGTGGGGGTAGAGAGAGAGTAGGATGAGATGAGCCATATGGTCAGAGGGGAGGAGAGGTGCGTATTTTAGAATAGAGCCTTAGTTGTGTACGGACCAGTGAGATGAGATGAGGAGGCCTTGACGACTTAGAATGCGCAGTGATATCCCAAGTACCTTGCGGTCCGGCGTCGCGCCGACGTCATTGAATGGGGTGAGAGAAGATGAGAAGCGGGCGCCGCCGAGATCCTAGGCGTGTGGTAGAGGAACCATCGTGGGAGTACCGGTAGTCAGAAGAGAATGGATTGCGCCATCGGCCGAAACATTCTATAGGTTTGTATGCCTTGGCATGAGGGCGGTATTGGGGCTAACGCCTGCCTCTCTTGGGTGCAATTGAGTCTATGTACTTGGGGGGGCACGGTGGGTGTGGGGTGGTGGGAGATTATGTGGTAAGGTAGGATGTAGTGGTATATGTGAGGGATGGTGGTGGGGGGGGTGAGAGGGAGGATATGTATTTTGATTAGATATCCGCTTTAATGATGGGTTAAGTAGTCACACGTACTGCTCGGTCAATAATATTTGCGGAGGCGAGATGGAGTGGAGCGAGATTCTATAGGTAATTAGGTCGCGTCGAGTCACAGGGTAGAATGACAAGGACCACAGTAGCCTACAAGAGATCATGAACAGATCAACACTTGTTAGTCAGCGAGTATCCTGTGAGATGAGGGAATAGACAGAGGGTCTGCCGATATATCTTTAGAAACGACAGTCTATAGCGTTGGCTATGTATCGATCGAGGTCACGCTAGAGGACACTTGTTTTACTTAGCTGGTATGGAGCACAAAATAAGTAAGGCGAGGAGAGATAGGTGAGTGTTATGCAAAGTAGTTAGGGGTATTTGGACAAGTGACGTGGGTGCTGAGAGTTCAGACGAACGTCCTCTAAGAGCTGATCGACATAGAGTCTGTGAGCGTTGAGTACTTGCGTAGTAACGAGTAGCACACATGAGTGTGTTCGCTGACAGAGTTAGGTGTATCGAGAGAAGGAACACATCGGTAACATGCGTGTGTAGTGACGTTGATTCCGTAAGACAGAGTGTGTGACAGAGAGACCACAGTGATAGTAGGGCGAGAGTGTTTAACTGCACAAGAAGAGTCGTGAGTCACTGTGGCAATTGTGAGAATATATGCGATCGGGTATAATCGGAATTGTTATGATGGTAATAAGATAGAGAGAAGAATAATGGTAAGCGGACATGAGAGAGTGAGTCTCAATGTTGGGCTTAGGATACGTCACATACCTGTGCGGCGAGCATAGTTTCGATAGTAGGAGT
Organism: Prostheceraeus crozeri; assembly: GCA_907163375.1. Taxonomy (NCBI): domain Eukaryota; kingdom Metazoa; phylum Platyhelminthes; order Polycladida; family Euryleptidae; genus Prostheceraeus; species Prostheceraeus crozeri. The sequence goes on from CAJQUW010006757.1 coordinate 499,477, forward strand.
TAGATGAATATCTGTGCGCATCATGAGAGTGGCATGAGATACGTATGGTTGGTGTAGTTATAGGGCATTGCAGTGGGGTAGTGCATACATGCGGCTGCGAGGTGCTGAGCATCGTCAAAAGGTTGATGCGAGGATAGTGGTAGTACGTTTTCTGATGCGCAGACACGATGGGGAGAGTGCACACGGTACACGACACACTGGTGGCGGAGGAACGGCTGAAGACAGAAGAATCATGGAGAATAAAGGGTGACATCTTGGCGAGTATCAAGAGTTAATTTAGGTACTGTAGCGTACTATAGACTCAGTGAGTGACGGGAAGAGTGTCAGGGCGACTATCAGTCGGACAATGTGCGGAGGATCTTACATAGTGCTTGGAAGACAGTATCACAGTGTTACAGGGGTGCGACGATGCTTGAATGCGAGAGTAGTTATCGTATATTATTGAACGGAATAGCAGTTTTGGCACGAATTGAGTTCATGCTGATTCTATTTTGTGTTGTGGGGGGGACGTAAACGTGGCTGGTGTCATCGTTATTACATGCGAGATGGAGCGAGTATACTGAAAACTTAGTTTGTCACTTGATGGCGTAACAATAGAGAGCTAACAATTGAGATAAGTTTGAGGTGGACCCGAGGGGGAAATGGGGGAGATATTCTAGAGATGATAAATATTGAGATAACAACAAATCTTTCTCTGATCATGACAGTCTGCGGCCACGTATCTGTGAATGTCTTCTTATCCACGACGTAGATGGAAAAACTGTCTAGCCGAAAATATTGATACACACATTGACCATCATAGAGCCTATGCTGCAGCACGACAGAGAACAGATTTGATCTTCTGCGGAGGTATACGCGTCCGAGAGACCTGACAACAAATTCTTGAATCTGCGACTGTAGCATGCGTCGCGACACACACCATCATGATGACAGGTTCGAGAAGTCCGACTTGAGACTGATCGTCAGATCAGAAAACAAGCTCTAAGACACGAGAGCAGGGTTTTTTTTTATTATATCACGCTGGCCGGTCGTTGTCAAGAGCGTACAAGAACGCGACAAGACTAGAGTAGATCTGAATACCGTCCCCTTATAGAGTAGCGAACAGTGGAGAGACACATTAGTGCACGAGATTCGCGCGGTCAGGTATGAGTATAGTAGGGAGGGGTGAGTGAGAGAGGGCGTGCGTAGGCGACACAGTGTGATGAATTCGCTATGAAAACTTTTGGTATCAGTGGGGGTCGGTGCCCATGGTCCGAAAACTGCCTTAACTTAATTTCTTGAAAATATTCTCAGAAAAATTGATGACTAATATCTTCCATGGGAGGACAAAGTCCACGATCTCTAGACACCAGGATTTTTTCCTTAATCACATGCGTGTAGTTCACACTCCGAGACCTCTAAACAATCTTTGAATCCGCATCGAGCTCTCCGTACTTAGTAGCATACGCTGAGACTGGACAATACCGAAATCTCACTTGCGACTGCCCGCGACAGATTTATATATCTCTCTCATTTCCACCGCGGATCGAGGCTAGCTTGGATGTTCTACTAATCGTCCTACTTCAACGAGTACCTAAAGCGAGTAGAGAACAGAACATCCGCGCTGCCTCGGAACGCTAGGTGGAGGAGCGCGGGGAGATCGCACGAAACACACACATGAACACACACATACATATTCTCTTAATGTTAAGAGGTGTGGATGGCGCGGCTGCAGCACTGTCGGCGGGGAGGGGGGGGAATCACGTGCCGAAAATTCTTTGTGGACAACTGAAAGTAGAAAATTGAGCTTTTACACTAGAGGATTACATTCGAGCGCTCGTCGAACAGAAGTCCGCGAAAGCATGCGCGAACACTTTAGTGATAACATAATTTCACGAGACGAGATATTACTTAGACACATATACAAAAAGCCCAGCTCCTGAACACTGGAGCCGCGTGAAGCACCTTTTTTACATTCTCAGTAGAAGCTTACTGAGACAATCAGATTCCCAACGCCACCCTCTCGTAGCAGCCCACGGACGCGACAAAAGCCTACCTACGCGCTACGTCCGGCCACGGCCAGACGCGTGGAGAGGGCAGCAGTCGCACAAACTCACGACTAGCAAGCAAGGCGCTGGCACTGTCCCAGGCCGACAGGGCGTGTGTGACTTCAGTACTGCTGCAGAGAGCAGGACAGGACGGCGGAGCAGACTAACCAACGCAACAACACATCGACTGGGCTCCACGCACGAACAGTGTCCTGGCTAGAGGGGACGTCAGAGAGGCCGAGCGGAGCGAGCGTCAACGAGAACGGCGGCCATCTACTCGGCTCGACGGCACGACCGACCTCACTAGGGGCGTGGAGTGGGTAGGTTGGGGGGGCACGTTACGGGGGGGGCAGCGGTAGAGGAGGAGAGGGACAGTCTGAGTCCACAGATTCGCGAGCTAGACGGCGGTCAAGCGTTCAGAGCAAGCGTTAATGCCAAGACTATGTGAGATACTTTAGCGATCTAACTACATACAGATAGTAGTGATATCATCGAATACATCAATCGAGCATGAGCATCAAGGCATTGAAGCAAACCATAATATCAGAGTGAATTTTCAATCTAATGCTATACAAATGATCGCTATTCATGAGACATAGGATGTGCCGATACAAGAGTGACATTGATACAACATCTAGCAGCGAGTAAATTTTCATTTATCATCTCTGTGTCAAGCATCAAAGTTCTCCAAACATGGATTTCAGTCGAGCGTGATAAAGGGTAGCAGGTATCACTCGACTACACTCGGACTCAGCGTCACACTGAAATCTAGCATAGTACACAATGAACAGAATACAGTCCATATGCAGAGACTTTCTGCGAAGAGGATCTAAAAGACCTATACACACATAAGTGCATGACAGCTATCTTCTATATGTCCATCCGACAATAGTTCAAGCAGGCTGAGTCAATTAGAGACTATAGACGACTATGCATGGCTACGACATCATAAAGAGAACACATACTCTGAGCTTATATATAAGTGTTTCATATTACAGGCGAATATCAGCTTTTGCCTAAATTCGAGTATAAGAGTTTTTCTACTAGAGCTTCGGCCATTGAGACGATCACTATCTAGTGTGAGCATTGATCTTCGGGAGTCAGAAACTACATCAGAAGGGAGTTTACTTTCTGACTGCAGTAAGACTAACATCATGGCAGAGGCAGTATCTCATCTGTCAACTGTTCTTTTGATAGAGCAATAGCTGAAACTAATCCCAAGAGCGTATACATACGTCTTTGCATCGCTATAACACACATAGTAGAGTTTGCTCTCAAGATATAGTCTCTGTAGTACGGAAATGACACGCACTAGCGCGCTGACGAAACTGTGGAATGCTTTCACGCACGAAGCTAGATTCAAGAGAACACTATAATGTAGTGAAGTGAACGGACAGCACATTAAACAGACGACTGTTCCTTCTATTAGCAGTACTTCTACACGCTATGTCCAGACATTGATATGCGCTTCTGCGTGAGATTGGATTGGACGAGTGTATATGCAGAGAGCAGTGGGGTCTCCTTGAGCATGAGAGCGACTAATATAACACTCAGGTGACTGGATCGAATTTACTATTTTGAGAGCTAAGATTAGATATTTGGATTTTTAACTGGGCGACATGATATGGTTAGGAGTACACAACACGCGTAGAGAGAGAGAGTGAACTAGAGTGTTACACACATAGGACAGTCGACAAGACGAAGATTATCGGGAGCTGATGGACTTGCAGACATATCGAGACTTATGCACAGCAAAACAATCGAGTGCGACGGCGCTGACACCTTCGGAATAGAGATGACGCTGGGCAGTACTACAAGGCACATACCTGTTTCTAACAGCTTTAGAATACTTATGAGATCAGAGATTCTGTAACTAGCGTGCATGAAACAATAATCGACAGTACTTTCGTATGATCATTGTTGCCACAACACAAAAATGAGTGTTTGTGTCTCGGTGATTGTCATATCACATCGTGAAGCAGACATACAAGAAGAATTTACTTGAACAGGCAGAGCAACGATGCTGGGGGTGCTATTACAATGGACTAACAGAGCAATGTAGTCGATAAACGAACCTAAGTGCAGACAATTATCTAATACCATTTATCAGAGCAGAGATAACACATCACATACATGAGATCAGGAGCGCGACTTCTCTTTGCGCTTTTGGACGAATAGAGACAGCATCTGATGAGAGCAGAGCGTGATATGCAGTACTTCAGATTGGATTCAAACCGGAAAGCGCGTCTCTCTCGAGTGCACATGCTAGACGGGAGCGAAGCTTATCCGACGCTTAGTATTCTTGCATCTGATTCGCGCAGCCATAGTATCAGAGTAGGATGTGCATTAAGTAGCATTGCGGATCGCATCAAGAGATGAGAAATCTCTCTCGGTACTGATGTCGCGAGGGTGTATGCTGTCATCTTGGTCGAGAAGCTCCAGCATGCGTAAGCCAGCACACACCGACGACTAACAACAAGACACTGGTGCAAGAGAGAAGATAATCAGTAACATTAACTAGTTGATCTATGACAGGGCGACGAATCGAGAGCATTTATGTCACTTACTGCAGTGGCGAGCGGAAGATACTCTCTGCGAAGCAATGCATAATGATAATGAGATAGACTAAGTGTGCAGAGTAGTAAGTTCGTACACCAACGATAGGACTACGCACTTCTAAGAGTGGGCCTTTCTTAATGACACGCCATTTGGACATGAGGTGATTTTACAAGTAGTAAAAGTTTATACCACAGGGCTCTCTCTACTTTAAATAGATATATCTCTATAATCATCTCACGATCTTCGCGAGTATCTGAGTTCAATCCTGAGATCGAGCTGTAGTTCGACTGCTGCCGACTCGACATGCGTTAAAGCATGATCAAAGAGTGTACCAGCGCGCCTTAGAACTTCATGTATGACATAAAAAGTTCTGATCATGAGACATTGCGGAAGACATGCATATGCATAGTATAGACGTCGAGAGATTTGAGGAATCCTGTGAGCAGCATAGAATCGAGATCTTCTAACAGCTATGTTCCAGATGAAAGATGAGCTATGCATCGTTCTAATGGATCGTAGATCGTATAGCGCACATACACTAGGATATACAGTACTAGCACAATACCTTCATTCTTGAAATCGCATCAGTATAGCCATATAGAATTGATTCAATGCTCAGGAGCTTGATGACTGGAACACAGCCTCTAGATGACTTTTACCTAGTAAAGAGTGATAGTGCAAAGCTAACATGATATAGTCTTGAAATGCTATGAGTCGCTAGGAATTACACAGCCATAGATTCTAGAGATATTTTAAGCGTAACAGTTATAAGAGAACTCAAGTTGCGTATGAATGAAATGCAAATCTGACATCTACGTACAGGTCGTAACAAATTCACATTCTCACATACCCTCTACAGAGCAGTAAATGATTGACTGACACCGCGAGGAATCGATCTAAGCTCGTGTCATTCATGGTTAAATATAGATACAATCATATATAGAGAACAATCCAGGATCTTAGAGAGCGCTATCTAAGACACAGAAGAATGAAAAATGTTACAATGTGTGTCTGCATCCGATATGGACGTCCCACAACATCTGTACTACTAGACGGAGCTGCGAGATACCTCGAAAACGCTACTTCTATTTGATTCATATGTGTGCGGCCATCCTATAATATTCATCACTGTATCATGGTGAGTGAGATGGCTGAAGCACCATTTGTGCTTTGATCATGATTTTGCATTTGTACTTGTTGCAAGATTCGTTCCCACAGAGATGTCAGTGCCCATATTTCTCCGTGGCAGTGGCGTAGCGTACTTCAACACGTCTCCGGGGCTAAAATCAGTCTTGGCATCGGATAGCCTATAGCATATAGCATGCAGCTATACAGTAAAGTACCCGCGGCGTTAATCTAGAATTCACTTTGTTTTTTTCAAATAATAATGAAATGAAGAAGTGAAGGTATGCATGTGTTGACTGCTACGCGTTTGTCAGACTCGCCGTGGTTAGCCAGCCAGTGTGTGTAGGTGTAACTCGTAAAGAATTCCCTGTCTTTGCCCTGGTTGAATCACAGAGGTGGATTGCTTCTTTGTGGGTTGCATGCAGTGTCCGCGTGCGACGAGCTGTTCTGGCGCGCGCTAGGCACATTGATAGATTGGTTGATTTGTCGATGACATCAACGATCGAGCCATTGCTTATCATGTGTGGCTCGTGTTAGATTTTGGCGAATCGGTGCAATCTCGGCTACTGCCCCTGAGAGAGGAAGAATGAGAGAGAAAACATGCATCTGTTGGAAAGATGAAATTAAGACTTAGATAGGTCTAAGATGTAGCGTTTGGTCACTGGCGCATGTTGTACATGATTAAATATGTTTGGGGATTCATCTAAAAAATACAGTCGGGGCACTGCCCCGAATGTCTCAATGGACGCTACGCCCCTGCCCCGTGGTATGGGGTGGGCATCTTGATACTTTTTACAAAATCGCTTTAATAATTAATCATCCATCTTCTTTTTACAGTTGGCTGATACGCTCTTCTTAACCTGTGAGTTGTTCCGGGAGGAAAAGAACTACCTTTGTAAAAAAATAAGTCAGATAACCCTCAGGGTGACATACTTGTCACGTCTCGCCTATAATTTGATAGCCTCCCACGTTGTGGCCCCTATCGGAAAAATAGCTTTCTAGGAAAAGTTTTAAAGATTAAATCCATGTACAAAATCGCACAGCCATTCGTTTTAATGATGTCATTAATTGATTGAAAGTTCATTAATCAATATATCGCAATCTTCGCAACCAATTGACCCACATTTTAGCTGCTGGCATTTTACAACCTGAAGTTTTTGGGCTAACGTACGTTGCAACACTGTCCTTAGAATCGCAAAAAGTGACTAATGGTCTATATGATAAGTCAAATCACTCCCGATTGGGCTTGAAATTAAAATTTTTGATCGAAAATAACTCCACCATTAAGGAACTAATTACCTGAAATCTTGTATTTGTCAACAACAAAGCAACATGATGTCTTCAAAAGTATGACAGGTGTTCCAAACAAAGCCCAGCACTTAACAAGGCCCAGCTGTTTTTCTGTTTCTTTTGCTTGATGCAAAGTATGACTGATTTTGATATCTTCTGTATTATCATTAAGCAGTATGATCCCCTTCGTTATATTGAGGGCTATAAATCCTTCAATTGTAAAATAGAAAACGAGACTTTATTCTGTGCTGCTTATTTTCTTTGAGTGGCATGTACAAGCGTACGTTTGACGCTTTATTGAATCTCAACCAATTAAGTACACACAAGAGAACCTGAGGATCAGGCAGTAGAATAGAAAAAGAAATGTGATGAATCTATAAGGGCTTCAACAAAACAAATTCAAATAATGTGGTTTAAGGCGATGGAGATTTAGGACGAGGAAGAGAGAATGGCTCGAAGACGGAAAAAAGAAGTTGATCAAATGGTAAGATAATTGTACAGAAGTCTTCAAGTCAGAATACGATAATCCAGTTTGCGATCACAAAAATAGAATTGCAAGAATCAACCCAACACACGAAGGCTCCTTTCCTTCTTATTGTGCATCTGAGTCAGAATTTGGTCCTTTTTTATCTGCGCGAACATAGTCAGCGTGGTCGAACAGCATGTTCTTGGCACAGGGCCGCCAGCTCCTTCGTAAATTCCTCAAGTATCAACGCCGCATAGACCATATTTCTAGTTTTCACAGATGACAGTGCCTCCTCCAATTCTTCCTCTTCCTTCCGCTTTCGTCGAGAGGATGATAAGAATCCTCGAGAGAAATCGGAGCCACTTCGCCTGGAGAAGATATCTAACAATTTCGGTCGACGTCGCGATTCTGAAATAAAACATGATTTTGTCATTCTATGGTATTACAATAACAATAAAATTATGAAAACAGATCTCAAAGAAAACATCGGATGGGGCTAAGTTTTTATTCTTGAAGACAAAGGAGACTATTGTGGTGCTCGATCTGTGTCGATGGAACAAACAAAAGGGCCGAAGTTGAGATCCAGAGGATGAGGGATAATAAGCAACATTTACTTAAATCTCGGCTAGGAAGTGAATGGTGGCTTAACGTCACTACTCCCTATACTGATGACTTCGACGGTGCTGTCATAGTCAGACTTTTAGGAGGAAGGATTAGTGTCATTTCAGATCTCATTTAAGTGGGAGTAATGGAGGTCAAAACTGTCGGTATATGTGAACGTATGGTCTGTATGGTATGCCAGTGAAAAATCATTTGTCGATTGATAAAGAAAAGGAAAAATGACAGAAAAGAAAACACAAACGCCTATATCCTACCGCGCATGCCTATACGCGTTACATCATATCCAACAAATAAATTTGCTTCAAAATCGCGAGTTTGTGATGAACTGATGACCATTAGCTTCTTGACTTTAAAGCGATATGATCAACAATCGAAAAGCAAACGATGTACGGAATAAGATGTGCAGTTGCATGCAGCATTTATATAAAACATTGAAATCTACTTCCTTTGCGTCGTCAGAATGCCAACATTTGAAAATATCAACAAACACATCGATGCAACATGCGCGAATATTTCAGAAAATGATGTCCATATTGTCGCAGATGAACTTTAAGTTCATTTTCTTAATTAACATGAAATGTAATGGCGGAAAACGTATTCAAATATTATTTTTACACAGAATGAGAAAGTCTCAAGTATCAAAATTTGCGGCAAACCATCAAGCTCTGAAATCTCAGATTCGTGAGGAATAACAAGAAAGCAACCTCACAAAAATTCAGTTTCCGTAGAAAACGCATAAAGAAAATGACTTTGATCGATCGCCCATTCAAATATATTTTCTTGACATCAATGAGGATTTTCAAGTTCCTCGTGTACCAAGCCGATAAGATGCAAGGAACGTGCGCCATTTTATGTTCCTATCTTCTCAGATACTCTATCCTTTTCACATTTCTCCGACTTCGCATTTCAAGTATGTTGTTATAGGATAATAAAGTACAAAGAAGCGCTCGGATGAAACTTCAATTCATAAGGGATTTCGTAAAATATCTACTAAAATGCATGACCTTTTTAATTTAGAATGTTTGGAATTGAAAATAAATCACTTTATAATAATATTTAAGCATTTAATTCAACCCATTGAATCGGAAGCATGGAAGCGCCTAAACGCATGATAGTCGATGCCACAAGATTAGAGGGTTTTATGCTAATTCAGTTTGCGATTATTAGTATTGCCTGAGTTGTATTAGAATTTACTAAAGCTACTGTGAGTGTATCAAAAACATCTCTCATCACTTGGTAAATGCACTGTTTGAAATTCGTGGTTTTAAAGTTTTGAACAGACATTAGTTTAGTTGCATAAATTTCTGTCTACTCGTAATTGCACAGATACCAGTCGATCAAATGTTATCTTTGTCATTTGTCCTTTTACAACGTACAAAAACAGATTTTATAGCCGTGCAGCAAATTTAAGAAAGACAAAATTCTAAAGCCAATCCGCTTCCAGTTTCAATAACACATCACGCGGACTTTGCTTTATTTCTCACTAGAATGAAAATAAATTCAAGCTGTCTTTTCTTTGTACCTCTATGATAAATGAAGAAATTGGTTGATTTCATTAGAATCCCTACCAATGAAGCAATCGCAAACTTAGTACATTTTGCCATGTTATTATGCATTTGAACGAATGAAGTGAAAATCGTAAAATCGCACTTCATGATCTGCATGGATTTTAAAATTGATGACTCTTCTAAACTAGACCTATCTCTAGGGAAGGATGCATACCACATCCTGGTTGACTCAATTATTTCATGTCTAAAATTGACCGGTTCTGTATAATGATTCAGCTTTTTCATATATGTTCTGTGTGGTATGGAGGCGTCAGAACAAAAACGTGTGCATCTATTTTATGTTTTATTGAACGGCATGCACAGTTAAACACAAGCCACGGTGAACGGTCATTCACTAATCGTCTGTGAGGGCACGACCTTGACACGACAGTGGGTACGACATGACCACATTGATTTCGTCATCACAATTACCACACAGTGGACAGTCTTGACACACGTTAATTGCGTCATCAACAATACCACACTCTGCAGCTAATTAATGAAGTTAAAAAAGGTCTTGTCATCAACAGAGCCTACCTGTGGAGATTCTAAATTAATAAAGCAATGAAATAGATACAAAGGTTGTTGGATCTGGTGATAAATCCCGCCATACGATCCCACCAAATTTGTTGAAATTTTCAGGAAAGCATATCTCGGTTCTACTGCGAGCACAGAGACACGCAGACAAGGCAATTTATCTCTGTGACTGCGAGTATAACTTTGCAGCTGGCATCAGACCATGTATATTTTTACTTATGCGAGTTTATACTTATCACTAAGTCTGCTATTCATTCGTGTAAGTAGCATTTTCTGTAGAATTAACAAATGATATTTTCATAATTGATAGAGCTGCCGATTCTACCATTCTATGATTCCCATAAAAGGGAAACTGAAAATCAGAAAGTCATTTGGATGTGAGAGCAGATGCATTGGTAGTATTTAGCCTATTACTTTTAATAGATTTTCGACATCTTCGCCGAAAAAGTGATAAAAAATACAAACATAATGGATGAAATCAGACCAATTCGAATCAAAAGCTTTCCTGTGATGAAGTTCCTTTCTTTATAATGCGTCTTTGGACCCTCAGTCTTTTTTCTATCAAATCGTCTTCCGTCGTAATGTGATTATCTTCCTGTTATTCTAAATTGCTATTTAGGTAGATTGTTAATCTTCTTCATCTTGGCTATAACGGCGTTCAGTAAATCTTTGCTACTACGGTAATCATTTCACCTTTCCTTAGCTGACATTTCATTGAACATTCTACATTCTTTCATTTGAAGAGGGATATTGATGAGCTCTGCTCATTTTGGGAGAATCATGAAGCTTAGTTTCCTTTATATGGTCTTTAGGAAATCGAGAAAATTGTTGGAAAAGATGCGCATCAAATAAATTTCGATAGATGCATTTACTTAGGAGTCTTCCGTTTGATGAACAATTTACATAATTGCATGTGTTCGCAGCATGTCTCGCCTGACCAGCAGAACACATACAAAAAAGGATGGAAGCTGTAATGAATTGCAAACCGTATAAAGTATCACCTCGACTGATTTAAAAATATACTAACAAGTTGCTTTAACTAGAGCCTTAGAATTTCGGTCGAAGATATACAGCAGGCGTGTGATGAGTTGTAATACTTCATTCAAATGCTCCAATGAAGTCATGAAAAAATAGACAAATTTCTTTATATTTTTCAGCTGTATGTTCTATTGGTACCAGGCATGAGATTTACGGGACTCCAGATTTTCGGAAAATTAAGACCCCCTTTTCTATACTATTAACATTCTAACTTCGACTACATTCATGTACAGGTACATAGCATATAAGGGAAGTGATAAGTAGACCCTATTTGTTCTTTACATTCCGATTACAATACAGAAAACAACTCATATTCAACATTGTAAATCCCTTTTGCCAAATGATCATCACCAGACTTTTCAATGCACATTGTATTGATACATGTAGTTTTTAGATTGCATGATTTTCATTCGTTGTTTTTTTTTCATGTCAGATAAAATCGTGTTTCTTTACTTCGATCCCTACACTTTACACTATAGCCCGATGGTTTTTAACATCTAAGATGATATAGTGTATATTATATAAACATGCCATTGAAAAGTTTTCATACATAAAAGTCTGCTTCATCTTATTCGTTGTATTTGCGTCTATTGCATATATAGATGCCTTGAACACATTTAAATAACAAACTATCACACAAAAACAAGCGGAGCATATAACACATGTATTTCAAATTTAATCACACGCCTGACAGCAAAAATTTCAAATTTCAAGCTCAACTAATCGAACAAGGAAAGGCTTTAAACTCTGATAACACATTAGCTTACCTGTTGAAATGTCTTTATGTTTGACCCGGTTAAAGATGCGGAGATTTTATGCATCTAGTTAGGTATCTTAGGATGAGTAAATACTTGAGACTTTGTCATTTTCCGTTTTCTATTAGCTTGTTTACGGTTTCTGTCCACCAGTTGCTTCAATAATCTGTTTCTCTTAATGCGCTGTTCTTGTCGGGACTTTATTAAAGCCCTTCTTGGTTAGCTAAAACAGTTGCCTTCAGGTCTTTCATCTTCCAAGTGGCTGCTTCACAATATCATATGGGTCCTTTCAAAATCTAAATATGACCCCATTCACAAACTTAAAGGATCAATTCACAATCTCAGAAGGGCCCCTCCAGAATCTTTAAGGGCCCTTTCGCAATCTCATAAGGGCCGCTTTCACAGTCTCAAAAGGGCCCCTCACAATCCCAAAGGGCCCTTTCAAAATCTCGAAAGGGCCAAATCACGACCTTAAAGACCCCTTCGCAATCTCAAAAGAGTCACTTCGCAATCTCAAAAGAGTCACTTCGCAATCCTAAAGGGTCCCTTCACAATATTGAATGGCACCTTCATAATCTCAAAGAGCGCTTTCATAATTCCAACTCGGAAGGGAACTCTTCACAATCTTGAAAGGCCTTTCACAATCTCAAGAGGGTCCCTCACAATCTCAAAAAGGCACCCTCACGATCTTAAAGGGCCCCCTTCGCGACCTTATAGTGGCACTGCACAATCTCAAGATGGCCCCTCACAATATATAAGGGCCCTTCGCGGTCTCTCACGATCTTAAAAGGGCCCCTTCAAAATTCAAATTATTTGTTTGTTGGCAAAAGATTTTCTCACTAATTAGTTTATTCTGAAAAAAACGGAAGAGTGGCAGCCCTGGGGTTATCAAAATCACACAGCTGTACCACCACCCCCCCCACCTCTCACTTTTATTGCATTATTGGGCGAATCTTGAGACCCAACAAGCATCATCGGAACTTTTTGGACTTCCGAAAATTTCCGGAAGAATCTCATGCGTGATTGGTACGGTATCTTGTGAGTAATACAGACCGAGCAACTTTCCAATGAATTTGATTATTATTTGACCCTGTCCGTGAATTAATCTTTCAAGAAAGCAGAGAAAGAAATCGTCATGCATTCTGCCATCTTAAATAAAATGCATCTTCTGGTATAATGCAGGAAGTTGCACGAAATGTTAAATTCTACATTTCAAATTTTTTTATTAAGTGGTCATAGTGAAGTGAAACCAAATAGACGCTCAGATCTAGTTCTATCAATTGCGAATAATCTCAAAAATTACTTGATAGGTTTCGTTGTGCTACATTACGTATCGCGGAGATTTGTTGTATTATTTCAGTCTTCTTCATGGAAGGCGGGAAGAGCAATTTTCTGTTCAACGTAATATTCATTCAAGTCTGAATTCTCCTGAATCAAAACACAACTGCCACTTCAAAGGTTCATATATGGTAAATTTAGATCATGAGGAGACAACCAGTGGGAATAATTATTTACATTTGATGAATTTATCACTCAAATACTGCTTGGATGTTGCTCCGAGAGAGTACACGGAGAGAAATAGCCCACGCATTACAAAGTGGGCGCAACTGAACAGCCCAATATCATTCCAGCAGATGGTGCACGTGATAAAAGATCGTCAGAAATGGAAGGAGCGCCGAATGTTAATACGGGACCGAACCCGATGAGCATCACATGGAAATTTGGTCAACTTCATACGACCATTTATCACATTGCCCAGAGATCTACAATTTCACCTGCAACAGGCATGGGTCACCGAAATAACTACGAGGGCCACTTTTAGTGGCTTATCAGTCCCTGGAAGCGATGAAGACCCGACGAACACCAACCAAAACTATGTATTCATACTTGATACGCTATTATATTACAATGTATGCCAGTGGTGGGCAACCTAGTTGGGATAGCGAGCCACCATTTTTAAAAGCAGTATATTAAGCTTAAAATTATTTTATTCCGTACTTTTAAGTGTACATAAGGGCTGCTGTGCCGTATATGTTTATATACACTGTATGTAGTGGTCATATTGCAGAGCAAAATTCTACATGTATATTGTATCTGTATAATGCTGCATAATCCAAATGTATACAGGAGTGCCATATACGACTAATTTGTTTCTAATTAAGGAATGATAATTGAAATTCTGCAATTCATGTGAGCATTGAAGAGTGAATAGGCCTACAACAAATGATGCATTCTATTCTTTTGTGCAATTAAGTAGTAATTTGACTTCTTTGGTGACATGACTGACATATCCTTATTTCATCGAAAAACAACGTCGGGTAAGTGCAGTGCAACTAATCTGCCTGACAGCCGTGCAAGATGAAATTGATTATGCTACATGTATGTACGTGTACATGTCACCCAAACATGAACGGCTTTCAAAAACCGTGTATGGGCTCCACAAACGGCAATCGTGCGCTAATGTCAATCAAGCACAAAATTGATTGGTGTAGTAGTGTACAAATGAAATTCAGCAAGATAATTTGAAAAAAATGTTAACCTCTCAAAATCAGACAGTTGGATTCCTTCATACGTAGCCTAGGTCTACGCAATCATAGCCTAATAATATCTTCATTGAAGCGTAGGCAATTATTACTTAATGAAGCATGTTCAACCAGGCATCGAAGACATTGTGACCTTACATAAACTCGCGCAGGCGATGGCCATTTTGCGCTTATCCGAGAAGAAATTCATTATGAAAGGAGCATGGTTGGTCTCATTCGAATGTAAAGTTTTGTAACATCAAATTGCTCAATAAGTTGTTAACAAATGGTTTTGCAAATTTTAAGAGGATCTCTCACCCTCCGGAGTATCTCTCAAGGATCGAGGTCGGATTGGGTCACTTTCACATCACCTGTTCAAAAGGTAACGTCAGCGGGCCACTTTAGATATGAGAAGCGGTGGCGGGCCACCCAATATGTATCGCGGGCCACGCGTTGCCCACCACTGGATGCATTAAAAATGGAAACAGCTGTCGAGAGAAAATAATTCACATTGTTATTGCGATGTGTTATTGCAATAATCACAAAAATTTGTTTAATTCTGACTTCTAGCGCTAAAAACATATGGTTCGGATGGAATGTCAGTATTTTTCTCAGTTTGGTTCACTATGGAATCTTTTGAAAATCGAACATCTTTGAGATATTGTTCCAATATCTCCTAATAAGTCAGAACTCAGAACACATCAATTCCATTTAATGGAATACTTTAGCTTCAAACCGATTGAATCTAGAAAATATCCATGAATGCCAGGAATCTACCAATATTCTCTAGTATTTATTCGGATTGGAGTTTTGTCTAAACACAGCGCAAAAGTCTTCAAGACTTCATGATGTGTCCCTTACCCAATAGCTCATTCCATCGCATGAATGGCTATCTTTAGGTGTACATGTACATTTTGTTATTTCAATCATGTCAATCATCGGTCGGTTGCATCGTGAATACCACGAAATCGGACGTGAATGCAAGATTTTCTATACTGAGAATACAGTCCGACAATGTCATGCTCAAGAGACTCTTAAAGTTGTGCATTGGCAAGAATGGTACCGATTGTTGCAAAACCACCTGCAATACAGTAGATTTGTGTTTATTACAGGATAACTTAATTTTCACTTTTGCTCAGACATTTTGAAAACTTGTCTGCTTACGTGAGATGGCGGAATTGATGAAAGGGGACCGGTAACAACCATAAACAATCAGCATGTGCTCATGGCTTCATGACTTTTGAGCAAGCATCCACGTACCATTTTCTAAAATCCTAATTACAGAAAATCGACAGACATCTTCGAAAGTGAATGCAAATTTTTCAAAATGGTGCCCAAAATGGCATTTTCAGAATAATTTGTGTCTCATCTTCTTTAGGTTTTCTGACGTCCGGCAGTGGTTTCTGCACTCACACATTCTCCTCTACTACCTTGCTCCCTATTTCAAAAACACGTCAAGTAAATTCCATCAAAATTTTTAAATTATGAAATTCAAAAATGACCGAAAAATGGACTAGGCATTCCACACCTCTAAATGCGCTCTTTTTAATTGGTCATTGAATCAGAAATTTTGGAAAATTGCACAACCAATTCACTTTTCAAAGTAAGTGGAATGAAAAGGAAGTAGGCTTCATTCTACAGGTTCTCCGTGAAAGTACGTGTTCACGTGACGATAAACATGAGTTTTTCTAGCAGACACCACTACATAGCATGTCTACTGGAACCGTAGCTCAAAAATGAAGTGGCATGATGGTGCTGAATGTCACTCAAACAACATAAATCAGCACGGTATTCTATGAGCATAAGTCTCCAGTTGACGTTTTACTCAAATCAACCATACGTTCTGTTATTGATAGATGATGAAAAAATGAAGCTGCCGATACAATAATACGTCTTCTGTAAAGTATTGTTTTATTTACTCCACTATTACTGCTGAATGCCAGAGTACATGTTTGTGGATAATTTTCGGAAAACAAAAGGGTCTCCGTGGCGCAGTGGTTAAGTGCTTGGCCTAGCGATCTTCTGGTCCAGAGGTCGAGCCCCGAAGGTGTCATTGTAAGTCGGCAGGAAGGGCATCCGGACTAAAAGTACTACAACGCTCCGTAAGTCTGACTATGTCAGCACCGTCCAAGACCCAAGTATGGGGAGTAGTGACGTAAAAGCTTCATTTCATTTTTTTTCATTGGAGACTAATGATATTCTTGATTCACTTATAGCATGCCTAAATACATCTCACAACCACCTAGAATCCATCATACACACGTCGTTGAGAATATATATATTTAAGCTGTAAGTTGGTGCCACCATTTTTAATAACTGAAGGTATAACTATCAAATGATATCAAATCGCTGGTCAAAATAGTGTGACAAAATATGATGTCACTCAATTCATTAAAAGGGAAAACTGATGCTAGCCTTGCTATTAAAAAATACAAAAAATAACATTTTTATCATTTAATTAATAACTATTCTGAAATTATTTCGAAAAATTCATCTTTCAACTCAGGATTTCCAAATTTCCCAGAGTTTTTCCTGTTTTCCAATTACTGAAAACAAAAAAATGCTAAACAAAACAACAACAATTTATTAACAAAAATGTTCGTAATTTTTTATGAAAGAGATTACATTTTTTTTAATTCGTGCAATGCCTTTGTATCATTGCGAGACTACTTATTGTAGTTGAGGGTCGTTATACACCTTGCAAATCCAGCGATTTTCAGTTGATGTCTGAAAATATCCTAAAGCCAAAAATCACAAAAGCGTCTGTTGAGCGGTTTAGGTTTAAGTGAACCATGGGGAAAATGCGACAGATGGGGGAGGCAAATTTACCGAATACTCCGTTATCGAAAGGCGGAGACCAGAGCTTTACACACACAGAGACTGACATCTGCCAACCTGGTCTGCGCTACCTTCTTCGTGAATCAGGCTCAGGCATTTACGTTGCAAAAACCTCACTACCTGCAGGTATTTCAGAGGAATCAAGAAGTGTTTGATACCTCGCCCAATTATCTCCTAATTTGATCTTCAGACGTAGACTGGAATTGATGAAAGATTTGAAGGACTTGCATCAACAGATTTATTGATGAAGGGAAATGGCGTCAAATTTTCTTTAGAACAGGTAAATGAGGAATCACTGAATAAACAAGCAGGAGGTCAAAAATGATCTTACAAACAATTCTGAGACGAAGTCCACATAACAGAGACGCCATTAGAGGATGCAGCTCATTTCACGTTATCCAACGCTACTCGAACAACTCAATAGAATTCGGAAATATCGGCATAATGAAAAATCTCACGGAAATGAAATCGACAAATGTTTTTCCTGAGGCGCCCTCAATGCTATCACAACAGCAGACATCCGGTGCCGAGCAGTTATTTAAAGGTAAGTATACGTAATATTAAAAACTCCCGTCCCATCTAAATTCGTTGTTTCAGTAAACAGAGACTAACTCAGCGAATATCATGCCACTCAGTGTATTCTGAGGAATGCGCTTTTTAGTTGAAATTTAGATGATATTAATTCTAGCGAAATTTTGAATTTAAAGTTGTTGATTTTCATTGATTAAGTACTTCGATTAAATTCGTGACAAATCAGTTACAAGATATCATCGAGTATGTAGTTATTCGACCGAGTGCATTTTGATCACTAAATCGGATTGATGTCACTTAAAGAATAGGAACTGTTTAAAAGCAGGGATGCGGTGTCGGAGTCGGAATCCCGAAGTCTTATCATTTTTGCTGGAGTCGGAGTCGGATTCCTATCAAATGATAGGACTCCGGCCTATATCTAGACCCGAAATATAATACAAACGCATTATTTATCCTCGTGCATGTAGCTGTCACTGTCTTGATATCAACTTTCTCCGTCAAAAAAAAGTACAGAGACACTGCTGCATGCAAAGCTTGCAATAGTTGAGGGAATGAAGCGTGATAGTGAGAAAAGGATAGTATTTTCACTCGGCGATTTAGTAGAGTGGACAAGCCTCCCTAGCCTCGATCACACCTACGCACCAAAAGTCACATCAGAGACAAAAATGAAATAGTAGTTTGTTTGAGAACATTACCTATTGCCCTCACTTTAATCGTGTGTGATGTCTCCTCCAAAGCGCATATTAAAATCGAAAGTGTACTCATATCTTCTGAAGAAGGGGGATTTTCCTGCCTGGTAGAGACTGTAGAAAAACCGTGTGAAGCACACATCAGCAGGATGGGAGGAGCCGAGTCGTATGCATCTAGCTTAAAGCGACATTTGATAGACTTTCATCGCAAATGATTAATAATTGATACAGCAATGATCAGTAAAAATCAGTTCAGGTAAGCCTATAATGATCTATAATGTAGGTTACCAGTATTTTTTGAAAAAACTATGCTTTATATACTTGCCACCCGGAGTCGGAGTCCTATCAAAATGATTGGACTCCGCATCCCTGTTTAAAAGTCTTGTGGGAAAAAATAATCTAAATTTAAAGGTCTAATTTCACTGGAGTATCAGGTGCAATCCTATCTTCCAAAATATGCTAAATGCTCTGGTCCAGCCGTAGGCAGTTGGGAAAATTGAAAACTGGCGTTTACTACTTTCTGTGAGTAATATGGTACTAACAAATAATGTAAAAATATCAGCTATAACTAGGGTAGACAAAAATCAATAAAATCAAAACAGAAAGTTTAAGATGCACTCGAAATCATTCTTATATTTTTTTCATTTCAAGCTTTGATGAAATTATTGCGTCGAAACAGTCCGAATTCGTTGTCATGTCAGAAAGTAAATGGAGTCAAAAATCATAGAAAAGATTGCAGAGTTATAGTTGCAGAATCATCAATCAATTGATAGTTGAAGTTTTAAGCCATCAATTGATTAAAATTGGAATTATTGAGTTGTCAGTTACATGTAATTGAAGTTCAATTAATTTTGATAATCACTGTTGCATGCATCTCTCTGAAAATAGCAAAAGTCAAAACGTCTGTCAAATTGTGAATGCCGTCATTCAGTTTCTTGCCATTCAACGCTTTAATTTTGCATTGCTACTTTCTCAATCTATAGACCCCATGACCTTGACGGTAAATATCTTGAAAAAATATATAAGCCTACCCATGTTTATTCTATGTATTGCGCATGGTTAATGTACAAGTCGGCAATTTCATTGCTAGATTTCCCTGCAGCGATAATGTCTAAGCGAATTGCGCAATGAAGAACCTCAATGAACGCAGAGAATCAGAACGCAATGAAGAATGACAACCTCTGATTACATTTGGCAGTCTGCAGTCGTTCTGAGACAGTGTGAAATGTTTTACGCGCAAGACTAACATAACTGAGGTTATCAACTAAACGCTAGAGAGCTGGAAAACATGACGTGCAGGTAGCCGATCAATTTCATGGAATCTCGTGGGAATGGAGCAATTAATAAGCTAAAATGAGTATTCGATTATATGAAATTTCAGGTATTCAAAAGTTTAATTTGATTCAATCGAAAATCATAGAATGTGGGTCAAAATTATGCATGCCCTTATTACAACTCCGACTTTATCTATGAACATAATCTTTGAATGAAAATATTTCAAAATTTAACGAACATTCATGGATAAATTTTGCCTTGAATATTTGAAAAATTCATTTTATCTTCTTTCCTGAAATTTATCGAGAATGTTCCATCGATGTGTTTGTCATCAGATGAAATCTCAGCATTCAGGTTTCAAACTCGATAAAAGTTATATTAATGCTATCAAGCTACCTTGGTATGAAGTAACAACAGGTCATCAACAAAATTGCTTATACTACCTTGTCCTCTACATGCACTAAAAGTATGATAAACTACATAAGTTCGTTTATAACATTTGCAGATCAGACAGAAGATTTGACCTGACTGGACATGTCTGACGGCTCACGTTTATTTCAATATCAATATCAATAAAGCTGCGAGAGAGAATTAACGTGAAAATCTTGTCACAAGCATTAAATCATATTGCACAGCTGATCAAGCACGAATCTTAAAAGTAGCAGCGAAATTACGCTATTGAATAGCAACAAAACATCATTTTGCGGTCACCTACAAATTCACGAAGTCCTCTTACCAATCAGCCAGAACAGAGAGTTCATCTTTTTGAATTTAAGTAGTGTAGTTTATAAATCATAAATGAATGCTGCACGCGGTGCAAATCATTTTGATATTATTATTACTTATTATTATTCTACTGATTACACAAAAAACGTGTACATCAATTTGAACATGCTTTGTCAAATCAGAGCACGAAAGGTCAATAAATCATTCTGACAATGTCTATGTTTTCTATTTTTGTCATGTAAGATCCCTTGATGATGTTTTAAGATTCTTTGAATGTTCAATCCTGTTAAGTAATTGATAATCTTTAACAGTAATGGGAAGACTTCACTATCAAATTGACATTATTTCAGATACAAGATCCGTAAAAATGTGTAAATTGCTATTACTCGTATATTAAAGAAATGATGAAATTTCACATCTTTTGTTTTCAATATAAAAATAATTTTAAACTTCACTGGTCGGAATAAGTTATCAATGTAAAAAAATCAGAGGTTCTACTACCAGGAGAACGTCTATTAAAATAGCACTATTTCTGCCGTAGAACTTCTGATTTTTTTATATTGATGGCTATCCGTCCAATGAAGTTGAAGTACTTCTATGGATTTTGCAATTTACTTTTGTTTCGTTGGATAACAGTCTTTTTACTTTCACATTATTTAAAGCAATAGTTTACCCCTCTGAAAAGCAGAAAAGCTGTTCTAGATTCGGCTTGCATTGTGCAAGCATGCATGAAGCAAATTGCTTTTATATCTAAATCTCAGTGCAACAACTTATGAGACGACTGTAGAAAGTCAAAGCGATAAGAATACCATCGCTTGATGATTATGAATATGAAAGAACCAATTAACAAAAACTTCATGGAGTACACTATTGTAATTCATATACACTGATATGATCGTTATAGTTGTCTTATTGGCCATGTTTCATGTTTAATACAAGTTGTAGCACGCGCCTGGACAACTTTCTTACGTCATTGCGTGCGTTGTCTCATTTCAACACGTCATGAACAGCTGCGACTACTATTGATCATTAAACATTTCTCTACCGTCACTTTATGCACCTTCTTTCTCTTGAAATGGTCGATTCTGACTTCAATCTAGAATTCCTCACGGCCGGCTGGCCTCTGAATTCCCTTCCAGAAGCAGCCGGTCCTCGTGATCCATCTGTGCCTCATGCACCATCTCTGCGACCAAATCTCTCCAATACCGATCGCCGCCTGGCACTTTCGAACGCTTTGCGCTACTTCCCAACGTCTCAGCATACCGAATTGGCGCCAGAGTTTGCCGCAGAATTGGCAGAACATGGCCACATTTACATGTATCGATTCCGCCCTCCTCATCGACTCCGTTCGCCGCCTATTCAATTAATTCCTGCTAGATCCCGGCATGCAGCCGCTGTCATCCTTATGATGCTCAACAATCTTGATCCTGCAGTCGCTCAATTCCCTCATGAGCTCGTCACCTATGGCGGAAACGGGCAGGTCTTCTCTAACTGGGCACAGTTCCGCATCGCTATTAAGTATTTAATGAATATGGAGGATGATCAAACGCTCTCACTCTTCAGTGGTCATCCTCACGGTTTGTTTCCATCGTCATCAGCAGCACCACGCGTCGTAGTTACAAATGGCATGATGATACCCAACTACAGTGCGCCACTCGCATCTTACAACCGGCTCTTCGCTCTGGGAGTCACTCAATACGGTCAGATGACTGCGGGAAGCTTCTGTTATATAGGTCCACAGGGAATCGTCCACGGCACTACTCTTACTCTGCTTAATGCAGCAAGAAAACATCTGGGAGGCAGCAGCGATCTGGGTGGACGACTGTTCGTCACCTCCGGTCTCGGAGGGATGAGTGGTGCACAAGCCAAGGCGGCAGTTATCGCAGGTGAGAATTTCTTTATAGACTACATGCTGGCAGTGTTGTTTTACAAATTATTTCATGTAGCAATTTTACAATATCTGATTCCTATGTGAAATTCAAGTAGAAGAATCAAACAAAATACTTAAGAACCTTGCATTAAATTGAAAATTTTTCAAATGACAAAGAATAATTGGCATTTACAATGTGACACTTAGCAGTGACATGTATAACGAAACAAAAAATCTTCAAATTTATCCTACAAATTTCGCTTAATTCTAAAACCAGCCTAATTATTGAAATTACTGCGCATTTGCTGAACATTTGATGACTAATAAAATAACGTTTGAAAAACTATCAAATAGCTGAACAATAACCTCATCAAATTCATTTCAATTTTTGCAAATAACAATGGCAAAGAAAGAATCAAAAATTACACGTAATTTTTAATAACAATTTTACACACAATATTACAGGATAAACATTTAGAGGAAGTGATAACAATATATATAACTGAGATGAAAATACATAACTGGAATTCATAGACTGAGACTACATATTTCATAATTTCGTAGCGGTTATAAATGTCGTACCAATTAGATCAAAGACTTCTTTGCGCTTCCAGACTGCGCTTTTCAGCCGTTGGATGTTCATTTTCTTCCCTATTCATATTGTTATTCACGTTCCAACAATCTGCGGAAACTTTGATTTTCAGATATTTATAGTTATTATTTGAATATTGCTCTGTATCTTAAAGCAATTTGTGGAATGCTTTTTTTATGAAATTTCTGTTCTACACATAGAAGCAGAATTGTCTACTTATCTGCTCATATTTTCTGACAACTGTCAATCTAGTTTACATGTATTTATTTTATTTATCATGTATTTAATAAACCATGGTAAAAGGCTTTGCTACGTGTTAAAAATACTCTCGTTGCCATGCCTTATATGTATAGTCAATAATTTTTTTCTCGTGTTGATTTTAAAGTTCAATGCCTATAATGCAGGCACATAAAAAGTTGCATTTGAAACCTTATAGCTGAATAATAATAGGAAAGGTAGAAGCCGACTATCGGTCTGCCGATTACAACATTTAGGAATATGCTAAAAGTGAAAAAATGAAATCTTTGCTTAAAACAACAGTGTTATTTTAAGGATTTGTATAAGAATCTAATTTGTTTTTAAAACTTTTAAACTTTTTTATTTAATCAGTCTGTACAAAACTCAAATAGCAGCTCCGGAGCTCTTCAATGTTCTTTGAGTGGCCATAATAAATGAAAATGTAAGTAAAAACGCGAATTCCAAATAGCAAAGACGCACTTTATTTGCAGACGTGGGATTATATTTGTATATATACACATACAACAACACACGAACAAACATCACAAGAAATGAATGATCATGAAACGTCACCAGAACCACCGATACTAATGAAGGATGAATGTCAGGCTGTCAGGAGTTGCGATTGCTTTGTCCAGTGAACAGTAGAGAAACAGAAATAAATACACAAACACGCTCTCCCGACTTTCTTAAGATAACTAATATAACTAATATAATATTATATAATATTAACAAACAATATATACTAGGCTATATCAAACGACATGTTCACCTGTGAAAAAAAAGTCTTAGTTTTACGCGAACTACTCCTTCGGTACGCCTCAGAATCTCAATCGACATCGCGCTCATTCGCAATTCGACAGTATTCGCAGTATTCGTTTCTTCGTAGATTCCCTTCAATAAGGTACCATCTTAAATGCGAGCAATACGAGAGACATTTATATCATCTATTACAATCAAAACACTCAACTGAAACACTGTCTGTCAATGTGGACACGACCAAACGTCTCGCTCCAAGGAAGATCAGGAGGAAAAACTTTATCGCCAACAAGAAAAACAAGAAAGCGATTATCAAAGTAATAACGTTTACCACGTAAAGTATCGGAATTCAAATTTGGTCGTTCAAGATCAGCTGAAACATCTCGTAACTCTAGACTTCGCACAGAAAACCTTACTAGTTAATGTATGAATCGTCGTTTATTACCTTTTTTATATTAAACCCTAAAAACGGCTCTTATTAATTTTTTCCTTAACCTTTTAACGGTTCTCCTTATCGGTACGAATGAACCCTTCTCACCGAGTTTCCCCCCTGCCTATAACGGAAGTCAAGACCTGGGCCTTGAACTTTCCACATACCACTCATAAACTTCGCGTCTACGGAAAATCGGAAAAACTCTGTTATCATCATCACGCTGGGGACCTCATTCTGCGAAATCGCTCAATGGAACCAAATAATCTCAGTGGAGGAATTCATTTGCTTAAGCTACGCCAGCGATTAATCTGGAAGCATATCGCGCCGATCTAAATAAATAAATTCCGTTCTCATGAGTACATCCAAATAAGGTCTACTCCCAAACATGAGTTTACGATAAAAATCCTTTGTCCCAAACTACATGATTCGAAGGGTCCCCTGCGGTACAAGTTGCACAATCGCCCAATGAACGGCCTTAATAGCACAAATAGAAATCGGAATTTATTAACAATACCGCTCTTTACATAATTCCATTATTTCGTTTTCGTGCTTGGTTGAATGATTTCATGATTTTTCGTGACAAGCGTAATCACGCTATCTGTTTTCTCCTAGAACCCATATGATTATGGCAAAGTCAATGAATTCTGCATGTGTAACTCTACTTCTATCATTCTCCACGACCCAACTGCTTCTCTCTCTCACGCTTCTATGCGAAATATATTACGTCTAACTACTTAATCAAAACTTCTGCGATGCACGAGTTAAACATTTCTGTCTTATTACATAATTTTTGCAACATCTATAAACTGAAATGGAGTCAGTTTTTGATCGTTTCCCTTAAACCTTCCCCATTTAAGGCAAATTCAGGCTTTGATCATCCTTGACATTTCATTCGGTTTTTTAATGCGTAGCATCATCCTTCGGGAAGCAGCCACGGAAGCCAGCCTCTCGACCACCTGACCCCTCTTCCTTAACCAACCCCGAGCTAGAGAACTGAGTCAGGCCAGACCGTGATTGGAGCTTATCAACCACCTCTCCCAATGCCTCCGACAGGTCCCACACTTCGAACGACTATCTATTCAGTCAGTTCCTTATTTATTTACGAATGAAACTGGGTCAAACCCCCCTAGTATGATCTGCGCAGTTTTCTTAACTTACAAACGCGCAGGCGACAAACTCCCATCCCGTATTAAGGGCAGAGAACGTCTCTGCGCCATCTCAAAAAACTGAGAGTCCAACACCTCCAGAAAATGAAACCTGTCACGCTTTTGATAGATACATACTGCAGATACCCAATGACTATAATAAGCTCTAATATCTTTCGTTTATCTTAGGTTGTGTTGGAGTGGTTGCGGAAATGAGTGAAGAAGCATTGAAGAAGCGCCATGCTCAAGGCTGGCTGACTGAGATTCATTCGGATTTGGACACTTTAATCACTCGGATTAAAGAATGCACAGCAGCTAAGACTGCCATCTCTCTCGGTTTTCATGGCAACGTGGTGGAGTTGTGGGAAAGGTTGGTTGATGAGAAAATTCACGTCGATCTTGGATCTGACCAGACTTCTTGCCACAATCCATTCGCTGGTGGCTACTACCCAGCTGGCCTTACCTTCGAAGATAGCAGACGGATGATGGCAGAATCACCAGATAAATTCAAAGAATCTGTCAATAGCTCTCTACGACGTCATGTTAAAGCTATCAACCACTTAAGTGAGAATGGCATGCGTTTCTTCGACTATGGAAATGCCTTTTTATTACAGTCAGCTCGAGCGGGAGCAGATATATTGGCTCAAGGACAAGCTGCAGATACCAGCCCCGAGCTCGCCGAATTCCGTTACCCGAGCTACATCCAGGATGTTCTCGGAGACATCTTTGACCAAGGATTTGGACCCTTTCGGTAAGTTTTGAATGGAAATGTTCAACACCATTTGAAATTAAAATTGGACCACTCATGAAACAACAGACAAGACTTTGCATTTTACATGAATAGGGACATCTAGAATAGCGATTTGATTTTGAAGCAGATGCTTGCAACCTTTCAGTTAACTGAAGAAAACGCCATCAACGAGGGGGCGGTGATTTAAGGGGCTAGGTGCTGTTTCCGGAGTAACAAGTCGATGAAGCACGTACCCCGCAACAGCTTTTTTTGTTGACCAATATTTTTTCACTTTTCTCAATATGTTTATACTTGAGCAAGCTTGCCGTGTTACTGTAGTCTTACCTCACTCTTCGCTTCATATGTTGCTCAATCCTCATCTTTTTAAAATGTTGCTGCTACTCATTGAGCACATCTGATGGAGTGCATGTTGTTTATTTCCTCGACTTTTCATAATCTTCATTCCGTACATGCTATGGCTGCATTTAATCAATATCCTGCTCACGTGGGCGGGATTATTATACAGCATGTTTTTATGAATGTAACTTATTGGCTTTGTAATTTACTATTTTGACGTTCGTCTCTTTTTCTAGGGCGTCTCTCATAATACGTGAACTATTGATGAAAACGCCTCATGAAATACGGCATTCCGAAACATAATGTTGATCCAATTCATTTCAGTTGGGTATGCTGCGGCGGCACAGAGGAAGACTTGGCGGAAACTGACCGTATTGCCGCCGAAGAATTGCGTTCAGTAATGAATGATGAATCGCTAGCAGAGCGCACGCGACAGCAATATGCTGATAATCTGAAATGGATTGAGGCTGCAGGAGAGCACAAACTTGTTGTTGGCTCGCAGGCTAGAATCCTCTACTCGGATGCACACGGCCGATGTCGTATCGCTGCTGCCTTTAATCGTGCTATTGCCGATAAACGCTTGAGTGCCCCAGTAGTGCTCAGTCGGGATCATCATGACGTCAGTGGAACCGATAGTCCATTTCGAGAGACGTCCAACATCCGTGATGGCAGCAATGTATGTGCAGACATGGCGGTGAGTGTATGAACTGGATGTTTGCATTAATTCGATATTGAAATATTGATTTACGGAGGAGCAAACACAGTGTACTTGGATTTCTATTATTCCATACAAATTCGATAATAATAGCAAAATAACAAATGAAAATTCAGTGTCTCGTTCATTTTCTGCCAACCTTGAAGCTCACAGAATGATAGATCGTCTCCTTTCAGGTACAAAACTGCATTGGTGATGCGTTCCGTGGAGCCACTTGGGTAGCACTTCACAATGGTGGAGGCGTAGGATGGGGAGAGGTCATTAATGGAGGTTTTGGACTCTTGTTGGACGGTTCTGATGAAGCTCACGAGAGAGCTCAACTCATGTTGGCATGGGATGTCAATAATGGAGTGTCCCGGCGCGCATGGGCAGGTAATCCATTGGCTCAGGAAGCCATTCGACGGGCTGAAGCTGCAAGCGGTGGCAAGCTGCAAGTGACTCTTCCATCTGCTCCTCCGTCAGCTGATTTGATTGAATCTGTCCTCTCACAGTGATCTTTATGACGTCTTGGTGATAGATTTTTTACAAACTAAAAAAACTGGTGTTTTGCAGATCTTCAGCAGTTTTCACTTTTTCATCTCGTGACTGGTAGCTTACGACAACAACATCCGTCGAACCGTGATTTCCAGGCTTGCCGTTGGGATTGGGATCCTAATTGGGATCCCAATAGCCATTAGGATTGGGTTGGGATTGGGTTACCAAAAATCCGTCCCAATCCCAATAAATCCTAATAGATCCCAATAAGACCTCTCCCAACAAAATATGCATGTAATCGTTGGCATTAGTCAGTACGTTGCAAATGTTTTCGGGTTGAACAGAGCAGTTCATTTTGCTGTCTCCAGTCTGACACTGCCTCTCTCGAATTCGAGCATTGAGAGATCTTAGTGTGATTCACACAAATTGACAGTCAGTTTTAACCCTACTCAATGGCTTTAACTTCCCTAGTTCCTAAAAATAGTGGCTTAATTCGGAGGCTTTCTTGTGCCTCGACTCATGCTTTGCGCGTGCGTATGAGGTATTGATTGGAATGGATAATAGTATGACGCTGTAACAATGTCATGCGCAGGAGCAATGGCTCCAGAAAGAGCCCGTGTGGCGGCCTGTTTATTAACACCGCATTATCCGATATAGGCTGAATTAATACCAAGTGTGTTTGTAGCTCGTGCGTATACATATCAGCTATACACGTAGGCCCCTATAAGCTCTTAAGTGAACGCAGTCTCGGTGCAAAATTTAGCCATACAGTAGGCCTATTATACATAATTGTGTAAAATCAATTAAATCCACTATTACTATTAAAGCCAATATAGTCCTAGGCCTACGTCCGTGGCCTTCGTCAATTCAAAAAGTATCACATATGGTAGGCCTAAGAGGTAAGCCCCGATATAGCTTGGGGTCAAGTTGCGTACATTTTTAGCTAAAAATTTTCAATGATACATATGTAGAATAACTTAGTATCAAACGAAAGAAGCTCTCTGTGACAACAGATGTGGGAATAAACAAATTATATCAATCAAGTAACTGCAACAGTGATGCCTGTTTGTGACTTTGTAAATAAAAAACGCACAGCATGCTTTCGAACTTCATAATGAGGTTTATTGGGTTAATTAGGAAGTGAAAAAAAGAACGAATAATTAGAACAGAAAGGATACTGTTCGCGATGATTTGAATTACAATGCTAATCCTGAACATTTCATTGATCGTTACAAAGTCCCTAATATCAATAGCGTTTCTTTTGCCACCTCAGAAAGAAAGGCTATTTATCAAGTTGACCTTCTATGGTGACAAGTCTAGCTGTGTCATTCGGAGATCGATCAATGAGCTGGTGGTCAAGTTTGCTCCTGCTGCAAACGCCGTCATTGACCAATTGTACTTCTGTTGCTTCTCCTAAATGTTGTCTGTCAGTGGCCGCCACAAAAGAGAAACACTACCTTTTCTGCGTTTTTGGGTCTAGAGATAGTATTCATCAAAATGATGATTACCTCCAGAACGAGACAAGAGGGACAAGAAGATCAATTTTCTATTGTGAATGTAGTGCGAAATCAAGTCTGAATTCTGACGAGCCAGAAAAATGACACCACATTAAACATACGCAGTCAGTAAATTTAGATCGTGGGGAGTCAAACGGTGTGGACAGCATTTCCATTTGACGAAATGTCACAAAGAAAATTGATCGCTGATTGAAAATTGATCAGATGTGCACTTTTGACTTGACAGGCCTGTTTGCAATGTGACTATTGAGATTCGTGTGCTCGCTCATACGGGCCCCTTTTGCAATGCGAGCGCTTAGCCAATCACGTAAGCTAAAGAGAGACGAATCTCTATCGCTTACTACCATTGCATACAATCATTGGGATAGGATTATGTCCGCTCTAGACAAACCCACACACAAATGAATCTATTTCTGTGGGCCGCCACGCCCTCTGCTATTTATCCTTTCCGCTGTGATGTAGATCAGCCAAAATTTGACAGACGTCGCGACCCATTGACTGTTCAAGCCATTACTTAACATGCTCTCAGTTGTTGTAGCGCTCCTGGTGATTCCATCAAAAAGTTTCAGATAGTGCGCAACGCTTATTGTCATTGGGTTTTACTAAATCTCGAGTCGCTATTTGTAAGACGTGATTGCTCTAATCTACACAAGCAAAAGGACCATGTGATGAAACTTCGCTTGCCGTGGTTATGTGACTCACCAGACTGCTGCCATCCAGTTGACTTGCGTCTCAACTTTCATCTAAACTGTCTCTGCTTCACTGCAATTTCCAGTTCCTGGGTTGCCTTTGACAAGAGCGCTCGAAACACATCAGGTTGATTTTGCATGCTCTCCTCTTCCAAGTTTTAATAGAATTCCTTATGACTTCGAAAGCATTCTGCGCTTTTTATTTATAATTATCATGTTGACTTATTACAGCGATCTTATTAATAATTCGTATCATACAAGGTGTCATCAGTCAGTCATGGAAATACGGTATCGTCGCCTTGCTCCTTGCACCATTCCTATAATCTTTTTTGGAACTTTAACCGACGAGATATTCACATCAATGACTCCATCGCAGAATCCATTGTGCGATCAGAATTAAAAAAATTCGACACCGTTTCTTTTTTTACATTAAATCCATGCTCAATTGATGCCTGCCTTATTCACCGTCTGAAAACGTGATCTGCATGTCTGCCACCGAATGCGCTATCCCTCTATTTGAGAAGTGACACTTCACTCCATTCAAGGACCAAAAAACTTCAGCTTGAGTATTAACCTTCTCCCCAGATTGCACTCTTGAAGCCTCGACTTCGGTTTGGCTTGAACACAGAGCGTTCACAGAAGCAGCGATAATTACTTGGAGCCAGTGTACTTGGTGACTGTCTTCGTTCCCTCGCTCACAACTTGCTTAGCGAGCTCACCAGGCAGAAGAAGGCGAATGGCGGTTTGAATCTCCCGACTGGAGACAGTCGACTTCTTGTTGTAGTGAGCAAGTCGGCTGTTCTCGCTGGCAATTCGCTCGAAGATTTCGTTCACGAAACTGTTCATGATTGACATGGCCTTGCTGGAGATGCCAGTGTCGGGGTGCACCTGACGGAGTACCTTGCAGATGCAGATGGCATAGCTATCCTTACGCATGCGCCTGCGTTTCTTGTCAGTCTTGGGCCTTAGCCTTGCCAGACTTCTTCGCGGCTTACGTTGCATTTCCCTCTGCTTTGTTCTCAACAAGTGGCTCAGACCCTTCATTGCATTCTAATAAACCTGATGAACTATTTGCTGTTGAAGGAAGGAGTTCTGGGATTACCGACTAGCGAGTAAATTTCTCTAGTTTTCATTTTTCCTTTATGAATGCGTCCTGCAGCGTGGTTCTTCAGTGGCTCCTTTCAAATCGATGAAATATCAATTTCTTTTGCACAAGCAATGCAATTGGTCATATGCATACTTGATGCTGGTTCCACCCACTGTTCGAAGGCAGAGTCCGATAACCAATTCGCCTGGAACTTGGATTTAGAATAATCTGAATTTCAAATCCAATGGTTTTGGCAAATGCTGACAACTTTCCCAATTTTTGACATGCATTCATCGGGGTTTTCCGGCTCGTATACACCTCGTTTGTGATTTCAAGATCATTGATCGATAACAATTTCTTAAATCAAGTCAGGTTTATTAAGAAAGAATCTTCGACAGCGCTTTTGATGCTCGCTCCTCAACAATGGGCAATGAACTATTGGAAATCAAACAAAAAATGCATCATTGAAACCATTTCAATACTGCTGCAAATTATGCGTGAACAATCAATTATCACGTTTCACATTGTGTATGTGTTCATATTCGCAAATACCGAATTTTCTCTAATAATTCCTTCCCTAATAATAATATTCCTTCTAGTAAACACTGTACCTCTAATATCAAGAAAATAAGAAGAGTGGCTTATTGCTGTAGTACATGTATCATTTACTGAGCTGAGATACAAAAAAATGTTATCTATGACACTGAAATGCTTTATGATATTGCTTGATAGTGTAGTCTACATTATGATAGAATAAGTTACCTATATCATGAAATCGTTACACTCAACCTTTTCTATGACTATATAGACTATATAACTAATGAGATTAATAACTGAAATATTGAAAATAAGTTGACAGGTAAAGAAATAGAAAAATCAAGAGACAGAGAGCATAAAATGTATTTAATAAATGACACAATGAATGACAAAATAGTGGATCAAGCAATACTGTATATTGGAAGTAAAATGTGTATAAACTGATAAGTAATAGCAAACAGCTGTATAACACATGAAGGTTTCTAATTGCTTAGACTATTACCCCAGAAACAAATTTTCTCCACAACAAGACTCCGATTTACAAATTTGAATCTCGATTCTCACACATAATACTTATCACTGTCTTCATCACTTCATCATTCCCAAACTTCGATATATTTTGCAAATCAGATATTAAAATTGTGGTTTCCTTCATCGTTTTCAATCAAAGCGTAAATCCAACACCATTTCTCTTGGGAAATGCAACAAGTAAACTGATACATCTTCGCAGCTGGTAAGAAAATTATTGTGAAAATTTGAAAAATGTTTGCAGAAGTCTGCAAAGATGTTGCTTGAAGAGGATGAAAAGTACTTCGACGTTATTTCATGAAACATTTAAATCAGCGAATTTGAGAGACTCGCAATTATTCACAGAATAGATAGATATCGTTCATTTCTGTTCATCAGACAAAATTACAGAATCTCATTGCTGAAGTTACAATAAAAAATTGTGAGAAATGATCAAAGATGCTCGTTAACTAGCCGCGAAGCCGGCACGTAAAGCTTAGTAAGTCAAACAGCGACAGACATCTGCAATTTATTTCAATAATTAAACTTTTAGCATTGATTAGATAAGTATAGTAAGTCCGACTGTTAGACATTTGTTTTATCTAAATTTTCGCCAATAGAGAGACAAGGATCGGTCACGGTTTATCGGTTATACCAGGAGTAGGCAACCTCAAACAGTTCGAAGTCCACTGGATCAAGCTTAGCCTACTCGCCGGCCGCAACCCCAGCAGCATTTCATCATCACAAGATGAATCTTTGTTGTGACGTTTGAAAACAAGTCACACAGCAAATCATCTTTGTAGATCTGCCAATGGAGAATTCAAAAATTTGTTAATAACATTCATTCATTATTTATTATCTATTTATCTTTATTATGTTATATTTATTTTCTTTATTTCTATTTGTTTATAAACATCGATGACGTTCAATAGAGAAACGATATACTAAAGGGTGTGTCACAGGATCCTACATGTCCGACGGACATGTGTATCAGATAGTAAGATACCCGGTGACTCAGACGAGCATAGGATAGACTTCGCAGACAGCAAACATGTTTGGATCAAGAGAATTCACATGTAGATTTATTGAGAAATATCAATATTTCCCATGCCTCTGGAAAGTGAAATCCTAGGTATGCCGCGATCAGAAGGTGAAGGAGGACGCTTACATTACGTTGCCTGCTTTCACAAAGCAAGCAGAGCCAAGTTTGCGTAATCTAACGTTGGATGATATGAGAAAGAAAACTGATTATATTTATACATCATATTGGTGTCCATTTTTGTAATATGAGGAGCAACCAGACTCAAAAGCTTATAAAATAAATCTTTGTCCATCCCCAAGCAGTTTGTGAAATCACCATTATTTTCCAAGTCGAGTTGTTTCATAAAATTCAAATGTTCTTTTCTTTTGAGTAGCCACTTCCTCTTCTTTGATTTTTTTCTTGAGTACAAACAATGGCTATGGCTGCCCACATAAGTCTACCTTGGAGGGACATGATCACAATGCGATTCATTTACGAGGAAGTGCTTTTTGTCTGAAGTCATTTGTCTGATCGTGTGGCAATGTATTTCCAGTCGGACATGAAGGATCGTGTCACACCCCTTTAGCAATGTAGTAGGTTGTGGATGGCGGAGGAGCTACGAACTCATGCTGTTCCACACATCAAAAGTCCCCAACTTGAATATGGAAGGTTGTATAAGGTTGTATAAGGGAATGAGACGTTGGCCATAAAAAGAGATCAGATCATGAAGCTGGGAGGAACAGTAGAGACATTGGTGAGAAGAGAGTGTGATGCGTGGCTGATCCATGGACACAAGAGTGAAAACCCAGTGACTATGACGAGCCTAGGTGGCATTTTCGATGTTTAGCGAAGAAGAAGGGTGCAGCAGAGCAGTCATGTTATGAGAGGATAAGATGACTCGACGAAGAAATCCTTTCAGCTTGAGGTCAAAGGCAGAAAGCCAAGAGAAAGAGCGAAGAAAACATGTTCAAAAGTCGTCTCTGATGATTTGTTCTGCGATCTTCAAGAGTGGAGGCGTGCCATCGGAAAGCGGCAACCGTCCGATCCTGTTCAATGTGGAAAAGGACGAAAGCAAAGTATCGGTTTTACAAAAACTACTGTAGGATCGCACATGACGGCAATTTTGAAACGGAGCCGCGGGCGCATCAAATGGGTTCGCGAACCTCAGGTTGCCGACCACTATTTCACACATTATGATTAGAAAATAATTTTAAAAAGATGCCCGGTTTCAGTGTGGACTTGCAGTGTAAGTCTACAGGCGCAGTCTCTTCAAATACCTAATAA
Source organism: Prostheceraeus crozeri (assembly GCA_907163375.1). NCBI lineage: Eukaryota > Metazoa > Platyhelminthes > Polycladida > Euryleptidae > Prostheceraeus > Prostheceraeus crozeri. The sequence goes on from CAJQUW010006757.1 coordinate 533,977, forward strand.
TCGGCTGTATATTCATGGTCTCTTCACTCAGTTGTCTTTTCTTTATTTCAAAACCCTTCAGCTTCTTCAGTTCTTCTCCTATTGTCCTTCGCTTCCTTCTTTACGGAGGATCCGTATCCACGATAATTATCTATATGTAGCTTGACTTCATAAAAACCTCAGCTGTTTCTTTGACACAAACTTCATTCCTGAGTTGACTAGTCACGAAGCATGATGACGTAACTCCACTCGAAAGCGGTTCTACCACTGCCGTGATGATTTTATCGTGTCTTCATAGAACACTTCTTTTCGGATTGAATCTACTTTTTCTTTGGTCAGTCCTGTGCACCGAAACCAACATCCACATGATTTGCTGGAGGCAAGTTTTCCTTCTTGCGAAGATATTTTGCAATCGTCCTCAATTTGGGATCCCTCATGAGTCCTTCATGGTATGTACAACAAATCGATAACTTCCAATATGTCACTGAAGATACGCGATGACTGGTTGCCCCATCTGATAATGCATCAGGAATTCCATACAGTTACTAGATGGAAACTCAGAGGAACCACAGTCCGGTCTCCAATATTTGATTCTTCATCGTCTATTGCTTTTATAAAATATTTGCATTCTGTTTTTGTCAATTAGGGTCTGACCCCACCAACGGAATCAACATCTTCGAAGTACTTCCACAAATCATCCACAATTGTTATTACTCAATAAAAGCATAAGCAGCGGTAGCAAAAAACAAAATTTGAGTCTCAAAGACTCTGAACATGACAGCAAATAAACATCCGACCGGACGCAAATAATCAGAACACTATATCAAAATTTCATGTAAGTTACATAAAATAAATAACTGAAAGAACGCACTCCTCATGAAATGAAAGCCGGTCAATTCAACAAGCGCAGGAAGTACATGACTTTCAAAAAAAGTGCAACAGTTTTTTAATCATCATCACAGAAAAGTGCAACATCAAGTACATACTAGATACCCTAAGATGAACTCTCGATAACGTTATAACTTTCAAACTAGTCTAAACTCTGTCTCGTATTGAGTTTGTTTTAAAACAGAAGCGTGTGATGGTGCAGATAAATAGTTCGAGGGGCATGTATTCAGACATACTGTTTAATTCTTCACAAGTTTATTGAATATCACTTAGTCAGCATCATAAGGTGGATAATCGTCAAACTCAGCTCCGTTTTCTATCCATCGGAGCAAATATAGATATCTTATATTCGTGAGAACTCTTTTCTTCCCTTTCAACAGTATCCAAACAGAAAAACTTCATGGCACAAGAAATGCACGAGCACATTTCTATTTCACTTTGTGAAGAGTATCATCAAGAAATATTAGACATTTGTTCAGCGTGACCAACCGATTTAAAATAAATTTGTAGAATTTGCCTGAAAATCGCTCAAGAGAAAACAGGCTCGACAGAAAGGTTAACAAAAATTTCATCATGTTACATTGTGAATAGCATGATTATATCCTAATATGATTGACCGTACAGAAAACCAATGAAAACAAGAAAATAGCTCACTTGATTTAAACCAACTGATAATATCATTTTTTTACAATGATGATAGTATGCTCCCCCCCAAAAAACCATGTGGTATTTAGAACATCAAGCTATCCAAAGTACATGTTTTTTCTACATTTGAAGCACACAATGCAGTTTATTGCTGGAAAAGTTATTAAAAGTACCATCATGAATCTTAAATATTACATATTAATGGGTAATTTCTGAATATCTCATTATCTCGTAAGAAGCTATTAGCAGTTGCTTCGTTGAGGCACAGGCTTGATACATCCGACAGTCTCATACCTGTAAAAAGGAGCGCCCGAGAGGATGGCTTTGCGCTATGCGGTGGGAGTTGTTATGGTGAGATATGATCCCCTTCTCAATGCTGATGACTCTCACGGAACAAGCTGACTTTACTTTCATTTGATACGAGGGACCACAATATCATCATTGTACCATCAGTTGTTTGCTCCCCCTGCCATAGCCACAAAGCTATACTCACAATTCTCACCAAGTAAGGAGAAGTAGCCAAACGGTGGCATCTTTTGAGGGGGACAGGCTCGAACACTGGATTTCTGTACCTCCATACCAAAGCGCACCCTTAACCAGTTAAGCTACCCCACCACTCAACGTGCTCCTGCAGTGAATGAAGCCGAAAATGAGACTTTCACAGAAAGATGTACATTGCACACCCTCTGCCTACTACGAAGATGCCCGTCTGCCAAGCTCTACTTGGTTCCTCTTCTTGTCAGACAGGATAAAAGAAAAACACATTCAAATCCAATGGGACGCGGATTGAAGTTTTTGGTAAACATGAAATTTTCTGTGTTTTCTCCGATTATGTGAAACGTACTATGTCTATATCCATAACTGTCAACATGAAATGTCTTCAGGTCATTTCTATCATGTACATGTGTTGCTATCATGCTTCTCATCCGCTATATATACGAGAAGGTGATCAAATACAGATAAAATTGGTCAAAATGCTTGTGTTTGCCGACATTTGGAGACTTGACCAATCTCACTATGTTTAGATTCATAGACAAAGGTACTCGAACATTACACTGCAGCCCAGGAAATGACCTGAACACATTCCACGCTAAAACTTATGGCTATAGACTTCGTACTTTCCATTTAATTAGAGAAAACGTAAAAAATTCATTTGAGCCAAAATACAATCTACCCCATCGAATTAGCATGTTATTCTCTGATCCCATCTGACAAGAAGAGGAACCCCGACTAAAACTCGGCAGAGCACAAATTCGCAATAGGCAGAGGAGTACGTCATTCTGTGAAAGTCTCATTTTCGGCATCATTCCCAGTAGAAACTCGTTCTGGCTGCCGGAGCATTGCTCAACAACGTACATTGATAATATTTACATGAAATAGATAAGCAATTTGCTTACTACATATTAACTCAAAATCCCTCTCCTAGTATATACATGTATTAACAAGTTGGTGGATAGGTTTTGAATTCAAAAACTCACTACCTATTCTCTGGCAATTTCATCGAAGTTCCAAGCGTTAATTATGAAATTCAATTTTCAGCATGTGTAGTGAATTAAGCAGAAGTCGAAGAAAAAAATATATAAACAGAAAATAAATGTGTCAAATAACAAAATCAGTATCCTGGATTCTCCCACTCATTAAGGCAGTGGGCAACCGATGTGCTTTCATTGTACTATTTGAAAATGAGATCATTAAGTATTCAGTGAAAGACACCCGTTCATGATTAAACAACATCATTTCTCTACTACTCCACTGTCGATGAGCAATGCATTGAAGGAATACTAAGAAATCTCTTCTTCCTCATGCCTGATTCATTATCGTACTCACATGCTTTCATGATGAAAAATTACAATTTTTGGATTGGGCGATTTCACTGTTTGTGCCAAGAACGCAAGACTACGTATACACGTTGTCCGGGAGCCTACAGGAATTTGTTTCACATTGCGCGTACAGAAGGTTTGATGACTAGAATATGTTGAGTTGGGTTAAGGAAGCGTTAAATGGCTTTTCTTATTGTTTCCTCCCATGCACCAACAAGTCGGGGACCCCCTACTAAATACCCCAAAATTTAACTTTAATTAGCATGATCGAGTACATCGACGAAACTTTGCAAGAACAATATTGGAGTTTATCCCAATAAGAAGCGGTGATTCTTAAGTGCCAAAGCCCGTACGTTGACCACTTAAGAAAGGGTCAAAGGTCACTAGTCAGAGGTCATAACCTTCAATGGAATAATTAGCATGATCGAGCACATCAACGAAACCTATGCCAAAGTAATAATTTTAAGTGTCTAAATGAAGAATCACCTTTATGAAGTGTCAACCCCTGAACAGAGAGAAGAAGTTAAGAAGGTCACTAATTAGCGTTAATTAGCACTTTAATTAGCATGATCGAGTACATCGACGAAACAAACATTCTTTTTGAAAGTTGAGGCCAGAAGATCTCAAATGAAGTAAGGAGCGTTGATAAAACAGTTGGAAGACACAGAATCGACTGAATATCGGCACAATTTAAATGGTTCGTTTTTTAACAACTTTGTGACAAAGATAGTGGTCGCGAACAGAAGACTTTTCATTCTGCAGAATGTCGAATGTTGGAAAGTCCTCTTGAATATATAGCGACTGGTAAAATTAATTTTAAAAAACCAGTTGCAACACGCCTACAGGTAACTGGTTTTGTATTAAATATTACGAGCCATTGCTTATCAAGAAGACGTCATGGTTTCCAACTTTCGACATTCTGCATAACTCTGTGACAGCTTTGTAGCTGCATATTCGTATCTAGGATATTATCTTCCACTAAAAGATCAAAATATGACTCAGAAGTGGTTTGCTGAACTTTCGGTTGAAAGTTCCCACAAAAGCACATTTTAGTTCCCTGATAACTCATTGAACCAATTACTCTTTAAATGCATTTCTTCAATATCATCATTCATTTCTAATATAATTTCATAATCGAATAAATCCTCATTCATACATCATAACTTGATTTACTAGATAGATCGCTATCAGCTACGAGCCACAGGGACTATCATTTGCATTAACAAAGTAGATCCTACTGTACATTGGAAGGGCAATCTCCAATTATGTCATGTACATGATAGATTCGTATTTAGAGAGTTGATGGAAATGCTGAGATTCATGGGATAACTTTGCAACACAAGTAAAGAGCGCATTGACCCCTTACGACAAAATGTGTATTAAATGGATTACAACGGACGTTAAACAGGAGTTGTTGGAGACATGGTGGCCAGATTATCTCTTCACTATAATTCTCACATAATATGTTCATGTATTTATGATTTGCGATTACTATAGAAAATTCATAATTGAATATCTTCAGATAAGTACTAAGGATTGATCAGTGTCAATTGCATTATTCTATCTATGCTGCGTCACATCTAGCTCAGAACCTACTGCTGTCCATAGTCTTTCATGATAATACATGCATCTGTCTGTCTTGAGCCATCGATGTCATAAGGGGGCATCCATATAGTGTGCACTCAGTCAGAGGGGGGCGGTGCTTTCCAAAATGCGTGCGTACGCTTTCCATCTTATCAAAAATGAACGTAAGCTTATATACAGAGTTGGAAAAGTCGGAATTGGAATTGGAATTGACGATATTTAAATCTACTGGAATTGGAATTGGAATTGACCTTGATAAACCTCAATTCCACTTTTTCGATAGACCTGTGATAAATCTATTTGTACAAAAATTGAAATCACAGTATTCGGCCGTTGTGTTAACTGCACGCAGAGATAAGAGAGAGAGATAGATCGACAGAGCTAGTTTTATTCTATTGTTGAATAAAGGGTGCTAATTGTGACTTTGATGGGCCTACAGCCACGGACAATGTTAATTCAGCAATTAAGCAAACAATGAAAAGATAATCATCTTTGTTCAATCTGTTATTTAGTTATTTATCATGTAAGATAATTAATCAAAATAAAACAATTGTTGAATTTAGTTATTGATTGGATAAGCACAAAAATTGGAGATTAACTTAATTGTTGTACACACGAAAAACAATTGGTTTTGAAAGAGGAAAATCAACGCTGCATTAAAGGGCAGCAACCCTGTCAGTTCAAATCATACTATAGACAGTGTCAGCAAAATATTCTAATAATTAATTATTCAATTACATGACCTATTGTTCAACTTCCAATCACAACAATCAACAAAATTAATTTTAAAGACTATAGTTATATAGATGCGATACGCAACGATAAAAGAAAAACTTTACACTTACAGTTCACTTTTTAATGTTGAATTCACTTCAGTTCGATCGGACTCACTTATGCCAAAATAATATCATAAATATCATGAATATCAGTGTCACTTATACCGTCAATCTTCAATCGCGCTCGCTGATGTGTTGCCGCATACGCTACTGTGTTGTTGTTCGCTGGCAGGCAGTTGTAGTTGTTACTTCTGTAGTCAAGTTACACCGCGAGAGCACGGAGTTCTTCTATCAGCTACTGAAGATGTCGTATGTTGTTGTTGGTAGTTGTTGTTGTTTCAATTTCTCATCGTCTCTAATTTATGCAAATTTTTGACACTTGACGATAAATCCACTTTCTTTTGAAAATTGAAAGAGTTTCCTTTAATCTCTGCTCGTTAGCTTTCGACCCGACCACATTTCGTTCTTATCACGGAATTTTTAATCTCCTTTTTTAACATGGACCATTAATCAGTTTTCATGATATCATTTTTATCGTCGTTTTTTCTTTCATCAACAATCGCGTTATTCGCACATTGAATTTCCTTCTTCTGTCAGTTTATTAATAGATTTATTCGCATCTCTCTCTCTCTCTCTCTCTCTCATAGAAGTAGATAATAGTACACTAGAATAAAAGTTTGATATCTTGCCTATGTACAATGATGGCACATGGAAAAATCTATGGTTTGTAGATCAGATTCGATCTAAAACATTGTATCATATTCAAACTATTTGCCAAGTTGGTTGTGGAAGTTGTTGGCAGCAAATTAATGCAGGATTTTTATGAAGATAATATTAAGTGAGATGGTGGCATTGTTTCATGTGGTATAGCCTACTATTTCCTGGGTTGGTATATTGTGTCGATTTGCAGCAGTCATTAACAACTATTTTTCAAAATTCGAATTAAAAATTGGTCCACAAAGTCATAATTGAAAGTGGGCGGTGCACTGGTTGTAAGAATATCTCAAGAATTCAATAGAAAAAATTCTAATTATAGAATGACTTCTCCTTCATACGGTTAAGAAACCTAGCGCTTTTGTCGAATAAACATATTGAAAGCTTCTTCACCGACAATAATTTCTCAGATAAGTGAATAGTCGCTGGAACTTTTCAATTAATCATTAAATGACACATGTGATATAGTGTATGATGATATTTTGGAAGCTGATATTCGAAAGCATGTAAAGATTTTGGAAATTGTTCAAATATAGTGAACAGGGGAGCCCTTTCAAGTAAAATGAATACTCTGAGATTTCTTGACCTCTGATTTCAAGCTGGAGCAATGTATGTCCTGTAAATCGACATTGCAAGTTGCATATGTGACTGATAATACTCTTGATAGATTATAGGAGCGATATTTCAAAATGATGAACGTACAGAACGTTTTAAAGGATTTCTTTCTTTGTTATCCTGTCGCCGCAGTATTTTGTACATTCACTATTGCTTTTGTGTATGATCTTTGGACAAGAGGCAGCAATCCAGATCACAATTTGGCTTGATAAATATAAATACAAATACAAATAAGAAAACATGGAAACCACCTCGCACAATTTGCGTTTTGCCCCAACTTAGTTCCCCCGGCGTGTGCCATAATTTTCATGCAATTTCCATTCTAGGACTTTCTATGGTACTGTTAATTTCTATGCTCTATGCTCTCTCTCTCTCTCTCTCAGCGTTTGATTCTTTGCTGACCGTTAATTTTCTTTTCTCTTTTTCACAAGATGTTGAATATTTCGTTTACGAAACGAAAATGGCGTAGGCTGACCAGCTACATATATACATGTACACAAGAAATATGAACTATGAGCATGAGAACGCACATAGGAACAACGCAGGGAACGGCACACAGGAATAACGAGGATAGGATAAGGGCACATGGGTTAAATTGAAGCGAGGAAACATTAGATACATTAACATATGCGCGTCATGCAATTATCGGAATTGAATCTCATTATGGAATTGGAATTGGAATTGAATTGAACTGTTTCGACTGGAATTGGAATTGAAATTTCTGCTCTGGAATTGGAATTGGAATTGGAATTAAAAAATTTCAGTGGAATTTTTCCAGCTCTGCTTATATATAATTTAGCATATAACGTAATTATATATAATTTAGTCACTAACAATCCTATTCTTGTAGACTACTATTGTTTAACTAAAGTTCTATAATCATCTAAGACTAGGCTATATTCATCGCTTCCTATGTAGGCATTTATGTCCAACTACATGCAGCAATTAGGCTATTGTTCCACGATACAGACTATAGTGGATTTCGATTTCTTCTGTTTAATAATTATTTAAGCTTATGAATATCAGAGGCATACCGGAACCGGTCTCGAACTTCGCAATGTTGGGGGAGGTCAAAAACTGTGCGCACGCATTGAGGGGGTGGGTCGATAAATTCGTGCACCTGCGTGCAAGGGGGTATTCAAAAAATGAGGATTTTATGCATGCAAACTATATACACTAGATGCCCCCTAACAATGCCATGGAATTTCTTAGAATAAACATGTACATTTCAAATGTCACTTATCGAAGATACGTTTGGAGAACAGACAAACTGGTTGAAACTACTCAACGTAGAGTCTGTCATATGGTACTTCACCAGTGAGATTTTGCATGCGGCAGCCAATAATCAATTTGTCATTGGAGTGCAGTTCTGCTGCAACTGAGGTTGAATTTGTGAAGTGTTGAAAATATGCAGAATTGATCAGCCGATATGATTTTGAGCTAGCTACTACTGAAATCTGCTATAAAGGGATTCATCAAATGCTTTGGCAGCCGATTAACTGAAATCTCAGGAGATCACAAAGAAACGTTTTGGCCAAATCGGTGATGCAATTGCACGAGGCTATGCTCTTAGCGTACGCTTGGGTGAATTTTCTTGAGGTGGTGCAGTTCTCTTGCCTGTCCTTCCTTCACATTTTTACTCATACTTTCATTCCAGCTTTTATAGGCTCCTATCCATGGTTTTAGCTAATTGTTTGTTGTTCTTAAGTATAGTCGCTATATTATAAGTTGAATAAAATTACAACCAATAGTTAATGATTGACAGCTATTGATAAAAGTACTCACCAGAGGGCACAGCCATTTGGGTTGTGGCTCTTCTCTCCGGGGGCAAGTTCACTAGCAGGCTTTCCGTGCGTCGACCAGCTGACTCTCCCATACTCAACACTGCATCCACCCCAATCTCTAGACTTTCTTCACCAGTAGCCGTATGTCTCCGGCTATGTGATATCAGGCCGCCGACACGCTGTTGCATATACGACCTTGCTCGGCGCAGCAGTAAGTCGAAGTGATGCGTAGTACAGGAATGGCTTTCGATGGCTTGCCTTACTGCGAAAAGGATGTGGTGCAAAGATTTCACAGATGGCTGCAACACCAGACCAGTGTGTAGAAGAAAGGAACGCAATAGCGGACATGGATACGCAGCTAGGGACGACAGAAGACCGGTGATAAGCAAATTCACATAAAACGAATTTCCAGCCATTGACTCCAACTTGCAAAGCAATGTGGTGAGAAACGGACCTGAAAGATTGAGAAGAACACATCAAGATCGGCACATTAAACATAAAACTTTGTCATGAGGATACTTTCTCGCAAGTTCTCCTGGAACTTATTTGATTAGAATTAATCGGCTTAAATTGAATTTTCACTCACGTATTTAACTAATGCCCCACTTTGAATGTCGGGGTTAGATTATGCAGGAGGATGGCTTGCTTCGTCAGCGAGGTAAGGCTTCGGGACATTCTTCACCTCAATTACTATTTGGCCTATGACTGCATTTGAACCCTTACCTCTTGATCACTGACCAATTTCATAAACCCCTGAGCCACGTGATCGCAAAGCAAAAGATATGCCAATGTAAATTATGTTCTTCGAATCAAAATATTCACACACTCAATCCGCAGTGAGAACAATCGAGATTTTCTCTTCGCCAGTGAATTAGCTGATCGAACCTTTTTAGTGAATATTGTGTCCAGACGCACTAACAAAAAAGTTGCAGTGTCGCTTATTAGCGTTGACTGAAGCAGTGGCCTTCTATAGTTCAACGTTTGATGACAAGTTTAAACAATAACCGTTGAGTGGAGGGGCTTGCAACCCCCGCTTCCTGTAACATCACGGCTTCAAAGCAATGGGCATCCGACTTCTTCATTCAGACTCGACAACCGAAATTGAATAAGATATCAAACGAACAGAACTGAAGGTTAATTGAATAATAAGCAAGAGAACACGGAGCAATTTAAATTTCTAAAATGATTGAATCGCACTAGACGGACATTAGCATGAGCATTTGTTATAAATTCAAACTGACAGGATGTAACAGAATGTCACTTAGCATCAACTGCATGATTTTCGCATTTTTAATTTATTCCATGAACCTTTTGTTCCTGATTATGAGTTCATTGCATTCATCGATGACTGGGTAAGAGATTGGTGATGGCATTATATCAATCATTTGATCATTTTGGCTAAATTTTATACTTGCATTAATTGGCAAACGACACCAAAATTTCAATATTAGAGAAGTGAAGTCAACTAAAATGACTTATTTTTAGAAACGAGGTTAATTTTCAACATGCAATCTCTGTCACCATTATTATGTATTTTTAGTAACTTTACAACAACCTACTGCAGTGCACAGCGAAGAAGTGGGACCTTTCTCTCGCTTTCCAGACTGCTCAAGCAAAAACGGATTGATACACAAAAATCATTAAATTTCAGGACAATTTCAGGAGAATTTTTCGCAGCAGCCTCCACCATCCCTTACAGCTGCTCCTTTACCACCCTCCTAGTGCAATGGTCGATCGCACACCATTCTGTCAAGCTAAGAAGTATCCTAGAATTCGTTTCTGTGATCAACTTTTCAATTTACTCGTAATTGTATCATACATTTGATTTATGGCATGCGACCAATTACGATTTCCACATAATTTTATCATTTATAATTATTATTTTTAGTTTTTTGTCAATGATTTTTTTATCTCGGAATTTGGCTAAACATCAGATTAGGCCTATCTCAAATTTTGCCAAGAGAGTTCAAACCTCCAAGTTCTATACCTATTGGGTCCTACTTAAAAGAACATAAAAACGAAAATCAAGTTGGTCAGAAGTTTTTACTATGCGAGGAACCATTTTAGGTCAACTTGATCGTCTGAATTCATGTTCCTTTAACAGCTCAGCAAGCCAGGGGAGCCTAACTTCCTGCACTCCTGAAATGAATGTTCCTAGCTACATTTTACATGGTTCTGTATACCGGCAAATTCATTTCAAATCTGATGACTAACTGACAACCGTTCTAAGCATAACTTCAGACATTTTTCGCAAAAAGTGATATTTTCAGTTGAACTATAAGGAAAAACTAAGAAAATCGTCATAGTTCAGGACTTTCAGGACGAGTGGGAGGCTTGCATTTCCATCCCATTGCAGCTTCAATGACTATGATAATTGTTCGGCTCAAATGAGTGTTATTGCATGCAAAAGCCATATTAAGCTACATATTAAATAAGGTAGCATTTTGATGGTTGTGTGACCTGGTATGCAATTTGCCTCACTCGGCACACGAATGTAAAACACAAATAAATACCATTTGAGCCAGTTGGAAATGTTCATATTCGTGCATTAATCATTAAGTAATTTATTCTTCAAAAATTGACATTCATCAATTTTGTAGCAAAACGCGCTCCATGGCCCCGGGAGGTGCTTACAGGATTGTGTAAAGAAAAGAGTACATTCATTAAATATAAAGAAAAATTCTGATTTCAGTATTGCTTTAAAGAGCTGAAAAGATGGTGCAGAAACACATCTAGCAGGTAAAAAGTTCAAAAAAGAAAAAACAAGATATAAAAAAATTACGCAATGTCTTTTTGTGAGGAAGGAATTTTGGCAAGGCTTGGCACCGATTGTTAGCACAACTTATATAGTAAAATATGGGGTTTGAAGTAAAGCAAAATATTTCCAAAAATCAGTTTCAATTATTGTGGAATAATAATGCAAGGAATATCTGAGAGAAGACTGTTAATACTTTTTATCTAATGAAGTCCTGTCAGAGGAATTCCTACACTGAGGATCACATTGTAACTCATTTTTGTGTAATTAAGTCCCGTGATATCTGAATAATTTTCATTACACTTTTTTGGAAGGAAATTCCGGCAGTCAGAGCTGCGCCACCAGTGCTTGGCAATGTTCCTTTTCGATGTTTATTACTCTCCATTCATGCGGTTCTTTTCTTTTTCGTTTCTCTTATACTCGCAATTATCTCACTGCTTCATTCGCCTTTATTTATGAAAATGGATAAGGATAAATGATCCGAAAATAAAAAAAAATAAAATAAACAACTCTTCTCTTAATCCCTCATACACCCCGTGCTGCTATATCTAATTTCCCTTAATCTTCTCGACGTCCTTTTGCACGAAAGCATTCGATTCAATCGGGATTAACGTTGGCTCAATAACTACATATTTTGATACATCACTCTCAAAAAAAATGCTACTGATTCCTAATCAAGCTGTAGTACAAATTTATGAAACGTACAATTTTACAAATTAATAAAAAGGTTCAAGCCATTCTTCACTCCACAGCCACAATGTGAGGGGATGACAGGCATCTGCCAATTGTATCTTAGACGATTGCAATTGAGAAACTTATCTAGTGAATAACCCACGCACTGTACATCAGCGGCAAAGCAGCTTCCCTTCCATACATAGAATACACAACAATATCAATATGTACTAGGCGAATGCATGAAGACTCATGTGTAGTTTTACATTTTTCATTTTTACCCGGCAGCCTGAAGAAGCAGCAGGTTTGCGACACGTAGCGCAAATAAATTCATTTTCTGGCGGATGGGTCATTTTTTCTTAATTCATGAAGAGTCATCTATAGGCACGGTGGTCAGGAAGGTCGCGAAAGTTCGAAAAAAATGGGGGATGATTTGTTTTGAAAAAATTAGTCTTATTAGAGCAAGGGAAGTTATTTTGAAGAAATTACAAAATCTTTCATCGAGCCCATATCGAGAAATGGAATTTATTGATTTTTGAGAATCGATGATTATTGGAAATCAATAATTTGTGATGTTATCGCACTTACTGAAATTGGGGATGAACGTTGGACAACAAATATAGAACTGCGCATTCTTCTGCTATGTTTAGTCATAACTTTTGAGATTTTTGTCGAGCCGTTTAGTAGAAAATCGATAATTATCGATTTGATCGATCAATATTTTCTAAATATTGGCAGAAATCAGTGGAAGTTGCTGCAAATAAAAATTGAGCAGACTTGGTTGATGTCACATATGTTACTCATCTGCATGCTTGTTACCTCAGACGCTGAGCTATAGAAATCCATCGAGCCTTTACGGAGCAAATCATGTAAATGTTTGACGCATGCATTGCATTTATTATGTTGGACTAGGCCAATTATGTAATTTTGTCCTCACTATAAATGCTAATTGGGCGAATTCGATTAACTACCTTTATGTCACTGGAATATTGTCTGGGTAGGTACGTACGTTATCTAGAAAATATATCGAGCCCCTACAGAATAAATCATGTGAACGTCTGACATATGGGTTGCTGTGTATGACTGTGTATGTATATATTTTACTGTATATGACTGTCCTCAAGTACTATTTAGGCGATTTTTTAGTTTATGTTATGTTAGTAGTGTTTTGAATTGTTGCGTACAAACGACATCTGATTAATATATCGAGCGCTTGTTCAGTGAATTATACTTTGTTTCTTGCCGGCATTGCATGTAGTGTTCATTCGTGCCTAATTTAGTTGACAACTTTTCGTTGCTATTTAACCCTAAATCGGTTGCTCATTTTTTTACCTCATCCGGTTGTTTGTTAACATTTTGTAAACAGAAAATTTTACCTCATATTGAGCTAATTTTCAAACGGAAAGAAAGTTAAGATGAGTGCAGTTATCTCTTTATAATCTTCTCCTCAAATCAGGGTATTTTTCGCCATTTTTTCTTGTTTGAATTCTTTACAGTCAATTCACTTTGCATTGCTTGTGCACATGTGATGCAGGATACAGGTAATCATAATATCATATTTGCTGTTTCTACCAAAAATATAATAATTAAGAAATTATTATATGATTAGATGCGCACAACGACTGCGTGGATCCTTGCTGCACATGATGCATCGGCGAGGAACGTTGATTGTAAGAGAACATGAAATGCTTTGTTCTTCTTTGAAATTTTGCACTGCATCAGCCTATACAATGGCTTTGGTAAGTGATTACGTGAGTCGCGAAGGGTTTTGCAAGCTGAATGCGCAACCTCTTTCAAGTCATGCTTTCTTCTTCTTTAGTATAGCCATCTTCCTTCAATGCTTATTCAAACAGTCGATATCAATCATATATCGATAAGGACCATCTAACAGACTTCTACTGATGACATGTGTCTCCACCATTTCGTCCGTTACATCACATAGATCCTTATCTTCCTGAAGTATATAATCTTTTATGAGTTTTTCTGTTTCCATCACAAGGCTCTCCTGAATAAGAGGAGCTCAATCATGTGTGAAACGAAATCTTGTGATAACTGAAATCTTATCTATGATCTTCTGCTGATACCTATTCACGAAACCATGCGATAACCGAAACACGAAGATGATTGGGTGATTATATAGCCCTGATGGCTGTGAGCCAGATCAGATGCAATACAGGTGAATCACATGAATATAGGTACTTGAATATCTGAAGAAATTGCAGTACGATAAACTGTAGTTATATGGTTCTATAGGACAGGAGTGCATAAAACCTCGTCCGCAGAAAAATAGTTTTTGGCTTACATACGAGCTAAATAAAGATGATGTGAAAATAACTTATGCAGAGCTGTACAACAGACATTGTTGTTTATTGTCAAAATGTCAACAGCCAACCGGTTGAGGATCCCTAAGCTCACAGCCGCAACATAAATCCTCCATATCCTCGATGGAAATTAATATAGATTCTTATTGATTTGATGCTGCTATTCATGGACATGAAATATAAAGTCCACAGAATAATTATTCTAGTTATAGTGCTTGCAAGTTGAATTGTTGACAAAATGTATACACCCAACTCTTAGGGTTAATAAACATCAGCAAAACTCTTGAGCCAAGCTGTGATGTTGGTTCTGCAGCCAAAACGTCTTTGAGTCATTATGGCTCATTATCCATCGAAGCTAAACCGGTCTGTTGCTTTTTATTCTATTCAGCATAAATGCGCATGTCCCTATCTGTCAACTGAATACTTCAATTAGCTAGTTACAATTTTTGATATCAACAATAGTGTCTCAATCACAGAATTAGACAGGTCGTCTCTTCCTCTGTTTGACTAGAAGGGAAACATTGGAACATCTAGCGTTAATGAAATGGCACAATCTGCTGACATAATACCATAGCAATCGAACAATGAGCAGCCAGTTCAACATTAAACACGCCAATTTCTGCAAAGTTTCAGTGACTGTTATCAACCGGATCACACAGCAAGGAGACACAGTCGATGTCAAGTTCTTCAGGGAAGTTTGTGAACGTTTTTTCGTGCGCCTGCGAACTTTTTTATAAGGATCGGAGGGCCCAACATTATCGAGAAAATTTTTACGCAATGATCTGAATTCTTCGAATCTGAAGGAATCGTGGCGATCGGAGCATTTTCAAGGAATTCAGAGCAATCCGCAAGCGACGCACGACCATTTTCCTATCTCTGCAAGGTATTAAAAATTTCTTTTCACCCACTTAATAAGTTCCTGCATGTGCCATTGTTTTGAATCAGTTTGCACTTCTAGCAAAGTGATGCCGTTAAACAATTTAATTCTGTGGTCTCAATACATATCAAATCGAAGCGTGGAGATCTATTCAGGAACTCATGCGATCTTATTGTTATCGAGAAGCGAGAATAAGTGTCCATGATCGCATGTTGATTGAAAGTCAATTCTCGATTTCATAGTTTGTCGCAGTTTGTTGAATCATTCAAGTCATTCCATTTCAATATACCGAAGACGAAGAGGACTCATGAAGAGTGTAAGAAGGCGGTATGTCTTTGGAGGCAAATCTGACCGTGATGAACCGATAAGAGACTCTCTTACATTTGATTAAACAATATGTCATTCATGATTATATGATCGAGGATGATAGACTGCCATCTGGCTTATGCAAAACTGATCTGAACCTGTTGCATGAATGCAAGAATGGAGTCTATCGAAGAAAGCTCAGTCATTTGAACAATATGCAAAATGCGTTACACCACATGGATGCGAAAATGGTCAGTGCCAAGTTTGTAATATTACAAGAAGCTCTCCTTCCTCGGGGAATATGCCGGCAAAACTTTCCGGATTCTTCATCATAAGGTGCACAAATGTCATTACAGCCGACCAGCATCAAGCCTCTTGAAGGTTCACCACCATTAATCACAGTAGACATGTTAAGCTTAGCAATCAACGCGATGAAAAAGAACAAGGCGGCAGTATCTTCAGGCCTCGTGCTGGAGACAAAACCAGCTGCTGGCACTGTAAGTTAGCTGAGCCATGTAAGTTATCACGAAACTCATTAACACAATTGTCCATGAAACTCAAGTCCCTCAGGAATGGTATCTCTCGAGCATTCAGAATTGTTTTGAATGAGATGGAGACTCTCTTGACTGTGGAAGAAAACGTTATTGGAGTCAGATAAAGCTGGACAGTGTGCTAAAGATAACTTCGCGCGTTCTGGAGAGATTTATCAGGGAGCAAGTGTTGATTGACCCTATGCCATTCGATTTCTTGCCTGGACAAAGCAAGGCTGATGCCATTTTCATCTGTCGTTTGACAGTTGCACGAGAAGTACTTCAGCAAGAAGAAGGACATCTACACGTACTTTGCGTTCGTCGACATGCAGAAGGCATTTGACAAAGCAACCAGGGAAGAAGCAATGTACGCAATACCAGGTCGACGGTGAGAGTTGAATCTCAATGCAATGAGGAATTCGTTGCGGAAGTCGACCTGCATCAAGGTCCTCTGCATAGTCCAGCACTCTCTTCATATTGGTAATGGAGGCCATATCAGAGAATATACGGATCGATTGCCCTTGGGAGCTGCTCTATGAAGATGACAGTCATAATCGCAGACTCGCTCGATTGGATCTCTGGAAGGCCAAATCAAGGGCTTGAAGGTCAATGTTGAGAAAACGAAAGTTCTCATCAACAAGTCTGACAACGCAGCGCTTCAAGTTGATAAAGCGAATTATCCTTGTGGAGTATGAAAGAAGTTAGTTGTTAGGAACTCGATCCTTTGCTAGGGCTGCAAGAGCTGGATTCATCACCGCTGCAAGAACCTCTCCATACTGCGTGTTGACCCTGACTTCAGATGCAGAGCAAGCGAAGGGCTCATTTACAGCCAAGATGCTGTGCCTACAACAATCAGCATTGGTGATGATAATGTTGAGGTCGGTGAGTCGTTTTGCTACCTCGGCGACGTGCTTGACCAGTCACGAGGTTGCTTTGGCGCCACAACTTTGAAAGAAATGAAAACTGATAGGATGGATCTGCTTGACAAATTTGAGTGAACGAAGATCAATGACAGAGCTGAGGCGAGGCCTACGAATTCCGGATGTTAGAAGTGTGCTAAGATCAAATCGACTGAGATGATTTGCTCACTTAGAGCGAATGCCTGACTGGCCGTGGCCCAAGAAGATCATATTGAAGGGGAAGTTCCTGGTCCGAACATTCGATGAAGTCAGAAGAAAAACTATATCCACGTGGAGAAAGACCACTGTGACTAACGACTCGACCGCCCAATTGCGCAGGATCAATGAACGTGGCGACACGCAATCCGACCAATGAATCGACACGACATGCTGTCCAACTCCCAAACCTGAGAAACCGAGGACGCTAAATCGGGCAATAAGTAAGTATCAAGCACAAACTTGATTTTGCGTCAAGATTGATTTCTATATTCATTGGTCAATCTTTCCTGATTTTTGGTTGCCATTAAAAAGAATCAGCAGGCCGGATTGGCCCGAAAAGAAAGATCACCACATGCAAGGAGCTCATCCCTAAATTAATGAAAAATAGCATACAATAATTTTTGTAAAGAAAATCTTGCAAGAGCACGCTTCTGAGTAGAAAAAGTAAAATAAAATTCTCCCGCTTGATCAGAGGGATTTTCATGTATTGGAATTCCTCCTACCTGTCCATAGTCACATCTGTATTTGACTTTTTGCATGATTCTGATAAAGTAATCTCCTCATCTTAAATCAAGTCGAAGAAGTGATGAAAGTTAATGGGAAGATTTCTTTGTTTTGTACAGATGGCGATCACCAGCAACTCCTTCAGCAAATCTCAGAACTTTTTTTTGTGTGTTTTCATCTGCTTCCTCGGTACATTGATAAATCAATATTTTGCTAAATATAGATACTTTTCTCTTTTTGAAACTATACATGCACTAAGCAATAAGAAATCATCTGAAGCTCTGATAATTCGCAGTGACATTTTCTTCAGATGATTTAATTGAAAAGAAACTCACTCTTTGAAAATGAGAGCACATGAACTCAAACAGTTTGTAAAGCATCAATCCTATCGATTATTGAAGCTCACTTACTTAGAGAACGATAGGATAACCACGATTCTTTATTTACAGGTGCATCCACAGTTATCATGAGGAATAATTTATTATTAAGGAAATAATTCGCCTTTTATATAATTAACATCAACTTCCCGGGAATATGTGAAGCAGAATTTTATCTGATACAAGATTAAAGATTGATGCATTATGTAAAAAGACAAGAGGCGATGATGCTGGACATTCGAAGACAAATTTGTCTGTAGCATTTCTTGTTTTAGCTGAATTTCCGGAAATTATAATAAAGTCCTATAGCCTGAAAGCCAAAGATGTCATAGGATTTTCTCAGAATTATCCTCACGAAAAAGATAAAATGACAAATAATATACTTGATCCAATTAGTTGTAAAATTTTAGAAGATCGAAAGTAACTGATTCAGTACTGCGAAAGCCGTTCTATTGATTTACTTTCTTCAGTGAACATATAGTCGCCTCCTCAATGCCGTCCAAAATTCGGTCTAGACCTATTCGCATAAGAGAATCTATCTTATGGGTTATAAGTAGCAAATATCATTTGAAACAGACAAGAAATTCGAAACAATTTTGACGATTTCAAAAATAGATATAAGTAATTCTACTTGATATTTGTTTTCCAAATATTTGTGTTCAAACTTGTCTTTTTGAAAAAGGCCGAAACATGGAAAACATCACTCTTACTCTTCGTTTTTCTCTTCTTCCCCAAGTTTGAGGGCTTGAGACTGGGATTGCATCGGTTGTCGGGATGGATACGCCTTCTCCATTCTGCTCAGTCTTGCGTCATTTGAGGGTTCAGATGTAGAAGCTCAAGATCTCTCTTGACACTGTGCCACCATCTCTTCCTCTGTCCACCTCTGATGTTCGCTCCAGCCACTTTATGATTCTCCTTGGCCACTTGCAGACCAGCACCGTTGCAGGTGACCAAACCAGCGCAAGCGATATTGGTGTAGGACCGATTCCAGATCATGCAGGTGGAGCTTGCCTCTCATTTCGCGCATGGAGCGGCGTTCACAAAGTTTGATGGAACGCATCAATCGGATCATAGCGTTCTTATTTCTTGGCAGGCGAGTAAAGTCATCAACTTTTATGAGCCATGTCTCCGACGTTTGCGGTAGGATACTCCTGATGCAGGCATTGTAGAACTGACCCCTGCGCTTCAGCGAGATATTCTTGTTGGCAAGGACAAGCAAAAGGTCGTGGAAATGCTTCCATGAGCTTCTTGCACGAGCTGTTATATAGCCTCACAACAACCTCCGGAATTGCCTAGTCTATCACCCACGAAACAGAAGTCATTATTGTGACGCTAGAGCAAGTGCATTGAAAAATTACATGACATTTGAAAATCTGAGGATTACTTTTGACAGTATCTTTTTGACCGTCGATTCCAAATAATCGAATATTAACTGTACAAGTTCCAACAGTCCCAAATAAGCAAATCGAGGTTTGGACAAGAAATTCGAACGTTCGAACAAGCATCCTAGTTATTCGATGAAAAAATCTTTAGCTATCATCCATTTTATAATCAGGAGAGGAGGATAGCTTTTGATGTTCAACTTATTTTTTTTAAGGAAAATGGTAAGTTAATTTGCGTCAACACGGCAGTGTAGCTGGTCGAAATCCATCGCCCTTTCAATAATTTTAGAGCTTCTCTTCAAAAAAGTAGCTGAACATCAAAAGCCATCCTGCCCTCCAGATTAATCTTAAGCAATTACTTATCCATAATGCGACCTCTGGTGTAAAGAGCGCGTATTGAACTGTGACTTTTTCCCCTAACCGAGGAAGCGGCACTGGATGTATAGACATAACAATAATGGGTGTCACTGTTAGATTTAAATTGTCCCTCAAATCAAGCAGACTCCAAAAGTACGTGCATGTCAATTTTAAGCCCTAGACTTCCGTTCGATGGATTTGTGCCGGTTTGAGTTCGACCATAGAGAGCTGCATAATGTTATCGGGCAACTTTAAATATTCGCGCTAATTTCCATGAGGAAAATCAGTCATTCTCACAGAATTAATTCTGTTGTCATTCTAATTAATGTAACATTGCTATGTTGGAGACAATCAGACACTTTTCAAGATCACCCACCGAGTCAAAGCATCAATGAAATCGATTTAAGATAAGAAGAAATTAATATTCATCCATAAAAGAAATACATGTATTCGTAAATCAACGAACGAAATTAATCAGACACTAGAATTATTATTTGAAAAGAAAGGTTTGATTCACAACTTTCATTCTGACGATAATGCTCTTCTTAAGCTGATATAGGAGAAGTTAAAATATATAACTGAAAGTTTGAAAAGGAAGGAGAGTTTGAGCTTTTGAAAATTTAACATTTTTAGTAAATATTATCTTTCAGCAGTAGTAAACGGAACACGGAAAATCTTCAATAAGATAAGACAGCATGATAAATGCTTCATAATTTCCAATAATTGTCAAATATAACATCAGATGAGATCATTTTGAGTGGAAGACAAATTAAATTTGCCAATTCTTTAGCATACATTGACATGTGAAATTACCCATGATGTGACGCTTAAATTCGCACATTCATAAGAATGCAAAAATGCGAATTTATGCAATGTTTCATGTGGTACTCAAATATACAAAGGGTGACGCTGACAATTCCTCAAGTGTTGTTTGTTCGGAGCTGCATCTCACTTCAGCCTTAGGTGATGTAACGACATGGATAGTTCTTAGTCTGCGGAATTCACACTGACTATCAGCATGTCGCCGATGATTGCACTTGTAGCTCGATAACATGAATACAATGTGGATACAAGTAGTCTCTGTCGTACAGTGGTTAAGAGCTTGGTCAAACGATCTTTTGGCCTAGAGGTGGAGCCCCGAAAGTGTCATTTAAAGTCGGCCGGACTAAAGGCACAACAACACTCCTGTAAAGTCGGACTATTTCAGCACCATCCAAGCCTCAAGTGTGGGGGAGTAGTGACGTTGAGGCCTCATTTATCCGTCCTCCCCTACGAAGAATGGATAATGGACGTAAAACGAAAAAGTAAGAATGCAATACTCTTAGCCCACAGTAAAAAAAGAGATAAATCCACAAGATATGAGAATTTAGTTCATGATTATTTGCAATCCACATTATTTACCTGTGAGATAGCGTTGTCGATACGGGAGGTCAGTCATGATGATAAAGAAAAAGCAGGTTCTCTCTCAATTTGTACGATATTTTATTGAATAAATAAAAGAGCGAGTCAGCCGACGCGTTTCGTCTATACACGGACAGTATCAAGGGTTGAATTGTCGCTGCACAAGTGGGCTTTCATGCATAAATCAGTCAGTGAAAGCAGCTCATCTGATCATCTCATGACGTCTGTTTATTTTTGGCATGAAAATTCAAAAAATCGGATAAAAATACTTGCTCCTGTAGTATTTGTAAAAATATTG
Source organism: Prostheceraeus crozeri (assembly GCA_907163375.1). Lineage (NCBI taxonomy): Eukaryota > Metazoa > Platyhelminthes > Polycladida > Euryleptidae > Prostheceraeus > Prostheceraeus crozeri. The sequence continues at coordinate 555,680 of CAJQUW010006757.1, forward strand.
GCCCAAAGTATAACTGCAAAAGTAAATATGCTACTTATGAATTTTCTTGCAGAATATGTGACCAGAGTTACATAAGTCAAACGTGTCGTCCATTTCAAGTTCGCTACAGAGAACATGCGCGCAGTTTACAGTATGAAGACCAGAAGAGACACATTCGATGAAGGCCCACAGTAATAAAGTGATGACCACCAACAATTTCGACCAAAAAATTATTGATCAACAGCTAACAGCGATTACTACTAGGGTGACTGAATCCCGCTATATTGCGACGAACATGCCAAAAATAAACAGACGTCATGACATGATCAGATGAGCTGCTTTCACTGACTGATTTATGTATGAAAGCCCACTTATCGCACAGCGAACGATAACAAGAGCTCCCGTGCGACAACCAACTAGTGGATTGGTTATCGCACAGCGAGCTTTTTTTGGTTGCTTATTGCACTCCTCCAAATCATGGCTGTATGCAATGTGTAAATGCCATTGTGTAGGAATGGAATGAATCGCGGTGTTTACGTCATCAACACGAGTTGAAAGTGAAGTCTGTTTGCGGATGAGAATGCAAATGTATGAAGTTAAGTCTTGGTCATGTCACACAAACACAGCAAACAAAACATGGATCGGGCGCTTACGATTTTGTGGTAATTAATGTGATTTCTTTTAGTTTGCTCTCTATAGTCGGGATAAAGTTGTTTCAAATGTTTCAATGGTTATCAGCACAAGAAGATATAAAGATTTCAAGATTCTTAATTCATGCGGGAGAATTTTAAAGAAAGTTCTCAGAGTGATGGAAAATATACTTCAGATACAATTGCACATAAATAGGTGAAAAAGTAATTAACACCAAAGGAAACGTGGGAGACTTTCTCGCTCCTCCAAAATTGATCACATAGTGAAGTGGTATAAGTTATTGCTATCGCAGAAGGAAAGCGGTCATCCCTGATGCAACAATGAAGTACAGTAAAAACATGGAACCGACAGAGATTTCTTTAACCGCTAACTGCCTAAATATTGAAAGTATTCTAATTGATGCAAATCGCGAATATCAACCAATGAGTATATGCAAAGTAACGAAGAGCACAATAATCGAGAAAGCAGTACAAAGCAAATTTTTAAACATGAAGTAAGGAAGGATGAAGTTCTGGGAGTGATGAAAACCATAATACATAGAAAACCACACGTAGATAAGTGAGAAGATAGATAACTGACACCAAAGGAAACGTATGAGACTTTATCGCTCCTAGAAAATTGATCACATAGTGGAGTGGAAGAAATTATCGATGTTGTGTAAAGAAAGCGGTCAGCCCTAATGTAGCGATAAAATGGAGCGAAAACATGGAACATGCACACTTCTGTCAAACATTTCTAACTGCTTGCGTCTCACAATCTTTAAATTTCTCAGACTCCAGACTATTAATCATGAAGTGTAGAGATAATAGAAAAGCAAGGAAACTAGACACTTCAATGAAAATCTGAAAGTATTTGATTCTAATCATCTTCTCTCAATTAATTATCCACATGTCGCTGTCACTCATATTAGAGAAATAATTACCCGGGGTTTCTATTCCACAGCGGTATGACGCGTGCTCCTCACAACGCGTTCTATAAAACGTCCCTAAAAAACACTTAGAAATTGCAGTAAAGTCGACTTGTATAGAAAAACAACTGGATATCTACAATAAATTCTACGACCACATGGTAGTGACATACCGAACAAAGCATCTGGAACCTCTATATTATAAAGTATATAAAGTGCTATGACAGAAGAGCAAGTTCAAGCTCTTTACAACTTCGCATTGCTCATCGGAAAGTTGCAATTTCTGAATATAGTGGTGAATCGAACGGTTCAGTTGACTTTGTGTTATGCTTTTGGTGAAACGTCGTGACAGTGGAGGCTCTTGAAGTTATTGATAACAACTCATTTTTGAAATTCTTGGATTAAAAACTGTTTTAACAATACTCGAAAATCGTTGACAGAAATACAGCAGCCAAACGAATACAACTAGAAAATACATAACATAAACTTCAAATCCAAGAGACTGATTGCTCATTAATTACAAGTTTTATCATAAATACTTTGGGATGCATTTAATAATAAAACCACTTAAAAATCTGTGCTATGTCAATTGCTGATTCTAGACAATTAATTAGTCGTTCAAGCGATTAGCTTCTTCTAAACATGATTTGACTCTCATCGAAAATGATAACAGTTGCCGCCTTTGAAATAATTACAATTTGATTACAAATGATTACATTTAAATCTTCAATTATTGCAAACATATCATCAAAGCAAATTCGCCGACAGCCATCATGTAGCAATTTCCTGAAATTCACAGCGCAAGCTTGAACTTTAAGACTATTTTTAAAGTATTGAGTTAAAGGATTGCAGATTTCGAAAATGTCTTTCTAAAGGCAGATTACAGCTGCCATTGGTGATACTCAATCACTTTTAGTCATTCAATTCATTATAATAAAGTCCTATGATAAATTGCCTTGCTCGGGGATTGGTGATATCAAACAAAAGGCAATTAAATTCTACTTAGTTTAACATAACCAAGCTACTAAACCTTTAACAAGCTCATGATGTGGAAGTGTACCATCTGACCTCTTGAACACTTATGCGAGCGAGGTTAATAAGCACATTCACTACTGTATCTGAAACACTCTGCTATGACTGTCGTAGTTTTAACAGTAAAGAACTACTATTAATTACAAGAATATTTCACCTGATGGAGAGTGTCATTAAGCCAACAAAACAATGCTCATCAGAATCACTCGCTATATGAAAGGAAGTCCCCTTTTTGAACATCGATCAAAACAAACACTACATGGATTCTAAGACATATGAAATCATGTTTCCTAATAGTTTCCGATATCAGGTATTCCCGAAGAACACTCACAAACGCACTCGTGAGCCAACAAATGAGCACAGAACCTGACAGAGGTCTGCGTTCGTGACACGAACACGATCATGTTGAGCCTTGTCATACGCGTTCGTGTTTCGACAATTCTACGAGTGTTTTATTTTCGTGCTGTCAAGGATTCCATGCAGATTTTTGAGTCGAGATAATTTGATAACTGGACTTGTTCCAGTTGTAGACAAGCTATCTAAAATCCATTTCATTCCACGATAATGAAGGATTGATAAAATCATTCTTTCATTGCTCCTGCACTGATAGATCGGCTAAGGACGCAATAAAGTTGGCCAAGATAATGGTCAAGCCGAAAGTATTGATCGTCTCCTGTGTGAACCCTCTGGTGAGTCGAACGCGCTGCTCAGCTTGTGAGAACAATTGCCTTTCTTGTCACCCCAGACGCCTTCACTACAAGCGACTGTGCATTTCAGCAATGGGGTTTGTCATAAACATGACAGGATTTCTTTGTCCAGAGCAGCTTGATCAGCAGCTTTCAGATTGGCCACATGTCAACAGCTTTTTCACAGAAATCACTGAACTTATTATCTAATTCAAATTCTTTTTTTGAAATTAATGAAATAATATTGTTTTTCTGTCTTTTAGTCCTTCTACAATTAATTAATTAATTAATTAATTGCATCCAAATATAGTCCGAAGGTCTAGCCTTATCAATTGAAATAGAAAGAAATCCTAAGCAATTTTTTTTGGAAATCAAATGCTTCATCATTTGAAATCTCCTTACAAAATTAATAACTATCAATCTTATTATCGATATCTAGCAAATATCCACGTATCTATCACAGTTCATTATTCAATAGTCCCACAGTTCACAATGGTTCATTCCATATCTCTCTAGTTCTTCTGTATGGTTACTGTTGGCATGTTTGGTTGGTTCCACTCTGTTTTGTTGTTGATGACGATCCTTTTCTGTTGTATACTGTTTCCGAGAATATATATACATATATAGTATACTTTAGCCGAGAAAGTTCGATAACCGCGAGTTATGTCCACATGATGCAATGCGCTTGTTATACATGCTATGTCCCTTTTTAGGCATGAGCTTCTCTTTCCAAAAAGCTGAATTTGATTCATGAGATAGTATTGTGCACATAATTTCAGGAGGAACGCTGTCTCTCCTTTTGCGAACCTTCATATATTGCATTGCTCGGTAGAGATACTATTACTATATAATACTCGTATCATGATCCACTAAAATAATACTTCACCAGGTCATGGGGTTCAGGTCTCGACCCCCTTATGAGCTACCCTCTACGTTGTCCTTGTAGATCGTGTCTCTGGGTGTTTCCACAGTCACTAAGGGTCGGAAGTAACCAACTCAATCAGAGACGAGTGGCGAACGGGTGTAATCATCCTGGATAACCTGATAAACAGTGGAACCCTGATGAAGGAAATGCCATCGAAGCATTTTTTGGTACCCACACTGTCCCCCACAACCTGTGGAGGAACTTGATAAACTTCAGACGAGAGTTAAGTCGTATTATCATGACTGAAACTGCAATACTATGCAATCATGCGAACCAATGTCTAAAGAAACATCTTCGCGGTACGATTCATCGGATTTATGCGCGAGATTGGCAAATCGTACAGACTACTGATATAGAACATTGCCCAATAGGCTAATTAAATTTGATTGATAGCCATTATTATGTATTTGATAGCTTTCAAATTGGTTTATAGCTTGTTTTTGTGGTCTCCGTGTCACAGTGGTTAAGTGCTTGGCCTAGCGATCTTTTGGTGCAGAGGTCGAGCCCCGAAGGTGTAATTGGAAGTCGACAGGAAGGCATCCGGACTAAAAGTACCACAACTCACCATAAGTCTGACTATGTCAGCACCGCCCAAGCCCCAAGTATGGGGAGTAGTGACGTAAAAGCTTCATTTTTTCATAGATTTCAAAATCACAATCTGATTTCACATTATGACTACCACGTTGAATTAAAATGACCCGAACCTTACCTCTCCACCGGTTTCCATCTCATGAGTCAGACCTAGTCAACACCATCGAAACCTCCAGTATATGCATTAGAAACGTTAAATGAGACCAACATCAATTTTGCATATTTTTGGACCGGATCCCGTAGAAGGTTGGCTATCATTCCATTCAAGTCAAACTTTTTCAAACAGGCGTGAAGATCAACATAATCCATTCCAGAAAAAATCAACAGAGATGGGATGCGGCGCCTTTTACCGCCCTCATCAGCAACATCTGCGATGCCCACGTCATGCATCAGACGCCCTCCCCTGCCGCCCACTCAATGTACTTTTAAAGTATTTGATGTGCAGCTTCTCACTGTTTTGTCTAAACTCTCCTCTGGTTTCTACTTTCTTCGTCTTCACAAACTAAAACTCGTCTTCACAAGTTTATGTTTATCTACCATCTTGTTTTGACTAACTGCGAATTGACCTTGAAACCCCCATGGGGAAGTGAAATCTGAGTGAATCAACACGATCTGGATCTGATTTCCTATGCTGATACAATTCATAAACTGCTGTGAAAACGTAGGTGGGGAGGAGATGAAGACGAGATCCACGCACTACACGCCCTCAAACATAAGAAAAACTTGCATTAGAATTAATGGTGAAAAAGTTGACAGCTTGAGAGACGAATGTGATTTGGTAGTGAAAGAATTGAAAATGGAATCATCTGAATGGAAGAGGAGACACTTTCTTGGAATCTGCACTGAAAGTAGTATTCAGTTGTTTCAAAATGGTTGGAATTATGGAAATTCCTGCCATGTCACTCTCCACAAACCGCATCCACGTTCACACGACTTAAGATAGCCAAGAGGCCATCCAATGTTTTGGACTACCGGGTTGCGGCACTGTATTGCTCCGCATTCCAGCGCGCTTCTGATATCAAATTTCTTTCATTTCACTTCAAACCCGATCGGGATTCCCAATCATGTTATCAACAATTTCGACAATTATAATCGTACAGGCTCCACCGATTTTCAATGCATCCTATCCAGAATCGTGAAAAGCAAACGACTGGATGTCCGAAGTTAGAGTTTAATGTTTAACCATTGATGACAAAAAATGTGAGCTTCTACATTAGCGTACCGGTATTCCTATCTTCAGACGTAAAAGTGTATGTGCAAGTACAAGTACATGAGCAGATATGCCGTTTTATGAGAAAACTTTGTCCTATGTATCAATATCATTGCTTTTTCTCAGCATTTTTCAGTTCGTGTTTTTTTCAATGAAAAAAATGCGATGAAAAATTTCAATTGAAAATTTTCAAAGTTTTCATCTTGCCAACAACAGCAAAAACTCCAGATAATTCCTACAATAGTAGTATCTGGCAAACTGCATTATCATAAAAGAGAATGGAAAAAATTTACATATCACTATGTGTCTTAATCAGTGCATTCGAAGTTTTGAGAGAGTGGGGTTTTGGGTCACAACTGTTGAGCTGAACTGAACTAAGACTTTGCCGTTCATGAACTGATGCTCCTCAAGTTCCTACATTTCCTCAGGGGAAAAGTGTTCTCATATTTTCTCTCTTTGTTATTCGGTCAATGTCTGAGATGAGATTGAAGACAGAAAAATTGTCGTCGCCGCTATAGTTGATACGAGGGAATGGGTTAAGAAATTCATGGGGATCAAAGCTTCTGGCAAGCGTGCTGTAGATTTCAAATAAAGACTTTTGCCAAACGTGGTAGATGAGGATCGGATTCCGAGAACTAATAATGCTCAAGAGCTGATCAAGCGTCCAACCCAGCATCTTCTGGACCACAAGAACGAGATAAGAGATGAGTGAGTGAAGACATAAAGTAAAGAATGGCATCACTACATTCTCATTGACATTTTTTAAGTTCAAATTTACACTTTGATGTCCTGACCCGTAGACCTAAGAGCGCTGTAAAACATGAGACCATAGACTTCACGTATGTCACATCAATGAACAATTCATAAAAAATATTCATTCGACGTGCTATATAATAATCCTTTGTAATGAAAATGTAGGCGGTTTTTCGTGCTTTTGTTAAATCCAATATGGTATGTGAGCAATATTGCAGTTGGGATATGTCGAGACAATAGATCTCCTCTATCAGAGTATGTCGTCAAATTCCCATGATTGATGCATAGCTAGAGAAACGAACGCTGATCATAGCCAGACCCTACCAAATATTTCTCACCAACCAGGTGAATTTTTTTCTGGTAACCAGCCAGAAACCAAGATAATGATCTCTATTAGAATATGTCGTCAAATTTCCATGGTAAGCACGTATAAAATCAAGCAGCAAAGTTTCTCAAAGATGCTTGGTAGAGTCTGACTATGAGTCTGTCATTTTTCTGCAATCATCAGCTAGTATGAGAATTTGACATATTCTCTCGAAAGATACAATTCCCTCTTGATTTCTGGCTGGTTAGCAGCCAGCCATGATTTTCATTGCTGACAACCATCGATTTTCGCATGAAACCAGTAAATGGAAGCTATTTTTCAGGACCAGCCTGCGCCCGTATCTGTTCAATGATATCAGACAAAGAACCGGCCCACGAGCTACCTGACCCGCTTAAGGGGCTTTCACAATAGTCGTGCGACAGATGCGACCTTGCGACCGTGCGCTCAGAAGCGATCCAATGTCAGTCTCACAAATAGTCGCAGTGAAAAATCTAGTCGCACAACAGTCGTATGCTCGAAGGAGACTGTTGTACGATCAGTCGTGCGACCTCTCGCATGGTCGTACGATAGTTGCACGACCTAGCAATTGCATTGTTCGATGGCTGAGTCAATCGTACAACCGATCGCAAGACTATGTGACTGTTGCACGAGCAGTCGCCACCTTGACATCGTCAATCGGTAGCCTAGACTCTTGACTGCTACAGTGTTGTACGCTATCATGTTTAAAAAAATTATCATGTTTAATTTTTCTATATATCAGACTTTGTTTTTTCTAACAGGGTGGACAGAAAACTAGCTGTTTTAAAACCGCACCTCCTATTAAGTAAATTTTACTACTACTACTCATATTACTACGGGTACTTTTTCATGATGCAGGCCTAATATGATGCATGCCTGATTACTGCACACGCTCAACCTAACACATGAGTCCTGGAGGAATGCCAGCAAACGCTAGACTAGTGTTGAAGACGTTAAAGTCATCCCTATACGTAGAAATTAAAAGTCATGCGGCGGCAATGCCGTAGCTTGTAATGGAAATTTTCTAAAAGCCATAATTACGCTATCCGTGACAATTGTCATGGGGTGCCCAGTAAAAGGGTTAATGATTTCAAGAGTTTAGCCTACCGTAGACTAACTTAGTAGACTACTTCAGCTTCCTCTAATGAATGAAATAAACTTCCCTGACTTTTTTCGTATAGCCTATGGCCCTCTTTAGCCTGTTAGTGACATAAAAGCAAAATAAATAATCCGATAGAACTTATTTTAAAAGACAACAAGACACAATCAGCTACAGAAGATAGCATCATATAATACTTGCAAACACAAGGAGCTTATATCATCTTGTCCTGCTAGGGTAGCTTTCCCACATCACTGTTGTAGTAGTCCTTCAAGTACAGTCGGAGTCTCTTGCCCTCTCGATTGGCTTGGTTAGCGCCACCAACATGTGCAATGTCGTGTAATTGTGTCTCTCGCCAAGCACCAGGGATGAAGCTGCCGTCACCAACAGGTTGGTCCAGGTCACCGGTCTGCAAAGAACGATGCTGCAGTCGCATCAAGTTGTGTAGGCACATGGCTGCCATGACTATGACCTTGACTCTGATCGGATCTTGCTGCATGGTGGTCAGCAAGCATCTCCAGCGATGTGCAAGTATACCAAAGCTGTTCTCCACCACACGGCGGGCACGGGATAGGCGATAGTTGAATATCCGCTGTTGGTCCCTCATCTGGCGCTGGGAGAAGGGTTTCATCATCCACGAACGCAAGGGAAAGGCGTCATCTCCGACCACGAAGTATGGTGTTGGCCTGTCATCATGTGGTAGAGGCTCGGGATCTGGCAAGCGCAAAGTTCCCTCTTCCAGCTTTCTTCTCAGTTGTCCGTTGTTGAAGATTTGCGCATCTGAAGAAGAACCTTGGCATCCCACGTCTGCCCAGATGAACTTGTAGTCAGCATCCACCAAACCTAGAAGGATAATACTGAAGAAGCCCTTGTAATTGTGATAGAGAGTACCAGACTTCCTGGGAGATCTTATGGCCACGTGCTTGCCATCCAGAGCTCCGCAGGTATGGTGAAAATTCCATTTCTCACTGAACTTCTATGCAATGTCTCTTCAGTCATCAGGGTTCCTAGGGAAGGCAAACACCTGATCTTCGTACTCGTCAACTATGGCCTGACAGACCTCCGAAATGAACAGTGCTATACTGCTGTGGGCAACACGGAACGAATACTGGAGTGTCTTGTAGCTTGCACCAGTAGCCATGTATCTAAGAGTGATAGCTAACTTCAGACCTTCTCGATTCTTGAGGATATGCGCGTCAGTATCTCGTAGAACATCTCCGGAGGCATTCTCAAGTAGTTGACGAAGTCCTCTGGGGATTGCAGCTCTAATTCTGCCATCAGAGTGTGGTACTGGCCAAACCCCTCACGCTTCGCAATCCAAGGCTTGACCCACCAACGTCTTCTGCGTCTTCTATTACGTCGTCGAAGTCGAATAAGAAGCACCAACGCAGCAATGTCTCTATCAGATGAGCGCAGCACGTCACGGGGGCGAACAGAGGACATGATACAATGATATGAAGCTGATAGCACATGTGCGGCATATATATTGGCGTGAAGTCGTGAGACCAGTCTCACGTGTACAAGAGACTGTTGCACAATGGTCTCATAGTCGTACGATGGTCGCATCAAAGCATACTTTTGGAAGGAAAGCAAACAAGTAGTCGCAAGATGGTCGTGCGACTTCTGATACTGTTGCACGACTATACGCGACCGTTGCACGAGCGATCGCGCGAGCTAGAATCCCGAAAGTGGTCGCGCCTGAATTTTGTGCATGCACAAAATTCAGATGCGACTACAGGAGACCATGAGAAGTCGTGCGACAGCAAGAGACTGGTCGTGCGATAGATGCGATCGATCTTACGACCATGATCGTAAGAAGTCGTAAAGAGGTCGCACGACTATTGTGAAAGCCCCTTTACACGTCTGCATGGGCCGACGTCAATGCTTCTTTTGGCCATGCTGATACCTACTTTGTTTTCCAATTGACTTCTGCTCAAATCCTGGCCAGACGTATTATGGCTCGGAAGATCGGGTGTTGAAGATCATTTGGACTTAATTAGTATTAAATATATGCTAATCATGATAATAATTCATCTTTCGTCGTGAAAAGTTACGGATTGGTGCATGTAGCAGATGTCTTAGTACGTCTTCCTATGTCCACTAAGCTCAAATACTTTAAAAAATCGTGTTCTACTTATTTCTGACGATAAATATGAACAGACTGAACACATATTGCAAAAAATAATGTTGCCGTCATCTTAGATTTCAGACCGATTTGTTCGTGAGACCGAAATCGCTGAATCCGGAGAAAACATTAACTTCAGGTGCAATTCGTGATTCAATTTAACAAACAGAGAGTCTACTGCATCAAAAGAAAATTTCAATTCTTGTAACTGTTATGGTCGCATCTTTTTGTAATTCTCACAATTCGTTTGCTGCTTGCGAAATTCAGATCAACCATGGGCAACATGATTGACTGATTCATCTAAGTTTTAAGAGAATGAACACGCAGTGTCTTGATTGTGAGTGACTGATGAAACTGTTATTGTAGACCTATTCCACTGTCGATTACTTGTCGACTAGGTACATGTTCAGGATAATGTGCGTGTTGATGATAACTTGAATAAAATTTCAATGGAAAACTAACAGAAGAGAGTAGGGAGATGCATTTGCTTTAAACTAAATATGATGCTGGACTAAGGCTGAAGAATCAATGGATAGTAATTCCAGTTGAGATAACAGTATGCTATATTGCTTCCGGAAAACTCTCCAACTGTTTCAGACGATGTTATTATTTGGCAAACGTTTCAGTGGCTTACAGCTCACCTTGGTCACTGCCAGACAAGATAATACCTCTATTATTATCTTGTCTGGCAGTGACCAAGGTGAGCTGTAAGCCACTGAAACGTTTGCCAAATAATAACATCGTCTGAAACAGTTGGAGAGTTTTCCGGAAGCAATATAGTATACTAGTACCAGGCTGAAGAAGGCTTTAAAATTGATGGTTTTGCGTCACTAATCCACCGTACTGGGGGCTAGGACGGTGCTGACACAGTCAGACATTTATATGGAGCGTTGTGATCTTCTAGTCCGGATGCCCTTCCTGACGACTTCCGATGACACTTTCGGGGCTCGATCTCAGGACCAAAAGATTGCTAGGCCAAGCACGTAACCAGTGTGCCACGGAGACACATTAGAAATCGATTAGAGATAACCGAAGTAAGCTTGCATTTACCCGGCGCTGTGGCGCTGTGATAGTGTTAGCTCTGCTTTCTCTGGAGACCTGGGTTTCAAACCTTAGTCGGGTCAAATTTCGGACCTCTAAATAGGCATATTCCGCATTCTTGCTAAGCACTAACTTAATGGGCTTCCGAGTACAAACAAAAATTATTTATATTGTGGTCTCCGTGGCGAAGTTGTCAAGCGTTTGGTCTAGTGATCTTTTGGTCCATAGGTCAAGCCCCGAAAGTGTCATTGGACGTCGGCAGGAAGGGCATCAGGACTAAAAGATCACAACACTCCATATTAGAGTCGAAAAACTGCACTTTATTCAACTTTGCGTTCCTCGGTCATGATGAATTGAGTGATCATCCATTTCTTCATCGATATTTGCCATCAAGAACAAGTCATCAAAACATTAGCAGCAGCTGTTGACACATCTCGTCGCAATTCAATCCATGAAATTCGATATTGACCCCTACTGAACATCCACATGTCAACACCAGATCTACCCCTCATCCCACACAAACCGGAAGTGTCTTTAATTCCGATTTCACCCCAAATGAACGCCAGAAGTCCCCTTGAACGCTGAACAAACAATCAGACCTCGAGCAACTTCACCATTAGAAAACGCCCCTCAAGATCCGACGAGATGTCTAACACCACCGGATGTGTCTCATGCTCAGTGAGAGAAGGAAATAAGCATTTTCAAGTTAAATTTGTGTATAAGTGAATGAGTAATGAATACGACATTATTCGTCATATTAGAGACTGGACTGAATAATCATTCTTCATATTAGAAACTGGACTGAACAGCAGTGGCATTCCTAAAACGTCAATGTCTCAACCATTCCAAGATTCCTTTCTGCGATAGGCTAGTCATATCAGATTATTAACTTTTGCGAGTTAATGGTCAGTAGCGTTGGTTGGGACCTCCGATGACGGTCATTCTCGAGCCTTGGAGAATGCACACTTGTTACGTCACTGGAGAGGTCACTTTGCCAATTCAGCTGGTCTACCACTTAACTGGATCATGTATTACAAGGGTGTATTGTGATTCAACTGATGTCTTCAATTTCTTTCGACTCGTCTGTTTTAAGTACGAGGATTACTATACTAAGTGCCTAATTGGTCTACAGGAGCATTTCTGAGTTTTCCCTGTATCTTCCATTTTTTCTGGACAAATGTAGGCCTACCACATGCCGAATGTGCCCATAAACAAATACCTATTAAACAGCGTCTCCCGAAAGTCGCGTGAAACTTCAGAAGGCTGCCAATTGCTTCAAATCTAATCATTTACAAATGACATCTTCCTGAAAGTGCACCTAATTCGGAGAATGTATACTACTACACTGTAGATGAAGATGTTAAATCATAGCTCTTAAATTTGTATGATAGTATCACAAATTGATTTTCCTGTCCATTCTGTTTTGTTTTAACATATCGCAGGGGTCTTCAAGGCTTCATGCTGTGTCCCTTACTCTACAGCTCATTCCGTCCCATGAATGGCTCATTCTTTCGATGTACATTTTGTTATTTCTTTATCAATCATCAGTAGGCTGTATCGTGAATATCATGAAATCGGACGTGAATGCAGGATTTCGTATAACTGAGAAAACAGCCCGGCAAGTGACCCTTGAAGTCGCACATCGGCAATAATGGCACCGATTGTTGCAAAACCACCTGCAATTCAGCAGATTGTCGATTGGACTGTCGAGTTGTGGGGAAGTTGGTACAGCTTAAAAGCTTTCGGGCACGTCTCAAGTGCTATCAGATGGCATTCACCAGAATTGGACTAAGTGAACTCCGACAATAATAAAGAGGCCAAGCGAATCAATTTTTAAGAAAATTGCCCATCAATTCACAGCGTTTCGTTCTCATATTGGTTAATCCGTGCATTAGAACATAACGTGACTTAGGCCGTCGGCCTATATAGTAAGTCATAGCATCTCATTCCCCAAATCATGATTATAACGCAAACTATCATCAGCCAACGTCATCTAAGGTAGCTAAAAGCTTGTTACAATAATGTAGACCGTACGTCTGAAGCGGGTAGAAAATATCTCTTGGTTCAGAGAAAGCTCATAATACGAAAGGGTGTCTTAATAGAGGGAAATGTCCTAGTAGATTTCGACAATATTTAGTCTGTCGCAATAGAGCAAAAATACTGCAGATTTGTGTTTATTACAGGATAAACTTAATTTCCACTTTTGCTCAGACATTTTGAAAACTTGTCTGATTGCGTGAGATGGTGGAATCGATGAAAGGGGCCCGGTAACAACCATAAACAATCAGTATGTGCTCATGCCTTCATGACTTTTGAGCAAGCATCCATGCACCATCTTCTAAAATCCTAATTACAAAAAGTTGACGGACATCTTCGAAAGTCAACACAAATTTTTCAAAATGGCGCCCAAAATGGCATTTTCAGAATAATTTGTGTCTCATCTTCTTTAGGTTTTCTGACGTCCGGCAGTGGTTTCTGCACTCACACATTCTCCTCTACTACCTTGCTACGTATTTCAGCAACACGTCAAGTAAATTCCATCAAAGTTTTTAAATTATGAAATTCAAAACATGACCGAAAAATGGACTAGGCATTCCACCCCTCTAGATGCATTCTTTTGAATTGATCATCAGATCCTTGCTGATCCTTGCTTTCATCGATTTCTCTATGGCCTTCGGTAACATTCGGCAAGACACCATATGGGCGGTGCTGAAATCATGCGGAGTGGATGCTAAGATTATTCACATTTTGAAGAGCATGTACTACAGTGCCCAGGCTGTAGTAAGACTCGGAAATGAAACTGATGACTGGTTCAGACTGATTCCAGACAGGGCGATCTCCTGTGACCTGTTATTTTGTTTACCTGGAACCTGTTATAACAATGCAGCAGGTTTGTCAATTCAGGGACGGCCTATCAACAACCCAAGCCTTGCCGATGACATAACACTTTCGGATGAAAGTTGGTGAGAACTGGAGAATAGCCTAAACTTCGTTTCTCTAGATGCAGGAAGATGTGGCCGTAAAATCAATGCCGATAAATCGGAGGGATTAGTGATAGTAGAGACAAGTCAAAACTCAGAGCTTTCGACCAACAGCAGTGCAATCGAAAAAGTTCACAAGTTCACATATCTTGGAATCACAATAAATGGCGAGGGAAGAGCAATGAAATTCGTCAGCTAATTGGCATGGCATTCAGGACGTTATCAGGTTTTGAAAAAATATGGAGGAGTCACGTGATTAGTACAAGAATTAAAATCAGGGCATTTGAACGGACGGTATGAACGAACGGTTGAACGATATTTTCTTAAATTTCTGATGTATGAATTATCTATCGGCATGTCTGAGAAGTCGATGAACGGTGATCGGAACGAACGGCCTTTTGCTTGACTGAACGTGATTGAACGGTAATTTAACCCAAAAAACGGTATAAGAAATAATGGCAGAAAATCCTTGATACAATCTAAAATTGCTTATTTACGCACTCTTGCTTCAATAATGCAGTATTTTGAAATTTGAAAATATTTAAATGCTAATTTGGGCATGGGTCACCAGCGACCCATTGGGCTTTCGTGGTAGGGAAGCCTCGGAAATTTCGATAAAAGAAAAATCTATCGATGCTCTTCGATAGACATTTCGTGAATAAAATGACAAGAGACTTGCTATTACACAATGCTTCCACCTCTTGTTATTGACTTAGTACTCTGAAAATGCATGCACTACTCACAAACTACTCAAAAATCTACGCATATCACCATCAATACGATTTAGCAGTGGTGAAAACTGAAGAAGCTTCACTTCCTTCCATGAAGCAACTTAATTTGTCATGATGCGCACCAAATTATCATTTCATTCATCACTTGATCAAAAACATTGAATAGTTTGAATTCAAAAGCTGTGATGAAGTAGGCCTACTTGCACTGTGTCAATCTGAACTTTACTTTTTAAAAATAGTATGCATTATGTTGCCCTTGCATCAAGTAAAGTAACAAGCTGAACGCTGCAGGCATCTCGATTTTTGCGGGCAGCGGGCATTCGCCCGCGGTCACGGGCATGTACAATAGTGGCTTAATCTGCGAATTCATATCCGGTCAGTGGATATGCAGGTAGGAATTCATGGCGGCATACATGACGTCGGCCTAATGTATGCAGGCTAAGCTCAATATACAATTGAATCTAGTCACGTATTCTTTAGTTACTATTTCTGAAGACTAGACCTAGTCCTATGCTAGCTGGCATGTTCCAAGCTTTGTGTAGGCGAAGTGTCAAATGGATGAACATCGACCCATCATCAACTTACAACTTCGTGCAGCGTGATGCTGCTAAAGCGTGTTGTAGGCTAATCATCACGACAGAAGGATTTTGACTTCCACTATGGATTTTGATATTCTCTAGTTTAACTGGATTTGATACAAAAGATGTGTGTGACGTTTGATGGCAACTTATGTTTCGCATTGTCATTGCGGGGCAATACCGACAACGAATTTTCCGATAGTGCAGCTTGTATCAAAATTGAAAATTGTTTTGACTTAAAAAGAGCGATTGAACGGGTGTTTTATGCCATGAACGATCGGAACGAGGGTGATAGCTCATTTGAGAGGTGAACGAACGATCGGTTCTGAAATGCTAATGACCGGAAAGGATAAGTGGCTTCTCGATGCCTTTGAGATGCGGTGCTTCCGAAAGATTTTAGGTGTTAGATGATTGCACCGCACCACGAATTATGAAGTCCTGAGAAGAGTACAGCCAAAGTTACGGTTAGTGTAGATGATCAATAAGAGAAAAATGAGTCTGTTCGGCTATATCTGCGGCATGAAAAATCATTGCCTTGTGAAGACCGTGCTGTTTGGTATCGCGAATGCTAACAGTCGTAGAGCTATGATGTGGTAGACAGACAGCAACAAAGGTTGGTGTTAAGCCGACCTACACGTGATAGCTAGGATGACAGAAGAGACTGGCAGAAAATAACCGAACGCGTAATTGAGGACGCCAACTAATGATTTGACCTCCTTGCAATCAAAAAAAGTAAGTAAAAGGATTTAAGGGACCAACAGTCTGTTTAGTTAGTAGTTCTAACCAGTGCATTATAACCTATTGGTGTAAATGAACGAGTTTCTTAGTCGCTACCTAGTAAGCGAAGAAGCCTAGCAAGCGGGATTTCCTAGTAACTGCCACTGAAATGAACTAATATTTTTCTGTTCATGAAACTGATGAACGAATTGAACTGATGCTTCTCAGTCTTGCATTTACTATGGGGGAAATTAATTTCTCAAATCGCTATTCGCTGCTCTTACATAGACAGTCGTTTAGACCAACTTTCTCTCAGACAAATTCGTTCTGTTGTTTCAGTTCGTGAACATATCATACACCGAGCAATAATATTGTTTTCCTTTAAAAGATCACCTAAACATGAACATACTGATGTCTAAACGGTTGTCTAAACGATGTCTTTGTTAAGTCTACGATTTAAATCCGAAGTTGTTGCAATGAAACTGCTCCTGACATTGTCTGACATAATACAAGTTGTCCGCTGAATCCTGCGATGCTTCCTCTGAATGTTATTCAGCTGCAGAGTTAATGACTTCAATTACTTCTTATTAGCATTTTATAACGAGTTAGGGCCAGAAAATTAGCTCGTTATACCCGGAGTGCTCCTTATAACCGTTCTCACAATAACAGAGGCTGATTACCTATATACTGCATATAAATTTTGTTGTGACTTTGCGTCGTGCGTTCTTGTTATAAGTGAGCTCACCATAGGTGGATTACACCGTAATCTAAGCCATGATTCACATGCGAAGTGCTTAATTTCCATCCATCAAAAACGCATTCAGAGTTTCTTCACCATTCTCAAAACCCACGAATAATTGTGACGCTCATTCAATTATCTTTGACCTTGATGTTCTTAGCTTTAGAATTCATTTATAATTATAAACTACGAATTCAACAAATATTTTAGGACAAATTTAGATGAGAAGAATTAAATGACGAAAACTTTCCAAAGTTTCTAATCTCGTCCATTCTATCAACATTTCCATCTCCCAGAACAAAGAAAATGAGATAGTCGAACAAGGAAATAGTTTGTGGTTGAATGAATCAAACCGCAATCCCCATGGAGACCTATTTTTCTTATCTGTCCATCTAACTCAATTAAATTCAGATATAAACTTCACTTTCAATAGAACTTTGTCCTAAGCATAGTGTCAAGAAAACTGATACATTTTCATGTTCAAAGTAGTTAATGACTCAAATCAATTCACAAATTTTCTCAACTTAATAATGGAGTTCTAACAGAAATGAAAACAGGCCCAAATAGGATCTATTGTCAACTCCAATTTCTATTTTAAATTTTGTATGACTAATGGAAAAAATGCTACTTAAATGCATTCTCTTTATGATTTCTCAGCAGTCTGGAATAGTCTGGATTACTCATAAGAAAAGATTGACCAGTCAATAATTTATTTTGAATATATTTCTTATGAAGTGCTATTCAGTTGCTGACGATGGTCACCTGTAGAGGCTGAAAGGCATCGCACGTGTTGGAAAAAAGCAAGCATCAAGTCAAGAACTTCTCTCATCTTATAAAAGAAAATATTAGTTAAGAGCAAAATTACTTATGGTGAAAATGTTACAGCACACTCCACTTCATCGGGACAGTCACTTTAATGGGTCAAATGCCTGTTACCGCTTCTAAATGCGATTTCATCAAGTAAAAATATTCGGCTAATCGGGAAATGAAGGGATCTCCGTTTTACCGAGACAAATAGGATCAGCAACACTAAACACCTCATATAATCAGTCAATTGCTAGCCCTAATCGTGGGATTAAGAGACCGGTGTGCGACTAACATTCGGGGATTCTGCAGCAATCAGAAGGATTTAAGCTGCATTAAGGCAACCAATAAGATTCTTCTGCGTTCTGTCCCAGGCAACGGCAGAAGGAACACACAGAAAACGATAATGAAGTGAAACCCTTTATCAAGGCCTTTGAGCTGCCGTCGGCAGCTGTCGTCAGGCGAATGAATCAGTTCGAGCATTGAGCATGTGAGCTAGAAGGGTTGGCAGTACCTATATGCAGTGAATGACATTTTGTAAATGAGTTCATTGAAGCTGCAGTGGTGACAATCCAGTGGTCCAAATCCCTTACGGATTTCAAGTGACGAAAATGTGGTCATGAGCCCGCCAATCTCAAGTATCACATAAATTTGATTGAACGCGAGATCGAGCAGCCACTTTTCTTACCTCGAAGACGTACTAGACAAGGATGGTGGCGTCGAGCCACCAGTAACACTGATTCAAAGAACGTTTTTTAGCTTTTTCAATATCAACAGCACCGTCGCTGAAAGGGAACGTGCACGTAGCATGTGTCAGACAACGTATGACCTACTGGTGTGGGCCCTGCGTGCTGAACATTAGGTGTCTTAGAAGAACAGAGATGAGAATGGTGAGATGGATGTGCAGAAGATCAATTCCATCACGGGACGTCATTCGCCGGAGCATGCTGTCAGAAGAGAAGATCAGGATTGGCTTCGACATGTTATGAACTTAGAAAATGAAGGCAAACGCTCCAGAAACCGCCTTAAGAAGACCTGTACGGGCACCTAATGTAGCGGCAGACATCAAAGCCTTGCACCTACAATAAAATGAAGGAAAAGATAAGGAAAAGTGGAGAGTACGCCGATTATACATCAACAGACGATCGTTCAACCCAAAGATTGGAAGAAGAGAACGTTAAGGGGAAAATAATTAAGTGGAAAGTGCGTGTAGAGCCAAACACTTTTGGTCAAATTAAGTTGTTTTGTTTTTATCAGGAAGAGCTTGAAAAACGAGGATAACGAAGCCAATTATGAGACAGATATTCTGGTGGTACTACTAAATTAATAATAAACAATGCGATAATGCACACTAACAATAAAAACTGCATGCTAGTATATTCGAAATTGCGATTTTATACCAAAATAAGTAAGAATCAGAATGCTTCAGATTTTTGTAATCAAAACATTTAGACATGGAAATTTCATCAATCTCGCAAGTGCTCACTAACTCTTCTAATTGTAGAATCAGTAAGTTCTGCATAATCACTTGCTCAAACAGCAACAACGATGTTCCCATAAATGTTTAAAGCTTTCACGTCATGTAAAGTCGATCCGTACACTTTAACGTGCAGAAATGTGGGCTGGTGTGAAACAATGAATTTGCGCCAATGTTGCATAATTAGAGTTGACTCTTACGAAACAGCAAGTCTTAATTTAGTCTTAATCCTAGATTTAACATCTGTGATCTAGAGAGAGGTTTCATGTGATTTAAGATTTAGGAACAAATCTCTCCAATGTTACCATCAGCTAAGATTGAACGTTCCAACATTGTGAAAAAGAAATAAATCAAAATCTGAAGAAACTAAGTGAAGAACATCTATTGTATGTAAACGTTGAACACCTGGTGAAAGCAAATTATTTTCATAATGAATGTTATCTCTAAATTGTGCGATTAGGAGAATATAATCGTTGATCACGCGTTTAGTTTGCATTATAAGATAGATTGGACACACATTATGTCCAAATTTACGCTAACACATACTTATCTTCCGGACTTCAGCTACTCTAATCAGAATTCCAAGACAAGTCAACTAGAAAGTTAGGCAAGCGCTCGATCCACACGCCCTGTACGACACATATGGGCTACTGTTCTGCACAGCACATAGGAATGCATGACTTTTCGTGAAGAGACAGTCAGCTGCTCTGTCAAACCAATTACAGATTTTGATAGATGTCAAGCTGAAATCATCCTCTATCATCCTCGCAGAGGCATAACGTCACTACTCCCCGCATTGGGGGCGTTATCTGGAACGTTGTGATCTTCTAACCCGGATACCCTTCCTGCCGACTTCCAGTGACACTTTCGAGGTTCAGCCTCGAAACAAGCACTTAACCACTGTGCCATGGAGACCACGTCCCCGCAGTTTGCGCGACAAGCGCATGACAGTAGGTTATGATGTGATAATATATTAATTGTCAGTGTCAATCTAACATCAGTTGGCTAGATGACCGTGCCCAGAGAGCCAGGGTGGTCTTAGGTTCTCATTCCACGAGGAGCGCAACTTTGATTATTCAGTTCAGTCATTGTAAAATGCAAGAATGGTGTCAATATTACTTTTTCATATTCATGTTCTCTTTCTGTGCACCCAAGTTAAACCGGAATCTTCATGTTCCTGTCTGATGTACAAACATCTTTCATTCTCGCCCGCCATCATATTCTGAACAGAAAAACTAGGAATTTGGTGACTATTGGAGATTAAAGCATTTTTCAACATTCTCCATAGCTTTTAGTAATGCTTTAATAAATCACGGTTCTTTTAATGCAGAAAGATTTATTTTTTGCTCATGTATCCTCTACCCAGATCTTTGCTGTCTGCGGCAATTGTGTATTTACCACTTGTGAGAGCGGTGGTACCTCTTAAGGCGGACGGACTCGAACCGTAGACCTGTCGCACCTCTGCAGCAAAGTGCAGTCTACAACCAGCTGAGCTACCTTGACACCTGCTGCAATGTAAAAGATGATGACGAATGGTTTAACGTCACTACTCCTCCATCCTGGGGGTGGAACGGTGCTGACATAGTCAGACTTTAATCTGTAGTGTTTTATCTTCTGGTCGGGATGCCTTTCGTGACGACTTCCAATGACAATTCCGGGGCTCGACCTCTGTACCCGAAGATCGCCAGGCTAAGCACTTAAACACTGTGCCACGGAGACTGTGCAGTGAAAGTTGAAACAAATTTCGTGTGAATTACGGAAAGTCCACCAATCTCTGAGAATGCTACTGGTGAATATGACAAACATCACAATCTTTCCATTTGTGAACTCCTGCAATGGAATTGTTTATCACCATCTGCATTGGATATTTAACTTTCACAAATTGACATGCTGTTTAGGCAGAGTCTGCAATACGAATTCCACTGCCAGCAGTTGCCGTGTTTTTATCATACGATTTAATTTAACATCATCTTACACTCGCCATATTGATGATATTTATTCTCAAATCATGAAATGTCAGGCGATAATACGCAGTTGTCATTTCATAGATCGCATATGGATAGCGTTGGAAAAATTGAAGAAATACAAAAATGGCTTTTTGTTATCAATGAGGTCAATGAGACTTTCCTTAAAATATCCTTTAGACGCAATCAAAATAATATTGGTTCGTCAATGTTAATGAAAAACATCCGTCAGACATAGTATCAGAACAAGAACTGATGTAATTTATCTCAGAAGTAAACAGCTATACGACATTTACGACCTTTCATCAAAATCCATGGTCAAGCAAGTCTTAAGTATCTACTTATTTTTAAACGTGATCAAATGATAAATATTTGCTATCAGCTACGCAGGCTATCAGTTTAAGGAGCAAAATCGTGGAAGGCATATTTTTATTTTCCGTGTCAATTTATTTTGAAATATCATTCTACTATTCATTGATTATCAGTAGTAACAAAATCACTCAGTGGAATATGGACGCAGTAAAAAAATCTTGAAAGATTCCTTAAATCTCTGAGAAATCCGGCGAACATTTTCAGACCATTGATGTAAGTAAGTTAAAACAGCTCTTTGTTCTCTGGAACCGACGATAAATAGGAACATTAAAATGATCTGATGTGACTCACCAACTGTAGGAGGTCCACTTGGAGTATATCCAGGAGGGCGTGCCAATTTTGCTGGTCTTAGGGTAGATACATCGACGCTGGTACTTCCACCTAGTCCGGAATCCATCTCGCCATTTGTGATAATTTCCTCAGATATACTTTGGCCATCTTCATCTCGTGTCTCATCGATTTCACTAACATCCACGCCAGACAACCTGGCAGTGATATTCGAGACCAGATAATCGAATTCGGACAAAGTTACCTCACTACCTTCCTTTTCAGAGCCTGTTGGTGGCCGAATGCGCGCCAGAGCTTCAAGAAACGCATCCAGATTGCTAGCGGACTGTACTTCAGCTAAAGTTTGTTCATAATCTTCGACGCCGTCTCTTTCATCTTCCTTTTCTTCTTCACTTGTTTCGGCTTTCTCCTCACTTTCTTCATCATCATCGTCATCGTCGTCGAGGTAGGAGATTGTGTACATGGCAGACTTCATACTCATATTGGGCTTCCTCTTTCGTTCCAGGCGGGAATCGGAAGGTGTCTCAAGGTTTTCTGTGTCTGAGTCAGGGATAGAGGACGAGGACGCAAGTGGGAGTGAGAGGGATTCCTCTGAGTGTATAGGAGAATCTTCGCGCTTGGTGAGGAAACGTCGAAAAGTAGACTGCAACAAAGAAATATGGAGAATCAAAATCAAAAGAACGGAAATTCTAGTTACAGGTATCAGCCTGAACATCGGGTACCTTTAAGTTATCTCCTTCACTGGATTTTCACACTTGACTAAAATGTTAACTGCTTTTGACGGGAGGTAACGCATTTGCATGAGCTTTGATGTTTTTTATATGCGCTAAGTTGTTTTATAAGTTTCGAATAATCGACCCCATTCTACGCGCTATCATCAGCATCGCAGATCTATTATAGTCTGGGAGCTACTGACACTTTCTTCCTAAATTCGCGCACAAAGGGCTTAATAGCATGGATTTGTAGATCTTGAAACGCTGAATACAAAAATCAAATTCTTAAGTGTCACAGTCAGTCGCTTTCGGTTATAGGTAAGGTTAAAGGATTCCCATTGGAATCCAATAGTAAAATTCAAGAGATATCTATAGAGTGTGAAACACATGGCAATTTTCGTACATCATTCATTTATCAGAATGCCATGAAATTTGAAACATGATTGAGTTCAGAACATCAACTCCGATATAGAAGTTGAAGTCAGTCATATGATTCAGTATTTGATGCTTGAGAGGCTCTCAAAATGAGTAAAATCGCCAAAATTAACACAAAACATGAAATCTACTCAAATGGCATCTTCAGATGGTTTTGTTATCCCGAAGGTTGACAAACTGAAGATTCTTGGTGTTTTTTACTTCTAACTTTAAGTGGAATGTACATATTGAATACAGCATCAATAATACAGCCAATCTTCCTCATCAGAAATTTAAAGCGATCTGGCTGTCCAGATAAGTTGATTGTAAATGCTTATGTTGCGTTTTTACGCTCAGTATTATTACTTTATGTACATCCATCTTTTTGAAACTCACCTTTTTATCCTCAGCAACAACTTTTATTCTCAAAAAACGTGTATTTCGCATAAGCAATTCTAATGTAACCAATGAGCATTTGTTGCAAGTTGCTCACCGATCTTGTTTAAAGTTATTCAGAAACATAAAGTGCAACAGTGATCATCGTCTGCGTGTAATGTTTCTTGAACGTGTAAATGATCGAACAAGGAACTCTTTTACCTTGAAACCACCACCCACAAAAACAAATCGTCATCGAGATTCCTTCATAAAATATTGTAATGCGCCGGTGTAATCTATATGTGATTTTTCGTTTTTTAAACTTTTTGTGATGTGCTCACTGAATCCTGATTTGTGAGACATTAAAGAATTATCTTATCTTATATTATATTATAAGTTTTCGAATAATCGACCCTCTTCTGCGCGCTATCATGAGCATCGCAGATCTATAAGTAATCTCAACGATTCGAGTGCTCTCGCCAATCATGTTCTTGTTGATCATTCTAATTCTTTGATAGCCATTACTGATTTTACCATTGATTTTCTAGACAGTCAGACGATCCTGTACGCGCTAGTTTCTTAAAGGAACAGTATTGATTTCTTGAAGCCTGAATTAAATAGGAAACATGAGCTGATGCAGATCAATCGCTGTATATAATGACTGCATTTTCTCATTCTCGTGTTCACCAGCTACCCATGCGAAACGTCGGGGTTTTATCACACTTGTTTTTATTTTAGCTTTCTCATCCTGCAATAAAAGTCCAGGGAGCTGAATAACTTGTTTGACTAGAACCACACCTGAAAACTGTACATATGTATAGTTGAGCTGCAGACATAGAAACTTTTGTGAAAGAATATTTCATGGAGTAGGTGATGTTGTGAAGTACAAACGATGTCTGCTGATTAGGAAGGTTGAGTGAGGAGAATTACTAATTTCTTCTGTATGATAGGTACACTCAGTACAAAAAGAATGAGTGGGATAAATAACAACTCGGTCACATGGAAGAAAGGCTCCGTGCCAAATGTGCTTCCGAGTATAAGCAAGGTTCTTTTTTTTCAACGCGTTGTCTCACGAAAACGAACAAATAAAATCTCAGCAACAGCGCGCACTTGGCTGTAAAAGAGATATTGAAGAATTCTTGATGAAACCTGAAGAAATAATTGCGACACATGCTTGAACCACCGCATCCAGTATTCTAGGCCATCGCTGCACCGTCAACTGAACTATTGAGATTAGACAATCCATTCGTTTATGGAGCTAGCAGTTTAGTTTTGCATGTCTGAGAATGGGGTGCGCTCAGAAGCTTTTCTTGAAGCTTTTTACGTCACTACTCCCCGTACTTGGGGCTTGGACGGTGCAGACATAGTCAGACTTATGGAGCGTTGTAGCATTTTTAGTCCGGATGATCTTCCTGCGGAATTCCAATGACACCCTCGGGGCTCGACCTCTGGACCAAAAGATCGCTAGGCCAAGCACTTAACCACTGTGCCACGGAGACAACAAGCAACCTAGGTAATCGCATCAAATAACAACTAATAGGTCGAGACAAATGGATATTGATTATCAGATATCCCTTCATTTCACAGAATCGTCTCTGATGCATGAGTTCAATTTACATCAATTTTTGAACAGGATGAAAAATCATCACTCTATGCGTGTGTTGAGTTTATTATAGATATTTCAACTTTAATGAGCTCCATATAAATGTGAAAACATGGTAAGGAGATAACCACAGAGCATTGTTCACACTCACAGAAGGAGCAATGGGATAGATGGACATGCAACTGATACCCTGTTGGAAAATTAGTGAGCAACCGATAAATTAGAAGAGAGAAAACGGAAAGTTATTAGGTTCAATAAATTTGAATTTTCAGAAGTACGAGTGTGTTTACATACATGGTAATTGCAAAGATTCAGCTCCATTGATAAGTTTATGGAAGTATTTCCCCATCTTAATCAGCTGCAACCGTAAAAATCATACTTTTCATTTACAATCAACTTTCTGATCTGTCCTGTGCAAGAACTTATCTGCTGTGCACTTAGAAGAAAATGAATCTGAATAAAAAAAATAACGAAAAAACACGACCAACCACCATGTTGATATTCATGATAATACTTATGCATTAAACTCAACGGGAGATAAGTGACCACGAATAAATCTTACCATTAGATAAAATGATATCACATGTTGGCATTGTAAAGAAGCGCGAATTCAGAATTATTGCTACAAAAACCAATACGAAAAAATATGCTCAAACATGAAGGGATAGCAAATGCCCTTGACATTAATTATATCATTATCTACTCGCAGAATTCATCACTCGAATGGCATAATTTAAGATAAGACAGAAAAAACAGTTGGTCATCGAACATAAAGATGAATTCGATAGCTGTGAATATGCAGTACCTGCGTCAAATGCTTATATAATGGGTAAAAAATCCACTAAATATTTGCTACATTACAATTTTGCTTGTGTTGTGATAACGAAAGTAATATTTTTAAATACATCTTCAGCTATTATAAGCCAGAAGGCTATTGAATTTATTATTCTACTGATGCACAGATGTATATTACATAAAAGCATATTATGTTCTGCCAGTCTCAATAAGTCCTCATTTATTCAAGAATAAAATGAAAACAGAAAACAACTGCAAAGTCAGACATTGCGTCTGTAAAATGGCAAGTGCATTGTGCAATTACAAATATATTGGTGAAACAAGCAGTAGCTTAGAAGAGCATATGAATTACATTTAAAGGCTA
This sequence comes from Prostheceraeus crozeri, assembly GCA_907163375.1. Lineage (NCBI taxonomy): Eukaryota > Metazoa > Platyhelminthes > Polycladida > Euryleptidae > Prostheceraeus > Prostheceraeus crozeri. The sequence continues at coordinate 581,937 of CAJQUW010006757.1, forward strand.
CTTGAAAATATTGACTCATAACTCAATGCTCTACCAATATTCAATTAAATAACTTTCTAAACAACAAAATGAGAATCGCTAGAAAGTTAGTACTCGTACATGTCTTTCAGATTCGACATCAAGACCACATTAATATCATTTGAAATACTAGAATAAGATACACGCTTGGTGGTCAGACTCGCTCTAAAAGAAGCGTCTTTTAAAGAACCTAGGCGGCACTATTCTATTGATCATTGATGTCAACTACCATAAAGTCATTTGAGATCTACCTATAATAATGCATTTTATCACATATATATGGAAATTTTATTGACCAATTTATCCATTAACTATTGTAGACATCTTTGATGAAACGCTATTACTTTCTATCTTCCATTCAGTTCTTTCACTTCCAAATTGAATTTTGCAATTTTCATCGATCATTCACTCCAAAAGCACCGAAAAAGGTGTGTATGTTGAAGTTTCGCTTTTTTTGCCTGTGAGTGTCGCGATTAAGTACATAATGAAAAGCCTCATGGCGTGAAATTAAAGAATTGATTTTGATTTGAAATATAGGCCGCTATAAAGATTATTATAAATTATTATAAAATGATAAATATAGTTATTATAATATATAAATATATTTATAAATTAAAATAATTATGAATATTAACTATTAAACATTAAAAAAATATAATATAAATTTTAAAAATAATTATATATATTTATAACATATAAATATAATAATTACAATTACAGTATAAATTAAATTTCAAGAATGAATTCTGATTTGAAATATAGGCCATTATAATCAACCAGTCATTATTTCAACGTCGTTTTTAGAATCAACGGTAGTAAGGGACGATAGGCTTGTGCTACATGACTGAGAGAGTCTGCCGGCATGAATATGAATGTCTGACCGTTTGTTATCATCACTCACTCCAACATTTTCATTTTCGTCATCATTAGTACATTATTTAGATATTTGGTTCTTGTTGATATCAACATCACATCAACTCGAACATAAACATTCGAATTGGATTAATGCGCTTAATCTAGCTTCTCCATATTTAACTGATAAATAAGCTTACTTTGAATTACTGATTTCTCGGTATTGGTAGTTTGACTCAACGGTTAATGCTATGTTTCTCTTGGGGGATGAAGCCATCTGATTGGATCACACAGATTCTTCAGTTGAGGATATATCATACTGCCGCCGTCGATAGCTCAGTTGGTAGAGCGTTGACTTAGAATGCCAGAGGTCGGTGGTTCAAATCCACTGAGACGCGCAGTTATTTTCCGTGCAACGGTAGTGAAGTCCAAATTCAGAACCGATTAGTAACAATTCAGAGCCAGATCGGGATGGAAACTTTTGAAAATACGCATATTTGAGATGTATTTCATGCACAAATCAATCTTCTCAATCTGTTTATATACTCATGGTAACTTATCAGCACATTCCGCCAGTTTGGTACCATAGATAGCGAATCATTAAGAGATTTGTAGCTGAAATTCGTTAAATTTTCAAGGAATCCATCAATTTTAAGCTTTCAACTCTTGATTTGATGTAATTCGGATTTCGATGCGCTTTAGAGTCGTGTGGATAGAGCCAATACAAAGTTTTTCAATGGATGTTCAAGAGAAAATCTTCATACATGGATGGTTCGAGTTTCCAATACTCGGAGACAATTAACAATAATAGTGTGACAACATAGATACATCATTTAGCAAAACAATAACAAAAGAATGAGACACTCGAGCAACTCATCATTTTTTCTTGCAACTCATTCTTTTGATCAGTGATTTATTTTTGCTCATTTTTGTGTCACACGTTACCGGTAGAAATAGAACAGAATTGAATTTGTGTTGATCGAGACTTGAACTGCTTTAATAATCAAATGTGCAAATACGTATGAGTCATTATATTTAGAAGATGAGTAAGTGAAAAAAAGTGCGAACACCTTTGTAATAAATATAATTCTTTTAATTGAAGTCTTCTTTTAGTTTTCTTTTAATTGAAGCAGCTTGGGATATTTGTCTTATTTTGTAAAACATTCCACACTAAAACAGCTTTTCAGTTCTACTCTAAAAGAGAAATCAGTAGAATGACATTAATTCTTAATAAGAAAAGGGAAGAAAAGGCTTGATCATTTCATGAGGTGTAAAATCTGAAAACACAATACAGCAGAAGCATAATGTTTTATGTATCATGCTCCAACCACTTAGTATCAAAATCAGTTTTAATCAAAGAGGGAACAAATTCAAATAGGAAGAAGAGACACTTTTGAAAAGAGTTGCAAGTTACCTTTAACACCATAAGCAATCGATGTAGTCGTGAAATTGTAATACTGCAAATTATCAGAAAAATGAAAATGAAAATTGTATGCATGAACAATATTTGCCGTCGCAAATTTGTCTGAAGTCAAAGAATGTGGTTTTTATTTTCCTGAATCAAACATAAATTCTTCACACGATGAGTCTCAACGACCATGCTACCAAACTTTCGCATTTCTATGATTCGCAGGCATTGTACACTCAGAGTAACATTCAATATCTATAGCAATTGTATTTTAATGATGTGATCATAGAAGGCATTAGCTGAGGCGAAGATTTGATAGAAATAATGGCATTATTTCCACACCTTAATTAGAGCCGTAGCATATCATAGCCTCTCGATCCGCTGTGCATAAATTCACGCTGTAGAAAAGCATGATATACTATATAATATGGCAGTATGGCATACTGCAGAAACAGGTTACTTGGATCATTATAAGCAATGTCATTGTATCGCATAACATGCGTGTTTTGGTCAAAATTCTGTCAACAATAAAGTATAAGTCATGAATGAGAGCAACAGCGATTACAAAGCTATGTATCGGGCGAACTTATGAGATTATATCACAGGCCAACTTGATTCTAAATTGAAATCCTAATACAATAATCATACGAAAATCTATAAATGAGCTTGATAGCTAAATGCAATATAGAAATCAAACTTAATATACGAATAAAAACAAAAAATATAGAAGAGGTCCTTCTACATCACTGCTAGATAATATAACTTCATAAGTTTGCCCTGAAGATGGATGCTTTGGGGAGTTTTTCCCAACTTGCTTATGATTACAAAATGATCTCCCGACGTCTGGTCAACTATGTAATTGCATAAAATAATTGCAAAATCTGCACCTACAGATAAAAAAGCACTTGAAAGTGCACTGGCTTGGCCTTCACTCTCACCTGCACTTGGGTGGCCGGTGCTGATGGCTGGTCGTATACATTAGATGGAGGGTTGACACCATCATATGGAAATTCCCATCCTGACACAGCCAATTCTCGCTCCGTGATATAGGAATTAGCATCATTCAAGTATTCCACATAAAGTTGCCGTTCGGGAACCGCCGCCAATTCTTCTACACCATGTCGGGGAGTGGATGGGGAGCTGAAAAATGCGCAGATCCTTTCATAGAAATTCTCAAGTCAATGGTTTCTAACATCTACAATAAAGTTTATTGAATAAACTGCTGAGATTTTGATATTCAAATTTTTTCAAGACACGGTTGTTATACTGGATCCTGCAACGAAAATACGTTAAGACAGGGACTTAACAAAACGCGTGATTAAACTTCTTCATGCAACTATGAATACATTTTTCCACGGGAACAGTGATGGCTGCCTCATCCGGTATCTAGTAGTGGGAAATGCTGTGCTTGTATCAGGGTTGGCTTTTTGCTGGCTAAAGCTGGTTTTGCCACTAAGTGGTAAAAACCCAGTAAAAAACAGGCAAAAACTGTTAAAAAACCGGCTAGAACTAAAATTCCGAAAAATCAGTCTATTTCTTCACGAAATGATCGACAGCAAGTTGGGGTTTAAAAATTACTATGCATGCGTGTTTGCAGATTGCAACTCTTATCTTTCAAAAATTGACATTCATTCACTGATAGAACCATATATGATATCAGTTTTTATCACGCACGAACGACATACGATGTTGTCTTTGTATACGATCTGTTCTGTTGCATCTTACAATGAATGAAATTTATAAAGCAGCAAAACACGTGCACGCTTTGAAGAATGCACAGTGGCAATATTTTTTAATAATATACTGTATATAAAAATATATAATAATATATATAATATAATAATATATAACAATATTTTTTATAACAATTCATGTTCCTACACTTATATTTGGAGCATATTCTTGATTGAAAAATGATATTGATAAGGTTGGAATTGCGAAAATACAGGCCTAAATGTTTATCGAATGATGAAAAAGTAAAATGAACTCTTATGACTAACGTTCATCAACAAAGTAAAGAGTGAGCATGATCCCTTATATTGTATGTACCCAAAAACTGAAGCAGTAATGCTGGAAAAATAGTTTTAGCCGAAAAATTGTGACAGAAGCTGGTGGTTTTTACCAGGTTTTTACCGGCCAACCCTGGCTTGCATCAGAGTTGACAACAAACCCCCGTAAATTCCAGAAAATAAATCAAGCTTCCAATTTGAGCTATTGAAGGTAGAGCATTCACCAAATACTAATGAAATCTAACATGCCGGAAAATTCATGTATTGATAAATTTCTAGTATTTGACAAAACTTATATACTTCTTTTGGCATGTGACATCGGAATGGTATCCTAACAATCTTAGTCAACATTATTATATTCCATGAAGAATCTTGTCTGTAAAAAGCTGTCCGTCTTAAATAGAGCTTCTAATTCAAAGTCGATAATTGCATAATGTGATATCTAAGTATTCGTGATCTGTCGATTACGCTTTCAGCCATCCTCTCCACTACTTAAAAATTTCGAAACAAAACAGAAACACAAACAAATTTCAGAAAGAAGTCAGAAAGCACGACTGTATGAAGTTTTGATGACGTTCTTCTTCATTCCGAAAAGTCTGGAAATTCTCCCAAATTTAGTCAAGAGTCGTTAAGCACACAAATAAACACATTTCGTTATTCAGAGATAAAATGATGCTTAAATGTGTAAAATCATATACTAAAATTAGTGTAAATTGATAAAGTTCAAAAGAAAGCACTTGAAAGTCATGATAATACCTTAATGACTGCTAAACAGGCCAGGGACGCTCACCCTCTGCAGTCCTTGTGAATGTGCTTAGTAAGCCAATCAAAAGCAAAAAGAAACTAATGACACGGATGATAATTCAAAAAAATCAAAACTGAGTATAGCCACAACAATATTGCAGCATTCAGCATTTGCAGAGATACCCTCAAAATTCCAGATTTTCTGTATTTTCTCGGCTATTCCAGAATATCCAGGCGAGATCTGACCACACCGTTCTACATGTGTCTTAAATAGGATCGGAAATCACATTTCGATTAGAAGCCATGGAAGGCCTCAAGGCTTCATAAATGAAAATGTGGCTTCATGGATTCTTTTTAAAAGTCAGATATCAGATCTTCTAAAAAGAATATTGTTTTCCTATCGGATTTGTTAAAATTGTGCGAATAAAGGCATTATCAAATCTCAACAGATGTTACCACCACGAGACATGTTTCGGCCTGTTGGGACTCATCAGTCGTGGGTAGGTTTGAACCAGCGATGCTGGAGCGGATTACAGCCCTCCACGTGCCTCCGTTAAAGCAGTGCCTTCCTGGCCAATTCACGCTTACAACAGATGGTCCGGTGGCCTTGTGGTTAGAGGGTGTGCTTGCACGTCCTCTAACTCCAACGTCGCTGGTTCAAACCTAACCACGACTAATGAGGCCTAACAGGCCAAAACATGTCTCGTGGTGGTTACATCTGTTGAGATTTGATAAATTTATCAATTGTCAGGTTACTTGTACTAACAAAAGCATTATAATTAGAAACACAATTCGTAGTTACGATCCTACACTGTGACGAGCATGGATCATCACTTGCAGACGTGTGATATGCATACCGCATGAAGAGTTGTACGCTATTGTCTTGACTACACAGGAATTAAATAGTCCACAGCACCACGCGTATTGTCTATCTCTGCGAACACAAAATCAGGTCCGAGTTTCGTGTGGAAACACTCAACGATTCGTGTAAATTTGATGACTTGATTAATCTACTTTCAGTGTTGACCTTCAGAAACAGCAAAACGCTTGAAAATTATATTGACAATTTCTGCATCTACGATGCGTTAAACCAAACGCCTTTTCCAAAACTCAAAGAGTTAAGGTTTCTTGCGGCCTATAAAAAAATTTAATGAACATCTTAATTTGCAATAATTTCCATTGAAATAAAACGTCTTTAAGAATAGACGCACATTAAATGGGTATTATCAGTGGCTTCGCTTGGCATATCTTGAATAGATTTCATTTTGTATATATTTTGTAGCTACATGACAAAAATTTGCGAAAATCAGTTGTCCTCGTCGAGCGGGAAATTACTGATTCAATGAACGATGTTAAGCAGCTGAATCAATCAATCAAAGTCCTCCAACTGCAACTATTATCTGATGGCTGCATATGTATAGCCGCTAATACAGGGGTTCCCAACCTTTTCATGTTCCGTACCCCAAAGTAGAAAATCTTAGGATTTTTCATTATTCCGCGTACCCTCACTTAACACATAAAAAATAGCAAGAATTCAATCTCACTAAAATTTAATTACGCGTAGAAATATACGAAATTCGTAAGTCAATAGCACAAAAATTTAACTATGCGTTACTGATGCGCGCTTGTGTAACAACACAAGCGCAGCGAAAGCCATGCTCCAACATCAAACAAGCTCCCTGTTTGCTTTTAATCATTACTACGGTGGAGAATCCGGATTCGCATAAGTATGTGGTCGAGTTGGTGGTCGCTAATTAGCAACGGTTGCTTCAAGGCCAGATGATGACAATCCAATGCGGAATGCGCACAAAGGTTAACAGTTCAACTGACCCATGAACAGGAAAGCAATGAAAGTAAAATTGAATTACAATAAATCTCCCATATTCTGCATACCCCTCAAATTTCTGCAGGTTGGGAACCACTGCTCTAATATCTTAAGTTCACAGGATAATGTCTATAATGTGTGAAGAAAAAGTCATGTTCTCCTATCAATACATGTCAACTGCTGCTACTATGGAGGCGATTTTCAGGTCCTAGCAGGTGCTCAGTCAAAATCGGAACTTAATGATGCAAAACGTTGAGCTCTTACTTGCTCCGAGTTCTCGATGTATTTCAAATGCTGTTATCTGGTGTGCATCTAAACGCATTCAGACTTTCTATTTACCTGGTATCTCCAGGAACCGACAAATTGAGCACCGAAGAGGCAGCCGATGAACAGAGGGAGTCATTATTGCTGCCATTGTAGCTGCCTGTGTCTCCAGCTTCACTTCGTTCTTGATTTGGCACATTGGATCGCTGGAGGAGACAGCAGGAGGGAATAAGAGCTTGGAAACGGTCCGCACTTCGAATAAGACCGTCCATATCGTTTATACATCTGCGTTGTGACTCCATGAAATGACGACATGGAATGAGATACCTGAAAATGATCATTTGGCAGATATAAAATTTCATAAATGTACAGAGAAGGCAAAGGACTCAATCTATCTGCGATGGACACCTGTTTTGCTGAGGTCTAGAAGTGGTTGAATGCAGTGAATCAGATTGTTTACTTGATAATATTTATATTGACTTCGATTTAATCTTCATTACTATCTGGAAGAAAAAGAATGATGCTCTGAACGAATTTTGTGAACAGCCAATACTTATTGACGTTCAGTACTGGTTTCACGATCGTATTTAGTCACAACACGTAACGGTAGCTATTGTATGAAGACATTGACAAAATTCAACCTTCACAAATAATTATTTCAAAAAATGGCACATAAAGCGTAGAAAATATACACTGCACGAGTATATAATACAGAAGGTTAAAAAGTCTGAATTCATTTTTTTGATTCAATAAACACGACATCCGAATTAAAGAAAATGCAAAATGTGTAATCTCGCTCATGTTGATCATCCTGTTTATGTAAAAACATGACTGTAATTGGTTAGTATTGTAGCGCCAATAAATTATCTACATTAAATGTGTAATCTAAAAAAATAAATCAGCGAAATCAGAATAAATGTAATTAAAAGGAGCTTCATAATAAAATGCAACAAAATTTATCACAATCTTCAATAGCTTCTTTCAAATTACTACTCATTAGATAGATAATGAGTACTTTCGAAATATTTATGAATATGTGCAGCCATGTGCTTCGAAATCATATGCAGAACCATTAAAATACCATGGAACATTTTATTCATCTTATCTTGACTGATAATTTCAATGACTGACAAAGCATACTTGTTTGCCACAAAATGAGTAAGCTTCATCTGAAATTTTGTCTTATATCAGTATAGGTTATCATCGACTGCTTATTTCTAGAAAAGAGTCCAGTCTATATAAGCACAAACAGTACTCCCCATGAACTTCGGACAAGGATAACATCAACCTTCGTCTTCCACAAGCTATGCAAATCAAAACTCTGAAACATAAAATTAATCCTAGGGAAGAGTGAATTGAATACCAAAGCTTGATTTTCATATTTCTTGTAGAATTTTGAATTTTGATATACTTTTTTAATGCTCTATGATCTCCTTTCTCATGTGAACAGGTCGTAATACCGGCGGCAATGGACAAGCCAACTTTAGCAGTTTGGCTTAATTGAACTTTTACATAATGAATTATATATATATGTTGCTTATATTCAATTGCAGTAAAAGTTGACTTCTGTGAGCATGGATTTCTCATACCCATAATAATTGTTTATAACCATATAATTGTTTATAACCATTTCAAACTTTTTAGGTTGACTTTTGGTTTCCAGAAAGATGCAATTCCTACGAGCCAACATGCAAAATTATTCATTTCCGTTAAGAGATTGTCATATTAAATAATGCAGGTTACCGCCATATTTTGCACTGTGACAAGTAAAATGATTAGATCTAAAAACCTCATGATAAATTTCACAGCATCCTCGACAGGCTTCCTTACCTGAATATAAGATAATACATAACGTCCTCGCAGTGAAAGTCAATAATGGTTTGGAATAGAGACATTGTAACAATACCAAGCTGAAAACAAGTGAAAAGAACACATCATTTGACATTAAAAGACATTAACTCATTTATTACTTCGCTATAATAAAGGAAAATAAACGACAAGAAAAAGTTAAGTTCATCCGTCTGAATAATCCTCACATATACACCATACATTTGATATTCTCCTTTTCATTGAGCATAACTTTATTCCTGTGAAAAATGCATCTCCCCTCTGCCCACTGATATTTTACAGATTCTCTCCTACCCCGAACTCAATTAGGGTTCGGGACAGTTCTTCAAAAGCACATTCGAAACATCCCAACCTTCATGACTATTGCTTCAGCTGATAGAATATATGGAAGTGATCGTTATTATTATTAATTTTTGGCAGAGCAATTATTCCGAAGAATTGTTGTCATCAAATCATAGAAATGGACACAACATACAGCTGAATTTCGTTTTTGTTAGTTCTTGTGCCGAGTACACACATCTTCAGAGTATACTATAAGCTATAGGTCCATATTTGTAGATGACTCCGAAATGCACAAGTTGTATTGTAAATAAAATACAAAAATTTGGATGGCCAGTCATGTAATGATTTCATAAAAACAACTAACGCATATCGAACGCAACAACCCAGAAAATTCGATTAGTGTGAGTTATGTTGGTAGTTCACAGCTTTTCATGTTTGAACTTCTCTTCTCCTGCAGCTGAATTTCATTTATGGGATAGTATTGTGCTGCTAACCTCATGTGAAGGCTACTTAACACTTTGCCGAGCTTCACATATGCATTTCTGGGTAGAAATACACCCTATAATATTAAGATTAAAATTCCTATACTTGTGCGTGCCAGCATGTCTATGGATACGTCTTAACGCAGTTTTTCGATGAAAATTCGAGATTTACAAATGATACAGAGAGACAGCTAACACAGAAAACTGTCCAATAGGTAAATTAAATGAGATTTGCTTTCACATTTTGACTGCCCTGACATCGGTTTGAAACCTTAAAATAAAGTAAACAGAACCCTATATTAAAATAGTCTAAAATTATGCTGAACCATGAGATCGGCTTTGACAACGCAGCACCTACTGTGCGCCTACTGTGTTTTACTGCGTTAAAGGCATCCATAGGCATCTACTGGAAATTAAATTGACATTTGAATTCTTGTCACAGAGTGCGTGAGCACTGTCATAGACAGCTAGTGTGATAATTGTTTACACACATTGAGAACTTCTCATGAGTTCCGTTGTGTTCTATATGAGCCGAGTGCTTTACGAATAAATCTCCACTTGAAACTGGCTCAGTTGTTTTCACTTGCAACTAGTTGTGATAATACAGTAAAATATAAATCACTTACCGAAAAAATGATAAGATCTTTCTCTTATGCTAAAATTCTGCTCGGTTCTTCAGAGTTTCACAGTACATCATTTCAGTACTCTTATTTAGTGAATAGTCGATGACATTGTGTGGTTGAGAGACAGTGATTTCATAGGATTCGAGGATTTCAGAGACAGAAGACTGTTTCTAAAATATCTAGTATAGCGCTGTAAAGATCAGTGATGATTTTTGGAGATCTCCCAGACTACAACGAGTGATGGAAAATAGTTGCTCACTAGAGGATTTGTTTACCACTCTGAACATTCTATTTTTGTTGTAACAAACTCATGAATGACGTATTTCCTGCTGCCAACGGAAATTGATGAACCCAAGCATGACATATAAGACGCAACGATATAAATAATAAAATGTCAACGTCAGCGATTCTGACTCCTGTTTCTATTATAGGATACGCTATTTCACTGAAATTGAATGTTCAGAATCCAAGAGTATAAATCGACTTGATACGGAAATGCTGATCTGATAGTCAATCTGATGCGGAATCAAAGCTGTCGAATATCAGACAAACTTTGATGCATCATTATCGAAAGATCGAGATGCTATAGGTGTCGATTATGTCAGGCATATCGATGAGAATATTTCATTATTTTTGTCAGAGTCGATACGATGCATATTCTGAAAAATAAATGCGCTAACACAATTCAAAAAATTGACAGTTCACAGTATTCAGCAGTGATCAAGGTGGGCAGATCAGACACCAAAACGTCTGTTACAGAAAAGAGAAATTTACAGTTATAGTATTTTCTGCACAAATTTGAGTATATAGTAGACTGCACTCAATGAGACCTCGAAAATTTCAAGCTTCTTTCGCCGAATTCGAGTACAAGGAATATCGCGTATGATGAATCGTATATTTGGTCCCAGAAGACTGGAATCATGAGCAGTTGATCTCCGTAACTGCATCCTGGACACTAAATGACGAAATGAATTTGGCCTTCTTTCCATTAAGTTTATCTATGCTTATATTTAATGAGATCGAGTAAGAAAATAATAATATCAAATAATTACACACCCGCGAGAAAATAAGTGGGTATGATCATACATATGATTCATACGTATGTTTCACACGTATGATTCATACTATGATCATACGTATGAAAGTGAAACCTTTTTTGCACACAAATCATAGTATGATATTTTCATACACAGAACATAGTATGAATTAATAACAGTATAATCATAGTATGATATTTTCATACGAAAAACATAGTATGATTTCACAACACTATGATCTTAGTATGATCCTTACATACTGTAATTTATCTTACGGCAGGGGGGTTCTTTAATGAAATATTGATGTTCGAACATTCCCTTTATTGTTTAATGACAAAGTTGAAGGTTGTAGCCATAACCTTCACAATATTTAGCCCCTATTCAGATAATTAGGCGTACATAAGCCTAAGTATAATTATCGCATTTTCATGGATTATTTCAAAACAATGAAATCTCATACTTAAAAATAAGCAACTTATCTTTTCCAAGCATTTCACTTATGTGATTTGTGATTTTCCTTCTTGTGGGTATCTTTTCGCCGCAGATAGACATGCAAAGATTTTCTTGTATTTACATAAAATCTTAATATACTTGTGGTGAGATATTTGGTAGTCCTCAGATTGGGAACACGACTGTCCTGAATATGTTTCGATAAAAGAAGAAAGCTTCGCGTTGTAACATTATCTAGCAGTATTTCTATTTACGAATCAACAACCATTCAATTACGTAGACCATGGTCCATGGGTCATTATCATTATTATTTCTGCAGCTTCAGTTAAAAATGAAATTATGGAATAAATGTCAATTCCATTATCCGCTAACGATCTTCGAACAATGTCAACAACTCATTCCTGTTGGTCATCTCGTTGGATGATGGTCTTTGGTGCCCTTTTATCTTCCGCTTGGTCCGGCATTCCTGGTTGATCTGCCGCGCCACCTTGTTGACAGTTGCTCTTGTGCAGGTTGTATGTAGAACGTATGTGACAAGTTCTGAAGTGAAGAAATGTAAAAGTTGCATTTTCGAGGTATTATAGTATCATGACAAGAATTGAAAGCTGCAGGGCCTATATTCTATGAATTTCCTATGAAAACCATATTTCAAATTTTCATAATTGAATTTTCAAAATGTTTAAAAATTTTATAGAAATAGATTCGATTGAATTTTAAAATCGACTTTATACATTATTTATGTAAAGCACAAGTAGCCTACCTCGAACGGCCTTAAGTTTAGCATCATCCATTCGATCGCGGTTTTCTCTTCCTTGACCTTCTGGAGTCTGCGTACATAACTCCTCCACGGGGAATATGTCCTTAATGGCTTTACGAATTGTTTTGAATGTCGACTGTGGATGTTTGGACATCTGGTCAATCTCGTCCAAACATTTGACTGAGAACGTCATTTAGTAACTTAACATAATAAATATAACGGTTCATATTCACTAACCTGCAAGCTGATTGATTCAACTGCAAAAGTCAGCGAATAGTAAAGATATTCAACCGCTCTACCGTCAAAATACAGTAGCCAGAATAAAATAAAATCATCTGTAAATTTCACTTCGAAACAATCATATCCAGCTTTGTGTAGGAGTTAAGTATGTTAAGTATGTACGAATAACTAGAACAAGAATCGCGAAAAGCAGAAAGCTGAGATTCGGTCATCAAGTAATCATGTAAGTAAGTTGCCTACCCGAAGTTCATATCTCCATCCAAAGTCATAGGTTTTCTGAATAATTGGCATGTCTACCACCCAAAGGCCAAACAATGAATTTCACAGGCATGATTTACCCCTACATAAATTTCACACTAAGGTGGTTCGTATGATTGAAATCTCGTGCCAAGAATCATTAGAAATATTACGAATTATGAATCTTAATGAGAGTGGAAAACGCATATAGGCTACGTTTTTTGGGGTATGTTATTATTTATAAACTTAAGTTATAGTATGATATTGGTATTGAAATTGGGCATTTCAAACATATTAGAAAATCATATCATTTTTATAGTAAAAACATAGTATGAAAAAATCATATGAAAATCATACTATGAAAAATTCATACTCATTCTTATAGTATGATTTCCGTATGAAAATTGGACATTTCATACATATTAGAAAATCATATCATTTTTATGGTAAAAACATAGTATGAAAAAATCATATGAAAATCATACTATGAAAAATTCATACTCATTTTTTAGTATGATTTTCGTATGAAAATTGAACATTTCATACATATTAGAAAATCATATCATTTTTATAGTAAAAACATAGCATGAAAAAATCATATCAAAATCATACTATGAAAAATTCATACTCATTTTTTAGTATGATTTTCGTATGAAAATTGAACATTTCATACATATTAGAAAATCATATCATTTTTATAGTAAAAACATAGTATGAAAAAATCATATGAAAATCATACTATGAAAAATTCATACTCATTTTTTAGTATGATATCCGTATGAAAATTCTGAAATTTCATACGTATGAAAAATTCATAGTAAAATCATACTATGATTCATACCCACTTATTTTCTCGCGGGCAATTATTTCGCTATAGATTGCATTCAAGAACAAGTTTTTCCATAAATTGTTGTCTGACAAGTTGCGACTTCCTGCTATTATTCGAAGTAGCCGATTATAAATTACACTCATCACGAAGCAACTAACTTAAGCCTAGCAGCAAATAAGCTTGATCCACTCTTACATTACAAACAGATGTATATCAAGGATTGACTCAAACGGAAGAAGGCATCAGGAAAATTCATTAACTGGCTTCCAACGGCTACATGATAATTCATAACTGTACCGTACTTGAATATTCTTGTAACATAACTGGATCCATGTTTTAACAGTGGCATTTTGCAAAACCGAGCCATCATTATTAGGCGCTATTATATGCGATGTAATTTATGGTCTACATTGATATCGTGTACTCCTAAATACCACCATGTTGATAACTACTGGTAGGACACTGCTTCTGCAAGCACGTAGTCTTAAACTAGTCCAACTATCCCTTATGCAGTTAAACCAGCCCACCAACCGCCTGCGTCGAGGCCGTGACTACGATCCAGAAATACAACCCATGCTTATTCCTTTTGCAGCGGACCCCCAGATGATTGTAACTTTCCCCTCTTCTCTCAACGCGTACGCGTAATGCTACGTAAACAGCTTTTCATCAAATATAGGCCTATATAAATGTGATATTGTAATAAAACGCTGTGAGTGCAAATAGATGTAACTTCAGATGTTGATTCCAGTTCGTGTATCACTTATAATACTAATATAAATAAGTAAAATAAGTGATAAAACATTCCTCTTTCAAAGTTGAATTACGCACCACAGTTCTTGAAGTGCTACTGCATGAATTCACTCTACTTTAATTGGTGTTGTACAGACGACGCTTCACAAATAGAATAAACGGAAGGATGCAGAAGGCATGAATACGATCAATCATGACTAAGGGTGCTGAGGCGTGAGACATGAGATCAACAGGAAATAGTGTCTTAAGACAATTGTTAGAAGTGTGGTAGTGAACAATTTGCTGTTTGAGAGAATGCCGGTGTTATGGGACTGCGTAGTTGCTAAATCGGCCATTGCAGGGAAACAATTCGAACTTGAAATTGTCACTGACTTCACAGGAATAAATTTATTATTAGAACCATTATTTCGTTTTTCTTCTTCAAGGTTCAAACCATGAATGCCATCAAATTTCTGTACATGTGAAGGTCGCTGTTGAACATATCCATAAAACGCCTTTAACAAACAATGTGATGATTCACTGGACCGACTTGAGCGTGATAACCACGAAAACATCAGCTGTAAAATTCTACAAGTGGGGCGCAAGTCGGAAGTAAGATGTGCTATGGAATCCACTATCATCCGAGAGACTACCAATATCCTGATAAGGAGCTTAGCATGTTGACACTATTACTTCACTCTGTTTTGGAAAAGTTTGTTGAAGTTCCATTGATTGTGATACTTCAGATATTTGCAAGCATGATGTCAAATTAGATGGTTTTTGCGTTCAAGTTGGTCCAATGAATTATTATACTGTTTGTTGATGACGCTTTATTGATTGTCCAAAGCTCTCTTCAACAGCCAGCCTCGCATGTGCAGATATCATAACCCTGTGGATGACAAACGAAACATTGGTTCTGATAATGAAATACCTTAGTTCATGTGAAGTCAGAGCATTTTAAAATCTAGTTAATGGATTACTTCAATTGGAGAGAGGTAGTACGGAATTTGCTAAATGGCTATGGCTAGAGAAACGAAGAGTGCAACTTTGAAATAGAGGGAAAACGGAAAGAAGGAAGACCAACCAACACCTCAAAAGTCACAACAACACAAGCACCTTCTGACCTGACCTGCACTTATATGAATGCAAATTTCACATAATAGGACCGGTCGAGTAGTGTGGGGTTCCCCGTCATCAGGTGCACGGAGCTCCTCCAATGCCGGGAGACGGTAATAGGCTCCACACCTGACGCTCTCTGATCCTCTCGCACTAGCAGCGAGGGGGTTGATAAGAATAATGACAATACAATCACAACCTCATGGAATAATACTAAGTAAATGATAGAGCAATAGAGAAACGATTTGAAAAATAATTCATTTAATACTGCCATATGAATTGACAAAACAAGTAAGCAAGTATGTAAGGTGTTTATTCACGAGAGATTGAAGACCACATAGCTCATCTGACACAGAAAGATAATAAATAATTTGCATGTAAGAAACAAAAAATGTTATCTTGATGAGACTCCACGCTAGTGATTCCAATCCGCTATTTTGCTTTTTTGCTTATTTTATCATAGTATTATTACACAAGTTATTGGAACAATATATTATTTTGCTATATTTTGTTTTCCAACTAGTTGTTCAATCTTCGTTGACAACGAACTAGTTAAATGGAAATACTACTCCCTTACAAGTTCTGCCGCTTCTCAGTTATCATCACAAGACAACTATAATCTGCGAATTCGTCGCAATATGTAATTACCAAAATCGGAATAAATACAGTAGATATATTAGTTTTTGACCATTAGCCTTTTATATTTGTATTCCACTTATCATAGAAAAAAGAGAAAAAGCAGAAATGCTAGATAACAAGCCTATAACATCATACAAGCAACTTCCTCTGGTCAATGCAAGTCGATGACTAATAGGATTGCCTACGAAGGAACAAAGTTCGTCTTTAAGATACAGTGGGGGTCCTGCCGCGATAGATTTTCCGTTATATGACAAGTCGACTCGAAGACAAGCTTGTCTCATCGAACAAATCTTCGTAAAGGTACATAGATCTGAAGTCATGAAATGGACGTTAACAAATTCTGATGGATAGATATCAAGGTTATATATGTAGCTCTCCACTCTCAATTGCTATGAAAATTCAAGTGTAACAATTACATGTATGGCACATTCGGCTTGTAAGCGTAAACGTAGATGTGCACATCAAGCCGATTCTTTAAGCTCTTCCTTAATGCCACGGCCCTCGCCTGTGTTCGCTAAAAACTTGGAATGCCATTGCAGGCTTCATCACACGAGATGTGCAATCAACAAGGCAACTGGACAAGGATAAAACGAAATTTCTTTATTTTAAAGAAATCAAATTAAGTGTCCAAGAATATAATTGCAGCACAGCTATAAATAATTGATAAACCATTACGAAACCTGCAAAAAAACTCATGACCTCTAAAAAGTTTGAACATTTCATGCAATGTTTGATATTTGATCAGTACATTTAGACGGTGAGAACAAATAATACTAAGTCATAAATGTTGAAATTAATCAATGAAAAAGATGAAAATGTCAATATTTCTACGGGTTGGGGATTTACAAGCTTGTAAATTCAATTTATATGAATGCATCCTATATAATGACAAACAGGAATGAAATACGACAAGCTGTTAATAAAACTTTCATCGATTTCTCTATAATAGAAAGACTATGACGATTACTGACGAGACAACACTAAAATAGTAATTGTTCCATGATCGCACCATCACTTCAATCACATAAGCATACCGTGACTTCACCTGTAACGACCTTAAACATCAATATTTAACCAGTCTCTCTTGATCGTATTATATACAAGTGATCAACAAAAGCAAACAGGGAGATCGGTTATACACAAACAGTCACAGAGTATTCAGACTTGTTTTGTCATTTCACATATAGATTAGATTATTGTTTATTTGCATATGCTATTAACAAACTTGAAGTGAATATAATTGATAAAAAATCAATACCACTCCTTCAATACATCAGTTTAAAGAATCAATATATGTTCGACTAGGTGAATTCTCCAGCTCTTCATTGACTGCATTTGACTGTACACTGTGCTATCCGTGACTTTCCGGTTCGTCAGGATGATAATCACACGCTTGCCCCTACATCAAAGAGATTATGATTCAATCTGTCATACAGTAGTCTTTGACTGCTTTATATTGAGACTTTTGTTGAAATATCGGGACCACAGAATTAAATATTTTGTTTATCTGCTTCGGTTTGCTAGAAGTGTGATTAATACGAAATTGACGGCACATCGAGGAGCCTATTAGGTGGGCAAAAAGGAATTCCTAATACCCCCACAGACATAGGAAAAAAGTCGTCCGTCGCTTGCGGATTAATGTGAGTTCCAGCAAAGTGCTTCGATTGCCACAATTCCTTCAGATTCGAAGGAATTCAGATCATTGCGCACAAGTTTTCTCCATAATGTTGGCCCCTCCGATCATTATTAAAAAAAGTAGAAGGCGTGCGAAAATTAGTTCACTTGGTAATTTCACCATCGTCTTCTCACCATTCCTTGCTGCATAATGCTTAAACTGAATCGAATGTTAGCTAGACAATGCGTGTTTTGGTGTGTGCGAAGTGATATCACAGCACGCACGCATCTCTCACTGGCTCTGGTGCCCTCTGCTGACAGCTTATTGATTGTCATTTCCAATAGCAAGTGATACACGAATTATCCATCCGAGAAGGAGCAAGTTGTCTAATTCTGTGCCATTTCGATATTGAGGTTACATATAACTCTTCCTTTCTAGGACACCGAAGCGCGCGCAGATGAATCCAATTCTGTGATTGGGACAGTCCACTTTCCGTCTACTGATGGAGTGCTCTTGCCATCTGTGAATCGGTGTCCTACAAACGCATCTTAACCTCTTCGAACGGACTGCGAAACGTGTCAATAATCTGAAGGGTAAAACTCGCTAGCGAGTTATAGTCACTCTCCGTCAGATGGATGTAGCTTCACTTAGTTTCTTCTACGGATACGAGTATTTCGGTGGGAACAGCTCTGCAATAAATGAAAGCGTCCCCAAACCTAAGATCTTCACCATATATACACGCATAACTAACGAAATCCCGTGTTACATGCTAAGAGAGAAAATTCTGAAAATACATGTAGTACCCAGTGTTGAGTGCAAGCCACACTTGCTTCAGACGCATCGGACTTGGAATCTGCACCTCAAGCAAAGTTTTCCGATCAAATTGTCTTTTTGGTGGAAACGACTACAAGCACGCCTTAAGAATTGAGGATAAAAGCTCGAATTCCAAAATTTCATTGATATTCAGCTATCTGAAGATTGCTGTCGACATCTGCTCGACTTTCAGTCATAATATTGTCAATCTTCATTAAATTTTCTGGAAAAGTCACTTTACTACATTTCAATTTGACGTTCTCCCTTTATCTCCTCTTAAAACAATTCACACATTTCACCAACATTTGCACTGCATTGGATAGTGATAGCGAGTACTAATGTAAATCGATGTGTGCCGTTTCCATGAGGAAATCTATAAATTTCCATCAAACTCACTTTTATGTTTGTTAATTGAGCTTCTAGTTCAAACAAACAAACACACACTTATTTTTGAATTGCGCTTCGTGAGATATTTAGATTTGAGATGAGTGCTTCGTCTAAAAAGTAGAATTGTTCATTGAACTTCTCTAATAATATTCGAACTTTGTGTCTCAGCTCTTGACTACATGGGTGTTTATTAATGACGGATGAGCCAATTTCTTGTGACCACGTTTACTTCAGCATACATTTTTAAACGTTCGTGGAAAAAATACATTATTTATACTTCTATTAACATCAAAAGCAATATTTCAATTTCATAAATAGTGTTTGAGGCTAAGAATCAAGTTGAAGCTTAACTTAAACCAAAGACACCACTCAATTCAAATGCAAGATGGATCCTAAGATTATTTCAAAGGAAATACCACTCCCTCTGGTGAATGTAACTGACTTCTTAGGATAATGTTGATTGTTTTTTTGAAGTCATTTGATATGCGCTCTCTCCATGTAGGCATCGTGTCATTATTTTACGAAAAATGAAACCACTAAATATCTATACAGAGCCGCTGTATGTTTTACAGGCGTTAAGATAATTCAGTTTACGCTACATACTTCTACTGATTATTCAGGTATTCAGTCGTAGAATCTTTTTCTACACACGGTCCATTCACATGAATATATTACACTGTCTGATCATAATATGCCACACAATCGGAGGCAAATTAATACAACACATTCCTTTTGTTCTCCGTCCACTGTTGGACCCAGATTCGAGATCTGACACACAGCAGTAATAGCAACGTTTATTCATTAGACCATGCAATCGATATTTACGTCATGGATCAGGTGTAAACTAAACACAAACTCCCGACCATTGCAGGACATAGTTGGTTTAACAGTGTTTTCACAATAAACAGGTGTGTGGTGACGCATTCAGAGTCTGGTAAGGACATGGTAAAGGTACAGCACACAATACTCAATTTTACTGATTTATATAGCCTTAAAAGTTCAAGAATTTAAACATTATGGAAAAATGTTAGGGAGAAAATAATTCGTGAAAGTAAAAATGAAACACTTCTTTTGTATTATAGAAACTTTCGAATTTATTAATTCCCTGGTTATGACATCGTCATGCTAATCCTACATTACTGTCTACGTGGTCTATTAGCAATACAATAGCGGTGTGAACTCTACTCTGTAGCTCAGAAGTTCCGTTAATTTCACAAAATATCTGTAGGTGCATCGTGTCACTTCAAACCACATCGGCCACATCATTCAAGACAACAGCTGCGGAATTATGAAGTGAGGCAGTGATAGAAGCTGCAGTATCTGACACCTACCGTGTGCATGCCGGACCGTTCCACCTTGGGGAAGCACGAGTGACATTAGCAAGTGACCCTCCCACTAGACCAAGATGTGAGCTGTCAACGGACGGATTATTGTGAAATAAAATGAAATAATGGTTTAACGTCACTACTCCCCCCTATTAGGAGCATCGACTGTGCTGATAGAGTCAGACTTCAATCTGAAGCGTTGTGATCTATCAATCCGTATGTCATTCCTGAGGACTTCTATTGACACTTTCGGGGCTCGACCCCTGGACCGAAAGATTACTAGGCCAACCACTTAACTAGTGCCACGGAGATTAATTATTTCAACTACAAATTTCAGCTGCTATCTCAATGCAACGAGAATTACCCTCTAGGTCACATTTTTTATTGAATACCTGCAAATTTACGCAATAAAATCTCGTTAATCCTGACACTTTGATTATGAGCCTTCCGGATTACTGAATCACGTCATCTCAATGGTATTTCGCAAAATATTAAATTTATGTTGACATACCGGTAATTTTTCAACTACAATCGTCCACTTTAGGCCAATGCCCGTGCTGCATGTAAGTCATGCCTCGTTTGTCAACATATAGTCATGACTCATGAGGTATATTATCACTGTTTCAAAATAAGTATTAGATTTGATAGTCCACTTTATTTACTAGTTGTCATGCATTATAATGTCAAGACAAGTAATGAGTAGTGTCTGCGTGAAACGCCTCAATCTCCGATGCGGCATTGAGTGATTGCATAATGCAATCCGCCCACCACGTGCCAGGGTTAAGCAGTGACGTAAATTTTTTGTTCAAATTTTTAAGAGCCGGCGATGTTGGGGAGAGCTTCTCGACAAAAATAGGCGAAGACTCCATTGAAAGTCAATGACTTCTTTTAATTGGGCGATAGATAGATTGGGCAATTCAGGTTGTTGAGAGGCTATAACAGCTCGTGCAAGTTGCATGTCCTGACCAGCAAGAATATTTCGCTGAAGCGCATGTACACAATGCCTGTATCAGGAGTGTCCTACTGCAAGCGTCGAAGACATGGCCATAAAGGACCTTCAATTGTCACAACTACGCCCAAAATGATGAAGGCACATCCATCACAACGACAACAGACATGACCCAACCGTAAAACCTAGGGAAGAAGGGACAAGAATAAGAGAAAGAAAAGATTATCGGATATAAGTAACATTCCAAACTCCGTTTGCATATCATCCCGTACGGTATGCGAGGTTTTACTGAATTCATTTCTTTCTTTTAATGGATTTTCTGCCTGCACGTTTTATTCTAAAACAAGCATGAATATCATACGTGAATGTTATTTTCTAAAAGATCCCAAAAGAAACCATCAAAGGCACGATGTCATACTATGAACTGTGGGAGGAATAACCTTCATACGCAGGCAACTCTCAGCATGTTAGGTCTGGCAAGTTGCACTGAAAGTAGTGATGCCTCCACAGGCGGACACTCGAACCATGGTCCTTCTGCGATTCCGTGTGAAATTAGATTCTTTTATCAAGTGAGCGATTTTATCTATTTGACTATTATTCCTGTGCTTAGTGCGCATGGTATTCATGATTCCACGTCCGTTAACAGCTCAGATTCATAGCGATTTGCCATTCATATGATATATGCAAAACTTAACGATTTAAGATTTTGTGTTTCACCGTAAGATATATTTGCATGCATGCACAGTAATGAGAATAATTTGAATTATACATGAAGCTGATGGTGAAGAATATACCATACCATAAGACACCAGATAATGAACAAAAATTCATTAAAAATTGAACAAAGCACAAAATGATTCACTAGATGGTACTGATGCAATTGCCAACCGATAGCAGTCAAGCCGTTGCGGAGAACAAGAGCTGCGATGCAAAATTCACCGCGCAGGGATTACTACAATCCTAAAACACTCCTTAGAAAATACCGGTACATGAGCGAAAACCTTAGTTCAAGGGCATTAATAGATGAAATATAATATACACATTGTGCCGACCAGCAATATTTAAAGAGCTCATAATCTACATTGCCATCTTGACCAGTAGATAGTGGAAATTTCGTAAGAAGCCAAGATGATCCATATATTCATCATTCCTGATCAACTCAACATGTTCCCCATTTCTACATACTTCCCCGTATGCGGGAAAGATTGCACAATAAAGAAGAGTTGCACTTTGAGTCACGATTACGATTTTATCTGAAGAGACAGGCTTTTCATCTTTCACTTTTCTTAAATTGATTACATGCTCGATTTTGAGCGGCAGTGTTAAACAGAGTTGGCAGATGTCTAGTTTGTGGCAGGTGGTACTCAAGGCTTCTGTCTCCCAATAATTCGTTTTGTTTGACTTCAAACTTGTGCCCCCACCTTCAGATCACTAGTCCGCCCATGAAAAACAGTGTTTGAACATTTTAAGATAACTATTTCATGACGAGGAATATATCATGTGTTTACTCTGCAATGAACTGCTCATCAAATAGTTCACAATGAGATGAACCAACTCGATAGCGCTCGACAGTCCTTATCGACAACCATTTCCACTGTCCAGGCCAACAAGAATGGCGCCAGTTGCTTAAAATATCGCTTCAACTGGCTGAAATCGTTCAATTTAGCACTTTGATAAACGATTATCAAATACTGATAAATTCATCGGATCTAAAGTACAACGACATAATTTCACAATAGAATTCAGTCAGAAGATTTAATTACAGCCACTAAAACCTAAGATTGATGGTAATTTGAAACCACACAGAATAGCACCCAACTTATCAAAATCGAATTTCATGAGATAGTTGAATATGCATACATTAATACATGTGTGTATGCAAGAATATATCGTGTATATCTAAAAAAACAGCTATTAAGTATGTAAAATAAGGAAGTATCTATGTCTGCTAGATCACGGTCACCTAAACAAAGAATCAAGCTGATCAAGGAGACGAGCTCGCATCCTCTTCGCTTAGAGAACAACAGTGAAAAGCAGTCATATTACACGATCGCCTTCAGCTCGTCTCCATTGAGGACTTCGGTTCGATTCCCTTGTCAAGTGACAGTGGTTGGTGAATCGAAGGTGCTGGTGTTTCCACTTAAGATAGCTATTCCCTTTATTAAGAATGGCCAAAAACTTGTGATACAGCAAAATAAGAAACTAGTAGGAAAGTGTTGATGAATGTAAAACAACACAGCAGCACGAATACTACAGTGATAAAAGAAAGGTTTAAACTGATACAGCTAACATGAGAAATATTCCTGTACACAAGGTCACTCAGCTCGACCATTGCTAGTCACAATAGCCATGCTATGATTTGTAATAAGTTGACATTTTCCTTGAGCAACATGTTCAATTAATGAGAAGTCAGTTTGAGCCGGTGCTGCTGTTTTAAAAATCAGTCAGAAATTTTAGCGATAGACCGCCTTGTTCACATTACATGGAAGACTATGGGATGCTAGCTCCTATGATGCGTTGTAGGGGAAGTCATTCCCTCAACTTGAGCAAGACAGTCGCTACGAAAATTTGTGACTAATTATTAAAACAGCAGCATCGGCTCAAATCATAGAAAGAAATTGCCTATCTGAAGTTGACTAGAATGGAAATGGATTCAGGGTCGCGGCACATCCAGGGGAACTAAGTTGGGGCATGAATGGCCTAGATTTGCGCATGTGACTGATTCTAACCCAATGATGCAGCCGTTGACAAGTGTAACTAAGTGAAAACGCGTGCGATTTTTTATGCCACTACTGTGTAGCGCATGAAGCCTATCTTCCATTCTAAGGATTACTATTGTTATCAATTTCTGTAGCTCAAACTGACTTCCCATGCTATGACTTGTTCCGTTACCACCTCAGTATTATCAAACAGTACCGATCAGTATCTGAATTTCGCATTGTTGGCGCTGTCCACATTCGCTTCACATCTCCCGCTATCTGCATGCAAATGGAATGTCAATTTAGTCATTGGTTGAACTTTTCTTTAGTCACTTTTTTTACTCGCAGTCTAGTACTACTATCTAGCTTTATCCTCATTTCTTTTGCCTCTCGTTATTCATGTAGCTTTGCAGTTTGTCCAATTATGCTAAAGTGATCGCGAATAATACACCTGGTCTGTATTTCATTCTCTGCCGTACCAGCTATCCAGAGGCAGCAACTAACTTGCTAGTGATGCCACAAGTGACTTCCGCCTTTTAATGTCCTATCAATCCTCTATGACAATGAAAGAATCGAACTGTCTGGCCCGAGGCACACAGGATAAGCCATTAATGGAATTCCAACATCTCCGTTTCAATGATAATATTGACATGAAGTATGCCAATGTGCCTTTTGTTCAACGACTCATGGGAGATCGTGATGCGAAGGTGAAAGATGCCTTATAGTCATCGATGACAATAGTTTTGATGTTGAATTAAAGAAACATTAACTGCGCAAACTACACTTAGTTAAAAGTACTCACCATGGTATTATAGTTGATGCGGGCGATGAGGGAGTCGAGTATGGGATAGCTATCGTAGCTGTCTGTGATGATGAATTTGAGGAACATGGCGAGGAGAGATGGCGCGCGAATTCGGCGGAGGAAGAGCTCGAGGTAGGCAGTTGCTGCGATAACTTCATCCAGAGAATTCTGAAAGTAAAATGAATAGAGTTGCAGGACTTAGTAATGACCGTAATAGGATCTGAATAGGACATAATAGGATCAAGTTGGATATCCATTTACGTGCAGTAAGATCGTGGCCCCTGCTCGCAAATCATGAAAGGATGCTGCTGTCTGCGGAGATGCGCATGATACGTTGGATGTGCGGAGTGAGAAGATCAGAGAGAAGGTCGAATGAAGAACTGCGACAGGAAATGGGGCTAGAGAACATCTTGGATTCGATCAGAAGACAAAGGTTGTGCTGGTTTGGTCATGTGCGGAGGAAGAGCGAGTCGGAATGGGTCAAGAAAGTTACGGACATGGAAGTATCTGGCAAGCGTGCTGTTGGACGCCAAAAAAAGACCTGGTGCGATGTCATCGCCGTTGACCTGAAAAGTGTTGGTGCTCAAGAAGCTGATACACACGATCACCAGCAGTGGAGGAGCATCATCAAGCGGAAATCGTCTAACCCAGCATCTTCTGGACATTGCAAGGACGTAAAAAGTGATGAGTGAGTGAGTGAGTGAGTGAGTGAGTGCAGTATACATTGCTGCCATCAACGGAAAATAGTCTTCCCTGGAGTACTCCAGTTGAATGTTTCGTAAATGACCCATGCCTCTCACCGCGTGGCAAAGTGCGGTTCCGGCAACAAAATCCGGTTTGTAGTTTGAAAACTGCGCATCTTCCATCAATGAAACCAGTGAATTCGAGTGACCTTGAATTGATTTACAATTTTGTATATTCGTTATCAATCAAGGAGAAAGTGTAATTCGATTCGATGCAATGATAAAGATATTGTAATACGTACATGTACACTTCATTAAATGTAATCCACAACATTTTAGCTCTTTGAGTGAAAAGCAAGTTTCTTCTGATACAAAATATTATTAATTCGCAAAAATATGCGATGCTTCGCTGTGCTGGCTTCGTCACGTATGCAGCAATAAAAATCCAACACTTAATAATAATTAAAAACTAGAGCGGATATGTGCGCAACACTATCGCAATATTACACCATGTATAGACGTTGCCATGATACAAAACACCTGAAGCATGGCGACTTCCACAGGCTTACAATTGTTTCGATCTCAGTCCAATAGTCTTGTTGTAGAAGTTTCACTCTCATTTATCTTTAAGTTGAAAATAATTTTTATCAAGTAATTTGCTATTGCTATTTGATTATTATTATGATCCAGCGACATTGCACATAGATTGTTGTCCAAATGTCTTACAGAATTGACTATCAACAAACAGTGGGATTCGTTCTAGTCCTACTGGCTGAAAAGTCACAACAATTCTAAATTGAATTTCTCCTTTTTCAAAACCTGATTTTTTAAGCATCTGTTGGAAATTGATGGTAATTAACTTTGATAAACATTGCGTTTTGATCAGATATCGCTTTGAAACATCTCATGACAATGCTGGGAATATGTTTGATTACATTGGGGAGCTATGCAGCGCTGAATACAACTGAAACAGATTTTTGAAAATAAGTGCTCATTGCAAAATTCTACTGCTACTCTTAGCTACAAAACGTGTATAAAAATACAGTAGCTGTAATCTAAATGAATGAATGCACCAAATATATGGTAAAGCATGACAATCTGTCTATTCTGTGACTTGGGATCCACTAATTGTAGCACAAAACTGACAGTATTACTTAAATAGCTATGAGTAGTAATTAGTGCACATTGCTATTATTCATACAAGTACAATCATTACATAGATGCATTCGTGCATGAATGAGCATGTTAATTATGACTTTATTTGTACTTTGTCAATGGTTCATCGGCGATTTGAATTGAATGAGATACTTACTTTTGCAAGAAACTTTGACAAACATTCTCGATTTACAATAAGTACCGCACCCTTTTAAAGGTCACATTTTTGTTGTTGCCATGGGCCGAATTTGATGGAATTTGGTTTCCTTATCAAATATACGCACATGCAGAAACCAGTCACGAAAGGTTGTAATCTCAGCTATCGTGGTTTTGGAGCAATATCACATAATGTGCAATGGGGCTCCTAAGGTAAAATAAGGTTAATGCAAACTTGCCAGTAACATTGAAGCTCTGATGACGCATGACTGACATTATCGGTCCCGCTATCAATGGTAATTGACATTGCATGCGGTCGAATTGGGATAGATCGGGAAAGCCTGCAACTATTGATTTGAAGCCAAACTGTCATAACATATAAAACCCAACTCAAGTAAAATATAGTTAATTGCTTTAGAAGTCAATTATTCTGCCCTAAATTTTCCATGATTATTTTAAACAATTTATGGTTGAACGTCACTACTACCCCATACTGAGGGCTTGGATGATGCTGACATTGTAAGACTTTAATCTGGAGCTTTGCGATCTTTTAGTCCGGATGCCTTTCCTGGCGACTTCCAATGACACTTTCGGGACTCGACCTCTGGACCGAAAGATCGCTAGGCTATGCAATTGACCACTGTGCCATGGAGACCACTACACTGATGCTATACTGATATCAGATATATTCTCTTTCAGCATCAATAGAAAGAGTTCGTTCACAGTTTATATGATGGTCGATTGGAAAATGTCACTAAACACTCGAAAGTTTATCTTTGAAAATAATGTCAATAGCTATCTAACAGATCATCTGACGTACTTTCAATGAAAACACTACTTCTAAAGACATGTAGGAAAACAACCAGTCAATGTCAACTAAGCATGTAAATCCGTGTTATCCTTATTAAATGCCAGAATAGCCAATACCATCCCTGTATACGTCAAATCTTCAGGAAGTCAACTAACAGACGCAAGTGTTCCCATCATCAACATCGACATCATAGTCAATGTGCAACAAGCGAGATGTGTCGTCCACAGCAACGATAATGTTTTCAGCTTTACACTCATACTTTGAGAATAATTTCCGTTGATATTTGCATGAGTTGCACCTTCACCATTCCTTCACCTCTTCAGTCTGGCCACGTGTTTGACCTGACTGTCAACAGAGTTCTAAAGTCAATAAGAAGCATAATAGAATGACCTTAACCGCGTGGTCTAAATTCTTTTAAGTTTTAAGTTCTAATCGTAGCTAATTGAACGAGCAC
Source organism: Prostheceraeus crozeri (assembly GCA_907163375.1). NCBI lineage: Eukaryota > Metazoa > Platyhelminthes > Polycladida > Euryleptidae > Prostheceraeus > Prostheceraeus crozeri. The sequence goes on from CAJQUW010006757.1 coordinate 610,175, forward strand.
TCAGTTCATTGAAGTGAAAATAAAAAAAACTTCATGCAAGGTGAAGGAAAACAAATTCTACAATTCTGATTTGATTCAACAATTAACCATTTCTATTTCTTTCTGATTTTAAATTCAATATCACATTTCTTCTGTGTCGGTGACCTGTTCACATCATAATCGTATGATATTGTTCACAGAACCACTTTGCAAGTCAATAGCTAAGTTAAATACTTTCTTGCGGAAATATTCTATCATACGCCGACCATTTTTCTAGACATTTGTTGCTGCACAGGTAAACTTAAGATAAAATTCGTCGATGAAGGTGTTTGTCTGTGAGAGTAAAGACGCTAATTAAACGCGAATTTATTTAAAAAACTAGATGTTTTGCACAAAAATCGGCAATCGAATCAGAAATTGATTATTTCATTATAACAAACTACTAGAAACGCATGAAAATTTGTCATTAAAGTAAATTATTGAACTTAACCCATTACCGCCCAATGTTCCACTTATGGAACAATTTTTTGAATCACAATTATAAGCATAAGAAATATTTATAAGTATCATTTAAGCATGCAGATATTAGAAGCATGATGTAAATAAATTCAACAATGCCTGGTAAAGCATTTTGTTTTAATTGGGTTCTGTCCAAAGAAATTTGAAATTTCGGAAATTTTCAAAATTTATCACTGAAACTTGTTTTCCCACTCCTGTCCATAAAAAAATAATGTCAAGTCAAACTTTTTCCTCGGATAACAATTTCTGCATTAGTCTGGAGACGTACAATACATATTTCAATTATCGTTTGCTTTTTCTGCGTTCCTATATTGAGTTATAGAAATGTTGTTCCAATTTTCTGGAACATTGGACCTGCAATGTAATACTTTTCAATGTTCCAGTAATGGAACATTGGACACTTAGGGTGTTACATTTTACATAATGCGCTAAAAAGTCCAATGTCAAATCTGGATGCTTATCATAGTAAGTTATGCAACACTTCGTGTGGCAATTGTATCACTTGTAATTTTACTTACAAGCAGGAACTTCGTTAGTTGGATCGCCTCAGATGTATTTACAACAAAAAGGCAAACGATAAGTAGACTTTCTAAACTTGATAGTAATCAATTGTTTAATATGCATTTTCATTGAATCTTATTGTACTATCATCTTCATTTGGGGTTACTACACAAATTTGAACTGCTTACTATAGCAAAAAAAGTTCACCACTGCAACCTGGCCCTGAGGTAGAGATGTTTGCAACCTCTAACTACTAGCGCAAAGGTACTTTACATAACACTAGCACAGTAGCAACCTACATTAATTGGAACCAATTTTAAAATCCCTCGTCTTAACTATCAATAGAAAGTACTTACTTATTTCCTAATTAATTGAGTACTGATTTAATTCCAGTCTATCTTTTTTCAGACGATGCCAAAGAAACTATTTTCAGTCGAAGAAGCCTGCACAGCTATTGATCGCAAATTCTGACGAAGAACTGATATTGATTTGGTAATTTTGCCCAACCGGAGTCCTCACAATCTATCTACCGAAGAAGATGACATAGCAGAGGATGATATTTACCATCTAACATCAAAGATGTGCCAGGTTTGTTAAAATCCATCAACGGTCGGACGATGGAGAATGCTCAATGGCCACAACCGAAGCGTAGGAAAGTATCGCATCATTGGGAGAAAGCTCCTGATTTTCGTAATTCGTTAACAGACCAGAAGCAGAGTAGAACGCCCGATTGACAAATGTTTCCACTACTGTGGTTAAAGATGCAAGGAATTATTTAGATTATTCATTGATCCGCCCGTTATAGATCTATGCTGCAAAACAGAACGAAATTGTTATGCCCACCAACACTTTACACATGGATATCATATAAGTGAAAATGATTATTTTTTCACTCCTCAGTGACTATCCACAGTTTACCAACAAGAACATCTATACTGGATTTATCGGGACGAAGAATGTAGTAGCATCATTGGTCTCCGAATAAATGTCAAAAAAAGCTTTAAAGAGATCAGCATTTTTTCATTTAGCCAACAACGCTTTCCCTTGGCAATGATGACAGATGGCAAAATATAAGGCCAATTTTTAGAGATATTTCGAAAAATATTTCAGTCAATTTGTATTCTTTATTCAAGCAAATTGAGTCTGGATTAACAGATGATACCATTGCATAAATAATGCAAAAATGTACGTCAAAGGCAAACGCGGTGAAATTTGGATATAAGGTGTGTTTGTCCTGGCTTCGTCATGCGCTTTAATTCCGTTCGATTTCGAATCTCTACGGGCAGACAATTGATTCCGAATTAACACATGCATAGTCCCTGTCGTTCAAACATTGACACAGTGTGCTTAAAAGTGAACATATAATCTACATGACAGATTCTTTTGTTCAACAAAACGTTCAGACAATGTAGAGAAGACAGATTGCGATGTACAGGCTGCAAATGGAATCTCGAATAGAAAAATGTCGGCCCCCCCAATATAAAGACCCTAAAGCGGCAAAGAATAAGCTTCCGCGAGGTATTCACATAAAACGATGAAGTTGTTGTTTGCCAGTGGAACGACAGTCGTCCATAGTTGCCATCAGCAATTTTGAATCTAGAATCCCTTCACAGTGGTAGTCGTTGGAGTAGAGCCGATAGAAAAACGCATACCAGTGCCCATCCCCCATTTGATTCATAATTACAATCAATAAGGCGGCGTGGGATCTTCTGATCGATTCTTGAGCGATTATATCATATCGGCCTAAGCTAAGAAAATAAGAAAATGGGGGTGGAATATTTTTGGGCCAGACATTTTGAATATGGCCGTCGTCGCTGCATGCGACTTCACGTAGAATCGAAAGTAAATGACCCACCTTCAATTTCGGAGGTAAGAAACAAATAACAAACAAAACATTTAGGCCTACAATGTTTTGTGACAAAGTAGGGGGTGAAATAGACACAACTACGTTGATAACATAATACATGAATAAGGCCCCCCTGGAAGGAATTTTCTTTCTAAAAAGGCCTGGTTTAATTAATAGGGATCAACATAACTATATATACTTGCAATTACCAATATTAAAAAACTACATTTTGTCTTACAGGGCGATTGTTCGAAATCACTTCATGCAAAGACACCGAGTAAGCCCTACAACATCCAACCCTGCAGTAACCCCCTTCTCAAACTGAAAGAACAAGGCAATTTTCACTCCTGTAAAGCTCAATTATCTCATCTGATAAGCAAGGACGTTGTAAAGTAAGCAAAAAGAACCCAAAACAAAGTGCTCTACTCTGTGGTGTCTTTCTTCATATTGACTGATTCTCAATTTTCATTCTAAAGCATTACATATATATCAGAATTTTCCAATGTTCCACTTATTGGAATGATCAGAATTTATTAAATGAAGCACACATACATGTACATTTATTCATTTCTTGTACAGAAAATGAAGCCAGTCGTTTTGACATCTGCCAGTTTCCTTAAATATGTCACGATATCATGTAATGTCTAGTAGATGTAAAAAATCACTTTCAGTCATATTCTGGGAGTCTGTTTCGACACAATCATTAAAAGTTTACCTTTTCATTTCATATTGAGGTCATAGGAGTCAGTAATGTATGAGATGAATCGGGCAGTGATTCGCGAAGCGAATCGAATCACAGAAATCGAAGGCCTACTTCAGCCAAACTACTTTATCAACCAAACAGCTTACCATTGAGAAAGCATCTATGACTAAATGCTACTCACATATTTTTCTAGATGGATATTGTAAGCTATCGTGAAAAAGATATCACATAAAGCGTAGTTACTTGTCTGAGATCATTGAAATCCACAACGTTTTATTACTCGGTAATTTTGGAATGATATCTTGGCGCCAGATTGTGAATTCTGAATCTGAACACGGGAAAGCACGATTTTTCATGAGCTAAAAATCGATAGATAATTGAAAACAAACTAAAATTCGGTAATAATACATTTCTGTTTTAATATTCAGCGATCAATTATAAAATTTTTGCTACAGTTGAATTCTGCCAATATCATCACTGTTATCGCTATCCGTGATTTTGATCCTTATTTATCTCGTACTGAATTCAGACCGAATTCACAATAACATACAGAAAGCTGGAATACGTAGACCATCAAGTTCGTCAGTCAATGTCATAGTACAAGTGCAATTAAGTAAAAGAACACAGAAGACGCACAGTATAATGTACTAATTCTTGCATACTGTAAGCTTGGACTAGCTCCAGCTTGAAAAGGAAAACTTGGACGCTCGATTTCATGATCCCCTGCTTGAGCCAGAACTTTTTCAGGAGCCCGTGTATCAACCTGAATTGAGTACGAGCTATCCGAATGAAAGGAGCACACACCAACTGCTTCGACTGATTCTCGTAAAGCAACCGACGTCTTCAACCGCTCTCATTAAGAATCCAATGACACTAGCTCATTACAAGGCTACTCTGAATTTGTGTTGAACAAGAAATGATTGTAAATCAAGAAAATATAATTCGAGTAATTTTTCGCTAGTCGAACCGAACCGATTAGATGTTTTTAGAATCGTATCAGCAGATGAATCTTGAAGCTTCGCGGTCCTGACAGCATATCTCTGCATGTTTAGACAAAATACTTTTTAGTAGACAAGAAACAAATTGAGCTTGTAAACATCTTGCCAAACGACGCAGAAGCAGTTTTTTGAAAAACTTTTGGCTATTCAAAAACAATCCTATGTTGAGTGAGAGGTCATACAAAAAACATGACACAACTAATAAAACAAATAATTTCAAGTTCAATGTGTTTGACCAAGTTAAAAGCATGTTTTTTTGTATTTTTTAGAAATTTCCAAATGATGACATTCGGATAAGATTGCCTATGCAAACTTATAGCCTAAATATTGACTTTAAGAACATATTTGGCGTTTAGATGGATTTGATGGTCAGTAACTGTACATTCAATAATGCTCGGTACCTAATATGCACATTGGCGCATGTTGCAAGCACTATTACTGCATGTTATACTCGTATTTAACTGAATAAAATCAGGTTTCTCTTATATATTGAAAAGCTGCGTTGGAAAAGGGACAAAAATAGTAGCTTTGATGAAATGTCTTATTTAAACATTATTCAAAAATACTTGTAAAATCAGTTTTCTAAACATGGTTTGAAAACCTTAATTTTCATTTTGTATGAAAACATTGTTTTCCAAGATGATTTTAAAACCACACTTTTGAACACGACCTTTGCATTCTGTAACAAGCATGGTTGAAAAACCATGTCTTTAATAATAACCGTGGTTTTAATCTTGTTTTTAAAGAATGCTGTTAAAACACGCAGTTCTTTTTAAAACTTTTTTCAAGATCCCAGTAATAATTGCTGGTCAATCATTGATGAGTATAATGTAAACTAGTGTATCGGCACCGTGGTGTTTTTTGAAATGCGAGAGCAGATTAGGACAAGCGAACCAATAATCCTACTGTCTATCCATGATTTGGGGAAGGCGAATAAAGTTAAACTTCTGAGTACTTTCCAGACATTGAGTAGCTGTCAGAAGATGCGTGTACTCAACATGCAACTTAGTAAACTACAGATTAACATGTTATCGACATCACAGATTCTATAACTCTCACATCAAAGCAGCTCTTGAGGCTGACGGCACCTTTAATAGGTTGCTCAATTGTAAGGAAACGATAAGAAACAAATAAAGCTAGAAACATTTATTATATTTGCTGTAAAACATTTGAAAAAAACATGGCTTAAAGATCGCCATATCAAGTTCATTGCGCAATATTCTCGCTATTTGAAACAGTCAATTTGCTAAGATCAGTCGAAAAATCACCCTCATTTTCTATTTTTATTGCCGACATCTTGTTGCATAATCACACCATCACACCCCATCAATCTAAATGTATGAACCAATTCCATTCTATGACACAATAAGACCGTCAGATGTGATTGGAATGATGTAACAATGATCACAATGCGGTTGTAGGTTTTGTCAACTTTCAAGTAATTGAATCGATCGATTCTTTCACCATAACCACGGAATTAGACAGGTCGTCTCTTCTTCCGTTTGACTAGAAGGGAAATATTGGAACATGTAACGTTAATGAAATGGCGCAATCTGCTGACTAAATTCCATAGCAATCGAACAATGAGCAGCCAGTTCAACATTAAACACGCCAAATTGTGCAAAGTTTCAGTGACTGTTATCGACCGGATCACACAGCAAAGAGACAGTCGATGTCAAGTTCTATATAGAAGTTTGTGAACGTTTTTTCATGCGCCTGCTAACTTTTTTTAAAATGATCGGAGGACCCAACATTATCGAGAAAACTTTTGCACAATGATCTGAATTCTTCAAATCTGAAGGAATCGTAGCGATCGGAGCATTTTGAAGGGATTCAGAGAAATCCGCAAGCGACGCACGACTATTTTTCCTATCTCTGAAAGGTATTAAAAATTTCTTTCTGCCCACTTATTAAGTTCCTGCATGTGCCATCTGTTTGATTCAGTTTACACTTCTACAAAGTGATACGATTAAGCATTCTAATTCTGTGACCATAACCATTGATACCAATGACCGTTAACTAACATCGAGTTGGGAAGGCAGTGTATTCAATAAGCGGATCTGATGAAGATAATTATCCTAATCACTTTCAACAACATGCATCCGCTCATGCAGTTCTATGAGAGAAATTTCCCTGTTAAAGTTGGAAACGGAGACATCAGCACATTGTATTTAGGGAAAGTTGAGTTGTTTTGTTGTACACAACTTAACTTATTTGACTAATACTCACATCCTCTCTCTCCCTCTCTCTCCTTTCCATCATAACCAACAGACTTTGCATTTTGCAAGTATTAGCAGCGATTGATGGACATTCAAATTCTTTTAACCGCATTTAGACAATCAATCTTTCGGAGATAATAGAATCGTTCCAAAACTACTAGAAGTGGTAGTGTGACACTCTGATGATTCAGCGGAGGTAAGAGGATATACTTTAGACCGCATGTTGATGACAAATGCATAATGCAAGGAAAAATAGTGATTTAATGCTGCATGAAATGACTGCAATGGAATCAGTGCTTTCACAACCAATCGTCAATTGATATTTCAATATCACTTATGATGACTTAAGTCATCCCAAATATTTTGGTTGAAAACCGCTCGCGAGAATTCTTGATGCACCGAGATTATGCAAATCAATGCTTTATCAGATGTCAGTTATCAAATCGTTTCATTTGTATGTTAAAGTGCTATACAACCTCTTCTGGTAGTATGTTAAACAGCTTACAAACATAAAAGCACCAATGCAATGGCAGCTAACTGGAGGTGCATAATAAAAATTATTTTCAATTTCGCTAATATATTCAATCTCTTCCTCTGATTAATGCCAAAAATTTAAAATAAAAATTACCTAGTTGCATCAGCGGACGTTTCGAGTCCAGATACATTTGCAATGCAAATGACAGGAGACACATGAGATGAAAAGCGTGTTTACACAGAGCGAAAGCCACTCCTGTTTTAAATAAAGAATTTATCGATAAAGTCAGTTTGGAGCTAGACAGGTGTAGGTATAAAATGCGTTGTAATCACTCTTACAGTAACGGCAATGATCATAATCGCATGAACATACTTTTTGATCACAGTACAGTCAATTTTCCTAAAACTAATAATAGAGATACTGAGTTGAAGATGAATATGTTTAATTATGAAGTAGTGAACATCATAGAAAAAGAAGTGATAAAGATAAAAAAATAATGGCGTGAACAGGACTAAAGTAACAATTGAAACGTGTAGCCTGTGACCAAATAGATAACATCGTCGAACCGTGGTTTTCCCTCAGTCAACTTAGACTATGAAAAAATAATATCAAAAATGATAAACATGACAAGCAGTACAAGAATCTCTATAAACACATAAAGGAAACCATGTTTGGGATAAAACAAGGAAACATTGCCATTGTTCCTACGGATAAATCGTAACGCTTATGTATTATACTGGAAGATGAGTATAAGGAGAGAACGGAAGAATTATTGAAAGACGAAGATTGTTATAAACATTTACCTCAATCAAAAAATCGCAGCATAGAACGTCAGGCGAATAAAATCATAAACTCCATTTTTAAAGATAAGCTTTGTAGATGTCAGCTTGAAAGATTACTTACCACTAGCTCTGCGACGGCTTTATTTAAGACATTCATCAAGGATTCTAAAGAAAAAGTTAATGGTCATTTTCCACTTAGACCAATATCGTCAACTAAAAACATACCTACAGAAAACGTAGATAGGTTATGGTCCAAAATATTAAACAAACTTGTAAAATATGTTTCAACCCACTTAGGCAACACAATGGGCCTAATCAAGGAATTGAATAATTTAAAAATGTCATCTGAATTTTTTTGGACGCTATTAGCTTGTATCAGAGGATTTCTATCGATCTTGCGATCAAAGTTGTAAAGACATTGCCGGATAATATTGAGCAAATATAAATAATTTTAATATAGTAGTGGAAGACCTGATAGCGTTTGAAGTTCGTTTCGTATAATTACGAAATAAGGTGTCATGTGTACATTCAAATTTCTGGTGTCCTAATGGGCACACATTTTTCTCCGACGATAACGGTCATATTTATGAATTACAACATACGGTCTTCTGCTAGTTAGCTGAGTATTTTTCTCGAGTATACTACTATCCCGAGTATTTTTCTCATGTTGTTTCAACAGACTACTGACATGACGCTATCATGTCATGGTATGACAACGTTATGAATACAGAGTAGTGTTGGTGTCGAGGGATGTGAACTAGGCCTGCTATTTAATCCTAACATAGGATGAAATTTGCGACACTGCACGTTCCCATTTTTAAACTGAGTATGTAAATCAAAATTTAATAACCTACAGCGTAAATATCTTACTACTGTAGCGCGCTGCAGCCATTTGATGCATGTAAAGAATAATCAAATTCAAATTGAAAAACCTTATGTGTATGCGACACAGATAGAAGTTAGGAGGTGTTCAATCCGTATTCTATTGTGTTCATTGAGAGACTGGAAAAAATAGCTGAAATTATTTGATAGTAATATTGCATTCACATCAAGTTAAAGTGATATAACGAAGTTTTACTCGTAGCAGTTTAATGGACTTAAATCTGATGCTGACAACGATATTTGATTTGCATTATATGAATAAGGGAGTCGTACTTTTCGTCGACAGGTTCATATCGTCGACACTATGAACGTTCATTTCGTCGACACTTTCATTTTGTCGACAAGTTCATTTCGTCGACAAGTTCATTTCATAGACATTTCTATGCTTTCATATAATTTATAATTAATGGATAAATTAGATTTAACTTGTGCATTTGTTTATTAATCTTCTATATTACATTAATGCAAATGAACTACGATGCAACGTTATGATATCAAAGCGATTGAGTAGAAACCATAGATGTGAAAAATGAAGATGCATAGTCTTCCATAAAATGATATTTCTATATCTTAGAAAATAACAAAACCATAGAAAGTCTACTATAATCTACTTCTATGGACTATATAGCTATCAAGAATGATAGAGCTCCGCATAGAAGTCCAATATAAAAAATAATTGAGAGATTTCTGAAATTATCGTACACTGCTGCAATTGTCGACGAAATGAATCTGTCGACGATATGAACGTTTTCCTCAAAAATGGTTGTCGACGAAATGAACGTGTCGACGAAAACGACTAGATCCATGAATAAACTGCTAATGTGCATTGTACATGTATATTACTTACAGTGCTCTTTAAGAATTGCTTTAGAATAATACAATAGTACCTTTCAAATAGCAAAGTAATGTTCTATTTCTACTTCTACAAAATCACAGAAAACTCAAAAATATAAATACTTATTTTGACGATGTAATTCACTTAATCAAAAACAACGATTATGTGATATTGCGTCAAGAAAGAGGAACAGATCGTTCTTAATATCAGTAGATCAATGTGCTCGTCACATTCGAACTTAAACGTATGCAATTCCGCAAAGAAAATTATCAGCTGGCAGTCGGAACGATCAAGTGGATAATTCCGATGTTGCGATTTGCAATAACATTTCAACATCTCAATTGACTACAAACTCTCGAATGGCTGTCTAAAAGGATGCATAACATTTTTAAAGCATTATACGATATTACCGCTGCAATTCATTAAGCACGCTATCGTAACATTGAAATTGAATGTCTCGGAAGATAAACAGCTGATTGGTGCAAGAGCTTTAGAGAATGGACATGACTTTAGATTTAAAAAATGTGAGATTTGTTACCGTACTTAACCCCGACACGATAAGACACAGCAGACAAGTGAATTGTGCAAGTATTAGGGATGTGATTGACCAGACAAAAAAATCAGGAAACCAATTTTCGAGGGGGGCCCAGTAGTAAGTCATTGCTATATTAACAGTAGAACCATCAATTTGGGACATTCACATATTGCCTGTTACAATTATGTAATAAACAAAAAATGAAGGGACACAAACGAAAACAAAGCACTAAGTAGCCCATGAACTAGTCTATTGGCCTACGTGTATAAATGTGGGTGAAAGTGAAACCCATCTGACAAATCCTATGATCAAAACCTTGCATTGAATCATAATGAATCAATCACAATAATACAATAGTCATATTTGCAAGGAAGGTGCCACATGCGTAAATAACCACAATTTCTGTGTAACGAGTTGTTTTCTCTTTCTACATACAGTTGAGAAAACTATTCGTCCCACTGAAATTGTGCAATTTACGGAATTGATTCAAATAATCTAATCATTCAAATATGCGATTGATTTCAGATTTCTTACATAACACTCATACAAATACCGGTATACTTCATCGCTTACTGGCGGATATCATGAACTATACATGGGTCTGATTGTTTTAAAAGTACAGAAATGTTAAAATGGTTTATTTCATAATTAACAGAATCAACTTTGAAAACAATATTGTCAGAACAATAGGGAAACATCTACATGATATGGACAGACATGATACAATGAATGTATACTGTGATCGGTTTAAAAAACAATGTTTGATGACACAAACTGTGTAAAGCTTCAATTACCATGCTAACAAGTTTCTAAGAAATACTCACAAAACAAAGCAAAGGATGGACAGTAAACTTTCCTCGAAACCAAATGTTCCTTATACACGTAGCAAGCAAGTCAATTTTGCAACGGCATCGGTTTGTGCGTAAATAAAAATTGCGTCATGAGGTCGTGATGTAAAACTCTTCATACGAACGAGATCATCCGATTCGCTAGTATCGGTCCATACAAAAGGCCTACAGTACATAATGAATAAAATGAGAAAACAAAGTAATGTTAGGATCCAGCTAAGTGAAACTCTTAGAAACGATAATTCCTTAAAAACAATTTTACGTACAATAAACGACTGTCACTGAGCCCATTCTATTGGACAGAACAAATCATCATCTTTGCCAACGTTAATCTTTGTCATTGGACATTTGAATATCATGACCATGTCAACATGTTATGGAACCACACTGAAAAGACTTTCGGTTATTCAGATTACCATTGAAGATATTTCATCAAATTTGCAATGCGCATACCCAGTTAAATCATATGCATTCGCATTATAATAAAAATTGTATAGAATATCTATTATTTATCAGGTCCTCATCAAATGATGATTAACAAAGTTAATGATGGTTCAGGTCCAGTTACGGTTCGTTAGACATGTTCTTTCTTCGAAATTACAGCGAAAGCAGTAACTCAAACTTTCACGAAGAATTCGTGCAATGTGAATAGCGTACTATGAAGTAAGTATCGCATTTTTTGGATCTAGATTCACTTCCTAAATGATCTTGCCAATTTCCTTGCTTTCATCAAGTTGTGATATTTTTTGATGATGAAATCTTTACGATTTCTCTTTGCTGCAAGAGCGAAGTCGGCCTTTTCTTGCGTCTTAGATTTTAACAAAGTGTTGGTTTTGAGTCCACGGGTTTGCTTCCTGTAGACACTAGTGGACATCTTTATGTTACGGCACAAGCTTGCATTGACTGGTGTCCTTCTGGCGTCTTCCCTTGCCCAAAGAGTAATCCCTGTTTTTATCGATGTTCGGAGATGATACTTAACAACTTGGTAGGATTCGTATGTATCCACTTCTGTGTTCGAAGACTTGGCATGCAGGATATCTCCCATCACATTGAATGAAGATTCTATCTGAGGACCGTGGAAAATGGATAACAATGCCAAGGCTACCTCTGACAATACAGGAAATTCACCAAGATTGCGAACTTCGTTCCACCATTTATCAATTCTGGATTCATCATCGAAATCGGGCAAGCTTGTACAGCTGGCATATCTGAAATTATAAAACATTATCTGAGTGAATGGAAATAGGAAAAGAACCAACATACTTGTATATCAAATAAATAAAAAAAACAATTTCCCAGGATACCAAGGCATCATTATCAAATGCGAATAATTGGCATTTTGATCTTTTGAAATGTCGACATCCGGATACGAGAATACGCAAATATCACATCAAGAATCCTATTTTGTCAATGAATGAATTTCGGTTTTACTACTGCTACTCCTAATGTAGGTCGACCAGCATGAAACTGCGAAAACATACATGTACATTGTACATATTAGATTATGCAACTTTGAGAAGAATATCTTCGCGAGCTTTGTGTAGATGATTTCTCGAATTCTATGACTTTATATGTACATTTTTCACTCCATATGCTAATATACGAATAAAAATTATATTCTACACACACGTATACCGGCCGATAGAGTTCCCGATGCGACGTCTTGGCCTACGCCGTCTTACCGGTCGTGCTAATATAGCCTTGTCTCCTTAGTCTGCCTTATCCAGAACATCAACTCAGCCGCGGAAAAGCATTCGGATTAGAAGTGTCGGAGCGTTGCAGTCACAATGCGATATTAAGAATAATTCCAAAACCATTATCTATCAATACATCTATTCGTTAAATTATACCGTACTAAATGACAGTTAATGATAGGTCTGGGATATCATGCAGTGTCTGATATTCCAATATGGGAATTCATCAGTTCGGCTCAAGTTGCTATAGGTTGCGTGTATGAATAATGGAAATCGTTATTTACAAATCAATACGCTTACCTGTGTATCTCTAGTGTCAAGCTTGAGAATTTTTCTTCGGTCAACAGCTGAGGCACCAGGACTTTCAGTTTGGTCAGATAATTCAGCAGCACGTTATTACCCCTGATGAAAGGATCCAGGCAAGATAGTGTTCTCAATGTGGTACTGGAAAGTGGTAGTTTGCTTTGAAGATAGGAAGCACAACTTTCATAGCTCGCTATGACATTCTGTTGGAAATCTATTACAACAGGATGTTTTGATCCCATCGCATGGATGATTTTTTGAGCTACATCTCCAATGAAAGGATGCTTCAGTAGGACATCAGGTTCAAACTTCAGAACTTGTAGCTGGTTCACTGGACAATCAAACAAATACGAAGGTTTTACAAAACAAGATAGGAAATCTCGAAAAGCTCTCTCCTGATTATCATGAAGCTTATGTATCATCGGATCGACTGACTGGAAAAGAACAACGAATGACTTCAGCAGAGGCATGATAGAAACATAGAAGTTGATTATCAAAAGTGTGCTCCTATTGTTCGTAAATATCTTGTCACAGATTCGTTTCTTTCTTTCTTTTCCCTTTTCAGTGAAATTCCTTGATTTCATTTTCAGCTGCTTCCATAATGGTTCAAGTAATTGAATAGCATCATCTGAGAGGTCTCTTTTGTCCAATACGTCTGAAATGAGGTCTCTGAAAATATTCGATTCTTCTTGGTTAAGAAAAGCATAGTAGCACAAAACGTATGCATCCCACAAGCGAACTGTATCAACGCTTACGTCATAAACAGAGGGCCAACGATGTGGAACATAATTTTCAGGTCTGGTAAATCTGACGGACAAAATGTCACATATTTTTGATAGTATGTCTCTCAAGTCTACTGACCAGCAATGATCGTTGTAAACATCAGTCAATAATTTTTCTACGACCATTTTGAAAGGTTTACAGCGTTGTGAATGTGGTGACAAGAATCTCTATCAATATCTAACAGATGCGGTGCTTTCCGTCTTCTGATCAATGTTTCAAGTCCTGATTTCGTGCCACGCATTACGGGACAAGAATCCATCATAATAGCGAGCAAATTCGACCAAGGGATGCCATATTTCTCAAACAATGCAACTGGCGCCTCGTACAGAGTCTCAGAATTTACCGTCGTAAGTTCGATGGCCCCGAGATGTTCAACTACAATCTGTTGCTCAGTTGGAGACCAGAAGCTGACGAGCACACCCAGAATTCTTTTGTGAGTCTTACTCGTTGCTTCGTCAATATTTAGAGAGAAAACTTGGTTCTTCAAAATCATAACCGTTTCTTCTAATATTGTCTTTTTGAGTCCATGATTCAGCTTTTACGAGGCTGAAGTGCGATCCATACTTAAACTTTGCAACATCCGGGTGTCTTTAGACAGTTCCTTAGCCAAATCTATCAGTACCGGATAAATGGAAAGTGGCAAGGAATGCTCGGCAATGACCGAAAGTATGGTTGCTTGAGCATTAGCCACACGGTCAGAAAGTGGCACAAATTTCAGATTTGGAGGTCCTTCAAGACAGACTGTGTCTTCATGTGTCTTATCAAGCCGCATATTATTCTGCTTTGCTTTCCATGCCGTTTGGTGCTTTTGATATTTTAAATGCCTTGCTAGTGCCATTTTCCCTGAGTTGGAATGGTCTATCTTGTCTCTGCAAATCGAACATTCCACCTTTCCTGGCTGAGCAATTTTTGAGTAGCAGCTGAACGACATCCTTTCTCCGTTCATTAGACAACTTTCTTCTAACCAAGCCCACCTGAATTTGCTCTTAACGGAGGAATCAATTTCTGAGATACAAGGATCTCCATGGCTTACAGATCGTGAGAAGTACAAGGTCTGTTTATCGATTGCCGTACATGAATCTGACATGTCAGTGGATGAAGTAATGACAATCGAATCATTATGGTGTAATTCAGACTCAATAGAACAGGACTGAGACAGACTGTGAAGAGAAGAAGAATAGCTAACTCTTCCATAACATGATCTGTAGAAATAGAAGTAGAGGAAGTCATCGTGGTAGTTGCCATATTTCTTGTAGCTGTAGTCACACTGGTGGTAATCGTGCTGTTGGTAGATGGAGACAGATTCTCCAAAACAGTTGCCAATGTGCTTGCAGTTTCAACTGTCGCTTGAGATGAAGGTTGACTGGTTTGAGCTTTGGAGGAGTTGATAAATCATGCCAAGATGAAGATAGTGTTTATTATTGCAGTATTATGAATGATCATATGTGTATGATATATGAATGATCATATACGCGAATCTACGAGTAGTAGATATCGCACACTATTTCTTCATGGAAACATATAGTTTTACCTAAGACTCACCAAAAGAATCCAGGCGACGACACTTAGTGGCAATGGCTTCATGATCACGCTTTCTTTTTTCAACACGCTTGGCATAACCACTCTTGGGCATGTAGATGACTGCAAAAATAGTAAAACTCCGTTGCAGCTTTGTAGAAAATTATCCAAATCAATCATGATTTCAATTGAAATGGCAAGTGGTTTGCAGTGTTTTCGAGACTGCTCTTGAAAAATCGGATGAAATATATATTTCAAGAAGGAATAGAGGACGCAGTTCCATATTTGAGCCGTTGGAGCAAAGAATTTGACTTAAATATGATCCAAGAGCAAAAATACCAGCAATCGAGAATTCAAATTAGAACCAAAAATCCCAATGAAGCGATTATCTCGAATCAAATAAATGATTTATATAATAATGAATGAAATAATAAAAATATAAGCTACAATGATAGATGCTAAAATAAAATAATAGCTTTATTTGGATTTTTGGTTATAATCCGATAATCAAGTTGAAACGGCAGTGGGCTGGATTATGCAGTCCAACAACAGAGTAGGGGCTCTTCCGATTTCTGGCCCTCCTAAGCTTCCTCGCTCGCTGAATTATGTAGTAGGCTATAGCTTACATCTGAGGGGACCTCTGTATCCTTCAGGTCGGATTATGCAGTACAACTTACATCTGAGGGGACCTCTGTATCCTTCAGGCCGGATTAAGCAGTACAACTTACATCTGAGGGGGCCCTCTGTATCCTTCAGGCCGGATTATGCAGTACAACTTACATCTGAGGGGGGCCCTCTGTATCCTTCAGGCCGGATTATGCAGTACAACTTACATCTGAGGGGGCCCTCTGTATCCTTCAGGCCGGATTATGCAGTACAACTTACATCTGAGGGGGCCCTCTGTATCCTTCAGGACGGATTATGCAGTACAACGTACATCTAAGGGGGCCTCTGTATCCTTCAGGCCGGATTATGTAGCAGGCCTACACCTTGCAGGCCTCTGAGGCTTTTCAGGCTGAATTACATAACTTAAATAACTTCCCGTGGATGGTATTTTCGAATCCATGATATACATGCAAAAAAATCAGAGAAAGGTGTTTATATGAACAATATATTACAAAAAAATATTTACAGAATGTGCATACAGTGATGTACAAAGGAAATACCAACGATAGGATGTACATAAGAATAGAATTTTAGTTGGTATTGAATCCAGTCTCGGGCTGAAGGAATGGCTGGTGTTACTGAAAGTGAAAGAGGGACAAGTCTGAAAAATAAAAGGTCTGAAGTTTCGGTGAAAGACGCTAAGGCAATATGCGAAGTCCCAATCTTCCCCCCTACCCTCATAATTTTTTCAACAGATTCTGCCTTGCCTCAAAAATGACCGAAATCAACCCCAAAAATC
The DNA here is from genome assembly GCA_907163375.1 of Prostheceraeus crozeri. NCBI lineage: Eukaryota > Metazoa > Platyhelminthes > Polycladida > Euryleptidae > Prostheceraeus > Prostheceraeus crozeri. Next base: position 627,000 of record CAJQUW010006757.1, read on the forward strand.
AGGAAATCCTGATAAATCAGGAAAAATCACATCCCTAAAGTATAATTGAAATTGAATCGTTTAGCCATTTTCTATAACCATTTCTGAGCACCTTGTAATTATTGCGCTTCGTCAGCTTGGAGACATACAGCCCATGCAAGTTTCTTTATATTACATATTTTGAGGGTCTTGCATTTTAGGCTCTATATGTAAAGCATATGTAGGTAATGAATTGGATATGAATTCTTAAGTACATTGCATGAACCCAAAATAGTTCCTCATAACTTTATATTACCCGAATTAGAACATTTCTCCCAATCATCAGCATTTATACTGCGGCGCATTGCAACGTATAAGGTCAAAATGAAAAGGATGAACGCAACGATAAAATGGGTTCTCTCGATAGAGGACCTCACTCATATGCTCGTGTGGCACTTAAACACCGAGGCCAAAGTGCGACCCCGGCCTCTGAGGGAGCACACCACACCCATACTTGTGACTGTCTTCCTCTTAGTGTGGTCGGTGTATGTGACAACGCATTTTCTCATAGATCAGGTCTGAGATACGTTTCGCACCATCTCGACGAGCGAGACAACGGATAGCGGGCCTCGTGATATCTGGATGTGGTCACACAGTGCGCCCAGCGCCACCTTTTCCGAGAATTTCGCCTCCTTTGGCGCGCCCCGTAGTTAGGAATCGTCGAAGCATTTTCATGGAAGAGTGAATTCATTAACCAAAATTGATGGCAATGCAGAATTCATTCGAAAGACATGAAACGATGAACAACAAAGATAAATGTGTGAGGCTGGAAGCCGGCTTCCATTAAGGATCTGAGCCTCAAAAAAATGTTTGAAATCATAAACTTCTACGTGCTTTCACTCGTTTGAATTTTTAACGACAATTACAGCAAATCAAACTAATACTGCAACATCGATATAATCTCATATTTTTACCCACTTACAAACAATCATGAAAACAGATCAACACAAGTGAGCGCTGTACATGATATCCGGTGATCAGGAGCACCAGGGAACCATGGATGTTTGGATAATCAGGAACACTACAAGTACGGAACTCACTATTTTATCATCGTGATTTCTCTGAAAGTTAATGTGTCAGCATCATTAAAGCGAAGCTATATACGTGATTTACCGCAGCTCCCATCCTAAAGCTAAGCAGAGGTGAAAGCATGTTATGTTCTAAATGAAAAGTACATAAATATGACATTTTTGCGCAGAAAAAGTTGCTTTCAAATCATTAGAAATCCGTGATCACATCCGTCATCCGTCATTTTAACACAGCGATAATGCAATTAAGTATTGAATTTGAGTTACTTCACAATCACACCTTGGATGATAAGACTGACTGGATGCAAAATTGGCTTAGTAAAACTGAAGAAGAAGAAATTGAAAATATTCAGTCATCTATATGCACGTACAATGTAGAGTCCATTTCAGAGCAAGTTGTACATGCCAAAAACTGCTTCAATATTTGCTTTGTTCTCAAATGAATCAATTGAAGACCTTGGCGTTATGAAAAAAATAATCACAGAATCGTTGAGTACCAAATAATACAATCGCGTCAATTCACAAAGCAAAAATTGAAACTTGTAAAATAAAATAAAATCCCTAGCTGAAAAATTACGCAGTGGCCCAAGAATAGAGACGGTAGATATCTGGTTGATTCAGCCCACCTAGCACGAGTACATTACGCCCAGTAAGCCGAATGCTGAATTCTAGTAAACCACACATGACCTTGAAACAAATAGCACCAAATTTATCAATCCAAGCATGATGATTTTCAATAATTTTCGATCATGTTGAATATCCAACCAAAAAATCAGCTACATATAAAGCGAGGTTCACGATCTACAGAGGTCTCCTCCAAGGCTAGTTCCTCATTTCCGCAGCAGCCAGTCGAACCTTCCTCAAGATTTTTCTGCAGTATTTCAAAATTTCCTAGTGTTCAGTTGTGTCAAAAACAGTCTAGCAGTGAATATGATCGTCTCCTGAAAGTGACTAGTATCATACTCCATGAACTAGTAAGTAGCGGAGATAATTTGAGCTGTAGGCCCAGCCCAAATTTGCACATTTGGTGCTCCAACATATTGAAACAAATACGAGACATTCAATTCATGACTGCAGACCCCTCCTTCACGCCTCAGGACTCATAGCACCGATAAAAACTCTATAAATTGTTTTAAGAAACTCCATCATCATCATCATCTTCTGATGATGGCCTAGCAGGAGGCCGAGATTAATAAAGCGCATTAAAATAATTGCCAATTCTGTACCCGACTAAATTTATCAAGAAATGAATGAACAAGGCCTCCAGTGTTTTACGTATGAATGACCGTGCTTAGCGAAAATACACGCATCATGATGAATTCAACGAAAATGCTTTTTAATATCGGTCTGACTGTGTCATTAACAGGACTCGCAAATGCTAACAGAAAAAGGACGGAAAATTCCAAAAATGCTTGCACGCGCGTGTGTGCCAGTAAATTAGTGTGAATGACTGTTCCATAACAAAGGCTTAAATTGAGACTTGATGATCTTGAAGACAGAATATTGACCATAGCAAGTAAACTTGATTGTTTAATTCATTAATTCAAGGTTTTTGCCAATATTGAAAAAGTAACACAATATTTGTGTTGAATGCGCTGGTATATGTAATAGATGCCTGATAGCACAAAAAAGGACGGACAAGGTGTACGAAAAGACGGAAATTCGCGAACTCTGCATCAATATGAAGAAGGCTTTGCTTCCGATTATATTGATTGCAAAGTTCACAAATAAGTAAAAACATTTTAGTTTTACTTGAAGGTGAAATCCGCTGAATATCGAAACAGAGAACAAAATGTAGGGATATTCAATCAACAAAATATCACCACCAATCTGATTGAAATTTTAAAAGGGGAAAAATGACCACAGAAAAAATGACATCATTTTATGATCGAAGAAACTGATACATCGTGTTAATGCCATCAGAAAAAATGATCTTGTAATGAAATGCCGATATCTATGACAATGAAATCAGAGTTAATCATTATAACATTCATTGTTAATCAACTGAGTTACATAATTTCAAGATTGAATCATTAATTGGACACACGAAGCAGAAATCAAATATTGCTCGTCAATCACTACTATTGATTTCAAGTTACCTGCATGGCAGGAGTCAAACTCCCATAATCCAACTCTGCATTAGTGATCTGTTGAGTAGACAAGCATCAAAAAATCCAAATTTGTAATAATCAAACGCGCGATCTTTCGAAAAATTAGTGTTAGTGTTAAGGTTAGATTGTCGAGGGCTCAAAATGTGTTAGCCTGCTGGAAGTTCCGGAGGTCTAATTTTAATGATAGCTGTATTTTCTTGTAAAATGTACATAAAAGATTGTCAAGTACTTGCGAATGTCGGATTTATTTCACCGACTTGCCAGAAACCCATGTTTGCAAGACATCAAACATTGATGAGCTCGCTGGCATTTATACGGTCTCTTGTACAACGAGCAATAATCATGAATATCTGCATCACTTTTTCTACTTTTACCTGCTCCGACAGAAGCAACAGAGCCATAACCGAAAGCTAGTGGGGGGGGGGGCAACCTTCACATGCTCGCTACTAGTAATCTCTAATAACCTCTAGACATAGCGGTGGTACCTCCCGATGTGGTCAGACTCGAACCCTGGACCTTCAGCACTTCCGTACCGAAACGAATCCCTTAAACAACTAAGCTATCCTACCACTGAAAACGAGCTTTTATAAACGGCGGGAAGATAGATTTTGTCCATTAAACTTGCTCAGATACCGATCACAAGGTTTCAGCGTAACAAGCTCTTTTGATCTACGCAGTAAAATAGAATGCACATTTTTGACACTGCACAAAACCATTAAAGCTAGAATTCTAATTTTTCTGACTTTCTGCTTCTGCACATTTCTGATAATCAATCCAAGCTTTATCAAATTGAATCATGGAAACACAAAAAATTGACCCTCATTTAAAAGTCATTTTTGAAATCGAGAATCTCCGGCAAGGCAATTTCCTACAAAATTAAGTATATTTTATCATTCGAAATTACTTGTAGACCATAAGATATTCATCCACGAGGGTATCTATCCAGCTTTTATGGGAATAATAGCAATATCCATATACGCAATATCATGCAGATACTACTCACAATATATTTATAGGAACTGATGTCAGCTTTGTGCTACAAATAGTGGATCCCATGAAAAATGGAGAGATCATCATGTCTCACAATGCATTTGATGTATTTGTTCATGTGGAAGTACACTTACTTTTTTTCACAGAATTTTCACCCCTAGCACAGCTATGAGCCATGAACGAAGCGAAGGGCTACTCAATGAAAAAATAATAAATTGTATTATTTTAAATAAATACAAGAAAAAACAGATCTTCTATAATCTGATTAAGCTGTCCCCAGCAGAAACCTGTTCGCACACCTCTTGAAAGTATCAAGATTGTATTGGTCAGGGAAAGTGGTATGGGGAAGCTGATTCTAAGGTTGTGGCGAGCGAACAAAGATGTTTTTCGAGCTACTCACAGTGAGTGCGAGGCGTTCTAACCTCACATGATAGCATGTTAGTGCATTAGCTTTGCGTGTGCTTTTGGAGAAGATCTTAGGTTTGGGAACGCATCCATTTACTGCAAAGCTACTTCTACCGAAATAGTATCTGTAGAAAAAACTGAGTGAAGCAACATCCCGTCTGACGGAGAGCGGCTGCAACTTGCTATCAAGTTTTTCACCAAAAGATTCTTGACACGTTTCTCAACCCGTTCAAGCAGGTTAAGATGTGTTTGTGGGACGCCGGCCCATCAGTGGACTCTCCAGAATACTCCATCAGAGGACGAATGGTGGACTTGTAAAGATAGCAAACAGTATGTGGTGTAAGATAGCTGCTGGCACAATGGAGACTACCAATGCGTTGAGCTGCACCTACTGCATTTTTGTTCAATATATAACTGAGATAGCAGCAAACTACTAATAATATCTTCAAAAATCTCAATTTGAGCTGTATTCACCAGTTTAGATATCCCAATGCAACCAAATATACTCCCAACATTGTCTTAAGATTCTTTCATGAGATAGGTGATGAAGCATATAATTAATCAAAGTCGTCTACCATCAATTTCCAACAGATACTAAAAAACCGCTTTAGGAAAAAATGGAATTCAAATTATAAACTACTATTTATAGTAACAAGATGACCGAGATGGTAAAAACTGTTGTAACTGGAACGCGCATGCGCCAATTGTGTTGCACAGTACTTTTGAGACCGATAGAATCATCGAAATCAGCGGGGAAGGGGGCTCAAAGATCATAATCGACTGGATAAAATACTGTCCTAATATATAGCATATAAGTATAAAATATAGTTTATAAAATGGTTACCTGGAAGGCTCAAGATACGCCAGGTCGGGTAAGGGTATGATTTCATGTAGTTCCTTCGAGTCAAGTCGAATCAATCTGCCGATGCATCCTAAACTCTGGAGTCAAAATCCGGGTAAGGACGGTTGATACACTGCTCTGGAGGACATTTATGCACTATGCACTATATATATATGCTCTGATATGCAAATGCAGGTGGGATATTTGCAACAGCGGATTTGATGGGTGAATCTCTAAGGGCTACTGAAAGGAAAATCTGCAAATTGCATTTTATTGAACTCAGTCTGTATGAAATAGATGTATTAGTCATAAAAACAATCAACAAATGTGATCACACCTGTAAACATAATTTCTTCAATTCATGAACAGAAAGGACAACGAGTGAAATTATGTTTAGACTGAATTTAGGTGATGAAAGCGTCAAATGGAGTTAGTCTCGCGTGGATGATTTAGAGTGCGAAAACTCTAGCGAAGCAAGGGAAGTTCAGTTGTTCTATGTTGTTTCTTTTACTGAGATAAGACACACTCAGCACCAAGTACATGTAGCAACACTGAGAAAACAGGCTTTTTCTTCTTCCTCTGACTTGTCTGCTTTCTCGGGTGAGTGTGCACAGATGAGCTATGGAAGCAAAGTTTCTTGCTTTTATGTAAATAAATCTATAGAGATCACAAGCAGGCTGGCGATATCACATACCTCGAACAAAAACTTGAGCAAGATCAATGGAGTTAAGCAGCCTATCACTTTCATTATGCACTGCTGCTAGTGTTGCACCACTACATCCCACTTAAGAAGGCAGTCGAACTCCACGACCGCAGAGGTAGTTCTTCTGACCGTTTATCGACAGCAATCATAGACATCTACATAAGCAGGTTAACATAGACATCCAATATCATTTGTGGCATCTTCACTTTCCACAGCTGATTCAGCACTGTACCTACTCCTGCCTTCTGGAAGAATGTTTGAGGAAATATATTTGTCTCATCTTGATTTATGGAAGAAAATGAGCCAAGTTATCAAGGAAGTATTGACGAAACAGATTCACCAGTCAGCTCGGACCCATATACCAATGACGACTGTTAAGTACTAAGGGATATGGATTAATGCGGCCATTTGGATCAGAATACTGAAGGTATTATTTTTTGCGGGTGCGGATTATCCTATGAAATTTCAATGATTTTGAAGCGAATTGGATTGGTGGATTGGATTCAAAAATTGATTCATGCCCGAATGCAAAGATGAGAAAAACATGGAGCTCTGGTCGGATGCATGGAGATCCTACCGTTAAAGTTTAAAGGGAAAAGGAAGAAAAATCAAAAATTGAAAAGAAAAATGAGCAATGAACGAAAAGTCTGTGATGAGTGGTTGTGTTATACAGCAGTCAAGTAGAAATTAATATCAATTCAAAATATTCATTATATAGCTACTTGGAGTCAAAGAGACCTTCAGAACAAATCAAGATGATGACTCACAATAGAGAGACTTAAATCAAAAAGAAATAAGTATTAAATTATTACGCTGTTTGAGGATTAACAAAAACTTACGGTTTCCATTTTTTAAGGAAATGCTCAGCTGCTTTCCATGAATCAATGAAATACCAAAGACTATACGCATGTACATTACATCTGTAAATGCTGATCGGATGAATAAACGGTTTGAATTAAAGGCTTCCTGCACTTTTCGAAATTCCCTTACTGATTTCCGTGAATCCATACAATGAACTTCATCAATAATTAAGTAAGTTCAATATTCATTTTGCTGCAACTTCGAGCAACGAATGGCAAGTATCGACTTTCTGAATATATCAACGCATGTCAGCGAAACTATCGTGCGAAAATGATGAGCAGAATACGAAAGAGCAACTATTGTGCAGTAGATGAATATAAATTACGCATCTACATCCAATTCAAAATGATTGCGATTTTGAAATTAATTTTCTACCAAGTATTTCGATTCACTTTAATTTAGGAATATTCAAAATGCTCTTGCTCTTCGATATTGTTATCAGATAATCAATATTTTGCAGTGGGAATTTTTCAAGATGGCATTTTAACATTGTTATCAAAAGACTAAATGTTGTACAGCAGCAACAGAAATTGTTTATTGACTTACATACTCACTAGGGTTCGCAGCCCGGATGAAAATCAAGCAAGGGCTAACCCGTTTCAAAAATTAGGAGGCCGGGTTGCCCAATTTTTTAAGTTCCTTTTAAAGTTCGATAAAATATTGCTGTCAACTAACATTTCTCGATCCTTGATAACAATTCTTTCTATATCCTGTCTTGCACCACACCCTTCATCTTCATGATGATCTCTCTAACAGAGTTATCTGATTTCGGAAAATCTGGCTTTTGTTGGTTGACGTATCTACTTTTGGTCATGATTGTCAGTAGCATGACGTGCAATCATTTAGTCTACACTTTCTATTCACTAGAAATACTATTAACTTTCACTGTTTTTAGGTTTCGCTAGCTGTTGATGTTTAAGCAGGCTCACGTCATGCATTTTCAGGTGATTGTGCAGTCCCTCAGTGGAGTTTACGCTTACTGCTAAAATCTGGTTGCAGACCTTACTTTAGGCTATTTTATTGCCTGACAGATGGGAGTATATGAGTGCTTCCAAATACTCGTGTTGCTTTTTGATTCTACCCGTAATTGATTGTTTCAACTGACACCAAACTGATACTGCTTTGAGATCGCACAATTTCATGTTTCATGTATAGCGACTGTCTTGCAAGCTTGAAGTCAAATTAATGTAATACTGAAGGAAGAGAGATCGCCGTTGAGGCTGTTCCCAACTTTATCCGTCACCGTCACTTCAGACATTTATATATAGCTTTCAGAAAGCTTGAGCAATTGTTTAGCATCGATTACAACTTTAGGTTACATCACTTTAATGTGTACTCATTGAACCAGCAATGAAGCATGTGTCTTCTGCCAACCAACACCGTTAAATCTAACCGCGGCAATAATTTCCTAAATATGATGTCATCAGTGCAGTGCGAATGACGGCGCGTCCAATGTACGTCAGCACATTTCATGAATTTTCCATATTTGTGGGCGAATGAGACATTGTTCCTTCGTCGATTTTCCATTACTGTTCCACTGCACATTTAAGATTAAAGCCGTCAGTTATAGAAGTTCGGGCTAATTCCTAGAGCACGAGCCAGGTTCAAAAGCCCGGGCTTAGCCCGAAAATTGAGAGCAAAGCCCGGCTCCGAGCCCGGGCTAAAAAAATGGGGCGGGATGCCCGGTCTATGGAGCCCTGGCTGCCAGCCCTAGTGCTCACATGTGTTATGCATTCTAATATGATAATGACTGTAATATAAGTAGATATTGCACACTATACATGTCAACTAATTAAATCTGCGCACCGTATTTTCAGTTAAAAAAACAAACGAAGGATTGTTGCCGGTCAGAAACCGATCTGGTGAAGAACGGTCAGGGCAAGAAAAAATATCCGGTCAACCGGTCGGGTCCGGGTCGTTGACCGGTTCCAACTCTGATTCACAACAAGGCATTTATGATCAATGCAAAAGTCATTAACAAATGCAGAAGAAGTAAACAGAAAGTGAACAAAGAAATGGCTATACAAAATAACATATAAATGCACATTAGCATAGGATTGATTAATGAGTTATGATTGATTTCAAATTTTCTTGTTACAAAATCCATGGCATTCAGTCGTATACATTAGTACAGCCATGGTTACGTGTGGTTCGCGCGCAAGATGATGTTCGACGGATAACTGAATGTGACCTAAGATCTTTCGAACGAACCAGCCATACCAATGTGCTAACAGCTGCGAAACTATCGTCTGGAACTTAAGAAAAAATGACTCTCGCTGAAGACAGTTTAAGGGGATTTATTAATCGACAACTCCCTAAATACTGTGTTCCCAAAATCAAGATTCAATTCTTGGATTGCGATCTTTTATCATTCTGCTGCCGAAGTGTATCACGTCCTAAATCATTGATAATAATACAATTCCTTCGCAGAAATTGCCTACAAGAAAATGCTTGCGGGAAAATACCTACAAAGGAGATAAGTGGTATATACTTATCGGTACGTATTTGGATGATATTTATCCGCCAAATTCCTCTGACAGGCTTTTATAAATCACTGACATACAAGTTGACTGAATTCATTATGAAAATTTCAATTTATTGTGCACGGTTAACTAAATGAATGACATAGAATTTTATAGTTCCGCTTGAACAGCATGTTGTTTATAATATAATTTTCTTTTAATCGAAAGAGCCTTGCTGTTGTTTATATGGCATTTATTGCCGAAATTTTCGCCTACTCAGGCTGCTTCAAACCCACCATCAATTCACGTGAGGAGAATGAACAATGTCGCCAATTCCTTTTCACAAAGTCACAAAGTAATGGAAATATCTTTCAATAATTCTATGACATTGACTTTCTATGTATGAATCCTTTCCCAAAATAACCTTCTATATCTATATACTGTATATACCATTTCAACATAGCATCTTATAGATTTCAAATTTTAAGTGTTTGTAGAATATCCTCCTTTTCACCCCTGAAGCGGCCTGAGTAGGCGAAAATTTGGGCAATAAATGCCATATAAACAACAGCAAGGCTTTTTCGATTAAAAGAAAATTATATTATGAATGACAATGATTGTCTATACATCATTCATTACTCGTGAGAAAGCAAATTATCAGTATTTATATTCTACTGATCTCTTAGAACGCTTTCACAACCTTCTTCTCCTTCTGGAAGAATTCCTTAGGTGATGTTGCATAACACTGTGTGACGTTATTCCTGATCATTCTGATGACACTCAATCCTCTCACTCTATAGTGCTCTAAGCTGCTAGACTAGCATGCTGGCATCACACAGTTAAGAATTGCACACTATCATCTTAAAAACATTCACAACGTTTTTATGATTCTAAAACTGAAAAACAAAACGCTGTGAATATGTTTTTAAGATGATAGTGTGAGATTCTGAACTGTGTAATGTCGAACAGCTTAGAGCACTATAGGGCCAGAAGATTGAGTGTCGTCTGAATGATCTAAAAATCGACAACGAGCAAAGAAGTTTTTCGAAGAAAGAAAAAGATTGTTGATTGAAATATGATTGAAAGAAAAAGTTTGCCTTCTTGTGAGTAGTTAATGGCAGTAGTAAACAGCATGGAATTCCAGACGCGATCACGCAGGGGCATCGATAGTTTCTCAATTGCTCAGGTTCACTGGTATACAACACATTTGATTTTTGTTTGGTCACATGACATCGACTCATATTTGAGCGTAATTCCCCTGAGCAGCAGATCGTTTCTGCTGGAAAACTGAAGGAATTTAAAACTCACTAACTTCTGGAAAATGCCTGAAATGTTGATTATATTGGGTTTACAGATAAGCCCATATTACTTTATCAAATTATATGATCAATAATAATAGAATTGCAGTAAATCTAGTAAACTAAGCGAATATATGTCTACTTGTATACGACTGTGCGACTTTTTCATCTGTAGCTGTATTTTTAGTTCATAGCCGCACATGTGTGTTTTACATCATCAAGATGCTGGCAGAATTTGTTCAATATATTGAAAATAACAGCCCTTCATTATTTAAACAATGGATTAAGTGAGATCTATTTTATTTAGCGGTATTGATCATGTAAAACTGAACTGATGTCATCTTTGGTCGTGACGCATTTCCAATTTCTAGTCTGTCTGTTATACCAATGTTTTAGATACATGTACTAATAAATTGAATTCTGAAGATTGTCAGCAGCCCCAAGTAATTATACTTGTCCAGAGCAGTTCAAAGACGCTCGTTCAGCTTCAAACCTTTTACCACTCGCTCTGATGTACCTACCACTGCAGCTTCACTCCGTTTCGGATCCATGATACTGATATGTGAGTTGCCTGAGGTGCTGAACCGAAAGGTAGGTAACCGAATTTAAGGCAAACTGAACAGCGTCCATGCACATTTTAAATTTGACACTTTTGACATTCAAGCAGATTTTACCTAGTTTAAATTCACCTGCGCTCATTGAGGTGTTGTGCCAATTAGAAACCTGTACAAAGTGTACATACACCTCTTGAAAGTATCGTGTTGTAACATGATCATGGGCATTGGCAGTGAAAGTAGTCCGAGAAAGTAGATTCCGAAGTTGTGTCGTGTGAACCAAAAAGAAATCAAGTTGGATCTCCGTCAGTAGAAGACGCATGAGACTCCGTCAACGTCCTCGAAAGTATTCCTTTGATGAGTGATATTTCAAGGTTGTTGCCTCAATAGCATTATTGAGATTTTTTCAAATAGCATTATTGATATCGAAAATAATGTTTCATTATGAGCCAAGCAACTATTAGATTTAAGATTTTTTATTCAGTCAAAGGAAATAAAGGCATTCATCTACTCCGAGAATAAGTAATTATTTGTCTTATTTTTATCTTATTGCACAAATTCAAGCTATGCTTCTAAAATAAGCCAAAATGAATCAAATTTAATCAATTAAGTTTACAAATGATCTATAAAACACATAGAATATGACTCAAATTTATTCGATTGACAATTGGATATAAGAGGAGAAAAAGCAGCAATCTTCGCAATTTTCCTAATGAGTGATGCCAGATTCACACACACACGCAGTATTTATTGTTGAAGACATGTACAGACAAAATCTATCTGCGCATGACGACTTATCTAACTGCTGACGCTGTACATTAAGAGCATCATTATCTCATAATTAGTGTTCAAACATGCAACTGCTTCTTGGTTTGGTTGTATGCAACGAATGAAAACATTAGAATACAGCTTTTATCAAAGCATAATAGTAACACGTGTTTTCAATCAAATTGAATTACCATTGAGTTGAATTATCAAGATCGTCTCACCTTATATTGTCAAATTACATCGGCGCGGTTGCGGGGATTGGTGTTAGAAAATAGCGGATGCGAATGCTGGCTTCAATCAGCGATGGGTCACCAGATCAAATGATCAATATATATTCAGCTATACGAGTGTGCTTAGTACGTTAGACAATAGAAAAGATGGAGTGAGTACTAAACACACTCACATAGCTGAATATATATTGATCAAAATGCATGAAGCTGATAATTTATTAAACGATTGCGATTCTTTTGTTTCGTTGCACATCTTTTGATTATACTGCTCAGAAGTAATTATAAATGAGCAATAACCCCGCCATTACATTGTAAATTTCATTTTAGCTGCTCTTAACTGTGCTTGCTAACCTCATTTTGTTTAATTGCTGCTTGATGCCCTGAGGATGCATCAATGAAGAAGCGAAATCGATAGAGGACAATTATCCAAGTGATTTTTCCTTCACTATCAATTTTGGTCGCGAAGCGTGAAATGCTATCTTTAGGAGCATCATCTTATAAAAGATATTTTCTGTGTTATCGGTAACAATGCATCTCGGATTCAGTTAAAAAGTATCCCCTGAGTCAAAATCTTTTCCAGCCAAATTATTAATTAATTAAAAATTAATAATGCATAGATTGTAAATCAAATAGCATCATCTCTTTAAAAAACATCATTGCATCGAATTCTACAGATCAATGAGTGGTAACGGTAAGTCTATTGAGCTTCGTTCACATAACAATTGGGAATTGTCCTAAAAACTACTTTCTGAAAGAATTTTTTTTTCAGTGGTAGCGCAAACTGCTAAGAGGGATAAACGCATCGATTCTTTAGCGCTGGTTAAAGCTACCTTTAACTTTTGTGACGCTAATGTCGAATATAGAAATTCCAGTCTGACTGACGAAGTCTATACGAAGTCGACGAGGTCCGGAAGATCTTCAACTACTGACTGACATGACATATTTGCGTTCCTCAATGGCATGCATGCACTGCATATTATTCAATGAATAATCTATTCTAGACCTCAATATTTGGGATTGAATAGCTCAGTGTGAAGTGCTCTGGGACTCCACACATTAATAAAACATTGAATAGATCATGCCGCTTGTTTATTTACTTAGTCTTCGCTGCAGTGACTATGTAAGAGAGTGACTATGATTATAATATTATGCCGTTGATTTAGCGTCATCCATTGAAATACATGAACCATTGATTGTCCTTTCCTCCAGCGTTTCATCTCCCACAGTTTTCATTTTCCATGACACATCAACATGCATCATTTGCAAATATCGCTCCATATCATCTGCATATGTCTTTTACACATTACATGCATAATGACTCATCTATGATCTCATTCATCATTATTTATGTAATATCATCAGTGCCCTCATTGACTTGCGAATTTCATGGTCAATCATTTTATCCCCCAATAAACGTGTTATTAGTTTGAAAATAAACGTTCTGATATTCTGATGAATGAATGAATGACGAATTTTATTATAAAAGGCATGTGTCAAGACTTCAAGGCATTTGCACAATAATGGGTTGTAAAAAATCACAAGGCGTTAAAAAAACGCAGCAGTCATTCACGTAAGAAAGGAGTCTTTAGCAGCGACTTTGAATAGCCTTAGAGTTCCTTGAGAGGTGACGGAAGACGGAAGGTTGTTCCACGCTTAAGGCTTTTACGGAGAAGAGCCTATTGGCGACCGATATTAGACGTGTTCTTGGCACAACAAGCGAGTTCGTAGAAGTGGGTCTGAGGCGAGAGCGATGTGCAAGTGAGCTGACAGGAACAAGCAGCTCACTGAGGTATTCAGAAACAATACCGTGTATGCATTTGAATGCTAGGGTGACGAGACGTAGATCGATTGAGGATCTTATTGACAGCCATCTCAAGTTTTTCAATGCTGGTGTGATATGAGCGTGTTGAGGGAGACCGAAAACCAGGCGAGCTGAGGCATTTTTTACCGCTTGAAGGCGCGCAATTCTGTAGTCCGACAGACCACAAAGAACGGAAATGCAGTACTCAAGCCTTGGGAAGACAAGCGAAGTCACAAGATGAATTGTCAGAGAGCGCATTATAGAGCGACGAATGGATTTCATTTGTCGAAGAATTCTAAAGCACGATGATGTAGTTGTGGAAACATAGTATAGTTGACCAGATGAGTTCTGATATAGTTGACCAGCCTATTCGGGAGATTTGTTTTGTTGGTCATTGAAAAAGAAGTAATTGTTCTCTGTGGTTTTATTTTGGTTAGATAAATGAAAAGTAAATTATACCACAGTCGGTACTTCGGCACCAGTGTCTTCCACGGACGATGTACAAGCACATCAACGTTCAATGGACTGTTTATACATTTATCCTTCAGTTCTATTCACAACAGACTAGCAGAAAGCTCTCTGAGAATACACCGTGTCATAGGTCAAAGGGTACGTGACCAGTTCATGGCTACGATTTACGAGTATTTGAGCATGGATTGATTTTACTTACTCACATTCGGTGATAGTAGCATCACGGTACTAATTACGGTGATAAAGTAATATTCTTAACCTTTCTTATTCAGCAAACATACCAGTAATTGAATAGACAACTCGAATAAAGAAAATGAAGATTTCGGTTGACCGCGTAACTGATACGTGACCCGAATCCATCGCTGGTGCGGATTAAGATAACATAATCGGATCCACCTTAGCGTCTCACTGCAATCACAGAGATCAAATAATTCCTCATTCAAAGGATCTCACAGCTAAACCTAGCTTCTGAAAGCAAATGCATTCAGTTAGAAGGAAATAACTCATTTCTCATGGAATTAATACCGAAAATTTCATGTGTCTCGAGATGGTAGCCAGATAACTGCCGCTTTGGAACAAGATGGCATTTTTCTCCTATAAAGAAACCAAATTTCATGTCAACTGCATTTATGAAACATTGTTGTCGACTTGAAAAAAGAAAACCCAAAGTTACAAATCTGTGTGAGCAGAACTTCGGAGATGATTCTCTTTCCGTCCAAAAAGACTGAAGCCTTCATCCTTCGGCTTTTCCTAAAGTCCATAGCATGAATTATCTGAACAATTTGTTGAGTCACGAAATTATAGATAAGGGCTATGCTACTATTCTCAACATATCGCTTGCGTCTGTCACGAATTGACCCGATTGTAGGACATCATCCATGCTCCCACTCTCATGTCAGAAGGCCAGAGCCCTTTACGCCGCTTCCTCCTCCTACAATTTACACTCCTGCCAGCCAATGGTAAACCGTGTCAGTGCTCCTCTCTCCACAACGTTATTGCCAAATCGCTGATTAAACTGGCGTCTTCTCAGTCTTTATACCTTTTCGGCAGGAGTAAGATGCGAATCTGGGACAGTAATAGAAACATATTGCAATATTCTTATCTATATCATGTCTGTGAATAATGATAATAACAAAGACGTATATTTTGAAGTAAACGCCCTAATAATGAAAATCGTGGACCGGACAACACAAAGATAAATGTTACAAATGAAGTGAAAAATAATTCTTAACAAGATACAATCTGAAAAGTTACATTTAAATGACACCACTGCTGGATAGCTGAGACATCGATATGATGAAGCTTTTGCTGCGGACCGCGGAAGTGAAGATGGAAGTCGGCATTGTCTTGAATATGGCAACAAAGGTAAGCGCAGATGATGCAGAGGATGGTCACTTTCTGAGACGATCTGCTGATAAAGTTTGTAACGAATTATTTTCCGTCGATAAGCGAGAGGTAAAAAGCTACTGCAGTAACAATTAACACCGCACATAATAACATGAGCCCTCCTTAGAATTCTATTGAGAATTCCTTTGAGACAGTTTTGATAAGTTGGTGAACAATGGAGCTGCATACTCAAGAATGCTCCGGATACAGTTCTGATAAATCGTGATCAGCTGAACTTTCGGGATAATGTCTCGTAATTGGCGTAAAACAAATTACTTTGAAGACGCTCTCTTGCAGATTTGCTGGACATGCTTTTTCCATAGAAGTTGCTCATCAAAACACACACCGGGTACCGTGCTGTTTCTCGGACAGAAATCGTGCGAATTTGAAAATTTCCTTTGTCGAACTGTCTATTTGATTAATCATTAAAAAATAATCAATAAAAGAAGAGTTTACTGTTCAACTGATTTGGAGGGGTCCGTTTGTAAGTAGATGTGATTACTATGTATTCTGGCATCGTAATTGATTCCACATGCTTCGCGAAAAATACACTTTGTACCACAGAAATCGAGAGAATGCAAGGGAAAGTAGACAGAAAGCATGCGTTTTCAGCATGTCTTTGCTTACTAGCTTCTAGGTGTTGAATTCGTAGATATGGAAACAGATTTGCATCTTCACTCCATTCCCGATTTGGCATCCTAAAAATCAAAATCTAGCAGCTTTTGAATATTTTTCTGATGCTGTCATACGAAATGGTTAAAGATTATTATCCATCTCCATGAATCATGATTCCCTACCACCATGTGTGTAGCACATACATCTTTGTATTTTTTCCAAATTACAATTATCGCTAAATGCGGGTTTTGTATGTGTTTGCTCATCCATGTCCTTCATTTTTATTCGATCAGCTGGAGACTTAATTTCAGGTAATCGAAAGAATTAAGCGGAATTAGAGTCAACTCGAAGTGCTTGGTAGAGCGCCGGTATATGGCTTGCAATTATATAATGTATATTGCTATATCTATACTATCAAGAAGAAAGCTAAGAAGTCCACCATTGTTTGATAAAAATCAAAAATCAAATCTCCCCCTTTTTATGTCACGAGGATAACGAACACGAACGTAGTGTCAGAAATTGAGACAAGAAAAGTGCCCTGAGTGATCATCATCTAAAACACCATACCGCTGAAATAATGGACATTAATTATTTCAACTGCAGCATTTTGGATAAACAGAAATCGGCGATATCTACTAAGACGGCTGAATCTCGCTGGATTGCGTCGAAAATGCCTAATTTGATGAATAGACTTCATGCGCTAGTGTGAGGAGATATCAAATCCAAGACCTAAGTATGTAGCCCTGCCAGTGTACCCTTGAGACAGTCTTTAAGACGAAACGCGTCGGGTCATTTTACTTTCAATAAAACCTCGTGACACAAAAAGGGAGAGATTTGATTTTTTGATTTTGATCAAACAATGGTGAATTTAAAGAACCTACCGTTCAGTCACCTAATAAAGATAAGAAGTAGTCTAAAGGAGGATTCAAAAGACACCTTGCATTTCTAAACACCGTTCCATGCATGTTGCCACTACTCTACTATGTTCCATTCATATCACAAAAAACACAAAAATCTATGAAATGAAATGAATAATTCGACCAAGTATCTCACATATGCGATACTGACATTGTGCTAATCCCTTGAGTCATGTGAGTCGAGGTTTCCCAGACTGCTTCTTGCCAATCCTTTCAACACGATCCACAACCTCTCCCTTCAAATCAATTTGCCGGAGAATTTTGGAGACTCCGTAGTCATCCTCATCGTGCGACTTTCTGCCAATTTTAAGAACCAGAATCTTTCTCGGGGACTCCACTGAGAACTAAGCAAGGATGCGGAGTCGGAGTCACAGAGTCCTATCATTTTTGCTGGAGTCGGAGTCCTATCAAATGATAGGACTCCGGCCTATTACTAGGTCCGAAATAGTATATAATGCAGACAAATTATTTATCCCCGTGCATCTAGCTGTCACTGTCTTGATGTCAACTTCTCCGTCAATAAAAAGTAGAGACAGCAGTGCATGTAAAGCTTGCAACAGTTGAGGGAATTAGCCATGGATGATAGTGAAAAAAGCATTGTCCTTTCACTCGGTGATCTAGTAAAAAAGACAAACCTTCCTGGCCTCGATCACACCTACGCGCCAAAGGTCACATTAGATACAAAAATGAAATACTATTTTGTTTGAGAACATTATCCTCTTACCCTCACGTTAATCGTGTGTGATGGCTCCTCTAAAGCGCATATTAAAATCGAAAGTATACCCATATTCTTTAAAGAAGGGTGGGGAATTTTCCTGCCTGGTAGAGACTGAAGAAAAACCGTGTGAAACACACATCAACATGATGGGAGGAGCCGAGTCGCATGCATCCAACTTAAAGCGACATTTGATAAACTTTCATCGGAAATGAGTGATATTTGAAACAGGAATGATTACTAAAAATATGTTCAGGCAAGCCTATAATGATATATGATGGAGGTTACCAGTTTATTCTAAAAAAATCTAGGCTATATATACTTGCCACCCGGAGTCGGAGTCGAAGTCATATCAATCCCCGGAGTCGGAGTCCTATCAAAATGATAGGACTCCCCATCTCAGGAACTAAGTTAGCTTCTCGATTATGTCGTTGACGAAACTCATCCAACACATCTTCCATTTGGCATTTTGCGTTTGTCTCTAGCTCAAAGACTTGAAGTTGAAGCTTCGAGTGAGCTGTCTGCAGATTCACGTGACCTTCCTTTAGCTGATTAAATGAGTAGAAAAGTGGGCTAAGAATATCACTCAATTTCTCCTCAGGTTTAATCGCAATGCCTTCTGAATCAAGTTTCTCTTTCCTGAGTTGAAGCACTGCGTTTATCAGCTCCTGCTTATTGATAGAATTCTTTCTTCTCTGCAACTCATCATCAGAAAGCAAAACTATGTTCGTTTGAGACATCGCCAATCAAGCAAACAAATAAAAACGTCAGGAGAGTTCAACCTAAGACTTTCCAATCAAGGCAGCAGCGTTAACCACAAGGCCACAGAAGCCAATGCACAATGACAATGATGAACACTGATAATCCAGATTAACAGAAAACCTCTACACGACGTGAGATGAGATTCTGTTGCCGATACAATGGATTGCAAGACTGAGCAATATTCAGTTAAAGTGTCTTTGAGCGTAGGAATCTCCCAATTCAGCAGGAACCACACGATGTGCAAAGAACTAATTGAAACAAGATGAATGCGCGAATCACGAGGATGCCAACGATATAGATTTCATCACAGAGCGACGGATAGAGCACTATAAATTCCACAGATAAACGACAAGAGACGAGACCGAACGTTCACCACATCAGACTATCAGCATTCCTTATGCTGAGATGATGCAGGTAAAACATCAAATTGCTGTTGTCGCAAAGACTTTTCTTTCTCGAATCAAACAAAGAAGGTCAGATAAATATAGCTAGATGATTTTATGATTGAAATAATCATATCAATGCTATCAAAAAGCGACATTCAAATCGAACAGAAAATACGTTGGATATGTACTGAATAATGTCAAAATGACAGATTTTTCTTTGTAATTTTCCTTGGTACATTAAAAAAGATCAAAACGATTTAAAGCATCATTGAAATGCCTTCATCAATCCTATCCTTAAAGTATTTTGAACAACTGTGAATAGCGAAGACGAAACAAAATTAGTACAATCTTTCATATCAATTTAACTAGTGCAGTATCTAAGTCTTCGCTGAAATACCATGGATATTCATAAGATAACTATGACAACATAAAAATAACTCCACATGTATTACTCTAACAGAGAGCGAAACGGGAAAATACATGGCTGGCATAACATATACTTTTTACTATCTTAGCCAAGCAAATATTAAATGATGCAGCAACTTAAGCATTGCAGTTGCTGTTATGAGTCCGCTCATAGAGATGAAGTTGATGGTGCTATGTAGCGCAAGCAAATGAGACCTTTTTTAAGATAAAATAAAGTTCAGAGGAGGCAAAAACCTCGTGTTAACTGACATGTACTTATGATATAATAGAATTTGTGATATATATCCAGTGATGGGTGAGTGAAATGGGCGTTTTTCGCCTACAACAATAACAGCTGGTGTTTAGAATTAAGTGTGCAAATCTCAATATTATTCATATAAATGTTCATATATACTCATACATAAACTCAATTCGTGCTTTTTATCAGTCTCAGACAGCATGTTGAAATGACATCAATTAATCAACAGTACTCTCTGCACTCTTATGGCAGTGCTAGGAGTAGGAAGGGATTTTAACTGGCAGTTTGACGGTCTCGTGATTCGAAATAAATTCTAATGCTGCATTAGATAAAGCTGATTACCGGCTTTTCTATCATTTTTTAGCACATTGATAAGGTTCTCTTTTCATCTTTTGACTAAGAGCGCAAAAAAGCGGTCAGTCCCTTTGTCTGAGGCCTGGAGTTGATCACTGTCACAGTGATAGATGGTCTCCTTCAGTCTTTTCCATCGGTCAATCGTCGGGTACCTACAGTATATTCCAAAGTCTTCGCATCTTGAGCCCACGCCAACCATATGTAGCTGGTTCTTCAGGAGATGGAATTTCTCAGCTCTTAGGTATTCGCCGGGTGTACATTCTCTGGTGTAATACGGTGTTCTCTACTTTGATATTCTTACTACAGGATGGGTCGAAATTTGCCGTGAAACAAAATATGAAACTCTTCATTCATGGTTAGCAAAATATGAACCACGAACGTCAGTTGCTGTTAAATATATCAACGATGAACCGTCATCCCAGTGATAGCGTGATTGATTCGTCTATTGAAATAAACTGTCGATGCGTCCAACGATATTTATCTCAGCTTTATTTCTTAGTGAGACGGATGATGGAGCATACTGTTGAAGAGTGAGTTATCATCACCACTTGGGCAATTGTTGTAGCAGATTACGTGTTCCCGTAGATGACAACAGGCGACGATTTCGGCCTGAATTCCACAAAGAAACACCACCTCGGCAAACTCTCTTTGATTGGAAAAGCAAACTTTTTGGAAACAGGTTTTCTTGTGCATAAGAGACCGAGACAAGATTTGTAGAAAGCGAGGAAAACGAAGAACGAGTTTTTTAACTTCAGTTAATGCAGATCCAACAACATCCACGTGCTGTCTCTCTGAAGAATCATAACTTTCTAAGATCTCTGTGTGTCAGTTTTGAAAGATAATGCAAAGCTAATGATCCAGCATTTTTGAAAAAGCTGTCTTTTTCAGACGAATGAGTGTTTCATCTAAACGGACACGTACACGAAAATAAGCAAAATGTTCACTTCTGGTCAGAAAAAAATGTTAAGATCAGATTCAAAATCCTGAACAAACCCCTCAGCTGCGTATTTCAAGCGAAATAGACAAATAATCTACCATACAAGTTGGGGCCATTAGCCATTTTTGTGTAGACGCCCGTCATATTCTCGATCACTAAATGCCTCAAGAATGGATCGGTAGGCGAATCTTGATTGGGTGGCCGGGTACGGTCACCTGACTTCACTGCATGTGACTACCGGGCGTGGTCTTACTTTTGTAGTCGAGACTACCATTTTCCTAATGTGACACTTCCCTCTCTGATCAGCCAAGTAATCGAATTTAGATAGATCTGAAGGCAATTGCTCTTAGCATGTTCAGAGATTCCCCGAAGCGGCTGTAGGAATGCTTGCTAGCCAGTGATAGAAGTCTAGAAGGCTGGAAGTCTTGTTGGATTTGTTTGAGTTGAATATCATGTCATGCATTATGTACAGACTTTGCATACAAGATGGCCTTCTAGAGTATAGCGACTAGTGTAGCAATAAAAAACCGCTTTCATCAAACACAGCTAATATTTACTCACCCTGTATGTCTTTCTCTTTTCAATAAGCTGTCTAAGTAGTGCGCGGAATAACAACTCTAAATCAGAGAATTTGTGTTTGTTCATCCGTGCTTCCTTCCCTCGTCCCTGATCTGCTTTCCTATTGCCCAGTACTTAGAAGAGTATGGAAAAGGTTGAAAATCTGGGCCGTGGTGTAATCAAAGTTTACCATCCAGGGTCGCTTTGCCATCGACGTAGATCATCACGTTTTTGTATCGATGGTCTGTAGCACCCAACATCATCAGAACAAAGACTTTCTCTCTTATACCTATTAGTTCACTTTTACAACTGCAACACCACAAGTGGTGCCCACCGTCACTGCTCTCTTAGTTGTAATATCCAACTATCACATAACCATAACCGCACCATCGCTCACCGTTCATCGTCAGTCAATCTGTCCGTGAAGACATCTTGTTCTAAGTGCCCCTCATTGCATGATGATTAGCATAATCATATCAAGTTGCTCTTCGATAAAGATAGTCGCAATCCAATGCGCAAGTGGGTCCTTCAAGCTGTCTCTTTGGGCCCAACTCATCAGCACTTTGTGGTAGAATGCCGATTCCTTTATTTCAGATACAAAGATGGTTTAAAATAGGAAACATCTCCAGCTATGCTAAACCACTAGGCGTCAGGTCTGTGACCGACGTTGTGACTATGTAAGAGTGTTCTCTCTATGTCTTGAAGACTAGGGTTCAACTCTTAGCCGACTCAACTAATACCTTGCATGCTATTTCTAAGCAGACAGTCAGCACTCTTGAAAAACATTGATAGAACGAACTTCTGCCGGGAACGAGGCCGAAAATGAGACT
This sequence comes from Prostheceraeus crozeri, assembly GCA_907163375.1. Taxonomy (NCBI): domain Eukaryota; kingdom Metazoa; phylum Platyhelminthes; order Polycladida; family Euryleptidae; genus Prostheceraeus; species Prostheceraeus crozeri. Next base: position 649,665 of record CAJQUW010006757.1, read on the forward strand.
TTCATAGTACAATGTGCATCATATAGTAGAATGTGAGAGCAGTGATACCTCCCAAGGCGGACAGAGTCGAACCCGGTACCTTCTGCACTTCCGCACCTATGATCGGCCCTTAACCAACTGAGCTATCCTGCCACTTTTCCTCTCCTTTTCAGATCTACAGCATCAAAAAAGCGCATATAAATCCAATGGAAAGAGGACTGATGCAATCGGTAGAAATGAGATATTCTATGGTTTCTCATCATGTGGATGTGCTGTTATCACACTTCAGATCTGATGTATGCGACAATGCTGTTGAATGCGGCTAAAATTGGCCAAAATTGCCATTAGTAGGATACTTGCAGCACGTAAGTATGTTTAGCTTGATGGGAAATGTACATGAACATGACAAGAAATAACCTGAAGAAGTTAAGTGCCAAAATTTATAGCTCTTGACTTAGTTACCTAATCAGAGAAAACGTAGGAAGTCTCACTATTACCAAAAACATCAGTCAGCTTCGCATTGGATTTGCATGCGTTTTTCTTTTATTCTGTCTCACAAGAATAGGAACCGAATAGAACTCAGAAGACGCGCAGATCGCAGTAGTCGAAGGGTGTGCTACATCATTCTGTGGAAATCCCATTTTCAGTCTCGTTCCGAGAAACTCGTTCAGGCTAATATAGTAAAGGACTCTCCTAATGTACTTCAAGAGTAAAGAAAGTTCCTTCTCATGCAATCCATGATGCCTACTTAGGAGCAGTTACTTATTTAAGACCACATTATGTTTGAATTTCCTTCGAAGATGTTCCAAAACTTTTATGACGTTGAGATTCTCAAAAAGAAAGAAAAGGTGACACTCCACTTCCACATGCCAAGAAACAGTCGAACATCTGATACTAGAAAGAGTAACGAAATACACATGCATTTAGTGCGAACAATTGAAAGAAATATCGCAAGGTTTCATGCAGTGGCGATACTAACGTGATAGGAAGCCGGGGGAGCACCCAGGCAGCCTCCGCGCGCATATGAGAGATCGAATTTATCCTGCAGAGAAGCGCGAATATGAATGAAAAGCTACAAGCAGGCAAAATGCGATGTAATTCAATTCCCACTGTCAGATTATCCAGTTCCCCTGCCGCACCTCGGTTTCATGTGATCTGTCGCTGACAACAGGCAGATGCGAGTCAGTCGAAAACAAATGTGAGGATAAACATCTCGAATTTATACATCATCATTTATATTGACAAACCATGCAAGCTCGTGATCAGTTCAAGAATTGACTGATTAAAAATGAAGCTATCATGTGGCATAAAAAAACAGATATCTAATACATGACTGTCATCTGCGAATAACTATTTCAAATTGAACTATTCTTTTGTGATTGAGGTGTATCATTTTTCATTTTATTATGGTTTTGGGAGAAGTCAAGTTGATTAACTTTATATCAGCTCGATATATTTCAGTAGCTCAGCGCTATTATCTACAGGAGAAAAGGATTATAAGAATTCTATAAAAGATTCAAAATGTACAAAGAGGTCAGAATTTCCTGTTCCTATAATTCTCTTCTTCTTGTCAGATCAGTATATGTCTCCTCTCCAATTAGTTTTCGTCATTATATTGAAAGTATTGTTGTTCAGGACAATAAAACTCTTGGAAATAAAACTTTTAGACATCGATGTCATATTGCCCATTTATAAGACCTATGTCAGGTCAACACTTGAATTCAATTATATTGTATGGTCTCCATATCGTCAATACTTGGATCAAATTGAAAAGTACAAAGGCGCTTTACACTTTTTTTTCCTAATTTGCGTCAGTTTTCTTTCAAAGATCGTTTGATGAGATTTTCCGTGTTACGTCAATCGGCAAGAAGATTGTGTTATCAAATATTTTTTCAAATGTTGAATAATATGACTTCATTGGATCCATCAAATTTCTTTGAGTTCTCAACGAATTTCCGTTCCCGACGTTGTGTTCAAAAGATCATCCCACATCGTACCAACCATGACTACCGCCGATTCTTTTTCTCGGCAGACATATCTTTCTCATATTCCATTGGAATCAACCTACCAGTGCCGAAGTTTAGGCTCCCAATATCCAAGTTTTTAAGATCATCAAGCTGCATTTTGGAGGAAATGATATATGGCAATTGATCTTCACATTTGAGCTTTACTTATCACTTAGCTGACTTTGTTGCCCATATGGGCTTATTATTTGGCACTGTTAATTGACACTTGTCTTCATTTGTACCTAATTAAGTTGTTGACAAATAAAATATTATTTATAGTTATCTAGTTGCGAATCTCAACTTTACCCGAGTATGGCTGCAGCTTTAAATAGGGATTTGTATCGATATTGAGAGACGTGAACTCAGTCTCCTGATGATTCCTGATATTGAATGAAATGGCAGTTATTCAAATATGTTCCCATTTTTCAACTGAGGAAGCAACTCAGTACTTACACTTTTTTAATCTCACGTTCATAAGTTTTAAAATGAAATTCAGAAATTTCAAAGTCGAATTCAAAAATGTTAAAATCAATTTCAGAAGTATTAAAATGAAATTCAGAAATTTTAAGGTCATATTCAGAACATTCAAAATGAAATTCAGAAAATTCAAAATCTATTTCAGAAGAATTTTTAACATTTAAAAACAATCAAAGAACACTATATTCTCAGTAACTAAATAGGATCGCTTCAACCGCTTTGGTTAACGCCCACATTTCAATAAAAAATTTATGTCATTTTACTAATGCCCAACTTCCATGTCTTCCATGGCTTGCGCAACAGCAAAGAAAGTGCGACTGTGTTGACAGCAGCGGGCACAGTCCTGACCAGTTATGCTGTGGATAGTGTTTTCTATTCTAGTTTCTACATATTGCAGTCGCTGTTCTCCAAGATTGTCACGACTTACCTTGGGCACCCACATATTCCGCCTTACATGTGACTTCAATTTCGACCAAATTTGCTCAATGGGATTGAGCATACATGCTCAGGAAGAATGTTATCTGGCAACTGTTCGAGCATCACATTGACCCATTCAACAGCGTTCTCCGACTCGAAAACTCCAAGTCTATGGGTCATGTGTACGATCGAGTAGGATGTAATGGCACCGATGACATGAATATTTCTGCCCTTCGATGTTGGTGCAAGAACAATTGCTTCATCATCTTGTCAGGCACGACCTTGAGTTCTGCGACAGAACAGGTTAAAATTCGTTTCATCAATACAAATAAAGGTTTTGCTCTGTATTATGTATTGTATGTCCATTTACCCAGGTGACAACTTGTGTGATCAATGCAACTTTTCATCATATGAAATGGTAAGGAGACGGAGAACGATATTGAAACATCTGCAACAGGTCTGTAGACCAAAACCCTAAACGAAAGTGTCAATCGAATTGACCTGATTCAGACTTGGTGAACGGCATGGAGGGCGTTAACAAACTATCGATGATAGTTTCTCCTTGATTTGAATAAGCAACTAAAGGTAAATGATATTTAAGAATCCAATGTTACTTTGAGTTAGACTTGCCGTTAATTAGTTCGGCTGACAAAAAATGTACAGAATTCGTGTTAAAATGATTGAACTTGATTTTATGAGCAGAACACGTCAAATGGATTAGGATTGACATTAGGATCACATTTGGTTGGTTGTTCTACAGAAAGCACCTCTCTCCTTTTCCCTTGCTTTGATACTTATGTTATCCACGTCGGGATTAGAACAGCATCGACATTCCAAGTGAGGAGAAGGGGGTCGAATCAGACCTATCCTTTAATGTCTGTGCTGCAGCTCAGAATGTTGTGATAACAATTGTGCGTAACACAGTTTGCGTTATCTTTCAAACAGTGGCGTTTTCTTGCTTTAACTACCTCATTGCCATCCAAAGTCAGAGTTTCAATTTTCACAACTTTTTGGAAAAGAAATTCTTTCAAAATTTGGCTAGAAACCTTCATATTTGATAATTGATAATTAAGATGCTCAGTTGATTATGGGTGTTTGAAAGTTAATTTTGAAAACCAGGATTCAAAAGAGGGTTGATTCGGACACAAAATACAACTAAAAAGTTGAGAATACAAAAAGTTACATATTTTCTTTCATTACTACTCCGGCCGATATGTCTGCAGAATAATATTAGACACAGTGAAATGCTGTCCAAATGAGAATGATTTCATTTACACTTAAATGCCCAAACTCGTCGTATAATGTAGTATAGAACAATGCAGCTCACGCATGTCATAGCTAATGCATATACGCATGTGTATTTAATAACAAATACCCCGTATTTTCTCTAATAAACGATGCCCCCTAAAATACGCCGCATTTGGGAGGTCAACTTTTTAATAAATGCAGGGCTTCTGAGATTAAGAAAATTAGTAATGAATGGCTAGATAATTGAGCTAAAAAACAAGGCAATGCAGTGGCTTATCAAACGTCTATTAATGATTGATGATATTTCACAGTAACTAGTGTAGTCGACATTGTGATAAAAGAAGTCACTTAACAAGTGCGTCTGATATTCATACATGTCATGCCTTGCATGGGACGATTCTTATTGGAATACATACCTATGCTAAATAATAACCCAGTCTACAAGTTGCAAGTTGCCATTCTCCCCCCCCCCACATTTTTGTTGCTGATACCCAGAGGTGTTGCATTGGTCAACGATCTTCTCTTGCTCCTACGGGCAGTCTTACTAACGTCGCATAGCGTTGAGTGTGCAAAACTCCTCTTATCTGACTTGTACAACATTTACACCCTCCGAATTAGACAACTGCTCGTCATTTGTCTGTAGACAACAATCACATGAAGTTAATGATCACAGCTGCATCTTGTATTTGAACTGAGTATCCAAGGGACCAATCCTTCATCCCAGGGTTCAAGTAAGACTTCTCAGTCGTGTTGCAGTGTCACTCATTGACAGATGAAGTTCACTCTAAACCCGATGTAACTAACTTTGGCGAAATTTGATGATTTTCGAAAGAATAGAAGCACAGTTGCATAGTATCGATGGTAGCTCCTGTCTGTTGCTGTATTCATACCGTCGAGCCCCGAGTCATCACGCTCAAGTTTAGGATGACGATGTGTTCAATCAGCGTCGAAGCCACCACATCTTGTCGGCAATGGATAAGTCGACGATGCAGTAAGAAGCATTCTAGATGAGTTTTCAGCTCCTTGATTCTCTTCCGTTAAGGTCATACATCTTTAATTATTGTTGTAATTCAATTTAAAAAAATCTCATAACTGGAAACACACGTATTTTAATAAACACCGCCGTCTATTAAGCGCCTCCCTATAATAAACGCCGGACTCAAAAGTAGGCGACTGTAAATGAATGCCGCGACGTTCATTAGAGGAAATACGATGTTAACTGGCATGCCGGAATGTATTATCACAAGCATTTACTCGATATCTCTGCCCTTGCAGAATATCATTTTGTTGTTTATGCAGTGGCTCATGTGTATAAAATAGAGAGGTTTCGCTTACAGATGAAGATGAATTCAGTAGCTCAAAGCTCGCAATATTGGATGAGTGCATAGAAAATACACAAGAACTAAAATTAAGGGAAACCTGTCACATGGTTAGAGACGGGGTCTGAGCCTTGTCGTACGGATAGGCTTGATGAAGTCTTCAGCGACATATTTCTGTCTTGACTAGAAAATTCAAAACACATCCGGCTATTCTACTCATTAAAGGATCGTTATCCCGGCCCAGCTTCAGTAACAAGAATAAATATATGAGCTCATTCATACCTGCAATTGAAGCTAATCATGAAACAACGGAAATCGTAACTCACGTAACTAATCACGCGCTACACATCGCTTCAAATCTCATCAATAACCTTGCATGAGCTGCCACACCCTGTCGTGTCAATGCGATTCCATTGCAGGTAAACCGCCTGGCTCAGAGATTCATTATTCATCAACCGGCCTTGCAGCTGATCGCCGAACCCCTCGACGCGAATCAAAAGACGCTAGATGAGAGCTAATGACATAGAAATATCGATTTCTTTTGGGATTTTTTTTCTTTTTCAAGACAGAATAGTTCTGAGAGTTCTCAGGCAACAATTTTCTTGTTAAAACTCAACCAACATTCAAACAAAATTTTGTATTCTGGATATATTGATTTTAGCATGGTACATGGGGAGATTCTTATATCTGTGCCATGCAACTTACAGGATATTAAATGAAAGAAGTCATACTATTGACTTTGATGATAACGAACATTAAAGAACAGGGAAAATTTCCGTATTAATGTCATAAACGATGCAACTGATTAACATCAGTTTCCAAATCCAATTAACAGTGCAGCTACGAGTACGTTGGAATTTTTGCTTGTTCCAAGTGCGATATCCATTTTCCGCCTTTTACCACGAGCCTGAAAAAATATATGCAAGAACCCTATCCGACACCGAACTTCCGGGTTCGGGTAGGACCGCTAATCTTTAGTGCTTTAAATTCATGAACTTATTTCACAAACACAGAAATGATGATACATCATAGAAACTGATTCGGCGATTTTGAAAGCCCTTGAAAAATTTGGTTGCATTTAAATATTTTCTTCTTTTTTGCTTGTTTAATAATTATTAATTATTCTCTTCCAAACAAATTGGCAGAGTAGCTTATCATTCCAGACGAGTGATGAGTGCACTTTACCCTGGTCATACAAACTTCAATCTCATGTAATATTCAATCTACTATCACTTTCTGCTGGTGCAAATAATCTGTAAAAGTACTGACTTTTTTAAGAATTAGTGCATAGCAATGAATTAGACTTTTGACACAGGCCTATTGCGACAGTGTCTGGTGTATCTGCTGTGATCCCAAGAGTGATGAAGGAATGGTTTCGCGGGTCAACACTCGTTCAAATATAACTCCCGATACCGTCACCTTGCCACGGGAAATGGCAACAGTAAAGCTTGCTATTCCCCTTTAGTTCCCTTCGAAACTCAAACAAAAATGTGAAGACCTATGTGCTGATATCTGCAAGGATGGGTTCAATGTGAACTTCCATGTGAATGAAGCGGGTAGCGTGCGCGTAATGCCTCCTTGGCCGCTCACGCGAGTTAAGATTGAAAGTCAGACGGATATTATTAGCCGTTCCGAATATACGTTTCTTATTTATTGGTGTAAAACAGCAAAACTGCTGACATGACAAAACAACTTTAAAACAGTCAAATTACAGAAAATAGGAAAAAGCAAGTGATAGTCGATCGTAGAGGGATAGGAAATAAATCGATTGCTCTCATCGTAATGAATTTGGATTTTGCTGCAGACACAGAGCATAAGGGAGAGAATTTTATCGAATAATTGTAGCTGAAAGGATTTCTCGAATTGAAGCGCAGACCGAGGGCGAACAGGATCACATAGAGTGACGTTATGAGTCGAAGAAGCACATTCTACATACGTACAAAAAAAGAACCAAATCATGAGGAGCATATCGGTAGACAAGACTGTGGACGGGCGACTGAATAAAGTTGGTAGATGGCAGAAATGATCATTTATATTGATGAGATGATCGAAGTCCATCAGAAATCCATTGACAAAAACCCCGACAGGAAATCGAATGACAGCATCAGAAAAGCCCTGGGTCTCGAGAACATCTCAGACATTGCGAGAGGACAAGGACTACGTTGGTTTGACCACGTGGCAAGCAGAGATGAGACAGAGTGGATTAGAGAGGTTGCGCAGATAGATGTGGATGGCCAAAAAATAGTGGCAGAAAGACAAAAGAAGACCTAGAAAACACAATAAAAAAATATCACAAACGAGTTGGAGCTCTTAAGTGGACTCCAACAATCGGCCGAAATGGCGTAAAGCTGAAGCTGTCTAAACCAGCACCTTCTAGGTGCCTTCAATGACGCAAGAAGGGTTGAGTGAGTGAGAGTAAGGAGACACAAACTCTTTGGTGATGTGAAACAGGTCTTAATGAGCGTAGGAATAGCATGGAAAATCCAGTTCAGCTTTCAAATGACATCTCCATTTGCAGCTTATTTATAATGCAATATATATTATTAGATCTTAAATTGATCAGACAGAAGCGCATCAGACATACGTTTCGTTAGATCAGCCAAGAAAGCCCCAGAAATTTTGATCTACAACTGTAAATAATGTTTGTGCTGGTGACATAAATTGCACGCAGTTTCAATTTTTAATTCAGGTGCAGCACGACATGTTCACTTGTTTAGTCGACACTCGATTTAATAGCCTCCTCTTACTATATTAGAAATATCGTGCTACAGCAAACAAGGAAGCGTCTCATAGGTTTAATGGCGGTTGTTCCATCTGGTGGTTTTTGGAAATGCTTTTCCCACAGTTTCGTCAAAACTTGGGACAGTCTCCTAACGTTATCCTATTCTTTCAAATTGATAACACAGGCGCCTTGCCATCTGCAATTTGACAATTACACTTCAGCACATGCAGTTGAAATTTTACATTACTTTTCAGCCGTCGCTGCTCGCTGGTACATTAAAGAGCGCGCACCAAGCTCACCTGATGCAACGAGGCACCAAGAACATTGACGAGGAAGCCCGAGTGGATGAATTTGAGCAGACTGTACTTGATTTTCGGGTGTCCTATCTGAAGAAAAGAAAATAATCAGTGAACATGTTCCAAATACAAATGATGGTTTGACGTCACTACTACCCCTCACTGGGGGCTATGACGGTACTGGTGCAGTCAGACTTTAATCTGGAACGTTGTGATCTTTTAGTCCGGATGCCCTTCCTGACGACTTCCAATGACACTTTCAGGGATCGACCACTGGACCGAATGATCGCTAGGCCAAGCACTTAACCATTGTGCCACGGAGACCACACGTTGTTTCACACAAAAGTTGGTTAATGTATATACAATGCAGTACAAGAAAACTTACTTCGATGACTGTGTTGCAGAAGTCGAGTTGACGCAAGAAGTTAGCCATATCTGGTATGGAGGCGATATCCGAGGATCGGAGCCGATGCCAGTCATCCCTGGGGATGTTGATTTTCCGCGGTAAACTCGAATATAAGCCACTGAGGGCACACGCAAGTACCTAAGGAATATAAAGCATAACTTGAGGCTGATAAATATGACCTCCATGACATCATTTAAATGATGCTTCTACTTCTTAATTATGCGTTCAAGTTCCATAAATTTGTCTTTTCTATCATTTCACATGACATGATATTAAAAGAAATTCAACACTGGATGCCTCCAAAGAGAAGAAATTCTCTTGAGTTATTAGAATGAGTTTTGAGACAGCATGCGCACATGGATGTCGTCATTACGCGCTACGAGACCAACTGTTTGAAATTTGTGGTTGGGCCAATATTCGTCCTACTCTTGAAAAAGGGGCTGGTTGTGGTCAATTAGAACCGAATAAAAGTCCAGCCGACATTCTTTTGCCTGGTTGGTGCCTCGGCTGCCCAGGAGCAATTGATCTGACTGCCGTGCATCCGCTGAATAACACGATTCAATCTGAATCGAGGACGACGGAAAATTCAATTCTTTTTACAACCGAGCAAAGAAACACAACGCCAACGATCCCAATTGTCAGGAGCTGGGTTGGACTTGCATTCCTATAACTATATCAACGCATGGCGCGTGAGGATGCGAGTCAAAAGATGTTCTCGACAAGATCGCGTTTCGGCTTACAACGTAGACTTCAACATCCTTCTCTAACGTCCGGACAGTCATTTTGAAAACATCAAGCATGACATTGATGCGCTCAAACACCCATGACCCTCTCGCCCAAGACTCTATCAGCAGTAGTCATGAAGTAACCGGGCTGAAAGAAATATTTTGGAAAAAAATAAAAACGAAAATTTTCCCAACGTTTCGCTCATAGTCTTTTGAGCATTCTCAAGGGTACCCAGATAAAAATTAACGACTGGATTACAAACATACATGAACTGATTTCAAAATTTGAAAATCATAGAGTGGAAACTAGGCTAAAGGGACTAAAGTAAATCATATATTTGCAGAGCTCACTTATAGACTATGAGCCAAACGTTGGGAAAATTTTCGTTTTTATTTCTTTCCAAAATTACGTCTCAAAAATTTTTTATCGAAAGAAATATTAAGATAAGATAACTTTTTGTTAAAAAAATTCATTAGCTTTGTATATACTCACATGTGTATCTGCTCTAGACAATGAATGACTTCTTTATGTGTAAAGGGTGAAACATCAACTTTGTAATGTTCTGTCAATAAAGAGAGCATCAATATAATTTATTGCTCTATTATTACTTTGCATCTTATCACCAAGCGGTGACCCAATGAGAAAAAATTCTTATCATCAAAATATGGAGGTTTATCAAAAGTCTGATTCAAAGGCGATGAAATTTATCTAAATTTTTCATTTGGCGTAAAAAAATTCATATTTTCATGTCTGCTGACCACATCTGACCAAGCATAAGATGAACACGACATATTGAAGTATATACTGAGCAGAACATTTTGCAGAATTTAGTTTATTGAAATTGAGCATTCTGAACAAAGAATAAGCTGTGTCAGGTGCTTTAGACCACCAACTTTACGTTAATAACGTTCATTCGTACTGCATAATTTCGCATATTCAACTTCGCTTAAAATCTACACATCATGAGACAAATGATGGATAGGTCATGCTGTCAGTCAACTTTTATCTAGAAAGCTGTTTCTTCATGGCGAAATCCTGCGCAAAAAGAAAAGCTTCAGTTTTCTTTTGTGCGACCTGTTTACGACAACTGACCACCTATGAACCTAAATTATACAAACATAAGGTTCCATATGATACATTTCGCTGTTATGGTCCTTTTTCAGATGAAATGATTTTCATGATTTGAGCTAAAAAAAAGGCAGGAAGATAGCCATAGCTTTGTATACAGCATGACCACCGATTGAGGCAAAAATAGTTACCGATGTCAAATATTTAAAACGAAAGTATCACTCACGGGACAAAAATGGGATTCTGTTGCTATACAAATGCCAAAGGCGTCATCCTTCGATGATAAGGCAATAAGAAGGGAGAGGGCGTGATTCGATTCCAGACCGATTTCGCCATCGTGATGCATGAAATGAATGAGTTGATCCAATAGGAAATGCGGCTGCATGATTTCCTCTTGACCCACACTTTGACATAATTGAAGGAGACGGGGATCACCGGCTACGCAAATAGCCAGTTGATGTAAAATTCGAACAAGGCACTTCTCTACTCCCACGGAAGAACGCATTCCACACATGTTGATGAGCTTGGTCAAAGGACGTAAAACGGGACGCTGGAGCAACAAAGACTGTCGAGACTGTAAGAAACACAAATTTTGCCATTAATTGAATGCACTATCGTACAATCGAATATGCCAATTTTCAAATTACATCTAGAATTCGGAAACTCATTGTAAATATTTAATTTCCTTAGGCTCACTGCCTCTGTCAAGGTTAACGGTATACATTGTTACTGAGTAAGTAGGGTTGTCAGCCGTTATTTCACCTGTCATTTTTCTATGAAAGTCGTTTATATACATGTATCTCCAATTCCCAATTAGACAGCCTGACTTGCCTAGTTAAGGTCGTCTAATTAGCTATGTAATACTATTGAGGTACGAGCATTTCACCATTCACCTTCGCATTCCCAGTGAAAAAGGTATTGAGGTGATTCCTATGGTTCATAATCTGGACTCGTAGATATCTCACTGACATACTTCAATGTTCTCAGCTGCATGGGATATGTAGAAAATCATCATAGATTTTAGTCTTTTACAGATGAAAATCTTGGATTTTTGATGTCGTAGATTTTAGGTTCAGTAACAATCCATATATTGCCTTTCAAATGATCAGTCTAAATCGTCTGGCGCTACGCATCGACGATTTAGGCTGTCATTTGAAAGATAGTATATCTTCATTGAAGATGAAATTCGAAAAAAATATTCGCTGTATCGAGCAACTACAGATCTCTAGTTATTCGACGGGAATTCACAAATATGAAATACAGTACTAACAAGTTGGTAAAAATTTTTTTGATCCGTAAGACCCAGTTAGCTCTCCTACTGTAACTGCACTTGTGCATGACTTTATTGGTAGGATTTTTTTTGAAATTACACTCACTTTAAGCAGAGTTCCCAGCGCTATTACTGAAGAATATAACGGAACTCTGGGTACCATGATTAAGTTGAAAGCAGTGATTCAAAAGTCACTGCAAAGACTAAATCTCAGCAAGTATAATGATATCGTCCCACTTCTTTCGTTCAGATTTAGGCTGCTCATCATAGCGAATAGAAAAGTTTTCGTTGTTAAAGATACATACTTTTTGATATTTTAGTCCTTTTTGCAGATCAATTTAAGGTGAACAAAATAAAATGTAGGTATCTATGGACTTGTGAATCACAAGTGAACTCTATTGAACCTATTTTCCATCTTTTACATTGGAATGCAAACTCGTCATAGCTTTTGCACAATGATAGAAAGGAAAAAGTAGGTAACGATGATTTGTAAGCTTACGATGATTTTGACCGATTTAGATAATAGCGAAATTTTATGGCTGTTGTAATAAAGAGCGCTCAATAAATATCTGCAAGTGAAAATAGTCGTAGAAATAACAGTGGTTATGATAATAATGCGATCATATTCTGAAATCCCACTTCCGCGGCCCTGTCAACCTAAATCTGAAAGAATCCACGAGTGTAGGTTTGACTCGACAAAGGTTTGTACTAAGATCTGCTGAAGGCAGTGCGAACACTCTACCACAAGGCCACTGAGCCCATGGTTAGTCAGGAGTTCAATTGGCAAGGGTTCAGTTCAATTGTAGGGCAAGTTCAATTGTAATAAAATACAGCTGAAGTGTTTACGTTGAAAACTAAGTTCTTACTTATCAAAACAACCATTCAATATTAAATCGCAGTTAAGATCGAAATCGGGACGGAAATATTGAAGTCAAAAAGTCACTTGCGCACTATAAATGAGGTCCTTAACTTAGTTCTACTTCTTATATGCAATTTCCGATAATTAAACAACTCAGATAGTAATTCAAAATATCAAAAACCACTCAAATGGTCTTTAGAAAATTCAAACATGAACTATCTAAAAATTTATGCATTTTACAAGCACACACTTAGCATAATTTCATATCAAAGCACATATTCACCTGCGCAATAACCATCTCATACAGTCGAAGTTGTTGCTCCTTTAAGCGCTCTCTCAAATCACCTGAGCTGCTACAACTCCACATGAAAACACGATCAAAAACATCCATATCCAGGGCACATTGAAGAATAGGACCCGGAGTTGGTGGAGGCCCACTGACAGGTGATCGTCCACCAGAAGGCCTTTCAGTGGGAGGTTCTTCTATAAGTAGGACCAACATCTGGTCAAGGTAATGCATTACTGGATCGATGTCATCCGACGATATGGGACATTGTTCTCGACCCATGATAGCCACTGCTTGTCCCCAATGGGTACGAAAGACTTCCAAGCAAGTGTCAGGGTCGACAGCGAACCTCCCCCGTCTGGATCGGGTAGCAGGAGACAAATTAACGGCTTCATCATCGGATGGTGGTGATAGAGGAGTAGGACTGAGACTGGTCGGGCGAGGGGCACTTTCTACTTCCATAGAACAGCCCGACAAGCGCCTGTTGAAGAAAATGCTCTATTATTGTACGTTATCAAAATCGCAACTACATTATTAACAGGGTTAACAAAAAGCAACTATTTTTACAAAATTCCGGGACAGTACCCTTTTCTGAAAAAAACACCCAAAAAATCCTTTTCGTGGGAAAAAGCACTATGGTGAATTTTTGTACAATTGTCACAGAATAATTTTAAGTGGAGTTGACAAGCCCATCTATTGCTTTGAAAAGATTCCAAAAAATTATGATCATCATGCAAAGCTCGTTTGCTGTAAGATGAGATGACAGAAAATTAATCACAGAGATGATAAATTGGGAAATGCGACGAACCTGATGCCTAACATATATATGATTGGCATGCTATGGTAATATTAGAAATATCAACAGCATGACTTACAATCTGCCCCCCATGTCTGTGTGTGGATTTATTACTTCGAGGCAACAGTTCAAATATGACAACTGCAATGGCCAAGAAGTCAAGAAACCATTCCTTCGATTCTTTATCTATAGAATGTAGAAGCAAAAGAACCTCGGGTGTGCAATGACTCTGCCCTAAGAAATGTATTGAAATGGATAAGCAAAATACATATTTTTTCACATTTTTGCTGAACCATGGCTTGCTTACTGAGTTACAAGCCAAGTCTGTTATCAATAAAAGACACACTAATTCGAAGAATCAATTTTTGTCTATAGATTTATGTTGCAGACTATTTAGGCAAAGTCATTATAAGTATCTTTCTGCAAACTAAATCCCTACTGCTAACACATCATGCGTCAATACTTATGATGGGCAGCTGAAAGATCGATGGAGAGGACAATTCCTGTCCATTTTCAGATGTCATTTTGAAGTTTTCTAAATGTGCTATGTCTTTTTACTAGAATCTCCATTATCCGTGTTACTCTATTGTCTCTAAGTTATTCAGATCAATTGCGCTATAAAACAGTGTCATGAATATTGGTGTTAACGAAATACATGTGTCAATGATACTGGTATATTACTACAAATAAGTATTGAAGTGTGTGAAGTAATTGCATTCAGCACGTTGTACTTGCTGAAGACGGATATTGATTTGAATTTCTTGCATCAATATGCTTTATTCAATATCAAACAAAATACATCAAAAGGAATTGGTTCACTATCACCAGTTTGCCATTTCATATCAATCAACTCCGAGTGGGTTTCTGAATTTTGCGTATATCAGATTTATCAGGCTGATGTGTGACAGCATTGAATAAATTAGATCCTTTTCAAACTTCAGCCGACGTGATTACTGAATTTCGAGTATTGCTACCATGAAGCGATCTCATAAACAATTAGTTCATAGGAAATTTAAAATTAAAGACATAGAAAAATACTGATATGCTTTAGAGTGATCATTTTAACTTACAAAAGCTCTATTCTAAGTGTTGGTCCGCTTCGCACATTTGAACTTAGGAATGGTTCATGCAAAGCAGAAATAGGACTACTACCAGCATGGACTTGAATGCGCATCGAGTTGGCTTGTGATGGATTTGATTTTATACATGTACTGTACAGTGGATATACATCCGAGAATTTTAACCATTAGCTCTATCATGCAGGGATGATTCAAAGATGACATGAGATTATACAACATAAATGTGTTGCGGATGTAAAAGCATGAATTATCCGTGAGTTTTAGCCATTAGCTTATATTCACATATTCATTGTAATCAATCAATGAATGTACATTGTACATGCACATGTACTAGTAACTGCAATCTTGTATACACAGAAGCATCTATCGACATTTTAGGGCATGTAATCAAATAAATACAACGTTTTAATTAAAGTTTGTGATCACAATGTGCAATCATTCTACATAAGGCTATTTTGACTTACATAGTAGTTTTCGGTGTGTTTTGCTTCCAGCTGTTTCACTGACGCTGCAAACCACAAGACGTTGCAACTGTCAACAATTTAAAAAGTATCTTGAACTTTTAACCAGCAATTAAATGAAAGCAGCACCACAAGCAAGCGGCTCGAAAAATATTACCTAAGTGCTTTCGTAATCGTTGCCAATTATCAGTCCACTGACTCGAAGGCTTTATCGAAATTAATTTATTTCTCCTTTGAGGAAGTATTAAAATGGCTTAAATTCACATGAAATGAAATGCACTGTGCAGTTGTGAAAAGCTAGTTGAAAAGTTTTGTCTGTCGAGTTGCATTGCTAAAATAATAAAATAATTGGTCCATTTATAACAAGTCTAGTTCCTTATTTCATTTTCTTCATGGAGTAGTTCCAGGTGAGACGTTGTAGGTCGATTCTAGCAAGTTCAGTACCCATAATGTAGTTTCACATGTATTTTATTTTCTTTTTTCTTTTCTTCAAAGTTCATTACAAATTTATTCATTACAGTTATATTTTGTACAGTAGGCTTAATCTTAGTTTATTTTATGTAGTTGTAACTGAGATTCCTAGAGGATGATGATTTTCATTTAAAAATAATACTATTGGTCGAACAATCAAAATACAACCCAAATTAATTTCAAGTTATCACAGTTATCAGTTTACTTATTTCTTTATTCGGCTCTGACGATGAGACGCTATTCCCAACGTCAAGCATTCTATTGCTGCATTACTGTGTTCCCCTTGAGAGAGCAGTCAAACCATCAACTGCTGTTCAACAATAGGTCGAATTTTATTGGTTGAGAGAGGGAAAGGGTATCACCATCAGAAGATTTCAACTTCTGCTGACTTAACTCTTTGGCCACAGTGCTTATTTTATATACCCACACGATTTCACTGTGCCCGAGTAAAACCGTAGCGATAGAATGATACAATATCACTGGCCGCATTGTCATGTGATACTGAGCTTGCGTTGTTAGCAAAGCTAGACAATATCACTGGGACGTTGCAGCCGGTATTACAATGAGAGACGAAGCCCGAGTTAACTCGTCGCCCTAATCTCTGCGCAGTAGATGAACTGATTTAGGTAATTCTTCTCTCTGTGTCCTTGAAGAGTTTTAGAATTGAATTTTCCACTACTTTTAAAATGAGGAATTTAATGCATAACATACTCGTACTTTCTTTCCAGAGAAATTGAATGAAAAATTTAATTCTAAATATCAGGATTACATGTAGCTAAAACGCTGAATACATAATTAAGCATCTTCTCCATCACCAGATCATCTACAAGAGGTCTACATCTGCTTTATCCTCGTCATCCATTTCATAATGTTCTAAAACACATCCGCTACCTGCTCGGCATTGAGTCGTTTGAGTCGCAATCTAAAGCTTATAATGTGCGGCATATCTCAAGGACAATATGACAAATTTGTGTGAATTATCTGTCATTCTAGTTTGCAACTATGTTTGTGACGCATACTACGTTCTTATATATCACGCACTACCAAGCGTCGCTTCGAAGGATATCTTAGAATATAATAATAATAATAATAATAATAAACGTATATCTAAATCAATAGCCTCAATAATGGAAATCGTGAGGCTTGTCACAAAAAGTTACACAAAATAATCACTGAACACATGTAAGTCAATAACAAAATATTAATAATCAAAGAAGTCCAGCATTTATAGCTTTTATAGTGGTCGGGACAAATGACTTGCCTCTTATCGCTGATCTGATTACGGGTAACCGAAAAGTATTTGAGTGAATATTTCGTTCTGGAGCCATGAAATGGAGGATATGATGTTCGTCATCTATTAAGGTTTTCATCAACTTGGTGCCTGCCATTAGTCTTCGGTAGCTCAATGGTATGAAATTACAGCAGTCGCAGAGAGGCCCACAGATTATCTTGTGAGCTCGACTCTGAACTTTCTCCAATATTGTAGATTGCGTTACCCCGAGAGAAATAAAAACTGGAGAAGCGTACTCTATTATGCTTCGGACAGTACATCTGTAAACCAAAATCAGATCGGCTTTGTTTAGGAAAGGCTTCAGCCTCCGTATGGCTGACAGTCTTGAGGAAGCCTTTTTTGCAATGACTTTGATATGTTCCTTCCAATTCAAAGAATGATCTAACTCAACACCGAGAAATTTAATGTGGGACTGTATTGGTATACCTGGCATCCAAAGATTTCCGAAATCTCTCTCATTTCCATTGTAGAAAATCATCTGATGACACTTCTCGTTACTGATGGCAAGTTTGTTCTCCAGTGTCCATTCAATGATGTTCATGAATTCAGGTAAAAGAGGACACTGTGCACAGTTTCTGCGAATCTTCCCGAGCAGTAAAATATCGTCAGCATATTTGACAATTTGCACATCTTTCGATCCTTCCTGTACTCTGAGATCAGAAATGGAATAATTGAATACGAGAGGACCAAAAGATGATCCCTGCGGCATTCCACTCGAAATATCCATGTACTCTCCATGCACATCCTTCCATCTCAATCGCTGTCTTCTTGCTGTTAGGTAGTTGCGAAAAAATACTTGGATATAATTGTCGATTCCATCAATAAACATCTTATGCAGCAAAAGATTGTGGGATATTTTGTCGAAGCCTTTCATTAAGTCTATAGACACAGCATGACAAGCAACTACGTCACTTTCTTGTAGAGCCTCGGTCACAAAATTTTCCACATGTATCAACGCGCAAGTAGTAGAGCTACGTGGACGGAAGCCGAATTGTGTTGGATCAAACCGCTGAATCAGTTGTTGGCCAATATTTTTGACTAAAACTTTCTCAAAAATTCTCTCTGGTACAGGTAGAAGTGATATCGGGCGCACGTTGTTAATTTTTGGAGTCTAGATTTCGGAAGCACAATGACATCTGCAGTCTTCCATAATGAAGGAAGGTCCGCAGCTACAAGACATTTGTTGTAAATAATAGATAAAGGTAAACCAAGAACAGCTGAAAATTTAGACCACACCATAGACGGAATAGTGTCAGATCCACAGCTGGTTTTAGGATTCACATTTTGCAGCATTTTTACCACTTGGGACTCCTTGAATTCAAATGGTACAATTATTGGAAGTGGGAGAGCATCGATGGGATCAACAATAAAGTGAGATGTTAGATGTTCAGACATTCTTGACAGGATACTACGCAAGTCGGAATTTGGATCACACTGTCGCAACCAGTTATCGTTGGTTTTTGCATTACCTGTTACGACTTTATGAATATCCCAGACCGAATGTGAACTCAAATAATTCTCACTCCAATGCTTCTTTGCCTCAAGAATAAGCCGATTCACTTTCGCTTTATAGTGCTTGAAAAGAGTCCAGTTTTTTGCACGGTATGCTTGATATCGCTTGTTGATGTTGACCTTGATTAGATTAGTTATCCAAGGCTTGTCCGATTTTTTCCTTTTTATTGTATTCACGGGTAGTAGACTAATAGCATCACGAAGAGAATTATAGAAAAATTCACAAGATTCATTCAGATCTGCACATGCTAAAAGTTCATGCCAATTAATGAGACAGGTGTGTGATTGCATTTTGCAGAAAAGAATAACGATAGTCAATAACTTGGATTACGGAAACATCGTAAGATAAATTTCGGAGAGTTTTCACAAGAAAAACGTTATGATCACTGAGACCGAACGGTGGATACATAGTTGGATTTTCATATGATTGCATACAGAATGCAATCCAAGATAGCTGAAAAGCGCGTCGGCTGATCAATGATGTTCTGCAAACCAAAAGCGATCTCAAATGGAGATGTTGTGACATGGTTAAAATCGCCCATCAAAAAGACAGAGCTACTAGGATAGCGATTCAGAACGCTAATATATTTAACAATTATATTATATTATGAACAAATTCTTGAATATTTCAGTAACTCTATTCATTTTCAAGAGGTTCCCATTCATGAGATATATTTTCAGTCTAGGAGGTAATAGTGAATACGAATTGAAATTACTTACAAACATCGTAGAAATATTGAAAGTGTGGAATAAAGTAATTTCATGCTTTCACGAGTTTCACATAATTTCACGAGTTAACTCGGCACTCATGAAATTGCAACACCACGTCAGTCCGACTTAACTCAGCATTAGTGAAAAATGGTAGGGAGAAGCCTATCTGTCAGTGATATTAGCCTCTCCTACCGATGTGAGTCAACTTTGGCTCGATTTCTGAAGGACAACTGCTGGATGCGATTTCAGCGACATTAGCCTGTCCTACCGATGCGAGTTAAGTCGAACTCATTTTCCTGTTGCATTGCATTGTCACCGTCACCAACGGTTGAAAATGCTCGATACGAGTTAGCTCGGTCTCAGCTTTAAAAGGTTAATGGTCAGATTGTTAATCAGGCAATGATTGGGGTTAATTAAGACAACAGATGAAACCAGTTGTTTTTCATAAACCAGTGAGCATTAGTTAGAGTACAAACGATGTGTATGACTATGTCTTTTTGGAAAATTAGGCGGGCATTCACTAATGTTGCTAACCGCCCCTGTCTACTATGCTTGTGCTTTAGAGCAACAATCTAAAAATCAGATTCAGGTTTCATTACTTTGCAAGGCATTTTCTTGTTTCGTTATTGGACGATTACATGGTGATGTTAAATAACAGTTCAATTACAGAATTTGTGCTTCGTGTACTTGGCAAGATACCCGGTCTGTCGGATATTGCTTATTGGTGGAATTCGTTTTCTATTTCCTCGCGTGTTACAGTGGTTGCTGCTCTGCTGCAACTCAATCATCACTCATGCTTAACGGTCGATACTTGAATGTGACAAATGAGCTTTCAATGTAGCGCATTCAACTGTGGTAAATAACCTATTTTGTGTGTGTCATGTGTCACAACTACTTTGCTACTATTTGCTTTAATTTCAGACGCAAATTGCACTGTGTAACAACTAGTGTTTGAAATTCATGAAGATAGGTTAGGCGAAGCTCAACAGTATTCACAATGACAATACGCCGCAGAAACCGAAACACGTTCAGTAGCGATGACCAGCTTCTTATATTGAAACTTTTCGAATCGCATAGAGAAGCACAGAATGAACCGTACATCGCAATAAATGCGGCAAGAGTTTGAAAAGCAAAGCAAGTTCTTGGGATTGGCGAAGCTGCCACTATAAGGTGTGACTAAAAATTATTGAGACTTATGAGAGGAGATGAATAACATATCCATGGTCTAAAATTTGGTGTGTCGTGGTAAAACAAATGTCTGACAAAAATTTGAGTTTCTCCGATTGCCATATCCCATGATTATCACTGATTATCATAGATATGTAAACGTGCGTGCAACGAGGCATTACAGACGGTCATTTTTGGAAATTTCACCGAATGTTTTGACAAGGTTTTGCACCCAAACACGAATTTTGTTTGGCGAAATACGTGCTAATGTTTTCAATGACTTCTGATGACAATGAAACTCTTTCCCGTGTGACCACTTTCCGCTAGACAAAGATACCATCCGCGTCCGGTGAGTCCGTTGAAGCTTTCAGAGCAGTTAATCGAGCAAAATCAGAGCCTATCGGTGAAATGTGGCGCCCGTCGGCGTGCTTGCAAGGAGAGACATATTACGCTTCGGGATATTGAACATTTAACAGGAGGTTAGCATGGACTTGTTCATCCAGGAAAACTGCAGCACTATTACTTGTGTTTGACCTGGGTTCATAACACCTTGAACGGAATCTGTTTCTCAAAAACGGCGCCATCTCAATCAGAAATTGTCAAAGAGACCTGAATAAATTAGTTTGAATACGTGTCCAAGACGATACCTGGACCGAGAACGGGTGAGAAAACAATCTAAGATGTGACCTGTTGCGGCTGAACCAACTTCATCTCTGATCACCAACACGAGTCCCAATTCTTCCAAAAAACAAAGGAATTCTTAACATTTCGAGGTGTCTATGTCGTTTGGCAATGCCATGACCTAGGCCTACTCACCAGATTTGAAATTGTATGATAGGTGTTTCGTTGACTGACTCGAATGAGAAATTAGGGAAATAGAGGTTTCAGATGAGGATGTTGATGTGCATTATTCTATCGGTTCTTTCGTTCAATCTCTCAAGAGGAGTTCTTGACCAAGGTCCGAAAATCTCGTAGACCATTGTGGGAATGTGATTGAATATGGTGTAGAAAATGTAGCTAAATGAATGTCCGGTTCAGCTGAATGCCCTCATTAAAAAAAATTTCTAACAAAATTTGGTAAATTTCCATGAAAATCTGACTAAAAATGTGATTAACTGAAACCATTTCTGAATGAATTTACACGATGCACGCTAATTTTTCTATCTCGTTGCACATTAAAATGGTAGGGTTTTCAGAATGTGCTGAAGAAAGGTACTTTTATTTATTTCCAACACATTTTTGATAAATAATGAGCTTAAGCACTATAAGTCTCAAAATTATCAGCGATAATAGCAAAGTCGTCCATTAAATTGATCTTCTGAAATAGTCTCAATAATATTTAGTCACACCGTGTAATAAACGCTAGAGTTGACCGCTGATAAGCATGAAGACCTTTTCCCTGCGATTGAAAAGTGGAAAGACGAGATAAATAACATTGCATTCTGCAACAATATTGAGACCATGCTACACTATCGTCTGCAAACGCTTCATCTACTTTCCGCTTAAACTTTTGAGCCCAAAAGCAAAATCTGCTACACTGCTCCAACGACCCATGACGTGCAGTGCACGTCACTCGCTCATAACTGCAACTCCCCTGATGCTGAGTGAACAATGGGACAATGCACCGCACGTCATCGGGGCTCAAGAGGTTGAAGTGTTCTATTTTTGAGGAGTACTCAAATGGGTGAAAGAGAAATCTTCAACACAACATTGATTGCGAGATGAGAAATGGCTGTCGAATAAACTGAGGCAATGTTATACAAGTGTTCTCAAATACAGCACCTCAGACATCGAGATGCTTCGCCTGCATGATCTTTCAAACAGCTTTTACAAAAATCATAATAAATAAGAGGAAATATGCCTTCACTGTTCATGAAATTAATAATTTTTTGTATTGAAAGGAAGTCAAGTTGTTTATTATAAAATCGTATAAAAGGTATAATATAATGTTAATTATATGATCGCATACTTCTGCTGCCAGATATCTTTTCATTCTACGCATAATAGATATCATTCATGTTTATTAGTCTATACAGTGTTAATTCTATGATTCTCTACATCAAATTTTAAATCTTTTGTATTTACCATGAATTCTTTTCTTGATAATGGCTATGGTGTAATAGTCGAAATATATTGATCAACCTTTTATACGATTTTATAATAAACAACTTGACTTTCTTTCAATACAAAATTTATAATAAATAACCCCTCTTCTAATACAATAGGCCTATAAACGATGTAAAATAGGAAGCTCATCTGAAAGGAAAAGTAGGTACACAATACAAGATGTGTCTTAAAAGTTCGGTGAATGATTAGACATCTATGAAAAAGAAGAAGCTGTGTACACACAAACACACATCAATATTCAATGAGGTGTCAGTAAACATAGCGCAGGGCATGACGCGCACGCACTATCATAGATATCTGCATACGCATTGAAATGTTCAATCAGATGTGGAGTGTTCGTCACCCTTTGAATAATACTGTAGCAGGCAATCGATTAACATCTCACTTTGTTCTGAATATTAGGAGAGGAAGATAGGTTTTTGGTGGTCAGCTGAATATCAAAAACTCCAAAATTCCAAAAGAGTGAGATGCATTTCGTGCAGCTACGCTGCCATGATCACGCATAATGAAAACTGACACAAATCGAAGACAAACACAGTTCATGAGGCAGAGAAATCAATCAACTAATCATACAAAGCATCAACAATTCGTTCACGGTATAAAATCAAGAAGTTATGACACACTACTGAAAAAAAAGGAATAGGTAAAAGTCAATGAACAGCAGATTATTCACAGAAAAGAAAAGCATAGAAAATAAGCAAAATGATCAAGACAAGTCACGTATCAGGCAGAACCGAACACCAAGATTGTCTAACCGAGAACTTCACTTTATTACCACTTCCTTTCCACGACCACAAGGCTTCCTTTGTAATTCGCTCTCAGTAACTCCGCGCCTTGTCTAAAATTCTGACAGACTTAAAATCCATGTCATGGTTGGTACTAGTTACATGATTGACTATCTCGGATGATCCATCCAGATTCATTAAGGACCTTCGTTGCTCCTTCATTCTCTCGTCCATCGTCCTCACTTTGTCCAAATGGAGCAACGCATGAACATCAAACTCAGCTTCAAGTTAAAGAAGACGGCAGCCGAGACACATGAAATGCTACTTGAAGCCTATGGAGAGAAGGCAGTTAGCAAAAAGTGTGTTCACGATTGGTTCAAAAGATTCAAAGACGGGAGAGAATCGGTGGAAGACGAAGCACGCTCCGGTCGTCCATCGACAAGCAAAACTGACGTCATGAGTGCGAGACATTTTGTATCAAGATAGGCGAATGACACTTCGGTTGATGGCGGAGGAGTTGGGAATGAGTAAAGACACTGTCCACACCATCGTTCGGGAAGACCTTGGAAAGCGGAAGATTTGTTCACCTTTTGTGCCACACCGACTGACTGTGGAGCAAAAGCAGAGACGATTGGAATGCTCCAAAGATTTCATCAACCAATGTCAACATGATCCCTCCTTTCTCACCAACATCGTTACTGGAGATGTGTTACTACAAACTGCGTAACCGCTGACAGTGAACGCCAGCAGTAACTCATCAATGTCTCATTTTTTTTAAATAAATTCGTGTTGCTCTGGTGGCTAATCTCTCATCAATACAAAGTCAATCATGGTCGTGAGAAGCATTCGTCTGTGCATCGCCAGATTACCGACAGCAAGCGCTGTCAAATAAAAGGGATGCTAAAAGTAGGCTTCTCGCGCATTGCTGATCGACACTTTGATCGATGTCCCCAGACGCCAAGGAAAAATTATGCGCCCCGTGATTGACAGGTCCTATCAAACAATGCTCTCTACAGCTGTGATGGAGAGAAAAGGAAGCTATCGACAGCAAAAAACATAGTCAACTAACGACAAAACAGAGGCAACTAGGTAAGCAATCAGGTATGGTAAAGCATGCCAGCAAGATTTCAACGGTCACTCTTTCATGATTTATGTTTGTCATTGGAAAACTATTGACATGCAGCAGGCACACAATACGTTTCGACAGTGAGGAAGAGTCATATTCGCTTATGAACTGTGATATGATATCGCATAGACATGTCATGCGTCGTCATAGTCACATCGCGTATGATGGGACTGGCGAAAATCTGGAGAGACAGAGGAATCTCCCGGATGACAAAAGTATGATTAGTACACGCCTTAGTTTTTCCCGATCGTCTTGTATGGTGCAGAATCGTGGACGATACGCAAGGCCGACCAGAAAAGGCAAAGGTGAAGCCCTTTTTGGGAGTTACTTCCATTAATTCATTTGGAGGAATACCGTTAGAGAACAAGACATACTGTTCCCGGAATTCATAAAATCATCCGACTTATTCTGTGATTACAAGCCTCAAATTATGACGTTTTTTTCACCAATTCTTCTTTTTCAAGACTTTTAGGTTAAGATTTCTAAGTCATGGCGACAGGGCAATTTTGTTATTTTGCTATAAACCTATCCGTTAAAGATTGCATTTAAATTTTTAGACCAATAGATTTTGCTATATGAACGATTTACAAACATAACATAGTTTTTATATCACTATTACATATCTTTTGATTGACGAGTTAATATACACATTCCATATTTTCAAATATAGGCGTTTTTGATTGAATAATGAAAAATTCTATAATGTGTTTCTAGCAGATGTTATAAGCATGTCTAACTAAGTGTTAAAAGTTCAATTTGAGGAAAGATTTGATGAATTAATCCACGTAAAAGTAGACTTTACATATACAGCAGCTTTGTTTACAAAATTTGCATTATCAAGAATGGATTTTTAGTTTCCTTCATTTCTTTTCCAATTTTGAAGTACTCACTCAAATGACACTAGTAGTTATATTAGTGACATCATATGCATTATATATTATCATATTAGTTATTAGGGATATTATAGGGATATTCATGAAGAATAATTAGACATCACAATACTCGTATATGTAGTGTTAACTTGTAGTTGTTGCAGTGTACTTTGAGGACGACAGCTAGATACAATGCTTGCAGGGGTGGGCCGCCATGTTTGGATCTGTGACACATTTTGTCACATTTTGATATTCGAGATGTCACATTTTGTCACATGCCCATTGACATGAAAGTCACATTTTGTCACATGTTGATGAAAACAGACGGCCAAAATTTGACATATGTCGGTGCGCAGAAGATTGGCAGTTATCAATTTTATATAAGAGATGGCTGAAGGCGGGAGGACTATAATGAATCAATGATGTGAAAAAATCAGTTTTCTCTCCTGAGTAATTTAATGCCACTAAATAATTACGAATAAAAAATATATACACAGCCGACGTTTCAGGTCCAGACCCTTTCTCAAGGCAAGGCAGCAATAATCAATTAGTTATCAATTTTGCCTTAAAGGCTGATTTTTTCAGTTGACGTTTTTTTTTTTTTTTTACGGATTTTACGTCACTTTTTACCCCTACTGGGGCCTTGGACGGTGCTGACTTAAGTCAGACTTTGTTTGGAGCGTTGTGGTGCTTTGTAGTCCGGATGCCCTTCCTGCCGACTTCCAATTTCGATTCCAATTCCAATTCCAAATGCCGACGTAATATTCATATTATATATCAAATGGGGTTATAACGGGACGAAATCGAGAAAATATTATTGAAATAGTTCCATATGGGCGGTCTCAGTGGCACAGTGGCTAAATGTTTGGCCTAGCGATCTTTCGGTCCAGAGGTCGAGCCCCGATAGTGTCATTGGAAGTAGTGAGGAAGGGCATCCGGACTAAAAGATCAAAAGTCTCCAGATTTAAGTCTGATTTGTCAGCACCGTCCAAGCCTTCAATATAGGGGAGTAGCGACGTCAAACCATCATTTCATTCCCATGGAGAATTGCCATTGATGGTTTACAACATTTACCCCGAGATTTGGTGTAATAACGAAACATAGCATGTGCAAAACCGGAACACATTTAACTTTGTTTAACCCTCCGATACCGCAGATATAAACTTACAAGTTTAACACATGCGGTCCACTGTGAACTCCAAGTCATTATCATCATTATATTAACAGATCTTATTATATCAACAAAAAGATTGCACTCAAACCTTGTTACAATTGATTCTTTTTATAGTCTCGAATTTATTTATGATTCATTGCTTGTGGCAAATATGATTGCATAATAAACACGCACTCGGATGATGTTTCACAATGTGAATTCACAGACCATATTATTTCACAGAAAAGAGGAAAACATCGTTTTCAGTGAATAAATGCCATTCAGTTTTATAGCGATTACTGTTACTTTTGTTCTGCATTCAGATCAGTGGTATATATAAATACATGCGCGTGCATTATAGGTAGGTATTGCCGACGTGGTGATGTGTGTCTGTTTAATTTTTTATGGTCAAATTGGATGGCCGTTTGGTTGGAGGTGAGGTGTACTTACCCCATGGTGAAGATTATGGACTTTTGTTGTCTGTGGGGTGGTGGTTAAGTATACATTAACAGTGACTCCTACAATCTGGACATGACAATCAAGAAACATCTGGCCACATACAATGAATGTTACAATTGGGCCATCACATAGCACGTCGAAGTCAACTTTGAAAAGTATGCCAAATAACAGCACGACTTGCCTGGCGCAAGTACAAGTTGCTATTTAGAGCAAGAAAGGAAGGTGGAAAATATCAATCTTGCATATCTCTAATACAAATTATCATCAAAGAACATAAGAACATTAGAATATAGACCTCCTGGAAAATGTAACTTCGTTATTTCATTGAAACGAAGTTAATGATCCTCTGTGACTTTGTTCATACTTTGTAATAATATTTTCCCGTGAATTTGTCACACAAACAGCAAAAAACACACATTTTATTTTGAGATGAAAAATTGTCACATATTGTCACGTTTTGTCACATCGGCCCACCCCTGTGCTTGAGACATAGCCGGAAAATTGAACACGATGGCAATAAGTCTAGAAAGTGTTTCAAACGAACATCGATGAATTGGTGAACAAGTTGACCAGATGAGAGAGCTACAAAATGTCTTCAGGGTTCAATCTTAGAAATCGCATGTAATTGAATTGAATGCTGAAATACACTAATGCAGCGCAGTCAGATAAATTGCCTGAAAATTTGAATTTTTTGTGTCTGAAGAATTTGAATACATTTTTTCAAATATTTGGAAGGGTTTATTGCACACCTAGCATATAAAAAAAGCAAAACGCAGCAGCTGATATCAGTCTGCAAGCAGAGCTATCTCGAAATCATCAGAGTAAGGGAATTATAGGGGAAATACTCAAAAACATATTTTTCAGATGATGTCATCACTAGTCAAGAATTTTGCATGCTTTTAAACTTTTTAGTATTAAGCAAATGAGTATTGAACACGAATTTCTCAGAACTGAAGATCTCTTAAAGATGCATGTAGGTGTAGTTTAATTCAGATATCAATTAGCGCGATTCGCTCTGATGACATGACAGTTTTATCGATTTAATTGTTTCATAAAATGTATTCCTCCAAGAAGTGAATTTCAGGTAGGATATTTGAAGATGTGTCGAATGAACCAAACAAAGAATCAAAAATCGTCATAAAACATTTTTAAATTCTTAAGTGGAAAAATGGTGAACTTTTTGGCAAGAGCAGCCAGTGCCAATGAAGAAATCTACGACATCTTCATGTCAGTGACTTCATTTGTTTCATGTGTGGACATGACTCTTCGTATGTAAAATAAAACACAGTAACCCAAAAAATGCGCCTATCACAGAGCTCCACGCCTCCAGATAGGGTTTGTGCACCTTCGACATGAACCTCGTGCTTCATGCGATGAACTGAAACCACCAAAATCCTTTGTTGAACAGGTCATCAACTTCATCGACCATCATCTTACGACATCATTTTAATTCAATAAAATGAAATGAACAACAACAGGAGTGACAAAACAAAAAGCGGAAGGAAGTTCGAAATCAAGAACAGTGTATTCCAACACTGATGCAGATGTACAAGTCACAAACTTGCATTAACAGATCTGAATAAGTTCTACATCCGCAAATATACTACTGAGAGAGAAGAAGATTGTTCAAATTCAATTACTTTTGTTCTCGATGCTACTTAATGTTAGCCAATCCTAGTGTCTAAAATGCCCAACCTTGGACATGAGCAGGAAAATATCGATCTTTTTTCAGACTTACAAATCTTTTTCATATATTGAAACCACAGCTGATGTACATCTATAATAGCATCAATTGAGTAGTACGAAAATATTTATAATATTAAAACAATCTATGGTAATGATTGGTGATGAGGTTGATGTTTAATATAGGATTAACAGCAATGAAATTGAAAAACGATAAATCAAATTGTCATATAGGATGACGTAGAGGTAGAGGAATAAGTTGGCAGTCGTGAGTGCTGCCATAGAATGCATGTGAACTGCACAGACTAACATGCATAACCTTATTCGTACAGCTGTATGTGTCCAGTATTTGAATTTTTGCGATCTTCCATGTTAGTTCCGAAGATAGACATCGAACATCAACAACTAGGTGATTAGTGGTCGATGTCTATGGTTCTAACAATGGCTGTAAATGGTTGAACATGGCTCTAAAAATTGTCAGGTACCATTGGTTACTACTGGTTAGCCTACTCACTGACAGACATCGAACATTAATCATTAAGGTCGTTGTTGTTGTTCGATGTCTATGTACTCACTACTCGCTACATTAGCTGACGGAGAAATTCAAACACAATTTCATTTTCGCTAGGCTTAACACCCCATCAGTCTTCATGTGAATATTTTTTCTTCAAAGTTGATGGTTCCTAAGCTATGTACTTACGCTGTGATCTGGCCCCTTTCTTTTCCCTCAAATCGCTATAATTGGTAAAAAAACTATTTTCAACATGAAACTCATGGCACCAATCACCAAGTCTTAACTCAAGAACACTGTGAAATCTTCTAGGTCTACTGCACCACTTAAGTCGACCAGCTGCTATTCGTGTCTGATGAAGTCATTGAATTGAGGTGACACTGAAAGACTTTCACTAGCGTTCAATTTTAGAGACAATGCCTTGGCCAATTGTTGTCATGTTTAAAAGTTTTGGAAAAGACAAGTAGAGGTTGGTAACTATTTTTGATTTACTTTGTCGATATAATTCGGCTATTCAAGTGCCATAGCCATTTTCAAGAATATTTTCAATATAATTCACTTGAATAGCCGAAATATATCGATAAAATAAATCAAAAATAGTTACAAACCACTACTTGGCTTTTCCAAATCTTTTAAACACCTTCACTATTTAGTTCCAGGACAGGAAAAACGTCAATACTAAACTAGAATGGGCAAGGTCTGTTGTCTTACCATCTTTTGAAGGTAATGTTGTTTTGTGTCAAAATATCGTTTTCATATTTCCACTAAGAGCGATTTTACGCAAAGAAAAGAGCCGCAGATCATCAGAGCGCTCACAACTTTTTATTTAAACGATATAACCTATAGCCAAACACCGCCGTCTTTAAACAGTGCTTTCGATTTACAGTTGGTTTCGAATCAGCTGATTTTTCCATCATTCAGTTGCGGAAATAGTAGAAATGGATGATGCATACGGAAGGAAGCTTAACTCTGATATGAAGTCATCCAATTTAGGAGATTGGGGTTATCAGACAACCACGGTAATTATTCTATGTGCGACTGTTTTTGTCTTTGACGTACTTTTCTTGCTATCCGCTGTAAATTTTTTAGAGACTGCGCGAGTAACCAAGTTGATGTCTAAAATACATTCTCCTAGCCGTCAATTTAATATCCACAACAAATTGTATATTGTTGCATTGTATGCCTTGAATAGCAGGTGCCACTCAATGATCACCCATTGACGCAAGTTTAGTTATACTTTATTTTCTAAGCAACGATAAAGTCTTGACGGCAGAAAGAACAATAGCGAGTTAATATTGTTCTGAGATACTAGACATTATTTTTGTATGCTTTATTGTATCTTTCCCATTCACCATTTCTCTCTGATGAATCAAATAGTTAAATGTAGATAAATCCAATATATTTCCAGCTAATGTTAGACCAGCAGATGCGGGACAGTTGCGATCTCAGTTATTTCACGGAATGAGTCGGTGCATTAGTCCTCTAATTCCATTACCGTGCCTTTGATGTGATAGATCTCAAATCATTAAACATCACAAAGATCCATTTAGGCCCATCTGAATGTTTTGATTTCGCCTTCCATCGTCTAAACTGTTTTATGTAGTCAAACTGCCCTTCTCCGCAACCCTGTATATTACCAAACACTACACAAGAGCGTGCTTTCTGTTGAAGTCCTGCTGAAAACAGAAATATGTATTTGCATTGATTCATAAATGATGCCGTATTATTTGAGGTCGACAGGCATTTCACAATACTATGAATAATTATTTTGTTAAGTACAATAGATTCAAAAATCAAAACGTCAAGGTTATTCTGAACTGTAGGCCTACTGCACGGAAATTGCATATTATGTAACTATCTGTTAAACAATGGCACCATTTTTTAAAGTTTAATTTTAGGTGGGTGGAGACGTGAATCAAAATTCAACTTAGCAATAAATGAAATATCACAAAAATATGAAATACCATAAAATTTTAGCTTGTGTATCATAATATGATATTCCTCAATGATCTATCGCTCAAACCCCATAACCGTTTGAAAGTGGTAGGTTTTGTGCAAAGCTCAGAATTCTATTGTGTCACCCCAATGTCCACGGTCACTGCATCTTGCGGTACACATGCGACCGTGTCAATTGGTGGGGTCAAACTTTCACCTTCACAGCAGTGGTCGTAGTTATAGCAAGTATGACCAGTAAATAAATATTTCGTCACAATAGTGACTGTCGATATTCAGACTAATGATTCAGACCTGGAAATATCAACAGTGAATCTAAAGTTACAATGGACCGTAGAATATTCACTGACCAATGAGACCGAAAACCGTAAATATGTTTTGCTACCCCAAAGTTAGCAAAAAAATGCGAATTTTGAACTTTGAAGACCTTTACCTTGACATTCGTAATACGTGTGATATTCTATATTGGACACCGGCCAACCACAAAAGCAGACATGATTGCAGTCTCACAGCTTAATTCGATGGCACTAGACTTCACAAAAATTGACGGATATTTGTCAATAGCGTACAACTTTCTGGGAATTTAGAACTGCTCGACGGGAACGAATGATTTTCCCGATTAGTCCGTTTCAATATAGTCCTTAGACGACTACCCTCGCCTTCAGAGGTCGAGGTCTGCATAGAATCAGTGCTCTACCTTAGCAAAATCCTCACCCACCGTGAGAGTTTTTCAGAGAACGACGATAGGTGTCCGAAGGACGTTTCTTTTTACTTGATTTGTGATGTTCAATGAAATTGACACGCTTCACATTGAAGTTCGCGCTCAATAGCAGCTCCCTAGTTTAAAGAAAAGCTGTAGTTTACTTGCAGGGCACTCTTAGCATAGTCCGTTTCAATGCTCTATGACATGTCTTGTCTGACTATTTGTCTTCATAGATTTGGTATTCTGTCACCATGATTTAAGAAAGAAGTTTGCAGTGCGACAGTGGACATCCGCTGATCAATTGTCCACTATCCAATCGATATCCACAAATGTCTGAAAAATTCAATACAATCTATCCGCAGATTTTTGAAAGTATATACCGGGTATTAAATCCAATCCGCAATCCCACTGATGCGGATGGCATCCATGTCCGACCCTGGTCTCGGCACGAAACATATATACACCTATTTTTGATTCAGTGATTGGTGTAAGTCTGATCGAAAAGGTCTTGTCACGTTTGCGTGTCCAGTCGAATAAGTTCCTAGACAAAAATGCGGAATTTTTGTTGTCAGTAAAAAATTTTCAAATAAGCGATGACAGCTCTGTCTCTACTCATCAATGTAAGAGAATTCAATAAACTCTATCATAGAGGCACCCAGACACACGTATGTGCATTCTTTACAGTGGTCGGATTTGGCCACGAATACACGAAAAATGAGTGGGCACGAAAATTGGGCCTCCTGAAATTCGTGACCATCTTCTTCCGAGAATCACCTGTATTTTCGAACACAATCTTTATTAATGGATGTGTGCTTCATGCATTAATTCATTGCATTTGTATTAAAACAGCTTAATTCGTTGCTGATTCTGGAAATCAAATCTTCTTCATGTTTTTTTTTCAAAAAAAATAAAGCAAAATAGCACAGGTATGCGTCATTCGATCAAGCTATATTCACTCCTCAGCGTAGTTCAGGGAACCACTTATGACTCTGACACACCATTGTTTCATTTACGTACAGAATGAAACCAATCAGAAAAATTTAGAAGACTCAGGGAATTTAGCGGTAAACTCTAGTTAAAGGTAATTCGATGGTATAGCCTAGGGATCTCAATCCCGGAAACCTTTTCTAATCCCGGGATTACAATCCCGCTTCCATCTCAATCCCAGGATCCCGGGATTCTAAGAACTTAAGGCCTATATGAAAATACTTGCAGCCATAGGCTTAGGCCATGAAGGCCTAGGCCTATAGAGTTATAATTAGTAGTCTCTCATGTTGCTCATCTTGTTCTTTCCGAGAATCGGCATTGTGTAATGTAAATTTTTTGTCAAAATGCCAATAAAGGATAAGAAAGGTCTTGATTGAAACTTGATTTACATGTTTGCGATTCCTTAAGATCAACTTACATCAATCTTAACTTTCTATTGTGGTTCTAGTATAACTTTTAATGGTGCTTTTATTTTGATAGTATCAGTGCTACTTGTGTAATAGGTACTCTTGACTAAATCTTTGCCTTTGAGAGACAGAAGCTTGTTTTAGGGAATGCGATGAATCACATGTAATTAAATACTCTCTATTATATGTAAGTCACAAAATCGCTCAATAATTTTGAGCATTTAGTCAGAATAGCAAACAAAATATCAAAACAAAATCCCATCACACTATAGGAAGGCAGTCTTGGCAAAAAAAACATTTTAGCACACACAATGAATGCAGGTTTTTGTCGCTCAGCCGATTCCTAAATTTCGTGCAATATGATCCAGCTCTTTCACTTTCGACGCTTGTTGGTGGAACACTACGAAGCCATTTGAAAACCCGCTCCAGAATTTCGCCTCTTTGTGATATGGTCTTCAAACAATCCAACTCCTTTGAGACAACACGACATAGCGGTGGCTCACACACCGCTGAAGTAATCAGTGACTGTTTATTCAAGAAAGAGTTTAGCTCATTGGATATAGATTCCTCACTTCTTCCATTCTGTTTATCATCACTTGATGACTGTGATTGATCGAGTGCATGATCAGCTTCAATAAGTGGTCGCATGGCGAAATTGACTTGTTCGAGGAGCTCTGTAATGAATTGCTTCGCTTGTTGGATCGACAACCTTTCGACATTACCACTTTGCAAGAGGGCGAGCAGCTTAGTCATCATGGTTGATCGTTCAGTCATTCTCTTATTCCAATAACTGCAAATGCTTACTTTGCAATTTGATTGTTCAAGTTCCTCCAGCTTCATTGTGACAAAATCAATCACATGCTCTGCAGTGGTCAAGTCGATGTTCCGCTGATTCAAATGTGTCAAAGCTGTAGAAATTGGAAAGCAAGGTATCACACACATTTTGGATCACACCCAGCTCTTCTGAGCTGAGAAAAAGATGGTCTTTGTGTAAAGAAAGTAAAGCTTGTTGGACACATGTCTGAAGCTTTAAGAATCTTTCCAACATATCATACATACTGTTCCAACGAATACGAATATCGCGAATCAGAACAAGTTCCTTGCCAAAAGATTCCTTCACGAAAACCTGTAATTTGTCGTTTGCAACAGGCGACTTTCGGAATAAACTCACTATGCGACGAACTTTCTCAACACAGTCTTTGTAAGAAGGCGACAAGGGTGTGATATCATCACTGGCTTCTTCCTCTTCTGAATCTCCTTCGTCCGAATCAGTCACTTGAACACTAGATGAAAGATTTCTGTCATACATGGCATCACTAACGGATAGGTGAATGCCATGTGACAAGCACAGTTGATGCTGTACATTTGCTAGCTTACCCACAACTTTCATAAGACTGGCTCCATCCGTGCAGAATGCGATGATGTCCGTCAATTCTAGGTCATATTTAGAGAGACGTGTTTTACTATTAAGTTCCAGGCACTTATCAGCAGGCATCGATTCAAAGATTCGGACGTGACCAAGACAGTAGAACGCACGGCCTCCATCAGCCTCACAATAGTCGTGGAGATTGATGTTCATGTAGCGTCGATTATTGATAGATGTCCATTCGTCGAATGTTATAGAAAACTTTGCATTGTCCGCTTTTCGAGAATTAATGCGTTTCTTTACTTACGAGGTCAGACACGGAAGTTTCGAAGTTGAACAATATCTTCTAGATTGTCGATCTTGAATCCGGGAAGCGGCCAAACTTAGATTTGAATAGAAATCTCAAGTCTTCTGACGTCGCGAGAGTGTTAAATGACATATTGTCTTTCGCAGCCATACGTGCTACTCTGAATTCCAGTGACCTCTCGTCAAGTGGCTTGAAATTTTTCGAAATAGATAGCTGTGCAGGATCATTCAACTTCTGCTTCTTCTGTGGATGCAGTGATGATTCTCAGCTCTCATCTTGCATGTTAGATGATGCTGACGAATATGTTGAAGTCCTGTGAACTGACTTGAGATGAGTATGCAATCCTTTGGTTGAGCCACCCGTGCATTTGATGACCTTTGGACATTCACGACAACGCGCAGACTGCCCATCTTCAGCACGCAAAAAATGTGCCCAAACTCCGGTCGATTTGTACTCCTTATAGTTCATGTCACAAATAGCATAGGAATCCTGAAAGGACGTGAGGTCGACGGATCGTAAATTAGGTCATGATGAACTTCACATTTTGTTCTTAGCTGCATCTCACTGTTATTGTCGAGTCTGTTATTGGTTGACACTCGACTCGACGCACTGTTCAACTCAAAGGGAAAACATCGCTGGCTTTGTAGCGTCATGCTATTGTTCTGTGCTTATAATCTGGTGATCGTTCACATTCCTAGAGAAAAGAACGCATCGTCTCTGTCACGTGACAAACTTTGATGGGTTTTCTCTTCTTTGCTACGTTTGACAACACCTGTCCTATTGGGTCATCAATTCCACGCGCCCAGGAAACTATCCAGAATTGAATGCTGTCAATTGATAGTGACAATATTAACACAAATGGTCACACTCGACTCCTTGCTTCTGGTCTTTCGGGATCCCGGGACCGAAATCCCTAGTATAGCCTACTCTTCCAATTTGGTGGCAGTATTTGATTATATAGTGCATACATGAAAGGAATTACCATGAGATTGGTATTATAATTATTTCTCTGTTCATTCAACATATCAATAGGGTTTGACCATTAATGTTTCTTTATAATTGATGCTGCCAATGAGTAGTAGGCGTGTGTCGATAATCTGAAGTTCAGCTATATCCCACAACTTCAGAATAGAAATTGTCAGCACAATAATCCAAGAATATAACTTATTTTTGATTGCCACCAAGCATCTAGATCCTTCTGCCATTTGAAGTCTAGTTCCATCCAGATTGTATAGGCCCATGAGATGAGACTTATCTTCCAGATGCAGTTCGGCTCCCTAGGCTCCGTTCTTGTCGAAGAAGTCGTCCATCATAGCACGCTTCGCAATCGTTTCTCGATAGTGGGTTACTGGCTCGAGCACACTCACTGAAATATTTTTACGTCTTTTGAAAGAGGAGCCAATTTAACTGGCATTTCCAGTCATAGTATTCGCAAAACGAATCATATCGATTGTTTTCAATCCGAATCCTAAGCGAACCATATCCGTCGAATACTTCATTAACTCCCGCTCTTGGCTGTCGATTAGGGATAGCGGGTTACCAGGATTCGGATTGACTTGTCGTCTCAATGTATTCTCAAAAATGCGGTATTGCCTGGAGGCTTTATAGATTGATAATCGGCTGACTACTGTTGCTGCCTTCATAGCAGCAGCAGTGAGTGTTTACCTATCCATCGTCAGCCAAGTGATGAAAACATTCTTGCTTTTTAAAGAATTAGCTAAGTATCTAGCAGGTGTATTTTGATCTAGTTTGATTTGCATTGAGTTTCCAACTTGCAACTAATGTTCAGTCAATACACAGTTGTCTGTCGGCATTATATCACAAAATGTTGAGAAAATGTTGACTTTCCCACGATGTGTATGCATGAACAGCGAACGAGTCACATATCTGTGGTTATCTATTTAAAGAATATCGTGCAACATCACTTCTGCTGTAGAATTTTCGACCATTTATCCATGCGTGAAGTGTAGAATATCGGATCTCCTTAAGTAAGAAAATTATTTGATCAAATTAAATACATGAACCTCCAAAATAGAGGTGCCTCCGAACTGGCCGAGTTTACCCTACAAAGATGCACGGGTCTCATCAGCAAGCTAATCAATTGCCCACATTTCCTTTCGGTTCTCTTGGGCGATCAGCAGCAGGCGAACCGACGACCAAAGTAGGGAGTAGAACGGGTTCCACGGATTTGGTGATGAAAATGGTCATTCCCGTATTTCGTGCAAATATGGAATAAAAAATGTAGGGGTTAGGGGGAATAAGGGGGGCAGCCGAAAATTATTAGTAGAGACCTGCGAAGCTTCGAGGAGATTCGATTCGCGAATCGGCTGCCGATTTAATTTGACTGCTCATCTCTTAATGATTAGCCATGTAAATTGCATAATTATTAGTCCCTATTAGAATGGCCTCTTTTCTTAATGGCTAGCGGTTAATCGTACGTAAAAACGTGCTTAAATAGCCTATTTAAGTTCTCTATGATTCAATTCGCGAATCACATACCGATTCGCAGGTCAATAAAAAAGACTTGCTCATCAGCATGTATTGAAAAGGAAATTCAGAGCTGAGAGAATGAGGGATTTGGTTAACCGCCGCAGGTGGAACACGAATTCCTAAGACAATGGCACATTTTCTGCTCGTAATTTCAAAGACCTACTAATCATTGATTCATTTTGATTATGAACTTGAACAATTAAAGGGGAAACTAATCGTTCTAATATACGATATTTATTCTTCACACGATTTCTTTTCCTTATCGAACGCACCTGTATCTTAATTCTCTAACTACGTTCTGCGTACCGCCCCCGACAGAACTAACACTTCAATCAATAAAACGAATTTATAGAAATACATTCAAACAAAATTCAATATTTTGATGAAACGACTTCTTGCAGTCATGGCTTCTGGTCAATAGTAGGTTATATTCACAACTCAACCAAGAAGAAATTTTGGGTGTTTCACACATATATTTCACAGCTTCAGATAATGTATCCTATTTCATGTTTTATTTTCGATTGTAAGTTGTTTTAAGCAATCTGATGCAAATCTGAAGGTTCTTTTGAATGAAATGTCGAAACTAAGGGATGAGAAAATCTGGAATCAGACAGACTATTTCAAAAGTTCATGAAAAGAAGGTTCAGTGTTTACCTTGACATTGACGATGATAAGAAATGATTTTTATAAACTTTTCCACGTAATGTACGTACCACGAATAATACTTGTACTTGTAGCTAAATACAAAGTGCATTTCAAGGCATTTCGGCATATTTTCTGTTGACTAGTTTCTATTGCATGTACATGTACAGTGGAACCTCCTATTGCGGACATTCTATACAGCGGACACCTCCGTATTACGGACAGTTAAGCTCAGTCCCGAATAATGTTCGTATCATCACCGATAACTCCATATTGCGGACACCTCTAAAATGCGGACACTAAGGCGCAGTTCCGA
The DNA here is from genome assembly GCA_907163375.1 of Prostheceraeus crozeri. Classification (NCBI taxonomy): domain Eukaryota; kingdom Metazoa; phylum Platyhelminthes; order Polycladida; family Euryleptidae; genus Prostheceraeus; species Prostheceraeus crozeri. The sequence continues at coordinate 688,059 of CAJQUW010006757.1, forward strand.
CGGTGTCCGTAAGATGGAGGTTCTACTGTATATGCAACAAATGTGCATTTACGGGCTCAAAACAACAGTATGAAGATTGTGCAATTCAATTACAATACGATTTATAGTCATGCATGTGAAGCAGTAAGCTCCTTGAGCTGGTGGCACCGCATGGGCACGAATTTCGAGGGATGGGCACAAAAATCCTGAAAATTCTCAATCCGACCACTGCTTTATCAAGGTTCGAGGAATCTGCTGGAGGCAAGACACTTCAAGAGCATTCTCAAAAGTTCTAGCAATCTTTTCAGGTGTGGCAGCATCGGTAAAACGCACTTGTTTAAACACGTAATGCATTAATCCAGAGACTCCTTAAATGAAGAAGTTGCTTCGACCCAGTGTCGCAGTCACTACCACGTCTCATGAGGGTAACGAGGACTCAGGGGTTTTCATGCCTGCATTTGTGATGCATAGTAAAACATAAAATGTAATTAAGCAGATAAATGATGTTTTGAGCTGATAGCGATGTTAGTAGGCTACTTTGATTTTCTCTGATGTGAGTCAAATGACTGCTCAATTATTTATGTGTAGGTTTTTCAAAGATATCACTTTATCATTAATAGCATTCTACTTGAATGAATTGTGTGTGCAAAACGGTGGAATTTGAATTTTTATGCATGCTGTTATTACACTGTAATGAAATCCATATCATATTCAGTATCGGGAATGCTGGGAAGGCTACTTTCATCCTAATGCTATTTTATCCGATGTGATTTTTTTAATTCCACATGCTGTGATTTCGCAATTGCATTGTCCGTAAATAGCATCAAAAATGGAAAATCAAAATCATTGATGACGGTTTTTTGAAACCTTATCTGACAATTATTGGTTCACTGTGAAGAACAACAGATGCCATATAATGCTGTGATGAAGTTTGTCAAAGAATCATGTAAAATGTTTGAGTAGCTTACCAAATATCACCAGGGTTTAGCCAGTTTTAAACACGAAAGGTAAGGTTGAAGCAGGATAAAACTTAGCTAAACCTTTAACCAGTTCAGCAGATGCCACCCTGATGCTGTGCCCTCTGTAATTTTGTGTGGTGTTCACACATCAAGAAGCCGACTTCTGCATATTTTTGATAAATTTTTGAAAATATTCGAATCACGAAATACTAACACCACCTTCAAACGGTTTTCCGAAGCGTTTGTTCCCGGAGTTTGGTCATATTTGTGAGCGCACACTCACTATTGTCGACAAGACGACTACAACTGCTCTTCCTCCATTATGACCTGAAGAATTCCACATTCCCACGCCTTCTGGCGTTTTGTTGATATAGCTTTATTTGTTAAAAATAATAGTTTAGTTTTCGTTTGATGAAAGTTTCATGGAACTTATCATCTATTTGGTTTCACAAAATTGATGTCGCCTTCAGAGCATTTACATTTATCACACATGCGCTGATGCAATTGGGATGTTATCAAAATCAAACAACGTACAAAAGTATGCAATTTTGTAAAATTAAGTAACGTTATTGTAATTAACGCAAACATAAATTTTTGCCAAATTTTCTACCACGTGCACCCCTAATGATGACATATTTCCTTATAATGCAGACCCGACTGCTAATACATTGAAAACCCTATCGTATATTTCAAAGGAAATGCTTCTTGAATTATTAGCTTAAATATCTCAATCAACTGAAGAGGAGAATTTCTTAATGACTCTTGACTTCATATGCTAAGTTAAGTTGGTCATTTAGAATCGGTACAAATAGTTATGAATCTCATCATACTACCTAATGAACATCTGTGAATTTGACTTTGTAGAGTTTGTCTGGTGACTCCAAGATTCACAAACCCGGACGAGGCAGAGTCAGCGAAAATTCTCCATCCTACTTGGAAGATCGGGATCGTTGCGTGAAAGTATTCGACACATGGAATGAGCGCGATCAAGTAGAATTTGTACAGACCCTTTTAACCCGTATGTGCCATCATCAACATGGACAAATCAATGGCTTCCTGAAACCTATTTTGAAACGCGATTTTATATCTGCCCTTCCAGGTAAATATGCGATTTCTGAAGTGTTACGGTTTGAGTAGAAAATTATTTTGTTTTCTTTTGCCATTGATTTCATCAAAAGCGCAAGGCCTAGGGTAGCTTTATCACCGTTAGGTGGTAATAGCTATTTAATTCTATGTCTACTGTTAATTTGACTGTCAGTATTTCACTTTAAGTCTCTCCGATCAAAGCATTCTATGGATAAGCCATTGTCCAGTCTCGGGCTTTTGTAGCGCACTTGTGATTTACATTTCATGCAGACCTATTTTAGAGGCTAAATAAAGTCAGCACATCAATACATCAGTTAAAATTTGTCACGAGATGCTTTCCATTGATATTTTTGTTCGCGTCAAAAAATTGCCTGATTGACTTGTTGTGGTCATTGGAAATGGGATCTGGTTCATAAGCGACGGCAATGTATCGCGATAGATTTTGATCTATCAAAAGGGACATGCGATTTGAAAGGAAATCTACTCGCCAACAAATTCTGTCTCTTTAGTTTTGGACGCATTCGTTGACAACTCGCAGAAATTTGTCTGAACATTCTCTGACAGTTGACGAACATTAGCTTCTTACAAAATACCAATGCATATATTTAATGATAATGCATATTTATCGGGTATATGGCTCAAATGCATTAATTTTGAATCTAATTCTGGATTTCGGACGGGGTTGATTCCGAATATTGTTAAAATATGCTTCCTTATTTGTGAAGAGATGAATGCAGAATCGAAGGAGTGGGAATGCACGTAGTACTCCAGCTCTCCTAACCACTGTGTGGAAAGTGCTACAATATTACGACCGATAACTTCTTCACTTGTAAAGCAATCGCTGATGAGATGTTGAAGAGGCCAATGTTCCTGGTCGAAACTGATTGTCTAAATCGGTGTGAGTCGCTTCCTTTGCCAAAACGATTCCGTCTTTTCACAAAGTGACGCCCATAGCAGTTTAAATTAAATTATCCACTTGTCCAAGCAGCTGCGGCGATCAATGGGTGACAACCAACAATGGAAAATGTTAGACCGACTGCTGTGATTTTAGAGAAAGGGGTCAACCGTCGTGTCCGAACTAACTGTCAACGAAGTCGTGCTACAAACATCTGTGACAATGCTGAAACTGATTTTTTGATGTTGTAGCCGGTTGGCGAAATATGGCATTATGATGTTTTAAGCAGCGTTTGTTTGCTTTGCATGTATTATATTCATTTCTCCAGTATTGTAACAATTTGCATTTAAGTATTAACTCTACTTTACCACTTATTTTATATCATTTTACTTATTTTTTTATTTTATATTATTTTATTCCAGCTAAAGGTCTCGATCATGTGGCCGAAAAAATTCTATCCTATCTTGATGCTGAGTCCTTGATGAACGCCGAACAGGTGTGTCGGGAATGGCGTCGAGTGATAGCGTACGGAACTTTGTGGAAAAAGTTGATCGAGCGAATGGTGTGTACAGATAGCATGTGGCGAGGTTTAGCCGAGCGGCGGGATCTCATGCAGTACCTCCGAGTGCCTCGGTCGGGCTCTACTGGTGTTCATCAGCGTTACATTCGACGCGATCATGACTTCTATAGACAATTGTATCCCAAAATAATCCGCGATATCCAGGTAAGCAAAAATGCTTGATAACCGCGTTTTGAGCTTCTATGTTTCTGTATCAAGAATATGAAACTGATGGCTGGTCAAATAGTAGGGTTTGCAAAAACCAAGTGTCGCTATCAAAAGCCCACATGGTGTTTTGCGTCTGGTTTTTGGGCTTTCCCAAATACTTCTCCGGAATCCATGACGCGTTTAGATCTTCCTCTTCTAATGATAGTTTGATAATTATATTTCAATCACAAGCTGCCTCTCCAAAATTGAAAAGCTCCGAAGTTCGCATAAAGCAATCGTCAAATGTACATATAACCACAAACGCATAAACATAAACGAAATGTTTATATGAGCATAAACCGCATAAATAAAAAACTGATAACCGCATGTTGACACAATATAAGTTATACATGTACATGCAATAGTAGCGTCCCTTTTCCAAGGGCTCCAGCAACTCGCATGCATTATAACCCATACTACACCTTCGCGCAACTGCAGTATGTAACTGACTTCACTAACAAAACCATTCGTTGCCTTGCCATGGGACACATACATGTAGGTGGTTTGGTACTAAACTTCAATGGATATTTCAGAAGGAAGTACATTGATGAACAGAAGACAGATATCTGTCAACCGGGGTTATATGCGACAACGCTGAAAAGTTTGACTTTTGCCGGTTAAGTTTTTAAACACCTATATAGTTACACTTCCCCATATTATCTCTCGATAAAATCGTCACCAACATATTTTGAAATCACAGATATCTCAAGCGATCGATGATAGGGTACAATGCTGAAAATCCAGACTTGGTTCGAGTTCAAGGATTAACAACAGAAAGACGCAGTTCCAGGTCACTCAAAGGAAAAGCTGTACGTCGAGAAACAACGAGAAATCTTTGCGATATTTTGTGCCTAAATTTGATATTCTTTTCTCTTAAGTTATGTCATGAAATATGAGATTTTTGCTTCTTGAACGTAGATCAACTGTGGCATTTCATACATGTATCCTACTTAAGTACAGGCCAAGTCGACTTCAAAATCTGCAACCCATTTGTCTTGTCATACTGAGATAAAATCTATCGTTCCATTTCAATTTGTGAAAAGTCTTGTTCATGGTACCGAATGGGCCCTTGATTTTCTTATCAAGATTAGTTGCTCTATCAATAGAGAGAAGTTCAATTCATCAGGGTCATTTCATTTTGCATTCCCAACCTATCATCTGAAATCCGGAAATCCTTTTGTCTTGAAAATAGAATCATGAAATTATCGTTTCATTTGAATCATTGATGACAGCACAGTAGTTCGACATAAACTAATTAGCCTTCTTCAGGTCGCATTTCCCCAAAAGGACCCTAGATAAACCTATTCACAGGTGGACAGGACTTCCATCCTTATGCATCATCATCTAGTCCAGAATTCTTCGGAATCCAGGTTTCTGTACCTGATGATAATGCATGAGCATGGAAATCCTGTCCACCTGTAAATAGGTTTCTCTAACTCGTTTTTCACAATGAAAATGCGGATTAATACTATTTAGAGTGCTTTTCTCTTCTTTATTTTTTTGATGGTGGAAATGAAAACTTATCGGCTCAACCTATTAGAGAACTGCCCCTTTAAAACCTTTCAAAAAAACGAAAATTGTATAGACTGGAATCCCAAAGATTTCAATTAAAGTGAAATAGATGGTGAAATAGTCGATAAATCGCAAGCTATTCAAGTGGGGCACATATGCCCATGTTTGCAGTCGAAGACTTAGTTTAGCGTCATTATTCTGATGTCAGTGGATGTGAGGTAGACTTGGTGATAATGATTCGTGATATTGGTTCCCTTTACCAGATGTTACCACTTTTCCAGTGCTAATACAACTCAGCAATATCAATAATTTTTCAGATGAAGAAATATTCAGGTTGTTAACTCATTATTACGCTTTTAAAACTTGTGTTTTGTGCAACACAACCTGAATTGCTACACTGAGTGCTGTGACTACTAACATTCTTGTTTAGGCCTACTAGGGGCATGGAAATCATTATTCTGCATCTTTTTTAAAATTTTCAAGACTCATCAATCCACAATTACGAGAATGCAGTCTGTTTAGTGAGAGTTACCGAAGTTATTCATTTCATATGAATTGATGTTAAAGCGACCCCGAGCTCAACAAATGCAAAAGTGCAATTTCGAGTAAATCGATATGTGGGCGTATTATTGACAAGTTTATTCGGATTGAAAGTTTCCTTTACTGTCATCGTTGATACATTTGCTCCATGATTTGGATGCACAATATTGCAAAAGCTTGATGTGCAGGCAAAATAAATCTGGAAAATCGCATATGAGTACCAACAAAACACGAAGCCAAATGGGAAATTCAAAATTCACAGGAAGGACGAGACCATCTACAAATTGTCATGAAGTTAGACAATGAAATGAGGTCACAAGTTTAAACATGAATGTAATGAGAAGGTGATGGGGCCAAGTGGGTGAATGAGGATAGTTGAGGTGAAAAAGCTGTTTAAGAGAAATTAGCTGCATATGTGCCTTTTGATGAACAAGAAAGGTCAGTGAAAGGTAATCCGTCTTGTTCAGTGGAAGGTTGCAAGTTGCCTGTGCTTCTAGAAATGTAAATCTAAGGCTAAGCTTGCCTTTTTTGCAACTTTCTATCATCAGTTTGTACTCCAGTAGAGAATGTGATTTTCTTTCGTTCTGCATTCATGCCTATGATATGGAATTCTTTCGGCGTGCCTTATTACATCTTTATTTTCAATTCTGCTTGAATACATTCTGGTCAATGAAATTGTTTGATTGTGGAGGGAAGCACTTACTTATTTTTGCAGTTTACGTCCATTGTCCTTTCTTCGTAGGGGAGGACCAGGGATCGCAATTTTCCGGTTTTTCCGTTTTTTGCGAAATTAATCTAATGTAAATATTTCAAATTTATGCATTCAACCTCTGGTTTTTCCCGATTTTCCGGTTTTTTTCTTGGGTGAATTGCAATCCCTGGGGAGGACGTAAGTAAGAAAGCACTTAATCACAGAACCCCTACTATCAATTAAGTCCTCTTCCCCTATCATTCGTTTGTACCGGATATACGATTGTGTCAAAATTCAACTACGATGCGCATCATGCATGCCCGGCACATATGATTATCCTACACCATATATTCGGATATTCCGCTAGCAAGGTGTTCTAAAGCAATTGACATGTAATTATTTTGTATTCCACCTACAATTGCAAAATTATGTAATTAATATCATTGCAAAATTTCACCACTCTCGTCATGCAGGGAATAATATGCACCAGTCTCTTACGATAGTGCACCCAAACCAACAGAGAGTTGTCCCAACCTTTTTTTCGGGTAGATCGAGTAAAGACCATTACACACTTTTTGTTATTATGATAGTGACAATTTGTATCACTTATCTCACATATACAAAATCGTTCTGAGTACCTTGCGTCATGAAGACTAAAAGGATAAAATATCTGAAACAGATGCAATGTAAAAGCTAATAAAACGTTACATGCATTCGAGCTAACTTAAGAAAAGGCAACCGATTTCTGTTCTAGTAACTGGTCGCTTGATGTCGAGGTCCTGCTATTTTACAATCGCTTTCATGAAACAGAATGAATGCGGAAATGATGTCGAGCCCATTTTTATATGGAGTCTATCTATCATTCTTACGTAGACACTGCTTGTCAATAAAAGTCCGCATATCAAGGGAGAGATTACATTACTTCATGTGATATCCTTGAGATATTTGGACGAGTTACAGAAATACCGACATTCATTAAAGTGAACAGACCTGATAATGGCGAAGTTCATTTATCAGGTAAGATATTCAGATCTGCGAAAGATTGTTCCGACCAGGTCTGCGCTGTCAATGTCGTACCTTTTCTTCTGTCAGTGTCGTTTTTATTTTAACGACACCAACCTAACTGACCTAGCCGACCTAACTGAGAATTTTCAATGATCACTAATTTGCAGCAAATTTGAAACAACATAAGCGCATTAGCCATTGCTTTCCAGACATATTTCCACTTTTTTAGCACGCTGTGTCAATCCACTAGCTCAGAGAAATCGACAGATTTGAACATAAGCCTACCTGTTTAATAAAGTTCCCGGTCCGAGCAGTATAACACAAGCAATCAGCAGTATCTTTTATTGTTAAGATCTGATGCTCGAGCAGAAGCACCAATGGATAAAACTAAACTTTCAAAACCATTCAAAGTATCATTTAATCTTACAAGCAAGGCATGTCAATGAAATACATAGGAATATACCGAAACCTAAAAATCAATAAGCATATAGACTCACAACATAAAATACCAGTGCTAAGCTATCCAAGCTCCACAGATGTAAGTCAATGATGCTATGACGCAAGACTAACATCTCAAGAGTGAGCGTTGTTCGGGTAACTCTCTGAAAATGGAGGGCCACTCTGGCGTCGATGTCGTGCAATTCGAAATCCGGTTTCGTGCTCGAGCCCGATGTCGGTGTCGTTTGAAAAACAGCACGACACGGCAGCCCTCGTTCCGACTGATGGGTGAGATTTTTATTAGAAACGGAATGCGCAAAATTCAAACTTAGTAATACGGAACTATTTCATGACACATAAAGCAGGTAATTAAGCTTCGATGACTTCAATAAGTAACTCCTTTTATGAACATTATTATTTCAAACATCTTTGAAATACAAATTCTATTGTGTGGATTCATTAAAATGGTTAATTAATAACTAGTCCTACATTGCCATTCCTTACATACTAAGTAACATATACATCCAAACTAGTGCGGAGACAAAAAAATAAGAGACCGATTTTATTAGCTGCTGTGAAAGTAAGTTATGCAGGATTTGTAACTGTATGTAAAATGGAAAATTTTTGGCTGCGAGATCACTGAATAGCACAATCCTTGAAATGAAGAGGGAGGGTCCATTTCCTAGTAGAGGAGAACTACTTGTAGATATGTTTGTAAATGTGGCATCTGAGTTGCAGCTTAACGCAGCCAATAACTGCTTACTCGTACATTGACCATCTGTTCAGGTGAGACTAACTCGTCGCAAACAGTTGACATGTGAGATAGCCAGGGATGAGAATTTTCCGCGGGGCACCAATAAGTCAGTTCAATGTATTTTTTTATTTTCTATTTGCCCCTCCCCCCTCCGCCTTAGGTCTCCGCTACCCCATTTTCAGTCATCGGATAGTATACTTGCCTATCAATCGCGCTTTTTTTACATGATCGCTTCTAATGAACAGCTAAAGCCTGTGGGAGAACACGATTGATCGAGTAGTAGTAAATCTCTGGTGGTCCACAATTTCACATTCAGCAGACGCAGTAGAAAGCAAAGGATATAAAAGAAAATGATCAATGCAACACAACGCGGATATGAAGACTGGTTGATAAAAAAATGATGAAAAAATATGTGATGAAGATTTGAAGCGTACTGATTAGACACATGGCTGGCGTTTTTGAGCATTCTTGAAAGGGATGTCTAATCAAATTTTGTTATTGTTTACATTAATTAACTTATTCAATTAGTTGACCATCACAATGTGCTCTTAATCAGTCCATTTGATTTAAATCAAGTATCACTCGTGTTAATAATTTCCGCATGTAGTCATCAGACTAATAGTACAATCTAATAGTAACTAATAGCAATAATAGGGTCTCCACTTAAAGAACAGAAAACCTAATATCTTAATTACCGAAACTTTCCCTCAACAACTACACCTTAGAGCAAGATCACGCCAACATACGGTATTTATTTTAGTTGATTTCTCATAGTTACCGTCGATCGCTAAAGTTTGTTGTTCGGCAATATTTGGGTATTTATGGTTTCACGATGCTGCACGCATCTTGTTCTACAGGAGTCGTTTTATCGTGATGTATAAGTAAATGAGTGAAGATACATGTCCTAGATCATACTGAAGTCCATAGCGGTGATTTGCACCAACGGTCCGCTGAGTGGTAATGTCAAGAAATGTAAAAACGGCAGACATTATCTTTCAGTTATCAAAAAGAACGGCCGTGGAACTGACGCATCCTACCCGTGCTCGCTTGACTGACTTTCGTAGTTATCTCTTTTGCTATATAATTGAAGGCAACTGAGTCAAGTATAGTCTACTAAAATTAGCTAACGAGGAAATTGACGTTGCAATCTCATTCATGCATATCGTACACTGTCGGTATAAATCTGAAGAACTGCATGTTATGCGGTGAACGTAGAAGTGATGTTATGTTGATGATGGATCGTAAGTGAACACCAAGTCGTCGACAGACAAGTGATTGAAATCAGTCACACGAAGATGAATGTGCACGTCATTAATGATTCATCTATCCCGTTGCCGTCTCGTCTGGTAGGATCGGACACACTCAGGGGAAGGTTCCTCGACTTGTTCTGCGTGACTTTTGATTACGGAAGCATAGCCTATATCGACTGTTTCGTCGAAAGGCATATTGAGTCAACTGAAAGTCATGGTGCCACTGAAATGATTTGCCTTTTTCTATCCTGGTTAATGCGTCCTAGTTTGTCATTGATCTTCAATCCAGATAGCAAAACGCTAATTGACACTACTACTACAGAGATGTAGGTTGAAATCTCATCGTATGAGTAAGAAAATTGCCGTGACGCGTTAGTCAGGGAATAGATCAGCCGTGTTGTCGGGAAATTCAGGAGTTAGTGATAAGGAAGTTCATATGATCACACTTTTGACTAAGCAACACTGAGAGTAGATAGTAGTCATTGCCCAAAAATAAATACTCCAAGTCTGACTCAAATTTAGAGCAGTTAGGGTGAGCTAATTCGGTTTCTAAGACAATTGTATCAGCTGATTTTACGTCGTTACAGAATTCAGTAGACATAGTGCGGAGCTCAGTTCATGAAACTTAAGTGGTGTTTTAGTAAGGTGGATAGAATAGATAGATGGAAAAAAGCATAGTTCAATCCGTCATATTGTTTTCTGTAGATTTTAATTGTCATTTGACATGTATTTAATTATATCTCATTTTGACAATGTTCTCATAATAATTGCTCAATTAGTTATTCGCCATGCATTAATAATTGTGATGCAAAGTTTGCGCTATTGTCTGGATATTAATGATATCATTATACGTTATACTAAACTTTTTAGATGGTAGGAGGGCTCAGTTGGTTACGGGCTGCATTTCGGTGCGGAAGTGTAAGGGGTCCAGAGTTCGAATCTTCCCGTCGCAGGTATCACCGCTCTCGCTAGAAGTTGCTAGTCCGAACCTGGTGAGAGTTGCGAATGTGTGACGGCTGCACCACCCCTAGTTTACCAGAATGACTTCTCGCCTGTGATGGTGTAAACTTATTACCGATTAAAATGTAAAAGTCGCTGATGAGCATGATCAAGCGGTGTTGAAGTTTTTCATTTACCCTACCTGACGGTGCAATACTCTCCTTTCACATGCTGAAAAAAGTCACCCATCGATGTGCAGTTTGAAAATTGATCCCCATGATGTGCAATGACGGTCTATTTGCGTTTTCCTTATGCAGCAAAAGTCTCGTCACGACTGATTAATTCGCTCAGTTTAAATCGTGCAGACTGGCTGCACAGTATGCAGACTCCTATAGGGTTTCAGCATTCTATGTCAGCTTTCCGTGATGTTGCTCCTGCAACCCACAGAAAGTGGTAAACGGCATCATGTCTTTGATTGCAGTTGATTCAATTAACAACAATGAAATTAAATAAACGATGGATCAAATTGCCAAGCAAAAGATGTGCGGCTGGCAGGATTCGAACCTACGATCAAGGTTAACTAGATCTGTGCTCTAACCAGGGTTGACAGCACATCTCTGGTGGATTATACCATTAATTTTATAAAATTAGGATGATATAAAGTACATCAAGAGATATAGGCCTATACGGTAGATAGAACTTGAAAATATAATGTTTCATACTCAAATCCAAAACGATTGGATTGGTATCGCATAGAACATTAGGAATGCAAAATACAGTATAATCCCGATATATCGTGCACTCCAGGGATTGAAATAAATGTCCGTTAAATTCTATATCTGTCGACTGTCGGAGTTCGAATGTGAGGGATGGACGTTGGTTGCGCGACATGCTGAAGACGCTTACATGAGACTAAGTTTTAAATCATCAATATGACAATTCTCTCAATGAATTCAAATTCAGTCCTTCAAGGACTCAAATAAGAATAAGTAATTCAAGGATTCAAATAAGTCCTTGTTATTGGCTACAAATGCAAAAAAAGCAAAACATTGAACATATTTCAGCCTACTAAACTACCGCAAGTCACTGGAAAAATACAAATTAATTCAATTGTTTGTGAATGAACTCTGACTTGTCTGTAACCCAACGTTTACTTTTATGTTCTGCTGTTCACCGATGACAACACGTTACGCGAATTGTAGCGCGTATGTAACAAAACAAAATCATTCAAGCATTCACTACGGCAGTTGTATATATTTTCAGTAAAGAATTCAATTGCAAATTGTATTCCATTTTTTCAAAAATTATCAAGCCCTCACAGATTAAACCCCAACAGGCTCACAGCGCGAGACAACATTATGAGCGCAAAAATCACAAAAGATCAATAGTCAGCAAGTACTTGTAGGTCATTGGGAAAGTCTCTTCAGCAATATTTAGGACTAGAAATATTTTAGAATATCGACATTTATTATCGACCCAAAAAACCCATGTACCTTTTGTGCCAATCCTGGCGAGAAGGGACATACACAAAGCAACGTTGTCTTCTCAGATAAAAACTCGGGCATCCATTGTAGCGATCAGCTCACAAGTATTTCTCGCTAAATTTTTGAAATTTGCAAAAAGTTGATTTAAGAACTTCTGACTTAGATAATAAGACAAACGAAACTTAGACTCAGTCGATTAGATGCCGATGACAATCAGTTGTTTGGTATGATGACTCATGGTAATTGCTAGCCAAATATCACACCAAACATCCATTCTACTTTCAGTGCATCGAAGACAATTGGAGGACAGGCAAGCACAATTTGTACCGTATCCATTGTCGCTCCGAAACTAGCAAAGGAGTGTATTGTCTTCAATACGATGACAACAAAATTGTCAGTGGTCTTCGAGATAACACAATCAAAGTGTGGGATCGACAAACACTCGAATGTACTCAAGTTTTGATAGGTCACATGGGATCAGTACTATGCCTTCAGTACGACGAGAATATCATTATCTCCGGCAGCAGTGACGCCACAGTGCGTGTGTGGGATGTGAGGAAGGGTGAATGCCTTAATACGTTATTCCATCATTGTGAAGCTGTTTTACATTTGCGGTTTGCGGATGGGATCATGGTCACTTGTTCAAAGGTGAGTCTGAAGTTGTTTTATTGAATTATCTGACTTACGAAATGATGACAATTTCTTAGTGTATACAATACATCGTTCGCATTTTCATAAAATCCCATTTTTTCATGAAAGCTGCTCATGAAATGAGCATGAACACTGCTCATTTTGACATGTGATAAATTTTGTTTCCGTTTCTTCTTCACTTGTTTTGTATATTGAATAATATCATGACGCCAACGATAAGCTTGAAAATATTGTTGAAGTTTGTGTTGTGTTTAGTGAAGTCTGTTATATAAGAACATCGATTTTTAAATGCGATTCCTTTCGCTCTTGATGAAGCTGATTTTCGAAGACAGGAATATTGGTCTTCACAGTAGCAGCCATAGTGGACAAAAATATCTTTTGCTGTTTTTTTTTAGAACAAGCTTACTGAATCAGTAAAGATTCGATTTAATTCGCCTCTATCATAGCTTGCAAAAACTGAAATAATATTGAACATTCCTTAATTGCTCATGATAATAGAAAAGAGAAAACATCAGAAATTGACCACTCATTGAATTACTTGCTGATTGAATCGAATCACCGGCTGAAATCACAAAACAAATAAATACAGGGGGTCAATCTAGTTGGTCAGTCAAAGATGTCCATCGCATGCTAATGAACTTGTTATCATTATCATAGCTACATCTCAAATGTTTCGCATTTGCAAAAATAATTGCGAGATTCTAAAATGTTTGATTTCTCATCTACAAGAGGAGCCATTAGAAAGCGAGTTCTGGTCTCATGTTCGGATCAGTTAGGAAAAATCACATTTAATCAATTTTGTTGGATAAATTGAAGTGATTATTATGATTAACCTTAAAAAATAATTGATTGAATTATAGAGGCCTATTTATAAGCATAAGCACTATATAAAAACAGATATTTTGTCAGACCAAATGTTCACATCTAATGTGGAAAGGTAGCTTCACATTATTTTTGATTGTCATCCGCTTACAAATCTCAATTGCATTGTCAGTTTTGACTATTCACTCGTTCATAAAATGTGGCAAAAAGTCATAAGCTCGCTCAGATGCCGTCATTGAATCCATTTATAGTAGTGGAAGGCTATTTTTGTTACTGCTCGCTGTTTTACATCAACCCATTTTATACACAATTTATGAATTCCATTCCTTATTTTCTCTACATCTTCACACGTCAGCCTTTCCTGAACATCCCTTTTGATCTGAGACATAATTGTCATTTAAGTAAGATGTAGAAAAATACTAATCAGAATTGTAATTCACAATTCATGCATTCCGGTCTACATGCGAAGAATTGACAAATTCTAATAGGCTACTATTTTGGGATGCCTATTGACTGAGCACTAAATCTAATTCAATAAGTATTGCAATTCACTTAGGAAGCTGTCAAATATTCTCTTTGTCAATTGACTTATTAAAACACATTTTCCAGGTGTTGATTTGATATTTTGATTTTTGCGTTATCTGATGCTGATGTGGATTAATTAAATTAAGTACTACCCAGTGGCCTCCTTAGCTTGAAATACATAGAAATTATGAACGATGGTAAATTTGGAGCAGTTGTTTGGAAATCAAACCCAATTGTGCTGGGTGAGAATAAATCAGCATTCAGTATGATGCATGTGACAATGTTACGAATGGAAAATATGGTGATGATTATTCTTCATGAAAGTGATCGTTGAATTGGTGCGGACGTCACTAATTATGGTATTCTGCAGAATCTGATGTCTTCATGGTCAGCTGACATAAGTCAGTTTAAGCCAGCCGCAATTAGTTAATTGTATTCAGAGATCAATCAGTTCTTTAATAGCGATAGGGAGCTGCTTAGTCAGAAGCTCACGCTATTGCGACGTAGTAAATTTTCAGCGACAGCACCATGTCTGGCGGACAGGCAACATGGCAGTGTGTTTCAGTGTCAAGTGTCCCAAAGAAGGGACACATGCATCAAAATACTTCTACTAGAAGCATCTTAATACTATTATTTCGACAAATGTTGTCTAGTAATGTTTTTAGCAGTCCATTTAAGAATCTAATTTATCTATTAACTATCGATTAAGTCATTAGCTTTTCTTTATGATTTAGTATGTGTTGTTCTACAAGATGCGTTCAAATTTTGGTTATATCTAAACAGTATTCAAAAACTGATTGCGCTCTGATCTTAAGTCATCTATTATTATGGTTTTCCATCAAGTTTTCTATGTTGACTGAGAAAAGCAGTATTTTCAGGGAAGCTGTCGATAATCTTTGTAGACAAATAGTGATAAAAAGCAATATGCCGTGATATGAGTACCGGTATGTTGCATGTATATTTCCAACCTCGTCGTTGACGCCTATCTCGTTAACACTCCAAGTACCGGTATTCAAGGGGAAAAATCCATCTGTCAATATCGGAACAGCTGCTAATATTCAATAACTTCATTCTGAATTTCACTGTATTTACATTTGTCTGTGAGGTAGAATTGTAAATATTGAATTTTTTATGTTGTACTATTCGTTACAGGATCGCAGTATAGCCGTCTGGGACATGGTGTCACCTACAGAAATCACACTCCGAAGAGTACTTGTGGGACATAGAGCCGCCGTAAATGTCGTCGATTTCGATCAAAAATACATTGTATCCGCTTCTGGTGATCGAACGATTAAGGTGTGTATCATGATATGCTCTTTCCTGGACTGGGAACAGATTGAGGACAGGTGACTAGCTATATATTTATTTTTCTTTTCCAGGTGTGGAATACCGCCACTTGTGAATTCGTACGAACACTGAACGGTCACAAACGAGGCATTGCGTGTCTGCAATATCGTGATCGAATAGTTGTGTCTGGTTCATCTGATAACTCCATTCGATTGTGGGACATCGAATCTGGAGGATGTTTGCGAATAATGGAAGGGCATGAGGAATTAGTTCGTTGCATCCGTTTCGATAATAAGCGCATTGTATCGGGCGCCTATGATGGGTAAGTGGAAACTGCCACATCACAATGAATGGGATGATAGAATTCAAATCATGTCATTCAGATGAGCTATTTATCGTCACGTTTTAATGAATGCATCTATTAAAAATCACAACTTTAATTGATTTCTTATGTATAATTTATGCTGATCTACTTCGATAGGAAGATCACATCCATGAACGCAGTATTTAGCATCAATATTGAATTACTAAGATTTTTACTTGAAAAGTTATGCGAAAAAATTGAAATGTGAATTGATTTTCTTCACATCCAAGTGTTTTTGCTCTAGGTCCTGTTCATGGGAGATTTTTTGTCAATACAGTTAACACTTGAATCACATGAATTATAACTAAAAGGATTCAACATAGATACCACTGCAAATCAAAATATCAAAGTAGGCATATATGGACATGTAAGTTAAATGAATAAATGGCATAAACACGTAATGAATGCAGCTGCTTTGTTGTCCCTACCACAAATTAGCAAATCATTAGATGTGCTAATACAGCTGAACTTTAAATCTACACGTGAAAGATTTATTGTCAAAGAGAACATGTATTGAAAAGAATAGTAAATATGTGTTGTAGACACTGATTTCATGATTAGAACTTTCTTCTGGACATGCTTATAAATACAGGTTGTCTAAAAACGAAGGAAAAAGTCTTTTGCAAAAATCATGCACTTAAAATTAAGTTATTTCGAAGACAAATGCATTTTTCGAATCTGTAGAACATGAGGTTTTATATGTTAGGCGATTTATTATTTTACATAACAGAAATGGCTTGATTTGAATGACTATTAAAAAAAAGTATATAAGTTTTCACTTTCATGATTGGAATCAAAATAGGCTCTCCCTGCTTTTTTTAGACAATTTATTGAAATTAAAATATGAGCGTTAAAAACCCAACGTCTCGTCCGCCACGGACTTAATCATGGGCAACAAAGTCCAGCCATTAATACAATGGGTTTATATACAGCTACATGTAGTGACAGCTCGTCAGTTCATGCTTCCGATTGAGTATCGGACCATAAGATTTAATATAGTTCGCTTCAGCGATCCTAGTAAGAGCAGGGTCGCTGAAGCGATCAATAAACTCAATAATAAAATCTTCCAACCTAAGGGTCAAATTTCTATGAAATTGGACAATATGATCTGAGATGACACCCTTATTATCTCCATTTGAAACGCTTCTACGATGTTCAGCATAACGGTCAGCAAACGGGCGATTTGTGGAACCTATGTAATACTCGTCACATGCAGGGCACGTGACTTTGTAGATCACATAGCGCATAGAACAAGGATATTTATTCGGCAGTTGGAGACAAATACTGCATTGACATTTATTGTTAGGCCTATAACTGTTCAAACTGCTAATGGTATTTCTACCTGGCTTATATACAATAGCTCTTGGCAAATCGTATTTATTTGTTAATTTCTTTAACTGACGAGTGGAAGCATCGCTAATAAAGTCAAGTTTTAGGAATACTTGATTACTTTTATTCGTCATGTTTTTATTTGGAACATTTTGTCCTTTCCTATGGAACTTGTAAGTATTGGCATCATTTAGGATATTCTCCACTCGATTAATAAAATTTTCTTTTTTAGTAACTACTACGCGATTCGTTTTATCTGACGGAACAGCTAGCAAACTGTTGATTTTCATAAACTCACTAGTTTTGTCTATTGTTTTATGCATTTGTTTGTATTTATTGCTAATCTTAGCATAAGTAATTTTCTTATTCAAGATTTTTTTAGCTTCATGTTGAAACATCATTAAATTTGTCTCGGCATTATCACTCATTTTCGTAGGAAAATTAATCGTATTTTTACTAAATGGAATACGCAAATCGGTATTGCCATCGTTAGGTCTTGCATCAACAACTTTAGAGTCTACAAATTTAGAGTGCCATCTCAGATAATAAGTCAATAAGTTCGTGGTGCTGAGGGTAATGGGTCTGTCAGAAGACTATCAAATGAGACCGATATTCCAGCTGCCTCCGCTCGTCGATTTTTGAAGCACATGAGCTTATAGAAGCACACGATCTTTTGGTCCAGAGGTCGAGCCCCGAAGGTGTCATTGGAAGTCGGCAGGAAGGGCATCCGGACTAAAAGTGCTACAACGCTCCATAAGTTTGACTATGTCAGCACCACCGTCCAAGACCCAAGTATGGGTAGTAGTGACGCAAAAGAAAAAAATGAGCAAGCGACCTTATAGACTTCAGTTGATTCATGACTTACAGCCAGCTGACTTTGATCAACGAGTTGAATTTGGACAGTGTTTTTGAGAAACCAGGATCTCCTACGTAGCATCTTATGAAGTGATGAAGCTTACTTCCATGTCGATGGAGCCATAAGCCGGATCTGGAATGAAGAGAAGCCTAAAGAATTTCTAACCAACTCCCTTCATCCCGATAAGTTGTGCGTGTGGATCGGATTCAATGCTTCATTCATCTTCGAACCTTATTTTGGGCAAACTCATTATGCAACTGAAATCCGTCAACACTTGGAGTAGACATTTGGTGCTGACCACGTCATCTCTAGAGGGTGCAAACGGAATTGGTCATCACGGTCGCTGGAATTCACGCAAGTGAGTTACTGGATTTGGGGAACCCTAAAGGCTAGAGTTTTCACTATCAAAGCCCAAGAAGCCTGGAACATCTTCGACATCGCATTCAACAAGAATGCTCACGGATAACCGTTGAGGAATGGAGAAGCGCCATTGCTCCTTTTCCGCTGTGGAAGGCATGTGTGGATTTGATGTTACAATCGGCGGAAGGCATTTTGAAGACCCTTTGTGAAATTTACTCCTTTCATAGTCATTCAAATTAATCCATTTTTGTCTTGTAAAATAATAAATCGCCTATCATATAAAACCTCATGTTCTGAAGATTCGAAAAACAATTTGTCTTAATTCAACTTAATTGAAACTTTGTCTTCGAAATAACTTAATTTTAAGTGCGTGATTTTTGCAAAAGACTTTTCCTTGAACGTTTTGAGACAACCTGTAGTATTGTCTCACATCAGTTTGTCAAGTATAACTCAATACGAAACTATGGAATGCAAACTTACAAGTGCTTTTTGATACTTCATTTTGATTTTTATGCGTTTCAGCAAATGTGCGCTCTATGAAAAATACATGATAAGAATTTCTTTGAAAATGTCAAAATGTTTGTGTGCTGGCATTAAATTACATCGCTTATTGATATAATTGAACCTGCTTTCCTGAATGTCTAAAAATAATTGATTCTCTGATATGTTTTATAATGATTCTCGTATAACACAGAATTCCTTCATCGAATAATGAGGTACTCGTCTGAGCGATGCTCTTGTCACATGATTTAAGATTTTCAATTGTCATCTCACTTCATCACGTGGCTAGAAACGTTTTAAATTTCATTATACATGTATTATCATTGAGTTGAGACATTCATGTCGTATAAATGAATTTGTAGTGGAATGCTGACGTGCAGCGGACATCTACTGATATACATGCACATGGAATGCATTTTCCAACAATAATCAAATGTTCATAATCGACAGATTTAGAGAAAATTATGCAATAATTGTTGAAATGCGGAGGCTATTTTTACCAGAAGATCTAAGCACCTTGTATTTCTTGTTGGGTTTTCACTGTTGCATTTTTGAAGTGCACAGTTTATACGTTTACTCTCACGTAGTATTATTGATAGTAATATTCTTTATTTATCTTCTAAACACTCGAAGACTACCGCTAACGTTATGGTTGAGCAAACAAGTAATACAATGTGCATGTAAATGATTTTCAAGCGTGAAGTGATAAAGTACAGGCTCAGTTTCTGATTTATGATCTATCTGCATATGGTGCAGTTTCAAATATAATCCATTTAATGCGTTACCAGACAGAGTTTTGTCGATGTCCGGATGCTTTGGAAGTTGTCTGGATAGCAGTTGGAAGTCGTCACAGAGTATGAAAAAGTTGCGTAGAATTTTGAATTCTAGAGTGTTATCCAATTACAGTGTTTTCCGGATAATTCGTCACCCTTCGGGATATACAAAAAATGGCGACTTAACAGTATAGATAAATTTCCGTAATCAGTATCTTCAAAACTCGTGTATTTGTGTATCATGTATTCGTAACTGATTCTTTCCCGTTAAATCAAACAATCTTCTACAGCTAACGGTTAAACGACCCTATAATGTCTATTGACGGGTAAACGATCCTTTCTGTAGGTATTAGGTAAATGATCAATATGGGTCTGACCAGAACCGAGCGTCTTGTCTATATTTTCATGAGCTCCACACAAAATCCTCCGTGAATCAGGCACTATTGAATTAAATTGTCAAAAGCAATATCTGAAACTTCATTTTAAGTTTCCATTGGTCCATCAGTAAATTGTCGTCTCATGGTCATATGCATCATTAAATTGTTGCAATTATTAATGCTTTTTAGACCACAATGTTAATACAATTATTGGATTAATAAATGATCTTTGCGTGTTCCAAGTAAATGCTTTGATACAAATGTTGAATGATTTGTTTACCTGTCTCTTCTACCAAAACTCTTTACAAACTTCCGCCAACGAAAGAATTTTGTAATAGCGATAAAATAGGAATGTGTGCGATTTTCAGGTTTCTTCACGAATTAAGCGTGGATATTGCTATGAAGATTTGCGAATTGGGTATGGAAAAAGTGACGAATTACGAATTAGAGGTTACGAATTATACGTATGTTTTACAATGTGCAACATATGAAACTTATTCAGCGAATTATCCGGAAAACAGTGTATTTCCTTCGAATTCGTTAGTTTGATTTTTGTGCTTCGATGCAGCATTTCAAGTTAAAATTAGAAAAAAGTAGCAAAATGAACCATTTTCGGAACATGTCTATACTGATTTAAACTTCTAAACATTTTTGGAATATGCTTCAATATTATATTAAGTGTATAGTAATGAGTTATTCTATGGAAACTTAGAATGGCAAAGCATGGTTGATTTTGATTATAACTTCAATTTCTAGATAAGCGAAACTACCAAATTCATCAACGAGCGCTTTCGTCTGTTCTATTTCATATTGAACACAGAACTGAGTGACAAGTAGCGACATGAAGGTGTTAGCACAAAAGATCAATTGTCACCATGGCGGACGTAAAGTGAACAAGATCTCTTTCTGAACACGAAAGTCAGGTACAAGCCATTTAATGCCACTCCCTAATGTAAGTGCACTGAAAACTATAGATAGCATTAGAATTGACATGGCAAACGGTCCGTGGGACTTGAAACCGGTACACGAACAGTGTCAAAAATGACAATTATCTTAGCAGCAGGAAGCGCTCAAAATATCACAAAGTGAACGCTTGAAATGAGAGACAGCATAGTCACCTACAAAGGAACCTACATCATTTTAAGAAAATTGATGAAGAGTTATTAGCTATGATGACAGACTTCAAACATTCAAATTCTGAGGACGTTGCCGATATTTTCATCAACATTTTCATGAGTGCTTACCGAAATTTTGATGGCCTATTTGGTGCGCTCTTTAACTAGCATGTCATTCAGAGTCGCTGTACATATATGCGTTATGTCCATGACTGCTTTGTCATTTTAAAGACTGATGCACATAGCAGGCCTGTGATTACTCCTCAGATTCCACAAATAATATTTTTACTCCTCAAATCCTCAAATATAGCTTAACTAAGAGAAATTCCTCAAATGTGACACATTTCAGACTAAATGTAGGATAATGTATTTTTTTTGGCGAATGGCGATGATATGTGAACTTCCAATCAAGAAGCTGAGATAGAATCCTGTAACATGTATCCTACATCCTGACTGCTGAGCTTGAACAATTACGATTTTTAACGTTCTTATTTCACGTCGTTTTCATTTCTGGAATCTACATGGCTGCAGATGTTTGGGTTCGCCCATTTGGATTTCAATGCTCTTGTCAACTGAAGCTTTTGCTTTACTCATTCTCTTCCATTATATCATGAACACATATTATATATATATATATATATATATATATATATATATATATATATATATATATATATATATATATATATATAGCACATATATTATATATATGAACACATCCGATGGGGTAAAGCGGATGGTCTCTAAATGTAGTGTCTATATGCCTCCTGGTCACTAGTGTGTGAGGGAGTTAGAAGCTTATGAGGCTGTGCTATCCTATGAGTCTACAGCTACGTTTTCCAGGGTTTGTAGGGTTGCATCTGAACACAGGTTGGTGTGAAAGTAATGCACAAATCGTTTATCATTGTATGCGAACTTAGATTAATGAAGACATTCAAACCACATATTACTGGGTTGGTAGATTTTCAACCTGGGTCTACTGCAAGATGTGGATGTCAATATCTCAGCGGAACTTCATACGAATGGAGGTGATAATCTTTCACTCTTTGCCTAGATGAGACCAACGACTTAGCTGGCAAGCCTGTTCCTAACAGTTGTTTTGTGTCGTCTGAGAGATTTGAATGTAGATTGGAGCGATATGATCAAAGCGCTGACGGGTAAACAAGAACCACCAAAACTTATGCAGTAAAAAGTAATATTAATATATTCGTGTGTAATGTGGCGTATCCTTCATAATACTGAATTTTTGTAAGCCACAAGCAATGCATTCCGTCAACGATTTTGATCTTTTTATAGTTATGGGTTACTCTCCTCCCAAAATTTGTCTAAAATCTGTCAAAATTAGTCGTCGCAATAGCCCCAGATGCCTGTATTTAGGATATTTCCTACATTCAAAAAATTGCAGTATACAAATCTGACAAACATAATTGAATTGGCGACGACAGCGTGAAGCACAGCGATATCAGTAGCTTGATCTGACATCCTCTGTTCGACACATTCTAAGCAGATAGTAATACAAAATACCAGTCATCGAAGATGACTCTTTTTGTCTCTCACCTGATGAAGGCTTCGGCCGAAAATTTGTGATTTAATTGACTTCATTTTAATACATTCGAGTTCTATACGCATATCTTTTCTTATTTGGTTTGATTATCTATTATAAGCAGATAGTACTTGAGGTCAACAAATTAAATTCGTAACAACGCGGGAAGTGATTATCACCAGGCCAATATCCCTTTGTAATATACACAGCTTCAAAAAGTGTGGTGTGGTCAACCCTGGGGTTGCCTTCTTCGACCTTCATGACTTGAAGTTTGGTCCAAAATCCATGCTAAAATTTGGAGGTTTTTAGCAATTACCATTTTAGGCTCCGTTTCCATTCCTCAAATTTTTCAAGGAAAATCCTCAATTTTTCTCATAGGCTAATCACAGGCCTGACATAGTATTTTATCTTGATTTAATGCCATTCTAACATCCTCCTTACATGCAAGGAAGAGTGAGACGGCTTTTTCTTGATGTAAAATGTACAAAGCGTGCAGATAGCACTATCCAGATCTCTATATAGAAAAAGCACACGAACCGGCCTGTATACTAGTTTTTAGTTTTGCTCCGAGGCATTACAAAGTCGTTATTTTACCGTTCGTCAGAGTGTCTGCAATATCGTCAGAATTTGGATTTTTGAACTCCGCTCTCATAGCTAATGGCTATCTATAATTTCTATAGAAAGTAAAGTTTCTGTTTCCAAAGATGACATATGTGGTCCTGAACAAAAGCCTGTCTTTGTTCGTGTGCCCCTTGTAGGTGACTATGCTGCCTTTTATTTCAAGCGTTCACTTTAGTGATATTTTTAAAGTGCTTCCTGCCGCTAAGCTAATTGTCATTTTTGACACTGTTCGTGTACCGGTTTCAGGTCCCAGGAACCGCTTGTCAGTTTCTGTATATTCTAATGTTATCTACATGTATAGTTGTCAGTGTACTTGCATTGAAAAATCGTGATGTGAGTGAGTTGCAGTAGCAAGAACATTGACAGAACTGGTAGGCGACTTGGTGACAATTTGTGAGCATGTTCCTAGTTGACTTCACAGTACAAACCGTTGTCGACCTCGCTCTAATCGCTTGCATCCAGTGCGATCACTCGTCATCTTCAATTATGGTCTCTGTAATGTTGATGACGCATTGGATCGCTTTAGGATTGTTTTCCGTCCTCGCAATTTCCAGCTATTGTCCATCTACGAAGCATTGTGTATTAGACGGCTTGCACCTGACCTTCATGTTCAGAAAGATACATTGTTCACTTTACGTCTGCCTTGGTGACAATTGATCTTTTGTGCTAGCACCTTTATGTCGCATATTTGTCACTCAGTCCCGTGTTCAATATGAAATAGAACAGATGAAAGCGCTCGTTGATGAATTTGGTGTTTTTGTTTATTTATAAATTATATAAAAAGTCAAAAAACTAATCCTAAAACCTTATTCCCTCAGTATCTACTGGAACTTCCAAAAGTTGATGAGACAAGGCGAGTTACATGAAGTGAGCTTCTCTTCCGATTCTTTTAAAAAACAACAAAGTTTGGATTGAAAGAAATTTTTCCAAAATGGTCATTGACGCATTCAATCATAGCCACAAGTTTTATTCACCGGCACTTGCACATGATGACATGATGGTTGCTTTCTAAGCTGATTGTTCGTGTTAGTACTGTCCATTATCTCGATGATTATGCTATGATAACTACACGAAGGATGCAATCCTGCCTGACATTCTTTCACATACAAGCTGCATGCTTTTTATACAGTAGGGTATGGTGGGACTGATTCGGCCACTTCTGAATATTTTTTGTCGCTAGTTGAAAGCGAATTTTTAAATCGAAGCACTACTAAAAGTGCAAATCGCTCTACCTCTATTAGCTTGAGGACGGATTTTTAGAAAACATGCCTCCTCTTGTATCTAGATCCACATGTTTACTGGGCCACCGGTGGGCTAAGTCGGCCACCCATGGGGTTAATCCGGTCACCTTTGTTTCAGCAAATATTATACTATTTCTTTTTTAAATACGTACTCGTATATCTATCTATTGCATTCCATGATTGAAATTTGCCGCTTCCTGTACCGGTTACCAGTAATACTTGATAGATCAACAATATTTCCTCGTTCAAATTTTCGGTAAAACACATCAGTGATGGTGGTGCATTAGTATTGCAGAAATTAGAACTTAGATTGAACAGATGATGAACTTAAATGGATGATAAGCATTCCATTTATCAGTAGTCTAGCAAGTCATTCATATAGCCGATTCGCATAAGGATTGGTTCATTTCGTCACGTCACCCTATCTAGTAAACATTTCAATATGAAAGAATGATTGTCTTCGATGTGAAAGTGGCTCGTCCCATGTATGAATTAGGCTTTCTCACCTCTGTGATGTTTCAGTGCGGATAATGGATTAGTTTTAAGAAAGTTTGACTGTCGAATGCGAACCTGCGTTTGCATAGGAAGCAGTTAACTTTGACAGATACACCATACTGCTTCAAAACTTGTATCTATTCGTACTAAATCGACAGCGAAAAGGCAATTATTCATGCTATTACCCGGCAGCGGCTGCATGGGACCTACATTTGATTGGTAACAACTTCAGTAGAATTCCCCTTTCTCACTCAACCTGCGGCCTCAAAGCGGTGAAAGGGTGAAAACGGAGTCGCAATAAGGCTTTGTCGTCTGAAGCTCGTGCTTCTTTGGGTTCTACCTTGTCGGAAAGGTTTATTGTCGGCGGTTTGTGACCGTGCTCCGGCTAACTAGTAGGCTCTGGAATATTATTTTTATTTTACTGGTCATTGAATTTATTTATGTTTGATTAATTTTTCATTCTTTTTCTCCACGTTTGTTTATTTTAAATGTGTGGTAGGCTTCGGCCGTCCCAATTAACACCACTCCCTGGTTTGCGAGATATGAACAGTCATCAGATGTTTCATGTTGTTGAATCAGGTTTTTGGGCATGGCACTTATTTGGCTCATTTGTGAATCGAACTTCCTTCCACTGCTCTCTTTTGCACTTCCCCATTTGTTGCAGGTTAAGGTGTGACAGATCCAACGTATTCACGGCATACGGGCGTCAGGTAGTTCGAGGGTCCCGAACCCACTGGTAATGCTTTGGGAGGCAGGCCCGGTCAACTGCTCGAAAAAAGGCGGTACAGTTCCACTGCCACGGACATGCGTGGGTAGCTTTACTGAGG
This sequence comes from Prostheceraeus crozeri, assembly GCA_907163375.1. Classification (NCBI taxonomy): domain Eukaryota; kingdom Metazoa; phylum Platyhelminthes; order Polycladida; family Euryleptidae; genus Prostheceraeus; species Prostheceraeus crozeri. Next base: position 714,044 of record CAJQUW010006757.1, read on the forward strand.
GGTTTAGCCCGTGTAGCTGTATCCGGTTCCTCTGTGGCCTACCTGACTTGTACCCATTGTTACGGCAAAGGTGTTCTCATTTGGGTTTGTTCAAGCTTTTGCGACATGAACTGTGCCTATGTGTCTTTTTTTTCGTATTATTTATTGCAGCTTTGTTGCTATTATTTACGTTTTTCTGATGCCTTCCAAAGTTTCTTGTATCACTTTGTTGTACAGTATAATTTTCGTTTATTTGATTGATATTCTATGAGAAATTATGAAAATGAGAAAGACACACAAGAAACGTAGTCAAGCCGTCAAGCTCAAAACCCCTCTCAGGATCAGCTTCAGCAACGTAAGAGGACTGAGGTCCAATTACGACGACATCAACATCTTCCTGCAAGGTAAGTCACCAGATCTTCTGGCCCTGTCGGAAACCAGGTTAGATCCCAGTGTGTCATCAAGCGACGTTACTCTGATGGATACATATTTCACCGGATGGATAAAGCACCTTGTCATGGTCTTGGAGTCTATGCCAAGACAAGCCTTCCCTTGAGAAGGCTTCGTAGCTCAGAGGATCCAAGGCATGAGTATCTTGCCTTCATTGCGCCGCTGCAGAAGACCACTCTTCTTCTATTTTTCCTATACCGCTCTCCATCAACTAATGCGGATATTTTCAATGTTCTTTCTGACAAGATCGATTCTCTTCTACAAGAGTATCCCAGCGCTGAAGTTGCCGTTTTTGGTGACTTCAACGTGCACAATGTTGACTGGCTTGTGCACTCACGCACCACCGATCTCTCCGGTCAGGCAGCCCAGGATTTCGCTGTCTCTCACAACCTTAGTCAAATTGTCACTTGTCCTACCAGAGTGCCTGACCGAGCTGGGGATACTGGATATCTCCTTGACCTGTTTCTCACCTCAAATCCAACTTGTTTTTCACACTCCCCTCGGCACGTCTGATCACCGTGTTATCACAGTTTCTGGCAAACAGGTTTGCTCCACACCGTCTGCACCGTTCCATAGAACAGTTTATCAATTCTCCAAAGCAGACTGGTGTGGCTACCGCACTTTTCTTAGTCAAGTTCAAGGTGAGAATTTGATTCTGAGCGAGAACGTCCACAAGTCGGCGCAAGAACTGACAGAGTGGCTTCAGATAGGGATGTTGGCCTACATCCCTCACCGTACTTTCCAAATGAAGCCTCACTCACAACCTTGGTTTACACCAGAATGTGTAGCTGCAAGTTGCCAGAGAGACCACTTTTTCCATAAGTATAAGCGTGACAGTAGCGCTGGCAATCTTGAATTGTACAAAACCGCACGTAGACATTGCAAGGAAACCATACATCAGGCCAAAAGCCGTTACGCTTTGTATGTACGGAAATCCATTGCTACCCAAAAGCTTGGCTCTAAGGACTTCTGGAGGATTTACAACAGTGTCACCAATAGGAACAAATCCTCCATCCCAGCACTCCGTCATGCCGAAGTCAGTACTTCTATTGCGACAACCTCAGAGCAGACAAAGCCGAGCTTCTTTGCAAAGAGTTTGCGAAGAATTCGTCATTAGACGATGGAGGTAGAATTCCACCTCCAATTCCCACGCGCACTGATGAGACAGTTAGTCCTCCTTCAGTCACAGTCCGAAACGTCAAAAAGATCATCGCCGGTTTCGATAGCTCTAAGTCTAGTGGACCAGACGGCATCCCGGTTTCGGTCTTCAAGCATCTCTCACCTGAGCTTTCTCCACTTTTATCTAAACTGTTCAGTAGATGTGTATCCACCGGTGAGTTTCCCTCTTGTTGGAAAGTAGCTTCCGTGGTTCCAGTTCCAAAGAGAGGTTCTGACTCATCTCTTCCATCTAGTTACCGTCCTATCAGCCTGCTTCCAATTGCTGGCAAGATTTTTGAAGCAGTGATTAACCAACACATTGTTAACTTCCTTGAAACTCAGAACCTTCTATCAGAAGAACAGTATGGCTTCAGGCACTCTCGATCAACTGCAGATCTTCTTTCATATGTCACTGAACATGTGAGTCGTGTCCTTGACAGACAAGGTGAGACGAGATCAATTGCCTTGGATATTTCCAAGGCATTCGATAAAGTCTGGCATCAGGGACTCCTTATGAAGCTAAAGTCCTATGGAGTTGCTGATCAACTCCACAAACTTCTTGCTTCTTTCCTTAGTGACCGGCAGATATCTGTCGTCTTAGATGGCCAAAAGTCTTCCACCAAGTTTGTCAATGCAGGAGTTCCTCAAGGGTCAATTTTGGGACCCACTCTTTTTCTGCTGTACATCAACGACCTCCCAGACTGCCTAGTGAGTAAATTGGTGATGTATGCAGATGACACAACACTTTTCAATTCCAATGAGCGACTCGCTAAAAACACTCAGCAACGTCAGCAGTTATGCGACGTTCTTAATGAAGACTTACGCAGGGTCTCAGAATGGGGCGCCAATTGGCTTGTTTCCTTCAATCCTTCAAAAACTCAGAGTATTCTGCACTCACGACTTAAAGGAGATGATGATCATAGCATTAAGATGTCAGATAATAGGATCAGAGAACAAGATTCCATCTCCTTCCTTGGATTGGCGGTTACGAAAGACTTGTCATGGAAACGGTACATCCAATCCATTAGCAAGCAGGCAGCTCAACGCATTGGTAGTCTCTATCGTGCCAGCAGCTATCTTCCACCACAGACTGTCTGCTATCTTTACAAGTCCACTATTCGTCCTCTGATGGAGTATTGTTGTCATCTGTGGGCAGGCGCCCCACAAACGCATCTTAACCTCCTTGAACGGGTTGAGAAACGTGTCAAGAATCTCATGGGTGAAAAACTTGCTAGCAAGTTGCAGCCGCTCTCCGTCAGACGGGATGTTGCTTCACTCAGTCTCTTCTGCAGGTACTATTTCGGTAGAAGCAGCTCTGCAGTAAATGAGTGCGTACCCAAACCTAAGATCTTCTCCAGAAGCACACGCAGAGCTAATGCACTCACATGCTGTAATGTGAGCTTAGAACGCGCACGTACTGTGAGTCGCTCGAAAAGCTTTTTTGTTCGCACGGCACAACTTTGGAATCAGCTTCCCCAGACCACTTTCCCTGACCAATACAATCTTGATACTTTCAAGAGGCGTGCGAATAGGTTTCTGATGGGGGCAGTTTAATCAGATTAGAAGATCTGTTTTTTTTCTTTTATTTATTTAAAGTAATACAATTTATTAGTTTTTCATTGAGTAACCCCTAGCTTCGTTCATGGCTCATAGCTGTGCTAGGGGTGAAAATTCAGTAAAAAAAAAAGAATTTTTGTAGATTTAGGACTACTGAAATCCTCATCGATTTAGTGGGCGATATCGTATAGCGATATTAGTATGGCGTTATTATTTTTCTGACTTCCCAATCAACAAGAAGTTAATGTACATGTAAGAATGCACACGCCTATGAACATATGATGATGTAGACCTACTTTAAACAAGGTCATATAGCATAAACTTCGTCATAAGAATCTATGAAATGAGGATCAATCTGTATTATAGTCTACATAGTCAAAAAAATTGCAAACTGAAGTGGAGCTCGAAATAGTCGTGGTGGCCGAATTAGTCCCACGGGGTGGCTGCATTAGCCCGATTTTTGCGAAAAAGTCAGTCAATAAGCATCTTTAGGCAAACAGATGGGCGAAAAGCATACCATTTTTTCAAGGGTTCAAAGCAGCCTATAGAAACAGGTTCCGAAACTTGTATTAGTTTCTCCGAATTTGAACTTGAAAGGGAATAGACTCTAATAAATCCTTCTACTATATGGTTTCCAAGTATCCGTCGGGATGGCTGTTCAAAGCATGCAGTATTCTGTGTCATCTGATAGGGTATCGGTGAAGAAGGTCCCTATTATTTTTTGATGGGATGCCAATATATCTTTACCTTGTTATGTGATCAATGATCCTTCATTTGCAATTTTGATGATGTGCGAAGCATCTCGCTGGTCCACAGAATTGATGTATCATTGTCAAATGTCTGTCAGAATTTCCTGTGAACTTCGTGTGAATACAGGTTGTTTTAGGTCAAATATGTATGATGTCCTTGAAATGTAAGGATTTTATTCGAGGTCGTGTCCTTTTCGAAAAGCGAAGTAAAGAGTCTATGTTGGAGTGAGGTTCGTGCATGTTGACGACGAATGGCTCTTTTTCACAAATGAGAGCGGCATATATTAGAAAGTTGGGTGCCTTTGTTTTATCTTCTACCCTACCCCTGTCCCGGTCCCTCCACTTATACAGCAAATGTCCATAAACCCGTAAATCTAATCCACTCCATACTAAACTTTCACAACTTCTTTAGATCATTAAAAATGCTGACATGAAATTTTGATGTCAATAGGATCTGTCATTGATGAGTAATTCATGGCATTTCATTGAAGTGTGATATTTTAAAATGCGTACTAAATAAAATTAAAATGCGTTAGTTTAATGATATCCTAAGTTAATTTCATCACTGCCCGTCAATGTGCCTCAAGCTGTCATTCCCCTAAGTTTCCAGGCGTGAGCAAAATTCGATTCCAGTGCATATCAATTAATGTATATAAACAGTAACAGCAGTGCATTAACATCAATTATTCAACTTTCAATCAATTAGTTACATTTATTTTGGCAACCCATGCTGAGGATGCCACATGAATAATTTCATCCCTTGAAGTTAGCCTTCAATATATGTGACCTGAGACATAATTATAATGATTATGGAATTTTCTTGATGAAGCTTTCAAAATTGAAGTGCATGCATTTTGACAATTTTTAACTTTTTTTAGGAAAATCAAAGTATGGGACCTCCGAGCAGCTTTGGATCCACGTTGCCCTTCGTCATCCTTGTGTCAGAGAACATTGGTCGAGCACACAGGTCGTGTGTTCCGTCTTCAATTCGACGAATTCCAAATCGTTTCCTCTTCCCATGACGATACGATTTTAATTTGGGATTTCCTCAACGTACCGAATGAAGATGAAGAAGGTGGTGCAGTTGGTGGACGGTCCGGTGTTGACCCAATGTCTGGTATCCCGTCAGCGAAGACGCCGACCCTTCCTCAAGCTCCCCAGCCTCAGTTGGCCCATGTTCCTCAAGATGCCGGCCCTGCCGCTGTGCAGCCTGGTCCCGTTCTCAATGGTCCCCTCAACATCCTACCGGGAGCTGACGCCGGTGCTGTCCACGACGAAGTGGTCGATCCTTCTCCCCGTCCTGGTCCCCTCCGTCCTTCTCCCCCGTTCCTCTTTCTCTTTCTTCTCCGGTCTCCCCCTCCGGGGGTGTCCCCTCCCGCGGGTACCCTCCCTCCCGTTATCTCCCGGTTCTCCGCTTCAACTCCTCCGTCTCCGCGGCGCCGGGCCGCCTCCCTCCCGGGCGCCCGGGCGCGTCCTCCGTCCTCTCCCCCCTTCTCTCCGCGGCTTTCCTCCTCTCTCTCTCCCGGCGCCGGCTCTCCTGCGGGCTTCTCTCCCCGCGGCCTTCGCCCCCCCCTCTCCTCCCTTCCGTCCTATTCTCCGCCTCCGGTCACGCCTTCTCCGAGGCCCGTTTCTCCGGCTCCCCTTTATCCCGCGTCACTCCGTCCATCGCGCCCCGCTCCGCCCCCTCCTCCTCTGCAGCACCCACCCGTGCCTGGTGCTGCCACCCCGCCATTGGTGCGCAAATAATGCTGCAGGTAGGAACCGATGCCATTTAGTTTGTGCTAATAATCAATTATGTGTTAGTCTTCCTAAGAACTTATAGGGCCTATTTAGCCTTTGCGTGTAAAACAGCGAGATTTTGACTCAATGTTGAGTCAAAAATCTCAATTTTATTCCTGCGATAGCCAAAGGTAATTTTTATGAATAATGAAGATCTTCCCTGGAATAGCCAATAAAAACCTTAACTCTCCCTTGCGAGTAGACCATTTTTAGCCCGTGAAAATTTTTATCATCCCGTCTTACCTGTGAATTTTGGTTTTTCTGTCCGCATCCGTGGATCCATATCATACCCGAAACTGCACCCACAGTACGCACATGTATCTATGAGAAATTGAGGGTTAGTCGCATTGAATTTATAAAAACATCTGAGCTAAAACATAACGTGGGTTGACTTCTTATTTGCAAGACGTTCGTTCACAGCAGTCGGATCAAAACTGCTGCGCCTCGGAACCACACTTAGTCCAACGAAAACGAAGCATCTCTCTCTGACCCGTTTGAAGCAGCTGAATGGCTAATACAGACCTAGTGAAAATGAATTAATCAACACTCGTGATCCAATGTCTCGCCACTACGAAACTGTTTCGTGCTCCTCATCAACTGGCATCTCAAGAAAACTTTCCCGATTCGTCCGACGTCTTGAGTGCCATGGTCTTTTCTGAGGAGTCATGTCACTGTCTGAATCCCACAGCAAGAAACAGTGGGGGGGGTCCTCCCGTTTGGCCGGTGGTTCTTCATTCGAGGAAGTCTTGGTCTTCAGATCTGATTGATAATGTGGCAGACATCTCCGTTTACACAGTATCCAGCAACGCGTTTGAAATTAAGAAAAATATAACGTTATCTTCGAGAGCCAAATCTTCAATTAAAATACATTGTTTTACTAGAATATGCTCTAAAATCATGATAGTTTCAAAAACCGGCAAACATATCTGGATGCGAATGTTACACCATGGTCTACAATTCGCCCGAATGGTTCACGGAAACCAAGAAAAAAAGACTCACATTCTGTAAATAATGTTTTGATTGTTGATGTGCTTCTCCAGACCCTTAGCACGAACCCTCTGTGGCAAAAAATCTTATATGAATCTCTAAATATATAGACATCTTCTTCAAGCACCTTCCTCGCACCTTCTGTTTCAGATTCCTGTCTTGTGTTAGGTGACTGCGGTAGGCGAAGTGGTTGCTTTGTTGATTGTTTCAATCGTTATAACGATATGGCACGGATAGTTGCTAAAACAATTGAAGAAGTTGAATGAACTGAAACCAAAAGAACCACAAAAATGGTAAATATACAACAGGGGAAACTCTTGAAGACCAAGAAAGTGAATATTGGTTTTGGTGCAAAGGAAGCTAAGAAGCTGGATGATGACGACAAAGACACTTTATAAACAGTGCAGGGACAGACTTGTGACTGTGACGGAAAATTTGCGATGGAGATCTCCCTTGCGTAAACCCTTTGTGCGTGCTTTCGCTTGCCTTGACCCTGAAATCATGACTTTGGAACACCTACAACAGATTCAATTGCTCGAAATTGCTCTCCCAACATCTAGTAGAGCTGAAATGGATTGATGGAGTTGAAGCAGGTAGCATTCATACTCAATACGAAACGTTTCGTTATCGAGGAACGGTTATCCAAGAGCTTCAACGATTCAACAAAGATGATCGACTGGATGTGTTTTTAATGAAATTGTGCGACGAATAGAAAGCAATTAACACGTCGGATTTGCGAAAGGACATGAAAATCATTTTATGTCTCAATAATGGACACGCGGCGGTGGAACGTGGGTTCTCAGCGAATAGGGATTTACTGTTAGAAAATCAAAAGGAAGAATCACTGGTTGCACGTTTGGTAAAAGACTATACTCGTGCGCGTTGCAGCGGAAATCTGTCCAAGTTTCCAAAGGACTTCTTCCGCATCTCGTTAAAAAGAGACGAAACGAGTGAATGCAGAAAGACGTCCAAGAAATAAAAGCGAAGATTGAAAGAAAGCGAAAGGCAGCAGTGCTACTGGACAAATTGGATGAGCAGAAACGTCTTCTCAGCTATTGGGAATCACAAATTGCATAGAAGAATATGTATTTTAGATTTTATTTGTTAAGATCTTATCGCTCTTTCAACATCTTACATGTAAATGCACATTATAGTGACAATTGTCTTCCCTTAACCAAAGATTACCGAGCAAATTTGCTAAGCTTGGATATTGTTGCATAGCCTTCTCTATTAATTTTTTTTTTGAATCTTAAATTAGCTACAACTTCACATCACGTGTTTCATGATCAATCTCAGAAAGTGATTGAACGAAATCTTCTTGTTTGTAATTTCTGCCCACCATACATGAAGGCCTACATGTATGCATCTATCTGAAGAATTAAGATATTCAAGAATTAAAACCCAGATTTTTGAGTAGATGGATGATGTGGAAGAGAAGGTGCGAGTATGGGTAGGCTGGGCTCAATAGCCGTAGAGAAGGCAGTCAGCCTAGGAGATGGAAAACTCCGAGTAAAAACCCGGACTGATGAAATCTGTTAGACTTTTAAGTTCATTTTCATCTAAGAGTTCCAGCTTGACAAAAACTGGTTGGCGTCAGGAAGGGCATCCGGCCATGAAAACACTCGCTCCATAAGCATCATGATGGCAAGAAGAAATGATGGGCAGCAACCAGCCCGTAGGTTGCCGTGGGCGGCACCAGCCTACGATAAAAAGGAAGGTGCAAACCCTCAGCAGACGATGCAGCGTCTTGTACCGCCATATGACGATCAACTGAGATCGGATGGGCGTCAGAAGCTGAGGTTCGGAACATGGAATGTTGGTTCCATGGTTGGCAGAAGTATGGAGGTGGCTGACGAAGTGAGGAAGAGGATGGTTGACATCTGCTGTCTTCAAGAAACGAGGTGGAAAGGTAACTCAGCTAGATTTGTATCATTGGACCCAAAGTAAAAGATTCAAATTTTGTGGAATGGAGAGTGAATGGCGAGGAAAACGCGGAGTAGAGTAGTATTTTTGATAAAGGAAGAGCTGATTGATGGATTGTTAGAAGTAAGGAGGAAACAGTGGATGAATCTGGTAATTGTTGCTTTCTCTTCGGGAAGAAAAATAGGAAGAATCATGGTAATTTGGTGCTATCGCTCGGAAAGACAGTGGTACGTGTCCATCTCATCTATCAAGACTGTTACGTCCCCCAAGCTGGACGCCTGAATCAAGAAAGATATTTTTATTAGAAAGATGAGTTTTATAACGATCTATCAGATGAGGTTGCTCTGGTTGGTTCGGGAGAATTTGGTTGTCGGCGGTGACTTCAACGGTCATATTGGAGCAAATGTAGATGGATATGAAGGGATTCATGTGGTTTCAGTATTGGTACACGTAACCAGAGAGGGTTGCAGGCTTCTTGAATTCTGTGCTCAGTCAGAGCTGGTCGTTACCAACACGTGTTCAAGAATAAGAGAAAGAACACTTTTTTTCGGCGGCAATACTTCATCACAGATTGACTACATGCTTGTTGGCAAATGTTCACGAAAGAAGGTTCAAAGGGTCAAGATTCCGATCATTCCGTGAAGCTTGCTAGTCGAGTCATACCTGAGAAGGAGCAGCAGCATAGCTTAGTCGTGATGGACGTATCGGGTATTCGTAGAAACAAGAAGACGGGGTTTTGGGAAACCAAAGACATGGAAATTACGTGAACCTGAAACTCAAGCAAAATTTGAGAGAAGATGAATGACCTGTGGCACCGTGATCCATCAATGCCTGGCTGGTTGAAGTACAAGAAATCGATCTCCGGAAGAAAATGCGTCTCGGAAAGCGACTGAAGAAGTTTGCGGCATCAGCAAGGTAAACCACAGCACGGAGAGACTGGGGTGGAACGAAAGCGTTCAAAAAGCAATTGCCAGAGAAGAAAACTAAGAATAACAACAGCCATTTAGAGAGTGGTCGATTGGAAAAACGGAGATAGCTCATGTGAAGTACAAAAAAAGCGAAGAAAAATGTGAAGAAAACAATTGCAAAAGCTATGAAAAACGAAACAGAGAAAGAGCTAGACACCCTCGAACGAAACCGTCATAACATCTTAGTTTTTTATAGGGGGATGTATGTTGTGTGTTGTTTTGTCCTTTACAAAACTTCGAATGATGAAGAGAGGATTCAGCGGACATAAATGAATGTAGATGCCTCAAGGATAAAGAAGGCGGATCGTTTTTGAAGAGATTGAGCAAAGTAAAATGTGGAGAGACCACATGGAGAGCATCATGAACCAAAACAGTTGGGATGGCATGGTGGAAGCAGATGTAGTTGAAGGACCAATTTTCAAGGTTGAAAAGAGGAGATCGGAAAAGCATTGAGGAGTATGAAGAAATGGCAAATCTGGAGGCCCTACCGCTGTTGTGAAGGAACACCTAGTTGCTTCTTTTCGTTCCCCACGGTTTGGAAGTGATGCACCAGATTACAAATGAAATCTTGCAAGGAGCCAGCATACCGAAAGATTTGAGGGAGAGCACCCTAGTTACCGATTTACAAAGGAGAGGTATTAGCAGAAATGGAATGTGGTTCGTATGGGGTATAAAATTGTTAGAACATGGTTATGAAGGTTGTCGAACGTGTGCTTGAACGAAAGCTTCGAAGCATCATTGACATCAGCGACATACAGTTTGGATTCATGCCTGGGAGAGGAGCGATTGATGCCATTTTTATCGCCAGAAGAATGCAAGAATGCTACATCGAGAAGAAAAAGGATCTTTACATGTGCTTTGTTGATCTTGAGAAGGCTTTTGACAGGGTTCCTCGACCAGTGATAGCTTGGGCACTCAGAAAACGCCTAGTGCCGGAATATCTAGTCCAAGCCGTTATGAAATTGTACGAGCATCCAGTGACGAAAATCAAGTTTGGCAGAAGTGCGAGTTTGTCGGACAGCTTTAGCGTTGGAGTAGGAGTTCATCAAGGTTCTGTTCTTTCACCGCTGCTCTTCGCCACTGTTCTGGATGTCTTATCTGAATCTGCTCGAAAGGAGGCGCTATGGAATATATTGTACGCTGATGATCTGGTGTTAATGTCGGATTCTATGGAGAGTTTGGAAATTGCATTCAATGACTGGAAGAAAGTGTTCGAAAACGAAGGTGATGAGAGCGAGTGGTGGTCAAAAAGTAATTGATGAGGCCAAGCAAGATCCGTGTGGAGTGTGCCGCAAAGCGTGTAATGAAAATTCTGCACGATGTAATTCATGTAGAAAGTGGGTACATGCCAGGTGCGCAGGAGTAAAGAGATTCACGAAGACCAAAGGAGATGGATTTGTCTGTAAGTCGTGTCAGCGAAGTGACGGGGAAAGTGAGATGAACAGCACGAATGAAGAGTATATGAAGGGTATTGAGAAGGTGGAACGCTTTTGTTATCTCGGTGACACAATCAACAGTGGTGGTGGATGCGAGATAGCAATTGACAGAAGATGCCGTCTTGGTTGGATGAAGTTTAATCAGCTCTCATCAGTACTATGTGGAAGACGCTTTACTAACAGACTAAAAGGAAGAATTTATAAAGTATGTATCCGGCCAGTCATGACCTACGGCTCAGAGACATGGAATATAAGATCTGCGGAAGAGGGTGTCCTCCGAAGAACAGAGCGAGCCATGATAAGGAAAATGTGCGGAGTAAAACTTGCTGACAGAAAGAGCACTGACGAATTAATGAAGCATTTGGGTTTGACGGAGACGGTTGTTGAGGTGGTGAAAAGGAGTAGCTTAAGATGGATGGGTCACATCCTGAGAAGAGATGATACACATCCACTTAAGAAAGCATGGACCTTTGAGAAGGAGGGAAGACGAGAAAGAGGAAGACCAACCACGTGGAAGAGCATGGCGCTGAGGGAGTGCAAAAGAGCTGGTCTGAAAGCAGAAGATGCAAGTGATCGAGCGAGATGGAGGAAAGGCGTGTCAGCGTGGTGCGAACGTCAGTAACCCCTCGCAAGAGGGAAAAATGCTGACGAAAATAAATGATGATGATGATGATGATGATGATGATTTGTGATAATGTGAATAATGAATGATAACGATATAACTTTATTAGACGTGCATCACTACTCATAATAAAAATATTTTGCAATACCGTGACGTATCACATTCGGTTCGTTCGATATGCATTTAAAATGAAATGAACATGTAATGAGGAAAAATTGAAACTCGTAATTGTGTATATTACTTTTGTTGTAACATATTCTTCAAAATCATTGCATGTATAGGTTGATTGAGATAGGTACACGTTCATTTTTCAGTTGCATGTAAATTGTAATAATGTTTTTTTATGTATTTAGTGCCAAACATGTTTTTGATGATTTTGGCGGCAGATAATGAATCATTCAGTAATGAAACTATTCATTTGCTTTGTATGTTTGATTTTTGCGTAAACCTGTATTTTGAATAAGATTGTTTGCATAATATAGAATTCATTTCACTCTGAATTGTACATGTATAACAACTGAAAACGGTTACAAGGATTAAAGACTAACATCGATGCGGTTTTGGGACTATATCAATACAGTTTCCATAGGTCTATTGAGCAGAATTCTTAAAATTTGGTAGTTTCTGGAAACACCTGGTTTTTTTAATAAAACCTGGAAACCGGGAAAAATCAGGGAAATTCATCCAGGCCTTCCGTTAGACACCCTGTCTTCTGTCCACAGCCAATCTAGACAGTTCGGTGAGGGTGTGTCCAGTCCATTGTTTACAGTTGGACATTCAACAACTTCTTGGGCGACCTGAAATTCGCGATTCTGGCATCACACTAGTTATTGTCTTTTCTAATGTTCTTTCTCTTCTTAATACATGCCCCCAGATACTGCAGTTTTTTTTCTTGATGTTACTTGACATCTTCCTTTCAGTTCACGCCCTTCGAATTACATCTTCATTTCTTATGTGTGAGGACCAGTGAATCTTCATCATCCTCCGAAGAGTCTTCATTTCAAAAGCTTCAATCCTACGTTCATCTTCTTTATGCATGGTCCAACCCTCACAACTATAAGTAACTAGTGGCCAAACGAGTGTTTCAACCAATTTCCTTTTTGGCGATGTTGGGACTGCGTGTGACCTCCATATCTTCATAAAGTTTCCAAAAACAATGGATGCTTTGGCTACTCTTTCGCGGGTTTCGTTGGAGCATCGTGCGTCGTTAGTGATGTGGCCTCCAAGATGCGTAAATGAATTGAGATTCTTCAGCATTGTTCCCTCAGAGATGAATTTGCCATAGAGACATCTGAAATGAGGAAATCATTCACATCGCCAATAGTCATCATTACTAAAACTTCAACCTCATTATTGCAAATTTCCCCAACAATTTTCCATCTTCATCACAATGCAGCAGTGATAGGTCAAAAGATAGCAATGCATACCTCCAGTCATAACATTGCCATACTCAATACTCACCACTGTCAGCTAATCACCGCCAAACTCTTTGGTTGGCTGAAAAGGCGATATTTCGCAATTGAAAACAGTCTAGACAAACATTCATCATCGTGAATTCTGCACATTTTTCATGCATGCACCGCAAACTACGAACCCTATACGTAATTCAAATTTGTAAGTAAGGTGAAGTGTCATCAGTACAGGCATTGTCGGAAACAATTAAAGCGGTAAGTCTACTTGTAGAAGCCGCGGCAGAGTTTTGTGATGGAGGTTATTTGCATCTGTTTCACCGTCTTCTTTTCCGCGTAGAAGGTTCCTGTACAGCTCTTGTGAACATTTGAAAACGCTATGGAAACGAGTCAATTCGAGATCATCTAGTTCGTGGAGACCAAGTCCCCTATCAAACAAAGTAAACACCTTAAAGACCAAATCCTTGCTTGTTAGTCCTGTTTACATGACTTCCTCTTGTGGTTACCTTTATTCTGTTTTTTCTGTTACAAAAGATTTTCATTGAGCAGTTTTAGAGGAGCTATAAAATGTGTGTTCGTAAGATGCGTGGATGGGTTCCAAATTCAGTGTTCGTATGAACGATTTTTTAGTAAGTCGAAGATTTACTTTGCTCGATCTATTTTCAGCAAAATCACGGTAATTTCATTTTCAAGTCGATGAAACAAAAGAAATTTCAAATAAGTGTTTGCTTATCTATATTTTTTGATCTATGGTATTTCAATGGTTGTCGGAGTTGTGATAAAGAAACTGTTGAACTTATTTCAATATTTAAGATCGCTCATTTAGTTCTCTATCATGTGCAATGTATCAGTGTATGATAATGATGAATGATGAGTGTATCTCTTCTGTAAAATGAAGGCAGTAATGTGTTGGCAAATTGTTCTACTTTTTGCAAGGATTCTTCTTTTGACCACCAGACAAGAGTATATTAGAGGTTGCATTATTTGGAAACCGAACATGAACCTATCAAATCTGTCTATCTCCCTAAATAAACAGATTTTGCCCATTCGTTCTCCGACGTAGAATTGAAACCAACGTATATTTGTGTGTCGCAGCGACGAAAAGAAAATGTAGTAGACGTAGTCGGTGTAGATGATTGTCAGCAGGACTGTAGGCGATTCATATATGAGGCAGATTGATGATCGGTCGCCTTCTTTGGAAAATGCATCCATTCATCGGTCGAAATTTAAGTATAGTCGAACCTTTTTTTCATGTTTGTTTTGATCACAGCTTGGGGGGGAAGAAGATGGGCCTATGCACCGAAGGTGTCCCTCAGCAGAAAATCAACGGCAAAGAAGCAGGAGATTGAAGAAAGAAAAGTGTCGATGATAAAGGTTTATGACTAAATAGCGAAGCGCTTGTGTAACAATATAGTAAAAAAAGATATACACTTGTACGAGTATAACTCAACTGCATAACTAGGTAAGATGTAGTTTAACTGTACTCACAAGCCTGAAATGAAAACTCATAGGGCTAAAAATGGAAACAACGAAAAGACTTTCATGATGCTATGGGGCTATCTGTGATTGAACTGAGGGGGAAGCAAATTGAAACGTTTGAAATTTGTTCAACTGCCGTTTGATATATTTTAATTAGCATTTCATGAGCAAACTGCTAAGAGCATTATAAAGTAATGGAAATTACATGGATATCTATATCTTTGTTTTCTATCTCAATCTTTTTGTCATTTCAGAGCGCCGCTGACTGTGTGTGCACATCGCTGTCATGAGCCCTTTTGCCTATGACCGCTCTGCAGCTTTTGCCCGTCCTCTTTCTCGGGCCTTTTATTCTCGTTGTGGCAGAAGTGTCTCCAAGTCGTATCGGAGCCTGTTGCCGAGGTGACTGAATGGAGCGTCGCTTCAAGTGGAATATGACTAACTTCTCCTACCTCTTCCTACTCCTCTTCGTCCTCCACACTTCCGTGATGTACGTCTTCGCATCGAATGACGACTGTGGAATTGTATCTAGTAATCAATGTTGTTTATCACTGAGCAGGCGATCCTTATTGCTTTCTCCTTTTCTGACTGGTTAACCACTCTGTGGCCTCCAACGATGTTTCGTTGGCCCGTCCCGAACCACAGCCATCGAGTCCCGCCCGGCGCATCGATGCTTTCGCGCGCGCACTCAATCGCCTTTCTCCTTTGATAAGGATAAGTATGTTCAGGTGAAATTTGCGTTGAGTTTTGGATTGATGTTTGGTATCTTAAACATATCGGCGTCTTGAGACGCAATGGAAGGGAGGAAGGACGAGGAGGAGTAGGATGGAAAATGAAGGACGAAAGTGAGGAGAGCGTCTTAGTGGACCGAATCAGAGGGTCTCCTATTTTCTGTGCCGAAGAGTCCATTGCCTCCCAACTCTTTTTTATGTGCAGCGTACACGTGTGTTAGTTTGTGTGACTTGTCTGTGTGCGTGTGCACACCTATCAGAGCACATGTCAGGCTGCAGACGCCCAGCCGTGTGTGCCAATTTGACCCACCCTGACCTTCGACTGTAAACCTGTACAGTAAATCGTTGAGAAATGAATTTTGTATACAGACGTAAATTGGTAGTTTTTATTTCACTCAAGAAGTAAAATTTTGGACAGTGTGACTCAAGAGGCGGTGGCAGCACGAAATTAAAATATCAACTTTTTATTACCGATGCTTCGCATTTATGAGTCGGTATAGATCACTGATCTCGACACAAGTGCACTGTAGTATTCGGAATATTTCAGAATATCTCTGCGATTTTGTGACATTCTTTGGTGATGCTTTGCCGAAAGAGATCAGTTGGTTGCCAACAAAGATATTTAATATCATTAAGGATTAGATTGGAAGTAGACGTGTTTTTACCTTATGTACAGCGACGCCAGTGAAAATCAGCTGATATTGCATGAATTTGAAAATATTTGTACGCGAGCAACGTATTCCTTTTCATTGCCTCTTATCAGTTATCAAATCAAGAAATTTTTATGTGTGCTATGTTTAAAAACAATCTTCCAAATCGTGACAATTAATAGCTAACATTCCACTTTTTAAGATGTTTTGCAAAACGCAGTTGTAAATAAGAGTTCTGCTGATACAATTCTTACAATTAGACATTATTGCACTTTTTATGTCAGTTGGGCTATTAGATCTGAAGAGCGCATGAATAATACAAATGAAACCTGTTTCATTTTAAGATGAAAGCAGGTTAAAGTTCACTTACAATTCACCAAATACATAACTAAATGACTTCTGAACAGAAAAATGAACCGCGTCATTACTTGTGATCATTCAGTTGAATTGTTTCTTTGTAAAAGTACGGGTCCTGGCTATGGTTGTAGGCCTACATGTATATCGTTGCTGTGCCCGGCCACGCCAGACGCGATTGCCAAGCTTGGCAATCATCGTGTTGTAATTTTGCGATTAGAAATTATATAATACAACAAAAAATAAACATGAACTAGCAGAAAATTTGATATAAAATTGCCCACTACAAAAAGATATGTCAGTCCGACGTCGAAAACGAACTCGTTCCGAGGAACAGAATGTCCGCATGGCCGATGGTCGATACGACGTCGGAAACCGAAGCCTCATTATAAAAAAGACACGGTAGGCCTCCTACCTGCTATTTTACAAGTAGGATGTCTATTGAATTACATGATAACGTCAATTCATCAGGAATTAAGTGTTATATATTTTCCTTTCCCTTTCTGAAGCTTGTTTGAGTAATCAATGTCATCACAATGATATCCGCACGTCTTCATGTCTTCAATGTCTTGCTACAATTAACTCAATCAAAAAAGCCATTTTTATCATAATTTCTGTATAAATTTAAAGAAATGAGGTCAGAATTAGCATGTTAAGGGTGAAAAAAATTTCCCGACCTTTTTCCGACTACCATACCTCGTTCCGACGTCTTTCCGACGAATCTTTTTGTAGTGGGTGGCTATAAGCAAATAAAAACACATATACTACGTATGTAAAATGCACATTGACATCATCATGCGACGATTGATTCAAGTTGGCCCTAAATTGCCCTCTGTTAATTATTTGCAATCTTAGATCCATATTGTTGTTTAAATTCGAAGTTTAACATTGTTGGTGAATATGAGTGACCAGTTAACCTTAAATATTAGCCGAACGTTCCATTTTTGGAACTTGTTTTTATACCGAAATATTAAGTTCAATAAGCGATATAATCATTGCAATACTTTAATACAGAAATTCCTATCAGACTTCATAGATATTGAAAATGTCTTCAACTTCCCTTTGGTTGTCTTTCAAAGTTGACAAAATATCTATGCAATATAACATTTTTAAGGAAAAATGACTTGCTTTTTTTGCTTGCACAACGAAGGTAAAATTCCTCAACATAATACAATCATTTTTACTTTATCTAGATGTCTAACATCATATAGCTGTAGAAAAAATTGTGCGACAATGCAATGCAGTGGTGTCGGAGAATTATCTGTGGTGTTCCATTATTGGAACGTACCTCGCCAAATAAAGTAGTACAAAATTATGAAATCTTACGATATTTTGAAAATTAATCTGCTGACTGAAATCAAAATGAAAATGTTAATCCACGCACTAAATTTATTTCTGTATTTCATTGACACAATCATGATTCAAGTGAACAATAGATCCACATGAGCAAAATCACATTACTATACGAGTAACACAATAGGCCAATAGTTGAGTCATTGGCGGGTATGAAACGGTATGAAGCACTTTTCATGCAATCGTTTTTGACACTTCTTGCAAAATTTAGTGGTATTTTTAGAACATAGTACACAACGACCTTGTTTACCTGCTGGTGCAATGAAAGGGAATGAAGGATCAAAGCGGACACTGTCCATCCAACCTTACTGTGGGACCACCAAGGCGTTGTCGCGCGAGGTGTTGCTTTAGAAGTGTCATGTCACTTCTCGAAGAAATTCAAGATTACTTATTGATGCATCTGGATTCAAATGACGATATACGATATACACGCCAAGAAGCTACAACACAATTGTGTTGATGACGTTTATCCACAGATTCCATCACCAAATTTCTTAGTAGGCCGGTAAGATCCGAGGAGTCTATAGTAGAGGTCCACGCCGATATATATTTGTTGTAGGCCTACATTTTTATGGCATAAGGTTGGCGAATATTTATCCGATCTTTGTCTCTTGATGAATAGCGAGAGCATTGCTGCAGAGGGTTGCATTCAAACACATTGGAAGCAATATATTGCTTCCAATGTGTTTGAATGCAACCTGGAACGACAATCGTGTTGTGAATATGTTTATAAACATTCACAACACGATTGTCGTTCCAGGCAATAACTAATACTTTTCCTGTCGATCTAATTCATAGCACCCCGCCGCTCCCTTTTTTTCCGTAAATACATCTTTTCCTCTTGTAATGGACACTTTGCAGTCCTATTTCTTCGGATCGTGCCGGTAGCTCGAATATTATCGTCTGCTAATTTCTCCAGCAACAACAGAAGTAGTGATGCAAATGGAAAATTTTTCCGAAAATTTTCCAGAAAATTTTACGGAAAATTTTCCAATTGTTTCAAAATTTTCCAGTGGAAAATTTTGAAATTTATTTTTTGGTGATTGACATTTTTTCCTTTGTTTTGGAGACTTGTTGTAGTCGTTTGAAAAGACTATGCAATGCAAAGACCGAAAACTTCTCTATCATTCCTGCATGTTACCTTTTGGAACCAACTGCACCCTTTCCATGTCTATTTCAGATCATCCCAAATGAATTTCAGATATTAGATGGATTTCAGATTTCTCTAATTGAATTTCAGATATCAGAAACCCAACTTTAAATTCAACTGGAGAATCTCGATCATCTGGGAATGTCTGAAATTCATTTGGGTAGATCTGAAATCGATTTGGAACTATCTGAACTATGAGGTAGAAATGGAAGATGTGCAGTTTGTCCTCAACGAAGATCGGACAATATGCCAGAACTTAGAAACTGTCATAGATATTCTTCTACTCATTACAGATATCTTTCGTTTCCAAATATCTCACGAGTTCACAGTCTTCCAATATGGTCGCTCATGTATAATGCTGCGTGGACTGTGTGCTTATTCTTCACATATTCATCAACATATGGAGAATTTGTATCACTATGATTAAGGCTGCACAATAAAGCTTAACTTTCAAGCTAACAAGCAAACTCCAAAATTATTTTTGCTCCAGATCTTTCACATTGCATGAAATTATACCTCTATTGCAACGCAAGATTCACGTTATCCCAAACGATGTCTGTGTGATAATCAAAAATGCTAGCTAATTAGCACAAGCCACTGGTGGCAAAGGAATGTTCAAAAATCCGCGGACGGAACTCGTAGTGCTACGATCGCTTTAATCGAAATAATGATGAAATCAAGAGTTTTAGACCCATTCTATTGGTGTGTACCTGCCTCGGCTGCGGAAGCGCTTAAATTATAGGGCGTATCACAAAAATCAAAACTTTCAAAATTTTCCAATATTTTCCAATATTTTCCAAAATTTTCCAATTTTTTCCATAATTTTCCATGGAAAATTTTGATTCAAAATTTTCCGGAAAATTTTCATCACTACATATAGGCTACACGTTAGATTATTGCCAAACTTGGCAATCGCGTTTAGCGTGGCGGGGCAGCGGTGGCCACAGTAACGAGATACATGTACAACCATGGCCAGGTCCCGTACTTATTACAAAGAAACAATCTGCATAATCAAAAGTAAAGACGCGGTTCATTTTTCTGTTCAGAAAAGTCATTTAGTTATGTATTTGGTGAATTGTAGGTGAACTTCACTCTGCATTTATCTAAAAATGAGACAATTGGTTTTCATTTGTGCTATTCCTATATAACATGCGCTCTTCAGATTTAATAATCAACTCACATAAAATAATGCAATGAAGTCTAATTGAAAGAATTGTATCAACAGGGTGCTCTTATTTACATTACAAATCAGCTTTGCAAGACATCTGAAAAAGAAGAATAGACTATTATTTGTTGCAATTTGGACGCAGTTTTCAGACATATATAAAAATTCATTGATTTATTATTAAAATGCGTTTTAGTTCTGTTATTACTAAAAAGAGGCAATGAAAATTTGTTACTCGCTTACAAATATTTTCAAATTCATGTAATCAGCTGATTTTCACTGGTTTCGTTGCAAACAAGGTAAAAAACACGTCTATTTCCTATCTAGCCCTTTATAATATTAAATATCTTTGGTAAAAACGCATCTATTTCCTATCTAGCCCTTTATAATATTACATATCTTTGGCCTTGCCCCATGACTTCCACCATCGTCGATTCTGCGCAGCAGCAGCCCGACGCAGCCATAGAAGCTGTCCATGTCGCGCCTCCATCTTTTTCCTCGGTCATCAAACAGCACGCCTTTGTCTTCGAGGGCTCCACCTGGTCAATCTTCTAGGTCAATCCACCTATCGTCACTTGCTTCGTTTCGCTTAGGCCGATGATGTCCCATTTCATCTGTATATTCGAGTTCGTATTCTAGTACGTCAATCTTGTCATCTGAACAGATTGATCTGTCGTTGAATATAGCCAGCTGCAAAGTGATTTCGTTGCTGATCTGAACCCATTGATTCTTCGCTCTCTCTGCACAACTGCCGACGGATCCGATCTTGTGTTGTTGGGCTGCTGGGGACTGAGTGCCGAGAATTTTTTCTTGTATCAGTCATGTTTCAGTGTTGCCGAGTTTACAGACTCCACGCTTGGCGAAGACGTGTTGGTTGGGGAAACCATAGAAATCAGGAAAACCCCCTTTTTCACATAAGAGATCTTAAAATATAGTTGTTTGAAAACGTATGAAATCAAATATTTCAAGGTCAACTTTAATGCTGAAAATCCTAACGTCAGCTGTCTTCTAGTACCTGTGGAATTTTTTTCAAAATACTTTCGAGTTCAATGATTTAGGGCTCCAGGAAACCTTGGGAAATGAAATAGTCCGCAGATAGTTTCTGCGGATTACATTCAATTCAGTTTCAGGTTTGATAACATGCTTTTCATGATTAATTAAGACTGAGAGCAAAAATCTGCGGCCACTCTCTTGTGAACGTAGTCTGTTTCTATGAAAATTGCGCTAAAAATTCTCTGCAGTTATACATACAACAGATGACTCCCACAGGTCAACATATACTGTGCCATTATCCAATTAGACATATGTTACAATCATTCTCAAATATAGCATAACATGCATCAAATTTTGCCGAATGCACATGATGCACATCATCAATTCAATAAACTTTAAAATTGTGTTCCCTAAAAAATCAATAGGAGAGATCTAACTACAGAGACTAGAGACCAGTTATTTGCTGCATGATTATATAATATTAATGGCTCTAAAGACCAGGGACGTAGCCAGGGGGAGCGGTGGGAGCTTCCCCCTTTGCACAAGTAGTAAAAAATGATAATGAGAGCTACCAATGAAAGGAAAAAGATTATGATAAAATTGCAGAACGATTAGTTCAAGGCATCTTCGTAAATCCTTCTTTCTACTTCATTCATCGAATAGAGATGCTCTGTATTTATAGTTTGAAAATCTACAGCTTCCGCCATTTGTAGGGCAGAGTCGGTACGCTATAAGATCGCCGGCAGAAACCACTCCGCTCCACAGGTCTGCTCATTATTTTCTCCAATCTGCTGCACCTCCCCCGCTTGTGGTTGGAGACATTCCGCTCAGTTTATCTAAAGGGGCTGTTCTGAAGGCTCTCCAATCTTCTGAATTACTCGGATGGAGGCGCTCCGCTCCATCGGTCTGGTTCAGGTATCATGGTGGGTTACCAATCCGTTGCATTCCCCGGTTGGAAACTCTCTGCTCCAGTTGCATTCATCAGATGAAGGTGCTCCGCTCCATTTGTCTAGTCCAGTTATTCTGGTTGCTTTTTAATCTGCTTCACTCGTCGGTTGGAAGGACTCCGCTCCATTTGTCCAAATAAGCTGCTCTGGCGGTCATCCAATCCGCTACACTTGACGGAGACTATTCTACGCCATTTTTCCATTGTTAGATTGCCATAGGACATGTGTCATGGCATATCTATCATATGGAATAGATTATGCATATCTCCTATCATGCGTCAAAATTCAAAAATAGTATCTGAAGTAAAGGCCTAGAATATAGCCTTGATAGCCACCTGAGTGTGCAGTGTACATAAGCGGGAATATATGTTTCAAGCCAATCAATATCGTTACTGTGGCAGTATCATTGATAAAATTTGTGAAATTAGAATTCTCGCTATGATTGAGCTGGGTTGGGATCACAATAGAAATTGCCAATTGGATTGGGTGAGATTAGGCCCTACCAGCCCAACAGAAAACCTGAACTATGCTGAATAGTACACGGTGACGTAGTATTGAGCGCTACCGACGTTTGTGCAGTCGAACTTTCTTCACTTTCAGGAATCTCAATTGAAAGATTTCAAGCGCCCATCTCCTACAATAATTTGCATGGTGTTATTTCATATGTGATGGAGCGTCCATGTCTCATGATGCTTCTCTAGTGTCAACCCTGAAATAAAGAGGATGCCATGATCATTCACTCCCACTTAGTTCTCAAGCTAGTAGAGCACCCTCTTCATCCGTTCGAGGTGTCGACAGCTTCGTCAGGCCATCAAAGTTTGGTCTGGGAGACTGGCATCTTCGCCTCTCATAGATGTATCAGTCGGTTGTCAGGACGATCCAAGTTTCTGAGGAATGGTTGCACGCAAATCAGTTAAGATAGTGTTCTCGATCTTACTGTGTAGGGATTGAATCAACATTTACATTTTAAAGAGGGAGGAGGGGGTAGGGAACCTCCCTGCCACATGTCATCGGAGCCAAGGCCTATATTCTACAAGTCCACCGCTCCATCCTAAAATCCTGCCTACGTTCCTGAATGGGACATGGGGTAGAGCCCTCCCCCCACCTACCCCGGCGGAGAAATCAGAAGTTTTGAAATGTTTTAAAATTGCACTATTTTTCGTATAGTTAGAACCTTGACGCCACAGCGAGGATTTTCAATTTCAATTAATTCATCTATCACATATTGCCGCGCGCGCCTCTAGTTTCACTTCCGCGCGGTGCATTGCAAATTGATGACGAATGTCTTTAGGTGATAATCAGCTGATCATCGCTTGCAGGTTGACATTTGACGAGTGTTATCCACATGCATAGTTGGATTTGGAAGAGCGCTTGCACTGTTATGCTTTGAGCTGTGCAGGCGGGGTCGGCCTCTTTTCGGACGCAGGTTTAGGACATGCAGCAGATAAAAAAGGCTTTGTGTTTTGGTAATGTGCTTGTCGATTTGCATGCGGATGAGTTGCTTACTTTTTCGACGTAATGAAGAGGCCGTTTCATAATGCTGTCTAACAACTTAATATATTGATATATTATATAGGCCATTTCTTCATTCTGTAAATTTCAAAGCAACTTGCATATAGTTGCATCCTAAGTTGAAAAATGGGAATACACCTGAGTAGTTTCTATAAATGTAGCAATTATCACTACTGAATTTATCAACATCATGAATTTTTCTTGCTTTCCATGATAAAAATTAATGATTTAAGTTGTCTAATTATGCATAATTTTGCACCCTAAACAACACAATGAGGAACATGCTGGCAGTTGCTCAGAGAAAATAGAAAGAATCATGCTAGGAATCTGTCTGCGAGGCCGGAAAAAGACCAAGCGGATCCGCGAGCAAGCCCAGGTCGAGGACATCCTTTCGCACGTAGACAAATCAAAGCACCGATGGGTAGGCCACATTTTCAGCCTCGAAGACAACTGTCGGACAAAGAGCATTACGGAATGGACACCGCGCTCGTGGACGAGACCAAGAGGACGAAAACGAACAAGATGGAGTGACGACTTCGCGAGGTGTTTCGGTACAGTGTACGAGAAGAGCAATGGGCACATGTTACTGGAAGCGATCCAGACAGGGGTTCCTCTGCATAGAGAGAGACAGACCCTGGTGATGATGAAGTTTGCATTGAGGTATTTTTTTCGCCAGATAAAAATGTAATGGTTCTCATTGTGAATGTCTTCTTGCGAGTGAGACGGAAAATACTACAATAGTGATCAAGGATTTTAAATACTCTCGAAATAAACTGTTCTGAATGAATGTTGCTGACTTTGAAACAGCGGGAAATCCCTTGCATACCTGAGGTGCATGATTACGAATTGAAAAGACCTCAGACTCAAGAGCAAATATATTTATGTGCATGTACGCCATTGATTTGAATGCTCGCAGGTTCATACTGACTGCTCTGAAAATTTGAAATCAAATCGGCATCATATTAGGTAATAGACAATCCAAAATCTAAATTGACAGGCATTTCTATATAATATATGTCAATCCACTCGACCTGTTTTGTTGGCAATTATCATTTAAGGCACTTTTTATAGCGATTGTAAAATTTTGCGTAACTTAGAATAATTTGCTCCCACCGAAATCTGGTATACTCATCAAAGGAATTGACAAAAATCTGCAATATCTGCAGATTTAAAATGCTGCGTATGCATTCAGGCAGAACCTAAAATTTTGAATTTAAATGCTTAACTACGTATTTATACAGAATTGTATGTTAAGGAAAAGACTTATGAATCAATGTCAACACATCCATTGGAATAGAAAGAATTTGGAAAGCGTCAGTTCAGTTCGTTCTTCAGTTCATGAACGACAAATTCCTAGTTCAACTCAGTGGCAGAATCACATTCGCTCAGCTCACTTGTTCACCGGTGAGCAGCTGAAAACCTCATGCGCTTACTCCCTCAGAAGTTTGAATACACTGAAAGCTTCATTTCTTCAAATCACTGGTATTGATAGCAAAATCTTCATTGTCTAGATTTCAAACTATAAGGAGCCTTACAGCATACAGTCCTGTTAAAAAGTTTTGAAACATTTTCTAAAATTCTTGATTTTCGAGTATTTTTGTTGTTTAGTTCAATTTACTAGCTGTATAATTGATTGATGATCAAAATACCCTTATTCCAGAATAAATGCTGTATTGTTCTTCACATCTCAGAAAAAACATGATAAGTCTTTCATAACACGAAGAAGTCAATATTTTGTATGCATACCTTGCATGGTTACACAATCTGCAATTCGTCGAGGCATTGAGTAAATGAGAGTGCGACAGTATTCATTCGTGATCTCTCGACACTACACTTCTTTGACGGCTGCTATCAGCTCCTCGTACGAGCCGCAGTTCCGGTTCTGACACACTTCTTCATGCCACCTGAGCCCAACAATTTTCTATTGGGTTCAGGTCGGGGGAACTATCCGGCCAACCCACCCGAAGACAAAATCCAACTTGAGATATACAGTCTCTCAACATTTTTGTTGTGTGACATGGAACCCCGTCTTGTTGTTGGATTAACGCATTCCTGACAGTCCAGAACTTTGTTTTGAATAATGTTGAGGTAGTCACAAGCCTTGATCGTACCACCTTTCGGCACGAAGTGCAACCCGCAACGACCTTCTGCAGTGATATCTCCCCAGATCATCACTGATGGCGTTGAGCGAACTGTTCGATTGGTGTAGCGGGTGTAGTATCTTTCATTTTTCGGTCTCCGTACCGCTGTGCTGTAAGATTGAAACTGATTGATTTTAGTTTCATCCGAAAACATGACACGCGACGAATCTTCACAAGTCCGTGTTCAATGGCGTCGATAGAAGAATGCCAGTCGATTTATGACGTTCTTTTGAGTAGGACACTTTCTAACTGGTCGGAAAGACCAAACTCAAAACCCAGACATTTTCGAATTGTGCTCGGGCAGATATTTTCTAGTTCATTTAGTAATTTACGACCAACTGCGGTAGAAGACTTGGTTTCGCTTTGTGCTCCCTTGACTTTCACCGGTGCCCATCGCCTTCTACTTTCGCCCCTTTCACTAGCGCCCCCTTTGGCTCCTAAAGACGCTCCCTTAAGCTTTCACCAGCGCCCCCTTGGTTTCTGCTGCCTCCCATTTGGCTTCCATATCCCTTTTTATCTTTTAACGGCGCCCACTTGGCTTTCACTGGGATCTCTTAGCTTCCATGGCGCCCCTTCTTCTCCTGTCGGCTCCCCTTAGCTTCTCCCCACTCCAATTTTTCGCTTTCACTGCGCCCCTTTTATTTCACCAGACGTCAAAAGCGTAAAAACGTTTCGGTGCAAGACGCGAAAAATTTTCAGTAAGAAAAATTAACGAGATTCGGCGGTCATTATGTGTATTTTTGCCATTCACCCAATTAAAATAGACGTTATTTAGATTCAATTTTCTATGAAATAAAGGGAACACATGGCTAAAAACTGCTGCCAAAGTGCTCTGTTCGTCTTCTCACGGCATCATTGTAGTGATTCGTTCGGTTTTTGAAAGTTTGTAGAAGGTTGTGAATATTGCTTCCAGGAAAAGGTACGAGTCCTGTTGTCGCTTTAAATATCTTTTTTGAACCAGGTTACATCCGTTGTGCCAGAAACTAGGCATGCGATGACACCGTTCACACTGATATTACTATCAAGAGAATCATCCGACATTATAGTCCCATAATGCACGCATATTTGTGCACAAAGTTGCTAAAAGAGGGTTTGCTTTATTGGTAATTTTAGATTAATTTAAGTTGCTGTGCCAAAAAACGGCTATTTTTCTGATGAAATACCTGATGTTTTAAGCAGATGAACTTGACTATGTACAAGTCATATCAATACATGACATGTATTGACTATGTGCAAATCAGTAATTGTTTTCATTTAGTTATTAGAGTTTATTTGTTGTTCTGATTTATCAATAGTTATTTCTATGAGGAAAACTAAATATTTGTTTGTCATCCATCAACATGTGTAACTCATCAACATATGCATCTTATTGCGTCATCACTCCCGATCTCGCTATTATACACCGTCAAGTCGATTTTCAACTCCGTAAGGAGTTAGAGGAATTGCGTGAGGCTGGTCGTGGTGTCGTGATATACATGAAAAGACAGTTAAGAGGAAGGATATCAAGGGTTTTTATCAGTGATTATTCGAAATTTCCTCAAGAAACAATATTTCTTATAAAATTCATCGATTGGCTACCCGTCACTATTTTTGACGAACATAAGATCGTTTATTGGAAAACTTGACGAACGCAAAGTTGCTGTTATGACAATGAACCCGGATGAAGCTTGTATCACGGAAAGTTGGCCAGACGATTCCATTGACTATAATTCTATCGGGATTACAGCTTATAACATTTTGAGACAGGATCGTTCATGGCGCAAAGGAGGTGGAATAATGGCGCATGTTCGAGAAATCCTTGTGATTAAGGGATCGTAGATTATACCGAGTTCTTCTCTAATGAAATCGATGCCATTGCCTTGCAACTTCCGAAATCTTTCATTTTATTAATTGGACTTTGTATTCCTCCAAATATTTCTCTATGTATGTTAAAGACAATTAGGAGACTCTCTGTATTACTGTGGGCGAATTTTTAAATGACTCCTGTCGAAGTTTTAGAAGATACTCCTGTCCACATGTCGCGAGATAGCTGAACAAAAATATCTCTGGAAAACTATTTTGCTCTTAAATTGTGATAAGGTAACTGCAATTTCCAATGTACGTTATGATTTTCAATTTGCTTCAAATATACACTTCTACTATCATTGATGTCTAATGAAGAGATCATCTGAGATTATACACGATTTTTTTACTTCTGACACAACTAGGGTGGAAAATAAATTTCAAAATTTTCATGATAGGATCTCTGATAGAGGCTTTTCAAAAAATAATGCATTGAAAATCATATGCAACTGCATGTAGTATTTGCGAAAAGGAGAATAGTGTATATTAAAATAAACATGTCAATGTGTGTATGAAGTTGGTAATACTAAAAAATCGTTATTTTGGATGTGCATGATTTGAAAGTGGAGTTTTCCAAAAAATTGCTATTGTTATCAATAGCGCCCCTTTCCGAATTTTTCCGGCCGCGCCCCCTCCTGTCAATCACATCCCTGTAGTACAACAACTTATCAGCTCATGGTGTCACACCTGTTTATGTGTGTGATGTCCGCAGAAACCAGGGCATGATGTTAATGTAAAATTCGAGATGTCGCGTGTATCCGAAAAATATACACCCGATCATAAATTTTGAGCATGATAAGTAATCATACTTACCTTGGGTTGGTCTTAAATCATTTTCCTCCTGTCATTCATGTCTGTTGTCACTGCTCATATCTGAGGTGTTAATACTTACCTATGATTCTGTCAAAGAATATACATGTAGATTTTCTCTCAATCCATAGACAAATGCTATGTTTTAATATAATTTTAGCTGGTTATAAGGAGTGAGCCGATTGAAAACATCAGGTTAAAATAATAATGTTATGTTTGTAAAAATCACAATTACTATAAGAGCGAAAAATTCATTAACAAAGAAAGTCAGTATCTGGTGTTTCCACCTAAAGCAGAAGCTACAGCTAAAATTCTGCCAGTTATACTCCCAAAGGGCTGAAGGTTTGGTCTGCGGCACTTCATAAAGCATAAAAATTCTACAAATTGCACTCCCAAAAGAGTATGTGTACTATTAGTCGCAGCATAGGGCCTATAGTGTGTAGGCGCATAAAGATTCATAAATATTTAAAATTGACTCTTGTAGTCTGTCAATCTTGTCAGAACTGAAGGGTGTCACCCAGAAAAGTGGAATGTGGTCCCCCTAGACGAGATCTTCAGGAGTTTTTGAGACACCGCATCCTCATCCCTGGTCTCAACTCACTATCAAAAAAGTTTTTTGATGAGGGCGCTAGGTTGAGATTTTCTTTCGAAAGTCCGTGAGTTTCAGTTGTTTCTTAAGTGCTAAACAGCAATTTCTTCCAATTGATAGATTCTCACCGTCTATCTGCATCTTCAATCTTTCCACTCAATTTTTGTTTGGCACATGATTGCGTGAAGGCCGAAGCGTCGTGCAGTTGTGAAATAACAGTATTCGTGAAAAAAATCTTGAAATATTTTCATTTTTCAAAATTTGTTCTGCATGCTTATTAACCCTTAAATGCACAGGCTAAAAAACTTATGTTAACGTGCAACATGGGTCAATTATGACCCCATTTACTTATCAGACAATTTCTTGTAATGCATTACCAAATTGAATCAGAAATATTCCTTAATAAGCAATTAATATCATACATAAATATTGAGACTTAGCTTTTAATGCATTTGCATTATTTAAAACAAATTATTCTGACAGGTTGTGTATAAATCATTCACAATTGCAACAAATTCTCTTTTGGCTATGATGTTCCAAACATGCATATCGTTCACAAGAATCGCACACATGATTTGCTATCTTTGCTTGAGAGATAAAAGAAGCAGCTTTTTCAGTCTCTGGAAATTGACTTTAGATCTCGTTCCACTGCATGTGGGCTGTGGTACTATACCGAGATCATTCTAAGCTTTCTTCTGTGGACGTTGAAGACTTCGTATTTGAGCTAGTTGCTGCAACCATTCGCTCAGAAGTTCCTGACCGAAAGTTTTGAGAAATATGACTATGATGAGGAATGAAGAGTTAGGATGGGCACATTTATAAAGAACGTGTGCATTTATACCAGCAAGAATTAGGCAATTGTAGAAGTATCCCAACGGCCATCGCCTAGTTCGTCTGTGAACGCTGTAATAGTGACTCATTTGGTCAACAGCGT
Source organism: Prostheceraeus crozeri (assembly GCA_907163375.1). Taxonomy (NCBI): domain Eukaryota; kingdom Metazoa; phylum Platyhelminthes; order Polycladida; family Euryleptidae; genus Prostheceraeus; species Prostheceraeus crozeri. The sequence goes on from CAJQUW010006757.1 coordinate 743,708, forward strand.
CGACCGCAACCTTTTTTGTGCGGTTATAATCCAATATAATTTCTGGTTTGCCTGAAGCTTCATCAATTTGCGCATCACTGCGCCTAGTTGAAAGAAGAACAACATTTTTATTCCTCTTTGCTTGATAGTTTACCATCGTCATCTTGTCACAAATGGCGAATTCTCTTGCAGTTTTCTGTTGGAAATTCATCTCTGAAGTAATAGTGAAGTAATTGTCCATTGTGAAATTTATTCCACTATTCACAAATGGCAATGCCAGCTCTCAAACAATGCCTTTTGCCATACTACATGAATGGTGTTTGAATCAGTTTTTCTTTTCCACAGTAAGGAATGCCATGTAGTTGATGATGAGATTTCACAGTCACGGCGAGGAATAGCTTCATGCCATATTTGTTGGGTTTTGACGGAATATAATGTTTGAAACCGACTTTGCCTCGAAATGGGAAAAGCTGCTCAGTAATGCAAACGTATTTTTCAGGATTGTACATGCTCCGAAAGCAATTTTCATTAATTTTTTCAAAAAATAGACGAACTGGGGCAAACTTATCACGTTTATCACTTTGATATCGGAGAGAACGGTAATCAAATCTGAGCATTCGGAGCAATTGTTCGGAGCGACGAATTTCGAAAGATGCACAATCCCTTCGGCAAAAGTTCTCAAATAGGCTCATGTTGGTGTATGTGCTTTGGATATTAATGTCACCTTGTAATCCCTAAATGCGTGCATGACGTCAGACGTGTGTGTGGCTGCTCAGTGTCTGCTAGCAACTGGAGTCAGTTTCCATCAAGGGTCACGATTGAAACAATGTATCTTACATGTAACTACAGTAAATAAATTAAAATGCAAAATTGGTCAATTTTGAACCGAGCAAAGATACAACGGTACTTCTATTCTTCCCTCCCCCCACATTTTCCAATGTTTCCAAATTCATCGAATTTCGTCAAACTTAGTCACATTGGATTCAGAATAGACTTTATTTGTCACTGAGTGATAGCACAACACCACTGACAAGTCTTACTTGACCCCTGGGATGAAGGATTGGTCCCTTTGATACTCAGTTAGAGTACACGATACAGCTGTGCAGTGATCATGATCTTCGTTGGATTGTTGTCTACGCTGCAGCTACAGTGAACGGCAAAGCAATTGCTGTGAATTTTCTACACACCAGAGGAATTTTACATACTCAAAGCTTTTGAGACGGTAGTGCGATTGCATTTAGGAGCAGGAAAAGATCGCTGACGATGCAACACTCGAGGGTGTCGACAAAAAGATGTGGGGGTGGAAGAATAGAAGTACCCATACAACAAATGCAGGTTCCTACTGATGACAACATAGTTATAAAATGCTGCAATTACGATTAATGAATAGTTAAAGAAGTTTATGAATACAAATGATAAGAGTAGAATACTTTTTGTGTTGCGAGCAGCGAAACCACAGTTCGGGTCAGCAGTGACCCAGGTTGTGCATTTAAGGGTTAACAGCTGATCTCTGTAAAGATGAATTTAGATCCCTGCGCGTAAGTCTGTGTACTGCGCGGAAATTTTCCGCTCAGCAATTGGAAACGCTGCTTACAGCATACCTATGTGGGATGCAATGGAAATATCATGCAGTCTTAGCTGTCGCGTTGACTACACCCTGAAGTTTATTCTAAGCTCATCATCTTGAAAAAATTGCGGAACTTGATTTGAAGTCAAACCGTTATCATCTGAGAAATAAACATGAATTTCATACAACCTCTTCTGAAAAAGTGAATGGTTTGATTGAATTGAATGATGAAAGAAAGGAATTGTATACTTCGAGCTTGTAACTTGTCAGGAATTCTGTCAATTTTGTTGAAGCTACCACCAAAGTGATGTCAATTAACTGAATGGATTTGATGGTTTTCGCACGTACTACTCACTTCTGGAAAGTAGTGTGTACTACACATATCACATCGAAGTCTAACTCACAATAAAATCGACGAAATTTTTTAAGTTTAGTATGATAATGAAGGTTATACCTCGAGCTAATGGTGAACTGTAATTATATAGTTGAACAATATTTTCTTCGTTGAATGCACTGCGAAAATGTCCGCATCAAATAGAGAAAATTTATAAGTAGTACTGGTGGTATTTTAACCCTTTCACCGCTGCCTTCAACTCAAGTCGAATTGGCTCCAGCGCCGTATTAGACTTTAGTCGAACTGAGGAACTTTTTTCATTCTATTCGCTATTACCCAGTGCTGTCACTTGTTGCGAAAATTACGCAGCACGCATCATTTTTACAAACTGCGTAAATGTACTGCCTAATTTCCTTCCTGTTGTTTCTGGCGATAGAAAGTATGTCATGAAGAAAGTCAAAACGATTCTACCGCTGTCTAATAATGTCAAATTCATCCATCCTTCGTATCGAAAGGAAACCTTTTTGAAGCTCTTTCGTCGATTGGTCGTGCCGTAGGATTTTCAGATAATGATATTAGTAAACTTGAATCTAAGTGTAAATATTGCACACTTTTGCTTCAGTTTCTCAAACAAACAAAATTCTGTTGTGCCAGAAGTAATATCAGCACAATCAACATAATGCGAAAGGTACGCCACCTGTTTGGCTTGGATTCTGGCAGTAGATCAAGGTGGCATCGCAGAGGCTATTGGCATCAAAACGATCAAAGTATTGTCTGTTCCAGCAAATCTAAACCGAATATAGTATTATCGTAGCGGTAACATGTCTACATTTATTGAATGTATCTTGGCGACTACGAGAAAGATTTTGTCATATGAGTTTCCAGTGTTGCTTTGTTGATGGCATGTTTAATATTTATTTGTGCTTTAGACTTTATGTGGCAAGATGGATTGATAAAAACATTGACTTAACCTTCCTACTATTTTGTAGACTACTGGAGTAATTTATGACAGAAGGAACACTATCTCAATTCATCACTGTTGATTGGAACAATGAATCAGAGAGAAAATTCGTTTTTGATCACGCTGTTCGCATGATTGACGTGATCCTGAACTATCGTCAACAGAAAAATGATAAATACAAAGGATATGGTATTAAAGAGATATGGTTAGGGAAATTCCACGCGCAACAGCTTGTACAGCCTGATAATTTTGATTCAATCAGGGTTCTACGGAGTAAGCGAATTCGCAGATTGATAATGATGCGACAGTTTTTAGTTGAGCGTCGGCTTGGAGAAGCAGCACGCATGATGGAGCGATTGCTTTTGGACGGCCATGGAATTCCTCAGTCTCTTATCTGGCGCGTGGGGTATCATCTGGTCACGAGGATGAACTCCCATCAATCATCAGCTGAAGATTGGTCTTTGAAAAGGCAGCGCAGTGCACGTGCAGATATTCTCGATCAGTTCATGTTCAGTATTAGCAGACTTTCTGAAAGTATTCCAGACAAGGAGAACGCTATTCTGGAATACGTACTCCACTGCTTGGCTGATCAAGTACGAATACAGTTTTTTTGTACATATGGGGACGTAAATAAACAAATCTCGTGATTTCACTCACTTAACTCTACTGCTTATGTGATAATTTTCTTAGTGAAAGGAAAAAATAACATCAACAAATTTAGATTGAGATCATCACTTAAGCTAGAGATTGTGATATTTACCTGGAGGTTGGATATCTATTCGAAAATATTCCTTGACATCTTATTCCCTAATCAATCATCATTGGATGTCAAGAGCTAATTATTAGTTTGTAGTGTTGTTATTCGATTGGAATGCGCATTGTCTGATCGTTTTTTATACAAGAATATTTCTGAATGATATCATTTTCAAATATTAGAGCATCAAAAAGTCTTCATTCAACATTACTTTTTACTGATTTGAAATAAGATAAATTCACCATTTATATCTTAATGAAAGATAAACTTAACCAACTTCCGTGCCTTTGAGCTTCTAGACAAACTTTCCTACAAAGTCTTGTTTTTTCATGCTGTGAGGAAATTTCTGGAAGACATCAGACAACGTTTTCTGTAAATTCGTACTTTCCTCTCCAGGACTGCGAAAGGGCTACTCATGTAATGCAACTTTTCAAGAAAGATTCTTTACCGAGCTTGCACACTCTGACTCGTGCGCAAGAATCGGGTATTGTCTACTATCTTCGGCATTGTTATATTGGACTTGGCTACTGTGTTTTATGGCGACGGCGCTGTATTGAGGCAGATGGTCAAAGTAGTGATGAAAAGCATTATACCGAATTCGAAGCGAAGAGGGTGAGTGGTTGGAATGTGCATTTATGTTTTCTATGATTGTCTCTAAGTAAAGAGTATTTGTACTACATGATTCTGTAACAATCGAATAGAATAGAATAAATGACTTTATTGACCAATACAGCGAGTGGTATGGTAAACAGGGACATGCACTTCATGTATAAAGCAGTTGTTGTAGGGACCAAACCTCCGTTGAAGACACAGCAATCTTCGCTGATGCCTGGTCCTGTTACTGTTAGGTCGTACAATGAAAAATCTGGCCAGAGGATGAATGTCAGAATATATAGCCACTATGTGTATCAATCTTGTACATGCTTTGTCGAGCATAACACGCAAACTGGGCTTTGAAGTCACACAGGACCAACGACGAACAATACGATCAAGTTGCTCCAGTTTTTCGAAATGTACCTGTTTGAGGTCGCAGATAGCAGGCCAGCAAAATGAAATTTGAGAAAACACGAGACCCATATAGGCTTGCCAAATAATTTCACTATTGCTACAGTTGCTACGTAGGCGTTTTACATAGGAGAGAGAGCACGACAGCATTTCTTGTACAGGACGTTGAATTGCGCATCAAGAGAGTTGTTCGAAGAGAAGAGAACGCCAAGAATCTTCAGATCAGAAACTTCCTCAATGATGTGGCCATTGATCCAAAGACATGAGGTCGGAAGAGAATCAAGGGGTTTCCGGGTGATGGTGAGGGACTTGGTCTTGGAGTGATTGATGACAAGTTTTTTGTCACGAGCCCACTCAGCGAACACATCAACATCCAGCTGAAAATCTGAGTCCGACGTATTAGAAGAGGAAGAATTAGTTAGATGAATGATAGAGATGTCATCAGCGTAGGCAACAATTTCAGAAGTAGCAAGATGTGGAAGATCGTCTATGTACAGAACAAAAAGCAGGAGTCCTAAAATTGAGCTCTGTGGCACGCCACTGGAAACAGATTTCCAAGGAGTTCAATTCCTGAAAAGGCAACGCGCTGAAACCGACTACTGAGGAAAGATTTAATCATGTCAATAACTTGGTGATGGAACAGGAAATCATCAACCAAAGAGTTCAAAATAGAAAGGTGACTGAGGGAGTCAAAGGCCTTATTGAAATCTATTGCAAGGACCCTGCAGGCGTTGGAGGGATTGGCACTCAGATGCTGTAGAATCGTAAGGCGAATATCAAGAAGTGCGTTGGACGAAACCAAACTGCCGATAGTCAAAGTTCCTGTCCACTGATGGGAGAAGCAGATGGTTGTGAATCAGCCGCTCAAGAATTTTGCTGATAAAGGGCAAGATGGAAATAGGCCTATGCTCACCATTACCTTTAGGTAGGGGAACAACGTTGGCTAGTTTCCAAGCCGACGGAAAGCTGGCTGACTGCAAGCAGCGATTGAGTAGAACAGTCAGAGGGTAAACTATAACGTGAATGAATTTCCTGTATTTCTACAGGAATGCCGTCAGGACCAATAGAATTGGATTTACAGCGAAGTGCCATGTTCATGATCTGACATTCGGAAATGTTGGGAATGAAAAACTGTGAATTGTTATGAGGTCTAGGGTCGTTGAAAGAAGGGACATCAGGCTCAGTGAAGAAGGACTGAAATTGGTCGTTCAATCCGTTGGCCTTTTGGGAATCGATACTGGAAAAACTGGGCCGAGTCTTGATCTGAGAATTAATGGCTTTCCATTTTTCAGCCATAGAAGAGCGTTCAATGCTAGTATGATAGCTCAACTTGGATTTTTGGACTTCATTTAGGTATTTCTCTCGGAGACAGAGGAACTTAGCAAAGTTGCCACGAGCAAAAGTCCTATCTCTTGCATCAGAAATAGCCTTGAAAGATGGAGTAATCCAGGAAGGGTCACAACTACGCATTCTCACAGTCTTTTTGGGAAAGTAAAGATGATAAAACTGAAGGAGTAATTGCTGAAAGGCGTCTACAGCTTGGTTAATGTCTGAATGATCCAGACAGCATTAATGCCAATCAACAGAGTCGAGAGCACGATAGCATTGTGCAAAGGAGGCGGGAGAAAATGACCGAACTTTGACTTTCGTTACAGTCACAGGTTTCACGGAAATAGACTTAAGGAAGATGCCCTTGTGATCAGATCTACCAAGAAGGGAAAGATACATAGGCGGGTCAAAACTGGCCGGGCGATTACAAGCGACAATATCCAAAACATTGTTCCCTCTGGTGGGAAGCTGAATTAGCTGTTTCAAATTATTGATATCATAAAATTCGCATAATTTATGCCGTAAGTCATTGACATCTCCAGTGATGATGACATGATTTGACGAAAAGCCGTCCATCATTTTTTGAATAGAGTCAATCACTGCATCATGCTGAGGCACAACACCCCAACACGGATGATACAGTACACATAGATGTGCATCAAGTTCACGCAAGTAGATCAACAATATTCTATAACGATGAACATTGTCCATCTTTGGTCAGAGAATGCTCGTAGCTGGCGTCGTGTCGATTTGTCTGATAAATGCATAGACTGGTTATGATAAACGCGAGGACTCATTGGCGACAAGTTAAAGTTATTAAAGCAATCATACAATATGCCAATGATTATCTATTATAATTAATAAATTCACAAATATGGAGAGTCACTGAATATCTATACAATACTTTTAATGAATATCTATGCAAACCAACAGAATACATTTACAACGTCAGTTTGTCAATCATGCTGCATAATATTTGTTGCAATAGGAACAAGGATTGAATGAAAATCATGTTTCCGCTGTGCAATGAATTATGAAACGAACTGTATGGTGTCCCCATTTTAGATGTTATGATTTGCCAATGCCTGGAGTTAGGCGAAATGTTTCGCGAGGCATATTCTCTTATTCCCTTCGAGTTTGATCTAAATTTCATTCCTATATTTATGTTGATTTCTTTCGGAGCTTTTTCTTCAAATCGGAATGTTTACTAGCTTCATTCGGAAGTTGTTTTTCAGGATTTATGTCAAAATGTAGATCCATTTCCGTCAAAGTCCATCTTTTCTAGATCAAGATCCTTACATGCTTTAACTATATAGTACATCTATCTATATTAAAATCTACTTCTACGTGTACGTGCATCTTTATTCCCTTTGAAGTTCATCGAAGTTTATTTTTCAAAATAAATATCAAATTCCCGATCGATTTCTTTCGAAGTTATTATTTTCCTGCATCGGAATCATCGCAATCTATAATAACTTCCTCGTTGTAGATTTTTCTACCAGGAAGTTTCAAAAAATGATGATATCTTTCTACGTGGAAACTTCATGTACAGTGTTGGCCAAAGCTCTGGATACACCTGAAAAAATACTTTGTACATTTTACTTATCATTATCAAACCATTATGTTAGTGAGCGTAAAACAGTGTAAAGTGACGATTAGTGAATCATTCATTGTATCTGTAGCATTTCTTTTCAGTATCATTTTACATACATGTAGTTTTGATAGCATTTAAGTATTTTGTCATCTGGTCATTGCTCTGGTTCTCATAATGACCTGGTTCTCACAGCTGATAGCAAGGAAGATGGTCACCGAGATGTTTGTGTATTGGAGAGACGCAATGGCCAGAAGAGACTTGAAGGTCAATATTCAAAAGACTAAGATCATGGTGGGTGGGAGTGAGAACAACTAACGCAAACCTACTGGACGGTATCCTTGTGTTGTATGTGGGAGAGGCGTCGGGTCCAATTCTATTCTGTGTTTTACCTGCTCCAAGTGGTGACAGAAAAAACGTTGCAGCGGTCTCCGAAACCTCAGCAATGTGATCAATTTCCACTGCCGTTCGTGTGCAAGACATCACGTGACCAGTAGCACATTGGACCAGTCAACTGGCATCAAGGTAGATGGTGGAGTAATCGAGGAAGTCAGCAACTTTTGCTCCCTCAGCGACTTTATTACGAGCACGAGCGAGGGAGGCTCAGAACGCGCAGTCCGAGCTAGAATGTCGATGGCGTGGAATAAGCGGAGAGATTTGCCAAGCCTCCTCAGAAATGTACACATGCCCTTGAAGTACTGATCAAACACCTACAACGCCTGCATCAGATCCGCACTCCTGAACGGGGGCGTGTCCTGGAGTTTGACTTAGAACCTGACTCAATGCCTCCGTTCTTGTGACCGAAGAATGCTCCGCTGAATATCTGGCATTTCTTTGACAGATAACATCCCAAACACCGAAGTCGCTAGACGGTGTGGTCTCAGACCACTGGAGCACCTGCTGGTTGAGCGTCGGACTGAGAAAATAGCATTATGTTGCTTACAGCTTGCGCTACAACTTTTGTCACGTTGGCTACACCGGCTCTACTAACCGCTCTTTCTATTTACGTTTTCATGAGCATCGTCGCAGTATTATTAATTTGGATAATCAGAGTGCCAATATCAATACCCTGATTCTCTTTTATTTAATGATGATTTTAGTATTGATTTCATTGACTGTCAGACTGGCCCTATCCGTACTCGGATTTCTGAAGCTAAGCTGATTGATTTTTACAAACCTGCTATGAACCGCAAACACGAGTTGATGAGCGGTAATTATCGCTGATTTGTATACATGCTAGGCATATATCAGTATTGGTTATCAATGTATTTGACTCGCCCAAGTCCCATGAGTGTGTGTCTGCGACACGTAACGTCGGACAGCTTGTGATTTTTGACTAATATTTTTTCTCATCTTTCGCCAATAAATTTCAGGGAGAAATTACTCAGTCTTTTTCTGATTATGGCCTATGGAGACATTCCGTGTGCTGCAATAGATATAATCTTTTCGTAGGTAGCGTGATACCGATAAATTTATGCAAAGTCTGCATAAAAGGGTTTATAAATGTGCATTATGTTTACATGGTTGATGGAGATTGCTTTCAAGCATCTCATCAAAATTCAGCTTCACGAGCAAGCTAAAATTAACTCACCGTATGATGTGCATCATCAAATTATACCATTAACATGTCAACAGCTACGTTTAAGAAGGCTTATTAACTAAGACAAAATTCAATTTCATTCGTGCTGTCTATGTTTTGATTCACATATGACTGCTTTCCCATTGTCCTTCACTGGACTTCCTCGTGAAATCGGCTTATTCATTCACTGCACGCGACGCCGGCAGACAGTGGTGTTTATCACAGCTGACGTCATCACGAGCATTAGACAAGCGGATATCTCGTTCGGAAAATCATTGCAGTGTCGGATATGGGTAGAAGTGACAGCTGATGCGTGGACTTGCTTTAAAGACAATAAACGATTTAAGACATAAACGAATTTTGCCCGGACTACACCTTCAAGTTAGAGGCATTTCATGACTTTTTAACATGTACGCCAAAAATGAGCACATTCATGTTCAATAGCGATTTTATTTCTTAAGTATTGAAAGTCTGCGACCTTTTGACACTCTTTTATGGCAATAATTAGAGCAACAAATTTACAAGCTTCAAATATGAGCTGAAAAGCAAACCGTTCAAGTTGCTGTCTTTCTTAATTATTTAGTCAATTGTAGTATAGACAATATATCTTCTATATCTTCGCATGAACTGCGCGCCAATTTTTTGTCGGAAAAGCGGAATTTTATGAATTAATGCAAGCTTACACGATTTACTGTCGGGCGGCGATCTGTAGAGCCAGAATGCAAGCCAAAATAATACCACCAATCGACTTTCTTCCACAACAAACAGCCGATTACAGCTCGAGTCAGTTAAGTACCGTTGTTATAAACGATTAGTTTATATTATACCGGGTGTTTATGAAGTCACTACCCGATTTCATTTCATTTTTCCCACGAAACCGAATATCGAATAGCTAAGTTTGCTAGTCACGTATTATGATGGAGACCTAAAGTTTTATGGACAACAGTAATTATTAGACATTTAGTTATTTTTCATGACTTCTGAAGCGTAAATAGTAATGGTATATATTCCCATCTCTGTTATAAAATTTGTTTATCTAATTTATGACCAACTGTAAAAAACAAATGCTTGAAACTTCATTTATTACATAGACTAATCATAAGATAAAAATAATCTATAGGTACTGCTCAAAATGACCTCCTTCTTCACGTAGACACAGCTGAAGACGTTCAAAATTTTGAGAGGATGAGGATAAGTTGTCCCGAGAGATCGCTGCAACTTCTTCTCCGATGCAAGGTTCGAAGTTGTCTCAAAGAGGTAGGTCTCCGGCCGTACACGCGATCTTCGAGGAAGCCCCCAGAGGTAGAAGTCCAGAGATGACAAGTCCGGACTTCGAGGAGCCCAACGGAATGGGCCATCCCTACCGATCCATCTTCCGGGAAAATTCTTGTTCAAAAGAGCACGAACTTCTAGGGACCAATGCGGTGGGGCGCCGTCTTGCTGGAAAATCGTAGTTGAAAACTTTCTTCGTATCTTTAGTTGAGGAATGAAACAGTCTTGAAGCATCGCTTTGTATGTTTTTGAAGTGACTGTCGATTCAAAGAAGTAAGGACCTATGATTTCATCGCAGAACATTGCACACCACACTGTGATTCTTGGAGACTTTATGGGAACTTCTTGAATTGCATGAGGATTGTGTGTTCCCCATACCACACAATTATGTTTATTCACTCGTCCAGACATATGAAATGTTGCCTCGTCGGAAAAGCAAATTCTGGTTATAAAGTTATGATCAGTAGCAATGCGATGTTGAAATTCATTACACATAGTCACTCGCGCCGATTTGTCGTCAGCGAAGAGCTGGTGACAGAAAGAAATTTTGAAGGGTTTCATTTCCAACTGTTCTCGCAGAGTTTTCCGTAAGGTGCTGACAGGAGTTTGTGTTATGGCGGCGGTTTGTCGAAGTGATGTGGAAGGATTTTCATTGAAAAGATTGCTGATTTCTTCGACGTTCTCTTCTTCAATGGAAGGTCTGCCGGAACGAGGAGCGTCCAAAACTGAACCAGTTTCCAGAAACTTAGTGAAAATGGATCGCATGCTTTTGTGAGTAGGAATGTTCATTACCCCTTCTTCAAATGGCGTTCAACTGATGTAACGGACTCTAGTTTTGCCATTAGTATCACAATTCTGATGCGCTCTTCAACTGTCAACATAATGCAAGCAAGAAACTGGACAATATGCCTAACAGACTCCTAGTGTTACAGTTTTCGACAGATACCGCGATCAATTGAAGATAGTCAATAGAAACAGTAATTCAAATATCAGATATCTATGATTTTAAATGTTGATCGATTGTGTTCTACACTAGTTGTATGAAATTGTTCATTCATTCATTCATCACAAAACAATTGGAGTAAAACTGATAATCCTTTAACTCATTACATTACTTTTGACGCTTCAAAACTCATAAATAATAATGAAATTTCATAACATAGAGATGGGAATATATACCATTACGATTTACGCTTCAGAAGTCATGAAAAATAACAAAATGTCTAATAATTACTGTTGTCCATAAAATTTTAGGTCTCCATCATAATACGTGACTAGCAAACTTAGCTATTCGATATTCGGTTTCGTGGTAAAAATGAAATGAAATCGGGTAGTGACTTCATAAACACCCTGTATATAGCATGTTATCAGTGAAGAGTACCACATTTTACGCATCAACTGCCTATTGACCGCAGTAATCAAGTGTCCGATTAATGTTTTGCATAATCATACATGCGCCCGCTCTAGTCTTTCATAAAAAAATTCATAAAATTCCGCTTTTTCGCGAATCGATTGGCAGAAGTTCGTAGCAATTGATAAATTCCTCGATCAAGGCATCGATGATCAAACGGAATCTTGCATTAAAGAGTGAATGTTTTATGTAAATTTTTTCAAATGAAGGGGGTAAATGTGTCTAATATTGGATGGCGCTGAAGTCTGCATGCAGTGCGTATTTATAGGTGTGTCAAATATCATTTTCGCATGGTTTTACATTACAATTAGTGCATGCCATGCATATCGATGAATATAGCATGATTTTGAAAAAGTCAACTTTATTACCAAAGTAGATGCCACTTCGAATTATTACTAAAAGCTCAAATAATTACCCACCCGGATGAAACCCGTGTAGTTTTATTCAATCCTGAAATTGCCCTGTGTATTGAATTTTCATTGATTTCCTTCGATTTGTCAATGATATTAGTTACAATATTTTTTTACATCGATTGAATCATGTCAATGTTTTAGTTTGCAGCTCTGGGAGTCTCCTTTATGTCTGCGGCTTTAGATCAGCTTATATCTGCTGGTATTTTAGTTGATGTGTTCATCGAGCCTTGGCGGCAGTTGATTACTGCAACTGGAGATGAAGATGTTAAGACAGAAATAGAACAAAGACTGAACCAATACTGTAAGCAAGTAGATTCTCGTGGAGGAAGTCCGAATGCCCATCGCTATCTTGCTCAGTGGTATGAGGAGCAGGGACGTCCTGATGAATCCCTGGAAATGCTATTGAAAGTACGTTCAATGATGTTGATAAATATTTTATTTTTTCATAATATGCATAAGTATTGTGGTGACGCTCATGCTTTTATTGAAGCATGCTTCATATGTACAGTTCAGTATGCATCAGCTCGCAAGAAGACATTTGAAGTGACTGTTCAATTACATAGAGACGAGCAGAGTATTATAACAATTGCTTCTCCAGTGTGTTCGACGGCCGCATGACACATTCATGTGCAGAACCACAATTGATGGATGCTCCCCTTTAAGTGGTTTTCGAGTCGATTGTTTCTTGTGGAAGTAGACCGTTTGTGGAGTCATATTCAGCAAAATATAATTACTCAAGCTGCAGTTACATAGCTTAAAGTCAAAAGTGACTTCATGTCAACTTCGTTCAACTAGCAAGAAGCCATCTCCTTTCTAGCATGTAGTAGTACTTCTCATTTGTCATCACTCATTTGCATTCTTTTTATCGGGTATGTTCTGCTGAGAAGTCCGGCGAAAGGCCTCCAGAATAATAAAGACTATGAAGTCGGCTAGATGCGCGCTTTCATTTATCTATAAATAGGAGTCAGAGTTTAAAATGCTGAATATCGCAGAGTTGGAAAAGTCGGAATTGCAATTAATTCCGATCCGGAATTAATTCCATTTTTCGTCGGAATTGGAATTGGTATTGACCTTGATAAACCTCAATTCCACTTTTTCGATAGACCTGTGATAAATGTATTTGTGCAAACATTGAAATCACAGTACTCGGCCGGTGTGTTAACTGCACGCAGAGATAAGAGAGAGATAGATCGACAGAAGTAGCTTTATTCTATTGTTGAATAAAGGGTGTTTTTTGTGACTTTGATAGGCCTACAGCCCCGGACAATGTTATTTCAGCGATTAAGCAAACAATGAAAAGACAACCATCTTTGTTCAATCTGTTATTTAGTTATTTATCAAGCAAGATAATTAATCAAAATAAAGCAATTGTTGAATTTTGTTCTTGATAGGATAAGCACAAAAATTGGAGATATACTTAATTGTTGTACACACGAAAAACAATTGGTTTTGAAAGAGGAAAATCAACGCTGCATTAAAGGGCAGCAACCCTGTCAGTTCAAATCATACTATAGTCAATCACAATTAACAATATTAATTTTAAAGACTATAGTTATATAGATGCGATACGCAACGATAAAAGAAAAACTTTACACTTACAGTTCACTTTTTAATGTTGAATTCACTTCAGTTCGATCGGACTCACTTATGCCAAAATAATATCATAAATATCAGTGTCACTTATACCGTCAATCTTCAATCGCGCTCGCTGATGTGTTGCCGTATACGCTGTTGTTTTTCTTTTTAGTAGTTGTTGTTGTGTCAGTTTCTCATCGTTTCTAATTTATACAAATTAGAAACAGACTTGACGATAAAACCCCTTTCTTTTGAAAACTGAAAGAGTTTCCTTTAATCTCTGCTCGTTAGCTTTCGACCCGACCACATTTCGTTCTTATCACGGAATTTTTAATCTCTTTTTTTAACATGGACCATTAATCAGATTTCATGATATCATTTTTATAGTCGTTTTTTCTTTCATCAACAATCACGTTATTCGCACACTGAATTTCCTTCTTCTGTCAGTTTATTAATAGATTTATTCGCATCTCATCTCTCTCTCTCTCTCAGCGTTTGATTCTTTGCTGACCGTTAACTTTCTTTTCTTTTTTTCACGAGATATAGAATATCTCATTTACGAAACGAAAATGGCGTAGGCTGACCGGTTACATATATACATGTACACAAGAAATATGAACTATGAGCATGAAAACGCACATATGAACGACGCAGGGAATGGCACATAGGAACAACGAGGATAGAATAAGGGCACATGGGTTAGATTGAAACGAGCAAACGTTAGATACATTAACATATGACACTATACGCGACATGCAATTATCGGAATTGAATCTTATTATGGAATTGGAATTGAATTGAACTGTTTCGACTGGAATTGGAATTGGATTTGGAATTGAAATTTCTGCTCCGGAATTGGAATTAAAAAATTTCAGTGGAATTTTTCCAGCTCTGTATCCTAACCATTATGCAATCGTTTTCAATAATGGATGTCTGCTTCCGTGTCTTCGCGAAATTCCGTTGAATTAGTGTAGGATGGCTGAAAAGCATAGGGTCTGTAGCGCTTGGCAATCGCAAGTAATCTTATAGTCAGACAGGACTTCTGATGAAGCGGACTTGCCACTCACGAAATTAGACTCAACGAATTCAATAAGCATCTCTAGATCAACGCCGTGAGAAAGATTCAGACGGCGGAAGGTACAGGCTTGTGCAGAATAGAATTCACTCCCAAGCGAGCCTTCATCAATCGAGACACAGCGCTATGATAGCTTTGGGCATCGATTGTCATGTGTCCTTTATACCAGAATAGAGGAGGTTCATATTATTAATATACGACGCAATGATAACGTTATCTTTGTGCATTTTATGGACGTCATAACAAAATACAGCAAAGAAGGCAAATATGCCACATGAAATTCCCCTTTTAACACATGCTTTTAAGAAAAATCGCATGTGTACATGATCAAATTAAAGCAAATGACAGCCTTTTAAAGTTTTGTGGAACTTTTGGACATCCGGTAAATATGAATTATGAAGCTCATTACACCCTTATGTAGAAATAAAAATGCTGTTAATTGGATATAATAAAGATTGGATGTTTATTTGGCTATAACGAGAAAGCAATGCCAGCGTTTTAATAGTCATTCTTGCATCTTCATCATGTTATCTAAGACATTAGCACAATTGTCTTAGCAAGACAACCGTGAGATAAATCGCTACATTTTCAGATCAATTCTTGAGACGTTCAGTTAATCATGACCTCTGTAAAAGGTGTGAACAATGACGCTAAAAACGACTGTTGCCTTTGCTATAGAAGGTAAATGAATAAAATTTCTTGGAAGTAGCATCATCATGAATACGTATTTGGCATTGCCATTGAAGACTAGTAGCCACAGAATTAGATTCATCTGCGCATGTCTTCGGTTTCCTAGAAAGGAAGAATAATATCTAACCTTAATATCGAAATGGCACATTACAGAATTAGACAACTTGCTCCTTCTCGAATGGATGTATCGCTTGGTATTGGAAATGGCAAACAATAAGCTGCGCCATTCGATACCATGACTACATTTCTGTCACAGTAAACGAGAAATCGTCAAAGAATTGTACTAGATATGCAGTGTTCCCCACATTTTCAACAATTTATAATGATACACATATTATTAATCGTGTTGTTTATATCAATGGAAAAAATAACAAGAATACCAAAGCCATCAGTACAATGCCTTTAGAGCCAGTGAGAGATGCGCGCGTGCTGTGATATCACTTTGCACACGCCAAAACACACATCGTCTAGCTAACATTCGATTCAATGTATGCACTATGCAGTAAGGAATGGTGAGAAGACGGTGGTGAAAACATCAAGTGAACTAATTTTCGTACGCCTGCTACTTTTTTTAAATAATGATCGGAACTTATGAACAAAAACTGGCGCAAATGATCGGAATTCTCGAATCTGAAATGGAATTTTTGCAATTGGACACAGTTGCGGAACTCAGATTAATCCGCAAGCGACCACACCTTTTTTCCTATCGTTAAGGGTAATAGTACGCTAATTGGATCCCACTTAATAGATTCCTTGGTGTGCCGTCAATTTCGCATTAATATTTAATTCTGTGCTAGTGGCATTTTCCGATTTACCATGCCTCAGGGCTCCCACTCATGCGCAAAATTTTCAAATTCTGCGCAAATGCGCAAATTTTTAGGAAATTCCAATTTTCTGCGCAAATTTGAGAATTTTGTTGTGAAAATGTTAAATTAATAATTAATGTCGACATGGTATCCATGAAGTTGCTACCGTTGAAAATAAATTTTCCTTTTCATGCTAATTATATGGATGTGAATGGGACGAATTCATCGAATATATTTTTTCTAAGCATGCTTTTCTTTTACTTTTTCTGGATTATTATTGCGTCTTTCCCGAGACTTAAACAGAAGTAAACTTTTGTAAACATCCCGTATAATGATCATTCAGATAAGAAGACGAGAAAATCTAACTTAATGTACATCAACTTAATTATTTCGCTTTAGCTGCAGACACATTATACCAATGACAAATCAGATACAAATCTAGAAAAATTACGTCTTAAGATATGAATATTAGTAAGGGCATCCCTTGAAACATTTAATTCAGCTGTTTCATTCAAGTTGTATTCAATCACTGTTATACTATAGCCTATTGTCAAATCTATTTTCCTTCATTTGAAATTTATAACTTTTCGTAGAATCAACCAAATTTAATATTGTTGCTGATATACCGTACGAGTTTATATTCATTTTCAATCTCATAGTCGGTCTACTCGCTTGTCGTCTGGTATGTAATTTTTTGATATTTTCCTATTTAAGCTGTATCTACTCGTAATTATCATCCAATTGATAAATTTAGAACTTTCAACAACATTCAATGAAACGTCATTACTTAAAGAGCAATAACGGTTAATTTAGAAGGTCGTAGGCTACCTGATAAAACTTTTAAAAGAAATATAGTCTGCATGGAAGATGTTGATCTTCAGATTTTGTCTCTCTGTATATGCCCACAATTATTTATTAAAGAAAGAAAAATAATAAATACCTTCTGGACGTTTCTTTGAAGAAGAGTATTGACCCGAAAAGTCGAGAAATAGTTTTTCTTTCTTTATTTATTTAGTATTACAGGGGGAGACAAAATCGGAATACTATATCAATATATTAAATTATATTTGGCACCTATAAGTGCAATGAGGACCTAGGCAGCAAAGGAAAATACATCAGGAGTTACAGTAAATCATGATAAGCTGTCGCTTAAATTGTTTCACAGTATCACTATTAACAATATTATCGGGAAGGCGGTTCCAGTCATCGTGAGTCGTCGTTGTACACGTTTGATAGCTAGAATGTCTTAACTCCAGACTTGGATAGCATATTCGAGTTGGAGGCGAATCAATGTATTGGAAAGATGGACAAGCAATTCGGCGTCCCGAGAGACAAATGACCTGAGGATGGTAGACACAGTTCGGTTAGCTCTCTGAACACAAGTCAGAATGTGCCGAGAGAATTTCAGGTCTTTCGGCATGAGAACTCCGAGGTCCTTCACACAGCGGGAGTGATTCATATTTTTTCCACACATCGCCATAGAAATATATTTTCGTGTATAGTCTCTTTTCTATAAGGGCGATTGATTATAATGTGGTCATACGTACGTGGAACCACATTAATTTGCATAGTAGCCTACGGTTATAAAGTTTTAATAGAAATTTGAATCATGCCAAGTTTTGTTCAGCTTATGCATATTACATGGTGTTACCAATATAGCTCAAACTTTGGTCTACATTGATATTTCAGAAATGCAATAAGATAATAACTTGAAGCAATTAAATAAATCACAAACACTAAGATGGCGACACAGGGGGTCTAGACACAAGAATTTCGAATTTTATCCCTGAAATCAAAAGCTGCGCAAATTTTCGCAAATTATGGAGTGGGAGCCCTGCCATGCCTGACTACTAGCGATAATTCATTTGAGTAACCTGATTGAATGTCGATGAAGAATAATGATTTTAATTTGTTCAATTTTTCCGTGGTTGAACAAAGTTATTCAAAAGTTAGTCTGTGGCCTTTAAGCCTTTTGTAGATTCAGGAAATTGAGTTTCATAGACATGGAAATGTGAGTTTCATAGATATGGGAATGTGAGGCCGAATTAAAGTTACCAACTAGTGCAGTAGACATCTCATTCACGAAGCGCATGATCACATTAGACATCATAATGCCGCTTTGCATGGATATGGGCCTGACACATTGAAATATGCTAATGACTGACGGTTTCTTTAACTAGAGGTGCAATTGAAGTAGCAGATAGATTAACTGAGATAGATGAAAGTCAATTCGCCTGGGCAGATTGATTTGAAAAATGCTCAGTCTTGAGCGATTCTTAGGTCGTTTTCAAACGTGTGACTTTTTGTCATCCGGATGTTGCATAAATATGAAATCGGGTCTCACATTGCATTTCGATTTCTGCGACTGTTAATCATCGAACAAACCATTTCGATCTTTCGATTTCATGAACATTGAATTCAGGAAAAATGAGACACACGGAAGCAGGGATCGCAATTTTCCGTTTTTTTTGCGAAATTAGTCTAATGGAAATATTTCAAATTTATGCATTCAAACCCCGGTTTTTCCCGATTTTCCATTTTATTTCTTGGGTGAATTGCGATCCCTGCACGGAAGTAACGATTGCTGATTAATACTGTCAAACATGAAAGAGGATAAGAGATTTTGATCGGAACTATTCTTCCTGTTAAACCTACTCTTAATAAAAGCAGTGAACAAAAATTAAATTCAAAAAAATTTCGGACATTCCTTTGCTATAGCTACACATTTGCAGTGCACTCTAAAACGGCAAAGCGACAAATTTCAGCAAATTAGTCCCATCTACTAGTATTATCCACGCTATTTACTGCAACAACAGATTGTTACTATCTTTGGCAGTAGTACGACAACTTAACCACATTGTAGAAGTCTGTTGACAGCAGCTTGCATAAATATGGAAATATTAAAAAATGGCAATCAAAATTAACCAAAGATGAAATTAAACATATGTTTCTTTAACCCCGGAAAGCTCTATGGGTCACTGGTGACCCATGGAAATGATGATGTTCAAGGGCAGAAATCTCCACCAAAGACGGTGAATTTATGGACTTTTTTGCACCTAGCCCTTGCTAGCGATATGGTAGTTAATATAATTTTAGAAAATATTGAATTAACTTTTGATTCATTTAATATAGATCAGGAAGATAACTTGTGCATTAAATTTTGGTTTGCTTTCCAATGTGCCTTTGAAGAAAGATAATTATTTTTGTGTTTCATGCCATTTCGTGAAACTAGACTTGGCATGTAGACGGACAATGTTCTAAAGTATGCTTTCACCGAAGGAGAACTTTCTACACCGAATCCTCACTTCAGGAGAGGTTCTTTAATATTGGTGGGTCACCTGTGACCCATTGGTCTGTGGTGGTAAAAAATGATTGTCATTATAGCAGACAAAATTGCTTATTTGAGTTATAAAAATGTAATTTTGTGTTTGTGACTTACTGATGCTATAGCAACTTAGTGCAAACTGTTGTTAAAAATCAAAGGTCCACAATTCAAGTAGGCCTACTGCATCACACCCCTTGAATTCAAACTGCCCAATGTTATGTGACTAGGTGATGAATTGAATTATAATTTAGTATGTGTCATGACGAATTGCTTCATGAAGGACGTGACTGTTTCTTGTGTTTTCACCACTGCTGACCCGCATTGATGGTGATGTACGTAGCTATTTAAGTAGTTCATGAGTAGTGCATGTATTTTCGGAATCCTAAATCAACCGCAAGTAGTATAAGCATTGTAAAACAGCAAGTCTTCTGTCATTTTATTCACAAAATATCATTTTACTGAAGTCGTAATGTATAAATAAGCTATCTCGAAGCGCATCAATGCATTTTTCTTTTATCGAAATTTTCGGGGTTTCAATGCCACGAAAGCACGATGTGCCCAAATCTGCACTGACATATTTTCAAATTTCAAAATATGTCAGTGAAGTGAAAGTGATTAAGTAAGCAGTTTTGGAAAGATTCAATGATTTGCTACCATTGTTTCTTATGTTTCTTATACCGGATTTTCCGGGGTTAAGATCAATGAAGCAGATAATCATTCATATTCATGATTATGATTTAGCTATTCATTTTTCTGTTGCAGACTGTTCGCAGTGCACCGGATGATTGGTCACTTGTTGAGAAGTGTCTCAAGCGATTATCAAGACCTGTCGAGGATAGAGATGTGCGTCTCGACTTGCTTTACAGCTTTCTCGATCATCCAAACGCTGCTGGGCGCACTCCCCAGGCTTGGCGGACACTAGCCGAAGAGTTAGGTAAAAATGAAAAGATCAGCCATCATTGGGCAAGTAGAGAGAATATCTGGAGGCGGATATACTTTCATCCCAAATCAACTTTTTATCAGAAGCCAGAGGTGGCAGAGGTAGAAAGGTTGTTGCGAATGTATCCTGTGAGCTACACTAAGGCGAGTGCCAAAAAGTCACCGAAGAAAAAAATATCGTCACTTAATGGAAATGTCAAGAAAACTCCACTCAAAGCTAAAGTTCATTCATCGCCAACAAATAAGGACGTCGAGGTGTCATCAGCAAGGCAAGTGTTGAATGATTCCATCGCCAGCGGCGATTGTACTGATATTTCATTAACTGACGGTCGAAGGTCGCGAAGAAGGAAAAGTCGTCGCAGTTCTCCAGCCAAGAGAGTTCCTTCAGACTCGCCATCAAATCTGAATTATAAAACTTCAGCGGAGTTAGAAAATGTTGAAACAATTAAAAGTGATCTGAAAGTGTTATCCAGCAAAAAGTCAAGAAAAGCAAACAAAAAATCATCAGAGGAACGTGCACGTGTAAGGAAAAATATTTGGGATTCACCAACGGAGAGCGTTGAGTCAGTCACCTCTAATAGGAAAAAGGACGGTGACTCTTCCATAGTGAAAAATCTGGCTGAGAATTCATTCGCCGAGTTGGATACTACAGTTGAAAAAGAACTCTTGGACTCTTCAATGATGGAAGGCATTTTAGATTCTCCCACGATGAAGGATCTTATGCAGACTGCGACATTTGAAGAAATTCTCAGCTCAACACCTAGGAAAGGTAGTCGGAAATCAATTGAACGCAATGCATCACTCTCAATCGAAGAGAGCGATAACTCCTTAGTGCCAACGAAGAAATCACCTGATCGAAATATCCGATTCGATTCTCCTCTACGAGATAAAAAGAGGACGTCGCCAAGCACAAAGCAAACCAATATTCAAATTTCAACTGGTATTGAAAAGCGGCTAACTTCAGCTGAAAGGACTCCTTCGAAAAAATCTAAACAGTAAGAATATTATTTCAAGTTCACGTATCTCTCTCAGTACAGCAATGATTTTGAAAATGACAAGTGAATCAGTAGTTTTATGAAGTTCTTACGGCAAGTAATTCTGATTGTCAAATGAAATTTTCAAAGCATCTTATGCGACTTTGAAATGCAGTATAAAACCCAATGACATGATTTAAGTAGAGCTGCAGTTCTATGTAGCACTTTCGGCCTTCAACGAAAAGACAATTTCCAAGAAACTGCAGCTCGAGGACCGAAAGTGTTCGACAGAAAAGAAGTTTCACTTACATCATGTCATTGGGTTTCTACTGCATTTGAAAAACTTTGATTTTTAGATCCCAATCTGTTGAAATATATTTGTTGTAACGATTGATTTAAGATATATTTAATTTTTCACTAATTTTGTTAAAAGATTCCAGTGATAGATATTGTTGTACATGGACTAGATAGAGAATAATTAAACATTGAATTGCATGCTCAGTTGAAAAATACGAGCAAACCTGAATAGCTGCCATTTCATCCAATATCATGAATCATCAGCAGGCGCATTTCACATCTCGCAGCATCGACACAGCGTCCTTTTTTAAGTTGCAGCCATGCCCGGGCCGGGTAAAGATGAGATGTGCAATTAGCAAGTTAGTGAAATTTCGACGGGTATTCAATAAATGCTACATTTAACAAACTACTGAAATGTCGTATAACCGCCTAAGTTAGTGAGTCGGTAACAAATAATAAACGTTGCTTTTTGCAAGCAGTATAAATAGAATAATTTAATTATCCTACTTACATTGTGTTTAGAAAAAGCATAATTTTTAATTTTTACAGACGCACTAACTTAAGCGACGTCGGTAGTGTGTCAAACGCAGCATTTAATGAATAGCCGTCGAAATTTAGCTTAATGTGCTAATTGTGTATCCAATATATGTATTTAATTTTCTAAAATAAGATATGCTGAAAAGCAATCAAATTTTCGTGGAAATGACTAGGTTCAGTGTATATGGAAGAAACATTTGACGTTTACGCCTTTTGTGGGTGATCAGTGAGACTGTAAACTACGTTTCGGCCTTAATCGAGAATTGTTTTTAATAATATTGACAAATGAATAAATCAGGCAACTGTCTCAGTATGACGTAATCGAGATGATCATGAAAAAATCGCGATTTGTGATGTTAGAAAATATCTTGAATTTTTTGTCATTGGCGCTCCGACTTCTTGCCGAATAAGGTTTGACAGCCCTGTCACATACCTGCTGTGCCCGACTTAATTTTCTCATGCATGCTTGCTTTCTTGTATTTGATTCGATCGAGCAAATTAGTACTCCAATGCTTTCCTATGACTTAATTCGTTGAGGGGAGCGATTGATTGAACACAAAATTAAAGCCAAAATGCAGAAATTGACAATTTCACCATTGAATTACTCATTCATTAGTTCAGACTACATTTGGAGGTTCGCCCAAGTGCAGTAGTGAGCTGTCTTTCTCCTTTTGTCGCGTTGTGTAACTGGCTGACGCTTCATCATTCACTGAGGGCGAATGTGTTTATGATTGATTTCTAAATTAGTTTTGTTGAACATGAAATCCTGACGCTCTTCGTGGCGCGGCATTTGCTTTAATTCATTGAATTGAATTTTTTAGGAAGCCGTTTCTATATTTAATCGAATCGATTAATTGAATCTATATTTAATCATTTATTAAAATGATTCCGTGATTTTTCTAGTTTATCCGAAAAACATAGTATTCTAGTTTGATGAGATTAAAAATGAGAATTCTTCGGATACAGATTTTTATTGATAGCAGGTAACACGACGTTTCGCTTCGAATGTTCTAGTTATGGTCTAAGCAAAACATCGTGTAGCCTGAAATCAAAAAATTGTATCCGAAGAAGAATTCTCACTTTTGATGACATTGCCGGATACGTGGACCACCTCATGATGAGTTTTAGGCAGTGAAAGTTCGTCCGTGTCTTAAGCAGAGGGTCCACGAAAGATACATATGTCACTTCAACGTAGCAAAGTGCGTCAAGGTAACAAAGTTAAAAAAACAAGATAATGACTAGTTACTTTTCAATAGGTACAAAGTATGATTTAAAAGAAAATTTTTATATCCTAAAATGTCTAAAAATTTTAAAAATGCTTACTAGAAGGACAAACAACGCTTCTCTTCTCCTCATGTGTAATGAATTGGCGAGTAAGTCGTTCTGTTCAAAATTATGTTTGTCACTTATATATTGAAAAGATCCTATTTAACAGTCTGCCCATTCAGATGATAAGAGGACAGGTCTGTTTCCAATCAAAATACCAGATCTAGCTAACAACACAGCGGGATTACGCTATCTAAAATCTACCAAGTGTGTAAGAGAATTAATATTAGTTCCTCAAGCTAAAACGTGAAATAGAATTGTACAAAATATGCATACAAATTATTTGACTATTTTTAATGAGGTCATCAACAGGAACTTGGTCAGGACGATCGCGTTTCGACCGCTTAATCCTGGACGCTCAAACCCGACCAAGCGCGGTCCTGTACATTTAAGATGCACAGCCTCAAAAATTAAATTCATAATAGGGAAAGATTAGCATCTATCAAAAAAATAGTCACTATTGACTGAAATGTACCTCAGGCATTTGAAAGAAGGACAGAGTCCAGCCAGTAGAGGTCATTATAGATTAAACGTGCTGACATAGATCGATAACCGAAATGAGCCTGTTGAAGGAAAATGAACTGATTCAAATGGATCTTATAATGCGATCTTTCTAATATGTATAATTCTCGTTGCATGTAGACTTACCATCTACTCGTGCGTTAAGACGATCATCATTTCTTTATGTATTGTTTGTTTTTAGGTAATCAAGTTTCATTCATTGCCTCACCCATGTATTTTTCATAATTTCAGAAATTCGCTGCTCAGCTGACAGTCGCTATAAACATGAATGGAATCTGCAGCAGTATTTTACCTTTTCTGGTCACTCAAGGAGATGCATTTTTGACTGATTTCCCAGCTCTGTATTTTTTTATGAATACTACTAAATCTTCTAGAAATGCGCACTTTTTCTTTTATTATCATGTAATTCCATGTCATATCACTTTTTGATAGATAGCTGATGTACCACACTTGGAATTTAGTAAGAATGTATGTCGCTTTATCCAAAAAGCACCTTTCAGATTTTCAAAGAAATTACATCATTGTGTTGAAGGAAGGCGATCCGTAAAAAAACAGCTTATGAATGATATCCACTTTTTTCCGGATCGACTTCCTTCAACACAAATGAATCACAACGATCCGCTATTCTCAACAAGTTGCATCATATGGCTATTCTGTGCTTATAATTGCAGAAAAGATCCAGTTACACAGTCATTGATGACTGCAGTTTTGCACGATGACTGCAATTTTGTACGACGCAAAATTATCATAAAAATCCGTAGGGGGACTTTGCTTCGTGCGATCCTGCTGTAATTGGATGTAGCCTGCTTGTCATGGAATTTTCATTCGATTGTGAAATGATTGAAGCAATTATTTTCAGTTGTAATGTCCTCATATCAACGAATATCTATCATAAGTTCACCATTTGCTATGCTAGTTATTATAGTGGTCTATGGTGCACCACTACATATTGGTCTCTGTGGTACAGTGGTTAAGTGCTTGGCATGGCGATCTGTCGGTCCAGAGGTCGAGCCCCGAAAGTGTCATTGGAATTCGGCAGGAAGGGCATCCGGGCTAAAAGATCACAATGCTTCAGATAAAAGTCTGACTATGCCAGCACCGTGGAAGACAGGATGGGATATATAGTGACGTTGAATCATTTATGCTATAGTCTACTCTGCTGACATTTATTCAAAGTATTAATGCTGGCTTTGAATTACTGATATCTCGGTTTTGGCAGTTTGGCTTCTCGGTTAATGCTGTGTTGTCTTGGGGCATGAAGCCATCTGATTGGATTACGCAGTTTCTTCAATTGAGGAATTATGTCATACGGCCGCCTGTCAATGCTTCAGTTGGTGGAGCGTTTGCCTAGAATGCCAGAGGTCGGTGGTTCAAATCCACTAAGACGCGCAGTTTTCCGTCTGTGGAAAAATGTGATCCTTCAGAAATGGATTTGCCTGCTTCCATTAACTGTCATTCAACATGGAGCGCATGTGATTATATTTGAAGTCATCTGATAACATACAGCTTCGCACGTATCAAAATCTGGTTGAGTACTAAATTCAGAAAGCTGTATCACTTATAATACATTACTGCAGAAGCAAGAATGCTAAAGCTGTTCAAGAAGATTTCAAAGTTAAGATAGGTAATTGAAATAATGTTGGATTTTTATCCTATAATGATTCAATCAGCATACATTCTATGTGGCTCAGTAAGCAATCCATCCATTAATCATTAAGAAGAATGATACAAATGAAGTTCCAGTTATTCAGATATTGTGCGAAGGAGTCTCAGACCAGGCTCCCATGGCATGTAACTTTGCTGGAAATGTTGCCATTTTAGACGTGGCCAATGTTCTTGCTCCACATTTTGCAGTTGACTAGTCGGCGGGTATTAATTTTTTGTCAAAGTTAAAAATAAGTCCGCTAGTTCGGTCGAAGGTAGATTATATTTACGTTGCTGACTAGTTTATAAGTCAGTCGATGCATATGACAAATAAGTAAATGATTGAAAGTAGCTGACTCGAAGTTATTGGTCGCGCAAAAGAAGTAAATGGTTGTCCAAATCTGACGATCCTTCGATGTCTAGGCCTTATTTCATTGCCTAGCTGACGAACCACAGATTTGACGAACGCTCGAGTCACAGAAGCCAAAGCTATTACATACCTGAAGCTTGCAATCAATAGAAGACATGAATACACCTTGCTGCTGTAGTCATACCTCTTCACTTCGATCACTTCACATTCAACAAACAACTCAATACTTAAAATCATTCACTTCTTTGCAAATCTTCACACCAAGTCTGCACACCGCCAATTTAACATCGATCGTAAAGAAGGTGTTGGACGCCGAAGACCCGTCAAATTTGCACAAGCTATTCATTTACTTTCTACTTGAGACAAACAAAGATTATTGCTTCGAGTCAGCTCCTTTCAATAATTTGATTACCTGTGTTAGATTATATTCACTAAATGAATTTTAAGCCATTGACTGTTAGAAGGCGCTGGTCCAAAGGCTCATCACTAGGGCAATTTTTTTGTGCATGAAAAACCTGAAAATTGTGCATTTAAGAAATGATACTTGTGCAAAATTGTGTGTTTATATCAGTGATACTACAAGTATTGACAATAATATATAGTATGTATTTTTTGTATATATTTTTATAGTTGCAACTCGAGGATCCATTCAGATCAATAGAAGGTATACCCCAGATAAGTAGAATGTCTATTTATACAAATTATTGTGTAACGGTATTGTAATAAAGCAACAAATACTTTTTGACTTTTTTGAGAAAGTTACGGTCTTTAGCCAACAGCTTTTTCAACATGGAGAAACTCTTTTCCACAGATGTCGATGTTCCTTTCCATTTATGAAGTTTCACGTGTTTTGAAGGATAAATGTCATCTCGTTTCAGTTTCGAAATGACTTGTATTAGCTTCTAATATTTTCTTCAAATATTTCTGTATGCCACCAACATCATCACAAAAATCAAGCGAAGACTATTGCTCTCAAGCTTCAGCAGTAGTAAAGTACCGCGATTCAATCATCGATATGGGCTCTGTAAGACACTCATAATCTCGTTTGATGACCATCAAGGAGGATGAAACGCTTGGATCAGCAATGGCTTCTTTTGCGCGAGTAACCAAAGGCACGTCATCTTTGAATTTATGCACAATTTCTGTCACAGCTGGAAGATTCAACGCGCAGTAGGCTACATGGGAGCTTTTAGCCATGATGTCCAACGAGTGACAACAGGCTGTGGAGGAGCTCTAATTTGGATGAATAAGTTTCTTCTTAAACTGTTCTTTGCAGTCACTGCTTTTACACGTGAAATCCAATTATCGACATCAGTGAAATAAGCACGGACTTTCTCTGCCCAATTATGTATAAGATGCGCTTCACAAGTTATGTGAAGAACCCAAGGATAGCGTTCTTTCAACACACGACCCACTTACTGCTGTCATATACTTACAAAATATTCATACATGCAGTTCTGTGTGATTTGTATGGCGAAATTTTTTGAAAATTATCAGATCATGCAATTATGCAAAATAATTTGAAATACTTGCCTTACGTATCAGTAATACTTACTCCAAGTTCGAAGGAACTCGCAGAGTTAGGTTCCCTCAGGTAGAAAGTCTGAACTTCGTAATTCGATTTTTTCATGCGAGACCTTTTGAATCATCACCGCTGTTCATCACTTCATCTTACATGTAAGATACAGGACACTGAATGGCCAGCAATTAGACGCTGATTAACAATGCTGTGATTGACTGCGATCATGCTGAAAGTTCAGTGTGCATCCTACTATTCAACTGAAAAAGTAGCAATGAAGGGAGGAAATATTAATTAGAGAAAGAAATGTGGCTCTTCATTGTGTGGAACAACACTCACGATTTTTGACAAATTCTGTTAACAAAACAAATGATCTGTATGACTTCTTTTTGGAGGCCCGACGAAACATTGTGACGATAGTCTAGGTCATGCCATACATCAGTAAGCATGTGGCTTTTCATTGTCGCTACTGCTTCAGCAATATGATGTCACAATTCAGAGTTGTTGGAAGTGGAAGCCGTAAACTTTATTCTTCCAATTGCACAAGGAAAAAATCACAATCTGGTTAGGTATGTGATATTGATCGCCACTTATGCAATGGTAGTTCTCCAGGCGAATGATCCATTGTTGAGGTAGCTGAATATCATGTATCGCCACAGAATATCTTGTATAAAGAACTGTTTGTAAAATGATGTATAAATCGCTTTCTCTACATGCATTTTATAACTTATGTGGGACTCTATGTTAATTCAATAGACAGATATAGTCCAATGCATAGAAGTAGATAATAGTACACTAGAATGGAAGTTTGATATCTTGCCTTGCCTACAATGATTGAAATGGCTAAAAAAAATAGGTTTGACAGGATTTTCATGAAGAAAAATTTAAAGCTTGATGGGGTGGCATTGTTTTTGTGTAAATAGCCTACTATTCTGGATTAATATACAGCTCCTATTTGTTGGTCTTCAACTGACACATATTTTTTAATTTTTTTACACTTGGAAGGGAAATTGAAATTTGGTTGTAAGAACATCTCAAGAATTCAAAAGAAAAAAAATATCATTTATTGGATAATCTCCTTCTGGCGGTCAAGAAACCTAGCAGTTTTTTGGAACAAACACATCGTTAGCTTAGCTTTCAACAGTCTCCAATTTCTCACAAAATGATTGGTCGTTTTCAATTAATCACTAAATGACTAAATGACTTATATGTGTATGATATTTGGTGATATTTGGAGATCATATTGGATTGCATGAAAAAAATTGAAAAAATATATAATGAATATTGACACAGGTTTCTTCAATGCAAACAAAATATATTAATTCTAATAATTGTTGCGCTGAGGTTAGAGTAACATGGAGCTCTGTAAATCGACATTACAAGTTGCATATGTGTCTGATTATACTCTTGATTGATTATAGGAGCGATATTTCAAAAATGAGAATGACAGTACGTCCAATGAAATCGGATGACTTTTTTGAAACACATAATAAAACTTTCTTTTATAAAATAGCATTTATATCAATTGGCAGCTATCTTTGACTGAATAGGTCTACTAGCTGTCTATAAAGGTTCCATCAAGATGATTAATGCTTTAGGTTCTCAAGCATGTGAAATGTCTGAGCTAACTCGACTAATTTGCAGTTACAAATTTATATTGTAGATGTTCTAATTGCCACTTGAATAATTTCAAATAAAATTTCAGACATCAATGCAACATGACCGGTGTTAGTGGTGAGAACGTACATCAACGGGCTTCCCCTACTCCTAGTGCCACTCAAGATAACAATGAATTCGAACAACCTGATACTACTGTGAATCGATTGATTGAGCTGGTCAGCTCCCGCAAAGTTGACGCTGCAATTTTTGCGATGCGATTTGCGACAGTCATTTGCTCGTTGCTTTATCTGGTACCTACTTTTAAATCGAATGGTACGATCAGTTCCAGAATATTGTATGAGCGAGCTCTTCTTGCGGCAGCAGCTGCCGGTGCTCTGAAAATGCATCAACTAACAGCAGACCAAAACTTCCGCATTAGTCAAGCTCTGGAAGACCTGTGTCGGCGGGATATCACACATTTTTTCATGTTCGCTCTACTTTTCATCTACAACTCAAGGCGCATGGCTAGTATCCTTTTTTGCAAATGATCCATTTCATTTCGATCAGTTTTCTAATGCATTATCGTGATAAACTGCAAGTACTTTGTTGGTTGACCATGATTTGTAATAAATTGCTGAACATGGACGCATATATACAGTAAATGCAGGGCTGTCTATTCAGCGATAAACAAGTGCAGTGGAACTTCCAGCAGCGTAATTTTTGGGATTTTTTAAAAAGCTTAGTTCAGTGGGATTGAACCATGTCTCATCTAAATCACAATTTTGGCTTTAATAACTTATGTATCCGTTGTTTTATACGCGATTTCCTATAAGATAGATAAAATAAACTACAGGTTTATTGTATATTGTGAATGTCCATTTAGACCTTTGTTGCTTTTCATTGCTAAAACCTTGCCTTCCATATCTAAGTTCAAAAAAGTGAAGGGCCACATCATGTCATCAAAACCAAAGATCGTTGATGATAAAAT
Source organism: Prostheceraeus crozeri (assembly GCA_907163375.1). Taxonomy (NCBI): domain Eukaryota; kingdom Metazoa; phylum Platyhelminthes; order Polycladida; family Euryleptidae; genus Prostheceraeus; species Prostheceraeus crozeri. The sequence continues at coordinate 774,089 of CAJQUW010006757.1, forward strand.
GATATAATTTTATTCTGAGGAAAAATGACATCATTTTATTTCATTTTATTTTTGAAAAATGATATAAAATGATATCAAAAATTTCTGTTCCATTGTATAGTCCGTTTCATAAAAAATGGATCATCCTAAAATTTGACTAAATAAAACATAAGTATGATAAGAAAGCATTTTTCATGTTATTTCATGTCCCTAATATATTTAAATGTCCTTATATAATCTGATAAGCTATGATACAGTAACGGTTCTTAAGAAGCTAATATTTTGTGGCCCTACCCTTATTGTCAATGACATTACCAATTCGTCTAGGCATTGATTCGATGATATCGTTGATTTTTGACTGATATAACTTTCTCCACTCTCTTTTTAACAGTGACGTAAGTTGTGAAATCCATCTGTATTGTATATCCATCATATTGTGAGCCATCTGTAGGTAGCAGTGAACGACGAACGTTACGTTTTAGAATACTCCATTCAGATCAGGAGAACGAGCTGGCCAAGATAATGTCCTAAGCCCTAATTGAGACTTGCATAAGTTGACTCTACTACTCATGTGACACGTAGCATTATCATCCATAAATAACCAAGTCGATGGATCATCAAGTTGATCTGTCATTTGGCCAATGTTCATTCGTAAAACATTCACATAGCGTTCAGAATTCATGGTTCCTTGCTGTATGTGAAGTTCAGAGCGGCCATTGGTCCAAATGCCAGCCCAAATCAGTAGAGTCGCACCACCTTGTACCCGGGGACGATGTAAATGTCTCGGAATTTCCTGATCAGATTTTATCCATAATCTCAATCGACCATCACTATCCTTCAGACGGACTGATGCCTCATCAGACCAGACAACCCGATCCCATTGATTTCGCCAGTGACAATGACTCATTGCCCATCTGAGACGTCTTTTTGTATGCTGATCTGATAATTCGATCTGAGAGGGCCTCTTACAGCTCTTGAAATTCGACTCAATAAGTCTTCTACGAATAGTGGACTTAGAAATAGACGAGTCTAGTGCAGCCAACTCAGTTAACGAGAGACTTCGATCAACTTTAACAAATCTCAAAATTAGGCGGTCTCTACGTTTGGATGTTTTGCGTGACGGCCAGAGCCTCTTTACTTAACGGAGTCGAAAAAAAATCATATGCCATCGATGCACATTTTGTAAGGGTGACAAAATCCTAGTTCTAGCAAGGCTGACACTTTGCTTTTGTGAATGCGATCTCGTTATTGTTCATTTGTGCTTTGTATTGTTTTCAACCGGTAAGAGATAGATTTCTTGCTGAAAGCAATCAGGAGTGCTGCCAACACCACCGCGACGAAGTCAAGAAGCTATGGAACATGAAGTCCAGTTACTCACATGTAGCAGTTACATTATTGTTGATGAATAATGGTGCTATACTGGCTCTGATTGACCGATTTTCTTTATTTTTGTTTTGCTTGATAGCTTTTGGCTTGTAGAACAACATATTACATAACAAAGGAAACAAATGTAATTTTATAAGACTGAGGTATGATTTTGTGTAACATTGCTAAATGAAGATCATATTATCTACTACTTTTTTTATCTATAACAGGAAAACAACTCAATATTCATGTTTGAAATTTCCAACAATGATATTAGTAAGCACAACTGACATATCTTCCAAATTTCAGAGAAATTCGTTCAAGTTTGGCGGAGTTAGACAAAGTTGAAGTTAAGGCGATGTTTAAGGGTGATCCATTTTTTATGAAACAATCTGTATTTTCTAATAATAGATTCTTCGCATTTTATATTGAAGTAAATTTAGTCTCTTTCGTTTGTTCTACCCATGTCCTTCCTCTTTGGTTGATTCATGTAGCGAAAAGCAACAGGCTATTGTCTGTATCACACAGATTGTCAAGCAATGCAGACAATAAAGATCGCCGTTTTCTGGGATTAGCTCGACGTGTGCAGGGTATACATCATATATTGCTGGTTACTTCAGATTTCCAATAGGACTGATTGGATATTGAGCTCATTAATAACTGTCTTGATGTTCCTGAAGTCTTGACTGCAATCTATATATTTTGCTTTTTTTCGTAATTTAGATACTGTTGTCCTAACCAACTGCTGCAATTCGAGTGTATAAAGCTTAAATCAAAACTTGCGATGTCTAATGTGTAGGCCTTAGGCCCTACCCAAATTTTTATGTACTACTACAAGATATACTTTGTATGACTAAACTGCTATCTTCGGTCTTCCATTATTTGGAATATATCGATGCTGCATGCAATCTAATTTCAATTTCAATAAAAATGGTATATTTTCATTATAAGAGAATTAAATGATATCATTTTAAAAATAAAGTGATATCATTGCCGATCATAGATCAAAACGATATGACCCTAAGCCAATCAATATAGTGCGTCATTAATCTAGTGAGAATTTCTTCATTGCAAAAGGATTGCTGTTCGATGACGCTGCCTGGACACAAATTGCTATTTCCAGAATTAAAGAAGTTATGCAAGGTTCTAAGAAACAAAACATCCTCAGTGATTATTTTAACATTGAGTCAGTTTATCACTTTCCCTATTATTATTTTTATGACCTTCATGTTCATAAGTGAATGTGGAAAACTAAGCAAACTAAGAAATTCGCATCGGGCTCCTTTCAACTTAGAATTTGATGTAATTTTTATAGATTATCATAAAATTTCTGTGTTTTTTCAATATGCTGCATATTTGACTTCTCTGCTTTTCAATAGAGAATTGAAGGTTAAATAAGTTAAATTGGGATCCCATTATTGATGGGAAGCGCTGGATCAGACGCTCCGCATTCCGCCTCTGGAGGTTTCACTGCGTTAATGTCATTGAACAAACAGCTTTCAGAGATAGCTTGCATGTGTTGATATTTCTATCTTTTGATTGTTATTATAGCTTAACTGTTGTCTTCAGTCGTCATTATTCCTCTTCTGCTGTATCATCTATTAGAAGGATTGGACTACTTCCGTCATGTGTTACAGGTAAGTGGAAAAAGTGAAGATTTGATCCTGCCAATTGACATCAGTTGGTCAGATCGACATGTCTATAACCTGGGTGGTCTTAAGCTCGATTCCTACCTATCCACACATCTTTTGCATTGCAATTTGATCTAACGCTTATTTCATTTCATTCAATGTAAAATGTATTACGATTTTTGAAATACAGTGGGCGGCCATAAATATGAATAATAAGTTCGTCTACAACCGCCGCACGAATCTCAACATCATTCGTGCTGTCCCCAATCATAGTGTCCTCGCGACCTGGAAAACCTGGAAAAACCTTGAAAGTAGATAATCTGACCTGGGGAACCTGAAAAACCTGGAAAATTCTAAACTGACCTGGAAAACCCTTGTAAAATTAAAGTAATTTTGATGTAGAACATCAATTGTTTTGTCTTTGGACACTCTTTCACGAGGTTCCTGCAAGGCGAGAAGATTTTTCAGATAACACCGGTTTCAATACGATTCCTTTAGACCATGCTTACATCGATGGGTTGAAAATGTTACAGCTCTGAAACGATGTGTGGAAATGTGGACACAGATAAAGAAGTACGTTGAACATGTTAAATTAGAAGTAAACGTATCTATGAGGCCTTCCACAAAAAGTTTCAAGATCATCGCTAAGGTTACTACGGAAACGTCATTCTTTCTGAGTCAGCTTTATTTCATGCAATCGGTTGCTAATTATTTTCATCGGTTCTTAGTTAAATATCAATCTGATGCTCCACTTCTTCCGCTTCTTTCATCGGATTTAAAGTCGCTTCTTACGTCACTACTGGTTCGAATCATGTTTAATGTTGAGATGGAATCAATATCTCCAGTTGATGTAAAAAATACAATCAATTATCGCTCAACTGATGATGTGGGTTTTGGTTCTTTACCTCAAAAGAACTAGATTCGCATGTCCACCAAAAAAGCAAATTATTGAAATTCAAAACTTCGGCAAGAAAGGCCCTTGTTACAGCTTTAAAATGGCTTATGCTTCACAGTCCTATAAGATACGATTGTGTGAAGTGGCTGACCTGTCTTGATCCATCATCTATTGCGGCTGATCCTGCTGAAAACGCAATCCGTTTCGGTTACTCAATGCGGAAAGTCAATAGTTTCGGCTGTTGAAATGATGAACTTTGCTACAAAACACTGTCTGAATATCACCATCTAGAAAGCAACCACTCGATTCTGAAATCATATGATGCTGGCAAAACACAATTAGATGATTTCTTTGTTAAGATTTTAGACAAAACTCTACCTTGCTCAGTGCAATCGAATCTTTTTTCTGACCCTCTCTTACGCGTCTCTGCTTGGAGAAGCGCAATCATCCCACCCACATTGGAATCGGCATGACATGTCATCCAACCCCCAAACCTTAGGAACAAGGACTCAAAATCGGGCAATAAGTAAGTAAGGAAGTAAGAATGCGTTTAGCTGATGGTTAATGTTAAATTCAATAAAGATTTTTTTGTTGGTTTGCGAGTTTTGATATCCACTTGAACATCTTAATTTGCATTTATAGATAATTGGCATCTCAGCACGATCTGGGATCTTCATTTCAATGCGGAGATTGGAAGATTACAAGGAATTTCTGATGCAACTGATAGCGTGGTTAGAAATCTGGTTAATTGCTATTCTGTTTGGTCAATGCTTATACGGCGGCGTCACACTTCTCCAACTGATTTTGTATTACCGATACATTGTATTGCGATATTCAGCATTCAGTCCTTACTGCAGGTAAGTTCAATGCCATCAAACCTTCCGAATTTTTGAAGTCACTAACAGAATACGAATCTTTTTTCACTGGCATTGCATCAAAGCTGATTGATAGGCTACGCCAAGTGCGCGAAGCGCGAGTTGAGTCGATAGTAGTGTAACCGAGTTGTTGCCACAGTTTTCTGACAAACTGACATCATTTTTTCCATGTATGAGTTGTATGACAGACCGGGCAAATATTCAAAAAATCGAAACCCTGAAGGCATTTTATGCTAATTTTTGGCATACAGTGAATTAGTGAGCTTTCGAGTATGCTGATTCTGAATTTGCTGTATGCCCGGCGTAAAGGCAATTCCTTATATCCGAAAATTCGAAATTTAAAATGCTTCCAGAATTATTCAAAGGAGTTGCTTTAAAGATGATCATCTTTTAGTTACTTTTCAATCATTGAAGTGAGGTTTTCAATCAAGCGAAGCACTAGTTCACTGCTGATAAATAACACACCTTAACTTTATTACAATCAAAACTCAATATATAAGTAATATCATATGTTATATAAAGAATTTTGACATTTCGGAAATCAGAGAATTTTTGCAATTTGGCTTTTTGACTGATCAGGACATCGAAAATTTGCGAGGATATCAAAAGAAGAAAAAATAATAGTGAATTATCGAAGTCGGACCGAGTAACCAATGATTTCCGAAAGCTTTTACAAATTGTCAGAAAGCTAGTTTTCATAAACCAATTAGTTTGTCGGTTTGTCATTATCTCATGACCAGTAGCGAACTTCACAATTAGCTAATTATCTTTCTATTGCTATTGTTATGATGGAAGGAATGATATTTCTATGACCCAAATTATCAATAGGGTGCGTCCTAAATTACTAGCTCTTTAGATATCGCAATCTAAAGACTATTCTGCAGTTTAGTCGGGTCTTCAGATCTTTAAAATGTTCTTCTTATTGTGGGATCTTTTTTTAGAATACGCCCACTATCCGCCTATCAGTGTGAATCTTCACTTTAACTATAAAAACACTAAAAACACAACTATGACTCACTGTTCATTCACTGAGTGAAATGTGACAATGTTATTCAGCACTTGCTCGAATAGATTGACATTCTCAAAGGGTTAAGGGTATCAAAAAGGACGTTGGATGCCTTACTGAAAAAGGGAGGCTTGTCGGGGGTCATGCTCGCCATATATTGCGAACTAGTTGCAGTTCTTACTTGCAGCCCGTGTTCATTCTTCGGCCGTTGGGGTCTTTCCCTGTCTTCAGCACTGGGAAGTGAAACTGCTCATACACCGTCCCGGCCGTGGAGGTTCAAGATATCCTATTCTTCGGCAGTGACACCGTTGGCGGTACTTCTATTCTTTCCTCCCCCCCCACATTTTTCAAGTTTTCCAAAATCATCAAATTTTGCCAAAGTTAGTTACATTGGGCTTAGAATACACTTGATCTGTCACTGAGTGACACTACAACACGACTGGCTGGCCGATTGGGCATCTCAATCGGACGCTCATCTTATCATTGACCTCAAGCAGCCAAAATCTTTTCGCTCAGCTCGATGGAACAGAACCTACAACACAGACTTGTGCTGGGTATCTTCTGCTGATGGACAGCCTCTCCACGCAGCAACAACCGTTCTGCCCTCTTTCCCAAAGAGTCAACATCGCCCTATTATATTGCACGTCGAACTTCGCATTCCCTTGATTACGTCTGTCCCAAAACCACGCTGGAATTTCCGCAAGGCGAACTGGAATGAGTTTTCGGCCTACTTGGAAAAATGCGTTGTCTGCATTCCACATTCCATCGGACTGACAGAAGCCTATGACAGATTCACACGGGACATCTTCAAAGCCGCTAGCAAGAGCATCCCACGTGGGTTCAGGAAGCAATGCATTCCATGCCTGAACAGTGAGTGTCAAGAATTACTTCAAGAATTCAACCAAACAGAAGATAAAGAAATTGCTGACCAACTGATTTCGGCTCTCAGTGACGCTCGGCAGAGAAGGTGGGAAAAAGACACCAGCGACCTGGATTTTACCCAATCAAGCAGGAAAAGTTGGAACCTCCTTCGAAAACTGAGTTCAGGCCAAACAAATAGCCCTTCGGGAAGGTCAAGTTTGAATCCGAACACCTTCGCTGGTCATTTGGTGAAATACGGAAAGTCTACTCGCGACAAGCCTAAAGTGAAAGAAGCTAACAAATTGTGGTATGACTTTGCACATCGCGCCGAATTGAATAGCACCGCAAAACCCGACCCATTGACGGTGGAAGAAACTCTTGATGCCATAAAAGACATGAGGAACGGTAAAATGGCGGGATACGATAATGTCTTCCCTGAGTTTCTTAAAAACACTGGCCCTAAAGCGTTGCAATGGCTAGCGCACTTCTTTACACGCTGCATAACACAACAAGCTATCCCTGAACAGTGGCGACGTACGAAAATCATAGCCTTACCTAAACCAGGGAAGGACATGGCTAAAACTACCAGCTACCGACCTATTTCACTCCTATCCGTGGCATTCAAGGTTCTAGAGAAAACAATTCTACGTCGAATATCGAGCACTGTGGACAATTGCTTGGATCTTGCTCAAGCGGGATTTCGTAAAGGTCGTAGCACGCAAGAGCAAGTGCTAGCTCTGACTACATAAATTGAGAATGGATTTCAGAAGCAATTGAAGACAGGGGCCGTCTTCCTCGATTTAACAGCGGCCTACGATACCGTTTGGCAGAGAGGATTCTTGATAAAAATTTCTAAAGTCCTACCACGTTGGATGGTGCTCTTTATGGCAAAATTTATGACATTGACGGCAAAACGAGTAAATGGCGAGCCCAGAAAAAACGGGTTACCACAAGGATCAGTCCTCGCCCCAATTTTGTTCAATTTGTACATAAGTGACCTCCCAGATACCCAGAGCAGAAAATTCATTTATGCTGACGACATTTGCTGCGCTCACCAAGAAAAGGAGTTCGCCAAATTAAACGAAATTTTGAACAGCGACATGGAAAAGATGGCAGCATATTTCAGAGACTGGAGTCTTCGACCTAGTGTGATGAAAACCGTTGCATCGAGCTTCCACCTCAATAACAGCCAATGCGAAACGGCGCTGGACATTTATATGAACGGCACTCGTGTCAAACACGATCATTCTCCACCCACCCTCGGTGTGACACTAGACAGAAGTTTGACTTACAAGAGCCATCTTCAGAAGCTCGCAATGAAAATCAGGACTAGAAATAACATCCTTCAAATGCTTGTCGGATCACGATGGGGCGCTGGAGCTACCACCTTACAAACAGCAGGATTAGCCCTCTGTTATTCAGCGGCGGAGTACTCCGCACCCGTGTGGCGAAGATCTGCCCACTGCAAAGTCATCGACGCACAACTAAACTCTACCATGAGAATGATAAGCGGATCAATTAGACCAACTGAAATTGAATGGCTTCCAACGCTTTGCCCCATGCTGTATTAAAGAACACGACAGATATGGTGGTGGAAGTGTTATGCTGTGGGGTGGCAGTTGGCATGGCGGACGAACGACAGCAGTCATCATCAAAGGCACGTTGACTGGAGAGAGGTATCTCAATGAAATTGTGCTTCCTGTTGTTGCCCCAGTGGTAAGGGTGGAGGATGTCGTCTTCCAAGACGAAAACGCAAGACCACATCGCTCCTCGGCTGTCATTGCCACTGTTAGGAGATTGAACATTCAAAGCCTTGACTGGCCTTCACGCTCACCTGACTGGTCACCCATTGAACAAGTCTGGGACGAGCTTGGGCGGCGAGTGAGAGACCGCTATTCACTTCCACCAGTGTCCCTGAAGATTCTCTCTGAAAGACTGACAGAGCAGTGGCTTCTCCTTGAAACATCCTTCATTCAGAAACTTTGTGAATCCATGCCATCTCGGATTACTGAATAGCTAGAGAGGGGGGGCACACGCGCTATTAAAGTTGAATCTGCTACATGCGTTGCTTTTCTGTGCTAGCGACTTGGTGGAGATTGTGACTAAATTATCAAGGTATCATACATACATGTATAGGCCGATATACCAGTCAAAAACGAGAGAAGTTAAAGAAGCAAATGTTTCAAAAATTTTGTCAATGAGTATATATACGACTGAGAAGTATTACTTGAACCCTGGGATGAAGGATTGGTCCTTGGATACTCAGTTAGAATACAACGTACAGCTGTGATCATGAACTTCGTGTGATTGTTATCTACAGACAAAGGACTAGTAGTTGTCTAATTCTGAGACTGTAAATGTTCTACAAGTCAGATGAGAGGAGTTTTACACACTCAACGCTATGTGACGTTAGTGAGACTGCCCGTAGCAGCAAGAGAAGATCGTTGACGATGCAACACATTCGGGTGTCAACAACAGAAATGTGGGGGGGGGAAGAATAGAAGTACCCCGTTCGCTATACGTCTCCGTCCGATAGTCCGACATTGGCTCTTCATCTTGAAGTTTGGATAATTAGGCCTAAGTTTTAATTACTACCGACGATGTTAATTGTAGTGGTGGCAGCCGGTGAAGGGGACACGACCTCCCAGCGCCACCAGACAATTTGTTCGAAAGAAGTTGACCTTATGAGCACGTGGACGTTGCAACCAACCCTTTCCCCATATACATACAGAGTACAAACCTATATGGACTTCTACAGAATATTTAAGTCTGTTAATATAACTTAATGCTATATATTTATCAAGCATTCAATTATATATTATGTTAAGCGACTTTAAGTGGAATTGTATTAAGAAAAGAACAGTGACAGGTTTGTCGTATCCGTCAAAAGCATGACTTTCAAATGTCGAAATTGTGTTCCTTCGGATCAGAAAATGGACATGATCCCCGCGGGGACACTGTCGTAGCTTCCACACGGAACTTCCACGTGGTCTCCCATTTAAATGAATAGAGGCAGTCTATTTTCTCACTCATCGGTGAAGAAGTCCTTTTTGGAATGCTTATCAGAATATTTTATTCTTCAATTATTTGTATTTTATGGATTTAAAATTGTTTGTTAATTCGAATACTACATGTACATGTTGTTGCATTATACATACATAGTTACGCCAAAAGGCGTCAGATCTTCCGATCTCGGGCTAACTGTCTGACATATGATCTGGAGCACTGGCGTCTTTAAATAGGCAGTCGACATAGGTCGTAGAATTTGCCTGTCCTCGTCGACGGGGTTCATGTGAAGTCATGAACAAGATGTCTTGAGCCGGTTCACGACAATAGTCTTCTGCTCGAACCAGATGCCCGCACAGAGTCAACCGTCGTTGTTGTAGGGTCTGGCTCGGTCGAATGAGCCCACACCTTCGATACAGATCGTCGGTCTTTACCTTGTCTGTGTAGCGTATGGAGAAAGCCGCGCGGAGTAAGGTGGAATGGGCGGAGTCCAGTCGCCTCTCGAGAGTCCTTGTTAGAGTCCAGGTTTCCGCATTTTAAAGGAGCACCGACTCGATCACTGATGAGAAGAGTTGAATTCTGAGAGCATTAGGCAACGCTTCACTCTGTAGGACTACCATAACAGCGGAAGGCAGTGCAGGCCAAAGATCTTCGCCTCTCGATGTCAGATTGGATTGAAGGAACAACACCGCCGAGATAGACAAATCTGTTTGATCGAGGGAGGCGTTTTACACTACCGTCGATGTCGCGGCACTCGATGTGAACATTGAGATCAGCATAACTTCGAACTTCTTGATGTTGATTGACAGGACCACTTTTGCTGCTGAAGTCTGGAGGTTGGCGACCAAACTCTTTGCTCCCTCGACCGTTGAGGACAATATACGAGGTCATCAGCGACTCCTCCGACGTCTTAGAAGTTCGCATGAGGAATGGCGTCATGGCTAGCAGTAGCACAAACAAACGGTGCGAGTGTGTCTCCTTGAAGGACTCCACATGGTTGGAAAGGTGTCTGTAGGTCCCTGTAAAGTGCCATGATGGAATGCACAAGTAGTGGCAGAACGCGGAAAGCTAGCAGTGCACCGGCGAGAGCGCTTCGAGAAACGGAATCGAAGGCCTTGCGAAAATCCACGAAAACACAGACGAGATTACGTTGGTGAATACGACACTCCTCCAATATTCTCCGAAGACAGATTATATGTGAGGTCGTATTTCGGTGCAGACGAAAGCCATTTTGCTCGAATCGTAGGTAGGGTTCTATGACAGGTAGAATGATGATCTTGTTAAAAAGTTTTGCAGCACATGACATCAGCGAGATACCTCTGTGCTCTTCCAGTCGAGTTGTACCTGGCCTCTTTGGCACTCCGATGATATTAGCAGATGTCCATTCTGGTGGGGTTGGTCTACCCTGAAGCAGGCTGTTCATTACCCCGACAAGATGCTCAGCAACACATTGAATGCTTAGTACCTCAGCTGGCACGCCATCTGGTCTTGCACATTTTCCTCCTGGGGTTTGAATGGCCTGTTGCATTATTTCATCAACAGTTATCGGAGTCACATTGAAGTCTGATTCCGAGGGTGGAGCGGAACATTGAGGGAAAGACATGTTGATCGATTTCGGTGAGGCTGCATTCAAATTTGCTGAGAAATAATCCTTAATTGCATCTTTGCGGGCAGTTGGAGTGTCCCCAGAAACGGTGATTCCACTTTTCCGTCTTCTTCCCGTCAGTGTTCTCACGGCTGTCCAGACCGCATCGTTCCTGCGCGCACTGCCAGCCGCTGCTATTGTGGTAATGACTTTGTTCCGGGCAGCTCTCTGACAATCCTTGTAAGTTTGAGCAAGTTCTTTCTGTGCCTCTTTCGCCTCAGCAGTCCTTCGGGATCGACGGAGGTGCGCTACTTTCGACTGAGCGGATAACACATCCTTGTCACTTTTCCATACTGGCTGTCCACTATGCGGCTGACAAACGAAGGATATTGTCTTTTCTAGTGTGGTTTTGACAGCCCCGGCAATTTCACCATAGCTGTTAGGTTGATTTGAATTGTTAAGGATTGATAAGAAAGTCGTAGTGAAGAGTTGTTGAGTTTCTTCTTCACGTAGGGCGAGAAAATCATACTTAAAAGGTGTCCTCGGTGGTCGGAAGAGTGGGTCACGTAGTCGAACATCACAGTACAGCAGTTTGTGATCAGTAGGAAGAGATGAAGGCATGATGGTATCACAGTTACTGAACCTACTGCGTTCTCTCCGCCGGATAAGCACATGATCAAGTTGTGCCAGCCTTCTTGTTGCGTTCCTTCCTGTAGCGTTGCGGCGTTTGCGTTTGCAGCCTACAAATGTAGCAAGGCGTTGTGGGGGCTTGCGAAACTGAGTGTTTACAGAAACGAGGTCATGGCGTGAAATGAAATCCATTATAGTGTCAGTATTGGCATTTTCACGGGGGCTGACGAAAGGAGCTAGATCAGACTTTCTTATAACGGCGTTTAGATCACCCAGAATGATCATAGTGTTCCGCTGTGCCAAAGAGTCTATATTTGTAGAAAGAAATTCGAAAAAATCTCGAGCGTCCTCTGGATGGACAGCAGTAGACGCGTATGCAAAGAACAGATTCTGTTTTTCAGTCGAATGTCTATTCTGAGTAGGCGAGCAGACAAACTTACACAGTTGACAGCGTGATGTAGTCTAGGACTGACAAGGAAACCGACTCCTCCTCTACCCCTTGCGTCCGCTGACGTGTAGATGATTGTCCATCCCGCTCCGAGATCTTCTCGCTGAATATCGTCGGTGGAGACGATTGAAACTTCTTGTAACATAACGAGATCCATGCGCAATTTTGTAGCTAGTTGAGCAAGCATGCCTCTTCTCCAGATGTCTCCAGGCAGTCTATTTCCTCACTCATCGGTGAAGAAGTCCTCTTTGGAATGCTTATCAGAATATTTTATTCTTCAATTATTTGTATTTTATGGATTTAAAATTGTTTGATAATTCGAATACTACATGTACATGTGGTTGCATTATGTATCGGTTTACTAGTAGTAAGATGGTAAAACGCAGGCTTCATGTTGTAATTATAGCTTTTAAAATTAATAAATGCTCATGTTTTAATATCTCAGTGGATTTCAACTCACTTTCGCTGCATGTCCTAAAATAGTCGGACAGCATTGATTCTTTTGTTGACGCAAGCAGGCATCTTTGACCTAGGATGCGATGTTTGATAGCATATTTTGTACCAGTAATATCTACTGATCGATTGTGAGTTGATGATTGTTTGTCATATACTTTTGATGCTTAGCATAGTCAGTAGGGCTTCACGTAAAAACTTTTGCGCCTGGAATTTTGGGTGATAATGTGTTGGCGTGTCGAATTAAATTGATAGTAGAATCACAAATTGATCCTTTCATATGGAGAATGTCAAACTGTTTCTGAAACTTCTTTGTTTGAGCATAGATGGCTTGTGTCACCAAAATGGTGGAATATCGGCTTCCCAGTTTTGTCTAAATGACACAATTTTACTTGATATACAGGTGTAATTGATGCATCTCATCCAACAGACGTGCCTTTTCTGTACTAAACACGGGTATGCAGACCGTTCGTGAATGGCCAGAGTGGCCAGAGGAATTGCGGACAGTGATTGATCGAATTGTGGGCTTCGTGCGGTGGTTGGAACCGGCAAATATGGATGACATTCGACAGGAGACTGGTGATACGAATCCCAATGCCACGACCGACAACTCTCGACAACAGCAAAATCAACAGAATGCCCGCCGGTAGCCTCTCGTTTTCAGTATTCTTGACCGTTGGTAAGTGTTGAAAGTGCATGTGACATTCGCTAAATGATAAGAATGGAAATTGACACGATAGAATAGTTGTTTGCATATGCGTAAGCATGACTATTGCAGAATGTAGAAACAGTTCTTTTGCATGATTAATTGATTCCGACGGGAAGCTCTTCATAGTTTATATACAGGTAAAAATGTGACGCTCCCTGTAGTTTAGCGACAGTTGAAAACAATATTTGCATGTAGTTTTCGTCTCGGACGGAACTCGTGTCACGGAGTTTCTCGCTGACAAGGGTCGATACCCCAAACGTCCGGGACGAAGACTACATGTAAACATTGTTATTAACTTTCGCTAAACTTAAGGGAGCGTGTAATTTTACCTGTATATAAACTAGTTCTTTTACAGCAGCCAAGCGTGTTATTGAACAAACAAGCGATTGCTGTTTTTTTATTCAGATGAAGGTTTTAACCTACTTCTAAGAATTCATCTAAGTGCTGAATTCCTTGGCAGCCGTAGAAGCTGTGCATCGTCCTCAGTGGAATTTCAGTACACCTCGGAAAGGAACCTAGTGCATTAGTTGGTTATTGTTTACTATTTACCCCATTAATGACGAACCATTAATTACGAATGAAAGTAAGTTTTTTTGAAAAAAATCAAATGCAATTTGCCGGCGTTTCAGGCATTGTACGAGGTCGGGAGTGGCACTATTAGAATCGCGTTGATATCCTCTTGAAATTGGTGACTTATTTGGGCGCCCTGGGGAAGCAACGTTGTCCCAAAGGATGCGGGTCGATATGGTAGAGAAGGTTGCCACTCGGCATCACTGGATTAAGCAAATTAAATGAATTCAGTATTTGCCATCGGTCTTTGCGTTGTACGAGTCATTTATAGATTCAACTTGCGTGATCCAACCAGAGGTTGACTGTGAAGAGCTCGAAGAGTTATCATAACTCATGTTTTGAAGCGGTCAGATGATAGCAATTGTACAATTGACTTCGAAGTCACGAGGCGCTAAGTTGGACTTTTCTATATCGTCGTCATCCTTTTTTCCCAGATGCTCTATCTACCGACTTGCACTGACCCTTTCGGGGCTCGACTTATAGACCAAGTAATCACTAGGCCAAGTGTTGCATTTTGAGAAGGATATCTTAGTTGCGAGAAGCTGAAACAGCAGCAGTACTTAATTGGAGAGAGTAAAGCCATGAGATGCAGGACTTATCTCATAAAGGCACAAAAGCAGCATAGTTGGTCGGTAACACTTTCGATGGTTTTGAAATAAATCTAGGAATGAATCTATGGCTATTCGCCAAAGAGATTCCTATGACGCAAATTTGATTGACAGATTGCAGGTCACGCAAAACTGGAGGACTAGCGGGAGTCAATTTTCACATTTATAAGAGCTTGCATTTTTATACATTGAGAGGCAATTTGAACAGAATGAGAGTGATACTAGGCCAGAGGAAATGCGATTGAACTAGAATACATGTAGGCGAGAATTGTTTACTCCATATCTTTTATTGATCATGCAAATTTTATTTTTATTTTATTTTAACAACCTCTTTCTCCCATATAAATGGGGTAGGGGGGATTCATACGAACAAGATAAAAAAGAGACAGTTCATATAATAAAAAACAGAAAAACAGTGGTAGTCGGTACTTCTAGACTCCTGTCTTACTGCCTTACATGTACTATGTCGGTAAAGAAAAAGTGATATTTTGACAGAAAAATACACTAATGAATACATATTAACGTGATGGAACTAAAAGGTTTTCAACACAAAACTTAGATGACATGTCAAGCGAAATACATTTTCACTCAAATGATGCATTTTATTTCAAGTGTTGTAAGTTGTGTCGCCATTAGATATTGAATTCAGTCGAAAATCAAAAGGAGACAAGTACATAAATCATAGGAGGACACACTACTTAATTTGTACATACCTTGATGTAACTGTGGCGCCATGTCAAAAATAGCCTCTCTGACCACACGCACACAGCAACAATTCGATATCTCGATTGATTTCGATGCTGATAGCACCGCCCATTGCTGATTCTTAAAGATGCTGTAAACCACAACATTTTCTGTCGCTAAATTTTCGCGAATTTACAAAAGAGGTACATTTCGCAGCTCGAAATTTTCACGAATTCTTCTAAGCGCTAAGTTAAACGCACATTCCGTGCACGAAAATTGGAGCACAGCAAAATTGATGCTTATAAAATGAACTTGAACTTAGTAATCTTAAGATGTGCTACAATGCATTATATAATCGATATTGTACGTACATGTAGACGGTTTATGTACTCCCAATGACTCGTCATCATTATCCTCGACATTGTCATGTTGTGTCTGTGCCCTGAAAGATTGGTTGAGGTCTGCATTTGACGGTTTGCATTTGAATACCGAAATGACGAAGTTCATGTGGTCCACTACTCGTCAGCGTCTGAGTGATGAACACAGTAGACTCATCCTTGTCGGTGATCAATTTGTTCACGCTCGCGTCGCGTGTCACGAAAATCGTCTCATCATGCTTTGGAGCTCTTCGGCAGCTTTGCTCGATCCGTCGGTCAATCACTACTCCCTTTATGTCATTGCTCGTGGTTACCTCAGTATTTTCCTAGCGAGAATATTGCATTTCCATTCTTGGAGGCATCATACATGAACAAGCTTCTCGGCTTCAAATTGTCGGCCGCTCACGTCCGCGATCTGCAGCCAAAAACTCACTCTGTGTTCTAGGCGTACGTCTAAAGACAGTTTGCCAAGAAGCATTTTTCATCATCAGCTGCTTGGGTGTGGAATCGGCTGGCCTCATCCTTTACCTCCATCGAGTCCTTACGTCCTTTTCAAGAAAGCTGCTACGAATTTCTCTATGACTAGCACATCTCGATATTTTTTATGCATTGCTATTTTATTTAAATTCTGAAAATTGACCTTGAAATCTCTAACGCTACTCATAATAATAAATCGTGATGAAATCAAAATGAAAATACAAATAGGAATGACGGTGAAGCATACTCATGCAGACGATGAGTAAGATACTAGTATGAAATTTGTTTCCGCAGTTCTATGTTGTGCATAGGAAAGTGGAACAGAAAAGAAATATTTGATTGTTTCTGAAATACCACGGGGTTGAGGTACACCAACATTTTTCCATCTCCTTTCATACAGTTTTTGTTACCCAGAATAGAGTCTTCGTTTTGTAATCCACTAGGCGGTACTGGTACTATACTGTGTTGATGTTCTCCTTGTTTTCGATAGTAGCATCATTATTTTGTGGTCAACAAAGTCATGTGATCTGCGATCAAAAATTTTGTAATATTTTGTAAGAATTCTACATTTCCAATATGCACATTAATTGTGTGTTCAAATATGGTCCTACACAGAGCGGTTAAAGCAAAATAAAACAGGAAAAATTTCACGAATTGGATGAGTCAAGAACTAAATTTGGATGAGACGACACTGAACCTGACGCGAGAATTTGTCGGTTATAGTATTTCGATGAGTTGAAATAAAAATTGCTGCAATTATGTTGCATCAGGTTAGATTTCTATTTGTGAAGATATTTTTAATTTCGTGACAAATATAAGTTACTCAGGCTATTCATTTACAAAAGTACTTTAAAATACAGTATTTCTTTTGCTATTTGAGAGATACGTAGTAGAAAATTATATAGATTCAATGAACAACTCAGCCTATAATTAGCCAATTACATTATTAGCCTATAATTCGCAATAATCAGGCACAAGAATGATCTGAAAAAATGTAGCGACATTTTTAATTGGGTCTTGTGATTTATAATTAATG
The DNA here is from genome assembly GCA_907163375.1 of Prostheceraeus crozeri. Classification (NCBI taxonomy): domain Eukaryota; kingdom Metazoa; phylum Platyhelminthes; order Polycladida; family Euryleptidae; genus Prostheceraeus; species Prostheceraeus crozeri. The sequence goes on from CAJQUW010006757.1 coordinate 791,284, forward strand.
AATGAATTTATGAAAATGACTGAATGTCTTATTAATCAAAATGATTGTGCCCCTAAATTGTTTTGTTCTGGAAACTTTCAAATGTTCATTGTATTTCTGGTGTAATAATGCATTATATGAATCATAATTTGCGACACATAAATTTCGACCGTCTGGCTGAGATACAACCTTTTATATACATCATAGGCTATCAGTATGCATCATAGTATTTTGATAGATTCAACTAGAAGTTGTGGTGACTGACAGTTATTTCCAAAATCACAATTCTCTCTTTGAAGATGAATTCACACCAGGCCAGTGAATTGGCGATTCTTTACAATGTGAAAGACAACTAAATGCCACAAAACAATATTTGTGAAGTAATAGAACAGGGAAATTTTAAAGCCAGTTCTCATGCCTGATCGCGTACATATAGAAAGGTTAGGCTACATGGCAGAGCAGAATACATTAAAGTTGTCCACTCAAGGTGCGCCGAGCTCATCCGACGCCGGGAGCGGGCGATTTATTCACTACACCTGACAGCCCCGTGGACCTCCTCCCAATTACGGAAGTGACATTAGGTTGTGTTACAATCTGGAAAACCGGGGAAACTCGAGAAATTCGAAAATTATGAAAGAAAAATTTCTTGTCATAAATCCAAAATAGTAATAAGATGAAATATTACTTTAACTTTTTAATAGAATTTTTAGCATCTGTTCTTTCCCTTTTTAAAGGTAGGATGGATTGATGTTTTCCCTTATCACTCTTCTCCGACCAACAGTCTAGAACCATTACAATTTTATTAAAGTAGTTTTGCAAAGAATTGTGAAATAGACTGGTGTTAATGGGAAAAATAAAAGAATTTGCTGTTATTAAAAAAGATGGGCATTGTGATGTTTGTCGAGAGAGGATTGCACGGTTCCTATTTCTTGTACACTTGTTCTTGAGATAACAAGATCATATCCGAATTGATAAACTTCTTCGTGCTTGTGTATTTGACATTCTTTCACATTGCTGACAGGCCCATTCTATCTAATGGGGTTCTTATATTATGCTACATATTTGCATAATCAAAAATTACATCAAAGATAAACACGCTGTATTTTTAAGAAGCCACATGCTGCATTAAATTGCACTACATTTACAACCATTATCATTATCGAAAACGCGTTCTGTACTTGAAAAACCCACTCGTACTGCATTCACATATACATGTATGCTACATTAAAACCTCATTCCAAGGTGCATTGTTGTGTTGACCAAGAACCGCAAGAACACATTATTTCGATGGTAGCTCACACTGTGTTCTTCGAAAATTGCAATGATAATGTCTGTAAATGTACGAGCCACAAATTGAATGAACTAAAAAAATCATCAAATATGTGTTTTTGATATATTTTCCTATCAAGTAATTCTAATAAATTCCTGAATTTAACGATATGCCGATGTTTTTTGTTTGATCTTTTTTTGGTGTGATGGTAAAGCTCAAATGATACCTATGCAAAACAATAGAAGATACTATAGCATGTATAAAAAGTTATGTTGCTCATCACGTATTATTTTCTGGAATTATTTTAAAAAGGCTAAAATAAAATTGATGAATTTCCTTCAGAAAGTCAGAAAATGCAAAACATATGCTGGTAAATAAATAGATGAAATGTAGTTTTGAAATGTGAAAGCTTTTCAACTTGAGGAAGGAAAATATGATAGAATTTTAATCATATATTAAATATATTATCATTTGTCGAAATTGAACAATATTAGGATTATTTGCCTCTCATGTTATCGCAAAGCTTTGCTTGTTAAGCTAGTGTTATTTATTTTCTCTTTCCCCTTTCAGATTCCATCCCTCGGACCATGTCAATGCTCTCCACTCCACGCATAAGCAGATTGTTACTTAGACAGAAAATTTACATTGATTCTCCTTCCTCCACTTGTTTCTTTGTTGTACAGCTTGTAAATAGTTCATTTCGTATTCACCGATTTCGTTTTATGTAATTTATAACTTCATTTCATCAATAAAGTACCATGAAAGTTCATTGGAAACAACATGGGTTTTTCATTTCATCACATCAAATACTTCTGGGGCATGGGTTTATTTTTCCATCGATTTCGCAAGAAATGAATGTTGCAATGCCAAATCGGCTGCCCACTTGCAGTACCATAAAATCACAGCAAATGATGGCGTAAGAGTACGATCGCAGTGAGAAATTTATCTTGATATAAATCATTGAAATTAGTCATGGAATTTTCTTCATTTGTTGCATATTGTGCGTGACCAATAATTTGACAGTTCGACAAGTCCTTGAAAATCAAAACATGCGCAAATGATGTGGAATATGCATTATAGTGGAGATGATGATTTTATCCAAGCTATTTTGATTTTTCCTCCAAACATTCATCAACACGATATGTCATGTCTGTGTTTGAGATAAAACCAAATGCTTCTACAGACGCTAGCATGGCCTGACAGACTGGAAATGAGTTACGACAACATGCTTGAACGGAAAGCAATGACACTGGCTTCCAGATAAACGTAAAACAATCACAGTTGGATATGACCTCTAGTCAGGGAATAATGTGTGTGAAATACATGTACATGTAAGTTGCAAATGAAATAAAAAAAATCTATTTCGTCCTCGATAACTAGTCAGTCAAAAGAACAAACCATCTTCGCTTTAACAAATCATTTTCTATAAAATTAGTCAAAAAGTCACATTGTCCAAAATGAATATATCGTTTACATAAGTGCCTTACGAAAGCACGCACAATCTCACTACTGAGCTATGTCCTTCACGTTAAGACAACTAAATGTAAATATGGGCTATCCGATAATGAAGTCACGCAAAATTTGGCGAATTTTGACCTCCCCATCAACACGCTGGGGTTTGTCTCCTCACATTTAGCGTGACGTCACGGTGGGTATGACCCAGGGATCGCAATATTCCGGTTTTTTGCGAAATTAATCTAATGTAAATATTTCAAATTTATGCATTCAACCCCTGATTTTTCCCGATTTTCCGATCTTTTTTCTTGGGTGAATTGCAATCCCTGGTATGACCCTCCCATAAAGATGAAATTAGCGATTTGATCAGTTGTGTAGTTTCAGCCATTTAGCTACTCATGGTAACATATAGCTTCGTTTTATTATTGCGCAATAATTATTGATGCCGTGCTGTTGCTTGGAAAGTAGAAACTGTTCTATGCTTATTATTTTGTTTTGAATTTATTTCATGTATTATCCTGAGACATTGGCATCATATTAATGCATGTACTCACATAATGTAATTCTCAAGACATAATAGTCTACAGGAATAACATGCATACATGTAGACTGCAGCCAAATTTGCTATAGGCCTGGCAGCTTCATGAAACATTTCCTGAACTCCAAGACGAGGGCATTTGGTAAAAAAAGGGTACTTCTATCCTTCCCCCCCCACATTTTTCAAGTTTTCCAAAATCATCTAATTTCGCCAAAGTTTATCACATTGGATTTAGAACAGACTTGAGACACTGGGTGACACTACAACACGACTAAGAAGTCTTACTTGAACCCTGGGATGAAGGATTGGTCCCTTGGATTCTCAGTTAGAATACAAGGGACAGCTGTGATCATGAACTTCGTGTGATTGTTGTCTACAGACAAATGACGAGCAGTTGTCTAATTCTGAGGTTGTGAATGTTCTTCAAGTCAGATAAGAGGAGTTTTACATACTCAACGCTATACGACGTTAGTGAGATTGCCCGTAGCAGCAAGAGAAGACTGTTGACGATGCAATATTCCGGGTTTCAACAACAAATGTGGGGGGGGGGTGAAAGAATAGAAGTACCAAAAAAGTTTTCATCTGCTGAAAGTGACATCGACAGATATTCTCGAAGTTGGCTATAGGGGTCAATGGTAGTGCAAAATTTAGCTATACAATTGAAATTACAAGAAATAATCGAATAATAATAAGAAGCACAGCCTTCGCATCAGAAGATATTGAGTTGCAAAATATCCCCTTTCTATGGCCTTTGCTCTCAAAATGGTCCAAAATTACTAAAATTCGAGGAAAGCATTGACTGGTTGGCAGAGGCATTAGGACTGAAAGAAAGTAGAGATGACCATCGCTTTCTAATGTTGGTATTCCTGACCCAGTGCGAAGTTAGATCGCTTACAAATAGCGTTAAAATTTTTTTTCAATTATGTTGCCTTTCAAAAATAGTTTGGGCACGTTGCAAGAATTTTCGACTAACTCTTTTTCTTTCAAACGGTCGCACATTAAGCGTGACGTCATGGTTCAGCACACTCCCTTTCCCCCAACGTGACCCTGAACAAGGTCTTTTGACTAAAGCTGAATGAATCTATTGACTTGGACTTTCTCATCGTGTAAAGCTTGATATCGGTGATCATCAACTTTTCAATTCAATTCAAATTTCTACATCATGAAAATGAAACCTTTTGAAAATAACGACTGTTTCATAAAATAACTTATGCATGAGAAAATGATAAATATATGCATGATAAAATAACTTATGTTGAGAAAAATATGAAGAAAGTGACGAAATTTAGATAACTCAAGTTCATAAATCATTTTAGGCTACGAAATCTCATTCCGCGACCTCAGAATTTCGGAATTTTAGTGAATACTGCGCCCTTGCTGTTGCATCTCTTGCTAAGATACAGGTCAACTTGGCACTACCGATCCGTCCAAAAGATTTTCGGCATCCGGGAACATTATCACACTACTGAGAGACTGCTTGAAGCCGAGTATTGTCGAAATGTTGACTTTCTTTCATAGCAATTTCTAGATAACCGTGACATTACTTCGGATCTTTCCACATTTCCTGATTAGCTCAATTATTTTGAATTTACAATAAAAAAACTCTTTGTCACATATAAATAATTTATAGCCCACGCTTCGTCTGCCACTGACTTTGTAATTTTGTTATTGTAACCCTTTGCCATTTTTTTTGTATATCTACATAATTTCTGTTTTGAAAATCTATAGTTTTATTAACCCTTTGAAGACAGGCGGTTCATTTTTGGACCACCTCTAAAACGACAAATGAGCACTTATCTAATTACACTGAAATCATTTTTAACCAATAAATAAAGTACAAATGATGTGAAAAATAACTCCGAATGTTGCGATTCTGTTTTAAATTACAACTTTCAACTAAGGTCATCAATGCGATCAACTGGTTACTAGAAATTATTTTTCAACTCTGTTTTTCGATAAGTGACAAATAATTCCTTTTTAATACCCGTCTCAGAAGAAATCGTCATAGGAAACAGTTGACTGCAAAAGAACGTCGTTTGGAAGTGCTCAACAAAAACAACAAACTGTCGTTCAAATATTAAAAGTAGTGTGCTTGAATTCTGATAGAAATTGCTACTATATACTTCACGAGGATAGTACAGAATATTTACCTCATTTGACGCCTGGTGGTTCATTTATGGACCACCTTTAGAAACTATATTAAATCGTCGCCAATAGATATTTTTGCGGTCGGAACATGTTGTTTGATTTTCAAAAGTATTTGAAACACAAAAAATCCATTCTACATTCTTTACTTTACTTGTCGTACTCAAAGGGTTAAGGAATTCCATTAGAACTGCCATATAGACGTACGGATTAAGCATGATGAGTCATTTGCAAGTAATGGCAAAATAAAATTAGAGGATACCTATGTAGGCCTAAGTTTGTTTCAAATTCCTTAGCAACATTAGTATTTTGCTAGGAGTCTATGACATTTTCATTGAATTCCAGAAAACATGAATATTTATTGTGACAGATGGATACCTTCCTTTATATGCCTTACAGATGCTTTTATCTAATACACTACGCAGTGTAGATACATGCAAGCGAATAAACAAATAACGTACTACTTGACCAGCGAAATACATGCAACCCATACGGGAAGGTAGAAGACTTTCAGGAAAAATAAGAATAATTACGTCGGAAGACAAAGTTTCGCCTTTGTGCTACACAGACGAGTGGATCTCGAAGAATGCTTAATTTTACATCTAATATATATGTACAACATGTTTATCATTTGGACCAATCCTTTCTGCTAGCAAGTTATCAGGAGAAATATGCGCGGTCAATTTTGCTATTTTTAAATAAACATTTATTAGTTTTATTCCACTTAAAAGGACCTCTTTTAATTTGATTTCAAACATGCAGAACAACCTGAACATGTCCTGAGTTAATCAACAGGTGCTGACGGCGGTGAGAAGTAAGGCTATATATCAATATTTTATAAAAAAATTACATTTATTAATCCCTTCTGCGGCTACCCCCGGTTTCTTTGGGAAGTACTTGTACACAATATTTATCTCATCCCCGGAACGGGTCAGGGTTAGATCGTGTTGTGTAATAGGTTTGCCGAACGCTAGGAGATGAACTGCATTCACGTGGATTGGTCATCTTCACAAACATAGTCACACGCAACAAACATGAATCCCTCATTTCTTATCATTTGCATTTTGGGCAAAACATTTGCGTACCTGGCCGACCTGGCTACCGTTCGCTGATTGCATCTATGGAATCTTCTCTTTTCACAACTGCAGTCGTTTCAGTACCGCTCTCGCGTGACCAACATGTGCCTAACGACACGTCATTCACAGATGTACACACACCGACACACACACGGCCGCTCGCGCGGTAAGATGAACAGGTATAAACATTGCCGCAATCCTCCACGCCGTACTTGTAAGATACCCCGGTGCCGTAGTAAGGTGACTCCCATATTCCCGTGTTTCGTAACCTAGGCTTGCAACTTGTTCATCACAGTAGTCGTCCGATTCGAAGTTTATTCAGTGAAATTCGACGCAACCTGGCGCAATGGGGAATTTGCCCCGTCTGCTGGGAGTCCTCGTTGTGGTTGCGATTTTGCAACCCATCGAAATGGCCCCGGATGAGACCGTGAATAAAACTGACTCGGTAGTCTCGACTCAGCTTCGTGGATCTTTATCATATTTGGGTGTCGACAGCAAGACTAACCAACGGACTTTGACTCGTCCAGACGTAAGTAGAACATCAAATTGAAGATAGGCCTACCTACCTTACAAGTTAGTCAGCAACAAAGGAACATGGAAGAAAAATGTCCTCTCAAGACCATCTCAATATCTCCGAAAATGACAGCTTAGGCGTTAGATACTTACCAAACTCAAGTGATGAATGTATTTTCGTCTATGAGAACTCCATTCGGAATAGTGACGGCGCGCATTTAATTTCATTCAGATTTCATAACCATTCATCTATTTACCAAACATACCCAGGTTTTGCTTTGTCTGATACATTTGTCTAGTTTTGAAATATGTTTAGATTAAGTAGGTTTGAAAGACTCAACGAATAAAATGCCATTGAGAAAGTTTTATAAATTTGTTTGAGTTAGTGTTTGAAGTCTGAAATAAATTAAAACTAGCCCACTACAATCCTACATATTCATTGCTGTGAAGAAAGATAATATCGCGTAGTTATGCCGCACTAAAAGCAGTCATTAAAATTCTACTGAAATTCATTGAAATTTACGGCGTTTGTTTCGTCATCAAATTTTGTCTTTACTAATTTTTGTGAGCCAGGTCTTGCGATTTCACAAAAATAAAATGCAGAGACTCGAGTGTAGTTGCAATTACTTTTTATCGGCTGAAGCAGTCTTTGATTTGAATTAGGAAAATCACATTTATTGATTTTTGATGTTGCATACATTTTGTACTTAACATGCATCAATTGACTTTATTTTTGAATCATGCTTATTTTCTGCATTCGCAAGGTGTGTCCGTTAATCACAAATATTTTTTTAACTTAATAGCTTCCGTTTAGATTTATAAAAGAACTGAGAAGGGAATATTCAGTTTTCATTATTTTGTACTCTGCTATAAGTTCGCCATGCACAGTACGATACTCCTCACTGACATTTAAGAAGGATAAAATCTTTGAGCCAAGTTTCATCAAGTGCCAAAGTTTGCCCAAGTTTGGATTCGCAACGTCACAGTCGTTTTCAAACGCTCCGCCCGGTTGCTAATCTATTTGAAGACAGTGAGTTACACATCCATCAGTTTTCAAACAAGCAGCAAACTTGTCGTTGCGAAATAATTTTAGAAAATAATGATCACTCATTGAATGAACATCATGAGTCGATGAGAAATTCATGATAATTTTTATGAGAAGCTTATTTCATTTGACGAGATCTATGCGAGGTTTAATGTGTATTTGTTCCAAATTCACAAATTTCAGTACAAATTGTAATCTTTGCATGTTATATCAAATCACACATGTAATGTTGTCTTTCGTTAGACAGTTTTTCCAACGATTTGCTCATTGCGAATAGTTAATTCATGGGACAGATGTTGTAGATGATGAATCAGTGGAGAGAATGACTTATACGTGGATGTCCAACAAGATTCTGCACTTCCCTCATGAATTGTCAAGTGAATCGATTTGAGTTCGACATGATCAGTAATTAAGGTCAGATCACCAGGAGATTTCTATGATCAGTAAGTCAAACACTTGTCAAAGTGAGACACTGTCTTGCTGTAAACATGATTCACAATATGAATGCGAATCACAATACGATTCGTGAAAGATTCAAAGTTGTGCTAGTTATACGAAGTAGTATTATGCGACTTTGACAAACATAGCAAGAACATGTATTCTTAGGGTTTTATTAACACAATGCTTCTCAACTCAACCCTGAGTCTTCAGAACATTTCAATTGAGTTCCCGAATTCAATGTTTGATATGGAATGGATTTCAATCGGAGATTTAATAGACGGTCAATCGCATGGATTAGAATTTTTCACTCATTTGTACCTACAAAATATGCATCCAATCTTCTTATGACGTCAAAAACGGCTCTAAACTGACTGGATTTTGTAATCTAAGCATGATCAACATTGTGGTTTTGCAAAACAATTGCGCAAATGTTGAACTCACATGCACATGCTTTCAAGACTTGGTTAGTGGTCATTCCCCGCAGCAAGCTAGCAATTATTGTGAATACACAGTATTTGATCATAAATTGTTAGTTCCGGGATTCCTCAATATCAAACAATACAGATCGAAGGAATTTGAGCACAACGCAAGCTCATGAACATCCATCGGCTACTGGTTTTTCAGCTGTACCAGCATCTCCCCAACTGTAGAACAATGTGCATAGGCTACAGCTTTCCCAGGTGTACTATCATCTCCCCAACTATAGTACAATGTGCATACTACAGATGATCCTCATACTAGACTTTCGAGCTTTGTTTGCATCCATTCTTCTACATGTAGGCTTGCCTAGCAATCTTCTGTTGTGGATGAAATTGAATATGTTGCTAGATATTTTAGAAAATGTGTGCATTATGCCGTCAATTACTAAGCATTGAGTTAATACTTTGTATTTGGGAAGTGTGACCGTAGGATCGATTACCTGCACTTCTTTTAATGATACGACAACTTCTAAACAGGCTGGGGGGAAGTATATTAAGGTGTTTCCCCTGCATACTTGATTGCTACCACTGCTACATGATACCCAATATTCTGCAACTTGTGACATTCGCAATGAGTTTCGGCATAAAGCATTCCTCAGCAAGCTGTTTTCTTTCGAAAAACTAGATAAAAATTGAATTGCTATATTGTAAATGTGTCTTCAACCTCAATTGATAAAAGTCGCTTTATGTGAATTTGAGATTCTAAAAGATCATGTCATGCGTTTTGAAAGCTTCTTCCATTGAGCATTGTCTGGTGGAATTAGTCAGTCCTGAAACGAGGCGCGTTCTGCAGACCGCGCGCTAGTCGAAATATGTATCATTAGGTATTTTGCTTAGACTCAAAATAATGGTGATTGCGCATATTTCAGAAGTTTGAAAATAAATGCAAATCACCTAGTCAGAAGGAATTGTTGACAGATCTGATGTTAGAGAATTTTGCATAATGGAATTTTGTTTCTCATATGTCTATTGTTGTGAATAGTGGTGTCGAGATAAAACCATGGCACAGCACGGAAGATATGGATTTAAGCTCATCTTCAATTTGAAATTTGTTGATTGAACTCATCAGCACTCATGACATTGTTTTGATACGGTTAAGATCAGGAAGTAGTTAAAACGTGGCGTCACATAATATACCAATGACAGCAAATAATTCATAACAAAGTTTATAATGTCCTTCCAATTCTGAAAGGCTGAAGCATGTTACACGAATGAAATACGAATACGAGATTCTCATGAAATTTAATAGTTTTCATTGCAGTTGGTGGGGCTATGAAGTTTTAGATATGTACATCCTGCCAGCCTATAAGAAGAGTCTTGAGGTGGATGGACGTTTGATCATACTTGTTTTCATGTCACTGCCGCCTGTTTGATCTACATTATATATTCCATTCCATGACGTACTCAACATTGACGACTCGTTGTGAAGATCAAGCATTTTTAATGTGAAGCCCATTGTGGGACGCTCTCATTTGACGAAATGTCATGAAAGTGGGAACTTGCTCATGCCGCAACGCTTTCAGGGACATAGGTATTCATCTTACGACACCTTGCCTGATCTACTGATCAGATGAGATTCTGCGCGATTTATCCATCAGACGACATTCTGCGCGACGTATCCAACAGACGACATTCTACGCGTCGTATCCATATGGTGACGATATTTTGCTCGACGTGTTTATTTGACATTCAGGGTGTCAACTCGATCCTATATTCCTATATTTGTCCTATATTTTTTCATTTATCCTATATATCCTATATTTATCCTTTATTTCGTTGAAAGGTCCTATATTATCCTATATTTCTGAATTGAAAACCAATCATAATGGAGTTAAGGCATTTATTCACGATTTATGTAAGTATTAATGAATGAATTGAGCCTTGATGTACAATTACTCACATACTCGTACTTGTAGGATGAATGATATTATAAAAATTATTCTAATCGATGTTTGTATGCAAATATTGAAGATGTCATAACATCGTAAGCTGTAAATATGCCTTTGCTAAGGGACTATCCGAGTATGGCGGCGATGTTGAGCAGCTAGCCGTGGACTTGTTCAGCTTGGTCAAATACTCTGCAGCAAGAAGAGAAGATTTCAAAGAAATCCAACTCGATTTGGAACTCGAAATTCAGATGTTCCATCAACATACTAACACACGCTGGTTGTCAATCGGTCCAAGTATTCGACGGATCCTCGATCAATGGACTGGAATATGTCAATTCATTGATTCATTGCAGAAAGATTCGAAAAGCACTCCGAAGAGTATTGCCTTAAGAAGAACAGCCACGGCCCTTGGACCACTGAAGCAGGCAACACGTGTTCAGTTGCACTTTTTGGATTGTACTGTGAAGATCTTCGAACAATTTTTGAGATCTTTTCAGTCAAAAGAGCCAATGGTTCATCGATTATATGATGATGTGTGCGCACTTCTGAAAACTTCGTTACTTCGATTCATCAAACCTGAAAAGCTGAAGGGAAAAGATGGAGTTGATTTATCTTCTGTCGATCTTTCTAGGTCTCACCAACTTTCTGATGATGATATTTCAATCGGAGAACCCTCCAGAAAAGCTCTAGTAAAGCTAACAATGGACCAGCAAGCCAAATCATTGCTCGGTATGCGGGATTGTTTTTGCGTAATAGCATCATATCCGAAAACCAGGCTTCCCCTCGATAACAGAATTTTAATGTTGAAGATATCGCTCACGTGGCTCGAAAATTTCACTTGTCTGACTCAAACATCGTGACAGTCAAGGATGAATGGAAAGTATTATGCTTGGGTGATGACATGAAATTATTCTCATCCATTAATCGCGTGGACCATTTCTGGCGAGAAATTTTTATGTCAAAGCGGTCCGATGGTCAGCCCAAATATCCTTGTCTGACTGATGTAATCAAAACTGCCTTGGTTATTCCACATGGAAATGCAGATGTGGAAAGGGGATTATCTGTAAATAATTCATTTGTAACCGCAGGGCGATCTCTGCTCAGTGAGACAGTCATAAACGGTGTCAGAGCAACGAAAGACATGGTACAGTTTTGTGACCCTGAATTGAATCGACCAGAAAAATTGCCCTTGACAAAGAAAATAATCACCGCCGCAAGAGGAGCTCATTTGGAATACGTCATGAGGCTGGAAGCTGATCGCAAGAGGGAAGAAGAAGAGAAGCAAAGAAAACGAAAACAGAAAGCTGAAAAATAGGTAATTGAGAAAGAGCGGCAACAATTGAAAGAAAAACAATCAAGCCTCCAGGAAAAAGAAGAAAAACTTCTTTTAAAAGAAAAGAAAACGAATGATGCGATTGAAGCGGCACATGAACTTTTGAGTGATGGAAACAATAAATTGAGAGATGCATTGAAGAATGGAAATCTACAGTATGCGGCAACTGCACACTTGATGATAGACACTGGAACTCAAAAAACAAGAGAATTGACTACTACTCTCGAGGAAGTGAGACATAAGCAGAGAAGCTTAACTAACAAAAAGCGCAAACTCTTCGATAAGAATCTCAGTCTGCTGGAATCGGTCAAAAACTTCAAACCCGGTAATGCTGAATAATGGACTTGATTGTTTGAAACACAGATTAGTGAAATAACATTTTCTTTTGATAGAGTGTATTTTATAGTGACTTTCTTGACTTTCTATGACTATTTTTCTCAATTTTGTTATTGGTTTAACTACCTGGGGATGTCCTACATTTTGAAACCTCAATTAATTTTGCATGTAATCGTTTTTATAATAATTTTTTAGCTGAGGAGAGTATCCTGTGGTCACCATATTTGTTATATACTCGTAGTTACGTGGTCACACCATTCGAAATTTTTATTCAAGATTTGTTAGTTGTGACATTTTGTAAAGATTTTTTTATCGTTCCATTGTTGAAATTGTTTTTACATTTATTTGTTAACTAATTGTATGAAAAATATGTTTGTTGAGGAACGGGATGGCTGTGAGGGGTATGGTGGAGGCCATCAAAAAAATTAATAAATAAATAAAACATTTGTGTACAATGATGTGTGATATTTTCTTGAGATGGTAACCGATTTAGTTTTGACAACTTGATGAAATACTCTATAATTTATGATCATTGACTTATTAAATCGAATTTGAGGTGAAATACGTAGGATATTTTACATCATGCGAAATCAAAAACAAGAAAAATTGGCTATTTTATATAGTAGCTTTGTAGTGAAAAAGTCTCTCCCACTGTTTTTATCCACTTGTAATTTTAATAAAATTTGAAGGTAAAACTATTTACAAAGGCAGACGTTTCGTGACTCTGTCACAGCCTCAGTGCCAGTAAAATCAGATTTTACTGGCACTGAGGCTGTGACAGAGTCACGAAACGTCTGCCTTCGTAAATAGTTTTACCTTCAAATTTTATTAAAATTACAAGTGGATAAAAACAGTGGGAGAGACTTTTTCACTACAAAGCTACTATGACCAATTACCTCCCGTATGCCACAATCAATTATGGCTATTTTATAATATTATGTACTGAAATTTGATCCTATATTTATCCTATATTTTTTGTTTCTCCGATCCTATATTCCTATATTTTCTGGATTATTTCGAGTTGACACCCTGGACATTTCTCTACGCATGCATCTGATGACCATTTCCTTCTCGACTTATTATTTTGAAGACTTGTGCTCGACGTGCGGTATCCATCTGGCGACGATATTTTGCTCAACGTATTTATTTGACGACAATATTCTTGACACTTTCATCTGACGACTCTCTTCCTTCTCGACGTATTTATCTGTCGACAGTTTTCAATCTTCACAACGCATCCATTTGGTGACCTATTCCTCGACGTATCCATCTGGCGACGATATTTTGCTGGACATGCTTATTTGACGACATGTTGTTCGATACATTCACCTACCACCATGCTGCTCGACGTATTCATCTGACGACATTTTATTCGACTTATTCATCTGACGACATTCTTCACGACACATCCATTTGGTGACATTTTCCTCGATGCATCCATCTGGCGACGACATTTTGCTGGACATGCTTATTTGACGATACTTTTCCGAAGTATTTATCTGCCGACACATTCCTGCGGCGTGTTCGTCTGACGGCACATTGTGGTGATGTTTTTTATTGATTATTGTCTGACTTAGTGGCGACTAATTGATCCAAGCATGGTTTGTAATCGTTGCAACATGATGACCTTATTCTTTAATGACTCCATGAACATCTCATCTGAAGATTGTGCATTTCTTGAATGAAACGAATTTCGACTAATTACATCGTGTTGTGCTATCTCACGCTGTATTATCAAACTTGTACATTTTTTGCATTCACGTGCTTCATAGATAAGTTACAATACTGTTGTAATTTGAAAATTCGCTGAGTTGTAATCGCAACCAGACATCTTAATTAGATGACAATTGTTTCCACAAAAGTTCCATACAATGTTCAAGCATATTCTCCATAACGAGAAGCCGCCACCAAAGGCTGCTGGACAATTTCGGATATACTTATGTAGGCCGCTGCTGCTCCTAGTGTTACATTATCTTTCGGTAAAAAAATTTGTTCATTTTCAAAAGCATCCGATATGAGGAGATTTTCAAGACTTGTATAAAGTCAATTTGCCGAAGCAACTGACCGCCTGATTTATGATTTTCCTAGTAATCGACAGAAAAGGGTTAGTGTTCTGCTGATATGTCTTCCCGGTTTCCAATTCATCAAGGGCTCTGCTAGGTCGCATTCTTGACCTTTATCCATTTTGTATGGTGGTCAACGCTTTTGATCCCATACAAGCCGACTCATCCGTCATCAATTATGCCGATGACTTCGCTATGCTTCATTTTAGGAAGAAGACAAGTCAATCTAATTGGGATCACGTGACTGAATGGCCTCGTTCTATCGGATTTCAATTGAACCTATAACTGCAATGCAGTGTTATGAATGTAGTAACCAAGATGACTATGAAACAAAATACAATGTATAATACATGATATGCATGCAACATGTCAAACGGTAACACATCAAATGGCATACACACGTCGTTTCAATATTTGATAAGTGCATACACCAACTTTGCATCCGTCGCAATTTCAAACATGCATTTAGCCTGATAAAAGTACGGAATGTTGACGGGTGTGCGGATTGGGAATCGTCAAATCTTTTCACATCCTCAACTTTTCTGACAGCAGTATATTAAGTGCTCATTCGCTGCATGTTTGAGCATGTCTCTTATGTTTTATGGTGGCTTGCCTGCGCTTTCATAAAATGATTTGTTTTCTTCCAAGAGATGTTCCAGATGCTACAGATTTCCAGTATTGAATCGTCGGCATGAAGTTGTAACACCTAGAAAGTGATGAATTACTTTTTTCATGCAATTGTGCATGGCTGTCTCAACGTGCCATGCAACCGCTTTGTGCTCCCTCCAGACTTTTTCATTCTTCAGTGCCTTACATGTGTAGTATCGGCGTACTTTGATGTGTGTTACTTTCATTAATCTTATTTATTTTTCCTTTCTTTTTTTTAATAAGCTGTTTTATTTTTAGTTTGTTTAGAAATGATTCTAAACTATGCGTGCATGTACATATCTCTGTATATTGAAGAGTCAAAAATCCAAACGAACTTGCGTTTGTGTCAACTTTCGTCTGCGTAAAGTGTATTTTCTATGATTTTTGATTCAAAAGAACGGGGGTGTCTTCTTATGTTTATTGGCTAAAAGAATTACTAAAAACAATATGTACAGGCCCTGTACATATTGTTTTTAGTAATTCTTTTAGCCAATAAACCTAAGAAGACACCCCCGTTCTTTTGAATCACTTGCGACATGAAAAGTCTTCTGTATGCGGCTATCATACTCATCTATGATTTTTGTTTTACGAATAAGTCTCATCTACTCTACACCACAGAATGTCATCGCTCCTTCACATTTGCGGACACATGAGTGGGCTGTGTTTTCCCTAATAATACCTGTACTGTACTTTATGGACAATACATGTAATTTAAGTCATCTGCGCGCTTTTTATTTAAATTTGAACACAAGCCTGCAATACCCCGGTTATAGGGGCTACAGGATATGCAACCGGTTCTTTATGTGTTTACAAGCAAATTTTGCTAAAGAAAATTGAATTAACAGAATTTTCTAGTGATGATCTTGTCAATTGCATTTGCTTGGAAATTGCTCTGAAATATTCGTTCATATATTCAATTTTCATTTTGCTCAATCCCATTCGTTCATCAAAATTGATAAACTCAAGTTCTTTATTTTCCTCGCTCTCTTTCTCACGAATTCTCTGTGGTGGCGGCTATCTATTGCACTATATATCATTAAACTGTGTCTGTATGAAATTCCAATCTCTTCCAGTTATTTCTCATCCAATTTGGCTATGCAGCTGATTGGAACGAAAGTTATATCGAAGAAAGGATGAAAAATGGACAACCTATCGGTCTTAAAGGCAAAAGGCTTACAGATGCATTGAAGTGAGTCACATGTATAGATTTGTGTTATATTTACAGAAAAACCTGAACAATGTTTTGGATATGTCATCAAACACTACAGCAAGTAGCAGAGATAGGATATTGTAAAACGACTTGTAGATACGGGTCTCCAGCTGGGATCTTGTGGAAATAGATTATTAGAAATTAGATTATTAAATATTAATTTATATTAAATAATTGCCGTAACATATTATTACGGCCTACAAATACCGTATTTCCGAGGCGTCTATTTACAATCGCCAACTTTAAGTGCGGCGTTTATTAAATTGTACAATTTTCCGCATGACATTTTTCCAAATTGAATAACAATGTTGCACGTATACAACCTTTACGGAAAATTATCAATAAGAGCTGAAAATCACCTGGCAGGTTTCTTGCTGCATTACTGATTTATTGATTGTCGACAAGTCATGGTGGCATCGTCGCTTACTGAACACAGCATGAGACTAATCTCTTAGATTTATCGATCCCTGCATTTGCGGTCCCCTCCCATGGTCACTTGAATGCATGGCTCACACTCACACAAAACTTGAGCGTGATGAGGTGTGACATTACTGGGTTCTCGACGGCACAGCAGAGCAACAACCATATATAGAAGCCTTTCTCTTGACTCTGACAGCCAAGAACTTGTAGGCTAGGCTACTTTTTAGAAAAGGCTGAGCGTGATCCTTTTGTCACCTTTTCTATCACAATATAGACAGCACCACCAAGCAATATCATTATGCATTCCAGTTTCGTTTGAAAACTAAGTCTTTGTTTTTTTAGCTCAATAGATGATGCATGTACTACAGCCATAAGTCACTTTTTTCTAGCTTTCTTGAGGCGTTTATTAGAGGGCGTCATTCATCGAAAAGTTGACCTCTCAGCAGCGGCGCTTATTAGAGGGTGTCATTCATTAGAGGAAATGCGGTATTTGCTTTTTGTAGAGGATTTAGACTTCAGAGTGTATGAGAGGAGTGACCTCTTCTTTCCTATAACCATATGATGTCTAGATCAGCAAGTGGTCATAAATTGTTCAACAGTTGAATCAAGACTGTCATACAAGAGTCAATGGCCCGAGCTAATCATCTATGTATAGTAGCTACTTTTTCATAGCATTTCTGTCCTATGCTGATTTTTTAAACTTAGGGACTAGATAGAATAGAGATGTGTCTAGTTTCTTGGGGCTATGATATTTTCAGGAGAAAGCTTGATGTTATTTCTCCTCAATGACTTATGTCTGCGGTTAGATTTGAACGCCTTACCTTCCAATGTCTATGTCGTCGGCCATTGAGCCGTGGGACCACTCATCGCATTTTCCATTAAAGTCAGGGATTCACTATATGTCGCAATCCGTAAATAAATGACCTTACATATAATGTTAGCCTGTCTTGGCGCGGCTCCTGGCCTTAAATTTCGACCAGTATTCACAAAACCTCGAAAACTCAAATAATTGTGAAGATATGAGTTTCGTATTTCCTTTGTTAGATTATGTTGTTCAAATGACATTTCAGTGTCTTTAGCATCCAGGCATAT
This sequence comes from Prostheceraeus crozeri, assembly GCA_907163375.1. Lineage (NCBI taxonomy): Eukaryota > Metazoa > Platyhelminthes > Polycladida > Euryleptidae > Prostheceraeus > Prostheceraeus crozeri. The sequence goes on from CAJQUW010006757.1 coordinate 809,216, forward strand.
TCTTCTGTTCATTAAAGAAATTCCGATCGAGGTAAATGATAAAGAAAACGCTGCTATTTTTCACGTATGAGGGCCCCTCTGAGATGGTCGATAATTTTCGGCAGGGTCGCTAGTCTAATCACATGCTTAGAGCGAGCAAATAGTACTGTCTTAATTCCAAGGACAATCTCAAAACCAATCTGATGTATTCAACTCAAATTGATCAAATGTAATGGAAATTTAAAGTTTAGAAATTAAAGTTAAGAAATTAAGTTAAACCTCATCCATTCACATCTATCGTGTTAATGATATCCATAAATGTCAGCAAGCACTTGCTTTTCAATGATGAACTTCAGTGAAAATAGATTTATCAACCGATCATGAATCTCCACTCATTCCGTCTTAGTGAAAAAGGACATATTCTTCAAGCAGTATCAGTAATTCTTGAGATAATGGTTTCCATATGCACGTTGTCAAACGTTTTCACATATTTCTCTTAAAAATCAATTCAATTCAGCGCAGTCTGTCGGTTCGCACATGTGGATGTTTTTATTAGAGATAGGAATGTTTTTCAGGTATAGCCTTTTGTTTAAGTAAAGTCGCAAGGAAGAAGTCAGTAAAAATGATGCGAACATCTTATCTTTAGCTATTATTCTAGATTCTCAACGTCATTGATAATGCTCCTAGTTAAATATCAGCGGAACAACCCTGAAAAAATAAGAAAAATCACGAGAATTTGTGAACTGTCCATGAATGCATTTAATCCACTGATCAACATTACATATACTAATCTTAGGAAAATGTACAGTAAAATGTGCAGCAAAATGTGCAATCACTCGTCGATAGTTGAACTTCCCAACTGCTATCAGCGGACGATTCCATTATTTTCTGAGCTGGGCTGCGGACGATATATCAGTATCTTAAGATGCTATCTCTTCATGCTCCTCTTGAACATACCTACTTTAATATTCCAGCTGCTGTCGATTTGACGGTTGTGCATCCGCAAAACATCATACACATTGATGATACGATCACAACTGAAGGATCGGCAGTAGCCTCAGCAGAAATTAGGAAGCTGGAGGAAAATGGGCCGAAAAATGGGAGAGCTTTGACGGGACATGCGTCCCCTTCGCTATTTCCGTCTTTGGTGAATTAGGGGCATGCCACCGAAACGATTGACCGAATTGCAACTCGTTTGGCGACGCAAGCCGAAATTTCTTTTGGTGAAGCCAAGTCCCCCAATTTCACGGTCGGCATTAGGCCAATAAGTTTCATAGGATTTTTTATTCTTAGATTTGCTTACCAGTTTTTTTTCTGCATTTTGTAAATGACTTTTTAGCTTATATTACTAGAACACTTTGTTATTATTTATTGTTTCAAATATATAATGGATTTCTATTTTAGTTTCATTAATACATGGAAGCAAAAATATATATACTATTCAAAACAAACAGTCAAATTAGCATAACATGGTACATGCTCATTCATTCAAATAATATTCTATTTTAGTTTTTGCTTAAAAAAAGATCATGCCAAGCTTATTATTTCTTCATTGCTTTACGCCTCTTCTTTCTAGTCCCGGTGCAAGACGATGCTGCAATGCTGTCTCCACTTCAAGCGGTCGAAAGCAGCTTCTTCTTACACTGTTCTCTCGTCTCATGACCTTCTCGGAAACAGGCTTGTCGCCACTTCTGTCGGTTGTGGACTTGGTCCGGATGAAGAAGTGTCGCTATCAGGTCTTGGTGAATGGCGTCGATCCACCTCTGCTTCGGCCGGACTCTTGGTCTTCTCCTACGGACGTTGAGATTGAACGTGTTCTTGGCTGTTGTTTCTTTGCTGGCACGTAGGAGATGGCCGTACCATCTCAGTCGCATTCTCGCATTTTCTTCGTTATCGGCGCTACGCCGCAACGTTTCCGTATGTCATCGGTACGGATGTGGTCCCGCCGTGTGATACCGGCAATTCTGCGCAAAATTTTTTTCTCAATGGCGGTCACTTTCTGCTGCGATGGCAACAAGTCGCATGACTGTCCTGTGAATCTTTGACTTCAGATGGTCATTGATCTTGCGGTCACACAAGAAGCCGGTGCAGCTACGCCACTTGTACCAACCCGATATCATCATTGAGCCGAGATACTTGAACACGTTCATTTTCGTTAAGTTTTCCAGTCTACTTGGATGGTGGAGATGTCGTCTTTGTGGGAGGTCTAATATTCCGTTTTGTTGGTATTAAGACTAAGTCCATACTGTGAGAGCTGATCCTTCCAAGTTCGGACTTCCTCTTGTAAGTCATCCTTGCTCTCAGATGCCAGCATCACGTCGTCCGCGTACAAGAGTCCATAGTATGGGTGACTGGAGGTCCATTGTCACCACTTCCATTATAAGGATAAACAACAGCGGGGACTGCGCTAAGCCTTGGTCTACTCCAACTGAAGCGGTGAAGTCCTTCGACGTTCCAGCAACTGCTCGTACCCTGCTTTTTTGGTTCATCATACAGCAGCGTTATACATTTGACTAGCTCCTCGGGAACACAATGAGATCTGAGTGCACACCAGATGGTCTCGCGTGGGACTCGGTCAAAGGCCTTTTCCAAATCAAGGAAAGCGAAATGTAAGGACTTTGACTTTTCGGCATGTTTCTCCGCCAGCTGACAAATCGCGAAGATGACATCTGTTGTTCCGCAATTTTTCATGAATCCACACTGATTTTTCGACAGCGTGACGATTTCTCTCAGTCTGCGCTCCAGGATCTTCATGGCATGCGCCATCAATCTGATGGGAAGGTAGTTGCTGCATTTCGCTGCATTGTCTTTTTTCTTTGAAATTGGTATTGTCACACTATCCTTCCATATTGACGACATCTTCTTTTCAGAATCTCGTTAGCCATTCCGTTGGGTGCCATAGGTTTGAGTTCCAGACTTCGGCGGCAATGTCGTCGGGTTCGGTTGATGCGCCTGCTTTCATAGTTCGAAGAGCTGCATTTGCCTCATCTGTCTCATCGGGCCTCATTACCTCATCGGACAAGCCACAACGTCTCGCTAATTCTATGCTCAAGACTTTGTCGTGTTCCTCATCATTTTTCTGTCCTCACCTTTCAGAAGTTCGACCAGATTCAGGCTGAGTAGCCACTTTTCATCGCCATAAATGAGGAATGATCTTATCGGCATGTCAAACACTTCGACTCTTCACTTCGTCTTTGTTGGTAAGAAGACTGGTCAATTCGCTTCAATTCGTCCACGCAGCCGCGATGCAAGTTCGAACCGCTCCTTATGCACCTGCCTCTGAGCTCACGACATCTCTCGCAGCATGATTCCATTTAATTTGAATGAAATATCCTGAGGCGACAACCAAAGGCAATAAGTATATTGCTGAATTCTAGGCTGTTTTTCTTCGAAGATTCTGATTGTAGCTGAAGTTTGCTCTTCGCATTGCGTACTACAAAGTTTCATAGTTGGCTTGACGGCAGTTAGGGCAGTCTACACCGATGAAGTGCTAATCTATAGGCAATTATTTGCTTACAATACATGTAGCTTCAAACCCTGCTAATCTCTATAGTTTCCAGAGTTGCATATTCTAGCCGAAATAAATTTGGCAAGAATTATGTGTTCCCAAGCCTATCTTACTGATTAATTGCCCGATTTTGAGTCCTTGTTTCCTCAGGATTGGGAGTTCCGGTGTGGGCCGATTGCGCTTCTCCAAGGAGCTCGGTCCTCCGCAGTGCGACGGCGGTCGAGGTGCCTTCTCCACGTTATGAATCCATTTCTTCCCTTGACCACCAGGGATGTTCTGACCGGGTACCTCCAGAAGCCGCGTCTTTTTGGGTCAGCTCGAATCAGAAATACGCTCTAAGTACGTGAACCATCGTAGCCGAATTTCACGGACCACACTCGGTAAATCAGCGATTCCCAAGACTTGCTTTGGTCCATCCATAGATCTTTGTTTGCAAAGCTTGGTGGAACACATCCATCTGATCATATGGGCTTCGTTTCTTACAAGTCTGTTGATGTCATCAGTTTTCACTGTCAATGTCTGTGATGCATAGAGTAACACACCAAACGCAGGTGCGATAGATGTAGCCTCTTCGTTGTGTGCTAATGTTGCGATTCGCAAGTATATGTAACAATTCTCTGAAAGTCTTCCGTGCCATTTTGACCCTTGCGGTAGTAGCGCCGAAATAACCTTCCATCTGATCGATGACGTCGCCAAAGTGGCAGAAAGAAAGAGTCAGCAGCCCTATCGATCACGTGAAAAAGTAATGCGCATTTCTGCTCGATTTTTCCATACACTTCAAAATATGTCAATGAAGTTCAATTTTTCAATTCATCGGAAACTCTAGCTTATCTGGAATACCGGAGACCCACCTTGTGCTAAACAGAAATCGAATTATGCTAAACAGTCATAAAGTAAACAAAAGTAAGCCAGTAGAGTAAGTTTCTCATGAAATGGAGGCCTTCAGTGTATTAGTAATTTGTTGGACACTGATGTTGGGTGGCTTTAAAACCACTCGGCATCTGACATTCTTGTGTGATTAAATTTTTCTTGCATATACTCGGTTATATTAGGTAGGATATTCGGCCCTACCCCCTGACGAATTATTCTGGCTACCGAAAACCGCCAAAACGGCCGATGTCCAAAAACCCGGCCGTTTCCAAACCTGATGATTGAGTCTAGGCGGGTCGGTTTGAATTCCGTCGCTACTGAATAAATATTAAAATGTTGCATTACATACAAAAGTGATTGAAAAACATTTTTAAAAGTCAACTATGAAACCAACAGTTTCTCGATGTCATGAATCACATCCTCTTTAGCTATCAACTGTAATTTCTTTTTGCTGATAACATTTTTTCCATTCTACCGCTGATGTACTTTTACTGTCTATCAGACCTCAATTACACATCGGGGACTAAACGCTTCCATTTTTACGTGAGTTGATAAAAATTGCCTTTAAATTGATTGATTTTTAAAGTTTAACAGAATTCCTTTCATTAAAAGAACACGTGTGGTCATCTACATCAGCTCCATGTTTCAATGGTTTATCACATATTGATAACAAGAAAACGCTTGTCGATCCGTTTCAGATTACTTTCCAGACAGAATGCATAAGAGCTATTAGAACGTCAGCAGTGCAGTCTACATCAGTCAGAAAATGGCTCGGGAGGATTCCCTTCACAGCGCGATATTCCCTAACTGTAGGGAGAGATTCTTTCCATTTTCTACAATTCCGTCAAAATATCATTAGTGAAGGACTGCTGATCTTATTGGAAATGCTATCTCTGTGACGCAATTCACATTATTATAGCGTAAACGAACATTTCGTGCACTTTGTATAGTACACATTTGCTTGTCTGTGGTTTTATCTACCTGTAGCTATTTCGAATTTAACTGACAGGATGTTTGAAAAAGCAAGCTTCAAGAATTATGACAGCTTGTGACAACTACAAATGTACCTCAATGATTTAACTTTTTCATTGCACTTTAGTAATATACATGTATTTGGTCTGAAATAATTTCTAGAGGACATATGCTAGTACTATAGTACTATTCAAAGTTCGAAATATTTTTGAATATTTGTCGAAGGTTGAAATGATTTTGAATAACTGTCAAAGGTGAAACTGATTCTGAATGTTTATAAATCTTCAACACAGTGCATAATGCATGAGTTGTATTCACTTTTCGTTTTTTTTTGCCCTCGACACTTACGGTTGGTGATTTTCATACCTAGTCTCGGAGACTTGCCAAGTCCCGGGGAGTCCTGGTGCATTCGGAGGATATGTGCACTTCCAATAACCGCTGCTTTATGCAACTTGTGAATGAAATGAATACCCGGTAGTCTGTGGAGGTAGTTTTTCAACTTCTGTGTTGTTGCTCCAAGCGTGCCGACAACGGTTGGTATATCTTCCGCTTTTGCTTTCCTTAGTCTTTGCACTTTGATTTTGAGGTCTTGGTACTTTTGAATCTTCTCTGTTCTTTGTTCTTAATGTTTCTATCTTCTGGCATTGAGATGTCTATTAACTACACTTCCTTCTTTTCTTTATCTACGATTGTGATGGCAGGCCGATTTGCATTTATTCTTCTGTCTGTACGATTTCCGAAATTCCAGAGAATCTTGAATTTCTCATTCTCAGTAACTTTCTCTGGTTTGTGTTTCTAGTATTCCTTTTCTGTTTTGATGCTGTATTGCTGGCATATACTTTGATACACTATTCTTGCGACGTCGTTATCTCTGCTTGTATACTCAGTTGTAGCCAACCGACAGCATCCTGCTACGATGTGGGCTACAGTTTCATCTTTTTCGTGGCACCTGTATTTCGCATCTGTTGTTGTCTTCATTATGTACTTCTTTTGTGCCTTTGTTGTCAGTGCTTGATCTTGAGCGGCTATGATCAGTGCTTCGGTCTCTGCTTTTAGCGTAACTTGAGTCATCCAGCCATACATCTTTTTCTCTATTGTGATGTCTTTCATTTGCCTCGGATATTGACCATGTAGCACTTTTTGCTTTACATATATTCCTTCTGTCTTGAAATGTCTTGACCTTCCATGATTTGATGTTTTCTTGGTAGTTCTCGAAGACTCCACATCCTCGTATTGCAATGATCAGTGATGTATTAATACGTATATAATTTATTATTGTGTGTTCATATTTCTATAAATTATTTGTAATTGGCAAATCTTAGGACGAGAAATAATTTTGATCGAAATTCAGTGGTGGGACGTCAATTATGGCTATGAAAGCGTTATTGACTCCAGGACTTTCAATTTTTTAGAACTATTTTGAGAAATTGGTTGCGTTATTTCTGGAATATTTTTTGATCTGTTGGTTTGGTCTGCTTTTAGTAATTGAATAGTGGTGCTCTTATCAGTTATCAAATTGTGGTTTGGGATTTATTGGCAATTTACTGTGGATAAAGATTGAATTCTATTCATTCTGGCTTGATCTCTTTCAACGTTATTGGAATATCCTCGCGCAAGTATTCATCACTTCTATTATCCCCTTCCTTACCAAAAAAGTGAAAAGTACTCTCGTCAGATCCCATTTTTTAATTGAAACTTTAAAATTTTCAAAGCATGTTAATTGTGATTATAATCGCAGAAACAGTCCATAGAAAGACCAGGATGATCTGCACAATCGTCACACTCATATCGGCTGTCTTTCCTACGACCAGCAGCATAGCAGACTCGACATCTTTTGTTGGCCTGGTTTTGTTTTCAGTAGCAGGAATCTTCCTCAACTTGTGCTGGATAATCTTGCATTCTTCTTCTTCCACCTTGGATTTTCTTCTACCAACTCGAGTTGGCACAGATTGAATTCCCGTGAGGTAAATAATTCCCTACCTTGTGAACTCTTTGAATCCGATATTCGATGCAGTTATTTTTCGGTGCAAAAGGAAGCTGTTCAGAAGTAGCCGTTGCATTAGACTGAAGCCACATTTCTTGAACCACACATGTGATTTTTTTAATGGTGAATATGGTACTAACATTTGATCAGAAAGATCCACACCAGCCATATGTTGATTATAGGAATCAACCATTGCGGGTTTGTGAACCGCCCACGTAGTACTCTATTCTTCTCAATTGTGTCGGCAGTGTCAACTGTTGAAATTGAGTAAAATATTTTCTTGTCATTGACTTTGCAAAGTAGTACATTTCCCTTTCTCACAAAAGATGATTCGCCTTTGCGCAATATCTTTTCTTGCAGACATTTCGGAGCTCCTCTTCTTGGATTAATATAGTTCCCCTTAGTCCTGTTTTTCGATTGAATAGATATGCTGCAAGGCTACAGCTTGTGTACCAATTATCAGCATGAACCACATAACCTTTATCAAACAGTCCGGCTCTTTCCATCAATACGACAAGGGTCTTCTCACTCTTCAAGAGATTGTTTGCAACATCATACTCACAGGAAAGGTCCGTTTGTTCGCCGATATACGAGATGCAGTGCAACATGAAACCTTCAGCATCGGTCAGAACGAACATTTTGATTCCAAATCATGCTCTTTTGATTCGGATAAAGCACTTTATCTGCAGTCGACCCTTGAATAAAAGTAAAGTTTCGTCAATAGAAACGCTTTTCTCAGTAGCAAAGGCAGAACAAATTCGGTGAACTTCTTCAAGATTCCTGTCAATCTGTTGCACATGCTAGCACTTTCAGTTGGATTACTGAATCGAATGAAGCGAAGTATTTCCATGTATCGATTGCGTGATAGACCGGCAGTCAGAAAAATCGGTGTCACCAGTAATGGCTCCGTTGTCCAGTAGTCGCGTATTTCTGGCTTTCGGATAAGTCCCATCAAGAACGTTAGACCAAGGAATTGCTTCATTTCGTCTATCTGTATATTTTTCGAACTGATGATTTGCATGTCAATGCCTGTTTCTAAAGATGTAATGTGATTTTTCGTAATTTCAATCGAAGCACGGGAATTTGTCCAATCACATAGTTTACTAAGAAGTGAATCCGGTAAGAAGTGACTTATGTAATCAGTTAGTTCCATTTTGGAAAGAAATTCACTGTTCAATCCGTGTGACGAATTTGCATTTTCAACAAAGGGAATTTCGGTTGGTAAACTATCGGTTGTGCTATTTACAAATGTCCAGCTACGGTGATAATAAACTGGAATTGTCATTCATCATCATCAGGCTCGGGAGAGCTTTTTTCATAGAACGCTGTTTTCCACTGGAATCATATTCATACACACTCACACCTTCCATCTTTCAATCTCATTTCATCTAAATCAACGGCATCAGAGAATCCATATCTCTGCACGGGAAATCGCTGTCTCCTTCCTTCAGCCATGTAGACCACATAGACAGGTGACAGAAGAGAAATGGCTTTGCTTATATCATTCTTCGCTAAATAGTCAAACACAAAGGCAAACACGTCACGTGACCTCCTTACTGCGCCGTTGAATGAAGTTTCAACTTCTTTTCTCAGCTAGAATGATTACGTCACGCGATTTCCTTACTGCGCCGATGAATAAACCATCAACTTCTCTACATCTGATTTATTAACCGATGGAATCTGAGCAATTGTAGGATGGGAGGGAATGCATGACGAATGCCGTTCGTCATGGTAAGGAAGGGGTTATTGGCATTTCGTCAGCATTACATCGTGCATTGTAGTTCAGTGTTCAATCGCATTCGATATCAGTGCCTTCACTAGTAATTGTTGTAGTGCTGATTGATCTGTGTGCTGACCAGCTGGTATTGTCAGCTGATGACATCAATAAAATCAGCTGTTATCGAATCGTGTTAGTCACCTCCCCACGCCGCTGGTATCCGAGATATCGATTTTCTGCACGTGACATTTACGTCAGTGTCCTTTGTCTTTCTGACGTTTCACTTCATTATCAATATGGTGCGTGAAACCAGATCTGGGTCACAATCCAACGAGATCCAACGAGATCAAGGCAATGATCGAGGCTTCTAAATTAGAGGTGATCGAATCACTAGCAAATGAAATGAAGAGTTTGAAGGACGAAATCGCAACTTTGACTAGGCGTATTGATACTTTAGAATGAGACAACAAACATAATAAAGAAGCAAATGAACGATTGTCCATTGAAATAACGGAAAAATTCGTTACGAAATTTGCAGTAAGTGAAATAACAAGAGCCATAGAGTCACAAGGCGCACTCCTCGAAAATCACGAGCAAGCTATAAGAAAGAAAAACCTCATCATCCATGGTGTACATGAAGGTCTAGATATCAGTAAAACAAACACACCCATTTCTGTTATCATGAATTTCCTTTGGATAGATTTCAACATCACTACCGATTGTGAGTCTGTTCGTAGACTTGGAAAACCTGTGCAAGGCAAATGTAGACCATTGCGGTTGATTATGAAAGACATGGAACTGAGACATTCTATACTATCAAAAGCCAAAACACTGCGAACATCACCAGACTTGAAGAAAGTGTTCATTGGACCTGACCTAACGCCCACACAGCTATCATTCAATAGACGCCGAGTTCGTCTATTGAAGTTCGCATTCAATTCGCTTTGAGTTCGTGACAATTCATTTAACTGTATGTAATTTACTTTTGATGTGTTTGTACTTGCCACCCAGCATTTCTGCTGCTGACAATGTATCAATATCCTCATTTATAATTGACGTTGTTGATACTGTGATGATCAGATTTCCGGACATTGAAATAATATTCCGTGGCGACTTTAATACCTTCAATACTCATAACCTCGAAGTATCTTTTGATCTAGTTAATAAAGTAGTTCATCCGACAAAATCCGATAAGATTCTGGACAAGATTTTCATTTCATCTGGTTTTTCGAACTATTATCAGAACTGCGATGTTTTGCCACCTTTATCCACATCAGACCACAACTCCGTACATCTGAAAGGCTCCAGCCCTTCATTGGATACGAAAAGCCGCATTGTGTGGGATTTCAGAAGGTCGAATATAGACAAATATATTGATGCATTGGCCGACACTGACTTTCACGATCTTTACATGGCTCGCACTATTGATGAGAAATTAGATATTTTTTACTCGAAGATCAGAAATTGTTGCACTACCATACCCTCCACTATGGTAGCCATGACATCGAATGATAAACCTATACTTAAATCGCTTATAAATCAAAGATGGTTTGCTTTTCGGACAAGAAATTATGATTTGTATAATCACCTCAAAGTCAAAATCAAGACGGAGATAACGAACGCCAAGATAAAGTGGGCTTCTAAGAGTTCCAAGTCTTCGAATGACGCCTGGAAGATGGTAAATGATGCAACAGGTTGGAGCACTAAATCAAGCTTGTCGAGTCTCACGTCGATGTTTTCAAGTGAAATGGATTGTTGCAATTTCGTTAATTGTGCATTTGAATCAAGATTCGTTGCTGGTTCAAGTAGCTCACCTGATTCCTCACGGCCTACAATTTCTGAGAATGAAACATCGTGGTGCCCATTAAGTGAACCTTTCGAAATTTATAAAATGCTCCAAAAGATACGCACTGACAAAGCTATTGGTTGTGATTTCATTCCACTCAGACTCTTAACAGAAGGAGCTCTTTTTCTAGCCAATCCTCTGTGCCACATTTACAATTCAAGCATTATTGACCATGTTGTACCGTCGGTTTGGAAATATGGATTAGTTACTCCAGTACCAAAGTCCAATCCTCCAAATGCAGATGACCTGAGACCTATCACTATACTACCCGCTCTGGAAAAAATCCTAGAGAAAATAGTTCTGAATAGTATACGACCAACCTTGATGAATTTTATAGATGACGATCAATTCGGATACCGGCCAAAGTCTTCGACGTCATGTGCCTTAATCCATCTACACGATCGCATTACACAGAGACTAGAGTCTGAAGAGTCGACTGGTGTTGCAGTCTTATCCTTGGATTATACTCGGGCTTTCGATACTATCTCTCACCGCATTTTGATAGAAAAATTAGCTGCTCATAATCTACCGGCTGATTTTATCTACTGGATTCAATCGTATCTGAATGGGAGATCACAATCAGTTAGAATAGGAAACTCTGTCAGTAATCCTGTCAAAGTCCATAGTGGTGTGCCTCAAGGGTCTATCTTGGGTCCAATGCTATTTATCTTCTACACGGCAGATCTCTTTACCTCGGCATCTACTGACTACATCAAGTATGCTGATGATACAATGATTATCGAAACAATTGGTCGCGACAAAGGGGCATGTACTCAAAGGTTGCAGGAAACTCTTATGAGAATTGAGGAACTCAGTAACAACATCAACCTAACTCTGAATATGAAGAAGACCAAGCTTCTTGTGATACCATAGAAAAATAATCCTGGTTTTTCTATCGCCATCCCTCAAATTCAGAGTGTTGATAGCCTTTAACTCCTGGGAGTGATTTTCTCCTCTAATCTCAACTGGAACCTTCACATATCTTCAATTTGGAAAAAGTGCAATTCACGTATATACGCTCTTCGAGTCCTAGGACCGATTGTACCACGTAGAGTTTTAGAGCAGACTTGTAACAGCATTATTTTCACACTTTTTGATTATGCCTCAGCAGTTTTTGTATATTTGCCAAGACATCTACAGGATGATCTTCGTCATTTCTGCAAGCGAGCTCATCGCATCATTCACGGACGAGATTGCGATTGCAACTTATTCGAGGATGTAAATGGCCGTCGCTTCCGACTTGCGTGCAATTTGTTTGTATCCGCAGAGCAAAACACCGAGCACCCTTTACATAGACTGATCCCATGCCGCTTTAACCGGTCTGGACAGTATTACGTTGAAATGGCAAAGACGGCCCGCAGACAACGGCAATTTCAACTTTATGTATCTGCATATCTAAATAACAGTAAATGATTTTTGACATGTGACTTCCTTACTGTATTACTGTGAATGCATTTGATTTTGCTGTAACTTGACATATGTACTTACCTTGATTTTCATTACTGGAAATATAAAACGCTTTCTCTCTCTCTCTCTCCAATCCTCAAGTGTACAAATACAATGCTACTGTAACCATTGGATTAATCAGTTCATAAAGGAACTCAAAGGAGCGTTCTCGTGCCAACGAATTAAAATTAATCAGCTTTGGCCCAATAGCTGGTAAAATGGAAATCTTAAGACTTGTAACACTACTCATTCTTACTGTAAATATGCTAATACCATATTCCAAACACTGCCGCTTGCACGTTCAGAACAAACGTCTAATATACTGTACCGACTACAGATGCTGGTAGTGGAAATAGAATAGGACAATGGTAACCATAGGTTAAGGAAATTAAAAATGGATATTATAAAACAACAGGAGAGCGATGGATAGAAATTGGAAAAGTGGAGGTAAAACATAGAAATACACTGATACTTCAAGAAATAGAAGCAACGAAACCATCTTAATGCGAAAATAAAAGTGTGAAAATGACTGAAAGTCAATAAACAGAAGGATGCTAACTTGAACATGAGCAAAAAATGACTGAATTGCAATGTGTTTCCTCAACACTTGCCTAAAAAACATTATTGTAAATGTAAGAATCCATTCATTTTCTCATGCAGTGATTAAGTTTCTTTGACCACGAAAAGTCCAAGATAGTCCAAACCACATAGATGAATTGCTTTCCTTGTCTGCGTGTTTCGGTCTAGAGATGACGTTCCTCAATAGTGACGGTCTCGACCAGAACTAGACACAAGGGGCAGGACGACCAATTTTCCATTGAACGCAATGCAAATTCAAGTCTGAATTCTGACGAACCAGAAGATTGACATCACACTAAACGTATACAGCCAGCAAATTTAGATTGTGAGTGGTCGAGCGATGAGAATAATATTTCCATTTGAGGAATTTATCACTAAGAAATTAACTAATTTATCACGAAGAATTTATCACTAAGGCCTGCCTGCAATCTGACCGCTGAGGTTCGTGTGTCTGCTGATATGAACTGCTTCTGCAATGCACGCGCTTGGCCAATCACACAAGTCAAAGAGAGACGAATCGCTTGCTACAATTACCATTGAATACAATGGCTGCTGAGAAAGGACTATGTCCGCTGTATATTAAACCGACGCGCAAATGAATCCATTTCTAGGGCCAAAAACGCTCAAAGAGTGAATGAATTGACCGCTACTTTGTGTGGTAAACTTGATCTCGCCGCAGATGAGCGTCCAATGTTTACATTATCTTGATGCAATGCTTCTGACAAGTTGAATTGATGCTACTCACAAGGGGACGTCATTCGATGACCGCTTTTTTACTCAACCCAACCCAATCCATTGCTGACGAAGATCGCATACGAAGATAGAATGACACTGCTATTTCAAAAGTAATTGATAATTAAATCACAAAATGCTTGAGTGTAATAGTAAAATTTGAAGTTGGAATGAGTAATGATTTATATATGCCTAACACCGTTCAAGCACACGTTGAGTAAATAGCGAGGTTACAGGAAACCGAAAAGTATGTTGAACCTGTGTCTTCAAATTCTTGCAAGTTTCCGTTGTTTCCTCTTCTACACTTAGCTATAGCAAGGTATTACAGCGACATATGAAATTTCATCAATTATATCGATCCAAAAACCAGCCTTGAAGTCCATTGGGTACCGACTTATGGGTTATCTCCCCCCCACGTTTTCAAATTTGTCTAAAATCCGTAAAAATAAATAAACCGTCAGAAAACTTCAGATGCACGTATTTGAGTATATTTTCTACCCACATGTAAAAATTTATGCAATTGCGACGAGCACTTTTTGAATTAGGGGCGCTTACTTGAAGTGCATCGATGTCTCCCGCTTGATCTGCTTCTTACCTCATCGTCTGCGCAGAAAGCACTTGAGGTCAACAAAGTCATTTCCCGACAGCTCGTGAAGTGATGATGACCTGGCAACATCCCTTACACTAAAATGTTTAACTTAAAAAAGGTGTGCCAAGGTAGTGGCCGAGGGAAGATTTCAAATAGCAGTGGATGAGATGAAGAGGGTGAGAGAACAATGCACACACACACGAGTAACAATGACACATGAGTCGAACAGACGAAGTCAAATCAGGCTGTTGACATCGCTACACTTCACTTTATCGTCTCTAATGCAAGAAGTGCTTGTCCGATCTGCATAGATTTTTGTATGTGGTAAGAAAATATGCTAAAATACGTCTACTTGACGTTTGGTGACGATTGATTCATTTTTGCAGATTTTAGACAAATTTGAAAACCTGGGGGAGAGTTAACCCATAAGTACCCAAGGTTGTCTTCCATTGTGTAAATGAGTGTTGTAAAGAATAAAAGGTGTGTACTTGTAGAAGTAGGCCTAATGCGGGAGACTACAGTCATCACCCAAAATTCTTTTCCTACTGCCTGCGATCGATGTTAAATTAATGACGAACAAAATTATTAATTGAATATCTCTAAATCAATGAGATTCTATATGATGGTAATGACATAACCGAATAGCAGATCGATTTAAAATACTAGCATTCCGATTCGATTACTATTAGGAGGGGTCTCAGTGGCACAGTGGCTAAGTGCTTGGCCTAGAGATTTTTGGTCTAGAGGTCGAGCCCCGAAAGTGTCATCGGAAGTCGGCAGGAAGAGCATCCGGACTAAAAGTGCCACAACGCTCCAAAAAATCACCGCCCAAACCCCAGTATTGGGAATAGGAATGTTAAAGCTCCATTGTTCGATCATCCGATTCGAAAATTGAGTTCCGAATACTCGGATCGGACCCACCTCTGTTAATAACGTCACATGACAAGTGCAATCCATCAACCAAGATCTTGATGTAATTAATTCCGATCTGTGCTTAAGGTATCAAGAAGAGACGGCCAAGTCGCCTTCAGGATGTCGATGCGCTTCAGAGCACGGCGTGGATAACTTTGCAAAATAGCCACAAATTATGGTTAACATACATGGATCTTCTTCATTTCCTTGGAGTTCATCGCAAATATTTCATCCACAGAGCGTACCAGCGGCAGAATGATTTGCCAATAACTGGTCTTGTTGATGCAATTACACAACAAGCAATGTTGAGGCCTCGATGTGGAGTAAGCGACGTGCAGCGTGGGCGATTTACAATCTTTCCAAATAAATGGAGGGAGGAAGTTCTGACCTACAACATCGTCAAATACTCAAAGCAATTGCCAAAGCCAATGGTTGAGTAAGTTGGATATAGGTGCATTTATTTTTAAACTGAACTTACATTATCGTTACAGACTGGCCTTGAAACGAGCTTTCGGATATTGGGAAAAAGTCAGCTCGCTAAAATTCGTTCGGAAACCGGATGATCAGCTTGCGGACTTCCGGATTGGCTTCTTTTCTGGCGAACATGGAGATGGTCAACAACATAGCTTTGATGGGCCTAGTAAGTGTGGATGATCAGGATGCATTTAAACGCATAGACAAGCGAACCGCATTATGATGACTGATTCAGCTGTCTTCGTGATTATGCCTCGTAAAAGTACAGGTTCTTTTCATCGACGGGGCTCATTTCATCGCAAGCATAATATGTAATGTCGTATATAAAGGAGACATGACTTCATTTAGAAAGTCTACAATGGTTCAAGAGCGCCATGTATCCACAAATAATTAAAGCAATCATTTGAAGCATGTATTTATTCAGCAATTCATAGACATCAAACTAATTATCGTGCTTTTGATCATTAAAATTATTCGAATCCCTAACTTCTGCGATCAGGGACTCCTATATCTTCAGACTCTGGACATAGACATGAAATGACCCTGTCGATGAAGTGAGCTGCAATTAGTCCGGCAGCCAGAACGAGTTTCTGCAGGGAACGAGGCCGAAAGTGAGACTTTCACAGAATAATGTACACCTTATGTCTACTACGAATCGGTACGTCTGCCGAGTTCTCGTGAGTTCCTCTTCTTGTCACACAGGATCAAAGAAAAACACATGTAAATCCAATGGGACGCAGATAGTAGTTTTTGACTAAAATGAAATGTTCTATGTTTTCTCTGATTAAACAAAAAGTACCAAGTCTAGAGTCATGAATTTTGGCATGGAATGTCTTCAGGTCATTTCCTTTCATGTTCATGCACCCCTGTCTCTAAAGATAAACACATTTAGATTTGGCTAGCCTCTAAATGTCGGCAAACACAAACATTTTGAGCTACTTTATCCACATTCAACCACATTCTCGCATACATCGCCGATTAGATGCATGATAAAAGCACCTGCACATCATAGGAAATGACCTGAAGACATTCCATGCCACAAATTATGACTCTGGGCTTACTACTTTTCGCTTAATCAGAGAAAACATAGAACATTTCATTTTAGTCAAAAACTGCTTTCTTTGATCCAGTCTGACAAGAAGAGGAACTCACTAGAACTCGGCAGACGTGCCGATTCGTAGTAGGCATAAGGTGTACATTATTCTGTGAAAGTCTCACTTTCGGCCTCGTTCCCTGCAGAAACTCGTTCTGGCTGCCGGACTAAATCCTCTTAGCATTGGTAGTAGGGTTGAACATGGGATTTCCCGAGAATTCCCGATAATTGCGAGTCTTGATTCCCCGGAAATATATCCTGGAATTCCCTTGAAATTTCGAGAAACATTAAGCTTATTGAATAAGTGGATAAGACGATTTAAGTGCATTTTCTCAATAACGTTACTCACCATGGGGTCGTGGTGTTTAGAAAATATATTATTTGACTGAGACAATTAACAGAACTATAATTACTAAGCATTGTATGTACTAAACGACTTGATCTGATGAATTTTAAAGAGTGCACATTTTTAGAAGCATATTTATATAATGACAAGACAGAGAAGACTAAAATATGCTTGACAAATGTATACAAGTACAAAAAGAACAGAATATTAATAAATCAGAAAATCAACACATATTGGAGCATGCAACCCTCAAGTGCTCCTTGCAGATCGCCTTTCCAGAGGCACTGCACCTTTCAGTCGTCTTTCTTTCCTTGTCTCTGGAACAAGATCCGCAGCTTGCTCTCTTTCTGGGAACTATCTCATCATCACGAGGAGTTGGGATGGGAAAAGCTGTTGTTGCAACGAATTGAGAATCTTTTCTCCGAGCCATGTGTTCATCCATGAGCATTGCGGCCAATTTCTCCAAATAAAGGCGTCCACGATGCGATCTTTGTCTCATGAAATTAGGGCACCCACAGAATTAGATTCATCTGCGCGCTTCGGTTTCCTAGAAAGGAAGGGTTATATGTAACCTTAATATCGGAATGGCACATCACAGAATTAGACAACTTGCTCCTTCTCGAATGGATAATTCGTGTATCGCTTGCTATTGGAAATGACAAACAATAAGCTGTCAGCAGAGGACACCAGAGCCAGTGAGAGATGCGTGCGTGCTGTGATATCACTTCGCACACACAAAACCACACATCGCTGTCTTGGCTAAAATTCGATTCAGTGTATGCACTGCGCAGTAAGGAATGGTGAGAAGGCGATTGTGAAATCATCAAGTGAACTAATTTTCGTACGCCTGCTACTTTTTTAATAATGACTGGGAAGGCCGACATTATGGAGAAAACTTGTGCGCAATGATCTGAATTCTTCGAATTTGAAGGAATTTTGGCAATCGAAGCACTTTGCTGGAACTCACATTAATCCACAAGCGACGCACGACTTTTTTCTTATCTCTGTAAGGTATTAGGGATTTCTTTTTGCCCACTTAATGGGTTCCTCGATGTGCCATCGATTTCGAATTAATGACACTTCTAGCAAACCGAAGCAGATAAACAAAATATTTAATTCTGTGGGGGAACCGTGTAAGAAGATGACCAAAGAGTTGCAAGCAGCTATTTCAACCAGATGGCCAAAGAAAACTTGGGGCCATCGAAGACACTTCCTGTGGCACGAATATGTGCGTAGAAGTTGATCCAGAGAATTGACGGCCTCCTTTGTTCGATTGAAATGAAGAACTATCTCCGGCTTCTTGTCATTATGTTCGAGATGAACTTCCGCATCATGATGTTGGGTGGAAAGAAGAATCACATTTTACTTGATCTTCGGTGAATAAGAAACGAGTGTGACAGAGTCGTGGAAGGCGAACTTGCTTGACAAAGCAGGGCAAGTATTGACGTTTAACCAGCAGGAGGAAAGAATCGGCGATTTTTCTTGACAGTTCCACGTAGAGTTAGCTGACGGCTTTCCATTGACATAGCCAGTTCATATGAGGTTAAGAAACTGTCCGTTGTGCAACCTCTTCCCGAACCTGAAAAATAAAGAAAAACATCTTCAATGATACTTAGTTAGAGCGATGTATATTTGCATGTATAACTAACCATCGATGTTAGCAATGGTGATAACTCACAAAACTTTCGCCTACCATATTGAACTCGCGCAGATAATGCAGCCCATAGAGTAAGTATGTAGTAGGTATAGTGTCGACTCAAAAAAGTATCTGTATACATCGTTGATTTATATATGAAAATATTCAGTTTTTTGTGGAGATTACGCTCCTGCGGTCCAAAAAATTATTTGAGCAGTTTTTTTAGAAGCTAAATTTTTGCAAACTTATATACTACTGACATAAAGCCACTCTATAAGTAGTATGAAACAAGTTGGATATCAAAAGGAATAAATGTTTGCTAACAAGCATCGCAAGCATCGTCGAGCCGACACCTTTTCGACAAGTACTGCAGGGAAGCTTTGACCGAGCTGAAGGGCCGGTGGGTCTTTGTGTGGAGAGCATCACTTTCATTTTCTATTCATCAATATTCAAGCCTTTCTTCGACAGGAAATCCTTCCATGCTGTTAATTTTAGATGAAGTTCTGTCTCACTCTCTGCCACCAGTTCTAGGTTATCAGCATAAAGTGCATCGAACGGAAGACCACCACTTATTTCGGATGAGATCGCATCCATTATCAAAGTAAATAGTAATGTACTAAGTACTGACCCTTAATGAAGTTCTGAGCTCAAGCCGAAGGGTTCACCGTATGCTGAGTGCATATGCACTGACGTTTATGCGGTGTGGTACAGACTCATCACTGCATTCATCAGCTACTCATCCACATAAGCCTTACGCAATCCCCAAACTATCAGATCCCTAGGAACCCTATTGAGAGCTTTTTCGAGGTCCACGAAAGCGAAATTGAGCTTCCGATTCTTTGCCAGATATTTCTCTTGAAGCTGTCTCAATAAAAATGGCGTCAATCGTACCTCTGCCTGGCATGAACCCAAACTGCATCTCATTGATGTTGACCTGACTTCTGATTCTCTTTTCTAAAACCCTCTCGCAGATCTGTAGAGCCACTTCGGCAAGTTTGAGACCTCTGTACGACTCACAATGAAGAGGATCACCTTTGCCTTTGAAAATGGGGACTAGGATGCTTCCGTGAGGATGTCATTAAATAATTGACTCAACCAGCGAACACCTACATCTCCAGAAGTCAGTATCATTTCAGCTGTAACACCCGATGGACCAAGGGCTTTGTTTCTTGCACATATATTTGGAATCTAAATCGCAGCAGGCCCATACTTTTAGTCCATTCCTTTCACGTTTAGATGGGATGTAAACCGTGAAAGGACACCTGCCTCGAAAAAAAACAAGCTGCCCATCGACGCAAACTTGAGCTCCGACTTTATGATTGTTGCTGCGAAGTGATGCTAGGCGAATATGAGCCATCTCATCAAGGCACTGAAGTTAGCAGTAAATCTGGCAGTAGATATTTAGAAATAATTCGTTCAGTCCTGATTTTCCACAAGACTAATGAAAAATGAACCAGGAATTCGTTCATCACATCAGTTTTTAAAAATTCCTATTGGATCAGGGTAAAATTCGCACACACATACACGACTACAGCTTAGGGATCGCTAGCGAGCATGAAAGTAAAAAAAAATAACATAAACACCTCTAAAGCAATTAGAGGGCTTTAATAGCATATACGGATAATCTGCTTACCTACAAATAGGAATGGTAGCTATTGCTGTTCTTCTGTAAGGTTCGTAGCGGTTGTCCTTTCCAAGGTTTCAGATTTTTCTATGACCCGTTAATTTTGATTATTCGCCCAAGAACTTCACATATTAGTCTCTATGTGCATTTTTGTATTTGCATGCAACATTTCATGCATGTCAATGGATTAAAGAAGCACTTTAAGATACTAAGACTTTAGAGTGAAGTGTAAGCGGTCTACGCCATGCTTGGAACAAATGTTCAATTGTGTTTGTGTTTGAAATGCGTTTTTCCAGTATTTTTGTTTGCATCTTGGACTTTCTGAATATAGTATTTAAATATTCTTGATATTTTTAGATACTACGTCTATATCAATGCATTTGGATTTTAACATTTTGATGGAAAAGTACTTGTATTTGAACTTGCAAAAATATGCATTTGTTCCCAACTTGTTACGCCTCGATCTCGAAGTAGATGACACTTTTCACAAAAGCCGGAGAAGAAAAGACTCTTTGCAATAATCGCAAAAAATACTTTTCACGGAGTTATGAGTGGTCAACAAACGGAACTTTCACGAAAACATCAAATTATGTGTTTTAACTTGATTGACTTTGAGGATAAGGCATGTGTGAGGTCAAATAATTATTGGCATCATGCAGACGCAATCTTCTGGTGAATATGATTCGGCATCCACGATGATGCATTTTTTGGATTTTTCTTTTCTCTACGTTCAAATATCCTGGCGCAACAGGGTCTCATAAATTGCATAGTTAAGGATCTCAAACTCAAAATATTGTGGGGAATTCCCGAAAACGCATTTCCCGTCGAAGTCTAATAGGGAGAGACCTTGCTTTACCTTCTCAACGTTCGCCAATAATTTCAAAAGCAGAGAGTTCTGACGACATTATTCTAATTCGATATAATCGATAAAATGTCATTATTGAAAGATAAAAGGATATTTGGTACTTATGGGATATCTCCCCCCACCTTATAAAATTTGTCTGAAATCTGCAAAAATGAATCAATCGTCACCAAACTTCAGGTAGACGTACTGTAGCATATTTTCTACCCACATGAAAGAATTTATGCCGATCGGACGAGTACTTTATGCATTGGAGACGTCAACGTGAAGTGTAGCGATGTCAGCTACTTGATGTGACTTCGTCTGTTCGACGCGTTGTTGTTACTCCTGTCTGCATTGTTCTCTCTCCCTCTTCGTCTCATCTACTGCTATTCAAAATCTTCCCATGACCATTATCTTGCCACACATTTTTTAAGCCAAGCATATTCGGGTAAGGGATGTGGTCTGATCATCATCACTTCACGAGCTGTCGGGAAATGACTTTGTTGACCTCTTTCTGGTCCGACGATGAGGTCAGAAGAAGTCAGATCAAGCTGGCGGCATCTCTGCACTTCAAGTTCTCGCTCCTAATTCAAAACGTACTTGTCCGATTTGCACAGATTTGAAAACGTGGGGGGGGGACATAACCCATAAGTACCGGATATTAATATTTTAGCCTTTTGTATTTTAGAATGCATATGAATAAGTAGCCCGACGTGTCTCGTCACCTACGGTCGATGATGCATAAGGTATCTCGGCAATTGATCCTCTGATCTTTTTTGCCGAATGGTCATGGTTAAAGCCGGTGTATAGAATTGAGATGCATAAATGTAGAGTATTGTATCTGTCCTAGATGAACCATTAACACGTTGAGTTATTTCCACATGCATGGATATCATCCTAAGAGCAAAAAGAAAGCATTTCAGCGGACACAGTAAATTTTGTTGCAACGCGGCAGATGTTTTGCCCGTAGGCTTTCTCGATGCCAAATGACAAGTAAAGACACTGGTGCAGTACATTTACAACATGGATATCACTTCACACAACGAATTGATTGAAGAACATGGCATATCAAGACAAAATCGATTGAATCAATGGAATGGAACATCTTCAACACTCTGCCGTTTTTGAACCGCGAATGCCACTCGAAGACGGATGTACGAGAAAGACAATCTGAGCCGTAGGCCTGACGAAGCATGTCAAGAGTTTCGGTAGCTGTCTTGTTCAACCTAACGCAAAATTTGATGCACTTTCGCTGTTCTGTTTTATCTGTCATGTTTGCGTCGCCAAGGTTGCAAATAATCAATTTATTATACCTTGCTGTCAACGCGAAGATGACATCAAATCATGAAATCGATCTTCATACACTTCGAGCATGCTGAATAGATATCTATGAAGATAGCAATAGCTATCGAAGTCAATAGCATAGACATAGCAGGTGGAGTCCGGGAACTTTCCGATCAACCCACGTACATCTTTATGACTATGCACAACAAAAGGATCAATGCAATAGAAAGCAGTAGTACTGTCTTAAAGAAATGTGAAAATCACAGTTTCAGAAGACACAAATAATTCACATAGTCTACTGAAAATAATACAATTTTTTAGTTTGCCATGCTTATTATTTATTACTGAATCCTTTTATAAAGCCTTTATGCATCTTGTGCTATTTACTAATTGTTGCTTGTATTATTTTCCGCATTTGTAGAGATGTTCCGTTCCATTGATTTTGTCTTGGTATACCATGTTCATCAATCAATTCGTTGTTTGAAGTGGTCCGTGTTGTAAATGTACTGCACCATTGTCTTTAACTGACATTTGGCATCGAGAAAGTCTACGGGCGAAACATCTGCCACATTGCAGTAAAATTTACACTGTCCGCTGAAGTACTTCCTTTTTGTTTTGATGGACCATGTTGAAAGGGCCTTCTCATTTTTTAGCTGGAGAATGTAAAAGCGTCATTTTTGATAATCCTTCGAGATTGTGTAGCCTTGTCAATCAATAAGATGAAGACATAAATGTCTACGTTCGCGCAGAAAATTAATGCTGATCATAAATAAACATTGTCGATTGAAAATCGTGTCATTCTGGTTGTGTGCCATCAAAACTGATCTTTACGTTAACGCAACGTTTTACTCGAAAAACTGATTCTTTTAGCAGTTGTATATGCAAGGTCATCCTCGTCGTTAGTACCTATTGCATAAATGTTAAACTAAAAAGGGTGATTAGAATCCCATGGACTTTCAAAAATTCGATGCATTTTCATTACTTCATTGTATAGAAATGTATGTGACAGACCAACTGGTAATGAATTTTGCAGTTAAGCTATTTTGGAAATAGTGACTCAAAAATTATATAAAATGATTGTCGTGTGATGATTGGCTGATGCTGAGGACTAAATGATAGTCTTAAGCACCAGAAAACAGCTTTCAATAAGATTCCTTAACTTTATCAAAATTCCCCATGAAGCCTTCTAACTGAAGATGGAACTTAATAACAATTCACTTTTATTGCTACTATTTATTAACTTGCCGTGTCAGTGCAACAGAGGCAGCAATGAAGATGGCTCAACTGGTAAGGTGAAGATCAGTCATGGAATGATTGATGGAATATGGACTATTGGCAGTCGAAGCGGAAGCTTCAGTGGACCTATAATGTATATAACCTTCGCCATGTCCTCTCTAGTTGTCATGTGGCAATGCAGAGAGGATGGACACTCACCGACACGGTTGGTTTGGTCCTGAAAGCGATTTTGGAAGCAGATTCGGATGCTGTGATACCCACGAAAGTCTCCTCGTGTATCATCTCCATCTGTTCTGTGTAATTGGGAAGTTCGAGTCGATATACAGCTGCCAGATGAATTATCCCTATCTGACCAATGGCCCGATCTATTGTCAATCGGTGCGATAGGGAAGAGAATGATTATTGGCGAACTGCAAGCTTCCTTGAAAGAGAAGGCTGAGAATGCCCATTAGAAAATATCTGCCAAATGTGAAGAACTTGCCAAAAGAATTTATAAGAAAGATTCTGTTTTAGGATGGAAATGGCAACTCATTTTTAATTTATTCATTATTAATCTATAATTATAAATATATGATAATAAATTATGTTAATCTAATGATAATTTCTTCTAATTTATCTGATTTTAGATGGGGTATTTGGTCGCTCAGAATACCCTCGAGGAGGTAATATCCATTTTGATGACGACGAGGAGTTCACAGAGAACACATCAAAGGGGAAGAATTTACGCATCATTGCAGCTCACGAAATAGGCCATGCACTTGGATTGGATCACTCGTGGATGAAGGGTTCATTGATGTATCCTTTATATCAAGGCTTCGTTCCACACAATAGGCTAAAGTTGGCAGTTGACGATATTGTTGGCATTCGACATATGTACGGTAAGTCACTATGTATTTAGCAACTGAAAAGCATCTGTTGATTGTGCATTTTTAAGTGATATCAATATTTTTGCAAATTTAGCTGCAAACGTAGATATGAGCTCTGGGGTTCATGTGATGGCCGCGATTACATTGGATCGGTCTTCTCCAGTATCCGGTCGCTGGCCAATGTCGGAAAGAATGGTCTTCTGCTGTGAACCTTTTTGTTATTCTTCAGTTGGACAGCTTAACCATTACGTTCGTGCAGGTGACGTCAATATCCAGTGATCTCAGTGTGACGTCAGCATCATAAGGCAAGTCGTGATCCTGTATAAAAGTGCAGCCATAGTTCGCGAGCGAGGACACACGATTGCTCTTCGACACAATTCGGTCGGTGTTCCGCTACAAGCGCGGGAAGAAGGCGGATTAGAAGACGTTGCATTCAATCTGTAACTGCGGCAAAGGCGGTTGAACAGAAGACCAGTTGTGACAATCAAGTGATCTATGCAAATCCAGAGATTCTGCTGCTTGCTTAACTCCTCGAATTGGTGATATCTTGGAACTTATTGACATTGTTTACGTGAACGCTTAACTGGTCCTTCTAAGGGCCATTACCTGGATTTTATTTTTTGTCTCAAAAGTTCACAATAAACAATGAAGTTGTTTAATCATTTACAACCTTTTATTATGGGTAATTAAAGCCTAACTTTGCACTTCCAATCGCTATCTTATATGAGGTAGATGACTCATCCTGCGGTGTTAGAGGTCCTTCAGTACCAACCTTTTCCAAGTTATAGACGCCTGCCTGTACTAATCTGGGTGCGTTTGGACGCGAAGCATTGGCTTGGTATATAGTTTAAATGCCTGGGGAATATATGGCCGAGACATTTTCAGGTGGTGAGATCGTACTTCCCTTTGCACACACTTGATGAACGTATACTGGCGGAGGCTCAGCGTTGGAGATCCCTGAGAGTAGTGGAATGCGAAGTACACGGCGCCACAACGATGCTGGAATGCTTTGGGTTGGCTTCAGTCTTCCACTTTAAGAGGTCATAGTTCAAAGCGTGCATGAGAACCAGTACAGCAGGAAAGTATGCTTTTGGCTTTGCACTCAGTGCTATGCGTTTCGTTAGCATAGAAAATACATGGTGAGCCTTAATTAGGCAATACGATTGCGATAGAGTATGACATGACATTTAATAGTTGAAGGGGTTTGAATATCATTAAAATGATTTCGACAATCGCAAGTGTCTGAGCGTAGGCAGAAAATTAGAAAAGATTCATAGAAAATCCAAATTAGACAATCCATGAGTTATAAAATTCATGCAGATTATTTACGCTACTGAAACCAATTGCTACCACTACAGTTAGCTCTCACGAAGACAACAAGATCACAAGCTTCTACGACATCTGAAAAAAAGAAGAAAAGAAGCTGAAAACAAAAGCCATTCAAATATTTCGACAAATATAAAGTGCGGAAATGATGGAAAGCAGCAATTTTGTGTAAGTGCCCTGCAACCCTGAGTTCCGTCGGAAGCAGCGTGTCTAATGCTGGTCCCCCTCCTTAACTTGCAAAGGATATCTTCAAATCACATGAAATTCATTGTGAAACACATTTAGGGTGTGAACTTGCCGGCATATATTTTTCCCTCATTAGCTTATCTGCATATTACATATACTCGTAAATCACAATTGACATTCTGTTTGAATAAGGCCTGTGTCATGAACATGATTCAAGTTGTGGATCCAGGGGAAACCGTATGTTTGGTTATAGATATCTGTGTCACCATCCGGCGTCCACTGGGACCCATCAAAATTCTCGAGGGTTGAAATGTTTGTGTTTACTTTTGTTCGCTTCAACAAACATTGAAATATTGACTAGTCTCTTCGAAAGCAGCATTTGAGGCCTTCCTGTTCATGTAGTGTAGATGTATGAATTGCAATGGTAATCAAGTCTCGTCCGTTGATTTATCGCAGATACATTCATTTATGT
This sequence comes from Prostheceraeus crozeri, assembly GCA_907163375.1. Taxonomy (NCBI): domain Eukaryota; kingdom Metazoa; phylum Platyhelminthes; order Polycladida; family Euryleptidae; genus Prostheceraeus; species Prostheceraeus crozeri. The sequence continues at coordinate 835,737 of CAJQUW010006757.1, forward strand.
TTCTGGCATAGTGATTTTTTGATAGTGTAAAAGTGAATGATCATGAAGAAATTTGTAATTCAATTCAATTTTTTTTGAATTTGATGTACAAGTGTTTCAACAAAAGTTTTATCATCATCGTGCGACATGCAGGCGTTCTGAAACATCATTTATAATGTATAACATAGAGGTTTCGTTGTCAGATTGCCAACATCTACAGTGGGCGTAAATTTGATGAAAATCCCTGGCCGAGACGCGCATGACCGATTGTCTGATTTGCCCTGGCTCCACAATTATCAATCAAAATTTTTGAATCACCAAATTTCACAGATTTATGATAATTTACTGAATGCTGGCTATAAATCTCATCAGTAATGATACCAAGCTGTCTGAATTAGTCCGGCAGCCAGAACGAGGCCGAAAATGAGACCTTCACAGAATGATGTACACCCTATGCCTACTACCAATCTGCGCGTTTGCCAGGTTCTACCCGGTTCCTCTTCTTGTCAGACACATGTTACTCCAATAGGACGCAGATTGCAGCTTTTGCCAAAAATGAAATTTTGTATGTTTTCTATGATTAAATGAAAAATGAGTCTTAAGCCATAATTTTTGACACGGAAGGTCTTCAGGGCATTTATTATCATATTCATGCACCCCTGCCTATGAATATAGACATATTCAGATTTGGAGAGCCTCCTAATGTCGACAAACACAAACATTATGAGCAATTTAATCCACATTTAACAACATTCTCGCATACATTTCAGATCAGAAGCATGACACTAATATATAAACTTGCCAGAAAGTGACCTGAAGACATTCCATGTCAAAAATTATGTCTCTAGACTTATTGGCTTCCTCTAAATAAACGAAAACATAGAACATATCATTGTAATTCATTTCAAAGCATCAATCTGCGTCCCATTGGATTAACTCTCAGATCGTGTCCGACAGAAAAGAAGAGAAACCAGGTAGAACTTGTCAGACGCGCAGATTTGTAGAAGGCATAGGGTGTGCAACATTCTATGAAAGTCTCATTTTCGCCGCGTTCCCTGCTCTGGCTGCCGGACTTGATGTATTGAGAAGCTACTAATGTGTGGAAAAAGAGAATGATGCGACTGATTTGTGCAAGGAATTCAATTCAAGCATACGTATATGACACATGGAGGATTTTCCTTCATAAACAGGGTATGATAATGTATCTCTAAGATTGTATTCTGCAGTTCTAAGTAACCCAAAATGTGATTATATAGAAAAAAGATGACCAGCAAATATCCTAATACTCGAAGAATTCAAATGACTAAGTAAATACCCTGGAATGACTACTTAAATGTGTCATTAAAATTCAGCAATTAGTGTTTATTTACAATTGGCATTCACAACACAAAATTTCCATAAATCAGAAAAATTATCTGAAATGTAGGCCAAAGTTTAATAAGTGCAATGCAACCCCAAAGTTTAATAATAAATCAATCCGTAATCGCGGAGATTGTCTACTTTTTAGCATCAATAATTCGTCTCTATGAATCTCATTTCAGCTCTAATTAAGAAAATTCCGTAACTATTGTCTCTTCCATAGGACCGGGCGACAGCGTGGACGATCCATTGGACTCATCTGATCTAGAATCGATGATGATGGCTGATGAATATCCGATGAGTGAGGAAGAATCTCTGGCGACCTCCTTCACAACGACAACGACCACACAGGTGATGACGACAACTACCCCAATGCCAGTCACGAGGCCTATGTGGCCGAAACCAACAGCCGGCCCTGGTCAACCTGATCCTTGCAACAGCAAAGTTGATGCGGCTTTTCAATGTGAGCTCGGAAGTAGAGGACTATAATGTAAACTCTCTTATTCATATAAGCTCTTATTTATCAACTAAATCAGCTAATAAAAGTTTTTTTTAAAAAAAAATAATTTTGAGAGTAAATGAAAATGAGAAAGCGACTTTTAGGTCGCTTAAACAGAGTTAGGTCTCTTGTTTATGAGTTTGGTTGTTTTTAACGTTGCCTAAAGCCGTTCATCATTGGAATGCTTGGCTAACCGCTATTGTCCTTATGTTCTCATGTATCCAAAATTAATTTGTAATTTAATTTTATTAATGTTTCATCAGGTTTGGAGTGACCTTCCTTGCCGTTCATTCGATATGGTCGGCCTGGCCCCGGTTAGAGGCCGAAACCTTGCTTTATGCAGCCACAGATTTCGTCCATAGCAATCTTATTTTGGTTTCTCCGTTTTCTTGGTTTTCATCATTTATACTTTTTGGTTAGCTTCTCGTCATGTTTCATCATGCCGAGCTCTCATCTTTTGTTTATACAGGGTGAGTAAAAAACGTCATTCAAAGTTCGTGGAAAATCACTTTGAATTGTTATTCTGATTTCTTTCTTAAGTTGACTGATTCAATGGTTTTGTCTTCTGCTGTATAACATATTCATGCACCAAATTGATGCTCTAAGTTCAAAAAATTCAAATTCACATATTGGACGAATGCTTCATGTGAATAGTTGAAGTCATTTAGTGCTTCATTCAAGCCAAGCTGTGGAAAGGGAGGCGAAACTTGTTGCATGGGCAGTTACAGTGTACTTTCAACAGCTTGTCTAAAGCAAGGAGAAGCTACAAGGATGAATCGCTGGATGAAGAAATTCCTCACGTATAGGGATATCAATAGGCGTAAAGATGGAAGTGGTTATCCGATGACGGCTACAGGTGACGATACTTTTTCTTCCATCAGACCGATGATTGAAGACGACTCGAACGTTTCTATACGTCGCATTAGTAACACGCTGGGAGTTTCTCAAAGTAGCGTCGTTCGTTGTCTACACAAGAAAAATTATCATCCCTATAAGCCAACCTTCGTGCACGAACTCTGTGATGACGATCACGACCGACGTCTCGAATTTTGTCAATGGATTTCTCAACAACGTGACCACCATCCTCAATTCCATCTCCGAATAATGTTTTCCGACGAAGCTGTCTTCCATGTGTGCGCGACTGTGAATAAGCATAATCTGCACTACTGCAGCAGTGAGAACTCTAAAATTTTCGTCGAAAAGCTTCATGACAGGAGATCCATCACTATATGGACCATGATAGACCCTACTGGAGTGCTTAGTTACAACATCAGTGAGCAAACGATGAACGGCGACTGACACCGTAATGCTCTGAAGCGAAGAATCCTCGACGATAGTCTGACGGGTCGGTGGATTGGTCGAAGACAACCCGTTGAATGGCCACCCCGTTCTCCAGACCTTACTGTCTGCGACTTCTTCCTCTGGGGAGCGTTAGGAGACCGAGAATATGCGCGACTGCCAAGAAACGTAATAGCTAAAATTAACAGATATCCCAATAAAAACAAGTAACGTTTTTTTGCTCACCTCTGTATGTAAATGAAAATTGATTGCTAGATTTGATTTATTTCCCGTCCTCTTAAAAGTTGGGTCGACTAGCCGTTGTAAGCATTACGCATCCTACGCTGCACTAGGGAATAGATCTCTACGTTTGAAGCATTAACTTATATTTATACACACCGGACTTTAGTAATCAAATTTATTACTTGATTTTTCACTAGGGTAGTTGCCTTAATTTTGTCTTCTTCCGCTTCCTGGATTCTTCGAATTTTTTAGCCATGTCGTGATTTGATTAAAATTTATGTTAACCAGATGTTTCGTTTGATTGCTACAAACATCTTAAAAATGAACGAGAACTCGATGTCGAATGATAATGAAGTTAACATAAACCAAGTTCCTCTGCAACTTTCCTATTTTTTCTAAAACACAGCTGGGAATTAGCCGGAAAACGTCTAATAATAAGCGATAGTTGCATCACGGTCCTGTTTGAGCACGTGAAAGAACATGCACTTCTATCACAATAATCCATCGGTTCCCATTGCCTTCGTAGCATCCGAGATGGGAAGGTGTCATTAAGGAATCTCAAAGTTCGGAAAATTGAAAATAATCTTATGCGCCTATTTACGAGAAGTTATATATTCAAAGCATGTGCAAGAGCATGAAAACAGACTTAGTCACCACAAAATTGCTGACATAGGTTTGTCCGATTCTTAATCCCATCACTAGATTTCATGGTCTTCTTATCGCCTTTTCGGCTCATCACCACAAGAAGGGTTTGATAACCTGAGAAAATGATGCGCAAGCCAATATTCAGAGCACAAGGACCATAGGAACTTAAGAAAGGCTGAGGTGGTTTCAGATATAATGGAACAGAAAATAATCATGATAATACTCGTACTATTTTAGTATGCGTTATGTACGGCTATTAACAGCCCTTGCAGCATCCATCACTAGCTGCAATTTTGTTAGATAATCACAATATTCAATATCACAAGAGATAAATTTCAAAATGGAGAACCATTCAATTGAATTCAAATTGAAGAGTCATTGATGAAAATGCGATGCTGCGGTAAATACTGCATGTATAACAAAGTCAAAATCATTGAAAAATGAAATTAGAAAGAAATTAGAAATGAATAAAATATTGTTTTGCTAGAAATGTTAACTTGCAGAAAACATGATATGTTACTAAGGCCCTGCATGCAAGCCATGTTCACATTTTTTAAGTTATTATGATATTCTAATAATCATCTGAGATCCTGGCCTTTTTCTGATGTCAAGGGTCTTATCTTGCAAAATTTGGTCAGTTTATTGGCACGATTGTTTGATGAACATACTCTAGATCATGGCATAAAATATTTGTTTCACATTTAACAATAATTTATGAATGCATCAAATATTAGATTTGCACATTTATAGAAAGCAAATTATGAACATGAGACTTTTTTTGCAGGGCATGATGCTGCGAAATATTTTCTTCGCGGAACACTTCTTTATCGACAAGATCCCGGAGAGACCAGTATGATGTCTATGGATTTTCCACGCGATGTTCGCCGATACCTCATCGATGCCCCGGTTAAGACAGACGCCGCTGTTTATTCACCATACACTTCCAACCTTTATCTTTTTAGAGGTAAATTGTATTTTCGGGTGCTTGATCAGTATTAATTAGCCAAATCCAATATCACTTAAAGTTTCAGTCATAGAGTAGGTATAGCAGGTGGAGTGTCGACTCAACAAATGTCAGCATACAGTGAACATTTATATATCAGAAGATTCGTTTTTGTGCGGATATTACGTTCCTGCGGTCCAAAAACATTGATCAATTTTTGAGAAGCTAAATTTTTGAAAATTATTCCTGTGCTTACACACTAGAGATTTGATACCTCATATATAACAGGGACATCTATGATTAATATAAGATATCTAAGGGACATTCAACTCCCATACCATGTACTGGACTGGAGGCCAGTGACTTTGGTAGACTTGATTCATGATGGTAATGTGTATCTGGATAAAACAATGGAAAAAGGTGGCAAGCAATTCATTTCATTATTGTAAAATACATCAGAATCCAGCTGACTTTATTGGTGTACATGCTAATTAATACGCCCGGCCCAGTCTTGAAGAGAAATTGTCGAAAGAATCTGCGCATTGTACATGTACATTATACACATGCAAGCATCGATGGTCGATTTCAAATAAATTGTGACTTTCTATATTCATTGATTTTCCCATTGCCTTATCTAAAACGTCTTCCTGTATATACTGGTGGACTTTATTCGAGAATGCAAGAGCAATGAAGCGATATAACATGTGTGATTTATTTCGGCCTTGAATTACTCAACTTTCATTAAACGAAAATTGATGGCTATTTCTATCACAGTGATGCGCGAATGTTTTCATCTTCACCGACGAAATTTTTACGGATTTCGTTATCAACTTAAATCCTTATCAATGCTGTTCGTGAATTGCACAATATTGTAGGACCTTAAAATCGTGGAGAGTCATCATTCACCACCGCTTGGTTTGCTCTTGTATTCAATATGATCTTCGCAATGAACCACTGACATCACAATCGCATCCTATTCGTCGGAGTTTTGAATATAATTTGAAGGCGTTACAGGTTATGCTCTATAATCACGAGATGTCTAATAAGAGATAAAAATATATTGGCATCGGCAACCATTCATTATGAGGAAGCACACTTAGAAAGACAGCACTTTTCCACCAAAATCTTGATAAAGGATCTTCCGAAGCAATTGATATTCAAACGATTCTTGTTTAACTTTTAGCATTTTCATTAGTTATACCAATCAAATTGTCATTTTTTGACGCTTCAATTTGTTTTGTGTTCGTTTCTGATTACATCATCTGTAGATTTTCTTTAGATTTTAATCATGTCTTTTACTTGTATAACAATGAATCTGGCATTGAAATATTGCTGCAATGATTGTAGTAGCAAACAAAATCATCACTGATCAGTTATCATTTAGTCCATGACTCCTTAGAGTAAAGAAAATAGATAATCAAAAATTTTCCAGAAAGATGTCACAATTTCCCCCCAAAAACACTGTTGAATCGATTTTCGCAAGTAAATCTTTTTGCAATAAGCCTGCTAATTACACAAAAAATAAACATGTATAAAATGTACAGAATTCACACCAATAGCCATTTATGCCATTTTTCTTATTGTGCCTGTGACTGTAATTTCAAGTTTTTACTTGAACTTTCATCGGCATGATTTGATGATTCACTAAATTTATGTTTCATCTCTTAATTGAATCTGACTAAAATCTAAATCTGACCCATTTACACCTTTTAGAGTTAATTATGATCATTGTCTTTGATTATGATATTTTGCTCTTTCAGTGGCAGGTAGTTTCTGATATGATCAAGCTTAAGAAAATATTCTAATTTCTTAGACTGAACATTAAAGTAATGGCAACCCATCGCATTGGTAATTTGGTAAATATTACCTCTTAAATGTTGTCATGACACGGAGGTTTTGTAAAATGCTATCATTCCTTCTGCATTGCTATCATGATCGGTCAAATTTGAGCAAATTTATTCAAAACTATAACAATTTGTATATCTCACATGTGGTACTGGGTCTCAACTCGAGCTCATCTGATGAAATGGAAATTGCACACGTTGGGGATTTAATTAATATTGAATTGCTACTCTACTTAATATACCTACTCTATGGTTTCAATTATAAAGTGTTTCAGATTACAGGCCGTTTAAGTCAAGACCTAATGGCAGTCTTTATATCGTGCGATTTTGTGAAATTCTTAATCGCTATTAAATTCTCTGAAAGTTCGTCTTATAGTTTCTTTCGTTTCATGTTTTGTTTGTGACCTCTCACGTTGAATCTTCTTTTTCGCAAGAGGTAAAATAAGGACTCTTTACCGGTCACGGTACTGATCAAATTGACCAAACAAACTGATGAAGCATGAAATGAGAAATTCTCGGGTCATTCATGAAGCACGTGGAAGCTCCATCTTACCTAACTTACTGATTCCACATTCCTCGCTTATTAGGATTCGGCATAAATTCATTTTCCTGCATTTGGAGATGTTGATGTTAGCAAATGTGTTTCTCTGATATCCTCACCCATACCATTGAATAAGAATGTGCGTGATCATAATTAGAGGGAATTTGAAATGAGTTGAAGCATATTCACTTCCGGTCCGCCCTGTATAGCAAAAATATGCATTGATATCAATTATTGAGTTATAAATGCTATTTCAACATAATCTATATTTCTTTATTTATCTTCAATGAAACTTTCCATTACATTTCTAAATAGAGCAATTTTTTCTTTAGAATCACAAAGCTGTATCCTTCAAAAAAGTGCCAAAATAGGAGATTTTCGGACTATTTACAGCACATAACTCATATCATGCTTGCAGTGCATATATATTCTGGCATATATTCTTCGCACATGCTTTCAATATATCACTCATTTTTAATGAGATTTTTGAATTGCTTTTATATGCGGAAACGTAGAGAAAATGTGAACTTTGCATGTCCACTGCTGTCGGGGCTCTCCAGGCTTCGCTGTCAAATTTTGCTTTGCCCACTGTTGTCTTTACAGGGAGGTCACTGTATGTCTATGATAGCCACGGATATCTCCGAAAGAAAGAGATGATGGATCAACCAGATTTCCCTGCAGACATGGACGCAGCTTTCATTAATCGCGAAGGGACAGTTTGCCTTATCAAGGTATGTGATGATCGAATTTTGGTTGTCTTGCAAAAGTTGTGTAATTATGCACAGGTTTAATCAGAAATGGGTAAATTTTTCTCACACTTTTCAATGGGATTTAAATCTAAACTTGAGTCAGACCGAATAGTCAGAAGTTCGAATGGTCGAGTTTCAAACTACCCTGAAAAATTGGCGTCTGACGAACAGGCATCCTCATCGGAAGCTCCTGTTTCAGCAAGTGGAGATAACTTTAAGAGGTGACAGACATATTCTATGGGTCGAACTTCAATGCCCTTCGTCCACTGGGACTGTTCGATCCCAATATCATGACGTTAAAGAACTGACTCGCGTGCAGAAAAACAAAACACGAAATCGAAAGACGCAAGTCCTCAACAGTGAGACCAGGAATTTTCAATACCTTGCAGAGATAGAAAAAAATAGTCATGGGTCGCATGCGGATTGCTGTGAATTCCTTCAGAATGCTCCGATCGACACTGTTCCTTCACATTCGAAGAATTCAGATCATTGCGCAAAAGTTTTGTCGATAATTTTGAGCCCTCCGATTATTATTAAAAAAGTTAGCAGGTGCACGAAAAAGCGTTCACAAGCTTCTCTGTAGAACTTGACATCGACTGTGTCTCTTTGTTGTGTGATCCAGTTGATAACAGTTTGGCGCACTTCGCACAGTTCGGCGTGTTTGATGTTGAACTGGCTGCTTATTGTTCGATTGCTACGGTATTATGTCGGGAGATTGTGGCATTTCATTAACGTTCCATGTTCCAATGTTTCCTTTCTAGTCAATCAGAAGAAGAGACGACCTGTCTAATTCTGTGAGGGAGACATTAGAAGGATCTTATGCGAGAAATATGAGTGACAGAAGAGCCTTCGCCTTTATTCGTGCCCTGGATGCCGTGGGAAATAATGATCAATAATTATGTCTCAGCAAAATTTATCATTGTCGCTAAAAGTTTAACGTACTTTGATAGTCTCAATACATTTACAAAAATAATTGATGGAAATAAATAAACTTTTCCCGTTGGGAAGGCACTAGGATAGTGGTTAATGCGAAAACATAGAATTTCAGGCCATTATTGAGAACTTTTTGACCGGAACTGCAAGTAATTTATTATAGCTGACACCAATTGATTAATTAAATTTGATTATGATGAGAGGCATGCCCAATGGAATACATATGTGCATAATAAACATAGGAATTAAGTTAAGCGCGCTTACGTCGAAATCTTGAAATGTATTATATAAATTTTAGGCTTGGTGGTGGGACGGATTTTTTCGGTCTATTCCCACTGAAAAATCTTGCAATTTACATCCCATGGAAACACAAAGAAATTATTGGCTTGCACTTTGCAACGTCCGACATTAACTGCAGCAGTTCCAGCTTAATTTTGTTTTGTCGCTGTCCTAGTTTGGTGCAAGGAGCTGATTTGATAGTTTTCCTATCGACAACAAAGGTTATAAATTTTAAATCCGGTGGTCTTCTGTTTAGAGGGTATGCTTGAATGTCCTCTAGTTCCTACGTTGCTGGTTCGAACCTGCGCACTATTGATGAGGCACAACGGTCCGAAATATGTCTCGTTGTGGTTACATTTGTTGAGATTTGATAAAATTACAAATTTAGTTATACAATTTTATATAACCATGGCTTGACGGAATAGGCCGAGTCTACATTATATACCATCGGTGTCCCTCGGAACAAGAAGAAGAAGAGAAATATAAGTCGAAGAAATAAACAAATATGAGGATGATCAAAATAGATGAACAAATTTATTTCAAGCAAAAATGCCGTATAACTTACAGCTGAATAACTAAGGAAATTAATAGCAGGAATCCTGTAAATATAAATCGGATGCAAATGGTTAGGTTATAGGAATGTAAAAAGTACAATTTAATTAGAAAATAACTCAGCTGTATTGCTGCTTAGCTACGGTAGCAAGGATCATATATATATATATATATATTTCAGAAGCTTGTGTCCAGATTATATTAAAATAAAATAAACAATCAATTCACAACATGTTTCTGCAGATAAAATAAATGACGAATTGAAATCAAATATTGTATACAAATATAGTTGTGAACATTGTGATAAATGTTACATCGGCAGTTCCATTCGTCATTTCATTACTCGCATTAATGAACATCTCAAAGCGTATCCTACTCCGACAGAAGTCAGTATGCACGTCCATCCACCAAAGAAAGACGGCTTTACGATTATTTCCACGGTTAATAATAACCCTCGTCTTTTGGAATCAATTCTTATTAAGAGTACCAGTACTGATGCACTCATGAATGTTCGAGGAGGTTCTAATCCACTGGCATTGAATTTGTAAATAGCTCGTTTAGTCACGTCATCATGTACATAGCAGTCTTTGTAAATTTTGTCATTTCATCTGATTTTATTGTTAATTGTCCTGTTGTCATATCATTCCATGCCATCGCTTGTAAATTTTACTCATTATCATCTTGTCATATAAAAGCTTGATTTTATGTTAATTCTGTTAGCACCTGATGAAGGCATTAGAATAAATGCAGAAACATGTTGTGAATTGATTGTTTTATTTTATTTTAATATATATATATACTGTATATTAATGATAAAAATCGCCATTGGCCGATTAGTTCAAAATGATCAAAATAGACAAGGCCAATAAAAAAAGATCTTATTACTGATAATATTTCGATTGCCTCTTTATCAAATCAGATGGAAAAGAAATTACAATTCTATGAATACATCAGATGGAAAATTTGAAAATTATTATTACTGACAAACTGTGCAATGCATACGTATTAGGTCAACATGATGTTCATAGCCTGTTCATTTCTGCCGTCTTTCGCTCATAGCTGTTGTTAAAGTTGCTTTGTAGGATCGATATCTTGATGTTAGTAGTAGTAGGTCTTATAATTTGTTTCAAATATGTACAATATGTTTTGTACAAAGTGTCTGCAAACATTACACTTTATTCAAGTGTTGATGTGTTCTTCTTCGAAGAGTGCACTGTGATTCGCCAACATAAGAATCATGACATTCATTGCATTCAACTAGATATACAACATTTTTCACAAAACAGATTTTCTGGTCATTGCAGTAGCAATTTTTGTGACATGGTAAATGATCTTTAAATTTCAATTGCTGTGATAACGGCTTTGGGCCGACAAATGTTGGAATGATGTTGACAATCGTTAACCTTTTCAATTCATTGCGGACTTTTCGAGCTAGTATTTCGTTTATGAATGGAATACGAAGATAAATGTTGTTTTTCGCGTTATTTTGAATTTTTGAAATTCAAAGTAATTGTGTTTGAACATTATTCCCTAGAAAGTGGAAAAGCAACAAAAAAATTGTAAGTATTCTTCATGAGTTGCAACGGCTATTTTGACTACTCAAAGTTTTTTGTCATCGCTAGCTATCCGTAACTTTGCATGTCTAGCAGCCAGCGGCGTCGTCAAAGATTTTGAATAAAGACTTTCAAAATTTTTAGCTGGGGCCGGGCCGGCGTTGCTAAAAGCAGCCGCCGAATGGTCGGCAAAAAAAGCAGCCGCCGCTCCCAAACCTGGTGCACGTGCAATTAGAAGTGCGTGTCTGTATGTACAATACTGTCCAATCACTTTGTGAGCCTACTTTTATTGATAAATGTGTAGTAAATCAAGCCTCAAAAAATTGACTATTTTTTCCAATTTGGTCAGTCGAATATCAGACCTGACCTTCCCTTCAATTTTGCTTCAAAGTTCTGAAATCGCACTGACAATCCGTCTTGCCTGCACTGTAAGATAAATTGTTATGATAAATATAGATAAGAGTCAATGTTTGACAAACATAGCTATAAAGTTTATGTTTGATGTTTTGAATGGCGTTTAGACATGGAAGCTGAGATTTAAGAGATTAGTAAATAAAAAGTTGTAAAATAGCAATATTCATCTCTAGACTTCATATCATTGAGATGTTGCTATTAAATATCGGCATGATTCAAACTGCTGAAATTCCTTAACCTTGATATTTATACGCGCATTTTACGATTTTTTTCTTTAAACTAACGTGCTAAATTATTTCTGCTGATATATTCACAATGACAGTATAATGTTGAAAACTGGAGACAGTGAAACATGTGAAAACATTTAAAAATAATGGATTAAACCAGTTTTGTCATTTTTAGTGTTCTTGCTGTATGAACAGAAAAAAGAGAGATTACAAATTTCTTTAAAAAAAGACAAAAGAGTCATATCATTCTGCTGTTTGCTGATTGTAACTGCGGTACGTCATCCATCATCGAATATATTATAGATTGCCAAAACATTTATGTTAGGCTTGTCTCACACTTTCACTGTTTTAAGGGTCTACGGTTTGCAGTGAACAAATACACAATCATCCGAGGGGATAGTTTGTTTATAGCCTAGGAAACCTTAAATTGAAAACTGCTGAAAGTTGATGATTGCAATTGAATTTTTATCCAATTATTATTTTATTATTAATTATCATCAGTACAAGCACAAAATTTTGTCAAATGAGAAGTTCAATTCAAAAGTATGAAACGTTGAGTACATGAAACATGTTATGTAGATCAAATCGAAGTCAGTTTTGGAGAATGTCTTATTTCTCAGCTGCCAATGATATTCACAGTTTTGAAAATATAATTTGTGCCACTAAATTTAGCGATTCGAGTCATGCCGATCATTTACGCGACTAAGTATTTTTCTATTCGCAAAACAGTACCAAGAGAAGGACAAAAACGTACAAAGTGAACTTGATATAGCCCTGCGAGCACTCGAAAATGTCGAGTACAGCACTCGCTTTCTATTACAACAATCAAAAATAATTTCTGTCTAATGTTTTTCAATAAGCAAAACAGCAACAAGAGAAGGACAAAGATGTGCAAGTAATGGATTTTTTTATGTAAAAGTTCACAATTTAGTTCTTTTTCGACTTTAACATTTTGGTTAATGAGCAAAGCAAATGTTTGTAATCCAAAAATTTATCTTCAAAATTTCCCTTGCACATCAAAATGGAGTCTGAAGCGATGGTCCTCCAGGATGCTTGCTAAGGCCTTCTTTATAGCGCATTGCGCCGTTGTCCAGTTGATGATGGTACTTTTATTATGTAATACGCAAATGATGTTTGTAGCACGACAATGGCTGCCACCTCATACCTCAGTATTAGCTGAAAACGAGCTAAGCGAATCTGTCTTTAAGAATTTTTTAACACAGAAGTTTGAACGACTTAAAATCGCACACAAATGTGTTTTCGAGGAAGGATTTCAAAATGAACAAACACTCCTTTAAGGAGCACCTCCGACTATTTGAAGTTAATTGGTCAAACCTTTCGTAGAGAAAGCGAGAAATAATCAGAACCAACGCTTTCATAATAAAGTAAAGATTAAACTTGCTGTTCAAGGAGATTTTACTTCATCCCACAGAATGAAATATTTTGTTTATCTGCTTCGGTTCGCTAGAAGTGTCATTAATTCGAAATCGATGGCACATCGAGGAACCTATCAAGTGGGCAAAAAGAAATTCCTAATACCTTACAGAGATAAGAAAAAAAGTCGTGCGTTGCTTGCGTATTAATGTGAAATCAAGCAAGGTGTTTCGATTGCCAAAATTCCTTCAGATTCGAAGAATTCAGATCATTGCGCACAAGTTTTCTCCATAATGTTGGCCCTTCCGGTCATTATTAAAAAAAGTAGCAGGCGTACGAAAATTAGTTAACTTGATGATTTCACCATCGTCTTCTCACCATTCCATACTGCATAGTGCATACACTGAATCGAATTTTAGCCAAGACAGCGATGTGTGGTTTTGTGTGTGCGAAGTGATATCACAGCACGCACGCATCTCTCACTGGCTCTGACAGCTTATTGTTTGCCATTTCCAATAGCAAGCGATGCACGAATTATCCATTCGAGAAGGAGCAAGTTGTCTAATTCTGTGATGTACCATTTCGATATTAAGGTTACATATAACCCTTCCTTTCTAGGAAACCGAAGCGCGCGCAGATGAATCTAATTCTGTGCTTTATCCACTCTATGAGACTAATTGTCAATAATGTTGAGCTGCACGGAATGTTTGTGAGTCCTTAATTGAAAGCGTTATGTTTTATTGACTGCTCAGAATGCAAGACTTTGCATTTCATCGAAAGCTATCACGGCCCACAACCACGGTTGTCAATAAGTAAATCTCATAATTTTTGTTAGCTGGCGCTTTTATAATATAATTTCCTCAACTGGAATGCCAGTGTTTTTATCTTCTCAAGACCCGAGCCCCTCCTACTTCGCTGAAAATAATTTATTGAGAACAAACTGCGTGTATTTGAACATATGGCCGACAATCATTCAGTCCAATAATTTGTTCTATTAATAATTGATTGATTAGATCACAGTCAGTGAATCTAGTCGCTATATTCATTAACGATGGTCATTACTCAAGTATATAAAACCATCAAATTTGTCACCCGGGTCAAGATTGCAGTCTCATCGAGGCCTGATAACGCGCAGTCAATGCTAGCGTGGGTCGAAGCCAATCCTACAAGCCGGTCCATTGCAGCCTTGCTACCGTATGCAGTTGACGGTTTTTGACGGAAGGTGGTTCATCATCGGTTGAAATAAAAAAATGCACTCCCTGTGATTTATCCGCAAAAGCTTAATGCTAAAAGTATATACAGGAGACAGACGTTTCGCGACGCAGTCGCAGCCTCATTGTCTGGTAGAAACGTGCAGACTGTGACTAGCAAATCAGTGAACGTGCTTTAATACTGTATGTGTCTAGTCACTTCGACGAGAGCATCTCTAAACCGACCAACTCGTGTTTACGGTTTAGATCTGGATTCCTATCACGTAGGTACATAGCTTCTTTTAGACGAGCTTCTATTTGGTGATTTACGTTTGTCCAGAATGTAGAGGTCAAAATCTGAAATGGACATAATGCTGCTATGACTGCTATTAGCATGGTCGGAAAGTGCACTAATGTTATTGGATAACTTGAGGTTACTAGCATGTTCTTTATAATGGTATAAGCGGTATATATATAACGGTTCTTTATAAAGGTCTGCTACCGAAAGCCAAAAAAAAGCTTTGCTACCGAAAAGCACCTCGGCTTATCAATGCTATTTAGGTATCAAAGCCCCATTGTGCTTTTCTTTGTGGAACCAAATTCTCTGTCATATGTTACTACGTTGAACATCTAAAAACTAAATTCATTTACCATGTCTTTTAGAATCCTTGCTGTGTAATTAAGAAAGGCAAACTATATGTACTTGTATGCACCACGTCATGCCAAAAAGAAGCAATTGAAAACATAATTACTAAACGGTTTGAAAATGGGTAGACGGTGAATAAATGAATACATGTATGTCTTTTTGAATTATTTTCATATGGTCGAAAAGTCAACTGCACTGTAAAATTACTGTAAAATCTTTCTTTGTTTCGCTTAGTTTTATTAATTATTAGTCAGCTTTTCACTTGTTCCATTGTATACTACTGTAATGTAACACAGTGCACTAACTCGTCACTCAATTCATCTCTTAATTTCTTTTTCCTGTAACATCACTGCGAAAATATGCTCATTTTTAGTTTCTTCGATAACTGAATGAACATTATCCTTCACTTCTTCTTTTCTTCAAGTTTCTCTTTTATCACATACATTTCATTCGCTCGTAATTAGGGTTTTTGGCTTCAAGGTAAAAAAGTTCTGCTTGTATTGTCTTTATATGAAATGGTATAACATTCTGCGCGGCGTTCCGGCGTTCCGGCGTTCCGGCAGTAATGAAGATTTAATTAGAATGCCAGGACATCGAATGACAACTGCTCAAAAGTTCAATGTGTAGATACTGTGAGAACGCAGACAAGTATAAGACAAAATGGCCATACCCTTGAGTATCAAAAAATTAGTGCGAAGAGTCATGAGTCAAAATAGACTCAGACGACGTTTCGAAGGGTAGTAACTCATCGACGCTTCTTGTGTGATGATGTTTGTCTATGCGTTCTTTCAACAATTTTGTTGAACTTCTGAGTAGTTGTCAGCTGATGTGCTGTGCAATTTTGTCAATAATTACTAGAGTGCGTTCGGTACAACGCCGAAACGTCGCACTGAACTTCTATCGCATTCTTCAAGTTGTTGATCTAAATGCTTCCACCCTGCGTTAATATGTTGATTCCTCATACTTCATTCACTTTAGTGTAGAAGATGATGTATAAACAAATCCCAAAACGAAGTTCTTCATCTACTCGTAGATCGCATTATTCAGAAGTAAAATTCAAATAAAAAAGAAGTTGCGTCGAGGACATGTCCTGAGGACGTTTGCCGATTCACGTCAGTGGAATACACCGGATCATGGAGTAATAACAAGCTAGCGGCGATGTTATCGCAGCGGCTATATCGTGAGGTAGAAGATCAATCGATGAAGACATGAATCAACTTACCGGTGCTGTAGCCTTGTGGTAGAGTGTTCGCTCTTCGTTCGGGAGACCTTAGTTCAAACCTTGGTCGTGTCAAGCTTGCTAAACACTCAACAGAATTAGAGTGGGATAAGTGACAACTCGGCCACGTGGAAGACTCCGTGCCTAATGCGCTTCCGAGTTTATTAAGTACGGAATGAACAAGGTTCATTCATTCATTCATTCATAACTCATTCATTATGAGCAATGCAATCTGGACGAAGAACTTCCTGGTTTCGGGATTTGATCACACATCTACTTTCCAGTGTAGATAGCAGGGAATGAATGCTTCACATCTACAAGATTCTCTGCATTATCATGAAAGGAAATTCTAGCTGCCCTATCTTTCATCCAATAATAGAAAGCTCTTGAATTCATGAGTTTGTTCTATTTTTTAGGATGATCTGCTCTACGAGTTTGATGAATATCGCAATATCATCGAAAATATATTTCCGTTGTCATCGGTGTACGGAGGCTTGCCAAAAGGAATCGATGCAGTCATAAATGATTCCCCTTACGTTTTAGATTATCAATTTATCTATTTTTTCAAAGGATCTGAGTAAGTTGCTGAAAACAAGTATTGGAATTTTCTTTGATAACTCTAAACTACTGTATTCTTCGCCAATTATTGATTTATGTCAGTCAAAGTGTGCTTAGCAAGGAAAAAAGCCACTATGCGGGCGAAAAGAAATTGTTCGGCATCTTCCTCGCTGTCGCTGTGAACTATATTTATCACGACTTGTAACTTGTTCTTAACATTTCCAATCAGTTTTACTCCTCATTACATGATGAAGAGATCAGGCGACAGATCTCGGAGTTTGCTTGTCTTACTCTATACCTTCACAAAGACAGAAATAATAGAAAAGTGACACCATTATCATAATTCCAATCTTTTATTGTGGCATAAGCATGATCTTTTTCATGACACCTTGGACAGTTATGCGACTTAGATACCTCAGTTATATATTGAAAAAATCAGGCATTCATAATCGTAGACTCGTCACTTTATACTAAGATGCTACAGTATATCTAAAACAGTATAGTATGAGTATAGTAACCTTTATCTTTGATTCCCTATCCCAAAGAATCGATCCAAAGTCCGCAGTTTATATGAGCTCACACTTCTACAGTTGGTCAGAACTGTAGTGCAAATGAAATACAAATGGGGCAAGCAATGATCTCTGGGTGATGTATGCAGGTTTGCCCTTTTATAAAATTGTCCTTATTTTTAATAAACTCCTTCAATTAAGGTTTTTGTCACGTCAAGAGCCGCTTTTTTATGTGTATGCATGTGTTCATTATGTCGATAATTGTGTTATTGTTCAGTTATTCTTACATCTAAATTTGATTTATAGACCAGTAACTAATCTTCTAAATCTAACTAAGCTTTCTAAATCACACATTCTTGAATATAGCATCCTGTTGATAAGCAACATGTTGATGCGATACAAATAAAAGTACTCGCTACTTCAGCACAACGAAGGATGCAATCACGAACGATACAATCACACACGAAGGATGCATACCAAAAGTTCTTTTGGTATATTTCTTTATCCATCTGTATACTTTTCGTATGTTATTTCAAGTGTGGCATGCTTTACATACTAAAGCCACACCAGCATAATGTTAAAGGAAAGCATCAATGATGTCTTAAATATGTTGATTTAAGGCCTTTTGTCAATAAAGATCACACGTATGTTACCTGGTACTTACTACTGTTTTGTAAGTAGTGAGATAATGACATAAATAGTCAAACTTGCAATACTGAATTCGATTTTAATACATGGAAGTCTAAGGCATTTTATAAATAATCAATAAGTATTCAACCATGAACAATTATGCATAATGCAATTTTGGAACTATGCATGTCATCAATCCGAAATAAAAACACATTATAATTCATGAATGCAAAATTAGTTATGTTTGAGATATATAAATCGACATGGT
Source organism: Prostheceraeus crozeri (assembly GCA_907163375.1). Lineage (NCBI taxonomy): Eukaryota > Metazoa > Platyhelminthes > Polycladida > Euryleptidae > Prostheceraeus > Prostheceraeus crozeri. The sequence continues at coordinate 854,169 of CAJQUW010006757.1, forward strand.
TGCGTAAAAGATGTCGGTTGAATGAATTGATATTTATCAACTTGGTTCATTAAGTGGGGCTAACTAAGCGTTCTTACATGTAGCTTGGTATGTTCTTACTAGGCTAGTAGCAACGACGACATACAGCATGAAATTCTCAATAAATTTAATCTAGTCAAATACCATTCAGTACTATAAAAAGGAATATTGACGACTGGTATTACTGAAACAAATTATTTGACAATAGTATGTAATATGTTTCCTTTTTTTGCTATGTGACTTAAAGCTCTTCATACGAAACACATATGGATGAGGACCAATATGCATCGGGTCTCGTATATAAAACATACCAACAACTTGCATTTCATCGTAAATCAGCCAATCACAGATAGAATAGCTCATATCGCTACATACCAATCACATACAAAAGTAAGTGAAACTTCGTATGAAAACATACCAGATCTCTGTAAACATAGGAGAATCTCGTATCAAATGTTAGTTTCAAGTTGTATCTGAATTTGGTACATGTTTGCATGTATTTTTAGTATCCAGCGATTTACAGTGTACCGAGTCTAATCGTTATTTGAACTTCTCATCCCACAACCCTGTTTGTAAAAAACGTTCTGTTTTGTGAAGTGCTTGACTAAGAGATCTGTGGTTTTTTCTTCCGAAGAAGATTGTAATATACAGGTCAAAGAAGTGTCAAATTTGTTAGTTGCGAATGGCTATCTTTCGTATTGTCCTAATTCTTCATTTATTGCTCATTATCCACATGACTATCAAATTGTCTGGCGAATGATGTTCAGTTCATTTAGAAATGTCGATGTCAGTATTTGTCCTGAAGACGCGATCCGAGGTGGTCATGAAATATAGGCAATTTATTCATCTGTTTTAATAGAAATATTTACGTCGTGGGACATTTGGTTCTTTGTAAAATTCTGTCCGACCTTGTTTCAAGAAATTTGAAGATAACGTGTACTGCACATCATCGGCATAAATTTGGCATCAGGATTCAAGAGGTTAAACATGCATATTCAATTAGAAAAATAAAGGACCAGTGGTGGGCAACCAAGTTGGGATAGATGAGTGGCCCCCGAGAGGGCTCGTGGGCCACCAATTTTTAAAGGCAGAAATAAATATGTTCAAAATTACTTTATTGAGCACTTTTGAGCGCAAGTTTAAGGATTGCTGTACTACACATGGTGGTAGCACATGGCATGAATGTATTTGTAAATGTATGCAGCAAAAATTGTATCCAACTTAGCTGTTGTCTTAAGGAATTGTGTTTTACATTGTACTGAGTGAGTAGGTTTGTCAGCCGATATTTCAACTGTCACTTTTCTTTGATGTCTATTATATCCTATCTATTTTTGATGTCTACTCTGTTCATTGGATGCATAGAAGAAATTTTGAGTTATCTGTGACAATGCGACATTGCTGGTGTCAAATCTTACAAATAATATAACTATTGTATCGATATGCTGACGCGCACTCGTCGAAATGACAGCATTACTGGTGTCATATCGATACAATGGTCTTATATTGCTGTTGTATGAAATCACTGATTCATAAAGACAAGTTTCTCTAAGATATCAATGTCCCGTTCGATATCAGGGGAAAATCTCAGCCTCCAGTTCAATAGATCATTTCATAACAAGCCGTCTTAGCTCACTGACGCATTCAGAGCAAAAGATTTTTGAACAATTTATTAACAAATCCAAACACATTTCATTGCGAACATGGTTTGAGCATTTGAATGAAAATTTTTGTGCTATCATATTGTTCAATAAATCATTAGTTTTAGTTATGTTTTTGCAAATTGTAAAGAAGATCAACCTCAACAAGGTTGCTGTAGGGCTTGGGTTGGGTCACCCCAGGCCAAGCGGCTTGGGTTTACCTCAAGCAACCCAAGCAAGAATTTTGATGACCCAAGCCATAATTCTAGCTACCATAGAATTACGCCCATAGGTCCCCTAGGGGGTTTGGCTCCACACCCAAACCTATCATGATACAAAATTTTAGCTACCATAGGCCCCATGCCATTATTATCAACCTATACCAAACATAAATTATACTACATAGGCCTACGCCTTAACTTGGCTGTGTAGCAGCCGGGTCATGAACTGGCACTGTCCCTGTCTAGGCCATTCTGTTTCTAGGTTATATGTGACGGGTAGCCTATGCATGGGCTTGCTAGTCAGGCTTCAGCTCTGTTTTAGCCCATCAAGCAAGGCGAAGCGGATTTTTGGTCCATGTAGTCAGACCTAACGTATCTGATCTAATTAGCCTACAGGATAAATCGCAGGCTATAGCAAAAGGCGACCGTCATGATGTTGCATTTTCTAAGTCTAGCCTACCTTCCCGATAGCAAGCGTAGGCCTACATTACAGGCTACGACTTACTTATTAATTGATTATTGATGAGCTCAGGAATAATGCCGTGGGTTGGTGCTTATTAATTAAGCATAGACATTTTCTACGATAAAGCCGAAGCTTGTACCAGTGCAGTGTATATGTACATGTAGGTAGGTAGCCTAGATATTTTGGGCATATCTAGCAATTGGTCTCTTATTAGTTCTCTTTTGTTGTATACCTGTATTTAGTTAACTGATAAATCGAAACCCATGCCTACTTATGTAGGCCTACGTGTAGGCTCTAACAAGATAGTTTAGCTATTAGGCCTAGGCTATAGTTTAATTATGTCTGGTCTGCTGCACAAAATATAAGCTTGCGTGTACCGGTAGTTATTTTATATGCTTCCTTAATAAGTTACGTAGGCCACTACTGTATGATTAGTTAAGCCTCACAAATGTGAAAAAGTGTCGAAAAAATAGCACGAGACCGAGTGAGAAAATATTAAACTTACAGCCGAAGTTTTACTTCGTCTTTTAGGTTTGGGTGTTGAGTTTGACACCAAAGCCTAGGGTCCAAAACCCAAGCAAACACAAGCAAACCCAAACAACCCAAGCATAGAAGCACCTTTTAAGGGTACTTCTAGTGGGCCATTTTCACATCACCAATTCAAATAATGTCAGCGGTCCACTTTGGATATGACAATCGGTGGCAGGCCAGGCGTTGCCCACCACTGCAATAGTCTAACTATATTGCTGCGTAACACATCGCATTATTCTTTAGAAAGTCGATAACATGAGTCTAAATAAAAATCGCCAGGCAGCTGAAAGGTACAGTCGAAGCGTTGAATTTCGTTGAATTAGCATAAATTTGTAATTGGCTAGTTGGTGCCACTTGTTGAAGTTATCAAATTGATTTATTGATCGCATTGTTAGATATAGCCTACTCGTGCTCTCGTGTCGTGATATTTACACTTCACCTTGGGTATGATATTTCAAATGAGTTCAAACTTCGGAATATTTTCCTGAACGTATAATCCGGGACCTACTGACGTTTTCTTCCCAAATGCACGAGCTTCTTGTTATTTTTAACTTGTGGATTGTTGCCCAACATCAGTAAAACGACAATTCTAAAGCTATACTTCCACTCGTGTTGCAAATTACGGAGCGTTCAACATCGCAAATTTCCATACTACAGATCGTTTCATAAAAAATGGATCAACCTTAAACATCGCCTTAACTTCAACTTTGTCTAACTCCGCCAAACTTGAACGAATTTCTCTGAAATTTGGAAGATATGTCAGTTGTGCTTACTAATATCATTGTTGGAAATTTCAAGCATGAATATTGAGTTGTTCTCCTGTTATAGATAAAAAAGTAGTAGATAATATGATCTTCATTTAGCAATGTTACACAAAATCATACCTCACTCTTATAAAATTACATTTGTTTCCTTTGTTATGTAATATGTTGTTCTACAAGCCAAAAGCTATCAAGCAAAACAAAAATAAAGAAAATCGGTCAATCAGAGCCATTATAGCACCATTATTCATCAACAACAATGTAACTGCTACATGTGATTAACTGGACTTCATGTTCCATAGCTTCCTGACTTCGTTGCGGTGGTACTGGCAGCACTCCTGATTGCTTTCAGCTAGAAATCTATCTCTTACCGGTTGAAAGCAATACAAAGCACAAATGAACAATAACGAGATCGCATTCACAAAAGGCAAAGTGTCAGCCTTGCTAGAACTAGGGTCATGACTAGGAGACTATGAGTCATTGTCACTGGCGAAATCAATGGGATCGGGTTGTCTGGTCTGATGAGGCATCAGTCCGTCTGAAGGATAGTGATGGTCGATTGAGATTATGGATAATATCTGATCAGGAAATTCCGAGACATTTACATCGTCCCCAGGTACAAGGTGGTGCGACTCTACTGATTTGGGCTGGCATTTGGACCAATGGCCGCTCTGAACTTCACATACAGCAAGGAACCATGAATTCTGAACGCTATGTGAATGTTTTACGAATGAACATTGGCCAAATGACAGATCAACTTGATGATCCATCGACTTGGTTATGTATGGATGATAATGCTACGTGTCACAGGAGTAGTAGAGTCAACTTATGCAAGTCTCAATTAGGGCTTAGGACATTATCTTGACCAGCTCGTTCTCCTGATCTGAATCCCATAGAAAATGTATGGAGTATTCTAAAAAGTAACGTTCGTCGTTCACTGCTACCTACAGATGGCGTATCACAACTTACGTCAATGTTAAAAAGAGAGTGGAGAAAGTTAGATCAGTCAAAAATCAACGATATCATCGAATCAATGCCTAGATGAATTGGTAATGTCATTGACAATAAGGGTAGGGCCACAAAATATTAGCTTCTTAAGAACCGTTACTGCATCATAGCTTATCAGATTATATAAGGACATTTAAATATATTAGGGACATGAAATAACATGAAAAAATGCTTTCTGTATCATACTTATGTTTTATTTAGTCAAATTTTAGGATGATCCACTTTTTATGAAACAGACTGTAGTACACTTAAGAACGTAAGGATTTAAATAATAATAATGTGTCTTTATTCAAAGAAGATGAAAATCATACAACACATTTAAGATCACAATAATGGCAATAAGCACAGGCAGTTTCTTAAATTCTTTTAAAGCTCTGTTATCACGTCTTGCAGACAAAGGAGTAAGGCAGTAGTACAACGTCAAGATTTTCCACAAATGATCCTGCTTCAATTTATATCCTTATATCCATTTAATCACACAAAATGAAATTTGTCATTTTTCTGATTCTGCTGATTGTACTTTTAAGGCAGACATCTTTCAGAATAGGCAGAAAAACGATATTTCTGAGAGTAACTCACCTGGCTGATTTGTTTTTTAAGTTAATTGAAGCGTCATGAAAGCGATTTTTGCAGTTGTAGTTAAACGAATGCATTTCTCTGCTCATACTCGTAAAATCAGATTCACAGAATGTATTCTATAGATACAGCTGCTTCAGTAAACTTATTCTTCCAAAGATCTAGCAGCATTTACCTAGATCGGTGTCTGACCGAGCAGTTAAAATTACCATCAACAAACAGTTATCATCAGGGATGGTGATTTTGTGCTCAAGAATAAAAAAGCATAAAAAGCATATTTTATCTTTTCAGACATAAATGAGCATATTAATAATCTAATTAAGTATCATCGTTCATGTTTTTGACAAGAATTACATGTGCAATTAAGATTGATTGATTATTAAAAGCTGATTCATTTTGTACCAAGGAAATAGATAATTTGTGATTGTAAGTGTGATTTTTATTTTAATTATACATTATTTATTTATTTATTAATTTATTCAAAGTACAATATTTGAGTGGCGTTTTATCAAGACAGACTACAAGGCCACTGAGAAAAAAAAATTAATGAGAATAGAGAGAAAAGATACAAGTTATTGCGGGAAGGAACGTGAAAAAAGAAAAGTTTTGAGGGATCGTTTAAATGACTGGAGAGAGGTCTGGTTCGTCACGTGTGATGGGAGAGAATTCCATATACGTGATGCAGCGATGGGAAATGCGCGATCCCCAATTGAAGTTCGGGTAGATTGGACGAATAGTGCAGATCGGGACGCGGATCGCAGGTGGCTTCGGGATTCTATAGATGAAAATGGTTTAAGAGAATCGGCGAGGTAGGGAGGCGCTCCGCCGTTCACACACTTAAAGCAAAGCACAGCAAGGCGGAAGTCAATTCTTTCTCGAATTCGAAGCCAGTGGAGGTCCTTCAGGAGTGGTGAGACGTGTTGCCTATGTCCAGTGTTATTTACAAGTCTGGCCGCAGAATTTTATCACGGACTGTAGTCGGCGCTGTTGGATGGCAGGAAGGCCGGCGAGTACAGAGGTGCAGTAGTCCAGTCGGGAATGCACTAGGGATACTATGAGAGACATGAGGACGGGATGAGTGACGGATTGGCGAATTGATCTTATTTGCCTGAGGGCGGCAAATCAACTCAACACTTTCCTTGAAATGAAACCCTTCATAGAGAGGCGAGAGTCAATTATCACTCCCAAACTACTTGCAGAGGTCACTGGAGTGATAGGAGTCGCATTGATGTAGATGGGATTAGAAGGGATCTGATTCTGACGGCGATTAGAGGCACACCACACAAATTCTGATTTCTCAGCATTCAACTGAAGTCTGTTGTTTTTCAACCATTGCTGAACTTCCGTAAGACAACATTCCATTTGATGAGAAAGCTGTGAAGTATTATCAGGATGGCAGGAACCGTAGATTTCTGGGAATAGAGGGCTTGAATCACTTATACTGTTCATTATAGGAAGCCAAAAGCGTCGATGTATGCTTGTTACTGAATTCTTTTTTCTTTTTCCAAAGAGATTGATTACGAGGCCTTTCGGGCGTCACAGACGTCCATCGTCAGGCAATTGAATGTAACTGCAGTGTCGTACACGCGCAGCACATGATTAGCATTCGATCATATCACGCCATTCAACAGAGACAAATAAAAGAATTCATTAGTAGAAAATAACAAAATAAGACACTACCTCTTAAGACATCGAACTAGTAGTAAGAAAATAAGTTAAAAGAAACGAAGGAAAGACAGAATCATTCACTCCACACATTCCCGACATGAAACTTAGTCTTGTTGGACGAATTGAAAGTTTGAGACCACAAAGATTCCTTGATGATCCGCTTCCTCCAAACTACATCTCTGTCAACTATCTCCATCATAGAGAGATCCACATTGTGATGGTCTTCATGCACATGTCTCGCAATCTCAGACCTGTCAACGTCTATTTGTTTCACTGCTCGAAGATGTTCTTTCTTGCGCTCCTCCATCGTGCGACCAGATTCTCCGACGTAGGACCAGGAGCAGTCTGGCTGTGAGCAGGGTACCCTGTAAACTACACCAAGCTCCAATCCGCGAGTCGGTCTCTTCTTCACCAAAAGCTGTTGAAGAGTGGTTATGGGTTTCATACCGACGTGGATGCCAGCTGTCTTCAGAATACCTTGTATCTTCTCTGACAGACAAGGAACATAAGGAATCGAGCCTTTGATGGTTTTGCTTTCAACTTCAATCGTCTCTTCCTTAGCTTCTTGAGACCACCATTTTTTGCATTCCTGCTCAGTGAAACCATTCACTTTCAAAGAGTTGAAAACTTCCGCCTCTCGTCATTGATGAGAGACTTGGAGCATACCTGAGAGCCCGATGAGATAATGACCGGACCACACCTTTGAAAACCGCCGTTGGATGAGCCGAGTTTCTGTGGATGTAGCGGCCAGTGTGTGTCGGCTTTCTGTATATCGAGAATTTCAAACTGTCAGACTCTCGGTGGATGAGGACGTCTAGAAAAGGAATTCTTTCATCCTTTTCCCGTTCCACCGTGAAGCGTATAGACGGTCTCAATGAATTCAGGAACCTCACGAAATCATCAAGAGATCCTTTTGAGTCATCCCACGTCGCTAACACGTCATCCACATAACGTAACCATAGTCTGGGGAACACAATCGAAGATACCAAAGCAGTCCTTTTTGCCAACTGCTCAAAATGGATCATGAAAAGATTGGCTGCTACTGGTCCCAAGCTATTACCCATGGCGACTCCGTCATTCTGGATGAAAATGCCATCATAACATGTGAAATAACACGACTTCATTATTAAGGCAGATAACTCAATAATTTCCTCAGTGTAAAGCGATGTGCGCTCTGAAAGATGCTGGTCGTTACGAAGGAAATCATTGAAAACTTCTAATGTCTCATACACAGGCACGTTAGTGAATAGAGAATCCACGTCCAATGATATAAATGCCTCAGCACCAGCAGGCTCAAAAACTTGAAGCTTTTGTGTCAAATCAAAAGCATTGAGAATAAATGATTCATGGTCCGTCGAATATGGCTTTAGAATGTCGGCCACCAGTCTTGAAATCGACGTCCACAAACTGTCTCTCATGCTGATGACGGGGCGAAGAGGAACACCATCTTTATGTAACTTTGGGAGACCAAAGATGTGCGGTGATTGAAAGTGAGTAGGGCACAATCTCAACAGCTCACTCCTGGACATCCTGCCATCGTTAACAATCTTGGTAAGAATGCAGTGCAGGTCCTTCCGAAACTTCTTCCCAGGATCACTTGAACTTTTGGTGTAGGGACCACTTAGAATCACATCACGCAACTTTTCCATATAATCTTGCTTGTCCATCACAACAGTGGCTTTACCTTTATCAGCAGGAAGGATAATGATAGATTCGTTCCTTTGTAGACGCTTCAAAGCATTCCACTCATCAGCTGACACATTAGAGACGGGAACTTTGGCTCTCCTTAAAACCGATGAAACCCTTTTCCTCAAAACATTCTTTTCCTCTTCCTGACACTGGTAAATAGCGGATTCAACAGAAGCGATAATGTCAGTACGAGGAATTCTCCTTGGAGTAACGGCAAAATTCAGACCACGTTCCAAAACTCTCATTTCCTCTGTATCCAACTCAACGGAGCTTAGATTGCGCACACATGAAGCATCATTGCGGACGTCAGCAGGTTCATCTTGAAAACCAAAAAGATATAAAAGTCTTGTGAAACGATTATCAAAGGACACAGAAACTCTTTTAGAAAAAGAAGACTCCATCACACTCAGATAATCCAGCATACGGTGATGAAGGCTATGACCATCCATTTCAAACTCCATGCAGCTCAAACGAGTAGCCACTGTGTCCTGAATGGCTTTGATACGTTCATTTGTCCTGGCAATTTCATTGCGAAGCATATAGTTCAATATTCATATAGTTATATTTCAATTCGTCCAACAAGACTAAGTTTCATGTCGGGAATGTGTGGAATGAATGATTCTGTCTTTCCTTCGTTTCTTTTAACTTATTTTCTTACTACTAGTTCGATGTCTTAAGAGGTAGTGTCTTATTTTGTTATTTTCTACTAATGAATTCTTTTATTTGTCTCTGTTGAATGGCGTGATATGATCGAATGCTAATCATGTGCTGCGCGTGTACGACACTGCAGTTACATTCAATTGCCTGACGATGGACGTCTGTGACGCCCGAAAGGCCTCGTAATCAATCTCTTTGGAAAAAGAAAAAAGAATTCAGTAACAAGCATACATCGACGCTTTTGGCTTCCTATAATGAACAGGAACCGTAGATGTTCACATCATCAGCATAGGCGTGAGCTTGAAGTCCGTGTTGATAGATTAATTGAAAAAGGTCGGCGGTGTAGAGAACGAAGAAGAGGGGTCCGAGTACAGAACCTTGAGGTACACCATGTGAAGTAGATGAGACAGGAGAGAGAGAATCCAGATGACGAACAAAGCGAGACCGTGACGACAAGAAAGACGAACACCATGAAATAACATAGCCTTGCAGGCCGAACGAAGATGTCAGACGCTGTAAAAGGATAGAATGGTCGACCGTATCGAAGGCGGATGATAAATCCAATAGAGCGAGGAGAGAGAGTTGACCGTTGTCTATGGACGTGAGAAGGCTAGAGCACACGTGCAGGAGGGCGGTTTCAGTAGAGTGGTGCGGGCGGTAAGCAGATTGGAACGTAGGAAGAAGGTCGTATCTGGTGACGTGAGCGAGAAGCTGTTGTGCGACTACCCGTTCAAGTAGTTTCGACAGGACAGGGAGATTTGAGATCGGACGATAAGAGTCGGCTTTCGAAGCATCACGGACACCTTTCTTTAATACAGGAGTAATTCTAGCTACCTTCCACTTGGATGGGAATAGTCCAGAGGATAGTGAGAGATTGAACAGGAAAGTAATGAAATCGGAGAGGATGTCAGCATCTTCTTTCAGCATCTTCGTGGGTAGAGGATCGCTGGAGCTTTGTTTGTTAGGAAGCTTCTGTAGAATCCCACTTACGATATGGGTCGACAGGATATCGAAGTCGTGGAAGTGGCATCCAGTGGGTGCAGTGGAAAACACTGGAAGGGGCGCATCAGAGAGTGTGTCATGAATGTCAGCAACCTTTTTGTCGAATGCTCTGTGGATTTCATCAGCACTGAGGAAGCTGCTCACAGGTGGACGTCCTCTGCCCATTAATGCATCAATGGAACGCCAAAGCTGAGCAGGAAGGTGGGATTCGGACTGTATTTTTTGGCACCAAAAGGATTCGCGCTTTTGTCGGAGAAGATCTCTGTAGGATTTTCTTTGGGTCTTCCAGGCAGTTACGATGTCGACAGACGGGGTACCAGCCTTCGCAGCTCTACGGCACTGACGCTCTAATTTGCGGACAACTCTCTTGGCAATGCGGCACTCCTCGTCAAACCACGGATCGGATGGTCGTCGCCGGCAGGTGATAGAACGAACAGGAATCAGAATGTCTAGAATCCTGATGATCTCTGTGCTGTACATGTCTGCAAGCTGATCAACGTCCAGCTATCTCCAGGATTCAGGCTTGCAAAGCACCGATGAAACGAGCATGGCACGGAAGCGATTAGGGTCGAGGCGATTCCAAGGACGGGCAGAGACAGTTCTGTAGATGGGAGTTGGTGACCGGAGTGTAGAGACCCAGCGTAACATACTGTGATCTGATAAGCCGACATCCAGGACATCGACGGATGGCAGACGAGGATCAGAGCGAGTGATGACTAGGTCCAGAGTGCCTCCGCAGTTATGGGTAGGTCCGTTTACAGCGCAGGTAAGGCCGTAGCTGTCGAGGATTTCTAAAAACTTCTGGGAAGATCGGTCGTCAGTTCGTTCAATATGAATATTCAAATCACCAGCGATTATGATTGGATCAACGAAGGATATGAACTCATCGAGGATATCAGACATCTCTGCGAAGAAGCGGTTTGATATGGGACCTGCTCGATAAATGAGGAGAATAATGCAGGACGAGGAATGAGAAGTGAGCCGGACAGTAAGAAGCTCGAACGTCGTAGGAACGTTAGCAACCTGCAGTTGAGCAAGAGAAGTTCCAGGGACGGAAATGGCTGCGATTCCACCGTGATTTGTCGCCATTGTATCAGAGCGAAACCTTGGGCGAGGGCGATCCACCACGTTGAAACCATTAGAACGAATGCGTGAGAGACTGACTGATTCGGTATCATGCCAGGTTTCCACTAAAAGCATGATGTCAATGTCATGGTCAGTTCGAAGATCTAGCAGGGAATCCACCTTGTTTTCTAGCGAGCGTATGTTGAGTAGACTGAAAGTAAGGGGTCGATCAGGGTGAGTGCGATGACGTTTTGCAGTCTCTGAAGGTCGATGTTCCCTGTAACCGCGATCACTGATGTCATTGGTTGATAGGGAATTGCATCCCCTCTCGCTGTCTCTCGGGTGCACGATGCTGAGAGTCGGTAACGTCAAGGGAGAGAGAGGAAAAGAGGATTCTGGCACGCGAGCGCTGTAGGCAGTCTTGTTTGTGGCCTTATCACTGCTGCTGACAGGGAAGGTAGGATTATTAGTCACTTGGCTGGAATCACAATAGAGGTCGCAGCGGTCGCAGAGTTGAGACTGAGACGATGGACGTCGGATCCTGTGCAGCCATAGTGCGCGCTTGACACGGCGAGCAAGGGGAAAATTTGGCTGATGTAGGTTAAGGAGCTGATTACGAGAATAGGTCAGACGTGCAGTTGACATACCACCAGGGAAGTTTTTGGGAAAAAATGATGCAGCGAGCAGAAACCAAGATGAGAAACACTGCGCAAAAGTACTCAAATGGAGTTTTCTCCGTGAGTTCGAAAGAGCTTGATAAATTATGTACACCAAAGCGGAGCGTGGATAACGAGGATTCAGGCGGTACAAAAAAAATGATGGTTTAGGCGAAAAAATTGAAATAAAACGTGAAAAGAGTTTCGCAGAGAACGCACAGCGCGAGGCGTCGACCGCCCTGACTGAACGCAGAGGCGCAAATGATTTCCGCATTTCTTAGCGGTAGTTCAAATTGCCTCAGACTCCATAATATCGCAATATCACGATGACACATTTAATATAATGTACGTTTTACATCAGCTACGTATGATTTCGACATAATCCAAGCATAATTTTTGAGCGTAAAAGGGGATTTTTGAGCATAAAAGCATAAATTGTCTCTCTCAAAAGCATAAAATCATCATCCCTGGTTATTATCCATTCCAGTTCCGGTATCTCGTGTCTGTTGCTTCATATAACTCTCCTGACGATGATCGTGCAGGACCGTCGAAAGATATCGTACAATAAGCGTGGATAAATGACATCTGTTTTCGTATTTTTCTTATCTCGTATCTGCATTTTAAGAATTTCCATTTAAAAAATGGAATCCAAGTCGGTGGATCAGTCTACTTCCGCTTCAGCGGATTCAACTATTTGATGGAATTCCGGTTAAATCTTTTATTGACACATACTCAGAAATGTTGGCATGACTGCTAAAAATAATTCATAGTGAGCGCAGTTGAAATATAAAGTGTTTCGCTGGACTCCGTTTTTTCTTGCTATATGTATTTTAGGGCTACAATATTTTTACAATTTCATACAATACGTCTAGTCCAGACTTCCATTGACACTTCAGAGGTCATGAAGCTACGATATGATGGCAAGCATGTGATCACAAAGCACTATTGCAGGGGTTGTGAAGTATATCACTTGCAATTTTATTTTGACGAAGCAATCAATAAATATTAATTGTAACAGGATGCAATCAGTTAATTTCACATATTTACCGTTACTGTATGATTAATCTGATTCTTGATTTAAAATTGTCAACTTTGACATTTCTATTCAACGAATTATGCTACATGCATGCTGTACAAGTGGCACAACAACTTATTATCAATTTGTGCAATGAGTAGACCTGTTTCATGGAATACACACATAGCTGCGTTCTTATGTTGATGTCAATATTTATAAATTTATTGCAAACTTAAGTTCATGCATCATAACTGTAGCGATAATCAATTGAAACAAGCGAATGAATGATCACACGTGACTTTATGGCAGAGCATCAAACAGAGTTTTATAAAAGCATCGTGTATTGAAAGTTAGCCTACTAAAAAGTTGTGCACCAAATAGATTCGAAAAGGTCGCTGAAGATGTGATGTTTTTCCAACGATGCTAAGTGATGATGGCTTTGCAAGTTAAGCAGATGGTTAACTAACTCCTACATTACAAATCAATCAATGAATCATTGGAATTAGGATCAGACAGTTATCATGTAATTTTTGATAACTCCTGCACCACTGTCTCACGGAGACAAAGAAAACGAAAAATTCAGATCCGTTAAGAAGATCGCCATCTTGTGAAAAAATGTTCACATGGAGGCTGCTTCATGTTATGCTGCTATTTCCTAGAGATGTTCTGAAATGTAGATTAATGACACGATTGTCAGCTTGTTTTAAAGTCATATACCCTCTGCAAGTAATTTTCATACATCTTTCAGGTACTACAAAGTTGATATGAGAAGCCGAAGTGTTATGAGACATTATCCAAGAGCGATGAGTGGACCATGGTTTGGATGCAGCACGTGGACAGTACCCAAATGATAGTTCACTGCGCCTTTCTGAACATCATTTCCATCTACAAATCACCTCATCTGGCGCTATCATTGCTAGCGCTTCTTTCTTATTGATTGTCTTAGCAATTTCTCTTATTTTTCAGCTGGTGCAACTAGTAGAGTTTGATAATAAATTATTTCCTCTGCAGTATATCGTAGTTCTGCTTTTCTTGCAGTTCCGGTAGCCTGGTAGGCTAAAAGGAAAAAGTTAACCAAAAATTAAAAGAATTATTTCAGCTTTTGAATAGCGCCTATGCTTGCATGTAAATAGTGTCGTTTAGGCTATAGATTCGTTAAAGAATGTTAATATCGAAGAGTCACATGCAATTATGCAATATGTATTTATAATGGGCAAATACCTTTTTGCAGCAGTTGAGTTGCCTCAATGCCAACCCTAGAGTGCACGCCAGGCTTGCCGTGGGAATTGGAATTAAATGAAAATTTTGATCACCAAAATAAGATAAATTTAAATCTTATTTGAAAGTATCAACTCGTTTTTGGTTTGCAAAGGTTGTGAGAAAGCGAGAATGCAGGCTGTAGTTGCACTCATCTTACTGGATGACTAGGCGAAGCCGCTCATGAATGACGTACAGATTGAATTGAAAATACAACATTTATACATGTACATACAGGTGTGTCTACAGTAAGCAGTCTGTCCTTGTCTGAAAAAAGCATGATTCTGTCAAAGTGACGAAACACGGGTCGGTAACCATCATCATAACAATTCTTTTCTTGGCTTATCAATCTTATAAGAAGACTAATATCGGTCTTGAATGACGGAGAGAGAGAACCTGGATTATGTAATTATCTGTTGAGGCTGTCTGTCATTTCGCATCGTCAACCGACGGGAGGAGAATCAGTATCCATGTCAGTGACCGGCCGATTCTCTCGCCCATGGATTCCTTTATAGTAATGGCCGGGATGGGAAACTTGAAATTAGGGAAATACGGAAGATGGGTCACTACCGCTCGCTCGCTAAAGGTGTGGATGGTAGCACGCAGTTAATATTTGACATGCATAAGTACCTAATCGCCTTTGTTTTTAGTAATCATGTGCACTGTCTGCCTTGAGAGAGCAAGCACATTGTTCGCATCACTGCCTTTATATTATCAATACCACGAATATAATAACTAAAAATGCATAGCTAATAGTTTATTAGCATTAAATGGACCTTCATCTCAAGAGGATAAACGTGTCTAAATTTTGCAGGATCAATTTCAAATTATAATAGTAATACATTATTTTATCCTTGGCTATCGATAAAAATGAAAACAATCGGAATCATAAAAGAAATCGCTTAGTGAATTGAAAAAGTGAATCCAACACAACGGAATTGACAATTGATATGTCATACAAAGTTAACTATTATCAGTGTTGTCAACTGATTTTTTCAAGAAACTCAGTTAAAGCTAAGTTAACCGAGGTTACCGGAAATTAACCAAGTTAAGTTAAACTCGGTATACTGAGTTTTTCAAAAAAAAACTCGGTTATAACTCAGTAAAATAATTCGCTACAACTCAGTTACATAAAAATCCATGTAAAACTGTTAGTATAGACATAGGCCGTCCGAATTTGATTCTGAAAAATTGCATGTTCTAAGCGCTCCAGTCAATAACTTTTTCATGAAAGTTTGGGCGTATTCACAGGCAGTTGTAGTCTAAGCATAAAAGCAAAATGATTAGATACGCAATAGGTAGATGAAGTGAGAAAAGTAAAGATGGAAACTTAGAAAATGAAAGTATTATCTTGCAAGGTTTAAGAACGTAACAAAAGAGCTGATCTAAATTCGCACAAAAATATAAGACTAGAATGACTGCTACTTATAAAAGTAACCAATGTGTAGACTTTCTATGGAAGGATGAGTCTGTATGTTTACACAAAAAAGATCTGTTTTAGCAGTCACAAGCCTGCTACAGCCTATATACCTAAACTAAGCTGTATAGCTTCAAAGTTGCGGTACATGATTTTGTCTATAATTGAGATCTAACCTTCATTACTTGCTGTAGCTAAGTTACAGCATATTCCAGTATAAGCAAAATTATCTTGATAATATCAGTATGTTTGTGTGTGTGAATGAATGATGTGATTGTTGTGTGTGTGTGTGATTTTGTTGATGTGGTGTGTGCTGTGTGTTGATTGTTGTTGTGGATGTGTGTCTTTGGAAACTTGAAGCTATGCTTGTGATGTGTGTTTGATTTTTGTTTGTTGTTTTTTTGATTTGTTGTGGTTTGTTGTGGACTTGTGTGTGGGAATGGTTGTTGTTTGTTATTTTTGAAATTGAGATGTTGTTGTGTGTGTGTGTTGCTAGTTGTTTTGAAGTTGAATTTGTGTTTGGTGTTTTTGAATGTTGGCTGTGTGAATGTGTGATTGTTGTGTGAAGGTTTTGTTGAATGTTGTGAGTTTGTTGTGATTGTGGTTGATTAATGTTGTGATGGGTGTGGGGGGTGTTGTGGGGGGGGGGGGAAATTCGTTGTGTGTGTGTTGATGGTGATGCCGGGATTGGGGGGCGTTGACAACCAACACCTGTGTGGGTGTGGGGGGGGTTGGCACCTTAGGGGGGTTACCCATCGTCGTGTTTGAATTGTGCTGTTTGGATTGTTTTTGTTTTTTGTTGTTGATGTGCTGATGTTGTTTGTCCCTTTTCTTGATTGTTTTTTTTTTTGTTGTGTGATTGTTGAAATTTTCCTTTTCTTGTGCTGTGTGATTGTTGTTTTGTTGTTGTGTGTTTTTGTGTTTTTTTTTTTTTTTTGATTTTTTTTGTTGCATTTGTTGTGATTGTTGTTGTGTTTTTTTGAAATGTGAATGTTGTTGATGATGAAGTTTTTTTTTTTTTGTTTTTGATTTACCCGTCGTGTGTGATGTGATTTGTGTGTGTGGTGTTGTGTGTTTGTTTTTTTTTTTTTTTTTTTTTTTTGATTGTGATGTGATGAGTGTTTGTTGTTGTGTGTGTTTTGTGTTGATTGTGATTGTTGTGTGTGTGTTTTGTTGAATTGTGTGGTGATGTGTTGATTGTGTTGTGATAGATTGTTGTTTGTGTGAATGTGTTTTGATGTTTGAATTGAATTGAATGTGTGTGTTTGTAGATGTGACTGAGTGTGAATTTTGATTGTGTGGCGAATTTTGTTTTTTGTTTTGTATCCCCCTCACTACCGCTCGCTCGCTAAAGGTGTGGATGGTAGCACGCAGTTAATATTTGACATGCATAAGTACCTAATCGCCTTTGTTTTTAGTAATCATGTGCACTGTCTGCCTTGAGAGAGCAAGCACATTGTTCGCATCACTGCCTTTATATTATCAATACCACGAATATAATAACTAAAAATGCATAGCTAATAGTTTATTAGCATTAAATGGACCTTCATCTCAAGAGGATAAACGTGTCTAAATTTTGCAGGATCAATTTCAAATTATAATAGTAATACATTATTTTATCCTTGGCTATCGATAAAAATGAAAACAATCGAATCATAAAAGAAATCGCTTAGTGAATTGAAAAAGTGAATCCAACACAACGGAATTGACAATTGATATGTCATACAAAGTTAACTATTTTCTGTGTTGTCAACTGATTTTTTCAAGAAACTCATTAAAGCTAAGTTAACCGAGGTTACCGGAAATTAACCAAGTTAAGTTAAACTCGGTATACTGAGTTTTTCAAAAAAAAACTCGGTTATAACTCAGTAAAATAATTCGCTACAACTCAGTTACATAAAAATCCATGTAAAACTGTTAGTATAGACATAGGCCGTCCGAATTTGATTCTGAAAAATTGCATGTTCTAAGCGCTCCAGTCAATAACTTTTTCATGAAAGTTTGGGCGTATTCACAGGCAGTTGTAGTCTAAGCATAAAAGCAAAATGATTAGATACGCAATAGGTAGATGAAGTGAGAAAAGTAAAGATGGAAACTTAGAAAATGAAAGTATTATCTTGCAAGGTTTAAGAACGTAACAAAAGAGCTGATCTAAATTCGCACAAAAATATAAGACTAGAATGACTGCTACTTATAAAAGTAACCAATGTGTAGACTTTCTATGGAAGGATGAGTCTGTATGTTTACACAAAAAAGATCTGTTTTAGCAGTCACAAGCCTGCTACAGCCTATATACCTAAACTAAGCTGTATAGCTTCAAAGTTGCGGTACATGATTTTGTCTATAATTGAGATCTAACCTTCATTACTTGCTGTAGCTAAGTTACAGCATATTCCAGTATAAGCAAAATTATCTTGATAATATCAGTAGTGTCACTTAGTGTCATAGTAGAATTCAAATCTACAGTACTATAGTTTTTTCGCGCCACGGGTCCCCTGGTTGCTTAGCAACGGGACCGTGTCCAAGGTCACGGGTCCCGTTACCAACCAGGGGACCCGTGGCGCGAAAAAACTATAGTACTGTAGATTTGAATTCTACTATGACACTAAGTCAGGTCCCCTCGTAGGGAACGGGTCCCTTAAAATTACCGTGGTAACCAAGGGACCCGTTACTAAGGGGTCGGGTCCCTTCACGAGCGTGGTATATAAACCGAATGAGGATAGTGTACGAGTTCATAGAAGGATGCGCTGCGACTTTTGTGACCGTGAATTCGACGACTGGTGGGAGTGTATTCAGCATGGCAAAGTAGAGAGTGGGCGTGAATATTGTACAATCTGCACATTATGGTATGATCCTGATCAGGAGCACACGTGTCCATTTGCATTACATGGATTAGTGGAATGTCCAATCTGTCACATGCACATGTCTCGTGATGAGTTTTTGACGGGGCATGCATGTTTCCATCTATGCCGTTTATGTGGGAGTGATTTATTGGATGATGGAGATGAGCACATGTGTCCAGTGAAAATGGCAATTGCTCTACACCGGATCGAGGAATGGATGGATCAAGATCAAGATCAGGATCAAGATCAGGATCAAGAGGAGCCACAAGTGGGTGGTGGACAACGCGGGGGTGTCCATGAAGCACGTCAATATTATTTTAATGACGCAGGCCTCATTGTGACGTATACTCCGAACGAAGAGACAAGGGATGTGTATGGATTTTTGGAGAGTATGTACGATCAACTATACGATTTAATTGTGCGTGAGAATGAAGAATACGAAGTGACGGTGGTGGTTCAAATGACTTTCTTATTCGAGCGTCAGGTGACAGATGATGAAGTGGAAGATGTGGAGATACGTTCAAATGCTATATTGACTCACAGCATTCAACGTTTAAATTTTGATCAATGGATGGAGAGGGTTAAGCAGGAGCTGATAGCGTTTATTGATGCAGTGACTATCCAAAGTTCAGGGATGATTCTTCAAAAGATTTTGGGGATGGAAGTTCGTCTGAGCCGTTCTGCCCGTGATCAACGACGTGCAGGATCATTGGTTCCTATTCCTCCATTATTGAAGAAGGTGCGGAGTATTCGCCTGTTTGATTATAGAACAGTGACGGATGCGAACTATTGTTTTCAAGATGCGGTGTTATATGCATTGGCTCACCAAGATAATGTATATACGGGGACGTGTGTACGTGTGGTGCGACAGTTGCAATTGAATGATCGGTATAAATTGGATTTTTCAGGGATGAGTGATGAGGGTCTTTACCCCCTCAAGGACCTGAAACAATTTGAACAGCGAAACAATATAGTATTACGGATCTACGTTCATAATGGGAAGGGTTTCAAGGGCACACTTTACGATCATGATTGGGCATGTAATGAGACGACGCGCATTATTCATCTAATACTACTGACAGACATTGAAGATGAGGAGCATGTGGGACTCGACTGCCATTTTATACCCATTATTAAATTCCAGAGCTTTATTCATAACTGTTTTGATATGACACATAGTAAAGGTTATCACCGCTACCTCTCATGTGAACTGTGTTTATCAGTGTTTTCATATGGTGGATATACATCAGCACCAGATCATATTTACCAGGAACGAGATGAGCATCAGAAGACGTGTACAGGTGGGAAAACGCAAGTGGAAATGATGCCAGAAGAGTTTGAGTTAAAATTCAAGGACTTTGGTAAGACGACACACCCTTTATGTGTTGTTTATGCAGATATAGAAAGCATTATTCATCCTATCACAAAGATCCATACAGCAGCCGTGATTGGTCATTACGTCAAATGGGATGATTCGTTGGACATGCCGCCAGAGACAGTGGAGCAGCATTGGGGTGAAGACTGTGTAACAACTTTTCTCGATCGGATGGAAGCACTTATTTACCGTGTACATCACGTCATCGATGGGTTGGCTCGTAAGAGAATGGTGATGACAGTAGCAGATCGCCAGGTGTATACTAATACTCATGAATGTAACATTCGTAAACGTCATGTGCGAGAGCAAAAGGATGATGAAGCGAACAACCATCAGATGATGGAACATACAAAATGTCGTGACCACGATCATTTAACAGGGAAGTTTGTACAAGTACTGTGTCATGCCTGCAATTTTCGACGACGTCAGGTCCGACGTCATATCCCTATATTTTTTCATAATTGGAAGAGGTATGATAGTCATCAGATTATCTTACATGGCCTGGTGAAACGTGATGAGAATATGTGGTGGATCAGCCCCTGCTACACGAGTGGAGATAAGACGGTGGGTGTGTCAGCAAGCTATAAGGTCTATGGGAATTATAAGGACAACATTCAATTGCAGTTTCGAGATTCGTTTCAATTTCTGTCAAGTTCCTTACATAAACTGAGTCTAACAGTGGAGCGCCTTCCAGTGTCGGATCGAATACTAAGTGAGTGTTACCCTACAATGGATCATTCCAATATTCGCAAAGGTGTCTTCCCTTATACATACTTTGATGACTGGTCTAGGTTGGATGAAACACGTCTCCCTCCCATTGACAAGTTTTATAATGATTTGGCAGAACAGCCATGTTCGGAGGAAGATTATGCAGTGGCGCATCGAGCTTGGCGTGAATTGGGATGTCAGACATTTCGAGACTATGTTAGTTATTATCTCTTGGTCGATGTGACACTGCTAGTGGATATCTTTGAGGATTTTCGGACAAAGATGTTTGCAGTGTCACATCTAGATCCAGTTCATTATTTTGGGATTCCTGGATTGTCATATTCATTTTTCTTGCTCTATACGAATGTGCGATTGGATCATCTAATGGAGGCTGAAATGTATAAAATGTTTGAAGACGGTATCAGAGGTGGGATGACTTTTGTCAACAAGCATCACGCACAGTATGAGGCAGCCTCGGAAGAGAATGATGGAGTGTATACTCATTTGTTTTACATCGACGCTAATAATCTGTATGGGACGGCTATGAGTGCAAAGTTACCCAAGGGGTGTTTTACATGGATTCCTGACCGTCAACTGGAATGTATTGATGATGAGTGGATTCTTAACTATGACATTAATGGGTATCAAGGTTGCATTTTTACAGTTGACTTGGAGTATCCAGAAGAGGTACAGGATCGAAGTATGGATCTTCCATATGCCCCAAACAGTGGTGAGATCAAGGCGGATGAGATGAGTGCGTATATGCATCAGTTGTGGGGGACATTACATCAAAAGAAGCCGAAGATGAAAACATCCACCAAGCTCTTCTTAACCCATCATCGGAAAGAGCGGTACACCGTCCATATTGCAGCTCTACAGTATTACGTCCAGCAGGGGTTACATGTAAGTTATGTACATAAAGGAATAACATTCCACCAAGAGGCGTTTATCCGACCCTATACGGACTATCATACAGCTGAGCGTGCCAAGAGCACAAATCCAATTGCTCGCAATATGCACAAGTTATGTGTAAATGCATTATTTGGGAAAACAATGGAGGATGTGCGCAAATACGGGAAACACGGTTAGTTCGCAAAAAGTCATTATTTATCAAATATACACATCATCCCATGTGTCAAAACTTCTTTGGTATTGGAGATTCAGCTATAGCCGTTCAGATTCGACGACGTAAAGTGATACTGGACCGTGCTATATATATTGGACAGGCAATACTAGATATCAGCAAGATTCAAATGTACCGCCTCTTAGCTCAGTGGCAGAACAATGAACATTGTCTCTCGGTAGACTTAATTGGTGGGGATACAGATTCATTTTTTCTTCGTGTAAAGAGCCGAAGCGATCGTGATACAATTCTACGCTCATTCCGTGATATTCCTAATGTGATAGATCCTGAAGCGCGTGGTGTTTTGGATACATCCAATTATCCAAAGACGCACCCTCTTTATGATGCCCACAACGCGAATCGTCTTGGTTGTTTTAAGGATGAGAGTCTTGGTCGTGAGATTAATGAATTCATTTGTCTTAGCCCAAAACTTTATTCCTATACAATGCGTGATGGTGCACGAGACTGTCGTGTAAAAGGTATCAAACAATACAAAAAGCGTGAGCTCTCACACGAGTTGCATAAACAGGTGTATGAAGAGCAAAAGATCCATGCTGTATCCCAATTGAATTTAGAATCTACATATCATGTGATGCGCACAAAGCAGCGAAAGAAGGTGGCACTCTCAGGATGGGAAGATAAACGCTATTGGATTTCAGAAAATGAAAGCGTCCCATATGGTCATCATCAGATTATAACAGGGGCGATTATAGATACATTATTAGAAGGTCTTGATGATGATGCAATGCAATGCAATGATAACCCTCTCCACCAATGAAAGGTGTTGGTCATTTGATTATAAGGGTGGACAATCTAGGTGAGTGGTTAAATGACATCAAAGCTGTGTAATCGTATGGTGGAGATACGTGCCTCCAGTGACCTACCCTTGGAAGTGATTTATCCAGTGTTGTGTCACCGGGGGTGGTGTCTTCGATTCCGTCAAGCCAAACCTAAACGCATTTACATCAAATGGTGGAATACAATCCCTCTTCAACTCTTTCCACGTGGGTGTATACAAGTGATGGGATTGCATGAGATGAGTGTGTATGACAAAGTGTGTGAAAGTCTGGAGACATTACTAACCAAAGAATGTCACTTACCTGTGACATTAAGTGCACCGGTGGTGAAATCATGTACAGTATTATGTAACTGGAAACGGTACAGAACATCGATCCCTTTCCATCATTTGGCCTCGTCAGCCAATGTGATGAATGAGCATGAACTTTTCCCTGGATCATTGGTCCGTCACAATCACCATCACTGTTCATTGTTTGTGAATGGTAAGGCCATTGTAACGGGTGCTTGCTCTATTGAGGAAGCAGAATCTGTCTTATGGACCATTGTAAATACATTATGAGAAAGAACAAGTGTTTTTGTTACATATCTATTTATTGGAGAGAATGGTAGATACAAGTGTTTTCATATATTTAGCAATGAAACGATCATTATGGGATAGGACAGGGTTAGTGCTTTGGGTAGGTGGAACATGATAAAATGGGGTTAGTGTCTGGGAAAGGGAAGGGAAATGGGGACGATGATTGAGATAATAGAGACAGTAACCACCACAGTAAGCTTTTGAGCCTTGAATACATGTATGTAGACGTTTGAGAGGATAGGGTCGTTTTTGTAACCATGAAACTAGATGAGGGTATTGATGAATAGGTTGACCGCATGAATCAAAGAATTCACAAAGTTGATGTTCCATATCTTGATAATATGCGAGCCAATGTTCGCCTGTTTTATGACGTGGGTCTGAATTGACAATGCAGCTGTAGGAAGTGGTGGTGTCTGTAGGAGCTTCATTCGCAGCAAACACACCTTTGAAGGGGATGTGGGAGGGTTGGAGGAAGAGTGGGGCCATAGATTGACAACTGCATTGTAGGAGACACATGAGACTATCGGTATCATCATCGCAACAACATTGGAGCATATACTGTTGTTGGACATGATCCAACGATTTCATGACTGAGGTCAATTGGTTTGAGGAGAGCCATTCCACCATGATGGATAGGAACTTAGACAGATGGGGTTACGTAGTCGCTGGAGATGACAGAGGTATTCGGTCTGATGACAAAGCATTCATCCACAAGTGAGAAAATGATGAGATCCAATGCAGCGGTCAAAGGGTTTTGAAATTCAATTTCTAGGGAAAAGTTTAAGTCCCCACGTGTTCTTTGTTGTTGTCCAATGCGATGATCATGGGTGATATCAAAGGGGATGAGATAGAAATAGTCTTTAAATGTGTCCAGATCAATATTACAGGAGGAATTTTTACCATAGATATTCATGGCACGATTGAATTGGGTATAGACTTGACGGAGATGTTTACATTCAATACTCCCACCTGTGATGGTGACACCATTCGATTTGAGGGTGAGGGAGGAGAGTTTATGTCGTTGAAAGATGAGTTTTCGTTTTTCAAAGGTGAGCCAACTATTACTGGGGACTAGGCCAAAAAATAATAGCTTCGGTTGGATATTAATAGCGAAATTGTAGACATCCTTCTTCTGCCACCCATCACTCAAATTAATGCGTTGAACAACAATACCATTGTACTTGTAAGCGATATTTTCCTTTGCTCGACGGGTGGCAACCGCTTTTTGAATGGAATCCATGGGTTGGAGCATGGGCATGTGTAATTTAAAGGAATGAAAAAAGAGTCGGTAATTGGTAGTGGGCTCGACTTTTCCAAAGTCACGGAACATGTACTGGGGTTGATTCACTTGAAATTCTACATCCAAAGTGGTACCAGGAGGGAGTGCTTTCTCCTGTTGAAAGAGATTGCAATGAATGGGGAAATCATATTGACGTCGATATTTCTGTTTACGCCACAATTTAATCTCCTGTTGATTAATTAAATTATTAGCATCATCAAATTTTTGTGTTGTTTCCTTCAAAGACCCATTCGCTGCAAAAGCGCCGGGGAGGGTGCGGACGAGAGAGGTGGTGGGGGTATAAAACCCTTGTGTCACCAAATGAGTCCCTTTAGCCGTAGCATCATATTGTAACATGTTGATGAGGTAGGCCTTGAGATAATAGAGATCATTACCCCCTTCTACAACTTGTTCATTGATGGTAATTTTAACATCTCGAAACATACTGTGGGCTGAATTATTAATGAGAATGACACTCGCTGTATCAACTGTAGTGTTCCAGGTGGCAGCGGCAGAATCATAGGATTGAATGGAGACGTCTACCGTGCAGTAGGCATTGGCAACATCCATCCAATAGAGATCAGAGGGTTTCAATGAGAAATGGATGGTATCACATGCATCCAAAGCATTGATTGGAGCCACCAAATTGACAAAGGTGGAACGACTGGAGACGTCCACTCCATCCTTTTCAAAGACGTCATATCGAGCATCTAAATGTGTAGGGAATGTGGCTGTCGTCATGGTGATGAGAAAAGGGTGGGGTGAGGAATTACTTAAAATAAACGTTGTCCTCCTCCGGTGAGTCTACGATAATAGGGTAGGAAATGTGTGGCACTATAACGGGTGCTGGATGCGGCGCTTAAGGGGGCGGTGGAATGGACACGACGCCGTTTGGCGCTGGGGGTAGCTTCCTCCTCTTCCAAAGGTCGTTTCCGTGTGGTGCGAGAGAGGAGAGCTGCAGGTGCTTTACGAATGGCTTCCCCCACCTCCTTCTGTCCTTTACGAAGGGCCTGTGCCACACCTTTCTGTCCAGTACGAACCAATTGGCGACCAGAGGCTGCAGCAGCCTGTTTGAGCGTCTTCACACCTTTCTTCACCCCACGCCGCACCCCTCGCTTCAATTGAGTCTTCAACCCACTCAAAGCACGACTGAGAAGGCCTGGACGCCCTTTAGGGGTACGCTTCACAGGGGCACTCCCTGTAGGGGCACGCCTTGGAGGGGTACGCTTCACGGGGGCACGCCTTGGAGGTGCACGCCTTAGAGGGGCACGCCTTGGAGGGGCACGCTTCGCAGAGGTATGTCTTTTCGGGGTATGCTTCATACGGGTATGGCCCCGGGTTCGAATCCGTGGGATCCGCGGCATTCGAATCCTAGGCATTCGAAACCCTCCCGTCTGCCCCCCTCCCGTCTGCTCCCCTCCCCCTGATCCAAGGATATTGGCACTCGGGACGATGGAGGGGCCACCACCAATCAATTGGACACCTCCAGGGCGAGTACGGTCAAAGATATAGGTGGATGAACCCACCTGACGGTTAAAAAGATGTGCCATGAATGAGAGTGTGAGTTCGTGAATGAGTTACTTAAACACGTCGACGACGTAACTGAAGTTTCACATAGGTCCGTCCTCCTTGAAGGGGGATAGGGCGTCCATCATCAGAGCAGAGTTGAAAATGAAGACGGTTCATGTTATGTAAAGCAACAGGGAGATAGTCTATATGATTGAATTCATGATGAATGGGTGCTCCAAATGGGAGATTGCGATAGGGAATGACTCGCATTAAATTGGTTTTTGATCCCCCTACATAAATGGGGTTGGTTATGTTAGAGTAGAGGAGTAGATTGTAAATTTAGGCGTGCATGTTGACAGGGACGGGAGCATGTAAGGTCCGATCTACACGAGGTTGATGAAGACCGAGAATATCCATGAGTAAGGGGTCCAGTTCCAGGGAATAGCCTTGAGCCACATGAATGGTGACAAAGGTAGAATCTCCTATTTTTTGAGTCATGAATTTGATATGAGGGGAGGTGGTAGAATTGAGGGTATAGAAGAGGGAGGGAATATCATAAATACCCTGCTGTAATTTAAAATGACGTACATCTCTTTCACCTTGTGGACCTCTTTCACCATCTTTTCCATCTTTTCCATTTTGACCTGAACGATTTGTAGTCGTATCACGTTTTTCTATACCCCCTCTTTCACCTTGGGGGCCCTGTGATCCTCTTTCGCCTTGAGGGCCCTGTGGTCCTCTTTCGCCTTGAGGGCCCTTATCACCTTTATCTCCTTTCTCCCCCTTATCACCTTTCTCCCCTTTATCTCCTTTATCTCCTTTGGGACCTTGTACACCATCTTTCCCATCTTTCCCATCTTTCCCATCAGCTCCATCCACCCCAGGGGGTCCTGGTGGACCGGTACGGAGTTCAATAGAAGAGCCTTGAGTAGGACGTTTCGCTTGGATTTTACGCTTTACCAGAATGGGAGGGGTGGTGGAAGATCCATGAGAAGATACACCTTTCCCAACTGAAAATGGGAGATCGGTAGGGATTGTCTTCAATGTATTTTGAATGCTGATTTCTTTCACACCTACTTCCCATTTATCACCATGAGAGATAATTAGTCCAGGGGTTAATTCATTGGTGAAATTCGCTGATGTATTGTCAGGGAAAAGGGTGGGTTGAGCATTACTAAATACATGGATGATGTACTGATCCTGATTCGTGTACATTATTGTATTCACAAACTCCTATATCCCATTACCTAGAGAGAAAGAACAAGAGTTTATCAAAATGATGTTTATTGATCAGGTCGTGGGCGAAAATGAAGTTTTAAATAAGAACGTCCAAATTTCATGGGAATGTAATCCCCATCATCTCCACGAATTTGAACTTCAATTTGATCAATCACTTTACTACTGAGGGGGTAGTAATCCACCGATGGAATGTCAATGGCAATCATTTCACCAAAATGGGATTTGCGTTCAATTGGGACCATTTTTAATACACGTGCTTCCGTATCTCCAATGGAGGTTGCTGCCACAATATTACAGTAGATGATGATATTGTAGGTATTGGGGACAATGTCTATAGGGTAAGTGGTTTGATAATGGGAATGTGGACCGAAATAAGTACGTGATAAATTCAATTTGTACCCTAAACATTGTCCAAAATCAATATAGGTGTTTCGTCCTGTGTGAATAGAAAAGAAATGTTCATCTGTCAAACGTAATGTAATGTCAGTCCATTCCGTTAAGAATAATTGGATGTGATTAATTAATCCCGTAATGCTATATGCACCTTTAGGAATGGTTATGGTTTGAAATGGGGTGTAAAAGTTCATTCCTTCTGCACGCACAATACTATCATCCAAGGGTTTCATATCTGCACGATACATATGTAACAGAGGGCGGGTATTAAAATCCATTTGTAGACGCACCTTTTTCAATGTTCTCTTATCACGCGGACGAATGCGTAAAATGCTACCCTCTGTCAAATAGTACATGTTCCGCTGATAGGAATGTAGACCATGGGTAAGACACCCTTTGATACCCTAAGCGTTCACTCCATCTTGAGAATACCACCCTATCGCTTCCAAAGGGGGTTTTTGCTCCTGTATATAATCATGCATCCAGAATTCTCCAGGCTTAGTTGTGTATTTGGAGATGAATTTACTGATGAGATAATCAGACTGACGATATGCTTCCATTCCAAATAAATATTGTTGTAGATACTGATTCCCACTGGATCCTTCACTCCAATCCTTTGTATGAACCTTTTTAAAATACCGTTGTCCCTCTTCTTTCTGCCATGGATACTGGGTCTGTGGAAGAGTGGTATAATCTGTATACGTGTCTGGTAAGGTATAATCCCACAAGGCATTGATATGAAGGACCATTCCATGTGTAAAAGATGATGGGTAGTTTGTCACATTCGCATATTCCATACTGTACTTGAATAGAGGGTCTGTTAATACACCCATGGTTAAAGTGGAGGTGGGTGGCATTTGAAATTCCAAACGATAGAAGATGGTGCTGGCACTGTATCGAATCCAAAACATGCGACTGTTGGGATTCCCTTTATTAATAGCATACACAAGAGATTGGAGTGTATAAATTCCTTTGGGAATGGTATAGATGATGGGGGATACTACATTGGGGTCTGTATGATAATAGGTGATGGAGAGAGGTTCTGGGAGATGGAATACATTCAATGTTTCATACGGGTTATCCTCTTCATCCACCCATCCTTTCATCCGTTCCAATTGAGCCTTCATGTCTGATGGTGGACGTTGGAGAATATCTTTCACCAAATAAAAAGGGGTGATGGGGATGGGTAGTGTAAAATGGAACTCCTTATATTGAAGGATAGGGGCCGTTATTTCAATGTCTGGTAATGTTTTCCATACACGTTCCTTTGTCACCAATTGTTGACCTATATGTTTTTGCACTGTCGTCACTGTGTAGGTGCTACACGTGATTGGGCGCATAGGTTGAAAACCATCCTGCTTCCAATACACAGACTGATTTGATGTGAGAAGGGTATGGTACTGTCCTTTATCCAACGTCTGTTCTTGTACACGACCTATCCCTAACCAACGAATCTTCCGGTAGGTTTGAATCTTTGCAGTCTCATCAATATAACTCGTATATAAACCTTCATTATAAGATTTGATGGATGGGGGTGGTGGAAACGTACCCTGCCACAATCCAGACAGTTCATTGATATTCAATCGTTTGGCAATTTGTGATGTATTTTCAAATTGAATGAAGATGGGGTAATAGTCATGGAGTGTATCATCATCTTCACTCCCCCAATTAACATGAATGGAAAGGGAGAACCCTCCTTTACACACCAGTAAGGTGGCAATGTAAGGGTACGCCTTCATGATAGAAGTGGTATGGCGTGACCGGTAGGATACATTTTTCACAACAATGTGGAAACATTGATCTTTATAAAAGACACGGTCTATATATTGGGGTAGGGTGTAGAAACCACTAGGGATAGTAATTTCCTTTGTTACATAGAAGCCCAGGATGGCGTAAAAACCCATCACAACACGTTCTTCTTTTTTAACATGAATGAGAAGGGAATCCTGTTCTGCCAAGGTTTCAAGATCTTTTCTCCATTGACTCTTTAATTCTTCATCCTTCAATGCATTATACTGTGTGATAATTGAGGTAAGGTAGGCAATGTAGTCAGGGAGGGGGCGAATACGACGGAAATCAAAATGGGTAAACAACCGATACTTGTATTGGATAGATGTTGGGATGGTGATGGAACCGCGTTCGTACACAATATCCTGGTTTGATGTAAGTGTATTAGAGGAAGAGGTTTTGGGGGTAAATAACGTGCGTGTCTTCTCCACCAAGGCTGCACGATCTTTACTCGCTTGGACTGTACTGGTATTGTAGGTGTGTACTGCATCATTACGCAGGATAGGTAGAAGTTTTGTTTTCAAGGTATCAGAATATAGTTTGTTGTGTAATCTATTCGTTTGTTGATCTGAAGGTTGTTTGTCTTTAGGGAAATAATGGAGGATGGTTTTATAACGGGTAGCTACCATTTCACCATCTTTTGAAGTGAAGTGAGTATCACGTTGTAAATTGAACCATGTAGTAAATGGGAGGTGATTCCCCAACACTTTTTGGAGATGTTGTAGAGTAGTGATGAGGTGTCGCAAGTAGGTTAGTTTGATATTATAGGTATACTGCACCTGTTGGGCTTTGTCTGTAATGATGGTACCTATCACCATACCTGTGATTGTATGACCACCACTTATTCCTTTCTTCACTGGACGTGTGATCAAATCAGATGGGAGGGAAATATCCAATGTCTTGGCCAAATCCACCACGATATTATACTCTTTGTCATAGAGCTTGATCAATTTATTGATATCATCATAAATAGGAGATTTTCCATATTGTGCACCAGGCATTCGTAAATAGATTGGGAGGAAAGGTGTTTCCAGAGGGTGGCATCCATATAGATTGATGGGGGTGGTGACTTCCACATGGGTCTGATGACACATACTGGTGAGGAGTTGATAATCTATCGCCACGAGGGTTGTATTCTGTATAGGTTGTATTTGAAATTGGATTTCATCCTCTGTATGCATTATAAGTTTACCCACCCCTGACCATTCCAACCATTGGAGGAGATCTTCCAGAGGCATGTCCTGTTGTGCATACTCTTGGTGATAGTGTTTGAGGAAGGTGCAGCGATGGAGGGGGATGACTTTAAACCAATAATCTGTATATGAACCGACCGTATGATTGATAAACTGTTTATAATGTGTAGATACACGGGTTTGAATAAAGGTGGATTGATTTGGGGAGAGATGGTAGACACATTGGTTTAAAAAGAAAGACATGGCCAATGCTGGAGAAAATACAAGAACGTAATGGAAAGTGGTATACTCCTTCACTTGATACATGGACACAGGTACCACTTCTATATGATACACATCACGTTCTGTAAATCCATCTCCACCCATGTACAGAATGGAGCGGCTGGTGTTGATAGTCATCATTTGGGTTTGGACACGGTTCAAATATTGTTGTAAGGCGTCAATCGGTGCCATCTCCAGCCATTGTGCGTTGGACTCGTAAATGATGTGCTGTGTGACTTTGTCCGTTCCCTCCATCGTATAATAGGGGAGAAACGTGTTCAAGGTTGATTTATGTCCCACATCTGACGTCTTACCCACTGTGATGGTGCATGGCTCCGTCACTGTATCAATAGTGTTCACATACCCAAAAGCAGACACACCTACTTCCCATTGTTCATGCAACGGTAGTTGAAAAGGTAGGTTGTAATTGGTAAAATAATGATTTGCTTTATTGTCAAAGGCATCATTCCTAACATTGCTGAGTAGGAGTAATGAAAAGTCAGACTTCTTCTCCCCCATCACTCCTTACTTGCTCAATACTGGCGATGGTTACCTAGAGGTTGGATATCACTGTCCTTCACCCATGAGTTCATGGAGGATGGATAACCTTGCCAGTGCACGAGATGTTCCCGTTGACCATTACGTGTACGTGTACGTAGAACTTGATCCAGTTGATAGATTTCCTCATCCCGTCGCACTACTTGTAATTCCTGTGCATAAAATGCACCACGAATGGGTTCCCCTGCTAAATCCACGAGAGAGTACATACGTGTCCCATAGGGATCTTTCCGTATACTTTGAATACGAAACTCTTCCGTTGACCAATTCGCTTCATACCCCCGACCAAACGTTCCTTTATCACGAGAAATACGGACTCGTGCCCCCACTTTGAGGCTACTGTGTGGACGTTGGGGACGTTTCAATTGGGGATAGTTTTGTCGAGCCCGTTTCTGTTGATGTTGAAGGATTGTACCAATATCCTGTGATGTGACTTCATTGGGGATTTTCTGGGTTGTGGAATGACGTGTGTTATTATACGCCATCATCACGTCTGGGAGGTAATCAATCCAATTCTGGGCATTGGTGGCTGTGAAAATACGTTCTAATTTATCTTTAATGGTACGATTCAAACGTTCCACATGTGCACATTTATAAGGGCTATAAATAGAGAAATGTTCAATATTCTCCTTCTTCAATACTTTATCCACCTTGGTATTATAAAATTCACGACCTTGATCCGTTTGGAGACGTTGTGGGGGAGGGATGGTTTTAAACACCTTCTCCAGAATTCCCGCCACTTCCTCTGCACTTTTCGTTTTCAAAGGGAACGCCCATGCTTTGCGGGAGAAAATATCCATGAGCATGAGGATGTATTTATACTGGCGGTTAGAGGCGGCATACTTCTGATAGTCCACAATATCCGCTTGGAACTGGATGCGTGGGCCACTCACGCGATACGGGTGTAGAGGGCGGATACGGTTCCGCTTCTGTCGATGAAGTGTATATGTTGGCTGGGATTGAAGCCAATGACGGACACGTGCGGGGCTCAGGCGGGATGCAGCAGCTAAAGCAGCGACGGAACCGTACCCAGCAGGATGCTTGCTGTCGTAGTAGATGGCTTTTAACCTTTCTTCCGCCATCACAACTATCCTTAGGTACAGGTCTACTTGGTATAATATGGCTCACATTATGATGGGCACAACAATTCATGGTGAATTGGACATGAGTTTCTCCATCCTCATCTGGCATCGCCGTTGTACAGGAGGTGCACAAACGTTGAAAGAGTTGAGCTGTCATCTTTAGCACACGTTTCCATCCATAGTCTACGTATAATGATCATACATCGCTTGTAGGGGGGAGCGTCTACGTGAAGAGTGCCCCGTCACATCTTTAACAACCCCACGCCTAGGGCGTGTATTTTCTTTATCAGCCTCACGCGTGCGCGTACGTGTTGCGCGTGTACGTCCACGTGTCGCACCACGACCAACCCCAGAGGTTGCAGGAGGGGGTGTAGCAGGAGGGGGTATGGTTGTTGGAGTGACATGCTCATCACTGTTCTTGCGGTCGGATTTAACCCCCTCTATATGTGGTCGAGGGAGGGGGGTTAAGGCCGTATTCATACCAAATAGTTTATTACGCAATTGCTGGAAGTGGATTAGTTTGGCGTGCCATGCACGGATCGTTTCCATGCTGGGTTTTGAGCGAATAATGTCCCGCGCCACTTCTCTTGCATACTGAGGGTAGGGGTGAACCATATCATCTATTTTCTCATTTTTCAACGTATGTTGAAGTAACGCTGTTTGAGGATTGGGGGTAACCCCTCCCATTTGTCCCCCTGCCTGTTTCTCTTCACATGCTCTGTACATGGCAGGGGTCACAACCATCATTTTACTGAAATCCATCTTGTTTTGGTGGGGGTGTTTCGTTAACTTAAATACAATCATGGGGGGTTCAAATAATTTTGTACGTAAACGGTATTCCATCGGTGTGCTGGTTGTAAAGTCAACAAACAAGTAGGCGTAGCTACCATACTCTCGCATCAAAGTGGCGAGAATATCATGGATAACATGGGTATTTCCTGCTGGGAGCATGCGGGATAGGAATTGACTCGTCTGCTGCTGGTTGCGTGGATTGGGGAAAAGGACCATATAGTGGACATTATTATTACGCATCCGCTGCTCCTTATCTCCATACAGATATTGGGTAATTTGAATGGCAAAGAAGCCTTTATGATGAGAACCACGTAGAAAAAGGGTGGTGATTCCTTCATGTTTCGCACTCTCCTGTTGCAGATCATCCAAAATCACAATATCATTCTGTCCCAATTGATCTAAATCATCGTGCGTAGGGACCCCCAATTTCATCTGAATGTCCAATTCCTTTAATTTATCATGAAAAGGACTCTCTATCCCATAAAACCACCATATTTTACGGATGGGGTGTTTAAATAACCCATCTTTATGTTTCAGTAAATTTAAGACAAAGGTGGATTTCCCTGATTTACTCGGTCCACACACAATCATAGAAGAGTCATTTTCCAGACGAAAGTCCATGTTTTAAAACAATAAGTCCATGAATCATACTTTATTACGTAAACACAAAAACAATTACATTTCACTATATTCAGGAATCAGTGTAATGTCAATGTCAAAGGCAAGCCAGTCAATCACACCATTCTTTATATAGATGGGATACTCATCTGTTGTCACGCGTTCTCGGAGTTCTGTATATTGATTTGGACAAATATCTGCAATAGGATGGATATTGAAGCGATGGATTTGTTGATGCCAATCCGCTCCTTTCAATGATGCGAGACGTTTCATGGCACTAAGAACAAAAGCGCGGTACAAAGGTTTGAAACGTATATCATAACTACCCACTCCTTTGTCACCATCCACTTCTATTCCATGTAATCCTTTTAGACCATGGCGCAAGATTTCCATTACATCTTGAATCCGCTTCTTCATATGACATACGGCATGTGCAGCGTAAATTGTAGGGGTTAATGTTTTGAGTGCATCACTGAAATGTTCATTACGGAAGCAATCACTTTCCAAACGTTGAAGTAATGGAAGAAGTTTCACTTGTACATGAGATGAGGCAAGGTATGTATTCACATCGTCATACAACTGTTTATCCGTATAATTAGGGGGTGAGGTATATCTGTATCCGTATATAAATAAGCACAAACATTGTACACCTTTTGGTACACTTTATGGTTTGCTTCCAAACGTCGCAAGACTTGTTGCATTCCACGTACTATAAAATACTCTTCAATCATATCACTATGTCGTCCTTCTTTCTTACCATTTTGTATCCAATCCACTGAACTCGCCTTCAACATCTCATAAAATCGTTTGAGATACATGTCCCGTACCGTCACATTTTCTACCACACGTCCTTGATATTGACGTAGCATATAAAGTTCCTCCACGATTTGTTTAAGGATTTGAATATAGACGAGACGGTTCATTTCACAACGCTCCTCTTCCATTTCATCTTCATTGGTGGGTTGAGCTCTTGCAAAATTACCGTATTTTTTCAATAATTCCATCAATTGGTTTAGTATATGTTTCAAGCTGTGAATAGGGGATTTCTCATAAATAGGTCGCACATCTTTATCAATAAATGAATGGTCCATGTCAATGTCTTTTGCAGGGGTTATAAATGTGTATAGACACAGTAATTGCTTATCCACATCAGCTATTACATTCTCCATATGCTCCTTTTTCCAATCTTGTGCCTGTTTAATATCCACCTTTAAACGTTTCTTCCGTTTTATGGGTTTTACAGTGAGGGTTGGTGGGGGTGTTTGTGGTAAAGTATTCTCCACCTTATCCACTAAAGCACACATTTCCTCTTCTTCCACTTCTGTCATCTGTTCCATGGCTTCACCTACTTCAATATGATGGTGATACAGTACTTGTTTCACACTGCAACAAAGTCGGAACCGTTGTTTCTCATCATCACGATAAACACCTGTGATTTGGAATGTACAGCTGAGACGAATTACACTCCCCTTCTCCTTGTATGTTCCATCCATATGCGTCAACGTTTCCCAAATCTTATTTAAGGCATACAAAGACTTCAATTCAAACTGTCGTTCTCCCATGGTGAAGATAGGTGTTGGTGATGAATGAGGTGGACGACATAATTTGACATAGATCCCCTTATTCGCTTCCGCTGTCGCACCATCACGCACAATGGTGTCCATATGATAATGTGGCCAAGAACTTTGTCCAATCAATTGACCCATTAATTGTTCCAATAACACCAAGTCTTCTGCCACTTGATTGGAAAGACGGATACGTGTATCGAATACACCTTCTGCATACTCATTCTGCTTCGTCAATCCATACCACATAGAACTCCCACTGTTGAAAATTAATCGCGCTTCAAGTGCTTTATCCTCCCAGTGAGTAAATTCACGTGGCCAACAATCATAATTCTCCACTCGAATTGCATGAAAATTAGGAATATCAGTACTGGGATTTGCTAATTTCACCATGGCAATACGAAGATGTCGTAGATTGGTATATGGTCGTTTTGACCACTCTACTCTCCGTGTTGCATGGAGGGTGCTGTTGAAGAACCCCTTCACAGTGTCATTGACCACAGTGGGTAAACGTCGTCGTTGCGGCTTTGTTTTCTTTACATCACCAGCCTGAATTTTGGCTGGAGGTGCTACTTCATCATCCAAGATGATAACACGTTTACGTCCTTCCGAACTCATGTTTGTCTCTACACTGATTCCACATCCTTTATATAATGTTTAAACAGGTGACTGTTGTGCATTCAGTCCTATACCATGCACCGTTCCCACAAGTCGTCTACGGTGCTTGACTATTTTTCTACCACATAGTCCCATATTCATTACAAAGATGATGATGATGATAATTTGCACAATAGCGGCTATCCACGTGTCTGGAGCGTCAATAGTAGGTAGTTTGCAGCTACAGGGAGAGCATGGCATACAATCTGTTGCATTCCATGTACGATGATGATAGAGATGTTGAATTGTGGGAGACATGTCACAACACTGATAGTGAAGTAAATATTCTTCTCCTTATATAGTCGTCTCATCATGATTTACTTGAATATCTGTCAAATCAAAATTGGTTGGATCATCATGAAACGCTATGCCATAGGCTTGTACAAATGGCATTTGTTTTTGTTGAAATCGACGTTTCTTTTTCAGAAAACTGTAATAATCAATAGGGGGTCGTACAAATTTGCGTAGAATTGGACCATACACTTTAAAGAATTCCTGCTGCACAGGTGTGAGTTTTTTATTTCCACCACCTTTTTGCATCTTCTCCATCAGTTTTCGTAAATCTTCCACATATGCTTTGGGTAATTGGTTGATTCGATGATTAATTGTACGTTTGAAACAGCCTACCCTCTTCTTCAAATGACCCAATGTATCTTTAAACACTGTTTGTCGTTCTATACACCGTTGACACATGTTTGCTACATTGTGAAAAAATCCCCACATTTACTTAGTTGAATTCACGAATAAAGCGTAACATATTTTCACGTTGAGCTACTTGATTGGCATTTTCATGAACCATGTGTGCAATAAAGCGCTCTTTTGTATCCAACATCTGTAACAGACGCTCCATTGTTGTATCGGTGTATACACCATTCCCATCCCCTCGATCAGGGTGTTGTACTACCGTTTGAAATCGCTGTTCTAGTTGGTGGAGTACACGTCGTCGGTTTTCTAAACGCTGCTCTTGTAATGTAATAGAATCATGAAGTAAATTCACAATAACTGAATTCTTAAGTGCATTTAACTCGGTGATGTATTGTTGCCCATTCTCAAGTATCGGTGGATGTACTTCATACTGATGAGGATCTGCTAGAGGGCTTGTCCCTTGATCTTGTCTCGGAATAGGTAGAGGATTTGTCCCTTGATCATGTCTCGGAATAGGTAGAGGGTTTGTCCCTTGATCATGTCTCGGAATAGGTAGAGGGTTTGTCCCTTGATCATGTCTCGGAATAGGTAGAGGATTTGTCCCTTGATCTTGTCTCGGAATGGGTAGAGGGTTTGTCCCTTGATCTCGTCTTGGAATGGGTAGAGGGTTTGTCCCTTGATCATGTCTGAATATCATAGGGGGAGGTGATGTACCAATATGTCGATTATTTGCCACTTGATTATAACTATCGATATAGGCATTCTCAATCTCTGTTCTCATTGGATTCGGTAGAGCACTATGAAGTAATGTGGGTTGTATAAGAGGTTCTGGAATATCCCCTACCTGTAACGGTGCCAAATCTTCCCCCTGTAATTCTCGCAATTCATCAATCCATGCTCTCTCATCCACTACTTGTGGTATTTCATCTCTAAAATGATCTGGTAAATTCGGTTGTGGTGAATATGGGGACAGTAAATCCGAATAGGCTACATCCCCCTCCTCTGCCATCGCTCTTTCCATCACATCCATAGGAAGCTGTTGTTGAATCATTGTATAACGGTCCACTCCATCATCTGGCATACCTTCCACCAATGCACGTAAGGCTTCATCTGCATCAAATTCTGGTACTGGGGCTGGCGTTGGTACTGGGGCTGGCGTTGGTACTGGGGCTGGTACTGGGGCTGGTGTTGGTACTGGTGCTGGTGCTGGGTTGTCATGGTCACTTGCATCCAAATCTACATTATGATTGGTTGTATTAAGTGTCTTAAATATTCGTTTGATTTGCATACGTTGTTCTGTATTTAATCGCTCCCCTTGACATACATGATTGAGATGTTGTCTCACAAATCTATCTAATCGTGCTTTACCAGCATCTTGTGGTAGAACTTTCATACACTTGTAACATACATATTTAAAGCGATCCGTCACATTACGTGCATGGGATATTGCAATTGCATTGGGTTTATTCTTATGTCTGCGACGTAAATGTTCATTCATGCGGTGTGTACGAAATGGAAGTCTACAGAATGTACATAATGACATTTTCATACATCGTCTCGCCCGCCTCTCCGGACTTTCCACTTCACCACCTTCCATCTCAATCATATTGACGTCATCATTCTAACGTCATCATTTTACGTAAAGTCATATCTTCGCCCCCATGACTGCACTCTTCTCATCCTCTTCTTATGTTGTTCATCATATCGCCCCCAATACCGTTTTCCACGACATACACTCTTTCGTTGACCTCGTTTGTTACGTATCACGCTGGGTTTGGTTGTTACCATTACGATTTCTCACCTTTTCTTCATTCATGTTACTTAATGAAGTTGTTACTTCCTCTAACTCTTGGACAGCTGCTTGCCACCTCATACCATTATGTCTCCTTATAATTATCTCCCGTATTCTTTTCAAGACTTGTAAGATAATCGTAAGGACCACAAGGATCATGTTGAGTTAGACAGAGAATCAAAAAGGAACTAATCATAAGAAAAATCATTACCCCTCCATACACCATCCCCTCATCTACTTAAAACATCATTGTCATATAACATTCCATATATTTTACACAGATTTTGATTTACATGTAGTGGTGTTAGACCAAGCCATATCATGGAGTTTATGCCATGGTTGGCGGTTTACAAATACTGTTTTTCCTGTAAAGGATTCACAATTGTCTTTTGAAATACCAAAGTAATATAACACAATTTCAACACAATCTGCTAAAGAGCAGTGATATCCATGTGCCCATCTATAACGTTGACATTCTGTATTACTCGATTTCTTCGGTTTTTTATAAAGGTAATGGGGTTGTTTAGGACATACCATCTTTGAACATCCAATAGGTATTTCTTCATCCCGCACTTTTACCGCTGCTAAATGGCTTGGTTCCTTTACACGTTGATTCCATTGTTTCAAAATCACATCTATCACATGAAATCTGTTCAAGATCACAGGCTTTAAGAAATTGAACTCCGCTGTTGATGGACCAGCCATCAGAATATCATATACAGGTCCATGTCGTTGTTCATTAATATGTATGAATTTTTTTAATAATGCTTGTGCATCTTCATAGCATAATCCTTCATTCATTCGTATCTCTTTACCAATTCCATGAATATATGTCACATCAAATCGTTCATTGTAATAACACAATCCGGAGGATGTAATTGGTAATCCAGAAACCGTGTCCGTTACAGAGGGTTGAATCAATACATGAAACGTCTCCACAAATAATATACCCCATGCACGTTCTTGTATCCATAAACACGTCACCTCTGCCAAATCCGTATCTCCTTCCGTATCCACCACCAGATAATTGAGGATCACATCACCTAATGGGTGCGTCATTGTCATAAATTTACACTCTTGTCCACACCTTCAACTTATATATCTTTGCTATTGTGCATTAACATAGTTTATGCACGGAAGACAACAACCGTTTGATGTATATCCATAGAACACCATGGGCATTGTAGCAACCAATTTGTTTCATAACATTCTTTACACTCTATACAATGTCCACATGGAATAAATAATATTAACAACTCACTTATACGACACATAATACATCGTATTTCTTGAAGTAATGTACGTGTCTCCTTTTCCAATCGTACTCTTTCCTCACGTGCCTCAATGGATGGGTACATGGTTACAGTCTCACCCATCTTACACGTAATAGATCCAAATGTTACCTTCTTCACTTTTTTAACTGGAATCCCTTCTTCATAATCCAATAAACGTTCTATTAATGCACTTGCACTAATCTTCTCTTCACAATGTGTTACAATTTTAATCACTTCTTCTGAATACCCCAATTCTAATGCCACACACCACGCTGTTGGTAAAGACATCCTTCTGATAAATCTTTGAAACCCTCCCCTTATATAGAGAAAGAAAAACACATGCTTTGTTCTGTATGTTTATTTTACACAACAACAAGTACTTTTTCATCATCATCGTCATTATCATCACAGTCATTATCATCACCATCATCACCATCATCTTCATCATCTGAGTCATATTCTGTATCATTGTTTACAGTATGTCTATTTTGCATAATGTACTGTATTTCCAATTCCATTTTACGCTTTTCCATATAGCGCATGTAGTTAGCACGTACACGATACATAGTCCGAAAGTAGAAAGCATAACCATCATCATATATTTTTAACCGTTGTGCTGGTGTACACGCATTTTGGTACAAATGAATTGTTATATACGTTTGAATACGTATAGGAATAGGGGTGTTTGGATGGGATTCACTAATCCGATGTCTTTGTACATTAACACGTACTCTATGAGGAAAATAGAAACTTTGAATCATGTCTCTAAACGTATCAGATTGTACTATCTCCAATTCTCTATTCCATATTTTCCATTTCTCATCAGGGGTTCCAAATGGTAAATCCAAAAGTTCAAAATCATCATGCTTCGTCTGTTCCTTCATCCGTTTGGCCCGCTTCTTGAGTCGATGGAAAGGGAGAGGGTTATTTACACTCATTTCTCCAGCCATCTCATCCTCGTCCATTCTCTCTCTACCTTCATCCTCGCTAAGGTGGTGTACAATCTCCTCTCCTCGTCGTTTCAAACCTCGTCGTTTCAAACCTCGTCGTTTGTTCACTTGATTGGCACACACAATCGCGTCAGATAATCGAATCACATCCATCGGTGTATATGGGCGTAATGAGGTACTATGAATAATCAAACTTGGATACTTCATTCCAAACACAGTCTTTACACTCTTGTCCTTGAAGTAGGATAGATTTGGACCTCTGTATGGATTCAATGGATCCGGTACCAAATACGCCCCCATATCTGACGTATGCATTCGTACTGCTCCTTTAAAGGAAGATAGATAACGAGTTGCCATTTCTTGTTCATTCAAGATACATTCACCACTCTGTCTATCCTTCATAATAATCGCGTCACTGTCCATTGTCATTGTATAACTACATGTTGGAGGAGATTTCCAGCACCGTTGCACTCCTTCTCTAATACTCTGCTTCTCAACCATCTCTCGCAGCGTCTGTTCCATAACTACAATCAATCATGATCTGTACGACTTATATAGGGTTTTGGCTGATTCATCTTATACACTGTATATTGTAAATGGCCTTTTACATCGCCCACGTGTCTAGGTTGCAATTCTCGTTGTGCTTGACGGTAAACACTCTCCGACACAGTCATTGTACATCGTGTCTCTCCTTCTAATGCATTATCCAACACCTGATAGACTTCCTCCATAGTAGTTTTTACACCTCCCACGGGGAAAAGGGATTGAAAATAATCCTCAGACATATCACTCCACTCCATTATAGCAGTCCTCTATCATTCTTCATTACTTAAATTCACTTTCTCGCTCTTAATGCTCTCATCTTTGCATCTCTAATCGCCCGATTCGTTCCATTAAAAAATCCCATCATTTTAACCATTGTAGATGGGAGCATAAATTGAAACACTCCACCACGCTGGTAACGGCGTCGACGTCGTCTTCTACGATACGGCATATTTATCTACTACATTCATGTCTTCCTCTACTTATAATCATCGACGACGACGTCTATAACGTCTATAACGGCGTCCACCTCCAGAAATTTTATCAATCACTTTCTTCGCCGCCATACCCCCAGCTGTTGCTGCTGCTGTTACTGCTGCAGCTTTCCCAGCCGAGGCTAATATAGGGAGAATTGCTGCTGGAAGAAACCCACCTCGTTGTCGTGGTTTTCCACGGTACACTCTCATCCCACCTCGATGTCGTCGTCTACCACGGTACACCATAGTGATTATCTAACACAAAAACACTGTCCCTTTACTTAGAACGATTTAAGAATGCATTTACAAGTCCATATCCAGCTTTGTCTGCTGTACGTTTAGCCATCATATTACCAACCACTTTCATAAACATTGGGAAAATCATACCCCCTCTCTGACGTCGACCACCTCTCTGTCGTCTTCGTCTTCGTCTTCGTCTTTGTGGCATTATGTCTTTAACCTATTCTATCATACTCTATACTTATAATCATCCCATACCCTTTCTTCGTCTTTGTGGCATTATGTCTTTAACCTATTCTATCATACTCTACTTATAATCATCCCATACCCTTTCATTCAAAATAAACAACGCTTACCATGTAGGTTTATTGAAAGATAAAGCAAATACATCACTCGAATACACTATCCAATCCAATAACATGTATAATTGTTTCGTCCATTAGGTCCAACTCACGCCTCACGTTTGCTTGTGATGAGTGTCCGCGAAAAGGTTGTAGATGAGGTAATGGAGGAATAAAGCGGCGTAAACCCAGTGGAACCACTGGTGATCCAACCCTTGAGTTTGGAGGCACGTTCTCCTTATCTTTCGTTGACTCGTAAGCCGCCCATTCTTCATCGCTGATATCACTGAAATTTGTACGTTCCGACGAAGGCGAATTTAAATAGTTTAGAAGTTGGGTAATGTCCGGTGAAAATCTTTGAGGTTGTTCTTCCATTGGTGTAGGTGTTACCAATTCTGGAAGAGGATCATCCACCAACGCCAATTCACTGAGATCGGGCCATGATCCCCATCTAGCTGGAAGATCAGTTGGCCACTCATCCTCATCCGTCTCTGGTACTAACACTTCAGAAGGAATTGTAATGCGTAGCGGTTGAATCAATGTAACGTCAGGCATGATGCTGTTCACTCACTCAAAGTTAAAATATAAAGTAAATGGTTCCAATAGTCATTTATATACCATTTTAGGGGGATCGGGTCCTTTACAATGTCCAGGTCCTTTAACGGGTCCTTCAAAAATGTTCAGGTCCCCTATCGGGTCCCTTCCATCTGCCTTCTCTCCACCAATTTGACTGTCTCTGATGGCTTACAATTGTCGCTTTATACACATAATCACACGTCTCTTCACATTCCCTAATCTTCTCCGGATCCTTCGTTTTGTATGTTCTCCTCTTGTATCTTTCTATCATTCGCTTGATCGTTTTCATCTCCTCACGCTGTCGCACTCTTAATTCCTCTCTCGTTTCTACCATGATTATGATTATAGCACTCATTTCATCCACTCTTATATGCACATCTTAGAGGACCCGGTCCCTTCACGGGTC
Source organism: Prostheceraeus crozeri (assembly GCA_907163375.1). Taxonomy (NCBI): domain Eukaryota; kingdom Metazoa; phylum Platyhelminthes; order Polycladida; family Euryleptidae; genus Prostheceraeus; species Prostheceraeus crozeri. The sequence goes on from CAJQUW010006757.1 coordinate 897,411, forward strand.
CCTAAAGGGTTCATCACCTCGTTTGTCCACTCGTCCATTCAATGTCACTCAAAGCACTAGTATGAATAATCTGAACCCATTCCTTCTTCTCAATATCTAAACGAAATCGTCGTGTTAATTTCGGTCGTTTAAACACTTCTGGAGTATGTCCATATACTATTGCCATAGCCTTTGACAAACTCCCATCTGCACACCTGTTGCCTGGCGAACGACGAATACATGTTTCTGTAGGATCCCACGATATAAGCACATCCCCTTCATACATTGGAATATAATCACGTTCAAAATAAAGACATTCTTTCGGTTTCACCACCGTTGTTGTAATCGGATAATGATACGTCGGTGTTACTCCAAAATAGAATGTATCAATATGTGTTGGGATTAGTTCATTTTCCAATTCTATCTTACGGCGAGATATCACTACACAGTTGTCTGTCTCTGAAATTATCTTGTCTCCATGAAATAATGGAATGGTACGGTGATATTGCCAAAATTTACCCTTCCAATGACGTATAGGATAACGCACCTCACACTCTGGAATCTCACATTCTGGAATCACACACTCTGGAATCTCACTCATGATGATTATATTCCAATCTATTTTCACTTAACCCTATTTATACCCCATATCTCTTCTTATACTACCATCTACTCTTCCTTATAGTATAACTCAATGAAAATAATCACATGTATAATGTATGTTTATTCAAAATGGTACAAAAAAGTTCATTCATCATCGTCATCATTCAATAACTGTTCATTTATTTCATGAAATGTCTTATAACCCTCACTCTCTTCTTCAACGTCTTTGTAGTATCCGATCGAAATAATACGTATCCATGATCCTGCCGCTCCGTTCAGACAGAATCGTTCCGTCTCGTAAGGTGGGTCCATGATTGGCTCCTCATGTGGTTGTTCCATCACACACGCCTCTATCCACCTTCCATCATCCACCCACCCTTGTGCACGACGCACGATCGTTCTTGTAGGGGTGTACCCCAGAATTATATCCCCTTCATACATGGGAATATTACCTCGTTCCATGTAGAGTGGCTTCTCCGGTGGGTAGTTTTTACTTCTGAACACTCGAAATACAGGTGATTTTGTGAAGTAGAACGTATCAATCCTTGGTGGAAATACATGCGTCTCTGTCCGTACCACGGCCCGCTTCACCACCACACATGTCTTCCTATCTGATAGAATCTGATCCCCAGCAAAAAGGGGAATATCTCTATATACCAATTTGGGTACTTGATCCCGAAGTAATGGGAAGAATATAGTTGATGTTTCTGTTCCTGCTACTTCCATGTTGTATCTGAGTAGTCTTCTTTAACGGTATATTTCATTTACATTCAAACTCCTTCTTATATATATTCTCTGAAGGGACCCGAACCCTACGGGGGACCTGACTTAGTGTTATAGTAGAATTCAAATCTACAGTACTATAGTTTTTTCGCGCCACGGGTCCCCTGGTTGGTAACGGGACCCGTGACCTTGGACATTTTATTTGGACATAAAACATTTTATGCGGTAGGTAAATTGTGACAAGCTTCACAAAATCAAGATGATGTAGCCTAAATATTTATAACCAGCGAACTCATTTCGCCTTGTTCGAATATTACCTTGTTGCTGTTTTCTTGAATTGTTAGAATCCTCGCGTTCAATAATGAAGTCGTCGTTTCTAAAACGTTTGGAGCACAAAAAAGCATTCTTTGCTTTATCCCGCGTGAATCCGTCATCTTGATGACGTACTCTTCGGTACAATTCATCAAAAACCTCGTTCTTTCGAAGTTTATGAAGTTGAAGAGAAACTCCAGGAGACTGATGTCGCAGAAGACTTTTGTAAAAAAAATTGCAATTCGGAGCTGAGCACAGTTAGGCGTCGTCAAACCTTCACATACGCGAAGTATAAAATGTGACTATGGAAAGGAAGGCATGTAAACGTATATCTTATCGACTTTTCGTCTTATAATTCCTAATGAAGTTAAAGCTTTCAACCGTAATGTGTTGTAGAACGGGAACATTGTTTATTTATTTTGCTTGTTCCTCCCTTTGATTTGGCCACTGACCAACAGGCTGTAGGTTTCAATGTTCATCACTTGGTCAGAGGTTCTCTCTGTTTCGCGAAAACGCACAGGTTTGAGGGAAAATCTGCTTCTCCAAAAGTGACCCCTCTTCCGTATAGCCGCGATGAGAGAAATTTCACAGTTTCCCATCCCGGCCACTACTATTAAGGAATCCATGTCTCGCCCCGTGCGCTGCATGATCAATTTCACTTACGCAACTTTTGACAATTCAAGTGAGGGAATGTGAGCTCGTAAAACATTCTTTTCCCCTGATTGACGCTTGGCGATGATTCATTAGGCTGCAGACCGAAGAGGAACCGAGCTATATGATGTAATTATAATCGTCTGCAACTTCAGTTCCCACTCTGAGGCAGGTCGTCGCTGCGATGTCTTCGAGCAAGTTCTTCGAAGTAGACAAAAAAACTCTGCAGCAGCACATTTCTGCTGCTCGTGTATCTTTTGTTCCGCCACCGAAGTCATTAACCAGTGGTAGTGCCAATCTTGATTCGAGGATAAAGTCCGTGCAAGTGGACATATCACCGGTTGCCGAGAGCTCAGGAGACGACAAGAAACCATTGTTGGCCCCTTTCCTTTATTGTGATGCCTGTAAGAAATTGTTTCTTTGGTTTAAGAAGACAAGAGGACAGTGGGTCAACCAGAGTGGGGTCATTGCAATAAAGCACCATCTCGAGAAAAACTGCGCACCGGCGACGTCGACGTCCAATCAACTCACCATTCACCGAAGTTTTCAGTGTGCTCCATCAACAAGCAAGCCTCCTCTTCCGAAAGAAGCAAAAGAACAATGGCAGCAGCATGTAGTGAAGCTTGTTTGTGCCCATCCGACTGTGTCCATCAACGCCATGGCTCAAATTGCATCTTCTTGCGCAAACTTCGCTTCTTCGGTAACGCACAGAAACAACAAGATCGATGACTATTCCATCGGACGAACTTACATTTCATCGGGGTTAATGACTGAGGGAGAGCAATCCCATGCGAAGTTGCAACATCATTTTAGAAACAGTCTCAACGATCCGGATGCTGGTGTGTCATGCATGATTGATTTTTGGTCTGGAAGACATGAACATCGACTTTCTTATTTTGCTATTTTGCTTATTGTTGCTTGTGGACTCGATAAAGATTGGCGTTGGTTCAGTTATCCACTTAACTTTTGTGATTTGGATGATGTACCACACGACGCTTCGTTCACTTTCAAAATTCTCGAAGAATGCATTAAGTCACCGGATGATGAAAAACAGGGTGAGCTCTCTCAACCCATCTTTATAGTTAGTGACAACGAACCGAAAATGGTCGCAGCGTTCGACGGCCGTTATCCAACGACGCTGAACTTGGGTGGTAGAATTGGTTGTACCGAACATGACTTGTCGACTTGTGTCAAAGACGTTTTCGAGAAGTCTCCACCAGAATTACTAAGTGGCATGCTGTCTAATCTGACTTCTGTGGAATCTTTCTATAATGTACGCGACCAAAATGCGAAGCGACTGAAGCGTGCTATTCCTGATAAAAGCACGACTCGCCCATGGCGCTTTCAACATTCTCGACTTCGATCTGCGGTGGACAACTACACTGTATTTCTGTCAGAAGAAGACTGTCATGTATCTGACAATTTGCCACCTTTACCTTCACTGAAATCTCTGTTGGATATTATGGAAGCCGTCAAGTGCTTCTTTGACAGAGTTAAGGTTGATGAGCCAACTTCTCATCTATCTTACCTGAACTATCTTACTTTGGATATTCATTTGTTCCAAATGCAGATTAGTGAAGAAGTGCCTGCCATCGCTCGGGAGACTTGCTGCCTTTTACGAAACCAGATGAGAAAGAAGCTGTGGCCATATTGTGGTTCATCATTTGCAAAAGCGGCTTGTTATTTGTCCGGCATTGATGTCTGCAACACGGCTTTGGATATGGTGAAAACTCTTAGATATACCAGCAAAAAAACCCGAGAATTGCAGGTGTTCATGAATGAATGGGAGCAGGAGATGCAAGGATTCAAATCGAGTGTTGTGAACTATTTGAATCAGCCGCTTGATTCAATGCATATATCTGATATCCCCACGGACAAAGTCAGTGATAACCAGGAACGTGAGCCCTCGACATCCAGCGATCCGTTTGAGACATTGTTTGCTCCACGCCCAAAGCGCATGAAGACTTCGCTTCATGAACAACTTGAAACAGAAATGTTGCTTTTTGAGACCATTCGTGCGGCATCCAGACATCCGACCAAGGATTTTTGGAAAGAGAAAGGACCACAAATGAGACTTTTGTCAATGTGTGCAAAAATTCTTTTTTCCACCCCAGTGTCATCGGCTTCTGTAGAAAGACTATTCAGCGAGGCGGGGATTCTCTTATCAAAGCTTCGAAAAAGGATCAAGCCTGACAAGCTCAGCGCTATGATTCACACAAAATATGCTTGTAAGTTAGAGACTGTATTATAATTCAGTTCCTAGGTTTGCATGAACATTTGTTATTCATTTGATATATTTCATAACAACGTTTGTTAATCCATTGACATTTTTCTAGTGCATCGGCTATTCTCTAAATTTTCATACCCGTAGAAACGTTTGTTAATCCATTGATATTTTTCTAGAGCATCAGCTATTCTCTTGATAGCCTTCATTGCGGCATGTTAGCGTTTTGCGTTTGTTAATCCATTGATATTTTACTTCAGTATCTGCTATTCTCATGATTGTTTTTATACCCGCATTTTGTTTGTTATGGTTTATGGTTCTTGATGGTTTTCAAAGTGACTCTTGTCTTTTTGCATTTGTGGCTTTATCATCAAAGTTAGATATAAATTGGAATTACACCGTACTTAAATACATGGGATGCGAGCGAGCGTATTATCACATATTCATAAATCAGTAGTTGTTTTCTGCTGATAAGTCATAGAAATATGCGTAGGCAAAGTATTGACTTCATTGCTTGTATACAGGCACTGTACTTGTATTGTAAACTTAAATATGATATTGCGATGAGCTACAAGTTTACCATGTTCATCACAAGTACGGCACCGCATGAAGTGAATCAGAGTGAATAGACATGCGAATATGTGTATGTATAGGCCTATATGTAATCGAAAACTATTTCGATGAAGTCGTCTTTATTGATCGACTAATCTCTGAAACAAAATGATAGATATTTTTGATAATTAGTAAAAACTTGCAATTTTTGGAAATTACAAAATAAGATAGATTGATATGCCAATACTTTTTCATCCAAAAGATAGGTCAACTAAAAGCGCTTAATCTCATCAGTTCAACTACGAAAATCCGTTAATCGACTTGTAGTCCGAAAGAAGAGAACCATAAACGGTACAGGAAGAGTAATGAGCCATGGGAATTCTGATGGGAAATACTGAAAAATCCCGTGGGAATGGGAATTCCAATGGGATTCCCATCAAAAATCCCGTGGGAATGGGAATTCAAAATCAATTCCCACGGCAAGCCTGGTGCACGCCCAATCGACTAAGCAAACTGTGAAGTCCAATGCTACGTACTGAGCACGCAGCATTGGAGCTGTCTCAGCACCAGGTCGACATGGCAGCGCTCAGCTCTTGCCGGTGAAGGTCAACTTGTGGAGAAATCAGGCTACACTTTTTACTGGAAGGAATACCCAGCAGAACAGCGGCGAACTGATGGAGTTGGTTTCGGTATCTGAACTAGTCTGGTGGACTCACTATAGCCAAGCTACCGACCTGCATCTGTGAACGCTTCATGAAGCTGTGTCGAGGACTATGCAAGAGAAAGTACATGACAGTGATCATCGCTTACGCGCCTACTCTCGATGCTGACATCAATGTGAAAGAAGACTTCTACGACGCTCTCGATAGAATCACTCCACTGTCCCAGCAACGGACAGACTCATACTCCTTGGAGACGCCCTTGTTGCCTTTGAGCCAGTCTGGTGTGGGAAAGATGAATTCCAATAGGCTCCTTTTGCTCACCAAAGGCGTTGAATATGATCTGACCATCACCAGCACCATTTTCAGGCAAAAAACAGCCAACAATTCAAACTCTGGGCAATGACAATTCATTGACTTTGCCATCATTCGCTCCCGCAACAGGAAAGAAGATCTCAGCACAATAGTAAATCATGCGTCTGATGTCTGCTGGACGGATGACAGAATGGTTGTGTGCACCATGCGCATCCGCACTGAAGGGCGGAGACGGCGAAGTTTCCAGTACCGCCCCAAATACCGCACGGAACTGCTTAAGAAAGAGGACAGGAGGCATACCAACAATCCCCTCGCAACAAATTGCAATAAATTCATGTATCAGAACCTTCAGCGAAGATTTACTCTATGTGGGAGGAGATGAAAACCGCCATCTTGGTCATCTCTAAAGAAATCGTCAAAACCCAAATGAGAAAACACCATGACTGATATGATGAAAACGAAATGAAAATTCTTGACCTCTTAGATCAGAAGCACAAAGCTTGTGTGGCGTGGCAGCAAAATCTAAGTACTAGCAGACGCATGACTAAGCTGATTGAGATCCAGAAAGAAGTACAAGCTCGCATCCGAAAAATGAAACACAACTGGTGGCGAACAATGCCTTCTTTGCGGATACGATAATGTTTTATCGACCCTCAACCAGCATCATTCAAATCTGCTGACCGTATGCTCCTAAAAGAGAACCAAGCGATGCAAGATAGATGGCAGGAGCACGCTCATCAAACGCCAAACCGATTCCGACCTTGACATCTTGGATGAAATTAAAGAACATACTGTGAAATTGGTTCCGCTCTGTCATCTGCACTTGACGAAGTGAATCAGGCAATGGATCATGTCAAGAACAGCAAAGCTGATGTGCCGAATAGCATTCCTGGAGAGCTCTTGAAGTACTGCGGTATGGTCCTCAGAGATAGCCTACACAAAGTGCTTGTCGGTATATACAAGCACATGATTGTATGCAGGATAGATATTTGATCCCAATTCTCGTGCTTCATTACGGAGATATTGATACGAATGTTTCGTCAATTGGCAATCTAGAATCATGACAAGTGCTTTATCAGAAGAAAACATCGTCGAAGACATCTGTTCAGGAGGCGAGGTCGCAAGACTGCGTAGCTGTCTGGAATCACGGACGCGTCCTTCCTCATGCAGATTGAAAGCAGCGGCATGCATTAGCTCAGAGGAAGTGTCAGCTTCACATAGATGACGTGTTCGCCGTTTCTCTGTCTTCAAGCTTGCCTCCTCGAAGGGGACTTCTCTTCTTCCAGCACCATCACAGGTGTTCAAGATCACTGTCTCCAGCCATTCTGAGTAGTTTACAAGGAATCGGCCTCTCGTTCGATGTGCAGCTGACCACTTTTTGCGAAGAGCTGATAAGAAGGCACTTGCGATGTCAGGCGGAAGCGAAGAATTGCTAGAATTCAATACATTAGCACACTTTTCGTCTTTGAAAGATGATAGCTCGTTGGATGATATGGCTTCACTAAGACAATCAAAAAGTTGACGATTTGTCAGCTTCATGTCGGTCAACGAAGAGCAGTGACGAAGATACTGATGATTTAGTAAAATGTGTACTGGTATTTGAATAGAGATTTAGAGATATGAAAGACCGTTTCTACTTCTGAATTTCTATGATCAATTACAAGATAATGCGATAATCTCAGCATGTTGATCGGGTAGGTCACTAGCTGGATATCTATGACACTTTGAATTCAAAATGTTAGCGATCGATGAGTGGTGCAACATGCATACATAAAATGCACACGGTGATAATATTACTTCATTGAATTGCAAATAATTTGGACATGTAGATTTAGTAATTTGAATCTGTGACTGACCATTTTTAATTTATTATGACAAGAAGGCAGACTTAGGTCCAGATATTTCTGGTTCACCCTGTAGAATCACAAAAATATATGCAATTAATTAGCATATAGGGAAGATGATTATGTTAACATAATATAGATGACTTGAAAATACATGTGCATGATTCGTTGGAATATTGAATCTTACATTAATTAACAGTTTGACATCATTGCTAATACAGTCAACAAGCAAATTGAGTGGACTTACATGTAGATAAGTTCAGCAAAACCGCGATTTTCACTGGCTCACCAAGGGAAAGGGGCAAATTCGGGCAAAAATTATATTTGTATTCTGAAATATCACATCAAATAGTTCGCAAAAATGTGTATTGGTTGGTGTTCATAGCTGCCCATGATACTTTCGCACTATCATGAAGATAATTATGTCACTTTCACTATTTTTTGTTATTTTTCATGCAACATTATTTGATCTGCTACAAGATTTAAATCTTAATGATGGCCTTCAATTGAACTTACATACATGTGCAAGACACCGTTTATGACATCGAATAATGTTTCAACCTATTATACGTGATTTGATGGAATACTGAGGCTTTGATTGGCAGCACTACTGATATAGTCAATGTGAGTAAGCCTATGAAAATTCAGCAAAACCGCGATTTTCACTCGCTCACCAACGGAAAGGGGGCAAATTCGGGCAAAAGTTACTTATACATTCTGAATTGTCATTTCAAATAGTTCACAAAAATGTATATTGGTTGCTGCCCATAGCTGCCCATGATACTTTCGCTGTCTTGAAGACACGTCATTTTTAGTAATTTTTCGCATAATTGTGACATTTAAGGTGTTGACTTCATTTTTTCAAGTGTTGATCATAGAAATGATACAAATTGGTATTTTGTTGAAATGGTTATAATGTAAATCATCTACAGATCATGATCTTTCAAATGAGCTGTCATTCAGTGACAGAGGATGAAGTAAAGTGTACAAACAGACACTTTTCGTTGATGTAACTGCAAATTTTAACATAGAAATTTCAGGAAAATTTAACCACCGGAAATACATAGGATTGTGTTATCCTCTCTATTTCTGAAAAGCAAATGATCTGATCCGGCAGACGCGAAGTTTTGCAGTAGGTTAGAGGTGTACTATGCTATGTGAAAGTTTTATGAACTACCTCGTTCCCTGCACAACTTCACGCTAGCTCCAGGACTATAACAGGACATTTAAATTTCGTTTTATGGATCATAGTCGTAATTTGCATAATAGAAGCTCCAGTAGTGCTCTGACTGATCACGTTCTTCACAAGCACCAAACACGTGACTTGACTATCAATGATTTGATTTGAAAAGTCTTCTGACCCTCTAGATACTCGCTTGATGGAAGCGAACTACATTAAACGTCTTTCTCCGCAAATCAATAGCAAAAATATGCTAATCGGTTTTTGAATCTTGTTCACATCATCCGCAGTCCGACAGCAAGTCCTCATTTACCTTATTCACTTTTACTGCTGATACCCTTGAGGACGGGTGAATACCCTAAACGCTGGGTTGTACATATGTTTTACATTTAACTTTTTAACTACGCGAAAAATAAAAATGAGAGAAAAATTCAAGAATTTTCATTCAAGAGTCAAGTAGCCGCAACCACCATGATTGACGAAAAAATCACACATAACATCAACATGACACATCAACATGAGGACAGGGGGCCGCGCAGTGGGACGGCCGATAATGCGTTTCAAGGATGTCTTGAAGGAGACATTGAGGGGCTGTGGAATTGACTCTGACAACTGGGAGCGGCCTGGCGACAGATCGTCCATACCGCTGACTTCTAGAGGAATTACCGGCTGGATGAGGGACAACGGTGGAAAGACGCGGCAGCAGCGCCCAAGGTCGCAGAAACAGAAGGTGGGTAGGCTTGTGAGGTGAGCGGTAGCGTGTACCTCGCCCGCTTCAGCCGCCTATCACAACTGAGGACTCACTGACTTATTGACAAATCTATCTGATTGACCTGTTTGTCTACTTTGTATTGCTGACTGCTTATTATCTGTATTACAATTACTCTCGCTGATTCAAATAAAACATCATGGCGTCTTACTAGACTCGAGTGGCGACGACAACGACGGAGAAATAATGACAACTAATTTAAATAATAAATCGGATTAAATATAATACAACAAATGGTGACCAACTACATATATTGAGACGGAGGCCCACTGCAAGTGATCTTGATGCTCTATAGTCTTTGGGGATTTTTTATTGTATCACATCTAGACGCATGATCAAGAGTGGCCTCAGTGCGTTCTCACGCAATAGAAACATAAACAACCAGTATGTGATGAAATAGTGCGTATCAAAGGTACTACTTGCTATGCGTAAATGGCAAAAGTAGCTATTCTCATAGTGGCAGTGCTGTCGTTTCAAAGACGCTTCATGAGTGGTCATCGTCCGCTAGCATACTAAGCTGTCTCATTTAATCATAAAAACTTCCTATTTAAAAGTGTAGGCCTAAATGTAGAATATCATGAAAATTTCCGCATCTATGAAAACGAGCACAAGTATTGCAGCACCCATTTCCTGTTCGTAGCAAAAAATTATGTCATATGAAAAGGGTATTTTTTTCATCCAACAGATAAAAGCATTTCTCCACTTCAGACGTCCAACTATTCTTGGCACTTTTATCATAGCGAATCCATTGAAACCAATTGTCTGTCATAAAGTATACAGCAAATGCAGGTCAAAATTTGCAGACAAAGCTTGACAAATTGTTCAGATTGAGAGAAACTCAGAGCAGTTAAACAAAATTTGATGCCATTTGTTGTCTGAGCTACAGTTCATCATCATAATTGTCAACGATTATCATCTACTTTCATGGAAGCAGATGTCTCATCAAGCACACTTGAATTCAGGTCTTTATTGATTCTTCATCATCACACTTTTAAAAGAGATTGTCAACAATTTCGTCGCCAGAACTTTGATGAGTAAAAACCGACCTATGTGATGAGACGTAAGCTATCTAAAATAAACCCTGAACAGAACCTAAAATCCAACCATAAAGCAATCGAAAATTTCTCCTAAATCAACCCTAAATAAATTCTATGAACTAATAACCCAAAACTCATTTTCATTCTAAATTTATTTTCGCGTTAACCGTAAGAAGGTAGCAATTCAAAGTCGATGTGGTCTAAATGGATTCCACCTACATCCAAGTCATAGTCATAGCACTCATTCATGGATATCCATGCTCATCCTAAACTTAACTTCAAGAAATATAGCAGTGAAAAGAATCTCAGTCTACCGATAAGACAACTTCCATAAATCCTAAGACTTGAGAAGTCAATAAAATTAATTGGATATGTACTATAAACACATTATCAAGCAAAAATATATGCATACATGCCAGCATAAATCTACATAAGAGATGAGACTAGTGAATACAGTTGTGTCCCCTTTATTGATTCCTTTACTGTGTCCCCCTCAATTCATACTAATCTGGCTAATTGTCTCAAGTAGGCCTATTCTAGGCCTACTCTTATTCATGATGTTGTAATGTGACTATAAGAGAATAATCAAAAAGTATGCAAGTTAATACGCTCATTCTGTTTTCAGCTATTAACGCTTGTAATAGAATCAATAAATGATAGTTGGAAACAGTTTCGAAATTTGAATTTAGAATCGTGACTATTGCAGGCTATTTAGGCCTATACTTACATTACACTTTTGGTCTAGACTAGATTGTCAGAGGACTAACATTATTTATTGGACAACATATACACAGATTACTAACTGATTATCGTGCTTATAAACACTTCATCATGCACCGTCAGCTTTGCATACTTTGTGATGTGTGATGTATGGAACTCGTTTTATTGTTTTTGAATAAAGATATTTACTGGACTTCGACTTTTGCTTCCTTAATCATTTGCAAACCCATATAATATTGCATAATAACAACTCATAAAAATCCACAAGAAGATTGCAAACACCCTGTATAGTGCTGATCACGCACCATTTTCAGCGGACAAATCGCCAAAAATAAAGTAAAATTCGCCTGTTAATCGCTAAAAGCAATATCAATAATAATCACTTTATTTGTTCACTTCTGCATGTAATACAATTCTGTGAACCGTACAAATCAAACACACGATGTCAATAAAGTAAAAAAAGAAAGAAGTGCAATGTTTATTTAGTTCATGAATAAAACGGAAAAGTATAAGACAAAAATAAAATCATTTACAAAATTTTATGAAAGAATGGCCAAAACGAACAGTCTTTGCGATGGGAGGCTGTAGTGAACCATTCGCTCTCATTGACATATTCAAAACAGGTCGTACATTGAACAATGTCCTAAGTGGGTGAGTTTCACATTTTTCAATAGAACGAAACAATTTTTGGCACATTTTGTTGGCAGAATCCAAAACAGATTCTCTCTCATCACAAGAAACACCAATTGTCTTGAAAATTCTTCTTTCGATACGAACAATATAGTGTAGTAGGTAACCAGTAATGTTGCAAAAGCACGGAAACGAATATGTCAGTACACTACGTATAAAAGCAATATAAGCATGAAGCATGACATTCTTCGTACAAGCACTACGCCGAAGATTGCGCACAATGAAGATTCTTCGAGATGCCTTCCTAACAATATATTTCACATGCTCATTCCACTTCATGTCGGCAGAAAAAATAACCCCAAGGAACTTGAAACTATGAAGATAGCGCAAAAACAAAGAATTAGACACACAAACATTCAAAGTTCTCAAATTAGATTTTGTAATGATGTTCATAACAAATGATTTAGAATAATTTATTGGCAAGCTAACCGCAGACGACCAAGCATTAATGTGGTCCCAATCTTGCTGAAAGCGATCATCACTATGTGTTCTCATGAAATGAAGAAGAACTATGTCGTCGGCATATTTTATCATTGAGCTATTATTACATGAAGGATTCAAATCATTTATTGCAAGCAGCAATATCAACGGTCCGAGGACACTGCCTTGAGGCATCCCACTTGGAGTATACATCCATGTTGAAAAGCATTTATTGTTTGCAACACGCTGTGATCGCTGTTGTAAATAATCACAAATCCATACTATCAAATTATTTCTCAAGTGAAACTTGGTACATGCATCAACAATTATCTGGTGTGGCAACTTATCAAAAGCTTTCTGAAAATCAATAGAGAGTATTCTCACAGCCCCAGAGGACTTATCAAGAAAACGCAAAATCTTATCTTGAACAGAAATAAGAGCACATGTTGTACCGGACCCTGGTCAACGAACAAAAGCAAATTGAGACTTATCAACACTATCCCTTATACACGGGAGAATAAAACTATTAGAAATAGCTTTTTCAAAAATCTTAGAAAGCACTGGGAGTATTGATATTGGGCGATAATCCGCAGGGGATGTAGGTTTATCACATTTTGGAACTGGACATACATTCGCAACCTTAAGGCATTCAGGGAAAATTCCAAAGCGAAGAGACCAATTTATAAGAATAGTCACCACTGGAGTTGGGACATCTGCATAATTCCGAAATACTCATGGAGGGATACCGTCAGGTCCAATCGATGCCTTTGTTAATTTGAGCATTATATCACAAACAATCTCTTCAGAAACCGATAGAATTTCATCATGATTAAAATGAGGACACACAAGGCTAGAATCGCAGTGCTGAAAGTTAGACGCAAATTCATCAACGAATTCTTGAGGTGAAAATTTGGGAGAGGATCTCTTCTTTGAATTCCTTGACAGGACACGAATAGATTTCCATAATTTTTTGGAATTTCCAGATTCTGCAATTTCAGCGTGATATGACTTTTTCAAATATATTATATGATCCTTAACTTCTTTTCTAAAACGAAAATATTTCTCCCATTGGCGTTTATGAAAAGCTTTATCACGATTGTCAATAATCAAGTTTAAGGATAATTTCATCCATTCAGGCTCCTGAGGACGCACTTTGACGGTTCGTTCAGGAAAGCACATATCAATCACTTCAAATAGTGTACGCTGAAATATACTAGTAGCATTATTCACAGACGTATACGATGTAATCATGGCATACCAATCATACATAGTCAAATATTCAGTAAATTTTGCAATATTGGTACGAGAATACTTTCGGATTTTGACTCTCCGTATTGTTTTGGGAGCTGGATTGGAGGGTTGCCACCAAATAACAACATGATCAGAATTCCCCATGGGAGGAAGAGATATCGGACGTTGGACACAAGCGAAATTGACAAATATCTGATCCAATATATGTAAGCCTCTCGTAGGAAAATCAATTATGGGAGTCAACGAAAGTATATCACCAATTCGTCCATACTGAGATCGCAAATTATTAACATCGCCGGTAACTGGTAAATTGACACTTGAACCATATCTAAGATAAATTTGATCAACCAGTGATGTCAGACAAGATACAGCTTCATTATCTTTAGCCGTATCGTTCCAAAAGGGATGGTAAATCACCACAACAGCCAATCGAAATTCCTTAACAAAAATGCACAAATACTCAAAAGCAGGACAATGAGGAAATAACACATCGTCAACATTGATCATAATAGTCCTGGAGCTAGCGTGAAGTTGTGCAGGGAACGAGGTAGTTCATAAAACTTTCACATAGCATAGTACACCTCTAACCTACTGCAAAACGTCGCGTCTGCCGGATCAGAACATTTGCTTTTCAGAAATAGAGAGGATAACACAATCCTATGTATTTCCAGTGGTAAAATTGTGACATTTAAGGTGTTGACTCCATTGTTTAGAATTTTTGCTCATAAAAGTTACACAAATTGGTATTTTGTTGAACTGGTTATTAAAGAAATCATCTACAGATCATGATCTTTCAAATGAGCTGTCATTCAGTGACAGAGGATGAAGTAAAGTGTACAAACAGACACTTTTCGTTAAAGTATATCAACAATTTTCCTGAAATTTCTGTTAAAATTTGCAGTTACATCAACGAAAAGTGTCTGTTTCTACACTTTACTTCACCCTCTGTCACTGAATGACAGCTCATTTGAAAGATCATGATCTGTAGATGATTTCTTTAATAACCAGTTCAACAAAATACCAATTTGTGTAACTTTTATGAGCAAAAATTCGAAAAAATGGAGTCAACACCTTTAATGTCCCAATTTTACCACTGGAAATACATAGGATTGTGTTATCCTCTCTATTTCTGAAAAGCAAATGTTCTGATCCGGCAGACGCGACGTTTTGCAGTAGGTTAGAGGTGTACTATGCTATGTGAAAGTTTTATGTACTACCTCGTTCCCTGCACAAGTTCGCGCTAGCTCCAGGACTATAACGCAGGTATATATTTGACGAAGGTAAGTGATGATACCTCCACCAAATCCATGACGACGATCAATTCTATGCAACTCATAAGAAGGCAAACAAATCGAAGAATTATCCACTGTATCATTTAGCCAAGTTTCAGTTATAATACAAATGTCAGGTCCTTTGTCATTCACCAAATGAGCTAGTTCGTCAAATTTGTTATTGAGCGATCTCGCATTAGTTAAAAGAACGTTCGGATGCCGACACAATTCCACCCGAGTCGACTGCGAAGAAGGCTGACGCTCGATCCTGCGCAAAAAATTGACTCGATTTTCCGAACACAAATTAATGTCTGGAATTGGACGTGGAGTAATTTATTAGATTTTATCTATCTATACGTCATTATAAAGTTAGTTTATCTTTTATATTCGTAGATAAAATAATATCTACGAAGATATTATTTTATCTGCAATTCTCATGTCGAAGTTGCAATAATTCATCTTTGGTGTAACGTATTGCCATAGATATTGTTATTGATAAAGAACAACCATTACACCACAGTAGCGGTCAATTCACGTCATTTGCACCACAGTTTTCTTACAGCTGTCGGTAGAAACTGTAAAATAAAATGTCATACACCGACAGTTTTAATCATAAAAATCTGATTGATTTCAAGGATTAAGTTCCATACCGAAGACGTTTCTGCTTTTCTGTGTTGAAGAACGAGTTTATTAAAATACCACCGGCGACACTGATGCAGTTGCTGAGATATCTATGATTTTGACGACCGTCCGTGGACCTCTTACAGCGTTGATATTTCTCGGACTGAAATACACATGTATATAACAGCATTCGTGTGCTGGCCATTACTGGAGGGTTGATCACACAGAAAGATAGCTATTGTTTGTCGACCATTATTGTGTTCAGCAGACGCTTATTGTGAATATAATAAACGGCTAAATGCGTACATGGTACTTAATTATAGCTTAACTTCGTATAGAATTGTTCGATTTCAAAGCTATACCATTGAAGCATTGAATTCACTGTCACTAGGCCCATTGTCTATCAATCAGCAAGATAAACTTATGGCTAAGTGTGAATGACTTATTATTCTAAAATCTTGGTGAAATTACATGAATTGCTAGATTTCTATGTCAGACATTCTATGTGGAGTGCGTATAACACTAGACGGTAGCATAGTCACTAGACGGTGGTTATCTACTCACATTCATTCGCTACCTAGCATCACATAGCATGTAGAATAGATACTGGTATCATTAAACGGTGGTTATCTACTCACTGTGAGGGTAAGGAACCGTGGTGTAATTCCGTTACACCACTTGTTTTGTCACTCGCGCTTCGCGCTCGTGACAAAACGCGTGGTGTAACCTACAATTGCACGTATTGTGAGATAGAGAAACAGATCTGCCAAAAGACCAAGTGATTAGAGGTCGCAAGCAATCCGATCACACGCTATGACAGTTAGTGATCGAATCAAATATAATGATATATATTTAGTGTCACAATCAATATAATGAACATCATAATAAACAACAACAGTCTGATCGACTTAACAGTATCTGAGTGATCGATTAAGGCTGGAGAAGAATGTTGCATATCAAGTCATAGCTCACTGTATGTCAAGCACATCAAGCAATGTATTTCTTGGTTACTTGTTGACAACAAAATTAAATAAACCAGCAGCATAAGGCAGGAGGCACGCACGACAAGCTGTAAGCCGTAAGCAATAAGCCATCAGCCATAAGCCACCTTTGATTTTGGAGGCATGCAGAATATGTCACAAGCAATAACTCACATGCTACCAGCTGTCACCCGGTTGAAAATCCTTGTGCGATGATTTAGAACCAACGTTGTGATATAATGCGTCATTCTTTATGCTTAAGCTTTACCATGAGCTTTTACAAATACAGATTGTTTCATAAAAAATGGATCACCCTTAAACATCGCCTTAACTTCAACTTTGTCTAACTCCGCCAAACTTGAACGAATTTCTCTGAAATTTGGAAGATATGTCAGTTGTGCTTACTAATATCATTGTTGGAAATTTCAAGCTTGAATATTGAGTTGTTTTCCTGTTATAGATAAAAAAGTAGTAGATAATTTGATCTTCATTTAGCAATGTTACACAAAATCATACCTCACTCTTATAAAATTACATTTGTTTCCTTTGTTATGTAATATGTTGTTCTACAAGCCAAAAGCTATCAAGCAAAACAAAAATAAAGAAAATCGGTCAATCAGAGCCAGTATAGCACCATTATTCATCAACAATAATATAACTGCTACATGTGATTAACTGGACGTCATGTTCCATAGCTTCCTGACTTCGTTGCGGTGGTGTTGGCAGCACTCCTGATTGCTTTCAGCTAGAAATCTATCTCTTACCGGTTGAAAACAATACAAAGCACAAATGAACAATAACGAGATCGCATTCACAAAAGGCAAAGTGTCAGCCTTGCTAGAACTACAAGCAAGCGACTAAATGTCCCTTACACAAATGTGCGTTGATGGCATAATGATGATTTTCGACTCTGTCGTAAAGAGGGCTCTGGCCGTCCACGCAAAACATCCAAACGTATAGACCGCCTAATTTTGAGATTTGTTAAAGTTGATCCAAGTCTCTCGTTAACTGAGATGGCTGCACTATACTCGTCTATTTCTAAGTCCACTATTCGTAGAAGACTTCACATACAGCAAGGAACCATGAATTCTGAACGCTATGTGAATGTTTTACGAATAAACATTGGCCAAATGACAGATCAACTTGGTGATCCATCGACTTGTTTATTTATGGATGATAATGCTACGTGTCACAGGAGTAGTAGAGTCAACTTATGCAAGTCTCAATCAGGGCTTAGGACATTATCTTGGCCAGCTCGTTCTCCTGATTTGAATCCTATAGAAAATGTATGGAGTATTCTAAAACGTAACGTTCGTCGTTCACTGCTACCTACAGATGGCGTATCACAACTTACGTCACTGTTAAAAAGAGAGTGGAGAAAGTTAGATCAGTCAAAAATCAACGATATCATCGAATCAATGCCTAGACGAATTGGTAATGTCATTGACAATAAGGGTAGGGCCACAAAATATTAGCTTCTTAAGAACCGTTACTGTATCATAGCTTATCAGATTATATAAGGACATTTAAATATATTAGGGACATGAAATAACATGAAAAATGCTTTCTGTATCATACTTATGTTTTATTTAGTCAAATTTTAGGATGATCCACTTTTTATGAAACGGACTGTACTAGAAAAATATTATAGACTTCTTGTTCTGCCTTCTTGTATTATCTGTCAGGAGAAAACAAAGTGTTTAAATATACTTGCTTTGGGAGAAAAGCATTATCAAAATCACTTACGGCTTATGGAGGATCGTGACGCGACTTGTAAACGATGGCTTATGGCGTATTCTGTGCGCCTCCGGTCTAATGGTCGTTGCCGGTGCAAAATTGTGAGATAAAAGGAGGAAATTCGGACAGTAAATCAATTCATTATTAAATTGACTTAATTAATTTTTTTCATGACTTGAATATTCTAGCAATTCTTGTAGAAGAATGTGTATTCAGAAAGCCTGATAAGATCAGTCATCGCTGCTTCTTTATCGATGGCTTGAAGATAACACATGACTGAGGTGGAAATCACCAGTGAGACACCAAGGATATTTTGTGCATAGGCCTATATCCTGGCAGGCTTCCACACTTGAAATGCTGCCGAATGCCATCAAATCATATTTGCCTGGCGAAACCAACCCTGGCTTAGCCACATAGCCCATACTCAGATCACATGACTGCCCAAACACCACCTCACCAGCCTTCGGAAGGACTCTTTGCTTGTACACCATCAGCTTGCGCGAGCTTTGCTTAAGGCGGCATTCTTGACATGTCTCCACATAATGACCTCCAACACATTGAGAAGTCGGCATACAACGAAGGATACATTCAGTTGCTCCTCTGGGTTGAATTGTGAGATTGAAGCCAAAGTTAGATATTGTATGATCATTCATGACATCAAACTCGGTGAACATTAGACAAACTGTCTTGATGGTAGAGCTCCACAATAAACAACTGGTGATGAGAACATACATGTAACGTGTACCAATTCCTATTTCACCTCGGGTGAATGACTTGACTCCTTCAAAAATAACTTTTGTTCAAATCCAAATAATTCTTTTCCTGAAATTGTAGTCATGGTTAGCCTACACTATAGATGACAATTTATAACGTCTTTCAAAAGAAAATTAGGATGTGTCCCGTTTGATATACAATCATCGTGTAATTGTTATCGGCTCCTATAAAGCCGCTAGAAATTTGGCTTTTTAATTTCATTGTCGAGAAAATAGAAATCGTCAGCATCTGCACGCAAAGATTAATTGGCGATTTTGAAAATTGAAAGTATAAAGAAATTGTCACGCAAATTGGACTCTTATGAAGGATAGCAATCTTATCTCTTGTTTCTCCATCGCAGTACTCGCAGTTGTTACCAAAATGGTAGGGAATATCTTTCCACTTCAAGATCAAAGAGTAAAAGGCAGATAGTCTAAATCAAGCACTAAGCTGATCTGTTTTTAAATCCGATAAAGTACCAAAAAACTAAGTGTGTCAAATTTCACAATCATGTGACTGCTAATTGCTATTGATGAAATTCCTATAATTACAATATACAAATTGAGTAAGATAAATAAGTTTCAAAAACATCTTGTTTCATTAGTATGCATTTGTAAATATAGATAACGGAAAATGCACATGTAGGAAAAATATTTTATTAGTAGCAGCAGCTAAAAATAGATTACAGAATTTATCACAAATTATTTTATTAAAAGTTTCATAAAGTAACCATTTCATTTGTAGGTGAAATACACATCTGCAGTGCTGAATCGTCCTCAACCCCCCGTTACGATATCTTTGCACTTCAGAGCCCTGTATGGATAAGGGTGAGGTGATTGTCTATCAACTTGTTGAAAATTTTGCTCCGAAGTCACAAGATGAAGCTTCTAGTACTTCAATTGATAACAAGGCAGATGATCTCTTGATGATCATCAGAATAAAATTAGCCATCGTGAATTTTCAGTTCTCATAGGCTAGCCTACCGAAACATGGTGAACTTAGAACCCTTCTCTGTGCAGCATTGCCTACCCTTAAATTCACGTGCATGCTACCACACACCAATTTATGCTCGGCAAAGCAATCAAAAGTTATGTTGTATTTGCCCGATTTCTTAATGAAGTACAAGCTTTCATTTCTTTGAATTTACAAATCACACAATCCTTGAACACATGATACAAAAATCAATCGTTAATCAAAATTAATTTTTTTCGCTGTAGCGAATTCATTTCAAATTTTAAGTCTTCATATCCATATTTCTATGTAATTTCAACATTATTAAAGCGTTTCATCTCTTGTATCATTGATATTTCCCTATATTTGTTGAAATCATAGAAGTGCATAATAGTGGACTTTCTATGGTATCATTAATTTCTATGGTTGAAATTTAGCATTGTTGTCATAACATGATGATAACTTTGGTCACCGCGGTTGAGGACATCGTCAAATAACAAAAACAATCAGTATAGGGCTGCCACTAAACACTTGATTCTCCAAAATTTCAACTGTATTACATAATTGTGTTCTCTATGCAAAAAGGGTTTTTTGAGGTCTCTCTTTAGGCGGCGGTCTCAAATCTCTAAGCCGCCCTACTCGGAGCTCGAGTTCGTCCGATGTGGAATCGATGACGCAGTTGACAGGATTTGAGAAGTGTCGGAGCTCGAGTTCTTCGGATGTGGAATAGAAGTTGCAGTTGAAAGTTTCGATCGTTTCAATATAAAGCCATCGACCGATGGGATATAGCTTTTCGCTTGGACATTGTTGATAACTTGATTCACTTGCCTTCTTCAAATGTTCGAAATATCTGCCTTTTACGTTATTGACATATACGAAACAACTGCACCATCTTCATTTTCCAACTACTTTTGCTAACTGCAATTAATTGAACTAGAATTCATCATCATATGGTAATTATCGAGATTATGAGATATTGGTTGATCTTATTGCGCCAGCTTCTGTTGCAGAAATGACTTACTTGACTTAAGTCCCGACTGACGGCGTGTCAGGTTGGGTCCCACATTGAACGTCTGAATGATATCCATCTTTCACGATGTCTTGCTTAATGCAGCATTTCTTGTGCTGAGACATGGCTGTTGGCTGATCGAAACTGCTGCCACCAGTTGATTCGAGGGCGGCCCCTTGGCCGTGTCCCATGCACTCTCCCGTGCAGCATCAACTTGGGCCATCTCTTCTCATACATTCTCTCCACATGGCCGAACCATCTTCGTTGTTGGTCTTCGATCACATTCACTATACTTCTCCATCCTACCGCCATTTCTCTCACTCGTGTGTTTGGTACTCTGTCTTGCCATCGGATGTTCAGCACTCGTCGTAGGCAGTTCATCTCGAATGCTCTCATCTTTTCTCTTTCTTTGCTCTTCAGGATCCAGCTTTCCGATCCGTTAATCGCTGTTGGAATCACTATGGCGGCTAGAAGTCTGAACTTTAGTTGCAGTGGTATGCGCCGGCTTTTCCACAGTTTGCTGAGTTTGCCCAGTGCTACGTACCCATGTTCACTCTCTCTCTCTCTCACAGCCTTCCAAGTGTCTCTATTTTGTGAAAAGAGGACACCAAGGTATTTGAAGGTGTCAACCTGCTTCACCAGATCAGTGCCCAATGATATGCGGATTGTCTCCTCTCTCCTGCTGAACACCATCGCTTTCGTTTTTGTTACACTGATTTTCAGCTTGTACTGAGAGCAGGTTCGGTAGATGCTATCCGTCAAGTTGCTTGAAGTTGCTCACAGGAATCGGCAACAAGGACTATGTCATCTGCATATCTGAAGTTGACATTATTAGGTTGCAGAATTAGGCTCGTGAAAAAAATAGCATATGCTGTTCACATGGAGAAAAATGCCAAAAAGATACCTTTAGTGACACCTAAAAGCCCGCGGCGTCACTGATAACACGAGTTAATGCAAATATGGCGTGCGATAATAAAAAAAGAAGACCTATCTGCCGTAAATCGTCTACTCGATTAAATATGATAAATTAACAATAGAATTCTAGGTAGTTACTATATTAAGTGCAAGAAGTTCAGTTTCACATGCACATTCCAAAGCAGATGGAATTTTGCGATATTCAACAGTTGCTGACTTGCTTGACGACTGGATCCATGACTTAAGAATTGCTATTTTGCTGATGTTGGGTGACAATCTACTAACTAAAAATAGTAAGAAACTTAGACTAGTACCATGCTTGCCGACAGAGCTATTCAGGCCTACGCAACTTGTGTCAACAAAATCAGCAAAATATCGAAAAATTTATGTTAACTGTCGACAGCCTATGATGCTATAGAGAAGTTCGGGTACACAGTTCAAAAGATCAGTGCGCGCATTGTAGATCAATCTTAAACTTAATAGAATTTTCTAGAGATAAGCCTATTACTCGTAAGTCGCAACCCATTTGAAAACAGATGATTGCAATACCAGTTAATCTATTAAAACCATGCATCCGTGATGGCAAAAAGAATTAAACCCGTACATGAAACCCGATCTTGAAATCAGAAGACCTGCTTTTTTCTGGTTTCCGTAACCCGAAAAATGGTCCGGTCCGTATAAAGGTGCACTCATATAGTCTACCTCACGCAAGAAAGAAGATATTCAGACCGCTAGACCACGTGAGGAGAAAATATTGAAAAATTGTGACAAAAATTATTTCCTCTTTGGTATTTTGAGCATTACCAATAGAATAATTTGAATGAGAGTAAAATCCTCACAATCGATTGTAAGATGTCCCTCCTGTTGATGCTAGTTTAATTTGGGATCGAAATTTGAATTATTCTAATTGTAGGGCCGTGATTACTTCGGTCGTTCATAATTTTCTTTCGATAAATTGGATAGGCCTATTTCTTTCAAACTGAAATTGCAGATGTAACTTGTGGGCTGCAACAAATAATTTAATTAATCTGCAACTATGATCTCATGTTTAGCAAAATGTTAATCCCAAGTTTTACCTGACACATCGCGCATTGTACGCATTCATCTACGCTATTTAACCATGCAGGCAAGAAAAAACCTATTGCGTTATCAAAAATTATGCGGAGGGATTTCTGAGATTGGATGAATTCATGAATTAATGAAATAATTCTAAATGACCAGTCTGAACAGAAAATTCAACTGCGACTTTCTTGTGATCGTTCAAATAGTTTGTTTCCTTGTAAAAAGGTAAAAGGCCTAGCTATGGTTATAGCGCTGTGCCTACCAGTGCCGCGAAGTCTTCATCACTAATGCCAAGCCCCATCACTAACACCAGACGCGATTGCCAAGTCTGGTATTATAACATGAAAGCATTATTTTACGGTAAGAAATTATATGACGCAACATAAAAAATAAAAATGAAGCAAAAGAAAATTTGGTGTGAATTGACTAATAAGAGGTTTAAATAAAATAAAAATAACATATTTACTTCATACTATGTAAAATTGACTGATTTCTGATGATCGATTCCATTGGAAGGTTGGCCCTAAAATGCACTGTGTTGATTTGCAATACATAGATCAATGTATATATCTTGAGATTTCAGCATGTTGAATAGCTCGGAGAGTTGTTGACATGGGTGAGCCTTATCAATAGCCAAATCCTTCGTGTATAGTATTCACATAATCCCTATAGTTGTTCATAGTCATGAATGCTACACAGGGATATGTGTGTTAGTCAATTAATCCCCATCCATCTTCACTGGTATCGATACTACATACATCGCTGCATACAACCAGTTTTATACAACTTGAGTTTTATATAAAATGCTATTCCTAACGTTTTTGTCGCATCGCACATCGAACAGTCAACAAAATAGCAATATCACCCCATTGCCGTAATGTTTCTTTTGCCGTCAACAGTTAGTACCGAAACTAACTGCCACAGCCGGTAGGTCTACTTCTCATCTAGCCAAATAGATAAACAAGCATTAAATATCTTTGATCATTACAAACTTTGCATGCATGAAGCATTCAAAAACACTTTTATTAAAATAATCATTCTCAAATTATACTGTTTTTGAAATTAAACTTTCTGTTTGTTTTTCCTAGCCGGTCATTATTAAAATTTTTAAAAAGCACTTCTTTACATAGCAAGACACAATAAGCACTAGATCAAGATATTCGGTTCCTTTCAAAACAACGTGTTTTATAACATGCGGTCGTTTGTAGAGCTCCTGACAGGTGATCTGTCATATCATATCTAAATTTCATTGCAATCGAAGCGTCGAGGGTGCGGATGCAGTCCACAATCGCCTCCAGAAATGTTTATCATTCCATTTTAAAACTAAAATTCCTGTAGGGTTATTGACAGTGACACTCCAAGCTTCGTGTAGATGAACATCGTTGTCCAATTTTACAACCACTAGATATCGATTCACTGCTGATAGTGTGCACTCAAAACAACCACATCAAAGGCTTCATAATAATAATCATCTTTTAGGTCTTTAGATGCAAGGATCACACAAACTTCTACAGAATTTATCAGATCCACTAGCAATCGTAGACGAGCAGATCAAGGCAGATGGTGTAATATAGCAATTGTTTGAAGATTTTTTGCGACCATGACTCTCGCATTTGAAGACTTATCTCATTGTCCTAATTAATGTGCCCGTCAGTGGAAAGGAATCCAACGTCGTATTTCTTCTTATGGGCTATTCTTAGTCATAGGCATTTGCGTATTATGCTTGCACATAGTAATCCAAATAAAATCTGATTGGTGCATATTCAAACACTAAAATGGAAGCCATTATTGCCACCAAGCATCCGATCGATGAGATCGATGATACAACGACGGAAAGAATAAGAGAATTTCTAAAATGCTCTTGGATCCTTTTTTTCTTGTATTTTTGATATGATTGATATACTAGTTTCAAATGCTCTAAAGTAAATCGCAATCTTCTTCGTTCATTGTTGACGACTAACATATAATTTGTAGCAGAACACCATTCATTCCTTTTAATTAATATGTTTTACCCCATTGCAGTAATAACAGAGGTGAATTGCAATCATAAATTATTGGATTAACGGTCAACTATATTTGCCTTATTGTAGGCAGTAGTACCAATGCTTGATACATTGGTTTAGAAATGTGATTACAGGTTGAAGTAATTAATCTCAGTTTATTAAGACATTTGAATAATCCAACAGGTATATGATCAATTTTATTGTGGTTTAAATGCATCCGCTGAAGCATTGCTTCGAATATTCTAGGATGCATTCGTCGAATGCTACAATTGTTCATTCTTAAAAACGTAGCACTGGAAAGACAAGCCCGAATGGGTGTGACCGCATATTTCCGATTTTGCTATCAAAAATATTAATGAATGTAGCACGGATATCTATGCTTGGGATAGACGGAACACTTAATATTTTACTTACTTATATTTACACAGGATACCTACCATTTGAATACTGTTAGCATTTACATTTATGCTTTATTCTTGTTTTTCACATTGGTTTTACTTACTGTGTA
This sequence comes from Prostheceraeus crozeri, assembly GCA_907163375.1. Lineage (NCBI taxonomy): Eukaryota > Metazoa > Platyhelminthes > Polycladida > Euryleptidae > Prostheceraeus > Prostheceraeus crozeri. The sequence goes on from CAJQUW010006757.1 coordinate 923,150, forward strand.
GCACGATTTGTGATTTAATTAATTGTTAACTAGTTTCGCCTGAGGTTAGCCCTTGCTAATCTAATCAGTCGTTGTGTGTAATGGTAGAGAGATATGGAAAGATCCGTCTCTTTTTGCCTTACGTGATTTGACCAAGCGCGCAATGCGTAAGGAAAGTTGTATTAGGGAACACACGAGCTAGTGTTTTCACTTGAAGACTGAACATCTGCCAGGTGAATAGCATCTACCTATCTTTGACTCAATGTTTCTCCGTAACAAATTCATCAAATGGAATTATTATTCACATAGTTCGACTCCTAATGATCTAAATTTACTGACTGTGTACGTTTAATGCAGTGTCAATGATTCAGTTCGCCAGAATTCAGGCTTGCATCTGCATTACGTTCAATGGAAAATTGATCTTTCTTTTTTTGTAATTTTAAAATCACTAGACTTCGAATAATAGAGTAATCGAAGTGTTTGAGAACATTTTGAGACAACATTAATGTAGAGTGTGGAATTGATGTACAATGCCTTCAAACCACACCAATGAATTCCGGCTTGAGTTTGGTGTTCTCAAACTATCTATCCATGAAGCTGTATCAGTGGGCAGTTGCAAGGGCTTTGAGGAGTATATTTTGTCCCCTGAAAGGTATAGTTTCTCGAGCTTTCTGAGACCCATCAGTGCCAAAGGAATATAAAAGAGATTGCTATTTCGTAATACAACAGATTTCATTTGCGCTAGTGGATATTGGATATTGGATGTTCATGTTCGATGAATCAGTGATGTTGAACTGCCTCATGGAGTCAGTTATCAAAGGAAACATTATCTCCGGCGTGAGGACAGTGTTGCCGATCCATCCCTGCAAAATATAAGAGAATTGAGAAAATTAATTGGATTGCAAGCTGTTTGGATGCAAGACACGGTGCGAACGAATTCCATGAGAATCATAAAATGGATATTCTCGAATCGGATGAACAACGTGCAGCACAAAAGTACATGTCGTCATCGTGGAGTATTTCTTGACATGTCATAAATAATAGACTGTTAACTCGTGTGAATAGTGGAAATTAAAGGTATCTATGGTGACTGAATCCAAAATATCTGAGGTAATTTATATCTTTTAAAGTGCAAGTTTATACCATGCAGCTTCATTGTTGCTGCATGCAATCAGATTTCAGAGGGCATTTGCTCTTTACATTAGAAAAATGCTGACACTCGAAGAAAATTGTTGCTGACACTTATTCGACAATATTAGGTGACTAGTGATAAAGATAGCGATTTTATCTTTACACCATAACCCAATAGCACTTGCAATATTTTCACCAACACGCACGCGCTCGGTTGCATCAACTTCGACAAACGTCACTGCAGCAGTGTAGTGTCAGTATTATCTACACACATGTGCATGGAGGGGACACGTGCGAGTTCGGCGGCAGCAATAAAGTTGCACGTGTAAATACACCTGTAGCACTTAGAAATTGTCCGATAGTTTCATTAAAGACAAATAACTATGTGTCTTGTTTCCAAAGATTAAAAATGCAGAGAATTTCCAATCTTTAGATAACATCATGATATTATTTATTAGAAAGTTTACTATAAAGTTAGATGGCAAATAAGTAGCAAGAGAGAGACTTTTCATTAATGTCATTAAATTAAAATTCAAACTCATCTCAGTCCTTTCATCAACCCACCATATTCAGATGAACTGAAGTCCTACTATAGATATTCAGAAAACTGAGGAAAAATGGATTAGAAAATAGAAAGTTGAGTGAAAAAATGAACTATACCAGCAACAGTTGTTCAGACTTGGGGATTTCAGACATTCTTTAGGAGAAGGACTTCACCATTCCGAACAAGTACGATGTAACAATAATGACGATGACATGCTCTCAAATATTTTCCCTATCACAAGAAAATATTCCAAAAGTTAAAGAGGAATGTCCTTCACATGCAGGATTTGTGCACTTAGCTCTTTAACACTTAACTTTCGAAACAGACTAGTCGTTTGACTTAATCTTTGAGTGTACTAAATTTCAATGAAGCAATGAGAGCAATGAAATCTGTCCATTTTTAGTGATGGACTAATTTGCGAGTAGTAGGCTGACTAGTTTCCCTCTCTCTCTCCTGTTGAGATCTGGTCAATGGTTTATCGAGACGAAATGTTTCTCTTATCCTGAATCATCTGCATTTCAAACATGAAATTAATCGGACATCAGGTAAAAATGTTACAAGAGTTCAAGTACAAAATATGGCTTGTTGTCGAATTGCAGTCTTTCAATTAGCTACTGAATTTCCCTACGTCATAGATTTTGCAATTCCAAGCTGACTATTCCAAGCTTCCGCAATAATTGATGAATTCAAGTGGGCTGGTCCGTGAATTTCTTAAATTGGGGAGATGGAGAGGCATTTGAGAAAGTGATTTTATGCATATGTAACCCTGCAATCACCCATTTTTGAAAAAAGTTAAGCATATGAATATTGTAACAGGAAAAATATTCTAATGGATGTCAATATTTTACACCGTATGCATGATTAATTTCAGGAATCTGTTTTTAGTCTTTGTTTATCTTCATGTATATTTGTGTATTCATTTTTATATCATTTGTTAAGTTGTCATTCATTTCCCAAGGGTGACAGTGTTATCGAAAGAAATCAATAAGGCACAAGTCTTCAACCGAAAATATAATGAATAAATTCAATGTTAAAGGATCACAAACGTTTCGCCTACGGCTTGATCACTGTAACTGATTAAATGTTTACAGCATGTTGAATGTTGATGACAGGTCTGAGAGAACGAATCTCATCGGTCTCCTCCACACGCCAGGTCTGCGGTGTCGGAAGATGGTGCTTTAGGGGCTTAAGCCCCCTCACTTTTAAAATGATGGGGCTGTTCCTTTAATTAGCCCCTCCAGTTATTCAATGCCGAGAAAAGTTAAAATTAAAACGGTCGTGAAAATTTTTTTTCTTTTTGAAGTTAAAACTGTCCATGCAGTGTCCATGCGTCGATGAGCAATCATCTGCCTTGATTTCTTCATTTTATGAAAGAGATATCAACGGTTACATACTTCTTGCGGAGCTTAAAATGCTTCATAATGCGGAGGAAACGTACAATCTAGTGAAGAAATAATATTTGAAAAAAGTCACTAACATGAAAACCGTTGTTGAAATCTTAAAAACAGTATCTGGGGTCAGGCGGATATTTTCGGAAATCACGAAGGTGGTAACAATCTATTTGAACATTCCAATTGCCACTTGCACGCCAGAAAGACCCTTCTCTTTGTTGAGGCATATTAAAACACTCACGAGATCAAAGCATGACTCAAACGAGGTTAAATAATTGCCTTCTTTTGAAACATCACCATGACATTACATGTAATATCCTAACAGTTGCGTACTTTGGTAAACGTTGATGGAAAAAACATCTGCATTTTTGAAATCGATAAGATGTTTTCATAATAACTTTAGCGTATGAATATTTTCATAAATCAAAGGGGCTTACCATAGCCATTAATGATATGCCACTACTATTATTATAGCAAACCCTTATATGAAAATAGTAACAATAATAATGACTCATTGAAGATTCTATAAAGCCTTAATTTATTTGAATTATCATTCCAAATAATCGGTTTCTTTATTCTTCGCTAGCATTGGGTTTATCAATTAATTCTGAATCAATGCTATTCTAATTAGTTAATATGAATGTTGTGCATAAATAGCAGCCTTGCAAACTTAACATGAATAACAGCTCGAACATGGAAAACATTTTACTTTACTTCTTTAAGTCAAATATTATTTTCCTATACCAAAATCATACTTCATGTAATGACATGAATATTGACTTGGATGTTATTTAGGTATTTAGCCTATTATTATGATATATTTAAAAGAGAGATGGAGAACGGAGAGAAGAGGGAGAGAGAGCGACTGGAAATCGAATGAAGCTGACTTGGATACAGTCGCCCACTTTATTTTTCGTTCCGCCACCGCTGCGCCTGGTCTGCATGTGATGCACTCCAAAGTGCAGGACAGACCAACGGATCGCTTCTGTACCCGGAGACACGAGATGCAGCAATAGGTGTTGATATGAATGTAGTAGTTTTGTTCGACAATAAGATATCATGGATTTTAGGCATTTGTTCGACAGTGGTTTTGTTCGACACATGGTTTTGTTCGACAATGGTTTTGTTCGACAGTGGTTTTGTTCGACACATGGTTTTGTTCGACAATGGTTTTGTTCGACAGTGGTTTTGTTCGACACATGGTCTTGTTCGACCATCACAGTTCTATATGCCTGCTAGGATGGAACTTGATATAAGGCTACCACAGAGTACGCTAATGTATGGAGTAAAATGCTGAACAAAGAAAATACAGTTTTATGAAACAGACTGCAATTTAATCAGGGATGTCTATGAATGCTATGATATAGAACTTGGTATATGCAAGAAAATAATGAGCTTATTGTATACATTGTACAATGTATATACAGTATATATATATATATATATATATATATATATATATATATATATATATATATATCATAATGTCGAACAAAACCACTGTCAAACAAAACCATTGTCGAACAAAACCATGTGTCGAACAAAACCACTGTCGAACAAAACCATCGAAATTGTGTCGAACAAACCCATGTGTCGAAAGAATTGTCTAATGTGCAGGTCACGGGTGTTTTTACAAACCAATCAAATTTGCGCACTTTGTTGAGAACTGATGTCTGACTTTGCAACTTCGTGTCACGTTCACTTTTGACTTTCATCTTGTCCAATGTGGAATTGATAAAGCTATTTTCAATAAGCGAAACCGGTCTTCCACAGAAACTGTCTTTTTGTTTCATTTCGAATAGTCGGTGTGAGGGTCCCTATAGATATCATATATCTATACATATATATATATATATATATATATATATATATATATATATATATATATATATATATATCATTATGTCGAACAAAACCACTGTCAAACAAAACCATTGTCGAACAAACCCATGTGTCGAACAAAACTACATATACCGCTGATATACATGACGATGGAACTGTCAATTTGCTGTCAATATTCAACATGCTGTAAATTTTTAATCAGTTGCAGTGATCAATCCGAAGGCGAAGCGTTTGCAATCATTTTACATTCAATTTATTTATTGTATTCTCGGTTGACGACTTGTGCTTTATTGATTTCTTGCAATAAAATCTTTCCAGCCGACGTCAGATCAATTGATAGCAGTTCAATGAAAAGTCTGGGAAAATTTTGAATTTCAATGTAAGAGTATTAACCAAAAATGCTTCTCCTGCTATTTTGTTTGCTACCTAAATACAAAAGCACAAGAAAAATTTTAGAATAATATTGCATAACTGGCGACTGACGAGAACTGTGACTGAAGCATTAATCTTTTGTTTTATGCTTTTCTCACTAATATTTTCAATGACCTTATCAAGTTTTAGTTCCTGGGATTCGACACGGGAGGCCCATTTTCAATAGCTCAATAAGGGCTGCTCCAAACTAATTAAACTAGGATTGTCATAAAAGTGCTTCATTGGATAAGCTTACTTTCAGCAGACATTTGTCGTGATTGTTTCATTTCATCAAAAGTGCAGAAGAATTAGGAAATGTTAAAAATTGTAAAAAATGGCAAAATGGTCCAACAATTGCACAAATAGTATCAATCATCCTTAATTCTATCATGAAAGATTATTGCAAAACAGTCATCTATTATATCCATACAAAGAAAATGGATAAATAGGCTGTGTCTACTACTCGTATATAGGATAACTAATGATCACAGACGACCCTATTGCCAATTAGATTTGAATACCAATTTTTATTAGTTATATGCGTATAATTTTAGCTGTATGCGCATATTCTTCGATCTCTCCCAGCTAGTAGCCAAGTCTGTAGTTATTTTTTATTATTTTGACTTTTGATGGCCTCTTGACATCTTGATAGTGGCTGCTGGATCATAAATCGATAGTTATTTTTCGGGAAGGAGGCAATGGACAAACGAAGTGAAATCAGAGATACATGTTGAACTTTTTTGATCTCTCTCAGCCAGCAGTCAAACTGGCAGTAAAAGTTTTTGAAATTTAGATTTGAATTTTGCGAGAGACAACTGTCATTTCTAATGCAAATTATTCATTCCTGAAGAATGGGCGATTTAACAGTCGATTAAAAATTGACAGCAAAACTGACTGGACAGCTTTTTTGCTGGAGTGGGGTGGATTGATATACCAATAAGAAACTATTAAACATGATAATGAACATCTGAAGTTACTGCTATCCTAATGACTCGATCATGCTCTCTAGAAAAATAGAGATTCCATTAAAATAATCGCAAAGCCTTGAAATACGAAAGATAATTTATTCGCTATTCTATCATATTGCAGAAGAAATAAGAATTGTCACATTAGACTTCTTTATTTTATTTGAAGCTCTTTTCATCAAAGTAAGAACTTACGATTTCAATTGGATTTTCTTCGAAAACAAAAAACGGTTATCTTCGGAGCAACATAAAGCAATCTGAACGAATGCGAGCTGAAATCTGGGTTCCATTAATTTCGCTTGGTCGATCGGTAACCCCATCGTCAAGCGAAATTTCATCTGTGCGAGTCATTTGTTCTGTTTCTTCTCTATTAACGTCGCCACATGCTAAGACGACTGTGCAGTAGATTAGTTTCCATTAGATCGCTGCATTACTTCTGTTTCGATCTCAGAGGTGGAAAACTCATTCAAACATGAACAATTTTGATGCATTCATCAACCGATCACATGGCGATTACATTGATCTCGCTAATGTTATTAGTATTTTACCAGAAATCAAAAAAGTAGATCACCGTCATTTTGCTCCAAGGCCGATGAAGAAAACACCCAGCCACCAGCTGAAGAGCGAGTAATGTCGATCACAGAGCAATCAATATAAAAAAATACTATTTCCAGAATTGACTAGCGTGAAAAATCGTTGATGGCAACTTGAAAGAAGCAAAGCATCTCTGCTTCTGATGAATATAGGTAATGATATGTTTTGAAAGATATGTCAAGCAAATACACAATACTTCATGCAAATAAATGTTGCGTTTCCCATGTATAAACTCATCCTGTCATCTCATTTATTGTATATGTAAATACTTTGATGTAAATACATCATGCTTTTAGCAATCCTGTCACAAACAAATATGTTATGTAAACAAATTCTGTAGTTCTTTTTAGATTCCAATATGTAAATAGACCATACATTATCATACGGACGGATGCAAACTTGAGTCTTTCAGCCTATTCATTCGCACCTAAGTCATCATACTTCAACAATGGAAGCTCTCTCATCTCTTATTAAGTCAGGCTGCGGGTCGTCCGCTCTCTTTATGCAATACCCCGTTAGATATAAAGATTAAGGCAATATACTGAAATCTGCGCTCCAGTGCTTTAATCAGTTTCAAGTTGTCTCGTGTTTAAGATTTTCCCATTTCAGAAATTCTCTCCGAAAATCGGTAGACCAAATAGTTTCGCAGGTCTTCAAAAGCACTTGAAATAACGGTATTTGCAGCATTAGATAGACCACTATCGACAATTACCAAGTGCTCTAAACTTGTACTAAAAATAGAAGAAGTGCCATATCATGGTAGCAGCTGCGTTATATAATTGCCAGCTAAATGCAGATGTTTAAGATGAAAACAGCGATAAATCAGAGAGGAGGGGAATACGCATCATCCGACCATTTTTGATCATCAGTTCATTCAGAAGACAATCTTGTGGATAAGGTTCTGGTTTCTCTACATCCAGAGACAGAAAATAGCCCAATCCACTCTCAATAGCAACTGAAGTTCAATCAAGCGGATATTCCAAAACCAGTTATTTAATGATGAGTGTTAGAATTTTCGAAATGGTATGACAGTCATAGATTTTCAGTTAACGAGGATATGGCAGTTGTTCAATCAGGACATCTATAGCAATCAATATAGTGGCAAAGGGAGTGACATGAAATCACAAGAGAATTGACATGGAAAACTGCGTAACATTGGAGCAATTAGTTTAGAGGAATGAGGAGTTGGTGAAGGTTTTTGATTCGAAAAATTACATTTTGTTTCGTCGGCAAGTGAGCTACACTGACAATAAGATCTGAAAGGGCAATTATTTAGAAATCAATGTTCATGGCTGCATATCAGAGTGAATAAAATCTGGAGCAATATTATCCTCATTCTGCTATCAGAACAGTAGATAATTACAAGTTTGCGGTATTCATGTATCCTAAACGCAGCCGCAAAGTCGCCTGGTATGGTTATCTATTGAAGAAAAATGATTTTCGGTAAACAATATTTTACGCGGAAATTCATTGATTTCAATACATGCAATTACTGCATATTTGCATCTACGCCCTGGTTGTAATATTAAAATTCCCTAAACTGAATACCGACGATCACAATCATCAATGACGGCACTGATTACGAGCTACTGCCGCGGCACTGCAATGCGTTTGAAATTGCTGATTGCCGTATGGTCGACATAGCAATATAATAATATCATTAAAAAAAGTAATGAGCGGTGCAGCTGCGGCCCTCTGCTGGTCTTGCTGTAATGATAGGTAGCTTTGAACTCATGACCTCGGCAAAAAATCTGTCACTGAGGCACTCCCAGCCGTGCTATACTTCTTCAATGTTTGCTACCGCCCTTGGTGTTGCTACCCTATGTGTGGCAAATGATATACTATTCAATTCTTCGCTAAATTTTTGATGAACTTATGAATGCTGAACGATTTAAAGTATTGTACAAAAATTGATCCTGCAAAAGCGAGCGAGATCTCCGTGTGAATGTGAGTCAAACAATACATTGTATTTAGCCTTCCATTCTTCAATTTGTCTGAAACTGTAAAACTTCATGAATCAACAGAAATCCTCACATGGTAGCTACGTCAATGAGTTTTCGCGAGTGCGAAATAGCGATGAAATTCGCGAAATTTTAAGATTTCCACAGAATTCATTTTTCTGACAATCTTAATGCACGCAATGTGAATCAATCAACAGTGCTTTAGACCACTTTAGACTAATTACTTTATTTTATTATTTTCTCAGCATAGAAACAGTGAAGATGGCGAGAGAAGGCATATTTTCTCAAGCGGTGTTGACACTGAATCATTCACTACTATTCGATAAACAGGCGATTTGTCTGCAGGAGACCCACTTTACTCATTCCGGAGATTTGCAATGCGCATTATGCGTGCAATTTACAAAAACAATCACAAATGAAATTTGCTATTTTTGTTGCCAATTGAATCCCAACTAATAATGACTCAACATTACATTAGACCAGGTGTTCCCAAACTTTTTTGTGGTGGTCCGATTCAAACTTCTGATGAACACTAGGGTGCGCATCATTTTTCATCTAATAGGCATGTAAATTGCAAGAAACAATGTGCTAGGGAATATAATTCAGATGCTACAGCAAGTCATGCAACTGACTCGCAGTGATTTGAAGCTCTCCTTTAGTATGATTTTGTTTAATCTCAAATCGTTTAATTTTATGTAAGCTTTACGTACAGATATCAACTTTTGATTCACTCACAACGCATGCGTTTAATAAGGAATATTCAATATGGAATAAAGCATTAAGATAGTGCATATTATTCCGATTGATTACTATTAACTCAAAGATTTAAAATCGTACTTGAGAATCCATCTAAAAACACAGTTTGAAAGGCATGAAACCACGGTTATTAAAAATATGGATACTTCTATTCTCCCCCCCCCACATTTTTTCAAGTTTTCCAAAATCATCAAATTTCGTCAAAGTTGGTTACATTGGGTTTAAAATAGACTTGATCTGTCACTGAGTGACATTACAGCACGACTGAGAAGGGTTCCAGCACGACTTGAACCCTGGGATGAAGGATTGGTCCCTTGGATACTCAGTTAGAATACAAGGTACAGCTGTGATCATGAACTTCGTGTGATTGTTGTCTACAGACAAATGACGAGCTGCAGTTGTCTAATTCTGAGGCTGTGAATGTTCTACAAGTCAGAGGAGTTTTACACACTCAACGGTATGCCACGTTAGTGAGAGCAAGTAGGAACAAGAGAAGATTGTTGACGACGCAATACTTCCGGGTGTCAACAACAGAAATGTGAGGGAGAAAGAATAGAAGTACCGAAACATGTTTGAAAGCACAACTGCAAAATCCCATTTTGGACCTAGTTTTATAAGCAACTTCAAAGCTAAGAAGAAGTTGGAACTATCGTACTGAACCTAATATCTATTAATTCGAATGAAGGAATCTTGTATTGAATGCCATTATTCGAAGATTTGTTAAAAAGAACATTTTTTAAAAGCTTTTCTTGAACCCTAGCCACATCAGAAACTATTGATTATCGTCATAATTATGTAGCATAACATGCCAAGGAACTTTTGTGCTTACATTGGTCAAGTATGAGAACATATCTGCTTTATGCTGCGGACTGGCACTCTGCAATCTTAATGATTGTTATCGGTCGCATGTCAAATCCAGGAAACGTAGACGCAGTGCAGCCTGTTGTCAGTCATTCAGATTGCTCAGTCAGTCTAGATAATTGAGGTTAATGTGGACCCTTCCGAACCATCCTGACGAGCCGTTGTAAGGCGTCTACGGCTACCAAAGAAGTTTTGTGCTTTAAGTTTTCAAGTCTGAAACATCTTTTTATGGTATATTCATGTACATGTATTGTATATGTATGATCGACATCCTCTTGCGTGACACGTGTCTTTGTTCGACTCGTCTATATGCGCGGCAGCACAAGCTTTGCTTAGTTTGACCTTCCAACTCTGCAAAAATTCAAACTAGAAATTGTATCACAATGCATGATATACAAGACTGAAAGATAAGTGTTTTCGAACAAGGCTGTCTCTATGCTAGAACAAATTTAGAAGTAGGCCTAAACATCTTTTCCCTAGATCTAGATCTGAATACTAAGAATTTAGACAAGAACGTGCAAAATGAAATGCGATAACTGTATTACAAAAGGTTTCACAAACTAGCAATGTTAATCATAAACAAACGTCTAAGGTATCTTCTCCGGTCTATTTGCGAAATGTGTTAGAAATTTCAGGTATACGTCTGTAAGAATGTGCTCAAAAATTGCTTTCATGCTACCTTTGAGAATTTCTTGGTAATGTTGTGCATCACAGACATACGAGGTTGAGGCGGGGGTGGTGGCCCTCCCATCGGCGTCGGAATTTGATTTGTCATCAATACTGGTTTTTCTTCATTGACAGCTGGCAGGCGCACTGTATAAGTTGTCATATCGCCCTTTCCTTTCACAAAAACTTTGCCCCTCTCATCGAATTTGAATTTTCCCCGTAACCGGTCCACTGAAGTTTTGGTAACTTGAATAATGCCTGCTTCGCCTGTGGTGTAAAGTCGACTGGCAACATTTACTGTATCTCCCCATATGTCAAACATAGGTTTCGTTGTGCCTATGATTCCGGCGGTCACGGGTCCGATGTTGTAACCAATTTTCAACTCAAATTTGTCTTCTCCAACAATCCATTGAATGTTAAAGTTATCAAGTTCGTCCATCATTTCCAAACTGAAATTCATCAGTGCATATAAATGAGCTTTTTCATGTAAATTGTCACTTACAGCAGCGATATTGAGACCCGAGGCTAGAAGGTAGCAATCGTTGAGGGTTTTGATCTTTTCAACGTCTTTATACTTCTTTTGCAGCAGCATGTCATCAAAGATGCAGATGATTTTGTGAAGCAGAGCCAAGGCAGATTCTCCACCTTTATAATCCTCACGATAATAAGTTGAAAAGAAATTGCTAATGCTAGCAAAAACAACTGCAACCGAAGGTACAGCAACTGCATACCCTCCTCCAAGCGATGGATCACGTGATGTTGCACTTTCTTTTATATGGTCTATTACATATTTGGGAATGATATTATACAGCAACTCTTCTGTTTGTTTTGAATTTTCTTCAGCCTCCTTCCGTTTCATTTCTGCTTCTTGACGAACAAAGTAGCAAAGTCTGAAGATAGTCTCATTTTCACGACAAATAATAAACATTGTGATTGCAATCATGGTGAGTTCTGATACGATCTTGTTATACATTGGAGACGGGTTGCTCATCCACTTATCTTCGAAAGTCATTTGGTCACACACTGAACACATTCTTCTTCCAGTCCAGTATTCACATGTCAATAATGTGGTAGAATTTGACTCATATCCGTCAAAGCATTGTGGATCCAGTGTGTATAGTGCGGCCAGTACGAAAAATTTCATGGCTGTAGAGACGAGATGGACGAAACTTGAACAAGAGTGAAAGAAAATGACTGGAATGAATGAAACATAAGCTCCGATGTAAAATTCTATGGTATAAAACATGCTGCTGGGATGCGTTAAACTTTGGCAACGATAACTATACGTAAGCAGAAGAATAAATGGCATATTTGGTGAAATTAATCCATGGATGATTCGCATCGGTGATGAATTGACACCTTTCAGGTAATGGATGTATCTCCAGCCAACTGTAGACTCATCAATGAAAGTTACTAAAAAAATTACAGCAAAAAATGTGACATTTATGAGATTTGTGACGACAATTGCTGTTTTCCCTAAACTTTTCAGTACAATTTCTTCTTCTGAATACGAATGTGAAAAGTTGAAGGTTCCCAGTCCTATTGTGAAAATGAAATGAAAGAGCATACATGCAAATGCATCGTAGAGTGGCGACATGGATGTGGAACTCAATGATGAGACATCTGGAGTCATATATTGATGACAAAAACACTGCTCCTTAAAAATGGAAAGGAATCGATAAGTAAGTGGATGAATAGGTAAACTATCGAATACATCGGTTTGCTTTTGAGGATCATTTTTTAAAGCAAGCACTAAATCTTTATCCGATTGACCCGTTTTCAACTCTTTGCCAGGGACTCCACTTTTCTCTTTATTTTTTGAGCTGTCATCACTATTTTCGTCATCGGAAGCATCTTTAGAGGATTCAACTCGCACTTCGCTTTGCTTGTTGTGATCAGGCTTATCGTTTTCATCATGAGTCGTAGTCGTATTCGATCTATCCACTTGAAATTCTTGTAGAACATCTAATGAGCCCATAGATGGATCTACAATTGTACTTCTTCGCATCTTTTCATCGTTTATGTCATAATTAACCACTGTAAATGTCTTTCGTCTGCCCGATTTGTCAGTCGCTGTAAGGCGTTTACTTTTGATGTGATAGCGAACACCGGTATCAACAATAAAATAGGTTTTGATGATGTCCTTTGCAACGATCATTCCTTGAATACCAAGTTGCTTTTCTGCTTTGATTTCATAATCCTCTCCCGGTTCTACTCTAAAGACATGTTTCACCTGTTCGTAAGTATCCTGGGAAATATGTACTCGACCAGGTTTCCCTGAGCTCTCCATTTCATTCGCAATTATAACAGCATAAGAATATACATCAAATCTGAATCTTTGCTTGCCAATGACAGCAGCATTCACCCGACCCGTGTGGATGCCGACTCTCATATTAACTTGCTCATTGTAAAGCTCATTGAAATCAATTATTGTGCTGCACATACCCAAACCCATTTCTACACAGTTTATTGCATGATCTCGCCGTCTTTCAGGACAGCCTGATACACAGTAATAACAATCACCGAGCGTACCCAACTTCTCACAACCGATTTTGGAGCACAGTTCATCAAAACGGTTGAAAAGATCATTCAGGCGCATTACTATCAAGGAAGCTGATTTATTTGAACTCATCTGAGTGAAGCCGACAATATCTGCAAAAAGGATGCTGACGTCATCATATGATTTTGAAAAGACGTCCATAATTGTTCCTCCATCTTTTTGACCACGGCGAAATTTCATGTATTCGGGAATAATTCGAGATGGCATGATGGCGGCAACCCATTTCATTCTATCTTCTCTCACATCTCCAATGATGTGCCGAGCATGGACATTTTGTCCTAACTGCAAAAATGAGGCTCGTCGTCTTAGTTCGTTTAAATAATGTGTGTAAAGACTGCCAACAAGGCACCCAAACATCAAAGTAAAGAATCCAAAAATGAATATATTAACATGCTTTCCAAACGATGCAGAATACAAATTTTCGTTATATATACGAATATACAGGGGATCCGGACCATCGTGTATTTTCTCGTATGCCTTGTGACGTTCAGATGCGTTTTGATTCATCCAATACCCGCTATTCAGTTTTGTGTTTATTTCTTTTGTCATAACGACGGCATAACAAGTTTGAACAAGAAACACCGTTATAAAACCAATTGGTGATATTGTAGTCAAGAGCAGAGTTATTTCAAAAACCGGGGAAAAGAATGAAAATTCGTATTTGCGAACACGCTCTATATCAGTCAGGGTAAGTAAGATGGCAATGGCCAGAGTTGCGGAAAAATACCACTTGATAGTCTCATATTTCATTTTCCACAAAGTAAATGCGTAACCGAGAATGAAAAGCATGAAGAGCATGAAAAAATGTACAATTGTTACATCTCTACCATTCACATATTCTCCTTCCCAAAACAGCAACTTCCACCAGAAGGATACTGCCACTAACTTAAGACAGCTTTTCAAAACGGTCGTGAATGGCATGGCCTGCAACTCCTTGTAATATTCGTATAACGGCTCAGAGACGAAAATATATTCTTTACTTACTCCTCTCATACTCTTGTTAAATCGGATCCACCTTTTAGGAATGTCAATCTTATGATCATTATTATCGCTGTCACTGTCACTATCTGTTGACCTTAGCGCCGGGCCTCCAATCATCTTTCGCGAAATTTATCAATTAAGGGCACAAATTTATTTTATGACTGAGTGTTTTCGATGTTTGTTTCCTAGAATTGTGTTGATATACTGCAAAGTTTTATGACAAATTTAAGTTTTGAATAATCTTGTATCTATTCTACCATAGCAGTGATCTATCAGACTCATGCCATGGACTCCGAGATATCATGGGCTATGCATGCTTATATATAGAAGTCCATGGTTTACACTGTCATAGAAGTGTGAAAATTGTACATATTATATATGAATAGGATTTCTAGCTACATCTGGTGGCAAAATCACCTGTTGGCATAGAAATTAAACATACCCCATAGATCCTAGAATGAGGAAATGCAATGAAAAAAATGGGCACACGCCGGGGGGGGAACTTGGGGCAAAAAAACAAATTGTAGAGCTGGTTTCCCAGTTTTTCTGATTTTATTTTTTATTATTAGGCAATGTTGTGTGGATTGTGGTTTGTTGCCCTTTGAAAAGCTCATTCACAAGCAAGCAAGAATTTACGAACGAATGCTGGCCGCAGGGATGACAAAGAAGGAATCTTTTTAACGTCTTCTATACGTTCTCATTAGGAAATATCGCTCCTCTAATTATATATGTATTTCAAGACTCTATGACTTTGTAATGTGCATTTACAGAAACATGTTTTACTCCATCTGAAATCAGAGCCTTGATATATTTCGATGTTTTATCATTTTTCAAATGGGGGTCCCCTGTATTTTATATTTGAAAAATTTTTGAAATCATTGCATGCAATCTCTGATCTGCTGCCAAAATATCATCACCACTATATCTCACAAGTAATCAATTGAATTTTTCCATGATTAATATATGACATCATATTATCTGAGAAAATGATGATTTCAAAAAGAAGCTTTCAGTGTGTTTACGAGTGTAAAGAGTGCAAGGAAAATTATCCATTAATTTGAATTCTATCCTATTAATCTTGACATGCTCTTCACAAATACACATGCTCTTTCAAAAACCCCAGTGAACCAAACACAAATAAATTATCACTATGAACCAAAATTTATTTTTTTGAAAGTATTGAATATTGAAAAACATTACATTAACAACTGTCTGAAATAGATATAAAGATATTTAATGCATGGATGAGTCAAGGAATAGTATGAGTATTTGCACCGATTCACAAAACAGCCATCTCACTTAAAAAAATCTCTTCATGGGAAAACTTGTGAAATTTTTCTGTCAACAACTTCTACACAACAAACTGTGCAAATTTTTTGGGTGATGATACAATGTTTATGACCCATATACAATGTTTTAGACCATAATTTTACATGTGCAGGATAGCACTTTTTTTTCCTATCAAACTCATTGCGAGTTCATGCCTGTTGGCATACATTTGAAGGACTCTGTATTACATTTTAAATGACAGCCTAAATCGTCAACGCGTAGGTGAACCTGAAATCTATGACATGAAAAATCCAAGGTTTTGATATGTAAAAGACTCAAATCTATGAAAATTTTCTACACAGCCCGTAAAGCTCAGAACTTCATTATATATAAAGCTTGAGATATCTACGAGTTCAAATTATGAGTCATGTGGGTCAAGTGAGACAGTGGGATGAAATGGGCAAGTCAATTTAGAACTGTTGAGCGGAAGACCCAACCACCACTAGAGAGCAATGCTCATTTCATGAGCACTTTAAGAATATAACTGGAAGAGAAATTAAGGAAACTAAAGAAAAGATGGCTAAGAGGAGAGGCTTTTGGTGTTTCAATAATGCAGTTGACAACATCAGAAATTGTTTGACTTATGGATTTTAGCAAAAAGTTATTTTTACAGTACAGAGCGAGACACAAACAAGATTTAGTGAATAAAAAATGTTCTACCGTTAGAAATGGAAATCCATCGAACGCCGCAATTGCCTACTGCTTAGATGTATTTTGAATAACAGAATGTCATCCTTAGTAGAGTTCCTAAAGATATGGGGTGAGTTATTATAGTCTTATAAACGGTCTACAAATTGTCTGCGCAAGGTCGGTATGACAAAACGGAGACCGCTTGTTGCGAGTACAAAGGAGATTGAGAGAAAGATGCACTAAAAATGCATGTGAAGAGAAATTTGGAGGAAGGTGATATTTACGAACCAGAGCAACATTCGAAGATTGAGCAATGACAGGCGGATGTAAGCTCTGGATGAGCGAGATTAGACATCGCAGATTAGGTATACAAAGCATGGAAGTTAGATCAATTAATGTTGAGCGATCTGACGTTATGATCTTTGTGAGCTACAAATTCTGAAATTTTTCATGAAATTCGTTAAGTTAATTTAATTAATTTAATTAATAATTATGTTAATAGGCCTACATAGACTAGCTTCTTAATGCATCTTTAGCTGATTGCCGTATTCTATCCTTCATGAAACAGAGCTCATAATTGGCTGACCAGTTTCACTATGTCAGAAACAGTTGAAAGGGTACTTCTATTCTTTCACCCCCCACATTTCTGTTGTTGAAACCCGGAAGTATTGCATCGTCACCGATCTTCTCTTGCTCCTACTTGCTTTCACTAACGTGGCATAGCGTTGAGTGTGTAAAACTCCTCTTATCTGACCTGTAGAACATTTACACCCTCAGAATTAGACAACTGCTCGTCATTTGTCTGTAGACAACAATCACACGAAGTTCATGATCACAGCTGTACCTTGTATTCTAACTGAGTATCCAAGGGACCAATCCTTCATCCCAGGGTTCAAGTAAGACTTCTCTGTCGTGCTGTAGTGTAACTCAGTGACAGATCAAGTCTATTTTAAACCCAATGTAACCAACTTTGACGAAATTTGATGATTAGGAAAACTTGAAAAATGTGGGGGGGGGAAAGAATAGAAGTAGGCCTACCGTTGAAAGATATAGCGGCCATCAAGGTCATCATATCCAAATCTTATCGAACATGTGTGATGGGATCTAACAAAGAGGAAAGTATCAAAAAGGAGGTGATATCGACGGTTTGAAGGACTACAATCCATCCTGGTCGAAGAGTGGATGACCATTTCTCAGAGCGCAATTATTGATAACTTGAAATAATAATATACATCCAAATATTTATGCTTCGAAGTATAACAACTGTAATATATTCATCAGGTCTCCCTTGTTACCAAGTCGTTGATAGCGTTTTACAATCTTTGTTTCTCGCTTTAGCTTTAGGAACTAATGTTAATTCTCTTTCACACCTGGTAGAATTTAGATAGCGTAATCCAGCTGTGTTGGCTAGATCTGATATTTTGATTGGAAACAGACCTGTCCTCTTATCATCTGAATGGGCAGACTGTGGGCAGACTGTTAAATAGAATCTTTTCAATATATAAGTAGTGATGCAAATGGAAAATTTTCCAGAAAATTTTCCAAAAAATTTTCCATTGGAAAATTTTGAAATTTATTTTTCGGTGATTGACATCTTTTCCTTTGTTTTGGAGACTTATTATGGTCGTTTGAAAAGACTATGCAATATTCAAAGACCAAAACTTCTCTATCATCCCTATGTTAACTTTTGTAACCAACTGCACCTTTACCTTGTCTATTTCAGATCTTTCCAAATGAATTTCAGACATTAGATGAATTTCAGATTTCTCTAGCTGAATTTCAGATATCTGTCACAAGCTCAACTTTGAAAAGATCTTTAATTCAACTGGAGATCTCCAACTCATCTAGATCATGTCTGAAATTCATTTGGGCAGACCTGAAATTGAATTGGAGCTATCTGAACCATCTGAACTAGAAATGGAGGATGCGTATCCTCAGCGAAGATGTCGGACAAGGTCAGAAGTTAGAGGCTATCATAGATATTCTTTTACTAATCACATATGATATCTTTAGTTTCCAAATATCTCACGAGTTTACAGTCGGATCTTTATATCTTTGAATATGGCCGCTCAAGAATGCTGCTTGGACTGTGTGCTTATACTTCACTTGTTCATCAACACATGAACTAGTATCACTGATCAACGCTACATAATAAAGCTTAACTTTCAAGCTAATAGGCAAATTCCAAAATGAAGTACATTATTTTTGCTCCAGATCTTTCACATTGCATGAAATTATACCCTTATAGTAAAGCAAGATTTACGTTATCCCAAACGGTGTCTATGTGATAATTAAAAATGTAAACATAATGGCACAAGCCACTGGTGGAAAAGGAATGTTCAAAAATCCGCGGACGGAACTCGTGTTGCTACGATCGCTTTAATCGAAATAATGACGAAATTAAGAATTTTAGACCCAATTTATAGGTACGTAGCTGCCTCGGCAGTAGAAGCGCTCAAATCAAAAGACCTATCAAAAAAATCAAAACTTTCAAAATTTTCCATTATTTTCCAAAATTTTCCAATTTTTTCCATAATTTTGATTCAAAATTTTCCGGAAAATTTTCATCACTATATAAAAGTGATAAACATAATTTTGAAAAGAGCGACTTACTCGCCAATTCATTCCACATGAGGAGAGGAGAACCGTTGTTTGTCCTTCTAGTATGTATTTTTAAATTTTTAGACATTATAGGATATAATAATTTTCTTTTAAATCATATTTTGTACCTTCTAAAAATTAACTAGTCAGCTTGATTTTTTATTTTGTTATCTTGACGCAATATGCTACGTAGAATTATTGACAATATCACTGTTAATCATCAGGTTCATAGAGTAGGTATATATATATATATATATATATATATATATATATATATATATATATATACAGGGTAGATACCATACCGTCAACTGCGGTAACTTGTGCCAGCGGTAGTAACTTGTGCCACGGTCGTTTTTGGACCTTCACATCCATCTGTAAGATTTATGATAATATTATCGGTCTTGCAATTATTTTTCCTGTAAAATTGAATCAATGTAGTAAAAGGTTACATCTGTCCTAAGACTTCATACAAAATTCAGATTGTTTGAGATTTTTTTGAAAAAAGTCACTTCTTTGCACTTTTTCAAAATGTAAAAAACTTTCATGTGGTGAGTATTGATACACCATTTCAATTTAGATAATACTCAGATATCCTATTATGTGGCGTATTGGTATGAGATACGAAAAAGAATGAACAAAATTGGTTTATTTTTGAGGCGGTGAGACCAATTTTAGTGAAATTAGTCTATTTTCGTGGCACAAGTTACCCCGGAGGTCGGTGGCACAGGCTATCCCTAAGTAATAATAACTGATTTCTATTGCACAGAAAGCACTTTCATGAAGCAAGCTGGTCAAAAATATTAATTATGGATATTGATCAGTGAAGTAGATTATTAATTGACCGTAACTGTGACTCCTATAATGATGTTTTTCATTTTGTTCAAGTGATATAAACATATAGGCCTATTGAAGGTCCGTTTTTTGCAGTTTGAAATATATTGCATTCGGTTTTTGCGATCCTGTGCGAAATGGCAAGTAATGACCAGAAATTCAAAACCGCTAGACATTGCATTTTTCACAACTTGAAGTGTGTGTGGAGACAAACGTTGACTGAGTGAAAACATAGCCATGGACGCAATTTGCCAACAATTCCAAAGGTGCCCTTCCCCAACTCATCAATTAAGACACAATGGATAAGCTATTTGAAGGTAACGGATCGCAGAATATGATATCGGGATTCGAAAAGACCGGGATCGTTCCTTTGAATCGTGATTGAGTACTGGAACAATTACCTGAAAACGGTCAGGCAAATTGTGAAGACATGAGCGACAGCTTAGCTGAGTTTCTTCGTCTGATGCGTCATAAACCAGAAAGGCATGAAAGCACCCGTCAAATAAACGGATGAAAGTCGAACCTGGCCGATGTGTAACTGTGATGAAATGAAATACTGCGCTTCATCACCAAAGTGCAGGAGATCAGACGCGTCGAACCTTGACATCTCAGGCTTAGATGCCGATTCACCACTTGAGTCTGTTGGGGACAGCGAATTAGTGTCTCAGAATTCACATACAATGTCATTCGATCATCATAGCAGCATCACCCGATGGAGGGAGTCGAAGAACTCCCTATCCATCGGTTCCATATATTGGAACTTTAACTGAGGGTGACTGGGTTCTTGTCAAACTCAGTTTGCTTCGATCAAACAGCATGCGACATTTCTTAGGACAAGTGCTGACCATTCCTGGAAATGTCGATTTCATAGTATAAAGTCTGTGAAACAATATCGGGAAGAAAACGATCAATTCATTTTCCAGAGAAAGAAGATATTTCCGACATTGATTACGAGTAGATTGTCGGTAAAGTAAGCCCACCTGTCGTTCTCAGAAGAGGTGTGCTTCGTTTCAATGTTAACTACGATGAATGGTAATTGTATTGCGAGGAATTTTGCGATCTTGTGGAGTGCTCCGTACCGGTATATGTAGGCCTATTCCAGCTTTTGCTATCTACCAACTTCGATTAGGCTAAACAATGTGAAAAATTCGTCGAATGATCATTACAAGTGCTTTGAAAACCCTTTCATTTTCTATTTTTTATGCGATCTTCATAACATCGAGTGGTATACAATCGATGTTTGATCAATTTTAAGGAAAAATTATCCTTTTTTATGATATTTGCCTTTATATTTTTTACATTTTCTGCATTATATCCGAGTTTCATGTGCGATTGTTATTGTTTTAATACTGTAAAATAAATTAGAAACATTTAGTTTTGTGATTTCAAGTAATATCTGTAAGTAAATGACCGAATTAATACAACATACGATGAGTGGCACAGGTTGCCCATTTGATGGGGTAACTTGTGCCATTTTTGGCGGTTCCTAGTGTCAAAAGCATGGCTAGAAAAAAATCAAAAAATATGTGTATATTTCTAGAACCCTGAAGTTTAGTGCCATGTAAGTTTGGAGTTCTAAAAAAAATTTCCGTGGGCGCAATCTCAAAAAAACTCCAAAAAGTGGCACAAGTTACCCCAGTTGACGGTGCGTTGTCCGATATATTTTCAGAAAAAGACGACAAGTTTTCCAGCTAATATTAATAGTATTTATAAACTAACATGTATCATAGGTATCAGAAAAATCATGTTAAAATAATACTTACAATAAATTTTCAAAATGACCGCCACTTTGCTCCACACAATGTTCACATCGTTGAATGAAATTCCTGTGATTTTCTTATCATAGATTTGGAAATGTCTTCGAGTTCCTTTTCAATTTGCAGTTTCAGTTGTTCACTGCTTTCGAAGCTGATTGAATACACTTAATTCTAGACATCACCCCCACAGAAAGAGACATTACCCCCACAAATGGCGAGGTCGGGAGATCTGGAACACCCCTTCCAATCCAGCGGTTGTTTAACCGGTCGCTAAGCAATCTCTCTGGGTACTAAAATGGGGTGGAGCGGCATCTTACTGAAACACAGAGGTGCGGTGAGACCGGCGAGCAAGAACATGGACCACTTTCTTTGTCAGAATGTCACAGTAGCGATTGCTTCTCATGGTTTCTTCACTGATGTCCACTTCTATAATGCCATTAAATGATATCGCGACGAATACGGCCAGGCCTTTTTATCTTATGGGTACCTCGTCATAAACATGAGGATTGTCTGTTGCGTATTAGAAATCATTGTGATGATTTACTCGACCGGACATGTTACATGTGCACTCATCGGTTCACTGTTCTTTCGAAGGATGGTTTGACAGAAAACAAGTCTTGCCGCTTCGTCTTGGTCGAAAATTTGCTGCATCTGAATGAACCTCGTATGGTTTATATCCATTCTATTTCAGAGTTTTCCCGACTCTCGTATGTAAAACTCCGACATCCTTCGCGATCACTCGTTGCGATGTACGAGAGCTTTCCATGATGACATTCACTATCGAATCTATCTTATCATTTAACACGTGAGAAGTACGATTTCCTGAGTTGGATCGAGATAAAATGGAACCGGCATTGAACTGAGAAACTTGTCGGACTATCGTCTGATTGTTCTTCCATCCGGTGCTTCTTCTCCATATTCCTCAAAGTAGCGATTTCTTGCTTGTTCGCTGTTTCCGTAAATTAAGCAGTAAGCACCCAGTCTAGCATTTCGTTCGACGTTTTCCATTTCGTCATAAAGTGAGGCACCTGTTTTGAACACCGTATATAATAAAATCGTACGGGCGATTTGATATTTTGAATGAACTTAGTAGAACATCATTGGATGATTGCGAACCGTAAGAAATTTTAGCTTTAAGTGTAAACATAGATATCTTATGCAACTACAAGCATTGAATTTGATTAAGACATTTCATTATTCATATCATAGAAATCGGACAAGGTATGGTATCCACCCTGTATATATATTTATTTTTCACCGTGCGCATAATGTAGATATCGTGTCACTTTATTTTACCTGTAAAGCAGATTGCTGCACGGGCGTGCAGTAATATTTTCATTATTGCACTGGTTGAATTATAGATTTCTATATAGATATATGCGATTGAATTATATAAAACTAGCTTATTATTTCACCATAGAATTAGATTAGTCATAATGGTCATGATATCGGTGAAAAATAAAATTATCTACACAACTCGTGCAAAGATATCCATCTTTTGCTTTCTCCTCGATCAACATTCTATGCCCTCACCCGTCGGGCTCGTGCATAGATATGTTGACCTCGAAGAAAGCAATAAAGATGGATATTGTGCACTAGTTGCGTAAATAACTAATATATACACGTATATATATATATATATATATATATATAATACAGTTTTGACCCGAAAGAAAAGTCAGCAATTTTTCCCGACCGGTTTCGCCTGGTCTAGGACAGGCTACTCATGGGAATGAATTTATTCGAAAGCAAAATACAAAATTGGAAGCATAGACTTCCAAATCAAAACTAAATGACATAAACCTTGCAATTTTTGCTAGACGTGTCATAGTTCAGGTGGTTTGAGGTCTGGTTCAATGTTGGTTTCAGCATAGAAATAAAAATGGATTCCTTGCGCTCTCTTTCTATGCGGGAAGAATTCGGCCCAAGCTGAAAGAATGGAGCAACCTCAAATTTTAACGGTAGATCTTTAGCACATGCAGCAATATGTTTAGTCACTCCTAAAGTCATGTAATTGGCATTATCCATCTGTTGTCTATGAATGGTCAGCCGATTACGGAACATATCCCCGGTTTGCCCAATATAAAATTGGTAACAAGACTTACAACGAAGGGTATAAATAACATTCTTAGAGGTGCAGGTTAAGTTGCAGTTGATGTTAATAAATCTTTTTGTGCAATCACCAATTTTGAAATCAATAATCTTCCCCGTTAACAGCGTGGGGCAACATTTACATTTAGAGTCTCCACATTTCAAAATCCCTTCAATTGTTTTCCGATTATTCTTGCTTAATAATCTCAGAAGCGATGGAGTCTGTTCAAAACCTTTAACCAGTTTAATATTTTGGAAAGGATTGATTAATTTTATGCTATTAACCACTGGTGCAACAACTTTCTGATAAACGTTTGGATTATTCTTATTATACGTGCAAATAAACGTCATATTATTATCCATACTTGTACTATTTGATCTCCGATTACTTATGGTATCCTCTGATGCACGAAGAAAAGCATTTTCAATTAAATTCATGGGATATTTAAGTTTTCGAAGAACCTTTTTCAATGAACTTAGTTGAATCTGTTTGCTATCTTCTTTTGAAACGATTTTATTTATTCGATTAGCAAGACAGAAAGGTATATTTCTGAATATATGTTTGGGGTGACCTGAATAGAAAGGAACATAGTTCTGACTATCCGTAATTCTATGGTATATGTCCGTTTCTATCCTATTTGTAGTCCTGTCGATGTACACCCAAACATCTAAAAAATTAATGGCTTGATGACTGTGCTCCATTGTGAATTTAATATGATCATCAAGACTATTCAAAATATCAAAAAAGCGATGCCAATCCCCATAAGTTTCATCCCAAGTTATATAATCAAGGTTTTTTATTTTAAGTTTATTTATTTTAAGTTTTATATAACTATATATATAAATACATATATACATAAACTAAATAAGACAAATTAAAATGCTTGAATTATATCCAAAAATGATCCCAAAAGAAAACACAGTAGCAAATAAAATCCCCGACCGGTTTCACTTCATTCTCAGAAGCTTATCAATATTTTTATATATATATATATATATATATATATATATATATATATATATAAAGATAAATCCAAAAACGTGGAAAGTCAAGGAAAATACTTAAATGTATGCCCGACCGGTTTCACTTGTAGCATATATATATATATATATATTATATATATCATATATAACATATCAGGCGGAGTCAAAACCATAGCTGCAGAAAGATAGTCAAATGCTATGGATCACGATTGAGCATTGGTTTCAAGATGTCTATACACTGCCTTTCTTTTCTCTCTCTCTTTCCCTCTCTCTCTCTCCCTCCCTCTCTCCCTCCCTCTCCCTCTCCCTCTCCCTCTCCCTCTCCCTCTCCCTCTCACCCTCACCCTCACCCTCACCCTCTCCCTCTTTCACCCTCTCCCTCCCTCTCCCTCTCTCTCAAGAACTCAAGAAAGTTTATTGACCAATTTGGTACAAACATGAAATGTGGATGATTACATGCATAATTTTACATAGTATCGATGATGGAGATGGAGGTGCTAAGTACATAGATGGTGAGGTGAATGTAGATATAGAGATGATGAAAGCGGCAACACCAGCAACGGAGAGTTTTGAGATGAATACAGTCTGAAAACACTGTCTGAGTTCGTTATAATATTTAAATTGTGCATTTTATGATGAAATTTTATGAGAATATTTACAGATGAAAAAATTACTATGTAAACATTTAACTTCTTGAAATGACATATGAGCATGGTAATGAGCATAATCTATATACAAGTGCATGAATCATAACGTCATAAAGTCAGTATGCATGAATGTCAATTCATCTGATCATGGTAAGAAATAATGATTAGGAAGACATGTCATAGATAAATGAGGAGAGGAGACAAATCATTCACTTTCATAGTATAGCAAACATGCAATAATGATGATGATATATATGCAAATGAACAAGAGCATCAGTTTTATTAAATTTATTAATAATGTACTTTATTTACCAATCACACTTCATCACAGCAGATTATTTAACCCTATTATTTGATCGGAGGTGCGGTTTAGTAATCATAGTACAATTGCATATAAAGTTACCATAGTTAAGCGTAATGTGCCTCATCAGCCACGAATACATATCCCCAACCAACACGAAAGCACCAACAGGCCAGAGGAAATCGCGACTCGGCATAGCACGGAGTGTCATCTCACGGCAGGATACGGATTCTACCGTGGTCAGGCCACTCAAGAAGGCCACGCCAAACCGCGAAAGCCGCCGACCCATCAGGACCCCCGAGACGGATGAAGAACGATCCGACGGATAGAGCACATCACGCCAAAGAACAGCAGTTAACATGCAGAACTTAACACGTACCTGGAATGATGTAGAAAAAGGATTTTAGCAGCAGTGTTTTGGATAATACGAGTAACCGACCTCCGATGTCAAGAAATGTGCACGGAATGAGACAATTGTAGCATAGTTTGTCAGTATCAGTGAATATAAATCAGTCGCTATTGCTTCTGATATTGTCTCAATCCAAGTATGTTGTTAGCTGGTACTTTATTTGTTCCATATTAGGTGCGAAAAGAATTCCATAAAAACGGTATCGAAAACAATAACTGATTATGACGACAAAATGTGCATGTTGATGAATATCTGACATGAAAGGCTTTATTTTATCTTTCGCGTCTTACTCAAGCAGATTAATCAATGGGTACCTTTGGAATATCCACATTACTTCATTGATGAATTAATCGGTGAATCACAAATCTTCGGTTCAGGAATTTCATAGAAATCGTGTCAAAAGACCATTTCACCACTACAAGGAATGTGTGTGTACATTGATTAATTTGCAAGATGGACAAGTTGAAATAGATGTATGAAGATATCTATGAAGAAATAGACATTATCTATTGCTTCTGAAGCATTATGCTTTGTCAATAAACTCGTCAATAATATCAGCTTGTCCGATATTTAGTATATACACAATACATAGAAATCTTTCCCAGAAGTATTTGATCAACATAGATAAATTCAACGTAGCAGCAGATCAATAGCTTGAAATGTGGAACCTAGCGCTGTATGTTGTTCCTGATGTACATCGCCTTGTCAATAAATTCATCAATTGCACAAGCTTGTCCTGCCTTTAAAACATTCATGGTTTCACAGAAATCTGATCGCTCACAATCTATTAAGAATGGAATCAGTGCAAGTCTTTCAGCTCTGTATTGAGGACAGATTGATATGAAATGAAAAATGTCTTCTGTTTCATTTTTATCACAAAATTTACAAGCAAAATCATTATGAGTGCTTCGATTCTGATACGTGCCAGTTTCTGCTGCGAGAGTATGATTGCCTGTACGTAACTTAAGTATATTATCAATTTTGATTTTATCACCAATAAAGCATAAATATTGTTTCACTTCGCAATGAAATCTACATAATTCCAAATATCTTAATCCTTTGTTACTATTTTTTGCACTATCTATCCATTCTTTTCTGAAATATTCCAATAAAACTTTATTGATGACATTTTTTGTTTTTTTATCAAAGGAATCACATTCCTTGAGTTGCAATAATTGAATCTTTCGCATCAATTTCATTATTCTATCACACCAAGTGTTGCGGAATGATTTCAAATTCAAGTTGCTGCTTATTAACTTAAAAAATCTGGTGGTTAGCTTTTCATCATTTTCGTTATTCAGTTTAATGTAATAATTTAAGGCCGATTTATAGCAATTTTCTCACTCTCTCTCCCTCTCTTTCCCTCTCATCCTCTCACCCTCTCTCCCTCTCCCTCTCCCTCGAGGATTGAGAAAGACCTCGAAACCCGGGTCTCCTCGCATCTGTGTTTTTCCTGACTATAGTAGCGGACCATAGCGCGAGTGGCACGAGGGAGAGCTGTCTAATCTTCTCTCCCTCTTTCTCCCTCTCTCCCTCTCTCCCTCTCTCCCTCTCTCCCTCTCCCCCTCTCCCCCTCTCTCCCCTCTCTCCCCTCTCCCCCTCTCCCCCTCTCCCCCTCTCCCCCTCTCCCCCTCTCTCCCTCTCTCCCTCTCTCCCTCTCTCCCTCTCTCCCTCTCTCTCTCTCTCTCTCTCTCTCTCTCTCTCTCTCTCTCTCTCTCTCTCTCTCTCTCTCTCTCTGAAGAACTCAAGATGTTTATTTGCCAAGAAAATTGACAAAACATTAATGATGTTAAAATGATGCAATGATGTGAAGGTTCGACGGCAACATGAGATGTGATAAAATGAGCACGATGAGAAGATGATAAAATGAAGTGATAGGCAATCATGACGAAGGCAACTGTTAACACAGAAAATTCTGCAGGAACTTTTAAAGTTAAAATCAGTGAGTGGAGAAGAGACACTGCATGAAAAATTCATGGTATTCAGTATTTCATCATTAAGTTTGATTTTAACACATGCATTTAATCGTTAGTAAATACACTTATCATGCAACACTGTGATTGAGCACATGTATTTATTTGTGAAGCTTCGAGAATATTATAGCCGAGTAACCAAAAATATTTCCTTTTGTTTAAATTCAAGCAAATAGTGATCATTAATAATGCACAATAACTGAGCGTAGAGAGACACTTTGCATGAAAAATCAATGTTATTTATAATAATTTCAAATAAACTTGCATGTATCAACTTTGATTAATAACTGAGCATTCTTTTTATTAATTGCTGGTTTTATAAGGTATGGCAGTAAGTCTTTTCTACAGTAAAGTTTTATTCATATTACTCCAATTGCAGACGTACTCTCACATGCAGTCATCCAGAATCAAATCATTCTGTTATTAATAATTATTTGAAAGTCGAAGTCCGGTGATAAATACATGAATGTATAAAAATTCATATCATCATCATTTATGAAAAGTTAAGTAACACAAGGTTATCAAATCTCTAGCGTCAGAATTATAATGAAAATGTCATACATGAAACAGATGACATTACCGATGTAAATTTATAATTGATAGCTCTGACACTCACCTGTAAATAGATTGATTTCGAAAGATAAAATAATTAGTAAATATGGAATACACCGGACTTCGACTTCGTCTTTAATTTGTCACAATTGAGTTAGGACTGATTTATTAAATTGCAACGAATGTGCAGGACAGTGAGTTGAATTTATTGATGACGTCATGCATCGATTACCTCTGACGGTTTTAGAGTGTTGGTTAAGAGGGTGTTATCTTATAGCAATCGAATCACGGCGATGTCTTAAGCAGATTGACATTATGGAATTTTGTTTGTCAATTAGGATGAATCACTCATTGTTTTACGTAACTTGACCTTCATCTATCTATGATGCGGAACTTTCTTTGATATCTATGCATGTTTGCATGAATCTGCTATTATTGTCACTTCTCAGTGTTGTCAGTGTCGACATTCATTCAATACGTACTTAGTCAACGAAGGTTGCACTTTGTATCTTAGATATCTAGGCGGGTTACCGTTACTTTCTAAATCTGATGTAGATGTCAACTTTCATTGTTATCGCATAGTGCTTGTCTATCGGTGGATGTTCACAGTCAGATATCTATGCTCATTAATGACTTTTCTAACATAGACATTTGTGATCTATTGACTTCTATAGTGTCAAAAGTCAAAAGTCAAAAGTTGTTTATTTCCAAAACATTGGAAAACAATATTACAATTTTGAGGTATACTCGTATCGAATACAGCGTGCGGTCAGTGTTGTAGAAAAAAATTAAGCAGATCAGGAAGGAGAGGAATCAATAATTGAGCATTTATTTAGATTTCAGATTCTTTGTGGTGAATTCTTTCTTTTATGACCATGCGTAACTCGTTGGCTTTTTTTAGAAATCTTGCGATGGATTTTAAATGCTTTGGAGTCAAGGTATTCATTAATTTATGAAATTCAACTATCGTGTTGCAGTAACATAACAATGGTGCAATTTGTTGCCGCATATTTTGATACAATGGACATTCTATCATAAAGTGATATAGAGTCTCCACTTTTGATTCATTGCAAAGTTCACAAAGACGTTCTTCATATCGCAATCTGTTTCTGTAACTGCCTGTTACAAAATCTAATTTATGATTTTTTGTCCTAAATTTTAGTAACATATTTATATCATTGCAATCGATATCAAAATTCAGATATGATTTCAAGGTTTCCTCAAACTGGCATAGCTCTAAATACGTCAGACCAGAATGGCTCTCTTTTGCTGCAGATATCCATTTTTCCCTGTTATACTGACATATTCGGTCTTTTGTAATTCTCAAGTATGCTTTTTTATCAGCCGTTAGCTGTTCATCCCATAGCTTTGACAGGTTTAGTTTTGTAAGCAATCTGTTTATTCTCCAACACCATGTGTATCTACTCTCATTTCCATTTGATATCATGTTGAGATATATAGCATTATATACCTGTTTAATTAAGCTATTTCCATCCTTTGTAATTAATCTTATCCAAAGACAGATTGCAGCTTTATAGAAATGAATATCCATAGGACGTATTCCAAATTCACCGATTAAACAATAATTTGGTGTAGTCGGCTTTAAGTGATAGATTCGTTTATAAAACTGGTATTGAATTTGATCCAAACTGTTTAGGTTATTGAAAAAACAAAATTCGGCACAGTATTTCATTCTAGACAGTGCAAGCATTTCAAAGGTATTTTTCAAAATTTCACCAGAAACTTGACCAAATTCTTTAAGTTGTTTGGCCGTGAGATAAGCTGCTTGTTTACCTTTAGCTATCAATTGTTCCAAATGATATCTATTATTTTTCGATATCCACATTCCTAGATACTTATATTTATCGACCACTTCAATGGATATCTGCTTACCATTGAGACTAACTTCAAATTTGTCTGTATTTGTAGTGAAATTTTCAGTCATGATTTTGGTTTTTTCATAATTTATGCAAAGGCCATTTTCTGCACAAAATTTGCAAAGTATTTTAAATTGACTATTCAAACCTCGCATACTCTCACTCATTAAAAGTATATCATCCGCATATATGAGTGGTGACAGTTCCAAATGAAAAAGTCGAACAGAATCAATTTCTTCTTTACTAGCATTTAAGATATCAATGAAATCATTTATATAAATACTAAATAGGGTTGGTGATAGTACGTCTCCTTGTGGAATTCCATTTTCAAGTTTAAAGGATTGCGTTTCTTTTCCACTGTATAATACTTTGTACTCTTTTTTAATGATGACACTTATAATTACTGATAAAATCTTGCATTTGGGGATCAAGCGTCTTAATTTATCAATCATTCTGTTTTTAGGAATGGAATCAAATGCCTTTGACAAATCTACGAAACATAAAACCAGTGGACGTTTTGTGTTTTTATAAACTTGCATAATTTCCTTAACAAGCATTATGTTATCCAAAGCGGAGCTTCCTTTCTTGAAACCGGTTTGGTTCTTTTTTATCACATCATTCTTTATTAGCCAATCGTTAAGTCTAAAATTTATAATTTTTGTCATTATCTTTTCTATACAGGATGATAGATTAATAAATCTGTATGAACTTGGATCATTTTTCTTTCCTTTTTTAAATATGGGCGTAATCCAGCTACTGCTCCAGGGGATTTCATCGGCTGTCAATTAATTCAGTGCTGTCAATTTATTCTAATTTCATTTACTTGGTCAATATATTTCACAAGTACCTTCAATTCTCTTTGTTTTAACGTGTCCATAATATGACAAAACTGCGATTTTAAATTCTTTTTCATGAAGGGAATGACTGAATTTATTATATCCGTGTATTTTGAACAAGAGCAAAAGTAATGAAACAAATCTTCAATTTCATTGTCATTACAATTCTTGCAAATGCATTCGTCGTATGTCTTCCGGTCGTTATATCTACCAGTTTCAGAGATTAATTTATGATTACCTGTTCTTATTTTCAGTATTGTTGAAATTATTTTGTTGTCGTTTGTTATATTCAAGTAACTTTTTGTATTACATTCAAAACGACACAATTCTAAATAATTTAAACCTTTGTTGCTATCTTTAGTAATACCTATCCATTGTTGTCTGAAATGTTCCGTTAATTTAATATTAATTGTCTTTTTCAAATATTTAAATGAACTAGAATTTATGTTTTGATGTATATCAGTTAGATTGAGCTTTTTAATCAATTTATTTATACGAAATATCCAAGTATTATAAAATGAAGGATTCTCCACGTCAGTTTTAATAATGTTGAATCTATTCTTTACAAGTGATGTTTCGTTCATATAATTCAATTTCGTCCAGTAATTTAATGCTGCTACAAGAAATAAAATTCTATGGACTTAATTCCAAATTCCCCTATAATGTAATAATTTGCTGTTGTACGTTTCAAATGATAAAAGTTTTTATAAAATTGCGTTTGAATTTTATTGAGATCTTTTACATTTCGATCGAAATAAAATTCTGCGCCGTACTTCATTTTTGAAATAGTTAACATCTCGAATGCATTTACAAGAATATCTCCGTCTATGTATCCGAAATTCTTTATGGTTTTTCCGGTTATGCAGGCTGAGATTTTTCCACGCTTTGTTAACTCTTCCATATGTTTTCGATCATTTTTTGAGAAGAATATTCCGAGGTATTTATACTCGTTCACTATTTCAATTTCTGTAGTGCTTCCATTTATATTGATTTCGACATGACTATAGTTGTTTTTATCATTATACCCCATAATTTTAGTTTTATCAAAGTTGATACTCAAACAATTTTCATTGCAATAGTTCTGTACAACTTTTATTTGTTGGATTATTCCTGCTTTAGAACTGCTCATTAGCAATATATCGTCTGCATAAATAATGGATGCTAACTTCATGTTCATAACTTTTATCGGGTCTGTTATGTTCGAATTTCTCTCCAAATCTAAGAGGAGGTCGTTGATGTAAAGACAAAACAACGTAGGTGACAAGCTATCTCCTTGTGGTATACCATTTTTTAGTTGAAAGACATCGCTTTCTTCACCATTGAATAAAATTTTATAGCCTATGTTCAGAAGAATATGTTGTAGTATAGATAGAAATTTCCCTTTTACAATTATTTTATTGAGTTTTGAGATTAATCTATTCTTTGGAATACTGTCAAAGGCCTTCGATAGATCGATGAAACAAAGATATAAAGTTGTCTTATTGTTTTTGTATATTCTGATAATTTCTTTAAGGATCCATATGCAATCAATGGTAGAATTATCTTTCCTAAAGCCTATCTGCGATTGATGGAGTAGTCCATATTTATCGATCCATTGATTTAATCGGTTGTCAAAGAATTTTGTTAGGAGCTTTTCAAAACATGATGATAAGTTGATAAATCTGTATGAATCAATATCATTTTTGTCACCTTTCTTGAATAAAGGTGTAGTCCAACTGATGCTCCAAGGAAGCTTTTCATTATCTAAAATTTTATTGAACAGCATTTCGATTATTTCTGTTGTATCATCTAAATTTTTCTTTAGTATTTCGTATACAAAACCGCCAGGACCACTGGATTTTGAATTGCTCATACTTTTCAATGCATCTATAATTTCATTAGAAGCTATTGGATTATTTAAAGATTCATCTTTTTCCATCATATCGCATTTTGGTGGAACGTCTGTCATAATATAGTTCATATCTTTATCGTTCTTGTCCGTTAGTTCCATATCTCGATTTATTATTTCATTTTTAAACTGTATCATTGATAAAGTTGTATTGTTCAGTTTTCTTTTAATTTGTTTGTGATTATTCATTAACTGCCAAAATTTCTTGGTGTCGTTTCTCATTTTTGCGTCTTTTAAATCCTTCAATTTCACTGCTTGTAACACTCTCTTTTCTTTCTTGATCTCTTTATTGAGAAATTTTTTTGTCTTTAATAATGAAGCTAAATTTTTTTCTGTTTAAGTTTTTTTCCATTCTTCGACAGCTATCTTATATTTTTGTCTTAGTTGTCTGGTTTCTATGGTATATATAGTTTGTTGGTCATTTTTTTTATTGTTTGAGTTGCTTTCGTAGTGTTAATAATAAGCCTATCATAGACATCTTTCTCTGTTAAGTCGTTCTTTTTTATCTCTTGTAGCAATTGATTGCATCGTTTTCGAAAATTTGAGAAATTGAATTCATTTTTACAATCATGGGTCCATTTAAAAGGTTTAGATCTTTTAACTTGATTTTTGTGTGGAATACGAGTGTTGAG
Organism: Prostheceraeus crozeri; assembly: GCA_907163375.1. NCBI lineage: Eukaryota > Metazoa > Platyhelminthes > Polycladida > Euryleptidae > Prostheceraeus > Prostheceraeus crozeri. The sequence goes on from CAJQUW010006757.1 coordinate 957,133, forward strand.
CTTTAAATTGAATGGTATTTTTCCCTGAACACTGATTTCTATGCGAAATGGAGCATGATCCATATATAATCTTGGTTCCATTATTTCGAAGGCCTTTATTCTTGGAATGATAGATTCTGAGATCATTAGATAATCAATGACTCATTTATGAACATTATCGTTATGAGTTTTATGATAGGTAAATTTTCCTTCTTCAAATCTTCCATTAGCTATTACAAGTGAGGTATCATTACAGAAGTCAATTAATTCCTTACCAAATTTGTTGATTGTTTTGTCATTTGATATTCTTGGTGGCATCCTTAAGAAATCATTATCATTAATCGTACCGATTCTGCCGTTCATGTCACCAATCATAATTATATTCTTCATTTTATAATCTGATATATAATTTTTTATTCTGCTTAAGTAGTTTTGGTCAGCATGTTTAGATTCACGGTTATCTCGATAGCATATGATGAGGTATATGTCATTTATATTCTTCCAGTTGTCATTCAATAACTTCATTATGATAAGGTTGCCATTTTCAGATATTATTTTGGTGATATTAGCCATCTTTGAATTTTCCTTCAGGAATATGGAAACTCCTTTAACGTTTCTGCCAAGTATGTTCTTTCTTTTAAAAGTGGAGTGAATAGCAGTATAAGAATTCATAGCAATAGGTTCATTTTCAAAATCCAAATGAGTTTCCGTAAAGCATAAAATTTGCGAATCTTTGGCGTCATCATTCATCACATCCGTGTATTTAATTTTATTTTCGGTTAGGCCATTTATGTTTACATAAAATATTTTAATAGTGCTGCATTTATCATGGTTTTGATATTCAATAGGATCATACTTATCAGTTGTTGTCTCCGCTTCTATGTCAGCATCAAACGTTCTGCATGGGGCGCTGATCAGCAGTTGTGACTGAATGGGAAGGAACATCCATGGATAGTTAGGTGGAGGTGGTATGTGGTACTGCGGCTGTTGATAATGCCGATACGGAAAGTTGTTCGGTTCTTGGTATCGCCGTCTGTAGTAGTCATTGTTGTCATTGTAATTTCTGGATCTTGGTTGGTAGTTGTAGTTGCTGTTGTTGTATGGTCTGTATCTTGGTTGGTAGTTGCTGTTGTTGTAGACTCTGTATCTTGGTCGGTTGTAGTTGTTGTATCTTTGATAATTTGGTCTTCTGTTGTTGTTCATTGGTCTTGTGAGGCAGTTACGGGCTATGTGTCCATGTCTTCCACATTTGTAGCACTTGTTGATTCTGTTCACGTCGTTTGTCCACGTATTGCTGTTGCTCGACTGTTGTTGTTGTTGTTGTTGGTCTCGGATTTTGCTGTTCAAGTTGGATAACATGATCTTGATGAGCTCCATCTCTTTTCGCATTGCCTTATTCTCGTTGTTCGTCTCTGTCGGTTGTGGTTGTTCTTCTGTTTTGGTCGCTCCTCGTTCTTCATCGTCATTATTATCATCGCCACTGTCATCGTCAACATACTTGCTTCTGCTTCTCGTCAACTCTTTGATCTTCTCTTCCTTCTCCACAAGTTCGGCTTCGTATGTTCGCGCACCCATCGTCAAGTCTCGCTTAGTCATTTGCAAATTACATATTTCAAATTCCATCTCATTGATCTTCTCTCGTTGTTTGCGAATAATTTCTGTCAATTCTTCTAGTTCTTCCTCTTTCTCAGCAATCATTCTTTTGCATCGATCCGCTAGCAGAATCGTGCCGTCAAACTTCGTGACACGTCCATAATACTATTAAATTCAATTAAGTGGATGTTCTTGATACATTCTCTACAGCTGTAATTCCGCTTGTACCTGTTCTTCTTGGTGTATTTTACCAATTCATAACATGGCAGTTCAGTGCATGAATAATGAAAAAGCTTTTCGCACTTGTCACATATCAAATAATCTTGTTTCTCTTCTCCTTCGCCGCACTCTCCACCTTTCTCCGTTAATCGCTTGAAATTCGGTGTGTCAGTTGCTTTCGTCATATCTGTAAATAGATTGATTTCGAAAGATAATATAATTGGTAAATATGGAATACAACGGACTTCGACTTCGTCTTTAATTTGTCACAATTGAGTTCACTCTCTCTCTCTCTCTGCAGCATCTGTCACAATTAGCTGGAAGTTTCAAGATGGGAACTATGTTAAAAGGTGGGTCATAATTTTTGGAACACACATGAATATGACGACTAACATGCAACACACGATATTTCTCATCCTTTACCTGTTGCCGATGAACTCTGGTCCTGGCCCGTAGAGTGTCTCCCGTTTGACCAACGTATAGAGCACGGCAACCCCTGCATACACAAAAACCCCCTGCATACCATGACATAGATGACGTCTTTCGAGTTGCAAGTCATGTTGTGTTTGATGCTAAAAGTTCGTTCTTCATTTCCAAATTTGTAGTTTAATGCTCTGCCTGTTATTAAATGGTCGCAACATAGGCACCTTGATTGACCACACTTTGCTACACCCGTTAAAACTGTTCGATTATTTTTCGATAGCATGTGCAACAAGGAAGAAGGCTGTCGATACGAAGGTCTGATGCGATATTCTTTAAAAGGATCGGTAAGCCTAAGACTTGAAAAAACAGGAGAGATCACATCTTCGAAAAAGTTAGAATTGTTAGGATTATAGGTTTGAACATATGGAATGATTTTTGTATCATTGTCTTGAACTTCAGCTGAGTTAGTAAAGGATTTTTCTTTAGAAATTGCATGCATCTTCAATCAGGTTTTCAGGATAACCCAGATTTTTCAGCCTATTATGCATTTCCGTTAACCTCATTTCTTTAGTTCTTTCATTTGAGACAATCCTACAGATTCGGTTCGATAACGCGTATGGAATATTGCGTTTCACATGTCTCGGATGATATGAATCAAAAGGCACATACGCATGGTTATCCGTTGGCTTGAAATAAATATCTGTTTCCAATTTTGTATCATCTTTATAGACACATACATCAAGAAAATTCAATTTGTCCTTTCCGACTTCGATAGTAAACTGAATGAAATTTTTCCATCAACGTTTCTTAAGGAGTTAGCATTATCAGTTATTGCAAATAGTGAGCCTGGGTTATTCATTGTAATTTGAGGCGGAATCCCAGTAAGGCTGATAGTAGCCAAGAAAACCAAAACGTCGTTTTTCTAATTAAAAGCGCTTAGATCTTTCGACCGGTCGAAAGATCTAAGCGCTTTTAATTAGAAAAACGACGTTTTGGTTTTCTTGGCTACTATCAGCCTTACTGGGATTCCGCCTCAAATTACATTATCAGTTATGATATCAATACAATGATCAAGATTATTATTTAGACCTTTAGGAGGCAGGAAGTTTGACGGATTTTGAGCTAACGAGATTACATTCTGTTCGTAGTTCGTTAGTGTCGAACAAGAAATTCGGATTAGCTAGATTGATGTCTTGCACCACACGTTACATCGATGATATATGTCTTTTCAATTATAAACATTTTGACACTTTGGTGACTAAGATTTATCCCGCGGATTTGAAGGCTGAGAGAAATGGGACGGATAACACCTCAGTAGAATATCTCGATGTCAAGCTTAATATCTGTAGTGATGGTTTACATACATCAGTTTTTCATAAGGTTGAGCAATTTTGTTTTGATGTTATTGTTTTCACTTTTCCTTACAGTCTTCTTCCTCTTCATATGGGTGCGAATGTCTTTGCCAGTCAAGTTCTTCGTTACCTTAGGATATGTTCTCATCTGCCGTATGCCATTGTTAAAGCTAAAAGCACGTTTAAAGTTTTTGTGAAACGCGGATATGAAGCCTGCAAGTTAATCAAATGTATGGAGAGACTGTTGAAAAAGCATTTTTTAGTTTTGTTTAAATTTGGTTTGCAGTCAGCCAGAGAATTTTGTATTTTGTGTGGCTTCATTTAAGAGTGTTATCATTGTTAAGTCATGTGTGGGGTCCGCCAGCTAGGGTTTGAGCGTACAAAATGTTAAAGGACCCGAAACGCGACCTAGCTGGTCATTTTGCTGATGAACCCCTTCTATATTTATTCTTTTCTGGTATGTCTTGTATAAAGATTGTAAATATGTTTTATTGTTCGGTACGCCATCTAAGTATTATTTCTTTCTTTTATATTACCCGATGACCGGCGTGAACGCTTTCAACAGCCCTTTTCAGGGCTACACTTATTAAGTATTTATTGTTTCTATTGTATATTATTGTTCATTCGAAGTGCACTAACCTGACTTTTCCCATAATTATATTTCTATCATCTAAGAAACGATTATTTCTTGGAAACTGAGTTTGTGTCTTACCAATCTTACCAATCAGGGATCTGGAGCGGAGCGGAGCCCCGGAGCGGAGCTGGAGCGGCTATGGAAGTGGAGCGGAGTGGGATAGGAGCTGGAGCTGGAGCGGAGCGGAGTGGTCGATAATTTATTTGATGAAAATCGAATTTCGCCTCATCTTCTTGATATGAAGGTTTCTATAAAGCGCAATAATGATATCAGAAACTAAATACTGATGAACTGTACTGCTGTAGTTTGTTATTGGTGGCGCTGTTAGTAAAGAATAAATGTTTGTTATAATTGATTTGTATCTATGTCTATTTATAGTGACATATTACTATAACATAAAAGAACTTTGTTTCCTATTCCTATTCCTATTACTTTTTACTTTTCTTACATTGTCTAGAAGCTAAGTTAAGTAATTACATCATATTATTTTTTCAAAATTACAAACTTTGATAATTGCATGGGTATAGGCCTACCAATATGATATGTAGAACGGCTAGCCTCACATAAAACATGGACCATCGCAATTCGTAAGCAAACCCATGCAATTAATTTATGTTTTAATCAGGTAGTAGGAGAGGGGCCCTACAGTATTGAGATGGAGCGGAGCGGAGTGGAGCGGGAAGGGCCTTGGAGCGGAGCGGAGAGGAGTGAGATATGGGGTTTGACGGAGCGGAGCGGTTAAAGAGGTGGCATGGAGCGGAGCTGAGCGGAGCGGTTAAAAATCGACCGCTCCAGATCCCTGTTACCAATGTAATTATCAATACCAAAATTCAATGAAGCTAAGTGTCCGAAACAAAAATCGCACTTTTGTTTTCCCAGATTATGTGACTCAGTTGTTCCTCTTTTTCGACATCCTGCTTCCAGACCTGAAATTTCTGCATGGCAGACTCTGTGTCGAAAGAGCTGTTTATGCACTCTTGAACCTCTATGTCTATTTTTGAGTAGAAGTCAGTTTTTATGCTTGCTACTGTGCGCAGGCGCTCGATCTCATTTTTAACTTCAGCTGCAGACAAAAAATTCCTCAACTCTAGTTCTTCATTCGAGAAGCCTGTAAGAGGCTTGCGCCAAAACTTTCTAGGAATTTTCTTATCTTCTCCATTTAAGACATTCTCGTAAATATCGGCGAGGTATTTATTACGGTAAGCTTGGAAGTAAGCCATCTTCCTCTTGAACAGTTTTTGTTCCTTGTATCTTTCAAAATCTCCACCCAAATTCACTTGTATTTCCTTTTGGGCTTATTGATTTTTTTTCAAGTGATAATAACGCTGGCAACTACGAACGGAATGTAATCTCGTTAGCTCAAAATCCGTCAAACTTCCTGCTCCTAAAGGTCTAAATAATAATCTTGATCATTGTATCGATATCATAACTGATAATACTAACTCCTTAAGAAACGTTGATGGAAAAAATCGCAAAAACCTGTCATATGAACAGCGGAAAGCCCTAGATGAGTTGAAAAAAGACAGTGATTTGCACATAATTAATGCAGATAAAGGAGGAGCCTTTGTTCTTTTAGATTACGATGACTACAGAAAATGCATGTTTAAAGAACATTTAAATAAACTGCAAACTTATAAGCTGATTGAAAAATATGAACCTTCTACCACGATGAATCAAATCAAATTATATTGTAAGAAATTTAGCAGTTTTTTGACGAAAAAAGAACGTGAATTTTTATATAATTTAATCCAACCCTACCATTTATCTATGGTCTGCCAAGAATTCACAAGCAATTAGGTTTTTTGTCGAGCAAAATCGTTGATGATAGTGGTTATTTAAAATCGGCTATTCCAAATGACTTAAAATTTCGCCCAATTGTATCCAGTCAAAATTTCCGACTTCCCGTCTTAGTTATTTTCTGGACGAGCTCCTAAAACCAGTAGTCCCTACTTTGCAAAGTTATTGTAAAAATACATTTGATTTTCTGTCAAAATTACCTAAGGAAATATCAGATGATGACATTTTTGTATCTTTCGATTTGGGACTGACAGCTATTGACTTCTGGATAGATAAAGGTAGGGAGCTGATCGCTGAAAGACTTCCAAAAGAGTTTATACTAGAGGGATTAACAATAATCTTGAATAACAACTATTTTTCCTTTGAAATGAGCACGTATTTGTAAATTTCGGGCACAGCAATGGGTACAAAGATTGCCCCGACATATGCTGCTTTAGTAATGGGCTTCATAGAAGAAAAGATCTATTCCTTCTAGACAAATACTTTCTCTAACTAATTCTCATACATTTTGTCACTCTTGGTTAAGATACCTAAACGATTGTTTTATAATCTGGAACAACAATTTTGGGGATGTTAATGAGTTTCATTCTTTTCTAAACTCTTTGGATAATGACATTCAGTATACTATCGAAGTCGGAAAGGACAAATTGAATTTTCTTGATGTATGTGTCTATAAAGATGATACAAAATTGGAAACAGATATTTATTTCAAGCCAACGGATAACCATGCGTATGTGCCTTTTGATTCATGTCATCCGAGACATGTGAAACGCAATATTCCATACGCGTTATCGAACCGAATCTGTAGGATTGTCTCAAATGAAAGAACTAAAGAAATGAGGTTAACGGAAATGCATAATAGGCTGAAAAATCTGGGTTATCCTGAAAACCTGATTGAAGATGCATGCAATTTCTAAAGAAAAATCCTTTACTAACTCAGCTGAAGTTCAAGACAATGATACAAAAATCATTCCATATGTTCAAACCTATAATCCTAACAATTCTAACTTTTTCGAAGATGTGATCTCTCCTGTTTTTTCAAGTCTTAGGCTTACCGATCCTTTTAAAGAATATCGCATCAGACCTTCGTATCGACAGCCTTCTTCCTTGTTGCACATGCTATCGAAAAATAATCGAACAGTTTTAACGGGTGTAGCAAAGTGTGGTCAATCAAGGTGCCTATGTTGCGACCATTTAATAACAGGCAGAGCATTAAACTACAAATTTGGAAATGAAGAACGAACTTTTAGCATCAAACACAACATGACTTGCAACTCGAAAGACGTCATCTATGTCATGGTATGCAGGGGTTGCCGTGCTCTATACGTTGGTCAAACGGGAGACACTCTACGGGCCAGGACCAGAGTTCATCGGCAACAGGTAAAGGATGAGAAATATCGTGTGTTGCATGTTAGTCGTCATATTCATGTGTGTTCCAAAAATTATGACCCACCTTTTAACATAGTTCCCATCTTGAAACTTCCAGCTAATTGTGACAGATGCTGCACAGAGAGAGAGAGAGAGAGAGAGAGAGAGAGAGAGAGAGAGAGAGAGAGAGAGAGAGAGAGAGAGAGAGAGAGAGAGAGAGAGAGAGAGAGAGAGAGAGAGAGAGAGAGAGAGAGAGAGAGAGAGAGAGAGAGAGAGAGAGAGAGAGAGAGAGAGAGAGAGAGAGAGAGAGAGAGAGAGAGAGAGAGAGAGAGAGAGAGAGAGAGTGAGAGAGAGAGAGAGAGAGAGAGAGAGAGAGAGAGAGAGAGAGAGAGAGAGAGAGTGAGAGAGAGAGAGAGAGAGAGAGAGAGAGAGAGAGAGAGAGAGAGCGAGAGCGAGAGCGAGAGCGAGAGTGAGAGCGAGAGCGAGAGCGAGAGAGAGAGAGAGAGTCATTGTCGTCAGACTATAAACAACACGCGGAGATCGGTCCAAACCCATCATTGCAACATCATCTTAGTTATTTTCAATTTGATTTACAGAATGACATCACCAGATTCATTATCACCATCTACCTTCGTGAAAGTCGATGAAGTCAAATGCGAGAAATGTGGAGAAGATAACGAAACCGAAGACATGATGCAGTGCGACAAATGTGACAAGGCATACCACATCACCTGCACGGAGTTACCAGTGTACGAACTCATCAAGTATTCGAGGAAGTACCAGTATAAGCGAAAGTACACATGTGAACTGTGTATGACATCGACATTCACAACTCTCTCGGAGAAAATCAAGAGAAGAATGAAGATCAACAGAACAGCAGAAACAGAAGAAATGTTGAGGAAGTTGCAGCAGTACGAGGAAGAGCTGACCATACAAAGACTGAAGTTTGAAGAAACAGAAGAACAGCTTAGAACAGTCACAGAAGATCTGAAAAACAGCAAGAGATCGCGCCAAGAGCTGCTTACATCAACATCGACCTACGAATCGGAGATAAAGAAGCAAGACGAACAGATCAGCGAATTTAAGAAAATCATGCTAACGGAGAAGTGCGTAGGACCACAACAAACATTGAACGAAGAGTCGCGACGTATTACGAAGGAGGGAAGCGGTCAATCAAATCCAAATGGAGAATTCAAGAGGAAGTTCGAAGACCTCGATATAAAAATATCACTAATTGAAAAGAGACTCGACTACTTCACAGATCAACATCGACCAAGAGAACCTGAGTTGCAGCCAAATCGATCTACACAGCAAAATGAAACGAGATGGATCCCAACTTGCTATAACTGTAAGAGAAGAGGGCATATCGCGAGAAACTGTTGGAAACCACCAACACAGAATAGAAATTTCCGAAGACCAACAAGAAACTACTATCAACGGAATACGCACTACCAGCAACCTCCTCGTCATTACTACGATCAAAGACAGCATCAATACCGCCAGGAATACCATCAGCCTCAAAATCGACAGCATCAACAACAACAACAACAACAGCAGAGAGAAGAGGAACGATTTCGAGAGACATTAACTCCCAACAAAGAACAATTTCCTCGCTTTGTGCCGACCCACTTGTTATACGGTCAACCTGATAACCAGCATCCTAGTGAGAACGTTGTGTATCCACCTACTCAGAGGATTCCTCCCACATATTTTTAACGTAAGTAAAGAAGGAGAGGAGACAGGGGAAAATGATGATGAAATTAACAACCAATATTATGAACAGATAAAAATATTTTACATCAATATCAATTCTTTGAATGATTACAAAATCAAAAACTCAGATTCAGCCAATGATATAAGTGGTTATGATATTTTATGTTTTACTGAAACACATCTGAAGGAAGATGAGCATCCGCCCATAATAGACAATTATTTAGGATATCATGCGATTGTAAAGCGAAAATAAAGGTCGAAATATCAAGGGAGTATCCATATACATAAAAGAATCTAAACTAAATAACCTCATAAAATGTGAAGAAATAAAAAACGCAGATGGAAATTTATTGATCTTAAGATTGAATAACATACAGTGGAAAGCACAAAATGATATGTATGTCATAGTCTGTTACAAAGAAAATAGAGAGTCACGCTATAAGGAAAATGAATACTTTGAGAAAATAAAGCAATATATGATAGAATTCAAAATGCACGACATTATTCTGATAGGTGATCTAAATGGAAGGATAGGATTAATCTCTGATAACGAACGACTCGATATTCCAAAACGCAAATCAGATGATCTTACTATTAATGGAACGGGAAAAGAGATAATTAAATTTTGTGACGATACATCACTAATAATAACAAATGGGAGATTCGAAAGTGGAAAATGTACGTATCATTGTTTACAAGGCATAAAAATAAGAAGGTCAGTAATTGATTATGTAATAGTATCAAAATCACTTATAGAAAATATACAAGATATAGTGATAGGTGATCCTACCCTTTATACAGATCATTCACCATTAAAAATCGAGCTAAACATTAGTCTAAAATCAGAACCAAAATGCGGTAAAATTTGCAAAAATAAAACAAATTTTGTACACACTAACATAAAAGCGCCATACAAATGGACAAGTGAATCGGAATCAAATTTTGACATAAACCTCTTTGAAGCCGAATGCAAGTTATTACTACAGCGCCTAAAAGAAAAGCAAGAGGTCAGAATTTCAGAAATGTATAAAACTCTGATAGAAGATATGGAAAAAAGCAACCCAAAAGAACAAAATAAATAAGGCAATGATAAAATATTCAGATGAAGCTAGAAAGCATAGACGTGAATACAAAGTACAAGTGGATAATTGGAAAAAAATAAAACCAGAGAAAATCTTGAACTGTTATTGATAAGTAAAAAGAAAGCTATTGACAATATAAAAAACGAGAAAAAACGATTGAAAGCCAAAAGAATACAGGATCTAAAAAAAGCAAAATTAGAAGGTGACACAAAACAATACTGGAATCTAATGAATCACAACAAAGAAAAAAAGAAAAAAAAGATCATTACTTCATTAAAAGCAAATGATTTCATAGAACAAAATAATCTAGAAAAACAGACTACACGGTTAAAGACTATAAAGATATCCGAAAGAATCGAATATACTAGAATAATTAAGTTCAAAGATCCTAATTTAGAAAGTGATAGGCCTATAACACAACAAGAAATAATAGAAACAATAAGGAGTGCAAAATATTCTAAAGCCAGTGGACCCGATGGCTTAGTGTATGAAATGTTCAAACAAAAATCAAATGATGTAATGGAAATTCTTTATCATTTATTTTATAGCATTCATAATGAAGCAATAATACCTTGGAATACAAGTTGGAATTTATCAACCTATAAGAAAGGTGATAAAAATTTGATTTCTTCTTATAGATGCATAAATTTATCATCATGTGTTGAGAAATTGTTAACTAGAATAGTTAACGCCAGACTCTGTAAATGGTTGGATGATAACAATATTATTCATGCATCACAAACTGGATTTCGAAAAGGAAACTCAGTGCTAGATAACATACTATTATTGCGAGAAGTAATTCAGATATATTCAAATAAACATCATCCACTACATCTTTGCTTTATTGATCTATCGAAGGCATTCGATTCAATTCCAAAAGAAATGTTAAAATCAAAAGTTGAGGCCTATCTACCACATAGTAAAGTAACTTCCTTGATAATTCGACTAATATGTGAAAAGAAAATTCAAATCTTATTCAATCAGGAGATCACAGAACCGTTCGATCTTGTAAATGGAATTCCTCAGGGAGATAGTCTCTCACCTACTTTGTTTTGCTTATATACTAACGACCTGCTAGACGAATTCGATAAAGAAATTCAACACATAGACCCTATATGTATTTCGGATCTGAAAATCACTATCATGACCTATGCTGATGATATCTTACTGATGAGTGAAAGTCAAAAAGGTCTCATTAAGCAAATAAAGATAGTGCAACGATATTGCTCGAATAGCGGATTAAAAATTAATTTTGACAAAACTAAAATTATGGTCAAAGATAAAGCTCAATTCAGTGAAGTGAAAGTAAATCTCGATAATTCAATACAGATTATAGAAGTTGTAAAAGAGTACAAATATCTCGGCATATGGTTCTCAAAAAATGATAAAAAGCATATAAAGGAATTAAGCAATAGAGGTAGACGATCATCTTTCTCAACAGCACTAGTATTAAAAGAATTCGGTCAGATAGAAGGCAGTGTTATAAAAGACACCTTCGAAACACTTGCTCTATCAAAAATGAGATATTGTGGAGAATTTCTATTTCACAATGAGTTAGATGAATTAAATAAAATACAGAACCAATTCTATAAGTCATATTTTCATCTCAAATTATCTACTCCGAATTACTGCCTCATTGGAGAGTTTGGTCTAAAACCTATGGAATTCCATTTTTACAAATCGGCATTAAGATATTGGAATAAAATACAAAACATGAATAAGGAAAGTTATATTTATAAAATATTTCAAACAATTAGTGGCAATGTGAACGATGAGATTCATAAAAGAACTTGGTGTTGGAGAATACAAAAACTGTTGACGAAACTCAACCTAGCACATATGATTGATGATCAGATAATGGAGAAAACTTATAACAAAGTGGTTAATATAAGATTGAAAGATTACTTTCGAGAGAGATGGATTGATTCAGCAAAGCATAGTCACAGAGGGCTCAGATACTTGGAACTAACTGGATTTAAATGTGAAATGAAAAACTATCTGCAGTACCATAGCTTAAAACTCAATATGAATTTGATAGTAAAATTCAGAACTGGAAACCATGACCTAGCAACTGAAATTGGAAGATACAAAAATCAAAGAGAATATGATGAATGTATTTGCAGCTTTTGTGATGACAGCAGCTTAGAAGATTTATATCATTTTATTGCGGCATGTCCTCGATATAATGAAGTAAGAGAATTGCATATTCCATTATTAGCGAATGTCGATCGACCAGATTTCTATGTTTTGATGGACAAGCTCAGACCGAGAGAATTACATACAGTCATTAACGAAATACAGGTTTTCCAGTTCGACAATGCGACTATCAGATTGCAGAATATGTTTTAAGATGCAACAACGGTATTTCTGTTAATCAGCAGCGTTTTCAATTGAATGATATTGTTTTTAATCGGTAGTGATAATAAGTGAGTTTATTAATGGATTTATAAGTTTAATGAGTGGCAACCTGAAATCATAAGCGGCTTTTCATATTCAATTATATTTTATTTAACAGGTAAGTCAATAAAAAAGTTTTGATGACTTTTTTAATTCGAAAAGGTAAAATATGTCAAAAGGAAAAGTTTGATAATTATGTTTAAGGTAAATACAGTAAGTCATTAGAAACTTTTTTTACGAAAAAGTAAGTCAATACGAAAAAGTTTTGATAATCTCGAAATTTTTTATTCCATTATGAAACAAAACAAGTACCGTAATATTCATTGATGGTTTTGTAAGACATCCTCGCGATTAATTAGTCTAGGCATCAATCTGCCCATACGTCTGGAAGACCTTCATCTTATTTGCAGTGATGACACTTTTGGGAGGCGAGTTGCAGTAAGGTCAAATTCCGCTGTTGTCCAGTGTAGTTGTGTAACTGCTCACGAATCTCAGCTACTTCTCTCTTGAAAGCCGCTTTCCACATGGAAAACGCGTTCTCTGCGATATTGAGAAATGGAGAGTAGGGCGGTAAGTACCTAATAGAGTGTCCCTCTCGCAAACTGACTTCACGGGCTCTATTGTGGCACGGAGCATTATCCATGACGAATACACGAGGTCCAGCCCCAGCCGCAACGGACGCTTCTTCCAGCCAGGAGTTAAATCTCTCACAGGAGGTTCCGCCTTCGTAGAATTCATGATGGACGACACCTTCATTAGAGACCGCCAAGATGAGAGTAAAATTTCGCCCGCGCTGTCCATGAACAATCCTGACAGCTCGCTGTCCCCGTCTGGTACGACCTCGTGCGACTGATCCATAAATTAAAGCCGGATTCGTCCACAAAAATAAATGTTGGCGGATGGTTTGCGTTGATCGTGTGCAGATACCAGTTCGCATACTCGGCCCTTTCCACTTTGCGTCATGGCTATTGCGGTTGACTTGAACAGTCTCCATTTTCTTTAAGATGATAAGACGATTTCTCAGACATCTGCTGATAGTTTGAATTGAGACAGATGGCTTGTCTGGCATCCGCGCTTGTAGATCAGCTTTGATTTGGGCTAACGTGAATTCCGGTTGGGATTCAACAATCTCTACCACAGTATTTGCCATATCTTCGTCCATCTTTTGGTGTCGTCTTCCTCCTCCGGGACGCTCAATGACTCCTTCAAGTATATAACGATGTACTATTGAATACGCAGTACCCGTTTTACACAGAGAACTCGAGCGGCTTCAATATAATCATCTCCGGCTTCGTGAGCCATAATGATTCTGCGTTTAACATCAGGTATTCGCTGGCGCTCCATATTGATAAGTTAATTTAGCAGATGTGAAGACATCTATATAGGGCTTTGGATCAAACCGATTAGATATCATTTATTCTTCACGTGAAATACCGCTCACTAATCTGATAAAGACACAATTGAACTATTTTGCTGCAGTTTATTTATTGTTGTCGCTCTCAATTGTGAAATGACGTAATATTTTATCTTTTAACGTTTTAGAAATTAAAGTGCCGCTCTTGATTCGGTAGTTGCCGTTGTCGTGTAGGAAAACCTGTACCTTACAAGCTGCATAGATATCAGAAATAATGAATAATGACAAACAATGCAATTCCAACCGCTTTATCATTAGTCTATGCAAACGTTGACAGTTTAAGTTGTACGAAATACATAGATATATAAATAGTCAACGCGAAAGTTAGTGGTTTGATTGTCATTGATATCTTCCAGTTTTGCAAAAAAACATTCCATCTCTCTTGCATGTCTATTGATATCACAGTGAACACACTCAAGCCGGGACTACAGCAATAGGTGGCAAAGCTGTAAATATGAGAAATAGAAAATAACAAAGAACAATGCAGCTTCTAACCATGAATGCAGCAAGATATGACAAATACTCATCTGCTACGATCAAGTGCAGGTAACAAAGAAATTCAATCAAGCCGTTGTCGTTAGACTATTAACAACACGCGGAGATCGGTCCAAACCCATCATTGCAACATCATCTTAATTATTTTCAATTTGATTTACAGGTGAGATATTCTTCCTTCATTTATTATACTAAATTAATATTAAAGCAGCATCAGTGATTCAACACTGAATTATCATGATGATTATTGCGATTTAGAATATTATGATATGTGCATAACATGTTTGACCGATCTACGCCATTAAATAACAAGTGTGATGGGTAGCGATGTTGCTGATTTAAATAAAAGAGAAAATGATGAAAAAATAACTTGAATAATATCAAACACTGTTGGGTAATATTTTATGCATTTCACCTGATATAAACTAATGCCAATTCCAATTCATGCATGACGCCTCCTCTCCTTCGTTATAATTACTGTGATGTGTTGCCTATTACTCGTATGGATAGTAAATGATCATTGATCATGCTCATATTTTTCTCATAGTGTATAATCATAGCATCATCATGACATGTAACATTTTATGACTTTCTGAAGCATCCTCCGACATCATCCTTCATCTACACTATATGTGGTTCAGTGACACATTAGAACGTTGGTGATAGTCATTCTTCATTCATGCTTACTTTTCCTCATGTATTTCCATCCTCTTGGGTAATTTCATTGATGAAATATAAACCCTTGAATTTTGAAAATTTTGAATTTTGAGAGAGATAGAGAGAGAGAGAGAGTAAAGAAAGGCAGTGTATAGACATCTTGAAACCACTGCTCAATCGTGATCCATAGCATTTGACTATCTTTCTGCAGCAATGGTATTGACTCCGCCTGACATGTTATATATTTTTTGAATTATGCAATGATTTTTGTATATGATTTCATTAAATTGAACACTGAGGATCCTATATTGCTCATTATTGATTTTCTGTCTATGAACAGTCAGTCTACTACGAAAAAGATCTGCAGTCTGTCCCACATAATTCGTTACAACCTTTACAGCGGAGGATGTAAATGACATTTCTGGATAGACAGTTCATATTTTTTTTCATATGAAAAGTCATCCTAGCATTATCAACCTTTGGATCTATGGTTTTCCCGGTTATAAGAGTAGGCTATGACAACAGCTACATCGAGCGTCTCCACATCTTTGGTCTCCACACTTTGTAACACCCTTAGGACGGTAGTTCGTCTTCAGCAATCTATACAACGTTGGAGGTTTCTTGAACGATCGTAAAATATTGTACCTATGAAAAGAATCAATTAGTGATTGGCTGCTGCTGATCGGTCTTATCACTTTTCCATATATATCGGGATTGTTCTTGTTATAAGAAGAAAGAAATGCAATATCATTAGTCCTATCCCTCTGGTGTCCAAAGAGGTAGGTCTTCAAAGAAGGCAGATCGCGCGTTTAATACACATTGCTAAGAAACATACATTGTCCAAGGTCAAGTGAATGTGACATAAGACGCACAATTAAAAAAATTGTGGCCAACGGGACTCTCCAAAGAGGGTCCTTTTCTAACGGGGACTTTTAAGAGATGGGGTGATCCGATATGAACTTGGACCTATTCGAGGATCAGCGGATGCTGATCGGATTCAGGAGGCATTCACGTATGCACGGCAAGATTGCATACACTATAGTTACTTGACGCTGTTGAGGCCTCTATGATTGAGGCATCCTTTTTATTGCAATCAAAATGTTGTACTCTTCCAGATTACAAAAATTCATTTCTGAAGATGGTCGACAGCTTGGGCACACTCATGATTAAGACTTTCTGACTCCGTCATAGTTATAACAAAGTTTGACGTTGTAAAGTTTTTCATTTTTAAAGTAGGCAAGCAAACTTTGTTCCATACTTCGTAGTCCATCAAGTTTTTTCTAGCCATGTCATCAATCTTTAACATGCTATGATTTCTGAATCATGCTAGAAA
Organism: Prostheceraeus crozeri; assembly: GCA_907163375.1. NCBI lineage: Eukaryota > Metazoa > Platyhelminthes > Polycladida > Euryleptidae > Prostheceraeus > Prostheceraeus crozeri. The sequence continues at coordinate 973,589 of CAJQUW010006757.1, forward strand.
GACGTGCTATGATCAAGGTTGATGGATGGAAATCGCATATCATTACACTAGACGAAATAACTTGCTAAGTCATATTAAGTCTGATCAGATTCCTTGCAAAGTCTAATCAGAACTTATTTCATTTAAGATCCTACATTTCCTGACCAGAAAGTATTAGACTTACTACGTTTTATATTTTTCAAAATAAGATACTTTTCAGATCTTACCAGTTAATGATTGAAATTCAAAAAATCGATTAAAAATTAAAACTTGAAGTCCGAATAAAGTGCGAAGATCAGACGATATCAATGGTTTTGGTTGTTAAATGACCTTGATGGAACATCAGTGCACTGGATATATGTAGACAAACGCAAAATATAAGACCTTTTTCCACTTAAAAGATTCCTAAAAAATCACAAGATCTTATAAGATCTGATAAGATTTGCTAAAGACTCAGCAAGACTGATACTTTCTGTTCCGAACTTGTAAGATTTCCTTAGTAAGATTAGGTAAGTCCATAGAGTAGGGATATATAGGTAGAGTGTCGACTCAGAAAACTATCTGTATACAGTGAAAATTTTTATATGAAAAGATTCAGTATTTTGCGGAGATTGCGTTCCCGTGGTCCAAAAAATTATTTGAGCACTTTTGAAAAAAGTCAAGATTTGCCAATTTATATACTACTGAGATGGCTCTCCTATATAAGTAGTATGAAGCAAGTTGGTTAGCAAAAGGAATGAATATTTCCTAATAAGCATTCTAGCTAAGCGGAAATCAAGCTGATTATATAGGGGATTTCATGAGCCGCATTATAATGCAAGTCTTAATGCAGTTATTTTGCTTTCTTGGCTGATATTTCAAGTTTTTAATTCAATTTTAAGGGGCATGATGTTATGATTCACAAGATTCATGTCTCATTCCTTGAATCTGAATAGGTGCGAACCATAGATATCGGATAACATTATTAGGACCTAATTATTAGGTCCTAATAATGTTATCCGATGTCTATGTTGCGAACCCATTTACATCCTTCAAAGTTAATTGAAATCATTGTCTTTGATTATGTTATTCTGCTCTGCCACTGGCAGGTTGCTTATAAATGATCACGCTTAAGAAGATTCTCTTGAGGAATCTGTAAAATAATATAATTTCCTTCTGCTTTATGCCATCATGATCGCTCAATTCCGATGTAATTTCTTCAAAAACTGCATGAATGTGCATATCTCACATTTAGAAACGATTCCGACTGCATATTCTTTGAGTTCATTTAAAAAATCGAAAGTGTATACATATTGGGATTTAATAAATGCTGAGTTACCACTACCTAAATATAAACTTACTCTATGTGGTTACCAAAGATATACCTACTCTATGGCTTTTAGAGTCACTGGAATTTTTCCATTTTCTGAAACAAAAATGCAAATTTGGCTTTTTTCGCAATAATTGAAGCATTGATGGCACAGTCCATGTCGCAGCTATACACGCAGAGAAATAGTTTTTTTTAGTGTTAATCCTCTGTGTCTGTGAACACCGATAAGGCACTGTTGTCATAAAAGCGCGCGTTCACGAGGTAGCATTGTTTACATCCATTTTAACCCTTTAGCATTGTAGGACGTCAGATTAGCTTTTTCAGACAAGCGACACCCGATGAGCTTTTGAAATCAAATTGTTTTACTGCGATACACCATACTTGCATGAACGACATGCTAGTCATGAAAAAACAGCTGATTCCAAGGCAATGAGAACAATATCTCTAACTGACAAACTAGAATTCAACTATTCTGGGACGTTTTCCTCATCAAATCTGTGTCTTAATGATGTGGATAACGATAATGTAAGTGCATAGGAATTTCATGCGTTTGATGGGCGATTTGCAGTTACCTCATCGATCTGTGTTGAAACACTTGCTAGGTGTTAATGGTGTAGTTCAGTCGAGTTTTCGACTTCGTTTAAATCTTATCTCTGTCTTGTACTGAGTTGAACGGCACACCTCTTATCATGGCTAGTAGCATCGTTTGCGGACAGCAGCCGAAAGCAGAAGTGATGATGGCGGGTGGCGTAAGGGATGATGCATTAATTCGCCACTGGGGGCACGGACACTACTCGTCGGAAGAAAATCGTCGTTGGTCGATATTTGACCGTCATCATGGGACAGTATTGCGTTACTAAATGCAGTGATGAGTGACAGAAATATCAATGATATGTTTTTGTAGACTTCCTTTAGACAAGAATATGTGGACAATCAGAGGGTAGAAAATGTGCAAAACTTTTTGTTTAATCATGATTTCTTTAACTTATAGTGAAATGTTGATGTCCTGTGAAAAGATTTTTCATATCTTGGAGATTTTGTTCATCATAGCTGATGACATCTTTTAAGAGACTTAGATCTCAAATATTTTATACACGTTATGGTACATTAAATACAAACTCTCAATTTTTTTGAAAGGCCTATATCAACCCAAAATTGTGGCTTAGATAGTCCCACTTAAAAGAGAAGCAAATTTTTAACTGTGTTCATTTGATAGAAAATGCGGCGACCTTCCAGTGTCTCATAATCAACGGCAAGACAGGTATTCAATTCGTAAAATATCAACTTGTGTTCAATTTATGACAGGTGAACATCCCTGTCTCACAACCGCATTTTAGCTCTCCAACCTTCAAACCAGTAAACAGCGTCACCTCCGACATCCACTTTTTTTCACAAGATACCTCTAAAGAGATTTTTGGAATCTTCTTGGGACAGCTCAGCGACAAAGGTGTCGAGAAATTAGTGCAGTCTCGTTCTATTTTCGAGCAATCCAATCATTGCTTTGACTTGTATGTGAGATTGAAGCCAGCAGATATAGGTTGATTTGCCTAAATAGCTTGAGTATACAATGCACATGTATTTCCAGTGACGAAATTGCGACATATTGGTTGCAAACACGATTTTACTGAATTATTGACAACAGGTTTAGGTCGAAGAGGTATTTTTTCAATATGATTTGTATAGAGAGTACGAGTACTTACAGATCATGGTATTTCATTTGAGTGGTCATTTTTATTCGCAACCACTCTATTTTGATTTGTGCAACTGTGCAACACTAATGTGTAGTGATTTCACAACAGTTTCATAGAAATTTCAGAAAGTTCCGTGTATACTAATACTTCATTCATTTACTTCGAGCGGATACTCATATGGATGACTGCAGAAAAGGAGGACATCGATTAACCTAGTGGTCGCTAGTGGTCGAGATCTCGACTAATGACAAGTCTCCCGCTGAAAGATAATATCTCAGTTGCCGAGATCTCGACAGCCATAATAACCACAATAGCATGGTTAAATAGATTGACATATGTACAGCTTTCTCTGTCCTATAATTTCATGAATCAAATATCATCGTGACATGGAAAACTGAGAAATACAGGAGCTAATGCGCTAAGCTTAAGAACGAAACACATCGACATCTACTTCTCCAACTGCATTCCAGCAGCTACTAGCTTCCTGAAAAAGACAGTATAGCCTATTTTGCATCTGAAATTATAAAATAATTGGACCACCAGTTCCCTCATTTTCCAGAAACTGATTGTGTTAGCATCTTATCAGCAGACTGCAAGCTCATTTTTCGTTAACAAAATTCGTTTCCGATTTTTGGCATTTTGTTTTTGGACTTTGCTCTACAGATTGTTGTATCAAATGCATTTCTTTTTAGATATGAAATTTGTTTTGAAATTTATTGCTTGAAAACAAAATTATTTTGATTATATCATTATTATATAAAATTAATTACATTGGGCCTATACTAAATTGAAATTTTTGTCTATATATACATATATATATATATATATATATATATATATTTATCAAATCTCAACAGATGTAACCACCACGAGACATGTTTCGGCCTGTTGGGCCTCATCAGTCGTGGGTAGGTTTGAACCAGCGACGTTGGAGCTAGAGGACGTGCAAGCATACCCTCTAACCACAAGGCCACCGGACCATCTGTTGAAAGCGTGAATTAGCCAGGAAGGCACTGCTTTAACGCAGGCACGTGGAGGGCGGACTGCTTTCTGCAATCACTTAATACCGCATCCGAGATTGAGGCGCTTCACGCAGGCGCTACTCATTACATGTTTATACAAGTAGAAGGTTAGAGGGTATGCTTGCACGTCGTCTAGCTCCAACGTCGCCTACGTCCTACGTCTCCAACGTCAAACCTACCCACGACTGATGAGGCCCAACAGGCCGAAACATGTCTCGTGGTGGTTACATCTGTTGAGATTTGATAAATTTATCAATTGCCAGGTTACTTGTCTAAATATATATATATATATATATATATATATATATATATATATATATATATATATAGAAAGTACTAAGAAGAGTATTCCCAGGCTCTCACGCCGCACCAACTATAATCCAACCTTGTGCGAAATCAAAAAAATGCCTATCTTGTTCGTGGAAGACCGGTTTCGAGTTTATCTTTATATATATATATATATAAAAAAATTTTCACTTCAATTATTTCAATATATATATAGGTATGTAATCATTTTGATTTATCATTGTAATTATATTTGATGTCGTCAAGCATGAATAAAGCATGATGCAACGTAGACCTGTACACTGAATTACACTTACCATCATATAATTACATACTGTCATAAAAACACGACGCATGTTTCTGAATTTCATCTCCTTTTATCCCGATAAGTCTGATAAGTTTGAATATCGTTAGTGTAATTTTAAGAGTTGCAAGAAGACGCTACCAGAACAAAGAACTCCTACTGCTGACAATAGAAGTCACGAATCCAATCTACTACTTCCATGACAGCCGATCGATGCTTCCATTTCTATGCTAATTTCAAACTCGTAGAGTAAATAGCTCTCTTTAAATTCAAATTCAAATTTGGAAATTCAATCAAATGACTTCTAGCATCTGCATGCGTTGCCGTCCTTTAATATCTATGACAGTCAGATGGAAGAAGGTTTTCAAAATATGCCAGTCCTGAAATCAGTGCCAGCAAACTGACAAGACTGAATAAGATGTTCTAAAACTAAAAGTGAGCAAGAAAATAGAGTTATCATGGCTGTGCATCATTGTTCTAATAAGAAGCAACAAATTGAGTTATCATAAATACTTATGATAAATAATTATACTTACAATAAATAATTATACTTGTGATTAGACTATATTAGCGTTTCTGTGCACGTTATTTACCATAACTTAGTGACATACCTGCATCCCAGCAAAGCAATCGGAATCCAATCATTTTTGCTATCCAACCATTGTTGGCACATTTATTCATTTGGATGCGCAGTTACTACTGTATTTTTTCTGCTCAATCCATTACTAATACTCGGGCAGACTATTATATGTATTTTCAAAAACATCTTTTTGAGTCGTATATAGCACGGCCTAACTGCACCAATGCAGTAAATATACTCCTAGCATTGTCGTAAATTGTTTTCATGTGATGACTGTCCGAAACATGTCGTGCTCATCAAAGTAAAATGCCACAAATCTCCAACAGACACTCGATAATCAATTCTTTAAAAAGTAGAATTCAAAATTTAAATTTCTCTTTGTGGCAACGAGATGACCGACCGGACGAAGACAAACTGATACCGCCACTGAAAGAGCATGTACCAAGTGTCTACCTATGGTACTTCAGGACCTCTTCCCACCGTGTTTTGTAAGCTTAAAATCGACCGGGTAAAATAGGGTCAAACCATAGAATGACCATTTATGAGTTAACTCTGGAACGCATACACTTTGAATTCGCCGGCACAACCAAATGTCACACATTTGCCACACACTTGAGTTGTGAAATCTGTCAAGAGGACACAGAGATCGCATTGGAATGAATGAAATGTAATTTTCAAAGATTTTTCAATCATGCTAATATTTATCAGGTTTAGGGTTGTGATAACAAAATGTCACCGTTCGTTTTCAGAATATTTGATCAAAATTATACACACTTCGATCTATTTGTCATACGACGAAAAAGAAGTTGATCATAAAGATTCACTGACCAAGATTCAATTGTGGTCATCATGAATACATACAGTGACATCTTCGGTCGCTTCATTATTTTGTTTTTTCTACTTTTTTCATCATCACAAGCGTCATTTTCTTCAATCAATGTGATTAATCATGTTTTATTACGCAAATCTGAATCTATAAAAACATTAAATTGTGGATTTGAATCTATTGCCGTTTGCAATGTAGAAAATTGAGTTAGGTGTTCTTGATGCTAACCACCTACGGGTCATGTGATTTACTGGGTACTGTTACTTCATTATCTGTATTTACCTTCACAGGGCCAGACGAAAGATCTCGGTAAAGGTATTCCATTTGCAAGTTTTATCTCTCAAAATTATCATCACGAAGCACTTGGAGGCCATTTTTCTGTGTGAATGAGCACATTGGTTGATGTAGTTTTTGACTTAATTTTGTAAAGTTGAGAAGAGTCAAGTATTTGACAATTAGTAGTTCATGATAGTAATTCATGCTTATCAAATTTTTTGGCATCATCAAATCAAGCGGAAATTCCAAGCGTTGAAAATGCAGTGTTAGGTTTTGAACCATGCATACATTATGCATACATCATGCAGCCACATGGTTCCTCCCTGATGACTCCATACATAGCAAATTTAATTTTGGTTTTTTGGGTTTCTTATTTTCACATTTTGTTATTTTTAGTTAGCTTCTCGTCAGGTCCATGACGAACTCTTATTTCAGTTCTTATATGATAAAATAAAATTGTTAATAAGTATTAATTTATTTCCCTTACCGTCTTCAGTTGAGTCAAGTAGCCTTTATACGTATTTCAGTCCCTACTCTATACTGAAGTAGGTTACTCTATGTTGTTAGTATTAATTTACATTCATTCGTTCATGACTTTTAATTACCTAATTATTCACAGGATTCTCCACTAGGGTAATTGTTTAACTTTGGCATCTTCCGTTTCCTGGGTCCTTCGAATTTTTTTGACCGTGTCGTGTCTTGATTCGATTATCAAAGTGTGCCTTATAATTTGTCTCAATAAACTGTTGCCGAGATTTGACAGAGAATTTCAATCTCATTTCCCAAATGCATTTACTCTGTCTCATGACATGCACAGCACACTATACAGCTGATGTCACTAAACTTGCTTGGGCATGAGACATACTACCACGTCGACAATCTTTAGCCTGCCATCCAATCAGCTGCCGGTTTATAATAACTTAAGAGGGAGCTATGCGTGCAACTTGTGCTTTTCGTCCATGGCATGAGATGCAGTATGGAATTCGTCATCTGCAGCTTCCACTATTGCATTAGTTTGAGATGTATTGGCCAATGAGGGGACATGCTCAAATTTCTAATTGAGTATGACCTCCACAGAGATGGATTCGTCTGTCGCTGTTACTCTAGAGGTGACGCGATTCTATCTCAGCCACTGTATGCAATGGTAGAGATGTGGAAAGATCCGTCTCTCTTTGGCCTACGTGATTGACCAAGCGGGCGCAATGCGTAAGGAAGTTGTATTAGGGAACACACGAGCTGTCGTTGTCACATTGAGGACTCAACATCTGCCAGATCAACAGCATCTACCTATCTTTGACTCAATGTTTCTCCGTGACAAATCCATCAAATGGAAATATTATTCACAACCTTCAACTCCTCACGATCTAAATTTACTAACTGTGTACGTTCAATGCGGTGTCAATGATTTAGTTCGTCAGAATTCAGGCTTGAATTTCCATTACGTTCAATAGAAAATTTATCTTTCTGCTCCTCGGGACTAGTTCTTGTCGTGACCATCAGTATTAAAAAATGTCATCTCTAGACCCTAAAGGCCGGTTTCCATTAAATTCGCTTACTAACACGAAATTGGCAAATAGGTTGCTGATTGGTCAATTACTCCATGCCATCAGCTTTCCCTTTCGCTTCGCGTTCGCTTCGCCTTGTATCAAAAAAAGAGATTTCCATTAGAATTCGCGCTTCGCTTTATCGCCTCTCCCTTCTGCGACGCCGCTTCAATGAATGTGGCAAGTCGCTTCTATCTTCATTTGCGAAGCGAACAAAGCGAAAAATGAGTCACGATGCCTGTCGAATCCAACCAATCTTCTATTAATAATCCTCAGGGAATCCCACATCAGTATTTTCATTCATCTAAATGCATCATCGAGGGGTATACGGAGCGCTGATGGAGAAGAACGAAGCAGAACAAATAGAAACAGAAACTTTGGTGGAGCTTGTACGGGACAAGCCACATTTGTATGATCCATCTGATTCTGATTATAAGAACAATTTTGCAAAAGATAACTCCTGGAGAGAAATTGCTGAGAAATTGAACGTACCAGTCGATCAAGCGAAGAAAAAATGGAAAAATATACTCTATACTTACGTCAAATCACGAACGAAATTGAGCAAAACTACCAGCGGTAGTGCAGCTACATCACAGTCAAAATGGATTTACTACGATATTCTAGATTTTCTCAGTGATACGATTCGCGGAAACTGTTCGAAATACTCTGTTGAGAGTCTCCCGTCGACAAAAATCTCAAAGTCATGGCAAGTCTTTCGCCTGGAGTAATAGGTTGTCGTGGCCCACAATGAGAAATCAAAGGACTGACAAGTTGAAGGAGGTATCTATATTTCATTGGACTCATTCGAGTATATCGGAAAAACATTTCACTGTCGTGATCTAGCATCTCGATAAATAATCTATACTCGCTTCGTTCACTTCTCAGTAGATATATTGAACGAACCCAAAACCGTGGACTCTTCCTTGATTTCTTCTTCTTTAATCGCCTGTAGTATAGTAAAATCGCCAATGCGCAACGCTGATCACACTCCATCTGCCACGTACTATGTGTTTTCTGAGAAACTACCTTACCTGATATACTCATCAGTCATCAAACACTATAATTTAGTGTTCTATTTTTTACTTCTGGGAATCCCTATTCGCTTTGCTTGGCGGCGTCCTTAGAAATCATGATTGCTCGATACAGCCACCGCTTTACGGTAGCGCGAATGTTAGTTCTCTAGAGCGAATACAAAGCGTACGCACAATTCGCTTAACCGTTCGAACAAGCGAATCTTAATGGAAACTAGGCTTAACACGCCGAGAAAGCAATTTACCGGTGTCTCTGTGATAACCTCTATATCATAGAAATAGGATCAAAAATAGTAATTGAATACAATAAAAGTTTGATAGATGCTACAATAAAGTTTGGTGTGTTGATACAAAGCGCTGGTAGAAAACATCGACGTTCTTATGGTTGAGAAGGTCGATTTTGTCATGCTGAGCATGACGGGCACGACCACTAAGGCCGCCATTGCTCTATGTATTTCAACAGCTGAGCACTATTGACAGATTGAATGTACTTATGTGGAGTAATTTTATTGCAAAGTGCTATTTGAGTATACAACATAGTAAGTGAACAATCATGAATTTTAGTTTTGTTTTAAGGTCACATTCCTTCCAATTTATTTTCACATGCATGCACAGCGTTCCCTTCTGCTCGAATCCCCTTTCAGCGGTTTATTTTTGGTTCAATCATGTCTGCGTATTGATCAGGATTGTCCAAGCTTTATACGGGCGTGGGCCGCATTCGGCAAGGAGATAAGGCCGCGTACTACAGTTCACACTATTCAACTGTTCCACGGTCTTCCCCTAATAGACCCATCGCAAAACAAAAAATGTTTAGTTGTCGTGATATTCATAATGAAAGCATTTGACGAAAGCTTGAAAATATTTGGGAAGAGAATTTTTCCAAATTCATTCATAAAGGCATGCTTCATAAAAGCGACACTGGTTGCTACAAGTTAATGTACTTATTTGGAGCTCAGTTTCTTCGCGTCAACTAAGGTTATGACTAAAAAATGAAGATAAGCCTGAAGAGATGTTTGATTCAGAAGATTTATCACTCTGGATTTGATCGACTGATCGACTTTATTGCGGAAACTGTTTAACTCACAAAGACAAGTAGGCCTACTTCCAAACATTGAGAGAAAGCGTAATTCAAAGCGGCTCAAATTAGGCCACTGATTTTCGGAAGGAAGAGGCCAAAGTCAATTGATAGGAAAATCTAATAACTTTGTAAGTCACACAATCTAAGTTGTATAGTTTCATTTGCTTCTGATATAGTTACCGTCAGCGGAGCATTGAATATATTGAAGCTTTTCTCAATGTTCTGTAAAATCTTTGAATCGCTTGCCGAAGTCTTAAGTCAGGACATCAACAACTGACTCTATCAATGCTAGCGTCATAGAAACGGAAATCGTCAACATGAAATCTAAATTTGCAATTTCATCTTGAAATGTATAATTTAGGAAAAATCGCATAATCAATTTTCAACATAACTCTACAAATGTTAAAAATGAAGCGATTTCTGAAATTTTCAAGAAGAGGACGCGGGAGACGTGGGCCACACTTTGGACAACTCTAGATGGATCCGTATTATCTAGAGGCAATGCCACCAGAAAATTGCAACATGAGATGATGACTACCTGACTATTGATATTCGATTACTCAATTTTAAAGTGTGTTTTCAGAATAATGAATTGGTGGTCGGACATTGGCAGTCGGGACCACTGACGAGTGAAGGGGATGCTCCTGATCCAACATATGGACATGTTCACGTCTTCAAGGGTGACAGCAGCAAACCTTGGAGGAAATCCGAATATTTACAAATGGTAAGTTATCTGCTCTTTTCAGTGTAATTTTGTAGTTGTGTTAATCGATGACTTCTTATTCTGTGAGAAAACTGGAAGAAACTTGCTTTTTGAGGTTATGTTTGTTTGCTTTAAAACAGTGTTGCCACAGCGGTGGAATTGGCGGAATCGGCGGAAATCTTGAGGTGGTGGCGGAATTCTTGGAATTTGAGAATTCCGTCGATCCTATTTTTTGATCATTCGGCGCAAGCTTAATTATCCTACAGGTAGCAAAGGCAGATGCGGATTTTCAGCTTCTTGTCCGTGTCAACTTGCATGATGTTCTTACAGTATTGGAACGTTTCAATCTGAGATACTCGCTTCACACCTCGTCATGATTTAGCGATTTAACCATTAGACTTTCAATCTCTCTGAAATTACTTCTAAAATCAAAACTTCTTAATGTTGTCTAGACTGTGTCATGTGTGCTAACGAATCAAAGCCTGAGAGATCCTCGAAAAAAGCAAAGCAATGGCATCACGTTTATTAGTGACTTCATCGGTCAGTTTGTGTTTGGATTCCTGTTACCAGTGATTTTTCTTGTTGTTTTATTGACTTACGAGACTATTACGAAAGATATTATATTTTAATACATGTTTTTTCTTATTGACATGTACCGTGCACGTAGGGTGCTACCAAGGAGAACCGGAAATTATATAAGTCATTAAAATGATAAAACCTCAGCTCGAGATGTTGTCTAGCCTCTCTTATTAATGGAATGGTCCCATCAGTAGGCCTACGTAACTCAGCATCTGTTGTGTGCTATTTTTTCAAATTGAATTACTTGATCAGTGAATGGGTAGAGTTGCAATTGAAGCATATGTGATGCGCATTAAACTCACTGCTTTGGAATCCATTACTGAATTAATGATGATGGCTAAATTGCGTGATGTACGTGCGTGTGACTGTAAATCGATCCCCAAAATTGCTTTATCTATCTTTAATAAAGCGATTCATACATAGGTCTAGGAATCGGCACACCTAGACCGTCGCGGCGGAATTCTTTCCAGTTGGCCGCTGTGGCAACACTGCTTTAAAAGTATTTCATTTGTGAGACCTACAGCATTACACCGGATTCTGGTGACAAGAATGCAGGGCGTGTTTTAAGACCGTGACTTGTTTTGGTTAAAAACATGTTTTTTTGTTTTTTTCAGATAATTCTTAATAATGACATTCGATATTACGGGATTGACTTATTCGCAGAATTACTTGCGCAAACTAATAAATATTGGCTTTAATAATACGTTCACAGCTTCCACAAGCGTCTCTTTGGTGTTTAGATGGATTTGATGTCACTAATTGTACATTTTCTCCATTATGCTCGGTACCTAAAATTATATGCACATTAGCGCAATGTACGACTAGAGCAGGTTGCAGCTTGCTACAACATAAAGTTTATAATATCAACTGAGTAGCTGCTTTAATTGCCAGAGGGACAAAAATAGCAGTTTGATGAAATGTATTATTGAAACCAGTGGTTTAAAGCTGTTTTTAAAATCATGTTTTAAACTTGGTTTGAAAACCGAGCTTTGTACTTCCTTTTTCAAAATATTGTCATAAAATATAATTTTGAAACTGTGCTTTTAAACATGATTTACGCACTCTTTTATGAGCAGACATTGTTATAAAACCTTATTCAAGAATGTTTTTAGACATGTTTTTTTTATAACTGTGGCTTTAAACACATTTTTCATCGTGTTCTTAAACATGCTTTTAAAGCACTATGAGCTATGATAGTCTTAAGGGTTCTATTGGAGGCCTGGGTTGTAATAGAAGAAATACGGAATCTACACGAAATATTACCAACTCGCTTGCATATTTGTTCTTCTCATAAAGACGAGTATTGTGATAATGTGCCTTCCATGTTGAACTTTGACTCACAAAACTGAGAGCTGATAAAAACTTAATCAACTTCTTATCGCATATACATAAATTGACATCAGAAAATTCGTAACGTACCGGTAGGTCATTTAGATGGACTGAATAACTCGTAGCTCGGAGTCACATGATGTCATATATTTTCAATGCAATTTAGAGATAATCTATCGGCTGGTCTGATATATTTAGAATGTTGGTAAAGCTGCTGCTGCTCATAATCTCGTACATTGAAACATCAATTTTGACCTCACAAGAAGTTTCATAGCTGTAGGTGGGTCAGCTGTAAGTATCAACCATCAATGTGATTCTCGTGTATAAATGAAAATTATGTACATTAACTCAAAAGGAAGTTACTGGCCAATGTCCAAGAATCCACAGATCTTCGTTACTCGCTAACATCCAAGTATCAGCAGCATCCTGTTTGTCTTCATCACAGGAAAGGCTATTTTCAGCTTTTAAATGTCATAAATTTAGTGATACTTAGGTAGGGCCTTTAGAAATAGTTCAGTGGCGTAAATGAGAATACCAAGCAGTCCAACATCACCTGCGGATTATTGTGAATTCGATCACACTTTCTTCACCAAGAATGGAAGAGGAAACTAATTGACTAGAATTTTCTCCAGTTACATTTGCCTATGTATTTCCCGTCTTTGTAATGCTGGTTGTGAAACGGAAACATTGGTTAACATAAAACCATTATAAAAGCAACTAAGAGCCATTTCAACTTCTCTTAAAAAAATTTAAATTTGCCATAGGACTTCTCTTTATGAGAAACGACAATTAGCAACGTAGTGGCGAGTGATCGCATCTGCAGTGCTTTAGAAAAGGAAGATCAATAGAAACAGAATTAGATTAAGGCTAACAAGGTTGTGTAATGAGAATTGGCAAGAGATTTTTTGCCTCTTTGTATTTGCCCTAGCATTCATCAAGAATTCCCCGGGCGGCTGAAAATTATGGGCCTTAATTATTAGTGGACTGTGCCTTTTCAGATCCAATTAAAATTTAAAAAAAATCGTGGCATCTCTATGGCGAATATCTGAATACACATATTTTTTACTACAAAATTAATTTATGTTTTTTTCTTCAATCAGATACGACCAAATGAAATTCTGAATCAGCAAGTAATATCACATGTTGTCATATTATAGCAATTTAGTGATAAGACATTGCATAAATAGTCGATAGGAAGTGAAAATTCAAGTGCTAGGCACTTCGTGCCCTACTCTTCACGAAAAACCATGAAAGACGCGTTTCTTTTTTCAAAGAAATATGGTAAGTCTGCTTTAGAAGTTTCAGCAATTCGATGAAATCGTTTTAAACCGATCAGCACGTGAAATTGCGTCTAAATTTCACAATACCCGTATGTGTGAACTTCCGTTTCATTCTCTTTTATCACAGATTTTCGTCGAAACTCACATGAGATAGCGATGTTCGTCTGCTTCGTCACTGAGATGCCGATTTTAGTATATCTGTTTTCTCAGACTTTGATGAAATATTTAGATTAAGCAATAGATTTTCAAGCGTTACAATGCTTCATGATGATTTCGAGACATTCGCATGATGTCAACGTATCATACGCTGCATTACTTCGCATTTCACTGCTTCTCAGCAACTTTAGAATCATTCCCATATTCAGTGATATGCCCTGATTTGAGTTAGTCCTATTATCAATAAAAGATTAAAATAGATAACAATGACTGTAAGCGAACTCTTTCAAAGTTTTTACGATTACTAATAATATATCCAATGGCTGTATCACTTTTCTCTCCAGCCCGCCGGTTTGTTTATCAATTGACATTTCATCTGGCCCGACAGGCATGTGTTTGATTTGTGTGTTTAAAATCCCCGGAATTCTAGTTCACTTCTTGCTCGACACACTGCACTATGATCGGCCATCCGTTGCGAGTAGAAATGAGGTGCCTGAGATGCCGGCTGGTTGTGACTCGGTTGAGCTTCAACCAATGTTAACCTTGTTAAATGGATCAACGGGTATGATGAATGAAATGTGCACGTATGAATTAAGCCAAAAGAGAGGAAAATAGGACATCACATGTATGATGTGTATGATGTGATATGTGTTTGCTTGCTGTCATTATGGAAGCCGTCACGTCATTGTTGCTCCTATGAAGCAATTTCAAACTTCGCATTAATGTTTGATATGTTGCGTTATTTAAACTAATGAGCAATTAATATGAACATGGAAAAATATTCGCTTCTTTATCATGGCCCAAACAGCTCTGATAGAATTATTACATGGGTCATCAAAAATGAATTGCAATTTGTTTTGGGTTAGCAATCATTAATTCTAATTGCAACTTGCAGCAATCAATCAATTGCAATTATTTGATTGGAGCAATCAATTAATCGCAATTATGCAGTTGCGTCAATCAATTAATTGCATTTAATAAGCTTGCCAATCACATAACTAATTGCAGTCATTTGATAACAGCAATGAATTAATTTTAATTGTTTGCCATCACTGTTTGAATAGACTAATTCTTGATTTTGATTTTTCACTCTGCTATTTCAATTTGACGAATTAGGCGACATGGGCTGGCATACTTTGCAAGTCACAATAGTTTATTATCAGTTTGTGACTTGAGCAGGCCCCATTACAGGAACTATGCGTGTAACTATAGTTTCAATCGTATATTAACATTAACATATTTTATTACTGACTTAAACTCATGCACAATAATTATAGTGATAGGCCTAATCAATTATTGAATCAAGTGAATGAACAATCACATGTGCCCAATGTAACATGAAATGGAATTTTAGAAGTTATCATGAAATCATTGTAATATCGAGAGTAAATACGTTATGCACCAAAGAGTCCCTGAATAGTCAAAATACCCCAAAAAATACCTATAAAAAAACTCCGAAATGTCACTGAATACAAGTCACTGGGATGCGTCCCAATTACTGCGCAGATCAATCAATCAACTAATTGAAATTATTCCATCACATCAATCAATTAATTGTAATTTTTTGATGGCAGCAATTAATTACTTCGATCAATTAATTACAACAATTTTTGATAACCTCTGTGCAATTATGTTGTGGCTCGCGCTATGAAAAGCTTGCTCTCCCTTAAACGTGTGCATCCATCTCATTCCTCCCTCTTTCTTTCCTCTCTGGAAGATTCAAAATTCGAGAGGTGTATTTCAATATAGAAAACCAAAAAAGGCAGTTTGCAACGGATGAAAATGGGTGGAAATGTTACTAATGCTCAGCGACCACTGTCAAGTATACTAAATGATGCGGATGAAGTTATGAACAAAATTTTCCTCAGAAGTGAAAAATTTTGCTGCACAAATGGGGAATCTGCTTCCATGGCGAAATGGCGTAGAGGAGACATGAACGTTTTCAATAAATGATATTTCATTAGTAGTGATTCGGAACTTAATTAATTTTCGTCATTGTGTAATTTTTTATATATCGATTTTAAGTTAGACCATTACACAGTATGAAGTTTATTATATTATTATTCGTATGGGATCGTCAAATGTCGTTAAAAATGTCCCTCTTCTGTTTCATGTTTCAGGCGCTACTTGCTGTAATGTCGGCGGTCACAATTGTGACGTTATTTATTCAGTGATTATAATTGCCATGACAACTGATGTGTGGTGGTGAGGGTTTGATCCTGCCAATTGACACAGTGGCATAAGTGGCTTGTAGCTCAGTTGGTTAGAGCACAGGTCTAGTTAACCTTGGTCGTAGGTTCGAATCCTACCAGCTGCGCATCTTTTGCATGGCAATTTGATCTATCGTTTATTTAATTTCATTATTGTTAATGCTATCGTTTCGTATGTTTAATTAGTTTCAGGCTTGCTATGGGAGCAGGATTTCCCATGGGATGAGAATAGCAATTTCAGTTATTGGAATGCCCATAAAAATGTGGAAATATCCAGAAAAATTGAATGATAATTTAGCAGTTTTGCTTGCTTTTCAGCAGTTGACGCGTTCACACGTTTTCAAGAGATATGATAATAGCATGAGTTTTCCTCTTCATCTCTAACGAAAAATTATGGCATGAAATGGTTGTAACGTAGGCATTCACATTACTTTCATTTTTGCTAACGCGTTGCTGCAAGAGAGGCACTAATTTTTTTCAATAAAATTGAGTGATGGAAAATAACTAAGTACCGGTATGCTTTGTAAGCAATAAGCGTACACGCATGTTAAAGAGACGATTGTAAGTTTCTCATCTTGATTAAGAATCATACTGCGCGATTACATGTCAGATAACATGAGAAAATATGCCAGGTTCGAACTTCTGTATTTGATCCTCACACGTATTCATGTAGTTTACGAGTGTATTTTCAAAGATGGGGCACCTACTGCAAAGACATGTTACCATTCAAATTGACTAGATACCCGTAACGTATGAATAAAAATAAATATTGGAAATACACACATGACTTCTCAATTTTACTTTTAAACTTTTGTACCATTCTATTTTCTTGTTGTTCTAACTATTTAGTAGATTTCTACGATAAAAGTTACAGGGTAGTCTGACATCATGGATTGTAGACCTATCTGTAGAGCCATAGAGCAAGTGTAAAGTCCTTTGCTTTGCGTTATCTAATAGCATGCAAAACTATCTACGAGTAGGAATTTCCAATTGAGGTGCTAAGATTTTATGTAGGGCTATTATGGGAATTCTTATGGAAAATCTGTAATGGAAATCTGTATATGGAAATTATCTGTAAATTTTAAAAATCCTGTGGGAATGGGGTTTCTCATTGGAATCCCATGGGAACGAGATGGGACGAAGAAATCCCGTCCTTTCGGACGCCTGATCAGTTTCCCAACTGATCATCAAAAGCATGTATAAAATTATGACTCTGAAATACGGGAAATACCGTAAAACCTCCAATAGACCTCCACCGTGACGAAGCATTTGAAAATTCGACCGCCACCATGTAATTGAACGCCACTTGCAATAGACTGCCATTTCCTATATTTCGGCAGCAAAAGTTAGTACCAAGATATTTGTTATTGTAAGGCCCACAGAATTAAACTAGTCGTCTCTCCTTCTGTTTGACTAGAAAGGAAACATTGGAACATGGAACGTTAATGAAATTGCACAATCTGCTGACACAATATCATAGCAATCGAACAACGAGCAGCCAATTCAACATTAAGCACGCCAAATTGTGTAAAGTTTCAGTGACTGTTATCAACTGGATCACACAGCAAAGAGACACAGTCGATGTCACGTTCTACAGAGAAGCTTGTGAACGGTTTTTCGTGCGCATTCTAACTTTTTTTAATAATGATCGGAGGGCCCAACAGGAAACTTTTGCGCAATGATCTGAATTCTTCGAATGTGAAGGAATCGTGGCGATCGGAACATTTTGAAGGAATTCACAGGAATTCGCAAGCGGCCCACGACTATTTTTCCAATCTCTGCAAGGTATTAAAAATGTCTTTTTGCCCACTTAGTAAGTTCCTGCATGTGCCATCGTTTTGAATCAGTTTGCACTTCTAGCAAAGAGATGCGCTTAAACAGTCTAATTCTGTGGTAGGGCCTGTTCTATATGTGATGTGTTAATTGCAACTACTTATTCGCTACATGTCCATTACACGAATACCACCATACTTCATAATTCTTCATTATTAGTTATTAGTCATTATTAGTGCCTTAAATTGATCATTAAGTGCCGTCTGCTATGTTAAACACAATATGCATTGTCGGTCATCTTGTGTTCCTTATAGAGCAATCATGAATGCATGATGTCCAAGATACAATGCACCATCTTGTCAGGTTAAGCCTCTATTAACAGCAAACAGGTGAATTAGGCTTAAATGTTTACTGTCTATGAAATCTACCGCAATACATGAATAATATTAAATATCGATGTCAGTGAAATATGCATTTTCGTATCATATTAAGTTTCAATCACAAGATAACAAGTCGTGCTAATAATAAAAATGCAAATACTTTCATAATATATCGGGTATTTAGTAGAGAATTTAGTTATTTTAGCGCATTTATTTTATTGAGTTCAAAAGTCAAAAGTCAAAACGTTTATTTCCAACTTGGAAAACGTAGTACAAATATACATAACATTGATGTGATGAGTGATGAAATGATAAAAATGTCCATATACAATGAATGATGGTTGGCGGATGAGATGTACAACTAAGTGAAATGATGATACAGATCGGAAGAAAAGGCCATGCGTAAATCAGTACATGCATTACAACTCAAATGTCAAAATTGATCATGAATTATCTGTATATTGAAAAACATGCATGTTCAATAATATTAACATTATCTCACGTCTTAGTATTCTTATGAATGAATGAATCTTAGCTGTGATTTTATATCTTTTCTGGATTAATTTCTTGTTTTATATAATAATCATAATTTGCTTATAAGTTTTATTAATAAGTTTTGGAGAGCCGGTCAATATATAATGCAAGATTCGTAGATTGAGCATGTGTACACGTGAACACAGGCTTTATTGAAGGGATATTTCTTAATACTTTTAGACTGGAAGATTTTGAAAAATAGATCGGCACCCTCTAATAGAACTCAACCTGCTATAAACCGTTTCCCAATAGAGAGGGTTGAAAAATCGACCCCCATGACGATCTATTACAGTTTTTACGGTATATTGTTTTTAAATACAAATGAGCAATTCCGCAGTGCGCAATATCACTTTTTATTTATTATCCATCGTCATTACTTGGCAAATATAGGTAACAAAAGAAATCTAGCGAAGTTCAACTGTCAATATTTTAAATGACATGTATTGGTCTTTCATAAAATACCATTAACCTTGCAAAGTCCTCGATCCCAACTACAGACGGCATCGAAATTTGAATCTATTGTTACTTTTTCTGAGACTCATTCTACAAACGGATTACATGAGAACAAGAATCTCTGCCATTACCTTCACACCGGATACTTGTCCTTTATTGTTATACATTTCTTCATGAGGGTGCGGAATGACGTGACATAATCAGTCGCTATCACAAAACAGAATTGTTTCGCTCTCATTGTTCTCATGTGTTCAGACAGACAGACAGTCCATGAAGGGTTTTGACTTCCAAAATTGTGAAGTGTTATAGTATTGTTTGTATAATGATCAATCTATCCAACTGACATTGCGATGCGATATTTTTTTTACTATGTAAGATGAGCAGTTATTCACAAGAAAAGTGAGTGGCTCCACTTCCAATATACATGGTGATTCAATCTTGCGGTTTGGTCAGTCATGTGTAGAGTCCTAGTTGTATCTAGTTTAAAAAGTGTGTTCGTATCTCAGTTAAAAAAATGTGGCGTGTTTAAAACCATATTTTTTCTGTTTTTTAGAAATCTCTAGATAATGACATTTGATATAAGATCTTACACGCAAATAAATATTGGCTTTGATGAGATATTCCCAATTTTCAAACTGTTTTTTGTCTATCAGCTTGATGCGCTGTACACCAGATATGTATGTAGATTTTATGCGATAATTTTTGCATTGGTCGTTGTAGAACTTACTTCTATAATTTGACAAATAGCATAGAACATTATTGAGACATTTTCCTAACCACTAAAGTGCACTTTATCAATTTCACCTTTTAAATGAGTAGCATGGCATTGGTGTGCTTGCAATACATCACTAACAAGCACATGTACATGTCTGCCAACATGTTACTAACAAGTACATGCATGTCATCGACATCAACGACGATACGTTTCCAACCTGAGAGTACCGCAAATATTGATTGTGTAGGCTACTGTTTGATGATTGTCATTTCTTATCTTACAGGTCTCGTGCTTAACTGTAGGAGATATTTGCAATATTCGAAGGGTGAGTCAGAACTGAAAGATTTTATACATGCCTTTCGGCTCCATTCACTTAATGCGATGCACGCGCGCTAACAACTCCATCTAATCCTTTATTTGTGAATGAAAAGTCTGTATATGTGTGCTTGAGGACGCTCCAGGCCACGTAGCGCCCGGTGTGAATGGACGTTAAGTCTTCAGCAAAAAAATTCTGAACAGGCCTACATGTCGGGAAATCAAATTGTGATACGTTGAGCACACAGGAGTCTCAATCGTAAAATGAATTCAGATCGGAGGTAGAAAGTCAGAATTGACCTTGACATCTATTCCTACCTCCAACGCCTATGTGGGTCTCGGTCTCATCCAGCTAGTGATGATCATAAAAAGCGGACCACCTAAATTTGGTCTCATTGATTGAAATCTGGTCAATTACATACAGCTATGGCAGACAAATGAAAATAAAGGTTGAAATGAAATGTTCTCTGTTGTTCAGTGATTCTGTGGAGCCAATAGGCTCTTAAAAGGGCCAATGGTACGTTCGCTAGTGGTCACTAATATTTAATAACTTCACCAGAAAGTTCAAACACTTGTCGAAACCGTGAAGGCATGCTTTTGATCAGACGGTTGACTGCTTCTTGATCTAAACTCTCCCACTCTTGTCTTAGCACATCTGTAAGTCGAGAAAAACCATCTCCAGGAATAATTGATGGCTTCACACCGCTCTTCAGTAAACTCCAGAGATTTTCAATTGGATTGAGGTCTGTTGAGCAAGCGGGCCATTTCAAAGTTCGCATGCTTTGAATGAATTGACTACACAACACCTGTAACAAGTGGAGTTGCCATCCATGTAAATCTAGTCGGAGGAAGGATCCCCCAATTGGGAGGACAATGGAAGAATGTGCCTTTGGAAACATTCACATATCCATCGGAATTTATGTTATCCCTTTAGATATGGAGTTCAGATCGGCCATTCATCCATTTCGCAGTCCAAATCAACAATCTTCCACCTCCTTGATTCACAGGCAATGTCAAATGATCTCGAATTGCGGCACCTGACCTCATCCAAACTCTCAAACGGCCATCGCGACCTCAGAGACGGACAGAGGCTTCATCACTCCAAACAAATCGATTCCATTGAGAAGGCCAGTGGCAATGTTGCATCGCCGACTTCAGTCTGCAGCTCTTGTGGTTGGCGGTCAATTCGATCCCTGATGGTCTCTTTCTGCTTTTGAAGTGCTCACTTTTCAGGCGACGTCTGACTTATAGCAGAAACCGTCGGCTGTCGAAGTGAACTCCTCTACTCGGCTGAAGACAGAGAAGGATCGTTTCTTAACAAGCGAATAATCATCCGATCCGATCTGTTCGAAAACTTGTCTTTCCTTTCCGATCGGATCCAACTTTTCTGGAAAGGGAGAGAAAAAAAATCAGTTTTCACCTATGGACAGTGGTCTTAGGGACGCCTACTTTTCGACTAACTAGCCGTTCAGACTGTCTTTCTGACAAAAGAGTAGAAACTTTGCCCTTCAAAAACACTTTCATGAGCTTCGAACCAGTTATCATGACATAAGATGAATTCAAAACGGAATGGAAATTTTGTTTACAACTTATTTGGGTGAACTGTTTGATCTGGCTATGCAGACGTCTAGAAACCATAGTTATTGAAATCCTGAAAATGATCTTGTTGGCACCAGAAGATGTAAACAACTTTTTATGTAATCAGCAGAAGCAGAAAATTATGCAATGAATTTTTGATATCGTTGCTTCTCTAAACTTACACAGATTTCGACGAGCAATAGTGGCACATTTTGACCTCTGTCTACCTTAAACAATGACGGATACAAAAGTACAATGGCTCAGAAAAACGTTTTGCAAGTTGGAAACTTGATTAGCAGCTGATCAATGCGAATTCAACTTCGTCATCCCTGTCATGCCATGGTTTTGTTACTCGTTGTTGTCATCTGCCTATTTCACGAAACTTCATCAGTTACCAGTTACCAGTTTACCAGTGACCCGAGGACAATCACCAGTTCGGATATTTTCCATTTCACGAACAACTGGTAATTGTCCTAGGGTCACAGGTAAACTGGTAAATCTATTGTAGCGTCACAATCATCAATGTATGAAGGAAGATGTATGAGATCATCTGCGCTATATATGACCCATTTAATCCTCACGAGATCGTCAGCATATGACAAAGACCAATGAGAAGCCAGTGCAGCAGTAGTAACTTCAACAGGGAAATCCAAGCTTCTTAATGACGCAATTTTTGATGCCATGTAAATTTCCTGCACCTACTCATTAAATAGCAAGACTCAATGCATTACAGACGCATAAATTCCTATGTACGTCATATGTACTCTTCAATAAAAATATATTGACCATAAAAGTACATCAATCATATGATAAAGTCAAAGCCATAATTGTAACTTATTTGTGACTTTGACTTTTCTATCAATATCGGAGGACGGTTCCCGTTGATGTCGGATTATCAATCATAATATATTTATTCAGACTAGATTTTACTAATTAGCCTATAGATAAATCAAGGGAAAATTTAGACAATGGACCCATTACAATAAATTTGCGGTCCAGACATCATTACCTGATTGAAGAATGAATTAAAATCAAGAAATTTGAAGTTTTGTGGCTTCATTGAAAAATGTTAATCAAAGTGCGAACAAAATATTGTTACATTTTATTGTAGCAAACAACGGAATGCATGTAGCAAGAAAGAGGTTTCAGATTCGACATTGTTCTAAAAGTTCAGGCATGACCGTATGCAAATGAGCTGATGAGTCCATTTCTGCGATCTTGGTTGGAAATGATGCGATTCTGATCTTCGTTACCAATGAATCCCCCTGAATTTGGGGAGTTTCAAATTGCGATTCACCAGTACCGTCATTAGTTATTGGACCTTCCTTTATAATACGCAGATTATGTAGCGGAACACATGCATTCACAATTTCCGCCGCGAAGGTTGGTGGAAATCGCATTTTAAGGATCCCAATTATTCTTTCTATGATGCAACGAGTTTTCCTGTGAGAAATATTAAAATCATTGACTGCCGTCTACAAGTTATCGCCAAGAACTGGTGGAATCAACCATGGTAGACAGAGATATATCGAATCACCAAGAATAACGCTCCCAGGGTAATGTCATGAGTAATTTCGATTTGAGACTTACTTTATTGACAGTGTTTTTCATCACTTATGCTACAACAGACAAACCAGAAAAGATATTTGATAGGCCTTAAATAACTACTAGTATGTTTAGAAAAACGTATCAACAAAATATTCATGCTTCTAACAGACTTGACTGCTCAGAAACATTGATAACATCATTTGTTGGTTAACTGCCACCCTGCCCGAGAGATGGATAAAATTTGTGACAGAATTTACCAGTGAAATCTATCTGTTACCAGCTCACCAGCGGTTCGTGAAACTCATTTTACCAGCTGATCAAGTTATCAGTAGATTGCTCTGGTTTTCTTGTCAGTTACCAGTTACCAGTGTTTCGTGAAATCCATTTTTGTTAACCAGTACAAATCTACTGATAATAACCAGTTGCCAGTGTTTCGTGAAATAGGCCCCTGGGTGTCATGATTTCGCAATGATGATTCATCTTCTCTACAGCTGCACTCGTGATAGTAGATTGATAATCGTTTGCAATGAAGTTAAATATAGCAGTTGTAAGATATATTGACTAATGTGATTCGAATATATCTTCATCACCTCATGCATAATTTGAAGGGAATCGACTTTGCACGAGTCATGCGTTCCTAATTCCTTTTACAGCATTTGTCGGGTTGGTGCTACTCATGAATTAGTAAAAGATCGAAGTCGTTTAGATCTCGAAGCTACATGTACATGCTTATGATAATAGTAAAAAATAGAAGATGACCATAACATGACTTATCTACTTACAGATTTTTACTTTTAGATTTGAAGCACATTTCTGGTGTAAGACAAGTCGGTGATAATTTTTGGGAGCTGGTTCCAATATTCTCGATTTTTTGGCAGAACCGGTTCCGAAACGGTGCCGGGATTAAGCCCTAACATTAACATGTAAAATAAGTTCTGATAATCGTAAGTATTATGAGAATACCAGTCTGATGAGTTTGTAACTTATACATAACTGTTACAAAGATTATTAAAAGTCATATATATTTGATGAAGTTCAATACACAGTTAGAATGCAGTTCAATGAAGTTCAATGAAGTTCAATGAAGTTCACATACTACTTTGAAAAAATAACCATATTTGGTCAGAAAATCTATTGATATCTATAAGAAATACGTCACATTGATAAAAAATAATTAATTTTCGTCTACAAGATCTATGTCCCGGGCTTGGAGACTCAAGCCCGGAACTGCATAGGGACTTTGCCCTGGTTTTGATGACTCAGTCTTGATGATTTTCGAAAAGCCCGGGCTCACAACTTCTGCATAGGAATTTGACCTATCGTTTTATATCTCATTTCATTCGTTAAATAAAATCTATTTAAATATTTACGTCACATTCCTCGTCATGTTACAGCAATTTCTTTGTGCACTTTCAATCAAAGTTTTGTGTAATTGCGACGATCATTTAAGCGTGTAATTTTAGGCTGAAATCCTGTTTGTGCACAATTCTACACTACACACTCATTACATCTAAAGAGAATGATAGCGATTAAGTCAATAAAAGCCACCAACACCCTTTACTCCCCGACCGCACTCGCTTGACCCAGGAATCGAACCTATGTCCGCGATTGAGACGAGCTCGCTCCTTCTTCACTTGCCCACGCTGACGTTACGAAACGATATTTATTCTCTTTCAAGAGATATTCAATACTGCGACAGACAATTGTTGTCAATCTACTGTACGCCGTAGTTGTATGACATGCTATCTCTCTACAATATGAATGCTGGTAGCATTCTGTCAATACTAACAGGACAATAAGCTATCGATATTACTTAGAGAAGACAACTGCCTTCACTCACATTCCTCTAGTACCGTTTGCGTGGCCTAGCGAAGAAGGTGTGAGCTTGTCTCCACCGCGGACTTCGGTTCAACTCCTGGGTCAGGCGAGTGCGGATGGAGGAATCAAGGATGTCCGTGTCTTTATTGACTTTGTCGTTGTCATTCTCTAGATATTCAAAATACTCGTACTTCGACAGACCTCTGTTGTCAACAGTCTTCATATGCCTCAATTTTGTATTGCTTGCTCAGAATTTGTTGTAGGCTTATGGTCATATTGGAAGATGCAATCATTTCTAGAGGAAGACTAATTAATTTGTCCACGTGTACCACGTGTAGTATGTAAGCTACTATTTGCCATTGAAGTTTGCCAGTGAGTCTGACAACGCTTCTGTTCAGAAATGCGTCTCATTATAAAAAGGCCTAAACGATAATATCCATTAATTACACTAGACGGAAGCGTTTCAATTACGCAAAAAGTCTTCATTGAAACCAAACAAGCATTTCGATCAGGTAGTACTGCCATGAGCTGATGATATCAATTCCAAGCTATCAATAAAGTACGACACACTATTGCGAAATAATCTGGCTGGCTCATTTATAGACTGGCTCGAAATCGTAATTTCAGTACTTGTAAAATTGCCCGCATAGGTATCTCATATTGCGAATATTCTTACCTGGTCAACTTGAAATTACAAAAAACAGAACAGAGTTTAGTTGACGGTTCATGTTTGCTACGTGTTACGTAGAATATAGTTTGATCAATAAACAAATCGATCTCGGCCTGTGGGCGGCCAAGTGCAACTCTGTTAATGAAGCCCTGTTATTCATACACAAGCAACAGATATCACAAACTATTAGGACATCAGCATAATAATTTGGTGTTGTAATCGGCATTCATTTACGACTAAACATGATGAATTAAATGGATGTTGTATTTTGACTTCAAGTATCGCTGTACTTGAATAGATAATATTTCATCAGCACGTACCTGTAAATAGATTATGACATGGTGCATTGCCATCGTCACGAGTAAAATGTTTGCTGAGAATTGATAGGCGAGTAGTCACTAAGACCGACTTGTAGCATCAAAGCAAGGTGGTTGTGTACTCATGAAACTTAATGTTTACCTCCTGTAACATTTTCTACAAATATCTACACCCTATAATATTTAGCCTTCATGTTTTCTCAAGTATTTTTGATGCCCCGAGGAAACATCTCCTGTAACAATCAAGCTTGTATAATTAAGCAGCGGCACGGTACCTTAGAATATCATTTGTAATCCATGTAAATTTCCCCGCACTAAGCTGTGTCCTATACATAATAGTCGAAATAGAAATGCTTTTCTTCTCTCTCAAAAGTGATGCGAGCCAGCTACAATCTGCTCGAATACTTCTCGAATACAACAGAAGTCTAAATGAGATGAAGATGAAGCTGTCAATTCTTGCCACCCTTTCTCTGTAGATCAGAAACATACTATGTTCCACGGACACGCTGCTTTGAAAACTCGATCTGGAATCCGAGTCGGACTATAAAGCAGCAGTCATCATCGATGATATTGGACAGTTTATCACTAATGTCGAACTAAATAATGTAGCAGGAATGTATCCATTCATTTTAGAAATTAATTAAGCAGATATTTTTGACCAGATATTTATTCTTTCACTAATTCTCCTCGATGACCCGCTAATTGTATATGTACATTTATTCAATTTACAGCCTGTACAAAGTCATTAGGCAATTAGTAATTATCACGCATAGCAAAAAATTGCAGATAATAAAGCACACGTTATTAATATCGAATTTGAGAATTTTGAAAAGTTTTTTATTGATTAATGGACCTACTAATAATTCAACGTGCTTATCTTTTTGCAATGATGAGTTCCTGACTCACTAAATATAGGCCTGTAATAAATTTGAACAAACATGCAATAATTAAATAATTAAATCTTCTTTGTTAATACCCCGCCAAATATTAGGCGCCCGCCTGCATTCATAGTCTGATTTCTGAGCTGCTTCAACTGTCAGTCCCTCTACCGAATGTCACTGCAAACCTCTGTTCGCACGATGATGTCTCACATGATTGAGTCAGACGAATTTAGTACACGGATTTTATCAGTCTTAATGTGATCCTGACGACAGCTTCAACTAACTTGCTTCGACTGGCTTCTATTCTGTCGTCGTTGGAAGTGTAGTTAACTATCTTAGAGACAAGCGTCATGCGTCACTCAAATAGGACTTCTCCTGTATATTTAAGAAATGATTAAAATGCATTGGTTTTGATTTTTGGAGTGCTTATGAATGGTTGCATGGTTGGGTCTTATTAATTTGATTTCGAGAAAATACATTGTTGGCGGGAGTTTAGTGGAATAAAGTACAAATAATGTAACCGACGTTTAATGAATTGAGCAGTTTTTGAAAATGCTGACGTCCTGAGGTGAATGAGGCGTAATATTATGACATATGCTCATGTGGGTAGGGAGGAGAGGGGTATCAAAGAAAGCAATTGTTTTTGGACGTCCTTTATAGATAGCCCACAGTGACACACTCGATACATGACTTAAAGACAGTTGAATGCAGGTTTGCATCGAACTTAACATACATTCATCGGTCTCTAATGCATGCAAATAAAGTTCAAGGGAATAAAAATCAATTCCGACATGTAGTGAGATTTGAAATAAGGATAGTGTGCATCGTAAACTTGTTTTAAAACTTAAAGCGCATTCTTGCTCAAAACGTCTAAAGCTCATGCGTCCGCTTTTACCAATACAATTCATGAAAGAGCTAGAGGAAATTTTATTATCAATCTTTGGTACCAATCGTGTTGAATCATATTGGCATCACTTGCAACAATGTTGTTCATGATTGTAGACTTTATTTCCGGAAAATCACCAGTTGCATTATGTTGCAAAATGCAAGCTTTCTGTGGCTATCAACACAGCACACCTCTATTGCATGATTAAGTGAGTAGCGTCGATAAGCAGCTTGCATTTTGCAATGTACTTTTAAAATACAACTGGTGATTTTCCAGATGCAAAATCTTTATCGCAATGTGTTAATCAAATGCTAAAGTGTTAAGTACAGTTATTGTACTTTAACACTTCAAATGCAGTAGCTCTCCAACTTTAAATTGATAAGGGTTTAAGCCATGGGAAGGACTTCATCTGTGTGTGCACGCGTCAGCGTCGAGCGTCGAATAAGTATTTTGCAAGAAAATTTGTTCAGCTTGTGGCCTTGATAGAACTCAGATAGCCATGTCTTAACTTATATTTGTAATAACGTTTTACTAATTCCCTTCTATTAAAGGTTAATTTTCTCAGATTGATTGTTCTAAAATTGAGTATTTTTGTGAACCAAGAGGAAATTAGTCTAAGTACGGTAAGACTTGTCGATAAGAAAATCAAGTGCAATACGTAATATGAAGTCAGAAATGCCGTAAGTATGATTCATCAATATTCTTAATGAAACTCTCAATGGAAATCTGGAAAATCAATCATAATGACAAGCGAAGGCATATTCATCCAGAGTAGATTTTGCGTTACCGAAATGTTTTGCAAACTTGTAGGGTAACTTGGTCAGAATGCTGTTTTCTTTTTCGTGGATCTGGTCAAAGAAGATGACAAACGTCGGGTCAGGTTCCGCAACCTGCGTCTGTTTCCTTGACGCAGGTTTTGTAACGCTTTGCGTCAGTAGGTAGGCATTTTCAGTATTCAGAATAATTGCTGTCCGATTTGATAATCCACTTCTCAACATCAATGGATCTAGATGACCTTTTTTGTGACCATTGACCCGAATTGCTACTCACCTGGTGATCCATCACTTTTCTTTGTTCGACTTGCCAGTTTAATTGCTGGTATATCTGCTGAACATTCATGAATTTTTGTCATTTCTCTATTTTGTCATCATTCTGACTTGATGAGCGCCTTGGGATTGCACAGCTGGCTTTGATGAGTCTGGATAGGATCCTCATCGCGCTTCATTCGTAGTCGCACCAACAAGTGATGATCAGGCTGACAAGAAAGGCTTGTCGTATTACGCTGAATATCTGAAGAGAATGACAACTATTAAGTCAATAAAGAATACCAACACCATTGATTCCCCGACCGCACTCGCCTGTCACATAACTTGAATTCTTAACTGCGATTAGTTTGTTTGTATAGTATAGTATAGTATAGTAATTGTTTATTCAAATAATTGGAAATCAAAATTTACAGATAGACATGGTCCAAGGAAAAATGAAGCTACACAAGTTACATCTACAATTAATGGTTGTGCATGCATGTATGACACAAATGAAAAAATTGCACTACAGAGAGTCGTTATAAAGTTTAGTTAAGTAGGGAATGAAGGAATTTGCGCGACGTTG
The DNA here is from genome assembly GCA_907163375.1 of Prostheceraeus crozeri. Taxonomy (NCBI): domain Eukaryota; kingdom Metazoa; phylum Platyhelminthes; order Polycladida; family Euryleptidae; genus Prostheceraeus; species Prostheceraeus crozeri. The sequence goes on from CAJQUW010006757.1 coordinate 1,003,250, forward strand.
AGAGTTTATCTGACATTGCTTCAGGTGATATGAGTAGGTAAGAACTTCTGGAAAGATGATGTAGAAGTTAGCTTCGCTCTTCATGTTCATGAATGTCTTCATTGCTTCTTTTCTCGTCTCAATCTCAGAGGAGGAAAGTTTTCGCATTTGCAATGACTACCACAGATTAGCTTGTGCGCTCTTTTATTAATTCTTTCGCACTCTGGCCTCGTTTTTTCTCATTCAGAGCAACAAATAACTCACTGCTGAACTCCAGCAAGCTTCGTATGCACGCCTGGTACACTTGAATGACATCTGGCTTTGAGAGGATGCTCCTGAGTTGGCGGATGATGAAAAGGCGACTGCTAGCTCTCCTACAAATCTCATTTACATGAGTCCCATTTCAGATTTGGTTGGAGAGTAATCCCAAGGAACTTTAGACACTGGACTTTGAAGCTGTCAGTAGGGATGCCCGAAGTAGGAGACTCTTGTCCAAAGACGACCACCTTTGTCTTTTCAATATTTAATTCAAGACCGTTGCTACTACACCAGGAACTCATGTTGTTCAGCTCCGATAGGAAGACCTCTGAATAGTCACTGGAACGATTCAACGGATACAGAATAAGTATGTCGTCGGCAAATTTCAACACCTTGGGGGAGATGTGGCTTGCGTTGTATGAGCCTACATGAGCTGCAAATAAGTAAGGTCCAAGGACTGAACCTTGCGGCACTCCTGATGTAACAGGTGAGACATTGCTGGAATAGATTCTATTCAAGATGACTTGCTGCCTTCGATTCTGGAAATAGTCACTTAGCCATTTCAAGCACTCACCGGGAATGTTGGACTTTAGAAGAGTCTGAAATAATGCCTGGTGACTAAGTTTGTCGAATGCTTTCTTCATGTCGAATGATATTGCGAGCACACCAGAAAATTGTCATTGTCGAGGTGCCTCGTCACAAATTCTTGTAACTGAATGTGAGCAACACTGTCGAGCAAGATGGTCTGAAGCCGTATTGGTCTGCTCCATACAAATCGAGGACATGATCCTTAATAGAGGTAATGACGTATTTCTCCAATATCTTCGATATTACCGGAAGCAAAGTGATAGGCCGAAAGTCGTTGGTATTTTTGGCTCTCGGTTTTGGCACAGGAATGACGTGACCAAATTTCCATTGCTCAGCAGGATGCCATCCTCCACTGAAAGTGCAAAAAGATGTGAGATCGGACCACTAAGAACCGAGGCACACTCCCTTAACAACCACGGAGATAAAAAATCACTTCCCGAACTTTTCGCTTTGACAGATCTTATGTACCTTTCTGTTTCAATTGTAATTGATGTTGACAGTCCAGCGGTTTCCAGTGCTGAAGATGGACTCGTTGATAGATTCCAGTCAGGCGGTAGAGAAAATGCACATGAGAACAAATCGCTGAAGCATTGGGCAGCTTGCTCCGGTGTTTCAAATTCATTTATGACTTGTGATAGTATTCCAGTGATCTGACATTGGTTATTGACCTAGCGACATTCCAAAAGTTCCTTTCGACGCTTTTAGTTTGTCTGACCAATTCTTTTCGCTCGAAGAATCTCATTCTTATTTTCCGCTTGTAGTGGTGATACAATTGGTATCGCCTGATCTAAAGCAGTATGCCTTTTGTTGAACAGCAATTTTATCTTTCCTGTGACCCATGGCTTATCGGTTGATGTATAGCTCTACAAATGTGTAAGGAATAAGTTCTTGATAATAACTGAACGTAGAGTAAAAGTAGTTGCACTTTTCTTGAAGTGAAGCATGAGAGAGATACATGTCTTTCCATGGATGTTCGCTTAGTCGGGTTATCAGCGTGTCAACATTACCTCTTCGATAGTCATAGACTTTGAGAATTTCTCTAGTATTTGTAGAATGCATGACTGGCTGAATCAGTACTGTCCAGTGATCTGCGTTGCCGAAATTGGGACCGATGACAGGATGATAACTGTCTACCAGAGTAGAGTCCAGAAAAACTTTGTCGAGAATAGAGTTTTTCCGTGTGGGAGCGTCCACAACTTGAACCAATCCCAAGGATTCACAAAGTGAGTTGCATGGAAGCTGATTACATCACCTACGATAACTACTCGTGCATCTGACGGCAGACCTGATCAAGTGCATCATCGACATTGTGAATTATGTACGAGAGATCTGTTGTAAACTGATGTCGTCAAATTTGGAAAGGAACGTAAATAAGAAGAATAAGAAGCTTCTGAGACGACATGCATACCCACAGACATTCCACTTCTTTTGGACAGGCAGGCATTTGGACTAGACGGACATGTCTTACATCGTTTTTGACATAGAGACATACTCCACCTCCACGACGTCCACCTTGTCGATCACATCGGAAAGGAGAGCAATACGATGGAATATCGATTTGTGAACTGTCGATGCTATCATTAAGCCACGTTTCACACACTGCAATGATATCAGGTTTAGTCGCTGATGAGAACACGGCGAGTTCATCTATCTTCGGACGCAATGACTGGGCGTTTAGCAGAAACAGGCTTGGAAGTGGGGCAGAAGTATGCATAGAACTTAAAATCACTCGCGAAAAATTTTTCAGGTCACCGCGCTTCATAACTCGGTTACGATAGATAACCACGTCCTCATTCTCTTCCCTTCGTCTATGCAATTCACGCCTGAGCTCATTGCGCAGCTCTTGTCAATTTTTGTTAGATCTGCGTTTATAAAGACGTTACTAAAATTCCTGTGCTTGTCTCATTCTTTGCCCTTCTTAGAATGTCGCGTTTAGTTCTCGCTCTTACATACTACCCTGAGAAGTCTTGGTTTTCTGGCTTGAAGCCTGCAATGCGTCTGATATCGTCGAATACAGCACCATCACTGAGTCCCAGACAAGTACATATCTGGTCCAATTATACGTATCTTTAACCTTCGCTCATCAATCGTCCCCTCTGTTTCCTCGACCCCACAGATGATCAAGTTGTGCGCCTTCGATTTCTGTCTGCAATTTCATCGGCAATCACAGACGTCATCTCCATGTTTGGAACCTTTGAATGGTGCAACTCTTCTTCTAATGTCTTATTTCTTTCGCGCAGTGAAATCGTCTCACTTTGTAACGATGCAATCTTGTTTTCCAACTCAACCAGCCTCACACTGAGTCGATCCATTTCTACCTTAAATGACTGAATTAATTCCTTGTTTGACTTCTCAATAAGTTCTTTAATGTCTTTGAGAGTGACACATTGAGTGGCTGAATTGGACCGCGTACTTCTCGTTTTAGGTGTATCAGGCATCTTCCAAGTTGCCTGTCATCCGCAGGTTATCCATGTATGATGTTTTTGAGAATATGCCGTAATTCCTTATTCCATTATTTCTGTAGAATCTTTGGGTGAAGTATAATTCACTAGCGTCGTCACATTTCAGATACATTTAAATCCCTGTGTATGCAATTTAGTTGCATTATAATATACTTATGGTGTAATGATGAAGGATACAGAGTGCCAGTGTCAGAATGGAAAGATATCCTGAGACTTTTTTTATTTATTCATAGAACTGTATGATAGTGGCGCATCGTATAAGCACTGCTGGGCCAATTTACAAAAACTAAAAGTGCATCTTGAACTAAATTGACATTGGGGATAAGATCGAGAGAAGAGAATGGTTTTCAGGGAGCACTTGAAAGGACGAAGGAAGGATTGGTTGGGCACTTCGGCCTGGAGATTGTTCCACACACGTAGTGCGTCAGAGGGAAAGGCACGGGCACCTGTTGTCATCCGTCTGTTTAAGGTAATCCGGAGAGAGGGAGCAAGAGAAGATCGAATGCTGTTCCTGCTCGGGATGCCGCGGACTGATGTGAGTTCCGACAGACCGATAGACTGGTGCAATACCGCGGAGGCAGCGGAATACCGGTAGTCAATTCTCTTCGTGAAGCTAGGCCAGTGCAAGTCTCGCAGAAAAGCAGTGGAGTGGGCGCAGATGGGAAGGCCGAATAGGATCGATGAGCAGTAGTCAAGGAGGTGATCAGAGATAGACTAACATCGCAGGTCTCGTGGTCGAACGTTTGATGGATCGTATCTGTCGTAGTGATCCGTCATCCGTACCTATCCTTCTATACTTATCGTGCATTTTAAGGTTCTAGACACTAGTAAATTTTAATTTATCATGTCATATTCGTGTTGTCATTTCACTGTTCGTGAAACAGCATCTCAAATTGAAGCTCAAGTTACATCTTAGCAATTTGCGTTTAAGTATGAAATGCGAAGTTAGTCTATCGAGCTGACGAGATGAATAGTAAGAATTAATGATTGTATCAGGATCAATTTGATATTTGCTTAAATGCACTAATTTATACTTTTATGAGACAATAATTTGTTATTTGACATCGATGCTCACTAGACAGCAGAGTTTTGTGTGAATGACATTTTAGACCGCAATGTACCTTTCATTTGCGAACTGACCGTCTGCGATATTACTTCACAAGTCTGTCTACCTTGGAATTCGTATTCTTTGTCTCCTCATCTTTCCAACTTGATATACTTCTTATCTGCAATTCGAATGGATCTTTCATATAGACGAAGAATAAAGAGCACATATCAGCTGTCCAGAACAAGAAAGCGTAAGACATCAAAACGTCAATAATTCAGGCAATCTTTTACACTTGGCAATTGGCATAAATTTCCATGTACACGAAAGTACCATTTCCAGTCTTCACATCATCACTTGCCTGCTAGCGTTGTGTGATAGACGTGAAAAGTGGTTTTTGATTTCGTGACGCAAGAAACATGAGGATATTGTTTCGATATGTTGAAATGTATTTTCTATACATTGCAGCTCCATTATATCACAATTTTTCTGTACCCCTCACCTTCGTATGAGCTGTTAAAAGATAAATGTGCACATTTGTGGGAAAAGTTAACATTACGTCATTTGCTTTCATATCAACGGTGATATCTGAATCAGTTATGAACAAGTTTCTCTTTTCTATAATAAAATTCTCAAAGATGACCCCCTACGACTTCATAGGATATTTTCATAACCAATTTTCATTTGCAGTATCTCAAAAAATAATCCTCTAAAAAAAACTAAAGCATGGCTGCCACATTTGTAAGATTTTTATAATGGATAGCAAATGCTGTGCAGTAGATTCTTTTAACTTTTATATTGGAAGCTTTCAGTAGAAAATTTGGGGGTTGATAATTTCTCCAATAATTGCAGTAGAATTAAAGTAATTTGATTTAAAATCACTTTTCATTAGCACAACATAGTTGACCGCACTATGATATCAAGTCGATTTAGGAGGCTCACATGTATTGACTTTTTAAATCCCTTGCATGCTCTTACAGTACTTCAATTTAGTATAGCATTTATATTTATGACTTGCATTGACTTTTCTTCTTGTTTACTCCCGTTATTTCTTTGCCCGTCACACACCAAAATTTGTAAGATACGTAAGACCGTTTCAATTTGGCTAACACCCAATCTCAACTATCACGTCCGATAATTATGAAGCAAGCTTTTGGAAATGACTCCATTGAAAGATGAATTATGTAATATTATTTCTATATCACGTTGTTAAAGTTTGAAAGATTTATGAGGACATACAGTATACTTGTATGATAGCACATATAGACCTACCTCAATTTAACAGTTAGAGCGCTAAGAATGAAATATGTTCAAATAATACGTCTGCGGATTGAAAGAATCTCAGGTTGTCTTTTCCGATTTCCTTCTTAGCAGTGTTAGAATCTGTGTTGCTCGCTTTTTAGAAATGATGCCCTCCTATGTTGCCTTTCTTGACCACATTATTTGTTGGAGTTTGCACTCATTTTAAAAGGACATTCTTCGCTTTCAGAATCTGATAGTTGTTGTTTGCTCTGATGGAGGATGTTACTTTTTCGATGCGAAAGAAATCCACGCATCTACAGCTGAAGTAAGTATTAATGCTTGTTCTTCTGAAAAACTTCATGAAATTTATGTATTAGTATCCATTTGCTTGCTGTACTCATTTATTTGTAGGACGAATGTGGAGTAATGGTTGTCAAACATCATCAGGTGCTTCATCCAAGTGCAAAGCAAATCCTGATTGATGATATTGGTACGTTATCTTATCGCAGATTTCATTGATTTGAGTGCAGATTGAATACGTTTAATACTTCAGATGGAGACGGTCAAGCAGAGCTGGTTGTTGGATTTTCCAATCGCTTCGTTCGTTCTTATCGGTGGACAGGCTTGCTGGATAATGATAAAGGAAGGCTAGTGATGCTGCAGAAATGGGAATTGGCCGGACATGTAAGCTTCTGCTTAAGAAACATAGGAATTATAACTATCCGTTGAGGGAACAAATCGGAAGATATCCGAGGCATGCAATTCTTAATAGGCATGCACAGTGGCAATATGGAACGTAAAATAAGTACAAATTCACAAAGAGAGAGCGTCAAGAATCATGGGAAATTAAAGTAAATAAGTCTAGTAGCCTACACAAAATCGGAAATTCTTCTTTCAGCTAGTAACTTTTTTACGCGACTAATCGACTCTTAAAAAATCCTAAGATGGACGGTCCTACTCATCGCTGTCCCCGGTTCCATCAGTCAATTGCAAGGGGCATTGCGATATCCACTTTTATGTTATTTGACTTCGACCAACGTTTCAAAGATGTGCCTGTACTAAACGCGCAAGTATTGTGCTCCACTATTGAACACCAATTGTCATCATTGGTAATGGAGAATGAGAAGGAATGCAAAAATTATTTGGTCACATTTGTATTGAAAGTTATTAAGTATAAAATAAGCACATGAAATGTTTTGCCTTTGACTTGGTTACTTGCAATAATGTTAATTCTTATTTTTAGACATTTAAATTTTTTTAGATCTTTTTTACTTCAATGCAGATTCGTTCGAAGGAATTTCGCCTTTCCTTCTCATTTTCTAAAACGACATCGACCAATGTCAACCACGGATAAAATCCTTGGGAGTACTTGTATTCGATGCATCTTTGTCATGTTCTCAATGTCACTTACCACCTGTCGGTGGCCACTGTAGAAGAATGTCACATTCATATTCACAGTGTCTTTCTAGCAAGCCTACATAGTTCATTGCGTTGGCCATTTTCAAGAAGCCCATTTGACAGAAATAGTCAATTGCAGTCGAAAAATCCAAATTCTATCACTAAGACAAGGCTAGTTAGATAAATGCTAATCTCAAGCTGTAGTTCAATGCTTTTTGATATCAAACATAAAGGTTGATATCTTGCGAAAGTCACTTTTGCATGTTAGTCTATGATTTCTTCTGCTGCAGCAGAATGTCATGCGACATTCAATTGTTGTCGCATTCCAATGACACTTTTGGGGGTGGACCTCGGGCAGAAGATCGCTAGGCCAATCACTTAATCACTGTGCCACGGAAACCACATCAATCTGTATAGTGCTAAACATTGTTTCACCCTTGAATCGATGCACAATGACGAAAAGTGACATTTGTTACCATTTTAGTTTAGAGAAATGTGTCATCGAGATTATTTTGAATTTTGGGTCTGCTTGAAACTGCACCCAACACTCAATACAATATTTCAGCCATGGATCTGGAAAATTTTATCCTATAAAACATCTGACACTTTGTGAATGATGACATTATCCGTCTGAATGGTATCGTCTGTAGCATGTATGTCACGCACAACTGCGACATGCACGAACGCGCAAATTTTATAGAGTACGCCCTACGAAATAGTTGACACTGCGAAAAGCTGAAATTGTCCGATACGTTTGTCAATATTTCTATCTAAAATGTAGCAACACGCTGGCCAAACCGTTTGGAATTAACGCTAAAATCCGATATCATTTCTGTAATTTTGAGCGTTAATCAATAACGATAAGCTTATCAGTTCCACGTCATTGCTTTGTCTCAAGCAAGGGCTTACAATTGGCCTATTAATTCTATATATTCTACGCTTGCAGTTTAACTATTTGGTTATGTTCACGTAGTCATTTCAGAAAAATTAATTTCTGTATTCACCATTTGCATTGGTTTAATAACAATTTTTCTATCTCTTGGCACCACTGAAGAGACTAATCTCATTCTAATCTTTCTCATAAACTTCACATTTGAAAACATGGAATACACTTCTGTTGTCAATGCACACTGTTATGACTGTATTGATAGAATCTAAGACTTAATCAGGTGAATAAGCCTCCGAAGGTCAGAGATCACAAGATGTACGCGCGTGACTTGTAATTGTTTGCGCGCTTCGATAACGCGTGCCGTTCAAATAACGGCATCACGATGCACAACTATAGACAACAGCAAAATAATGTTGAGCTGTAGAAGTAAATATGGAGTGATCCCGTGGCTGGTTGCTTAATGACATGGATAATCAGTCAGGAGACAAAGGGTTCAAGTCTAAACAGAGACAATCAAGCCTAAGTCAGGGTTCAAGTCTAATCATCGTGTACAGGGACGGCGGAAAGCAATGAAAGGGGCAGGCACCAAATCAGAAGGGCACTTTTTATCCGTGAGTTTTTCGACCATAGTATAACTATGGAATATATTCTAAAATGCTGCTCACATTGAAAATGCAATTTAGGTGTGCGTAAATACATGCATGTCATACGCCATATTAGTTGAATTATCTTTAAGAAGCGGCAGAATTTTCCAGACATTTCCATTCAACTTCTTGTTTATTCATTAATCACATTAATCGGAAAGTTTATGCGTTGTAATAGCTTTATACTACGTATTTATACTGAATATTTATAGTATATTCAAGTACGTAAGATGCAGACATTAAAATATTCCGTACATTTAAATCAATTAGAATTTTTCTTGAACATTATTGAGATTTCATTTATCAAACATGTAGATTCCGACTTTGAAGCTGAACCATACTCAGATAAAAGCTCAATGTTTTGAAAGTTGATGATGCTATTGACTAGTTTTTAGGCCAATCAAAATACAGTCAAAACTTTCCAAAAAAATTAATCGTCGTGGTTACTTTTCATGTAACCATGCCTCATGTACTGATCTGTCAAACTCGCTTTGATGTGTATTATATTGTATATAAGTCAATCGATCATTTAGAGAGCAAAGTAGCCCTACTGTGGAGCAAATAGCAATGTCTAACACGGCTCCTTATGTTTAGAAGGGACCCTCCATACTACCACATGGAAGACCCAATACGTGTAATACTAATAAAGGGACCCGCTCAAAGCTTTGACGGGCACCTGATGCTAGTGATGGGGCTTCCCTAGAGTAACAATCGACTTTCAATACTGAAGGTCCCTTAAAACTGATAAAGGGCTGATAAAATAACACTTCATTTGCCACGGAAGCATTCACTGTAGATTGCATCCTAACATTTTTGAGTTGGTATCTCCTACCAGGTAGATAATTCACAGTCACTTGACATATCGTAGACATATCCGTAAATATAAACAAATGAGTTAATTCTGTTTTTTACCAGTTTGTTTTATCCATTGCCTGTCAAGTATGGCATAATTACCGACATCACACGCTTTGCGGCATCATGTTCACATGAATAGGATTAAAAATGGGCTTAATTTAACTTAACAACTCATTGGTAATCTTTGGCTCTGTCAAAGCAATGAGATGTCTGAATATTTTGAACATCAATGAAATTATGGGAGGAAGTCATGAAAAGTTGTTAATATTTTAGGGGGAACATGTGCATGGTATTGTATACTCATGATTCAAATCGTTTTTCTGGTTCAAACCATTAAATTTGATATTCGATTATCACATACTAAAAGAATTAACATATTCATCCTTGAAATTAGCTATTTACTATATGAACGAGAATGTGCTGTATCTACTAGTATAATTTACCACATTATGTTATCAATAAAAATTCTTGTTGTCATTATGATTATTTGCTCCTTGTGTTTTATCAATTATAGAATAATTTACTTCTTTCTTTTTGCTTTCATTGAATAATTTAACACCGAAGAATGCATGTTTACTTTAAAACAATCCTTTGATGTCACACTGATAGGGTAAATGTTCTTAAGTTTCGAATAATGGGCAATGGCACTATTTTAATGTGCGAAAGAAGAGCATGGAGTCGCTTGAGTGAATGATGGATACGTGCGTTGCAAAGCTGGGCAGCGAGTTAATTCTCGAGATTCGTATATATTCAGCGAAGCTGGATTATATTAAGCAATTAAGTATTTAAGTCTACCTATTCTAGTCTTTTGCTACTGATTGTATCGAAGACAGTAATTCATTTTTGCTTAGCCGAACCATAGCATCAGTTTGAATGCCTTTCCATCATTGCAATTTAACACATGCACCATATTCGTCACTGATCCCATATTCGCACGATTTCCATCTATTTTTCTGTTCAGATTTATGGCATCAATCGAAATTTCTCTTATGCTCAGAACAAAAGGTATTGCAATTTTTTGAATCAATCAGATGTATGGTTTTATCATAACTTAAGTTTACTGAAGTTTAATTAAAATAATTTTCAAGTTTTCTTGTAGTGTAAAATAATAGTTAACATGACCATTATTGCGAATGATTATCCGACTGAATAATATTTTGCAGCCACCCTGTATTCGATATCAAGTATCCACTCATGTCTCTTCGCCATTTTAGTTTCAAAACTCTCCTTCAATGATTCAAATCCGGATATGTAGAAAGATTAAAGTGCCGTTGTTCCTCGGCATTTTGGGTCCATGCCCTTCTTTACAGAGACTCGTCTAAACGGCGCTACATAGATTTATTTGTATACGATTGGCACAAGACTTCTCCCTGTTATCCACGACCGCGATATAGCAATTAAATTACTTTAAAGGGTAATTGTTCAACGTGGTCATACTTAATCAATAAAATAGCACTAAGCTTCCGAACAGAAACCACGTAATAAAAACCAACAGTTTTTGCAAGGCCTTTCACCTGCGTCTTACAGGCATCTTCAGGCAATTGTGTTATTCTTCACATTTGAGATAATATATATACATCGTCAATTAACTTTCAAACATCACTGTCCAAGCATGTCAAATCAATTAGCACATGATATACAAGGATACAAGGAGTTTGGCATTCTTGGATGTAGAGCTAGAGAGAAAAGAAAAAAGAATTATTACCAAGGTCTACAGAAAGAAAACTCACACGGATTTATATATTAATGAAAGATCGAATCACAGCGAACGGGTCAAGTCGGGAGTTTTGAAAGGTTTGATAAGACGAGCGATGAAGGTATGTGACGGAGACAATAGAGAGGAGGAATTTGAACATCTGAAGTGGGCTTTTCGGCAGAATGGTTACAGCAGGGGTTTCATAGAGAGATGCTTTCGATCAGTCAGGAAGGAGAAAATACATGTAGATGTGAAAGATGATAATTGGGAAGGAGTAGTCTGTTTACCTTACCAAAAGAATTTGTCTGAGAGAATTTACAACATTATGAGAAGGCACAAGATAAAAGTGTTCGAGAAGAATTCCGGTTCTATCGGGAAAGGACTCATAAGAAAGAGGGAGGCAATGGAAAGGAAAGAGGTAATTTACAGTATTCCATGCTCAGATTGTGACAAAGTTTACATCGGAGAGACAAAACGAGGTCTGGAGGTGAGAACAAAAGAGCACAAGAAAAATGTTGAAAAAGCTAGTATTACTACCTCTGAGATAGCGAAACATTGTTGGGAGGAAGGTCATAGGATGGCGTGGCGGGAAGGGCGGATTTTAGCTGGTGAGGGGCATTGGTATAAGAGAAAGGTGAAGGAAGCGGTGTTATCTGAGAGGACGGCGAGTTTCAACAACAGGTGGGAGATTAGCCAGGCATGGAAAGGTCTTCTGGTGTGAGGGGCGGGTACGAGGGATCAGTTACTTCTGCAGGTGTGATTCCCTATTGTTAAGACTTGATGAAAAGATTCCCTTTCATATCATGTGCTAATTGATTTGACATGCTTGGACAGTGATGTTTGAAAGTTAATTGACGATGTATATATATTATCTCAAATGTGAAGAATAACACAATTGCCTGAAGATGCCTGTAAGACGCAGGTGAAAGGCCTTGCAAAAACTGTTGGTTTTTATTACGTGGTTTCTGTTCGGAAGCTTAGTGCTATTTTATTGATTACTTTAAAGGGGTTTTCTCATTCTTGCATATCTATCTGATGCGTGTTTTATTCTTTTTAGATCGGAAACATGTCCGTACACCGTTCGACTTGTGACGAGGTCGAGCTCATGGTCTCCCAACCCGGAGGTTCGTATGTCTCGTTAATGGTTGATTCTGTAAAGAAGAACACAGACACAAATCCAGAAAATACCACATCCTCGTTAGTGTACCATCCTCTGTTCATCTCCAGTGCCAGAAACAATATGACAAAGACTGAAGTTTTGGGAAGTGTGCGAAGACAGCGGGAGAAACAAGCTTTGTATTCTGCTCTCTGCACAATTGATGGAACCCTGATGCTCTTGGATAAGCGGGATATAATTTGGTCATTACAAGTGGATCATCAGCTGATCGGTCTGAGCAAATTGGATATGACAGTAAGAATAATTTCTATAATTTCTACATCGACGTTTTGAAAGATTTTGTATTCTACTGTTTTGTAATTGCTAGTAGCAGTATGCAAGTAGTTGTATATTTGATTTGACAGCAGGAATTTGCGTTTGAGAGATCAAATTTATCCGAATCCTTCACGGTTTCATTTTTTTCTCTTTTTGAATCGAATTCTACGTCGATTTCGAATGTCCTTTTGCCAATATTTTGAAGTGACTTGTGTAAAAAATTCGGCAACAATAGATTGCGATAATATTTGATCGCCTCGGAATTTAAAACAAAGTGCACGAAGTATATAAACAGCAGCATGAGAATAATTTCAATAAAACTGTAAAACTCAATGTTTATCCTGATTCAATAATCAAAAAGACTAACAATAAGCGAAGAAAACGAGGTAACCCAAATGTTGATTGTATTTACCATTTCCACATGTTTCTGAAAAGGTCGACAAGAATGTATTTACTTAATCGTGAAAATATAAACTTCAGAATGACAGGAAAAATAACTGCGCAGTGCGCTGAAGCAAATAAACAATTGTACACTTCAAACAGTACCATTAAAAAAGTTAGCATGTGTTCCTTAAAATGCTGTTATAGAAAACCACAATGTTTATATACAAATCAGAGACAATCAATTATTCATTTGAACATAGGTCATCAATCAGCGGCTTGCTGCAACCTTTAATAACGCGGTCATCAATGAAACTAAAAGATGACGAAATATTCGATGGCGTCATACAATGACAACGTCCGAGAAAGTTTCACCAAGGACAATAACGTCCGATATCATTGTCAGTTTGACGACACAATGCACCATCCACGACATGACGATTGCTGTCGCAGATTTCTCCCTTCATAAAATGAGACGCGTTGGACGTCTACGAAGGCGATGGCTCCGTCGAGGAGCAGGAGTTGTCGGAGAAGCAGCATCTTGAGACGAACTCGCAGAAATCTGAGGCATACTCGAAGAATCAGCTGGTTGAGCCACACTCTGATACACTTGGAGACACACTCGGAGAAACAGTAGCCGGAGCCCGAGCCGTGTTCTGTGTAGTGTCCGTGTTCTGCGTGTGGTCGAGTGCTATGTGTGGATGAAGTGATCTATTTCTTGTATAAAAGTCAATAGAGGATATAATGTGTAACTGATCTACATGTCTTCTATGTACCGTACCATCAGATCTGTTCAACACATAATACATTCGTTCACCTATCTGCTTAAGTAGTAAACCTTCACTAGGTCTGTTATCGTTACCACGAAAAAATATAACTTCAGTAGTGTCCAGATTAACAGATAATCGTAAGGTTCTACCTTTAAATAACATAGCAGGACTCTTTCCTGTAGTTGCGTGTCTAGCGTTTCTGTATTGTATTAGAAAAGCGTCTATGCAAGATAGTAAGTCGGGGTAAGTGGCAGGTTCGGCGACTCGGATTGCCGTTTTCAAACTGCGAACAAATTTTTCGGCGAGGCCGTTGCTTTGGGGGTGTCTTGGAGCCGTAAAAATAGGTTGGCAGCCAACTGACTTCAACCAAGTCTAATTCTGTAGCGGCGAAAGGAGTACCGTTATCGGTGACTAAGACTTGCGGGACACCATCTCTACTCAAACTTCGCTGGAGTGCTTCCTTAGTGAAAGCAGCCGTTGCGTGTGATGTTAAGTAAACTTCTGGGAACTGAGAGTAGGCGTCTTCAAGTATTAGTGCGTAGTAACGCCCGAGGAATGGACCGCAATAGTCTGCATGAACCCTCTGCATCGGCGAAAAAGGAACGGGCCATTTTTTCCACTGAGGATGTGTCTTCGGTTTGCTTCTACACTTGTTACATGCCACAAGGTAAGTCGCAATGTCGTTGTTAATGGTAGGCCAATAGCATAAAAGGCGAGCTAAAGATTTCATCTTATCCCTCCCTAAGTGTCCTGTGTGCAGATGTTCAAGCATAACTTGGCGACAAGTTGGAGGAATAAGAATGAGCTCTTTGTAAAGAATGACGCCGTCAGCTTGTAGAGTTAGACTCTCTCGATTAGCGTAGAGATGTGGGAATCTCCGTTTAGCGGACGTGGAGAAACCTCGGCGTATACCAGCAATGACCGGTCCGTAAAACGACTTAGTTTCTTGAATTAACTGATTACGGCTAATTGGAATTGGATTTGTGACGTAAACGTCGGCTGTGTCAGTAGGTGGAGGCTCATGATGCGCGTGTCTTGATAAATAGTCAGCCTGCGGAATTCTGGTACCTGGTCGATACTCAACGTCGTAGTCATACGATGTCAACTCGATGGCCCACCTCTGAAGCATTGACGAGTTTGTTTTACCCACTGAAGCGTCGGGCTTAAAAATATGCTGAAGTGCCTTGTGGTCGGTTATAATCTTGAACTTTAAACCGATGAGATACTTGTGTAAACGTCGAATCGCCCAGATTATTGCAAGCGCTTCTCTCTGGGTTTGCGCGTAGTTTTGTTCTGATCGACTAAGTCGACGAGAGATACAAATAATAGGGAAACCATCTTGTTCCAGAACTGCGCCTAGAGCGTATTCGGATGCGCCTACGATGAGTTCAGAGTATTTACCAACTTCGAAACTCTTCAGTGCATTGGCTTGCAGTATGGCATCAATCAAACGGAAGTATGCCGTGTTTACTTCTGGGGACCAAACAAAGTCTTCTAAGGCGACCAAGTCAAAAAGAGGTCGAGCTAGTCCGCAAATAGAGGCACAAACTTGCTGTAATACTGTGCGAACCCGAGAAAACTTTGAAGTTGTTTGGTAGATGTTGGAACTTCGGCCTTTCGTACTGTTTCGATGCGTTGTAAATCTGGTAGAATACCCGACTGACCAATGAGATACCCGAGTTATTTCAGTTGTGTAACACCAAAGATGGACTTGGATGCATTTATCTTGACGTTAGCAGCTATAAGTGCGTCTAGGAGCTTCAGTAAACGGTCGTTGTGTTGTTGTTCGTTATCGGCGTGAACGATGATGTCATCCTGGTAACATTTAACGCCTTGCAAACCTCTCGTGATGTCATCAATGACCGATTGAAAGATGCCTGCAGAGACTGATAGACCAAAGGGTAGATAGTTATATCTGTACAGACCCCAGATCGTATGTATTGTTGTCAACTCTTTTGATCGTTCGGACAATGGAATTTGCAAAAAGGCGTTCTTCAAGTCAATTTTGGAGAAGAGCTTACTGGCCTGGATGCCGGACATCATGTCTTCAACATCTAACGTCGTAGTTGCCATCTGCTGAATGTGTGGGTTAACGGTGACGCGGTAGTCGCCGCAAATACGTGGGGTACCGTTGCTCTTTAGTGGTGTGACAATTAGCGTAGCCCAAGTACTGCTTTTGACAGGTGACAAAATTCCCTCGGACACCAAATCTTTTAGACCTTGCTCGACTGCGGGTCGTAAACCAAAAGGCATAGGCCTGGCTTTGAAAAACTTTGGTGTTGACGATGTCTCAATGTCTACCGGAGGAATTTTCATTCCACCTTCGTTCAGACTGCAGCGATGAATACGCAAAGCTAGTAACGGTGGCATAGTAATCGATGCGGTGGTCGATGTTGTAACTGGTGCTACGTCGATCGTAGTTGTCGTATTGTACACATTGATTGGTACCTTCAAAGCTCTTAATGCGTCAAGACCCAAAATCGATGGACCGTAGGAAGTCACGATGAGAGTTACTGGAATCGGTTGACTATTGTTAGCGTCGGTAACTTGCGCGTGCACCTCTCCACATACTGCTAAGTCATGTCCGGAGACACCTCGTATGTTAGCAGTGGAATGTCTGATCTGGTCGCTTAGGCGAAGCCATTGTACCGCAGAGCTCGGCAAAAACTGACAGGACTGCCTGTGTCGACGATAAACTTATGCGTTCTGACTGGAGTCAACTGGATGTCGTGATACAGATGCTCGCCGTCGATGGTAAGAGCCAAGAAGTGTTTACGATCATCCCAATCGTAAGTCGACCCAGTCTCAGGTTGTACAGTAACTGTGTTAGCTTGACGCGTACGCTGTTGTGTAGGTTGGCTACGGCAAACTTTGGCAATGTGGCCTGTGCGTTGGCATTTGTAGCACTTAGCTGACCTGAACTTGCACGTTTTCTCTCATGCTGCCCTCCACAGGAGTTGCATGCACCAGTCGACTGTTGCTGACGTATAGCTACTGGTTTCGACTGTGGCTTAGGTTGAAAAGTGTTAGCCGGAAGTGGCTTCTTTGTAAACACTGTAGACTTGGGTGCAGAGTAACGTCGTTGTGCGTTCCTGTTGTACAGCACCTCATGCCTTACTGCCTTATTGTCCCACGTCTCTATCATCTGCCTGGCAACATCGAATGTCAGCTTACCGTGGGCTAGTAGCTTCTTTTGCAAGTCGTTATCGTTTATGCCTGCAACGATGCGATCCCTTATTTGTGTATTCAGCTCGACGCCGAAGTTGCATCTAGCAGCTTGCTTCTGTAGTCGTAGCAAAAAGTTGCGACACGACTCCTCTGGACGACGCATCAGGTTGTGGAACTGTGCGCGTTCGGTTGCCTCGAAGTGCGTTGGACAAATGTGGCTCTCAAGTATTGCTTGTAGTTCTTTAACCGTCTTGGTATCAGGCTTAGCGGGAACGGTTAAGCCTTTTAGTAGACTGTAAGCGCGTCTGCCGATAAGGGTCAGATAGTAGTCAACGTCATTGGCCGTTGTAATCTTAGAGTTTATCTTGCAGTAGTGACTAAAACGTTCGTGCCATTCGACTACTTGTACAGGGTCGTCTATGTCCAGTTCTTCTAAGCGGCCCTCCATTAGTAAGGATTACGCGAACAAGGTACGTAATCGGTCCTATTAACGTTAATTAAACGTTGTGTAACCGTCCCTATCGTCACGTACAGTAGGCCGATAGATTACGTAAACAGTACGTAATCTGCAACACGTTCTCTCAACGTCCTTAGCCTTAACGTAGCTTTAGTAAGCCCTCACGTGTAATGATTGTGATGTTAATAATACGTGTTTTACTTACGGTGATAGGGGTGTGTAAGTGTGTAATAGTGAACTGCCGACCAAGAAAGACCTGCAGTGAATGTTCACGATGGTACCGGGTAAGGTAACCAATCGTCGTATGTATTAGCTTTAGTTTGGGCTCGAAGAGGCACTTTTCAGGGCCAGCAGGAACAGCAGCTCGGCTATTAGATGCAGCAGCACTTCTCGGGGCCAATAGAATGGCTTGTAGATGCGGCAGTGCTTCTCGGGGCCAGTAGAATGGCTTGTAGATGCAGCAGTGGACACGAAGAAGTCCTTTAAAGCAATCGGAGAAGCCTTGTAGATCGCGACGCCAAATTGTTATAGAAAACCAGTTTGGATTCCGAGATGAGTGTGTTGTATTAAGGTGAAGACAATGTTTATATACAAATCAGAGACAATCAATTATTCATTTGAACATAGGTCATCAATCAGCGACTTGCTGCAACATTTAATAACGCGGTCATCAATGAAACTAAAAGATGACGAAATATTCGATGACGTCATACAATGACAACGTCCGAGAAAGTTTCACCAAGGACAATAACGTCCGATATCATTGTCAGTTTGACGACACAATGCACCATCCACGACATGACGATTGCTGTCGCAAATGCGTTTTTGAAATCTCAATACTCATCAAAGAGCCACCTCTAGAGATTTACGGAAAACCCCAGCTATGGTTTCCTCAGACAAGGGCTCTGAGTTTTGTGTTACCTTCTGTTTAAATAAAAATGTTGTTTTGAATTGGAAATTTGTGTTATGCGTATTGTATGTATTGGAATATGTATATGAGTAGTGTATCAAGTTTGATATGAAAAATGCAAAATCAGCTACATTAGCAGCACAGTGAGATGATTACATATGCGCTGTCGAGAGCATCAGACTAGCAACAACTCATCGGTTTATAAACACATAAAACATAGCAGTGACTCCTCACAAGCAATGACTGCAACCATTTTATCTTGTGATAAATATTCCACCCATCTCCGATTACGTGAGCAGTTTATACAAATTAACTGACACTTTCTATCAATGTCAACACGAATTTAACAGTTATAGAGATTTCCTCTTTTGTCAATTCAGTTGTGCTTCACATGCTTCGTATGGAAATCAGATTTTTTTACTCACATAATATTTCTCTATTTTCTGTCATTTCCTTAAATAAATAACAGCTCAAGAGCATGATCGTTCGACGATACTTCAATATGATATTATTTGAAAATAAAGACCTTTTTTCACATAAGACATTCTTATAACTTCAACCGGTTTCAATTGGAGGACAGTGAGTTGGGCTACCGGCCATAATCTTCGTCAGGAAGTTGAAAAGGGTATGATTATGTAATGTTATCATGTAATGTTTGTAAATTTGAAATTTGGATTATCATATGTCATTGAGTCATAGTGCATAAGTAAGAGAAAAGTCATATACAAAATTATAGGACATAGTGATGAGAGATTTGGGCTCAACAATAGGAGATTGTTGTAAAACATGCTGCATGTTTATTCCATGAGGCCAATCTGTCATCAGTTGACTAATGAACCTGAGTTCTTCTGTTTTCCTTTGCTTCTCGTTTCCGTTTAGTTCTTTCAATATAGATTACTAACTAATATTAGCATGTACATAATTACGCCCTTTTCAACTTCATTACGAAGATTGTGTCCACTAGCGTATCTCACTGTCCTCCAATCGAAACCGGTTGAAGTTATTAGAACCACAGAATTAAATATTTTGTTTATCCGCTTCGATTCTGGAAACCGAAGCGCACGCAGATGAATCTAATTCTGTGATTAGAGCAATATCTGATTTGAAAAGACGTTCTTTATTTTCTATTTTTGTCATGTCATTTAACAAAATGTTAATGGTACTAAGCAACCGTTTACTACCTGCCGCATAGCTCTCACTCTTCTACATTTTCAAAAATTCATCACATAAAGATGGCTATAGTTAATTGAAGTTAGTCGTCCGAAAAAGAAAGTGCATTCCATCACTTGACTTTTGCTCTTTCCAAAGAAAACAGTATTATGACTCTATATTGCCATTGCATATTAATATTCCATATAACTGCAAAAGTATCCTGTATATATATTAGCCTCTATTTCTCTAAATATGGCTTTTTTTCATTGCCATGTTGAACATTGACAAGCGTGAGCTTTACTCTGCTTCTGATGATGGCCAGAGAGGAGGCTGAAATTAATAAAGCGATTAAAAATAGTTGCCACCATTTATGCTTGGCTTTCCAGGTGAAACTCACGAGAAGAATGACTAACCAAGGCCTATTCAGCACTTCGACAAGTGTGTTTATTACATTTGTGCGCCTTTATTCTATTCAGGGTGAGGCGCAAGTTGGGAGACATAAGAAAAGCGATCTAATGCTTGCCAAGATTGTTTTCATTGATTATCTCTTCATTTACATCTGAGACAGTGAAAGAAGTGAAGAACCGCGATCTGTGCCGCGAATGATCGACTTCGATTTTAGTTGAGGTTTTCAAAAGTCCACGCAAACTTTTCTGTTATATATATATATATATATCAGTAATCAATTTGTCAATAAGTTTTACACCGCATGGAAGATTCTCCAACTTTCTCCTTGAACATTCTCTTCACTGATGAAGTCAATTTTTGCGTTTACAGTGAGCTGGAAAGCTCCAAACTGGACTGACGCTGTAAAGATGCATGGAGCTAGAAAAATAATGACATAGTAGACTCTAAAAAATTTTGGTTTTTAATTGGCTTTCCAGAAAACCACACGGATTTCTAGAAAATCAAACCGGTTCTCTAGAAAACCAAAAGGATCTCTAGAAAACCAAAAGGATCTCTAGAAAACCAAAAGGATCTCTGGAAAACCATAGTTGGTTTCACTCCTGGGACAGCCTGAAAAACCAAAATTCAAGGAAACCAATCTTTTTAAGATTGTATGACTTTTGAGATGCGAGAATGTAAAAGCACTTAGTTTTCCTTTTCAAGAAAATTATGATGACTGTTGCTCCAAGAGGAAATTGTTTCATCATTATTGAATATGACGGAGAAATATCCTTAATTCGTTTAGCAACACGGACAGTATGTACCAGCGGTTTCCAAATGGATGGATATGAAGGAGTGAACATGACGTCTGGCCACCTCTTTCACCTGATTTGTCAGCTCTTGATGACACCTGATTTTTTGCATCTTCCAAATCATTAATTTATGTTAAGAAGATCAGGGATCTGGGTCTAAGATAACATAATTGATTATCGTGTTTACGTTTCACCAGACCTGTTGAATTGTGTACACATTGATTGGAAAAGTCGTCATCAGCTACGTGAAAAACAGAAAGAATCTCCCATCCAATGCTTACATGATGTAATTCGCCCTTTTTGTTTTTGTCAATGTCGGATAGTAAGTCCTACAACTTAGCGGCTTCACTTCAATGTAGACCAAAATCAAACTTTATGTAATCCGGTCGGCACCTGTCAGACCATCAGCGGCTTATCCAGTGCTATTTCATATCGGCAATTTAAATGTAGATGGTAGAATTTTAATGTCCAGTCAACGGCAATATCAACAATCACAATCCAGTGACATCGTCGTAATTGTTTACTGAAATGGTATATTCGCATGTTTCATTCCTTGTGTTGGTTGCCATCAACCATGCATAAATTAAATTCATATCGTTGGATTAACCTATCATCATCGCTCGAAAAAGTATTTACAAAAATTATGCATGACAGAGTGAGCAGATGATTAACGGAAACTTTCAATCACACACATGATTCAAAAAAGGACATTCCTTGTCAGGTGGCATCCAATAAATAATAATCCAAATCCATAAGAATAGGAAACATCATCACACATTGTGTTTCATAGATTTATCGAAGGCTTTTGATTCTACACCAATAAGTATACTAACCTTTAAATTAAGAAGCATTCTATCAAATGATAAATTATTGAACTTGATATTTTAGTTACTTGAAAACAGAAGGTATCGCATTCTTTTCAATGGGGTAGAGGATGATTTAATTTCAGTAAAAATGGCATTTCAGTAAATGTAGATGGTAGAATTTTAATGTCCAGCCAGCGGCAATATCAACAATCACAGTCCAGTGACATCGTCGTAATTGTTTACTGAAATGGTATATTCGTATGTTTCATTCCTTGTGTTGGTTGCCATCAACCATGCATAAAGTGACAATATTTTGCTAGTTCCATGCGGTTCAATATTCTTGTATGTCGCACAAAATTCGTACTTGCCTTTGATTTATCTTTTTACAAAACAATAATAGAGTCAATAACTCGGAAATTCCGAGGCCAGCTTGGAAACGGCAGTGTCCTCGTGCAAAAATGGTCATGATAAAACTCTCCAAGAGAAAGTCTCAAAATAAAATTTAGAAAGCATGAGCTTTCTGGCAACTTATATGCACATATTTCTGTTAACATTTAGCCGGAAAATCATTGTTTCGTACAATTTGATAGTAGATATATTTATGCCTACTTCCCAGTTGTAAATGGCAATTGATTTTCTGGCTAATGTTTTGCTAGAAAAATATAGTTCCGTTACGCACAGCCAAGAGTGTAAGTGCTTATAAATTTCATTTCGAAGCAATGCGACATTCTTCGGGACGTTTACATCAGAACCATTTCACAATGTGGCTATTTCCACAAGCAACTGGAAACAGCTTCACTCACAAATTGCAGAGATCAGAGCCAAATAGGCCTACTGTACGAAAAACAGGCCTATTAAGGCAAGTAGGGATGATTCTGATGTGGGTGATTATGGAAATTGTTATTGTACCAAGAGTATTACTACAAGTATCTTTCACGCTTTTAGGATGAATCTTGAGCCATCTCACATTTGTAAGCAGGTGGCTAAAATAAGGTGCAACATAGTGTGGTTGTTTGAGGGTGACCACACAGTGGAATCTTACGAAATCCATTTTTATTTCTCATGGAAATTCATCTGGCTCGTCATCTTTGTTAAATACATTTTGCATAATAGTCTTAAAGAGGTTGGTGATGCGTGACCTGTTATTCCAAGCAGAACTGGAACCGGGCCGCTTTTTTCGGCCCGGATCCGGCCTGGGCCCGTATGCCCTCATTCCGTGCCGGCCCCGCATTGAAAAGTGTGGTCACTAACTCATCAAATTAAAAAGTTGAACTAAATATTCAATAAAATCTTTTGACCAAAATTCCAGAGAAATGTTGCCTGCTAATTGTCTATCGATTCTTGTTTATGAATATTCTGTCGTATGATATAATTTGTTTCATATTATTGCGTAAGAACCAAGTTGATAAGTCAGAGATTCAGAGCATTTAAATAATCAAATGAGGAAGATATTTTTAATTTCAGACATAATGAATATCGGCCCAGGTACTAGATATTTCATGCCCGGACCCGGCCCGGGTGGTTCGATTTTTTCATGTCCGTGCCCGGCCCGGCTAATGCCCTGTCCCGCTTCCAGCTCTGATTCCATGAATAAAAGGTTGGTGATTGATTGGTTGTTGAACGATTGGATTTCAGAGGTCTAAAGGATTTCCGATGACAAAATTTGACTTCTCTGTCTTCTTAGATCTCCGGAAAATGGGCGTAATGATTCCAGGAGTCAACAATCAAATTTCAGCAAGAGAGTTCTTGCGAAGGGATGGCGATAGCCTAAATAAAAAACGCTATTTTCTCATCCCAAACACTTTCACGTCATTTTGCTAATTGAAGCGAGTTTCTCATCGAAAGTTGCATGTCAACTGCTTTTCAACCTTTCCAATGTTTCGACTTGAGAGTTAATTGAATATCTGAACGAGCATGGATGATTTCGACACAGATTGAGTTTATCGCGTGAAGTAGCTGCGACGTAAGCATCGCGCATTCCACAATCGAAGCGGAGCATTCGGTGACTGATGTAGACATTGTTTCGAAATTTTAGAGTCCATTGTTGTCAAGAGCTGTTGAAGATATGAAAGATGATACGCATCCTCAGCGGAACATAATTTCTTAAGATTTGCTATAAATTTATGAAATAGTTGATCATCTTAGGTTGAACTTTCACTTGAAAGACACGACATCTTTCAATTCTGTATACTCGTGATTCCTTCTATGATAAAAATTCGTCAAGAAAAGTTCGTTAAGACTCTCTCCTTGCCGACATTTATAACAGAGATATAGACAAATTTCTCATTTTTTCCAAGAAATTCGGAAATTTAAAAGCGTGAATTTCATGGTAAATTGACCTAAACCCGAAATGTATGAGAAATTTTACTTGGATTAGAATGCGCTTATGAATCGAAACAATAGTATTAAGATTGCCTCGAAGAACCTGGAAATTCGAAGAAACTTGAACTTCTAAACCCTTGAATTTTAAAGAAATATGACCTTGAAAACCGTTGAATGGCCCTTTTCGAGATGCCAAATAGATGTGACCCTGGCGACTCCAAAAGATGATTATTTAAGAAAATTTGCGCTTTTTACATGAGCTTAGGCAAAGTCTCTTCGAAAATTTTAGTCGGTCAGAGCTCGATCATTTTGGAAAAATCTGCAATTCTAAGTTTGAAGACAAATCAGGAAAATGTTTTCTCGTTTAATATATATCAGGGGTGGGCCGATGTGACAAAATGTGACAATATGTGACATTTTTTCATCTCAAAATAAAATGTGACATAATGTGTATTTTTCATTGCTGGTGTGACAAAATGTGACAAATTCACATAACCAGAAACTAATTTGACAGAAGCAATGTTTTTACGTTAGTATGACATAGTATAATGAGGTTTATACTCACAGAGGAGCATCAACTTCGTCTGAGTGAAATAACGACAACTTTATTCTTTGACTTAGATTTGTACTCGGAATATGTAAGATAGATATGTTTCTCCGTGCTCCCATTGGTGACTTGCACTTCCGCCAGGTAAATCGTGATGCTACTAGTTCGCTTGTTTAAAGTTGACTTTGAGCTTGATGGTCGAATTGCAACATTCATTCCATGTGGTCATACGTTTTTCGATTGTCATCTCCAGATCGCAGTAGTCCTTGCGAAGTTGTAGTTTCGATAATGCACGCAATCCTAGGAATAATAATAGCAATTGTAACAAAACCGAGTGACATTTCTTCACTGAAAACAGAATTACGTGTAAAAGTGCTCTTATTGGTACGAATTTATATTGTCTGTGAATTCATCTTGTTGAATTTATTCCGAATGCGTGCTTATTGTTTACCATCAAAATGAATTCAAGACATTAAAAATAATCATCCACTCTGAATCCCAATCTCATTCCAGCTGCACATCTGACTCTGGTCTCACTGTCCTCATACATGTCTCGAACCACCTTGATAAACTTGTCATTTACTCCCGACTTCCTCATGCAGTACCACAATTCCTCTCTCGGCACCCTGTCGTACGCCCTCTCCAGGTCAATGCACGTACAGAAGAGTGACCTTCTCTAAACTTCTCAATCAGCATCCTCAGTGCAAAGATGGCGTCCGTCGTGCTCTTTTTGGGCATGAAACCGTACTGTTGCTCAGATATGGTGACCTCCTTACGTAAGCTAGCCTCGACAACTCTTTCCCAGAGCTTCATAATATGGCAAAGTATTTTGATGCCTCTATAGTTGTTACAGTTCTGTACATCGCCTTTTCTTGAAAATTGGCACGATGACACTTTGTCTCCACTCACTTGGCATTTTCGTTCGCAACAGTATACGATTAAACAGTCTGGTCAAGAAATCAAGCGAGATTTCTCCCAAACATTTCCAGGCTTCGACTGGTATGTCATCAGGACCGACCGCTTTGCCATTTTTCATTTTTCTTATAGCTTCGTGGACTTCACTCTTGCTTATTTCTTGGACTTCTTCATGCACCCCATCTATTTCGTCAGTTCTTCTTTCTCTCTCATTTTCTTCATTCAAAAGCTTCTCAAAGTACTCCTTCCAACGATTCAGAATGCTATCAGTGTTCGATAATGCTTGTCCATTTTCATCCTTAATCACTATCACTTTCTCCACGTCCTGATTATCTCCATTCCTTTGCCTTGCCAATCGGTACAGCGCAGGGATAGCAATTTTCCGTTTTTTCCGGTTTTTTTTGCGAAATTAGTCTAATGTAAATATTTCAAATTTATGCATTCAAGCCCTGGTTTTTCCCGATTTTCCGGTTTTTTTCTTGGGTGAATTGCAATCCCTGGTACAGCGCCTTCTCACCTTCCTTAGAGTTAAGGTTCCGGTACATCCAGCTGTACGCATTTTCCGTTGCCATTGCTACAACCCTTTTGGTTTCATGCTTTTTCTGCTTGAAATCCTGTCTGCTTTCTTCATCTTGAAGTTCATCCATTCTCTTCTTTGCACACTTTTTTCTTCTCACACTTTCTTGAACCTCTTCACACCACCACCACGCTTCCTTGCTATCTTTGAGTCTCCCACTCGACGTTCCGAGGGATTTTCTAGCCGATTCCTTCACAATGTTAGCCATCTCATCCCATTGTATTCGCTCTTCCCTTCTAGCCACAGCTTCTGTGGCTTTGGTGAACTATGATATTTGTTATTGACTTCCTCTCCCTATAAAAAGCAGAATCAATGATTTTCTGCATCACTGTTTCCCGACTTCAGAATTTGACAATCATCGTCTATTTTATTGTTGTCGGAAGTGTTTGATGAGAATGATTGAAAATATAATGCTCAAACCAGTGTTTCTCATTTTTTCGCATCGCTGCTCCCTTGATCGCAATCTTATATCCGTCGATGCCCTAAATAATCTTTGAATTGCTTCAATTCACATGGCAAGAGACATTTGAACGCATAGAAACAGATTGTTGTTTATCTGAAGTTGACTAGAATGGAAATTGGCTCAGGTCGCGGCACATCCGGTGGTAGTTGGGGCATGAACCGATTCGAAATTTCCGAGTCAGTTCATTATACAGACCATTCACCAATGGCAATTCAAACAAATGTAGAGTTAAAATCCAAACCTCAACTGAATAAAAAACCTTGAAAGAATATTGTGAAACCACATAAATCTAGTAAAAACGATGAAGTTTCCTTGAATTCTCACATCTTCTCTGAACAATGTCAGATTCTTGAAGACAAACAAAGTATAGAATATTTGGGACATGACCGAATATATAAAGAAAATAATAGATGACAGCTGCCAAAGATAGAAAAGTAAAGAAGTCAACAATTCTGTATTCAGAGGAAACCCGAAAATGCAGAAATGAGCATAAGAATCTGGTAGAGGAGTTCAAAATCGCTAAGTCAGATGAAAATCTATTAAAATTAATGGAAGTCAAGAGAAAATTTAATAAAAGGTTGTAAATCGAAAAGTGGATATCGAAAAGAGAAAAAGGAAATTGGAACAGTTAGAATTACCTAAGTTGAAAAGCGATAACGAAATATTCTGGGAAATTCTTGATGCAAGCATGAAAGCCAAAAGAAATGCTGGCAATGCAAATTTAACATTAGCAGATTTTAAAATGCAATTAGAAAATTTAGATTTGAAAAGAAGTGTAATGACTGGATTTAGACATTCTGATAAAATCCATATATTAGAAACATCTCATGTAGAAATTGATGCAGATTTTGGTGATGATGAGACATCTAGAGCTGTGAAATCATTAAAGAATTCAAAATCCAGCAGTCCAGATGGATTCATGAACGAAATCTCTTAAGCATAACTTAAATGACATAAAAGAATTATTGAATGATTGTTTATCGATATTTTGATTTCGTGTGAAATACCATGGAAAGCAAGCTGGATCGTGCAAAAAAGGAACCAAACATGAATTAAATTCATATCGTTGGATTAACCTATCATCATCGTTCGAAAAAGTATTAACAAAAATTTTAAATGACAGAGTGAGCAGATGATTAACGGAAACCGTCAATCACTCACAGGATTCAAAAAAGGAAATTCTCTGTTAGGTAGCATCATGATATTGAAGGAAAAATCCATAAGAATAGGAAACATCGTCACACATTGTGTTTCATAGATTTGTCGAAGGCTTTTGATTCTACACCAATAAGAATACTAACCTTTAAATTAAGAAGCATTCTATCAAATGATAAATTATTGAACTTGATATTTTAAATACTTGAAAACAGAAGGTATCGCGTTCTTTTCAAGGGGGTGATTTAATTTCACTTAAAATGGCATTCCACAAGGAGATAGTATGTCTCCAACTTGATTTTGCATATATATGTATATATATATATATATATATATATATATATATATATATATATATATGTGATCAAATAAGCATTGATCAGAACATAGAAGACATCGATCCTATCAGATTTGCGATATTAAACTTCTATCAATGATAAGCGCGGATGATATCATCTTAATGAGTGAAACGCAAGGAGGATTGATATAACAAATTATGTTAGTTCAAAACCACTGTAATACAAATTGTTCGAAAAGTAATTACAATAAAGAAAAATAAATGAATAGTTACAACAAATTATAATAAAGCATATAATAAAGCTGGATATTGAACAGATAGATATTGCATTGAATGATGAAACAGTTCCAATCGATGTTCCAAAGGAGCATAAGTACTTAGGTATGTCGATATCATGAAATGACAAAAAGCATGTCGAAGAACTGGAGAAAAAAGTAAAATATCTGCATAACTCACAACTGAAAATTTGAAGGAATTTGGTCAAATGAATGGCCATATGATAAAACAGATATTTGAATAAATGACACTTTCACAAATGAAATACTGAGCAGAATTTTGCCATCACATGAATTTAAGACTTAATTTACTTTCACTTTTTCGTTTTTCGTCTCTTCTTCCCGATTCCACCAGGGTTGGACGTTGCTGCGATGACTTTTTCATTACGATCCAGAACAGTGTCCTCCTTGATCTTCAGGCATTGGAGATTTAACTTAAACTAAATACAAGTTCAATTTTACAAAATATTCTATAACCCAAAAGTCACAACAGCAGCGTATTGCAACGTATTATATATATGGCATAAAGCCGATAGAGTCATTTCTATAAAGCTGCATTGCATTATTGGATAAAGGTAGTACAATATAGAAAATCAGGAAGAATATATGATATAATACGTAATAATGCTAGCGACCAACAATTTAAGAATACATGGTGTTGCCGATTGAAAAAAATAATTAGATTAAACCTTTCTGAATTATGGAGCAATCAAAATTATCTAATAAAATCAAAATCCGCTAAATTAATTGAAACCGTTTGATTGAATTTTACAGAGAGCAATGGATTCACAGTACTAAAGACAGTAATAAAAGACAGGAGCATTTATAATTGTGTCAATACAATTGTAGACAAAAGTGTTGTCTAAATCTATCGATGTGCTATCATGATCCAAGACTTCGAACCGGCAATCATGAAGCGGCAGTTGAAGCTGGCTGATATAGAAATAGGAAACTACGTAAGGAGTGTCTACGTTTTATTGTGACCAAGAGAAGATACCAGACCTTTTTCACTACATTGTCGAGTGTCCATTGTGCGGTGCTATCAGGCAATTGAATACATCTTTCATGACGAGTATAGATCGATCAGATTTCTATGTAACAGTGAGTAGCTTGAAGAGAAAAGAAATAATGGCAATAACTAGATTTTGTCACAATAACTGACAACATTAGAGCAGAAGTCAAAGACACTTCCACTTGATGTATCACGAATGACCTTTGCATCTGAAAACTGTTCAGTAATATATTAGAGACTGCCAACGATAGCTTTGTTCAGTTGCAATTCTGAGTCGGAAGTAAAACTTATTGCGAGGATCAGCCAAAAATATCATTAGATTAGCAATTCATAATTTTCAATTCTTTACAGGTGAGTAATTGTTCAAATTACTGCCTTACATTATACAAGTATTTGATCGTATGCATGTATGATAACCATATCCGGCTGATCCTCGCATTTAATGATGGGGATTACTAATAGCATGATAACAGAATTAATAAATATTGATAAATATTCATTGTTGAAATTCGCATGTCGCTCCATTATGCAAATAACCCTCCTTTCTTTCATGCATTGACCGCAAATTACTTTGTATGTGTTTACCATGAACTTTTCTGATGGCTTTCACTACTGTTTTCATGTTTGTCATGTCTCATGTTTGGATTTCGTTAACGCATGTGGTTTGTATATACCCGTAGCTTAAAATTATTAACCTAAATATTACCACAATATTCATATGGATGATATATGCAAATAATGTTTGTTGTAGGTGTACATGTATAGAGTATTCATTTCAATTCTGCTCATTCATATTTCTACAGGTTTATGACAACGCGGTACACTTGTGTAGGGCGGCATCCCTATAATATTCTGCAGCTCTCTAGTGTGTCGCGACATCCCGTTTGAGAGTTACTGATCTATTTGCATTGTAATTGAGCTTATATTGAAATATTTTATTTTTTAATATTATTATATTTTTTTATGTTATTAAGTTTTTTTTAATTAATTTAGTTTGCAATGAGTTAATTCCGTAACTCATTAGTATCATTGAGGTAATATGAAGATATGAAGATATGTGCTTTTACAATAATAAATTTCTCAGACATATAATTTCAAAAATCTTCTTACAGAATGATGAAGCTGAGGAGGTAATCGTATGTTCATGGGATGGCATGACCTACATCGTAAATCATCACAAAGAAATTGTACGTTTTCAAGCAGATACTGCGTGTCAAGGATTCGTAGCTGGTTACTATGCAGTTCGTCCAGGACACAATGAGCCGGTACTAGTCTATGCTACATTCGGGTCCAAATTAGTAGTTTACCATAACATCAAATTGGAGAGAATTCAAGGACAAAGTCTCCTTCACAGGTTACCGGAATCCCTCAAATCAAAAATGGTAGAAGCTGGCATGGACGGTAAGATCAGCTATTTGAGATATATCCTTGTAGTCCGGCAGCCAGAACGCGTTTCTGCAGGAAACGAGACCGAAAATGCGACTTTCACAGAATGATGTACACCCTATGCCTACTAAAGTCTGCACGTCTGACTAGTTCAAATTAGTTCCTACTCTGGTCAGCCAGGATCAGAGAAAAACCCAAGTTAATCCAATGGGACGCAGATTGCAGTTTTGGCCGAAATGAAACTTTCGATGTTTTCTCTTATCATCAGCAAAGTACTAAGTCTAAAGCCATAAGATTTGACATGAAATGTCTTCAGGTCATTTCTTATCATGCTCATGAACATTCATCCACGAGGGCACCCACATTCAGATTTGGCAAGCCTCCTACTGTCGGCAAACAACAACATGCTGTCCCACCTTATCCACATTGAACCAAATCGTCGCATATATCGCCGATCAGAAGCATGATAATATCACATACACATTACAGGAAATAACCTTAAGATACATCATGCCGAAAATTATGGCTTTTGATTCAATACTTTTCATTTGATAAGACTAAACATAGAAAATCCAAAACTGCAATCTTCGTCCCATTGGATTAAAATGACTTTTTATTTGATCGTGTCTGACAAGAAGAGGAGCTAGCTAGATCTCGGTAGACACGCAGATTCGTAGTAGGAAAAAGACGTACATCATTCTGTGAAAGTCTCATCTTCGGCCTCGTTCCTTGCAGAAACGCTCTCTGGCTGTCGGAATATTACGGATAACAGATTTTTACATTGATTGAAACACAATTACAATTCAACGCATAAATGTATGATTCGCAATAGACAATTTTTTAAATTTTGTCTACATTAAAATTGGTTGATAATTTATTATCTATCCTATGCTTGAGTAAAATATATATCATAACAGCTGCCTGTCATCGACTTCGGTTGTGCTTCACATGCCCATTCTCGCGTTTGAAATTCGAAATCTTGAATGCATAATGAACATTGAATGCAATGTTCACACTTGTATGCTGAATTTGATGCTTAAAAGTACCCCAACGACTTTCGGTTTTTATGTGAGCTAAATAATCTCCCGGCCCTTCAGGTGGTGTTTTTGATGGTAATGGTATACTGGGTCGGTCATCAATGCAGTGAATGCGTCAGCTGCAACGATAGCGCAGTGACTACCGACTTGACACATTTTTTTATTTAAAGTTTTTTAGTTATTTAAATCATAATTTTAATAAAATGTTAACTGTCTCATCAAATTTTAATTATTCATTGTAAGAAAGTGCGTCAAGTTAGCTAAGGAAATGAGCGACTCATCAATTTTCTAGAGCTACTAAATTACTATTTGAAAAAACCTTTTATCTTAAAAAGTTTGATAGAATGAAATATTCACAAGATAGACAAGCAGCAAATCTCCTCACTTAATGTGACATGAATTGACGAGTAAGTCGTTCTGTCACAGCTGATAAAGGTCTTATATTGAAAAGATTCTATTTACCTGTTTACCCATTCAGATAGGAGAGCAGGTTTGTTTCCAATCATACGGTCAACTTTAACAGACACAGTGGGAGAGTTCTTCAAGCAGAATGAAGTACTATAAGGTGCGCATACAAATCATTTGACCAAAATTACATAAAGTCATTAGTAAAGACAATCGCGTTTCTACGGCTAAATCCTGGAAGTCCAAACCCAACCAAGTGCGGTCCTGTAAATGGAAGAAATCGGAATTTATAGTAGAGAAAAAATAATTTCTCGCAAAAATGATGGAACAGCTATTAACTGAAATATACCTCAGACATTTGGAGGAGATACATAATCCAGTCATTCGAGGCTCAGAGGCGCACAGAGCGCACTAAAACTGTGATACCAAATATTTTCTTTATTTCATCTCACATTTCACTACAGCTCAAATAGGAAAGAACCCATGTCAAAAATACATGCTGCAAGCCGTAGGTATTCAAAAATATCAATCGCCAATGTTGAAGCTCATCAAATGCCCTGGACACTGGTAAACGTCAACAGATGCCGTCAATCTTTGGTCTAGGAACAACGGTGTTGCAGTACGAACAACAAGCGACGTGTCAAAAGGGGCTTCTCTAGTGGTATTCAATGAAAGGCCGCCGAAATTTCACTACAAACGCTAATCTACTTTCTATAAAATGTAAATTTAATTTACCAAAAATCAATTATTTTCGTGTAACTTACTGATGATAATTCTATTTTAAAAGCCACAAAAGCGCTACTAATTTGGCAAACTGTTCTCATATTCCGAGACCTTCCATTTCAAGGTGATGCACTTGCATAGATCAATGAAATGAAAGTTTACTAAAACCAAAAGGTCTTTAGTTATGTAATTTGCTTGAGTTATTTATTTCATGTTCATTTGATTGAACGTAATTGTACGTAATAGCTAAAGATCAATGTTGGATGTTGTGTCAGGCTTGAAAATTGTTCATTAGTGCATGAATAGGAAAGTCTGTTTCTATCCATAATACAAGAACAACTCAGAAAAGCTTCATTTACAAAATGAAGTACAGTCATCGGGAAGCGCTCAGTAATGTCATTACGTATTAGCCAACAGCATTATGCAATCATGAAAAATTAACCAAATGGGGATTTGTCATCACTGATATTTGAAAATTAATTTTGACTGTCATCCAAAATCTGTTCATCTAACTCAACATCAAATATTGAAGCAGAATAGATTTTTCACTTTAAATCTATTGAAAATGGAATATGACATTAATAGTCATTCCACGAAGTTTTCAGAATCATCTCCTGAGATTTGTCTTTGTGAATTATTACTGTTTATCAGACAAAGCGCTCACTTTGTTGAGCATTAAGTCTTTATGAGACTTAAGTTAGGCCTAATCTCTTTAATATGTAAGTAATAATCCTTTGTTTATCTTACGCATCATTTCACTCAATGCATCAACTTTTTATCTGTCGTGTGGTAAAAAAAGGTGGCCATTTTTTTACAAATATCTTTGGATTAAATTCCGGACAAATATGCTTCAGTCTGATGCAAAAATAATAAGGGGAAACAACAGTTCTAAGTCCTCTTTGTTGTGAACACACTCAATCGATCCGTTTAGGAAATATGTTCTCTGCAAAGAATGTGATAGTATCTTGCTGTATATCGTGTCTAATCTGTGTTTATATTGATCAAGCAGAAAATGGGAATCTAACAGAAAGTTTGACCTGTACTTGGTACTGCAATTTCATGCGAATCTTTGGAGCAATGCTTTTAATTTTAAATGTTTCTTTGAACTAAAAGTACGTCAAAGCAATAGATAGCTCGATAAGTGAGTCAAAATATCCGTAGATGCGTACAAATAAGTGTGTGTGATGTGATGATTTCAGAAAATCTGGTCAAGTATGTGATGTACATGGGTGGTTCAAAAAAAAATCTGAAGTTGGAAAAGTCAAGTGGCACGTCGCCGAAAGTATTCCTTTTGGTAAGAAAATAGTAGATGTGAAGTTTTAGCTCGATTGGTCAAAGTTTAGGGTCGCCCAGAGAGGTCAAAGTAAGGTCAATTGTGCAAAAATTGCTTAAAATAGTCTCTGACGTCATAAGGTGACTTTAGATGACCTTCCTGACCTTGTAAAATGATAGATTAGGGTCACATTTCTATCTGTTGGTAATATATTACATCGGTCTAAAATGTTTAGTCTCATCGTAAAAAAAATAACATTTAAGGTTCGAAAATCATGCCTTTTGATGGGTCATGCTATCAATGTATTTGTATAGTATGAGATCATAAAATGTCAATTTGTGACCAAACCAGGCATTTTAGAGCCATGTAATGTATTATCAATGCATACAAATATGACCGCTATCTATCACGCCATGAGGTGATTAAAGTCATCTAAGGTCACCTTATGACGTCAGAAGCTATTTTTAGCAATTTTTGCTACTTTTGGAATACTTTCGGCGACGTGCACCTTGACTTTTCCAACTTCCAATTTTTTTGAATCAAGTACATGTAAGTCCTGTCAATGAATAAAATGAATCTTTTCCTGTTGATGTGAAAGCATTCAAGGGTCTAGATCTGATGCTCGACATAGCTTGATCTACATGCAGATCTCCATAAGTTACATGTTTGACTTACTTATGTCAATATTCAACCCGCAGTTCGATTGTTAATCAAACTTTCGGTAAACTACCCCGAATATCAAACGAACTTAAACACATTCATTTGTTTCCTAATGTATCGCATTGCAGTGACATCGATAAATGAAATCATTATTTGAATTTGGATGGTTGTCAACTTTCAGAGGAGTCATTTAACTTTTCCAGTTGATTGGATTTCCGTCAGATAGGTTTGGGAAATTAATTGGTGTTTGCTATGTTTATCAGTCAAAATCACAACTGAAATGATAGATTATTTCAGAAACATATCTGTGAACTTGTTCACATAAACTTCATCCACTCGTAGATAGTATCGAGTAGATGGTTGGGTTTGCTGGTAATTTCGAACGCTGTAATTGAATTAATTTAGGTTAAATTGACAAATTGTGTCAGCTGAAATCATCGTGATGTCCGTCAATCTGTACAAATAGTTGACAAAATCGAGATGTTTGTTTGAATACCTCGATAATACCAGACAAGAATTACACTTAGCATTGCGTATCAATATTCTAGACAACAATCAGAGATTGAAGTAGATAATTTTTGTTTAATTCTGAAAGCATGGCATTTTAATGTATGTTTAATCGTAATGATAACTCATATTGTTCATTCAAATGCATTACTTTATCAGCTGTTAACACACAATTCTTTTAACATCACACATTTTGTTGTTCAAGATTTTCGAAATATATTAGTCTACACATATACATGTAAATTGATTCAATCGTAGGACAATAAAGGTTCGAAAGTACATGTAGGCATGCAAGTTCAATATATATGTATACGTTTTCAAAAATTGCTAAGCATAAACTCGCTACCAAAATCTGTCCGTGAAAATGTTTCATTATGCTTTTTATAGGGGAGAAACTTAGAGTATGAAGTTTTATGATTGCTTTTTGTCTTGAAACTGTGAATGCACACTCTTTATTTATGTGTCAAAATTATGAGATATTGCGATCTACAGTACATTATGTACTTTGCATACGTGCATGTGCAGGAACTTGACACTGATATACATTGGCAAATAATATTGCATCTGCTGTTCTTTGAAGTAATTACGTTTTATTCTTTCTCGACTTTTCAAATGAATGTGATATTTATAAGTCTTGTGTATTGTGGTTAACGGATGCATCATATTGGATTTTGATTTTCTCTCTGCGAAATATAATCCTAACTCTGTTCTATTCTAATACATTTTGTGTTTATGCTCATGAATTTTAACTTCATTCATGGAAATTTCAAAGGTCAATTCATGCTGAAATGTTGATTATGAAGACGTTTCTTCCTCTACACATTCGATTTTCTGACGCCTACGCGCCAATGACTGTTAGTAATTCACGATGCAGGGATTTGAATTTTCCTGCCCATTGTACTGAAAGTAATATGCTGTCGTCGACCTTTGTTTTTATGCGACCTTTCAAGTGATTGACATAATGTTGCATTTAGAACATACAGGCAAGACTGTTATCTTTTTTAAATTTCGAAGATGTCTAGATAAAGTTTTTTCACATAATTTTCTGTCATGGATATCTGCGCTTGAATCGAATGATTTGCTACTGCTTTTCGTGACACTGGTGCGGCTTGCAGACTAGATAATCTGTCTTAGGAAAAATAATTTAGTTGTTTTGCGGATGTTGTTGAATCTTCGCCGCACTGAAATATCAAGATCCTACTTAGCGTAGCCAATTACGATAAGCTTCATAACAACAAAAAAGCGAGTGGGTATGGGCTCGCATGAAAATCAACTCACGGAGAATTATTAGTATGGAATAGATTTGAATATTCTTAAGATTGGACTTTGAAAGTTCAGTATCACAACTTTCCACCGAGACTTGCACGGTGATGGAAAAGTTTGAAAAGTCCAAGTCTCACCCTGCATGTTGTGACCATACGCATGAAGTGATTCCTTGTAAAATTTGGCACTTTGGTGCTTTGGTAAATTCATTCTAATTTTGAAAATACTCCTCACAAATGGCATTCTTGTTTAAGTGTCACCCGGAATTCTATAATAGTTATTTATAAACTTAGCACATGTGAATTTGCCGCTCGATACGATAATTTTTCTGATGATTGAGAGGTCTTGAAGTTAACTAAAATGTTAAAAAAACTGCTTGCGAATGCAATGTTCATGATCACAGCTCACGCAGGGATGAAATTGGGAACTATTTAGACATGTGCTCTCCCTTGATGACCTTTGATGATCTCGATTTCTGGCTTCTTTCATTTCAGCGCTGCACAACTTTGGTGCAAAACTAAAAGTGGAACTGAACTTGGTCAGTTGAAGATAAATACATTTTTTCATTTAACAACAATGAAATTGAATGAACGATGTGTGGCTGGTAGGATCTCAACAGGACCTATTAACAAGGCCTGTGCTCTACCAACTGAGGTACGAGCCACTTATGCGACTGTGTCAATAGGCCGGATCAAACCCTCACCACCACACAACTATAATCAGGGGTTTTAAGGCTTTTGCTACGGGTCATCTGATCATTCCCACGGGTCACACTCAAATCGTGACTCATCTCAGATCGACTTTCATTAGTGTACGCCTACTGCACTCAGGATTTATAAGCAAAAATAGAAGTCATGAATGCAGTATAACATCTAGCATTTAACAATGAATTTTACTCGCGATTCTGCATGCTAATGAGTTCTTGAGATGAATTCTGGGCATTGATAGTGTTGGCTATGGCTCACTGCATGTAACGGATGAACGTTCAAAATCCACGATACAAGTCGAAAATTCCACGGTGCAGAATGTGACCCGTGGAACACCTTAAAAAAGACACTGCTGTAACCAATGTTGCAATTATGCAATTATGGTCAATGTCATTTAACATATATCTATTTCATATACCGTATTTTGCCAACGTTAAGATGTTAAATTCATATAGTAAGGCGTAGGCATACAAGTTCATTCTTCTACGCAAATGGTACGGTGTATTTTCGCAGAGGGACTATTCCACGATAATTACAAGTGACAATAGTTGCTTTTTTGTGCAGGAAAAGACGACCATGTTGTCAATCGATTTCGAGTTTATTAAAAACTCATCTTCAGGACAATACAATTAGAGGAAACAAAGGGTTATATAAAACTGCATGGTCAGCAGTTACTTTTTTCTCTGGAAGTGTGGCTTCGTTTCACAAGTCGTTTGAAGAATGCAAAACTTGATGATTTGTGAAAACAACTACTTACAATATGTCATTTGGTTGGAGGGATCCAATCTTCATGTAATGAATAATCGAAGTCTATTTCGTGAGCGCTCTCAAACGACCGAAGACCTAATAATGCGACTCGGAGTGAGTTTGTGGAATCTGTCCTGATTATCTCCACTAGCATGTTCGATTTCATGGGCAGATTGTAGCGTTTTACTTTCATAAGGAAGAGCTATTGTCATAAGATAGTATAATGTTTATCATCAAGCCAAATCAGAATTGTCTTAATACATGAAAGTTTATCTGCCTTAGGCAGCTGTCGCACAGAAAAAGACGTCTTCCCTCTTTCATGTCACTCGCCTTTTTGCACTTCATAAGGCGTGATGAGACGATTTTCATCTGACGTCTTCCGTCTTCCATCTTCCACCTACCGCAGTCACACTAGAGCAGGGGTGCGCAACCTGCGGCCGCAGCAGAGGCAAAGTGCGGCCGTGACAATGAGAAGTAAATGAAAAAGAATATTGTACATCTCTATTGCAAATATGTCTGGAGTTCAAAGCAATCGAAAAACAATCGTTATCATAGTGGCATAATAGTCACCTTGCAACTGTCGAACACCTTTATTCCCATGCTGCTTAGAAAAATGCGCGCCCGCAGGCGCGATGAAGGCGTTCAAGCAGTTCGATAACTCATGAATAGACTATTTTAGGGAAGTTACATTCATGTGCATTCATGGCTAGAGTCATCAGCTAAAAGAAACAAAAGGGACAATTGTAGTATGCTTGAATTGTTCGCGCACGTAAGCTTCAAGTCCATGACCTGAATAAGGATGCCTGCTAGATCACCGGGTCTTTGATGAATGAATGAATGAATTTTGTATAGCTCGTGATTCCTTTATGAATGATGACAGTAACTTAGAAAGTGTTTTCTCTTTCGGTTGCCCTTACAAAAAATATAATTGATGGCTTTGGGCGGGAGGACCATTATTCAAAAAATATACACTACGAGTGTGTAGGCACAAAACTCTCCCGATTGTAGTTAGGCCGAAAATTATAATGACGTAAATAAAGACACAAGGTGGCCAAAAAAAAATGCTTACAAAAAATGCCTTCACCTTTTCGAGTGCTAATAACACCTTAATAATGACCGTCGATTGTATATGGGTTAACTTGCGAGCTCATTCTTTACGAAGTAGGCCTTTATGCGATTTTCACTGCGTCATTCATCAGGCAAGGCTAATTTGAGTGGTGGAATATAGAAAGGATTGGCCAATCACCTACTTGGTTGCTGCACACATATTTAATGCGGCCGTGATTCTTTCGGTCTTCGAAATGGCGGCCGAAAAATGTAAAAGGTTGCGCACCCCTGCTAGAAAAATCCATTTCCGATTCAGTCGGCGCTATTTTTGCTATTTACCGTTGCTATTACAACTGTCTAAGCTCTTCTCTTCCTCATCCTTGTCCTCGTCCGACATGGTGAACAAAGAGCGGTTTTCTGATCCATTGTTTCTCTTTGCAAATCACAGTTTCCCTATATCTTCCCTCAGACGTCATTTGACGTTGTTATAATTTTAGAACAGTCTCACGGCTGTTGGGAATGAACTTCATCAGCCGCATAATTTCATGCCTTATGTCCGATGGACGACGCCGTATGACTTTTCCTGTGTGACAGCGTGACGGACGATGGAAGATGGAAGATGACTTACGGTTGATGACTTTTCTCCGTGATAGGTTGTATTATTTTCTACATGCAATTAAAAGGAAATCCTAAAAAATGGAAGATGGATGACGCCCTTTCCTGTGTGACAGCGGGTTTACTTCCACACTAGAGTTAGTGCGATGATGAGTGGTGACATACATTCTGCATGTACAACCGATGCACTGTCGGCTGTACATCGACCGATAGAAGGCGCTGGACACCGAAGCCCCTGTCCTGGACCAATAAACATCTATCGAGAAGGGCCTTGATATTTTATTCTGCTTTGGACCACGTGCGAGAAAGAGTGATGACATAGACCTTTCAGGAGCGATGTGGTACTTTTCGTCCGGATGTCCTTCGTTCCGACTTCCAATCGTATGGCACTCTTGGGTCTCGACTTCTAGACCAAAAGATCTCTAAGCTTTGCCAGAGGCACTGCAATTATCTAAGCACATGTGTTAATATTAAACCTTTAAAATTCTCTAAGTTTTCTTGGCTTGCACTTTCTTAAACGTATGTTTTCTACTTGCAGTTACATCAGAAGCTTCTCTAAGGGAATCCATCTCATGGCTACTGTACGAACGACCTCGATGGGAACAGCTGAAGATAAAACAAAACATGATGCAAGAACATTCATCTGACAGTGTGGACGAAATAACTGAAGAGAAAGCTGACACTATACAGACGTCCGAAGTGCCAGACGAAGTGATAGACGCAGAAAATAATACGGAAGTGACATTGTAAATCCTGTAGACTTGTATTTTTATGTAAATAGCCAATTGCATTTTAATGAAAATGAAGTATCAAATGAAAACTGACTTTTAAAGTTTTGTCATGTATTCAATCTAAGTTGATCTTAAGTGCATGAAATCTCTTCCATTGACTATTTTTTGCGGCAGTAGTGCTGGCACATTCCTCTACTATTACGATGTTAGTAATGGTAAATATTAACAGCATTTTTCTGTTTCTTTCTAATCATTCAAATTCAGGTGTCTTGGAGCATTTTTCATCCTTTTAACATCCTTTTGCTTCAACAAATTAGAAGGGCCAGGACGCCAATGATCCTGCTCGTCCCCAATATCAGACTTGCAGTAGTTCGGCCAGGTTTAGATAAAAATACGCTTCATTGTTTTTCTCAGATGGCCAGTAATAAACATTATGTTTATTCAAGTCACCAGCAACAATTACACATTCGTCAGAAAAGTATATCTCCTCGCAGAATTGAGCTCATCTGTCACTGTCTCCATTGCTGATGATTGTGAAGAAATGGGCCTGTACGGATGCATTTTTTTGTTTTTCAAAATTCGACACACTGACGTTTGAGAAGGATTTTTTAACCAAAGTAACAGACACTAAACTGTTACTTCGTTGCTGTCAACAGTGCAGTCACTACAGGCCTGCCGGAACGAGGGCAGTCGGTCACAAGATTACCAGTCTCCAGCAGTTTGCCTCTCCAAGCATACAGTTGTTCTTCTGGGCGCTGATTGCCTGTTGAATTATTCGAAAAAAATTTGAAGGCATTCTATTGAACTAATTTCCAATGCAATAACCCAGGCGGTAATAACTACATGTACTTAGTCGTGAATTATGTACTCTGCGTCAAATATCAATGATTATTGTGACATGTAGCAGCAAAACTAGTGACTTCTAGTGTCGCTTATTATCAAAGTTCTTGTAGCATTTTGTTGATGAAGCAGAAATTGTGCATTTGTAGAAGACCATGGCTTACAAGAATTATCGAAACATATACATTCTCATATGATGATGAACATCATCCCAGAAGTAATTTATAATAGAATATAATGCTTAATGATTTAAATTATTAATTGAAGTAGTCCTGATGAGGACTGATCGTGTTCTCCTATCCCCAAGTATACAAATGCAATGCTGTTGTAACCATTGGATTGATCAGTTCATAAAGGAACTCAATGGAACTTTCTCGTGGCAACGAATTAATTGATCAGCTTTGGCCCAATATATGGTAAAATTGGAATCTTAAGCCTTGTAACACTACTCATTCTTACTGTTAATATACGAATAACACTGATTCCAAACACTACCGCATATACGTTCAGAACAGACGTCTAATATACTGTGCCGACTACGGATGCTGGTAGTGGAAATAGAATAAGACAATGGCAAGCATAGGTTAAGGAAATTAAAAATGGATATTATAAAACAACAGGAGACCGATGGATGAAAATTGGAAAAGTGGAGGCAAATCATAGAACTACAATGATACTACTACACCAATTACATGTGAACTGATCCTACACTATAAGCTAACACATGGTGGATAATGGAAATTAGGTAATAGTAGTGGACAAATGGAAAGTGGATGATGGAGGTAAACTAAAATCACACTCAACTACTCCGAAAACAATCGAACTATGCACACTACACATGAGACTACACAGGGAAAATACTATTTCTTTACTTGAATTTGTTATTGCCAGTTCCAACATTTCTTCTTTTGTTCTTCACTTGTCTTCATCCACAATGATATGATTTGAAATACAATACTTTGACCACTACTTCAGCAATCAGGGATAGCGAAAATATCTGTTTATTCATGAAAAGAATGTACTTGTCGGCTTAGATATTTTCTGAAATTTCGTTTTAAATGTAGTCAAATTTCCGCTTAACTGTAAATCGTAAAAGTCTGCATCGAATTATACATGGCATGCCAATGCAGTGAGTGGTAGCTGCGTCTGTTGAGTCTTGTATCAAAGTCGTGTTAGCTTCAAGAAGGTTTACGACATGAACATGACGATTTATCACTGGTTGTGAGCAGAGCGGGGACTGGGTCTTATTTTTCGGCCCGGCCCGCTTTATTGAAGTAGCCATTTCAATAGAGCTTAGATATATCAGATCTCAACAGATGTAGCCACCACGAGACATGTTTCGGCCTGCTGGGCCTCAGCAGTCGTGGGTAGGATTGAACCAGTGACGTTGGAGCTGGAGGACGTGCAAGCATGCTCTCTAACCACAAGGCCACCGGACCATCTGCTGGGAGCGCGAATTAGCCAGGAAGGCACTGCTTTAACGCATGCACGTGGAGGGCGGATTGCATTCTGCAATCACTTAATACCACTTAAGTAATTATCATATGCCTGAATATCATGTTTCAAGATTCTTTGAAGAGGTTTTTCTGTTCAGATTCAAGGCATATGAATATTCATCAGCCGATACACATAGCCAACTGAGTGCGATGTTTGATGAACATACCAAGTGCATGCATTCATATTCGTAACTATGCGTGATTCAAAATGTGCAAACACGTGCTTGCTTTTTTATTATATGACTCGCTGCCGCAATGGAAGCACGCTGATCTTGAAATCCTTTGATAGATTACATGCGTGACAGAGAAGCTCTAACCAAAACTGTCTAATGACTATTAGTTAATTGCTTTAACAAGTTAAACTCGATTGTGCATCAATGCAGAATAAAATTACCTCGAAATTCGGCTACCTACACCCGGCCCTTTCGTGTTTCCAAATATCCATGCCCGGCCCACTTTGGCCCCATTCCAGTTATGAAGACAGTCTTTATTTTATATGATACTACTGTTTTATTTAACTTTGTGATCAACATTTCTTATT
Source organism: Prostheceraeus crozeri (assembly GCA_907163375.1). Taxonomy (NCBI): domain Eukaryota; kingdom Metazoa; phylum Platyhelminthes; order Polycladida; family Euryleptidae; genus Prostheceraeus; species Prostheceraeus crozeri. The sequence goes on from CAJQUW010006757.1 coordinate 1,046,123, forward strand.
CAATAAATATACCAGTTATTAGTCTGATGAATAAAAGAGGAAATGGAAAATTTCGGGATTCCATCGCTGCTAAATACTGTAGTTCAAGTATGAGCGAATCACTTGCTCTCGTGCTGAAATATGCACAAAAAATACAGAAAATTGAGATCGATGAATGTTAGGTGTTTCTTCTTAAGATTTGGAGATTTTTTGCCTTTAACATGATGATTTTTGTGTGGTCAGCATTCTTTCTTCTCACATCATGCACTGTACCTTGCTGTGAGACAAAAATACCTTAAAGCCCTCAAGGTAGAAAGAGCTCAGTCTAGGATCTGATTTTGTTCTTCTATTCAAGCGAAAGTATATTTCTTTTCTCGCTACTCTTGCCGCATCTTTTTAAGAGAGAATTGATTATTGAGTATCAAATTCGCGTCGAGTTGGCATTTTGCGATATGTTATGAATTATACTTAAAGAAGTACTCACAGCTCAAATCTATGCGCTCCTATATCTCTAATCCGAATAAAATATTTTCTTCGGTGCATGGAAAGAGATGGATTAATCTCATAAGGTAGAATTTCTTCAGTTTATCAAACTCACTGATACCTCGAATAAGTCGTAAAGTTGTCTCCTGTCTGCAAATTGATTTTGCTAAGTTAATCTGTTGTGTACTAGATATTCTTTAGTCAATTTGATTCTTTGAATTTATTACATTTTGAATTTGATTTATTGACTGAACGACAAATTATCCGATGGGTTTGTATCATACATTTCTATTTAATTGCAGCAGATGAATTTGTTAAAATTGCTCCTTTGAAAATCACTATCGAAAAGAAGTATAGACCCAAAATGATCCATTGCGAACACAGTGAACAGAGTGGCGAACCCAGTTTTCCAGCAATTAAAAGGCTCAAAACCATCCATGCTCATGTATTAACATGTTTTAGAACCATGTTAGCTCAATTTTCCAAGTAGTCGTACCTTTTCGAACGTCCGATCATTTAGTGCTCATGTGCTCTTCACGTGGTCTTGCCATAACATGATGTGAATCGAAGATTAATACATGCATGATTTACATGCTATGTGTATTTTATCTCATCGCTGACTCATGACTTCCTTTTTGTTTTCTTAACAGTTTTTAATAATAAATAAGACACTAAGACAGTTTAATTAGAGACTGTAAGATGACGATCGATTTCTTGATCATCGAATTCACATCAGTAATGGATTCATGATCATATGCTCATAATTGAACATTATGATCACCGGTCAAAAGTAATGCCAATAGCAATAGCGATTTCATTATCTAGGTTCATAAAAAACCCAGCTTTACTGCTTTTTCTTCGATACTTAGCACGTGATGTGTAATTTTGTCAACCGCTGAAAAATATCACTGTCCTATAGCCTAGCTAAATGTGACTGATGGATTGTTCAGTATTTTAGAATTTTGAGAAGCTAAGTTCTTTTCAAATTGTGATTGACTTGATCTGAGACCGGTCTAAAAGACCGATTAATCTGAATTCAGACTGGGGCGGGTCCTCCAGTTGACTTAATTGGCCGGCGCGGCGATCGTTAATTACCTGAAAATCTCTGTGCTGAATGTTCTGGAATCTTGATTTCAAGTGCGTGTATATAACATCTAATATTTCATTGGACCCATGGTTGCGGTCGAGAAATCTCCGCGGTGGAGTTGTAATCAAGTTGCATATAGGCGTGAGAATCGCTAGCCTTCAGATAGTAGGACCTCTTGAGGAGCAAAATGAAATCTTTCTGACTTCAGGTAGTTTGTAAAATGTCGATATTTTGCAGACAACGAGTAAACAACTTGTCTGTAAACATCATCCTACGACAAACTTTCACGCACGAGTTCATATTTTTTATAAATGAATCATCTATCGACTTCAAGTTGTCATATCTGCTCATAGAAATAGTTTGCAATCGACTCGAGAAAACATTTGTCAATGATTTTTTTACAGAAGCTAGGGGTTACTCAACGAAGCAGCAATTAATTGTATTATTTTAAATAGACATAAGTAAAAAAAAAAGATCTTCTAATCTGATGAAGCTGTCCCCATCAGGAACCTGTTCGCACGCCTCTTGAAGTTATCAAGATTGTTTTGGTCAGGGAAAGTGGTCTGGGAAAGCTGATTCCAAAGCTGTGCCATGCGAACAAAAAAGCTTCTCGAACGGCTCACAGTGCGTGCACGTTCTAAGCTCACATGGTCGTATGTCAGTGCATTAGCTCTGCGTGTGATTCTGGAGAAGATCTTGGATTTGGGTACTCACCCATTTACTGTAGTAATGGGTACCGAAATAGTATATGTAGAAGAATTTGAGTGAAGCAACATCCCGTCTGACGGAGAGCGGCTGCAACTCGCTAGCAAGTTTTTCACCCATAAGATTCTTGATACATGCAAGATGTTGACATGTTTGTTGGGCGCCAGCTCACAAATGACATCCACCAGAGGACGAATAGTGGACTTGCAAAGATAGCAGACAGTCTGTGATGGAAGATAGCTGCTGGCACGACAGAGACTGTCAATGCGTTGAGCTGCCTGCTTGCCGATGGGCTGGATGTACGGTTTCCATGACAAGTCTTTCGTAACCACCAATCCAAGGAAGGAGATGGAATCTTGTTCTCTGATTCTATTATCTGACATCTTAATGCTATGATGATCATCATCTCCTGTAAGTCGTGAGTGCAGAAGACACCGAGTTTTTGAAGGATTGAAGGAAATGAAAAGCATTTGGCACAGAGACCCTGCCTAAGTCTTCATTAAGAACGTCGCATATCCGCTGACGTTGCTGAGTGTCCTTAGCTAGTCGCTCATTGGAATGGAAGAGTGTCGTGCCATATGCATACATCACCAGTTTACTCACTAGGCAGTCTGAGATGTCACTGATGTATAGCAGAAAAACAGTAGGTCCCAAAATTGACCCTTGAGGAACTCCTGCATTGACAATCTTGTTGAAGACTTTTGGCCATCTAAGACGACAGCTATCTGCCTGTCACTAAAGAAAGAAGCAAGAAGTTTGTGGAGTTTATCAGACTTAAGGTTCTTTAGGAGTCCCTGATGCCAGACTTTATCGAATACATTTGTAAGACTTTATCTTGGAAATATCCAAAGCAACTCATCAGTGCGCGTGGGAATTGGAGGTGGAATTCTACCTCCATTGTTCAGTGATGAATTCTTCCCAAACTCCTTCCAAAGAAGCTCATTTTTGTCTGCTGAGGTTGTCGCCATACAAGAAGTGACTTCGGCATGACGAAGTGCTGGAATGGAGGATTTTCCTGTAGGTGACAATGTTGCAAATTCTCCAGAGGTCCTTAGAGCCAAGCCATGCAATTTCCGTCCTTACAAAGCGTGACGGCTTTTGGCCTGATGTATCGTTTCCCTGCAATTTCTTCGTGCGGTTTTGTACAATTCGAGATTGCCAGCGGCACTGTCACGCTTGTACTTATGGAAAAAGTGGTCACGCTGGCAGGTTGCAGCTGCACATTCTGGTGCAAACCAAGGTTGGTAGTGGGGTTTCATTTGGAAAGTACGGTGAGGAATGTAAGCCAACATCCCTATCTGAAGCCACTTTATCAGTTCTTGCGCCGAAGACGGTATGGAGTATGTTTGTTTGCCAGAAACTGTGATAACACAGTGATCAAGCGAGAAGTAACCTTGAGTGAAAAACAAGTTGGATTTGAGGTGAGAAACAGGTCAAGGAGATTTCCAGTATCCTTAGTGACAATTTGACTAAGATTGTGAGAAATAGCAAAATCCTCAGCTGACTGACTGGAAAGATCAGTGTTGCGTGAATGCACAAGCCAGTCAACATTGTGCACATTGAAGTCACCAAAAACGGCAACCTCAGCGCTGGGATACTCCAGTAGATAATCGAGCTTAACAGAAAGAATATTGAAAATGTCTGCATTAGTTGACGGAGATCGATGTAGGAAAAATAAAAAAAGAATGGTTTTCTGTAACGGCGCAATGAAAGCAAGATACTCATGCTTTGGATCATCTGAGCTACGAAGCCTTCTCAAGGGTAGGCGTGTCTTGCCATAAACTCCAAGACCATGACAGGGTGCTTTATCCATCCGGTGAAATATATGTTCATCAGGAGTAACATCGCTTGATGACACACTGGGATCTAACCTGAATTCCGAGAGGGATAGAAGATCTGGTGACTTAGCTTGGAGGAAGATGTTGATGTCGTCGTAGTTGGACCTCAGTCCTCTTACATTGCTGAGCTGACATGAGAGGGGTTTTTAGCTAGACGATTTGACTGCGTTTCTTGTGAGTCTTATTATCATAATTTTTCGTAGAATATCAATTAGATAAACAAAATTTATACCCTACAACAAAGTGATACAAGAAACTTTGGAAGGCATTAAGATAAATGTTCTTTCGTCAAATTTTATGCTTGTGTGTGGCGACGACTGAAAGCAGATGTAATAAGGCCTACATACATAACTGTCGTAATAAATGTTTCTTGAACTTATTTCTTAGAAATTGATATTAAATTAATTGAACGGTTTATGACCTTAAGGTAGAACATATCAGGTATAATCTCACTGGAATGAAAACCATGAATTCCTACTTTATGATATAAGTTTCATAAAAATTTTCTTGTATTTGAGCTATTGAGTCTTATGCTCACATGGCAGGTGCATTATTTGCAATTATTTTATTAATTAAGGAGTACATTGTGCACAAATTTCTTAATTTGTAACTTAAACATTTTACAGATTATGGATAGTACTCCCTTGACTGGTGATATGCGAAATACTGCTCCGTATGATAGTATGGATGACCGGTTCCCCGGTCAGCCAGGTAGACTGGATTTGCCAGTCCGGGGAGATAGGTCTCAACGAGACCCTTGCATCAGGGTAAATGTTCGAAATTCTGCATGATCAATGTCAACAGCGAAAATGAACTTTGCTGATTATAAATTATTTGCTGTTTTGAAAAATCCAACACTAATGAAAAATAATGCTGATTTTCTCATAATAAGTCTGTTAGTCCGGCAGCCAGAGCGAGTTTCTGCAGGGAACGAGGCCGAAAGTGAGATTTTCGCAGAGTGATGCACATATTCTGCCTATTGCGAATCTGCACGTCTGCCGATTTCTAGTGACTTCCTCTTCTTGTCAGACAGAATCACATGCAAATCCGATGGGACGCAGATTGCAGTTTTTGGCTAAAATTAAATTTTGTATGTTTTCTGTGATTAAACGAAAAGTACTAATGCCAGAGTCATAATTTTTGGCTTGGAATGTCTTCAAGTCATTTCCTCTTATGCACATGTGCTATTAGCATGCTTCTGATCGGCAATGTATGTGAGAATGTGGTTCAATGTGAATAAAGTTGCTCAAAATGTTTGTGTTTACCGACATTGAGAGGCTCGCCAAATCTAAATGTGTTTAGATTTATAGACAGGGGTGCATGAACATGAAAGGAAATAACCTGAAGACATTCCATGCCAAATATTGTGACTCTGGGCTTAGTACTTTTCGTTTAGTTAGAGAAAACATAGAACATTTCATTTTAACCAAAAGCTGCAATGTGTGTCCCATTGGATTTACATATGTTTTTCTTTGATCCTGTCTGACAAGAAGAGGAACTCACTAGAACTCGGCAGACGCGTGGATTCGTAGTAGGCATACGGTGCACATCCTTCTGTGAAAGTCTGATTTCCGCCCTTGTTCCCTGCAGAAACTCGTTCTGGCTGTCGGACTATATTGGCGTAGCGTGGGTATTAATCCCTGAATAGATTATATGAAGATCTTAGATCAAAATACGCTTGATTAATCATGATTTTAGAATGTATTTATACCGTGAGATTATGCTTAAAAACGTAGAATGTATTTATACCGTGAGATTATGCTTAAAAACATAGGTCCCACATGCGCGTATGTTCGGTTGTGCATGAGGTCTTGTGTAATTTCAGACTGACTGAATCTATCTGGGCACCAAAATACTTCTAGACAAGATGAATTGCTAGGGTAACATTGCTTGACGAAGTGAGACCGACATAGCGTTGAGTAGTGTACTGTGCTTCAACATAAAAGGTTCGAAGTTTGTGCAGGTCACAGTGGAGTAAAAGTAGGACTCTAGACTTTCGCATCGCAATTGCTTTTAGAAATAAATTATCGACACTTTCTCTATGTATTAATTGAGAAACAACATAAATTCTGATCAATTAATTGAAATACCTAAGAAGGTATACCTTAGAATGGACTGTTAAGGAGAGATGTTTTTGGAATTGGACTTTTGGGAAGAAAACGTCAATAGTTCTCTGACTACAATTGGCCAGTGAACGGCATCGGTTACTACAGTGCATTCTCTTTCTACTGTCATTCAATTCAGAACATGCAATTGATAGCATATCTATAGTTCTTGTTAAAACTGAATCCAAGCGAAGCAGAATGTTCACTTTGATGACGAAGCATGCTGTTCAATGTATTCATTATCAACTACATAATTTTTCTTATTAAACAGAAATGCACTGATTGAATGTCCGACTAATTATAAATTGCTTTCATTGGCCGGCCTAAGATGCAGGTAATGAAACTTAAGAAAGTTGCTGACGATGTCCAGCAGCGGCCTGGTTGCCAGCACCGTGCCGACGCCAGCGATAATGGTCCCATCACTACTTATGATAAATTTATTTTCGCCTGTTTATTTTCAACGTATTTGATCCTCATCGTTTAGAGGTTGATTACGCAATGTTTTCATAGGTACGATTATTTCAGGTTCAATTATTTATAGAGCTCTTTATGAATACAGCTCCATAGCTTACGAATGAAGTACCTTATACGTGACCTTGATATTCACTACACCACGGGGAGCTCCTCCTCTAACTATAAAACAATTTATCTATCAAAAATAGCCATCTGAGTATGATCCTATCATTACTAACAGAAGATATTCGAATCAGGTGCCCTTTGTGCGTGTGAATGAGGAATGTATCGATTCATCGGGGCGATTTGCTTGGCTTTTTAGAAATGATTCAGTACTTCAGAAATTAAACTGAATTCATATTTACTTTCAAATGATATCACGCGTCATCATGCAATTTCTATATGTTTCATTGAAAAACAGCTTGCGTTTCAGCTATTGAAGATGTTCGATTGTGGATTAGGTCTTCAAATATTCCCAATTGCTTTAACGATCTTGTTCCCAGTGACGTTCCTGACATCGTAAGTGTTGCCATTGTATCATAAATCTTTAATATCTGATTGAGATTCCTTGGTATGAAATAACTGTTAAATCGCGTTGCGAAATAAGTATGCTAAAGATTTCCGCGAATCCTTCAATGATGGAACGACAACTGCTGAGAGATAGTTTGTCTCACGTGATGTGTGAGCTGACTATGTCTTGATTTATGAGTAATTTTGGTTGAGCTGGTTGCATCTTGTAATGACTCCATGAATTCTTAAAAGCTCAATTTTTAACTAACTAAATTCTGGGTATTATTCTCTATTCTTAAAAGCATCATTGAAATGTAAATAGAATAATTAAATATTGAGTTGAAAAATGGAAACTGACTTGAATAGCTGCCATTTCATCCAATGTCAGGAATGATCAGCAGGCCCAGTTCAAATCTCTGAGCATTGACACAACTCCCCATTTATAAGGTTGCAGTCATGTGCGGGTAAATTTGATATTTGCAATTTAACAGGTTAGTGAAATTTCGACGGGCAAGGCAAATCATTGAAATCATGGCCAATCTAATCATTTAGAATCATTCATCTGCAAGCAACTGTTTTGACTACGACCTCCAAAATGAGGATGTTGTTTCCAAGTTGGTAATATATGATATAATATATGTGATTTTTTCAGAATCATTTGATCTCTGTTGTTAATTTGTTTTTCTTTTTACATGAATGCTCCGATTAAAATTGTTGAATATAGTTCATAGATGCAATTTACGAACAAAATGCATAATAATATAAAATTATGTGACATCAATCAATTAGCATGCGGTTAGACATCAAATATGCGATACTTTCTCATATGCTGCAAATTTTAAAAAAAATTATCTTCAAATTCCGATTTACAGAAGTACGCACATGTTAACATGCTTCAATAAATGAAATCATTCGCGTTTATTTATTGTCATTGTACAGTCCGTTTCATAAAAAGTGGATCATCCTAAAATTTGACTAAATAAAACATAAGTATGATACAGAAAGCATTTTTCATGTTATTTCATGTCCCTAATATATTTACATGTCCTTATATAATCTGATGAGCTATGATACAGTAACGGTTCTTAAGAAGCTAATATTTTGTGGCCCTACCCTTATTGTCAATGACATTACCAATTCGTCTAGGCATTGATTCGATGACATCGTTGATTTTTGACTGATCTAACTTTCTCCACTCTCTTTTTAACAGCGACGTAAGTTGTGATACGCCATCTGTAGGTGGCAGTGAACGACGAACGTTACGTTGTAGAATACTCCATACATTTTCTATGGGATTCAGATCAGGAGAACGAGCTGGCCAAGATAATGTCCTAAGCCTTAATTGAGACTTGCATAAGTTAACTCTACACGTAGCATTATCATCCATAAAAAGTCGATGGATCACCAAGTTGATCTGTCATTTGGCCAATGTTCATTCGTAAAACATTCACATAGCGTTCAGAATTCATTTTCTTGCTGTACTTTTTAATTCTTGTTATCTCGTTATTGTTCATTTGTGCTTTGTATTGTTTTCAACCGGTAAGAGATAGATTTCTAGCTGAAAGCAATCAGGAGTTCTGCCAACACCACCGCAACGAAGTCAGGAAGCTATGGAACATGAAGTCCAGTTAATCACATGTAGCAGTTACATTATTGTTGCTGATGACAAAGGAAACAAATTATTTAACAACTCAATATTCATGCTTGAAATTTCCAACAATGATATTAGTGTGTATCTTCCAAATTTCAGAGAAATTCGTTCAAGTTTGGCGGAGTTAGACAAAGTTGAAGTTAAGGTCATGTTTGAGGGTGATCCATTTTTTATGAAACAATCCGTATTATATGAAGCGTTGTAATATATTAAGTTCGTCAATACTCGTCAAACTGTGGTTTGCGGTTCAAAAAATGAACTGTACAGCAGTTGATGTTGACCCTTCAATTGATTTTGATCAAAAGTTTAGATGTGCTTTTAATACTCAGTTATAAGCGGCACCTAAAACTTCGAAGCTTTTTTTGGTGAAGTTCAGGTATACGCCGATTCGTATTTACTTCGTACCTTGTTTAATCGTTGTTTACTTCACCCACGTACGTTTTTTTGTCGTAGCCGAAGACTCAGAAAGAAGGCAAACGAATTTGTACGACGACTTTGTCAGCAGTTTTACTGCTCTGATTGAATACCTCTATGCACGTTTACCCCATAATGGCATAAATTTACTAAAAAAAAATACAGCAGATCAACGCGATTTTGCATGCGGGGGTACAATTCCCAGCCTCGCACAAGACATGGAATACCAGCTAATCCGCTTGATTTTTTTATAACTTAAGAGTTGTGAAAATAGCGGTCACATAAGGGTAAGCCCTAAACCTAGGAGAGCAGCTTGCTGGTAATCAGGGATGAGAATTTTCCGCCAATCCGCGTTGGCTCCCTGCAAGTCTGTCTGATGCATTCTTTGTTTTTCTTCTTCGGTGTCCCTCTGAAACAGATTTCCTCTGGGACCCCTGTTGCTTCATTCTTATCTTATCTATATAAATACATTATATTATCAGTTCTTTTCTATTTATTCTATCTATATCTTTTTATATACATCTTGTATTTTTTACAAAATTTTGGGTTTGCTAATACACAACGATTTATGATAACTTTTGCTTCACTACATTTCTGAATTGATGCAGTCTGAATTTATCTCATATTTTGTATATTCTACTGTCCGAAAAATTCTGCGGAATTTTCTGGTGAATAGTTCATTGAAAATGCAGCAATTGCTTGCTATTGTGCCTTGAAATATTAGAGACGTGCTTCAAATGACATAAAAAGTAATTGGGAGACAAAGAATCATAAGAATATAAATAATAATAAAAATATCACGACAACCCTCACTGACGATTCAGACGGTCTGATGCTGATTGGCCACAAGGTTTTCCTTTCAAGCATTGTTCACGAGGTCCTTCTCCTCTTATTCACAATGAAAGCACTGTCTATAAGAGATGATCATTGAAAGCAAGCAAAGCTCTCTACGTCCATACAAAGCAAGCTGATGTATTATTACAATTCTACCCTTCTTTTGTTTGAGGAGATAAAGAAATTGCGAGTGTTTGATTCAAAATTACTTTTGTCGTGTGAAATAATTTTTTTAACAGTTCCAAGAACTTCATCTGCATTGGCTATTATAGAACCTTCTCGAATAAGAAGTACAGAGGATATCAGTGCTGGTCCAAAAACCCAATTCCTCACTGCTATTGATTTCATCCTAGATAACACTTTTGTTACCTTCGGCGGACTTTTCTTTAAACAAATTCGAAGCATTCCTATGGGTGGGAATTCCAGTTCACTCTTGGCTGACCTGTTCTTAGCAAACAGGGAATTTAGGTTTGCGAGGAGACTCCTACCGAGCAAGAGATTTGGCTTGGCCAAACTTCTCTCTCGCACCACAAGGTCGACGACATTTGTGTGTTTAATTACAGGCCCTTCGATAGGACCCTTCCTGAAATCTACCCGATAGACCTCTTGCCTAGCAGAAGCGGTGATAACAACAAATGTGTAAATCACTTGGATGTTAAAGTCAAGATACACCAGTGAGGTTTACCATAAGGTTGATGAGTTCGGCTTCCCAGTGGTGCAATATACTTTCCCGAAAGTAATATACCTTTAAACACTGGCTTAAACATATTTGCTGCCCAACTCATCAGGTTCGCTAAGATTTCATCTGATGCTTCCGCCTTCGCATCAAGAGCTAAAAGGGCATTTTCTATATCTCTAAGGAAAGGGGTTACAAGGTGAATCCACTGGTTAATTCTTGCATAAAGTTCGTCTCGAGGAATAGGTTCCTCGTTTAAAAGTTAGGTTGTTTTTCGTCTCGCCAAATACCTTCTATCATAGGTATGATAGAATAACAACTATTTTCCAGATTCTTTTGTGTTCTTTTGTTCTCTAAAAATCCAAAATTTTACTTTCGGTTAGGTTCTGCTATGTTTCCTCAGGCTTGGAGAGACCTTCCTTATCGTTCATTGGACATGGTTGGCCTGGCCCCACCGTGTGGCACAGGTTGGAGGTTAGGAACCGAAACGTTGCTTCATGCAGCCACATGGTTCCTCCCTGATGACTCCGTACATTGCGATCTTATTTTGGTTTCTTGGGTTTCTTGATTTTCACCATTTGTAATTTTAGTTAGCTTTTCGCCATGTCCATGACGAACTATCATTTTAACTCTTTGATTGTAAAACAAAATTGATTACAAGTTTTGATGTTTTGATTTACTTTCTTTCCCTTCTAAAGTTGGGTCGGCTAGCTTTTATATGTATCTCGTTTCCTACTCTATACTGGAGTAAGTTGCTCTATGTTGTTAGTATTAATTTATATCCATTCGCTCTTGACTTTAAGGTGCCTAATTATTTTCACGATTCTCCACTAGAGTAGCTGTTTAACTTTGGTATCTTCCGTTTCCTGGATCCTTCGAATATTTTACCGTGTCGTGTTTTTATTTAATTTTACAAACTAACCGTTAGCTTCCTGCTAAAATCTCTCCTTATAGATAAACTACAAATTGGTTTCGTATAAGTTTTTCGCCCTGCGGTGGCGATAATTATCCCAATATAATAGTATGCCCAAAATAGCGAATAGACTTATAATATCATGTCATAAAGAAATTGATATGTACAACAAGTTACTGATGGTTACTACGAGTACAACGCTTGCTGCTGTGGTAAATTGTTAGTTATTTGGGTGAGTTCATTCTTTGACTTATCCTTTCTTTTATCACTCCACAAGTTGCTGTTGTTATTTAACTTTCCTTTGAAGACCACAGGATGCTCTGAAGTGTTTTATAAACAATTCAATTTAATTGAATGATAATGCATCTAGGGAAATAAATTGTGATCTGATGTGATGTACAGTGATGATCATAAAAAGTGAACCACGTAAATTTTGTCTCATTTAATGAAATTTTGTCAATTACAGATACAAATTTGGCAGATAAATGAAAACAAATGTTGAAATAAGATTTTCTTTATTGTTCAGTGGCTCTGTAGAGTCAGTGTATCTTATCAGAAAGTTCAATCACTTGTCGAATCCGGGAAGACATGGTTTTGATCAGGCGGTTGACTGCTTCTTGATATAAATTGTCTCACTCTTGTCTTAGCAAAGTTTTAAGTCGAGAAAGACCATCTTCAGGAAGAATTGGTCACCACACCCCGCGCATCAGTAGACTCCTGACATTTTCAATTGGATTGAGGTCTGGGGAGCAAGCGGGTCATTTCAAAGTTCGTCTGCCGGCTTGAACTTTGAATGAATTAGTTATACAACTCCTGTGACAAGTAGCATTGTCGTCCATGTAAATCCGGTCGGAGGAAGGATCACCCAATTGGGAGGACAATGGAAGAATGTGCCTTTACAAAACATTCACATATCCATCGGAATTCATGTTATCCTTTTGGATATTGAGGTCAGATTGACCATTCATCCATATCGCAGCCCAAATCAACAATCTTCCATCTCCTTGATTCATAGGCAATGTGAAATGATCTCAAATTGCGACACATGACTTCATCCAAACTCTCAAACTGTCATCGCGACCGCTTAGACGGACAGAAGCTTCATCACTGCAAACAATCCGTGATCCCGGGATTGAGTAGAATCGTAAATATCCTATTACAAAGCAAATGCATGGGATACCGGTAGCGATCGCAATCTCGGGATTCCCTGGGTTTGTGCAAATCCTGAAATCCGAGGATTAATTTGTTAATTTAGTTGTTCATGTCATTTTGGTAGTAATTTATACATGTTTTACTGCTTCGCTAGTGGAAACCGCAAAGATTTTCGAATTCTTTCCGATATATTTCTTTGAATTATTCTATTCAATATTGTAGCTTATTTTAAAGTTGTGTGAACATGCCTGTATGTGTATAATATACTTACGGCCTCTATATTTTCTAGTCATATGTAATAAAGTAGAGATTCCACAATCCTGGACAATCTCGGTCACGAGATTCCGGGATTGAGTAGATTATGTTGCAAATGTGGTATGCCAAAGCACATGTGTAGGCCTATGTTAATATTAAGGGATATGGGAATAGCAGTGTCGGAATTACCAGCAGTTTACTTATACAACATAGGGTTTTCAATCCCGGGATCAGAAAAAGTCGGGATTTTGAAAACACTAGTTGAGAGTAACAGGGAACAGTTGCGAATTCCATATTTTTACACTTCCAATGTACAACTTCCTGAGATTCTGGATTGGTTAAGACTCGGGATTAGAGTCTGCCTACAAAATCTCGACTTTTCTTGATCCCGGGATCTAGGATTACACGCTCTGACCCGGGATCGAGATTGAAAAAATATAAACATAGAAAACTGTAACTGCAGGTAAAATGACAATAAATCAAAATCACAACTATTCCAGTAGCACATTGAAATTTCAAAATCTCAATCTTGGGATTGCACGATTGCAGAATCTTTTATATGCCTTTTTACCGCAAGCTAGGCTAATGCTGTGAATAACAACTGATTAAATGAGTATGATTCTTCCTGAACAAAATTAAACCAGGGGTTGAGTTAACTAGATCCTAATAATGCAAACAAAAAGTGTGGTCTAGTGAGCACTTTGCTTCCTAAAGATCTCAATTCCTAATCCCGGCATTGTGTAGGTCTACTTCGCCAATGCTCATCTTCAAATTAGTCATGCTTTCAATAAATATTGCTAGCTTTTGGCAAATGACAAGCTCAAATTTAAGTCTCGACCTTTATTCAGAAAGCCTCATCAATGGATTATTGAAAACATAGCGTTGACGATTTTATTGAAGTATGAAGAGCATATATCTGTCGTGTATGGATTTCTCTCATATTAGCCAATTAGCAATTATCTTGCCTCTAGACGAAATACAGTATATTTGTCCAATTTCATCGCGGGATTTTTTGACCCCTTCTAAGTTTTGACCAGTCCCGGTGGACGCCAATCCCGGGATTTCGGTATTCCGGGATTGAAATCCCTAGTTAGCGCAAATCTTTTCAACAATCAACTGATGCAGAAAATTATGCAATGAATTTGGGACGTTATAACTTATCTAGAAGTACACCGATTTCGACGAGCAATACATCAAAAGAATGCTCTGAGGAAACCCTTTCACATTGTGTCTGATTCATTGTCATGCTCACATGCTTTCACAGTAAAAATTTGAGATTTCTAAAAAAGGCGATTTTCACATTTTGACCTCTGTCCACCTTAACCAATGACGGATGCAAATGTACAATGGCTCATTGAAAAGCTGAGAACATAAGCTATCGAATGGAGGATGGGGTATCAATGTAAAATGAGATTGAAAGGCAGGAGAATCGATTGAAGTTTGACACAACTCTGCTTTTCTGAGAATTCGCTATTTTGGCATTCTCCATATTAGGAATTTGCTATTACAGGATTCGTTTTATTCGCACTTCGCTATTTTGACATTCGGTATTATGGGACGACCCCGCCTAAACCTAAGGTTGCGCGTGTAAATGCTGTGCAAATAGAGAGTCCTTTCGAAGGCCGATGAGATAGTGTTCGGTTTCCATACGATCCGAGTGCCGTTTGTGCGGTGATACATGACAAGTACTCGCCAGGCACGTATGATGCAATGGATGTCCATAACATCTCAGATTTAGAGACTTGCATGCATATTTGTGGAATTTAGCGTTCGAAACGCGATTGTCCTAACCAAGCTCCGGTTGATGACCACGTTTGTCTATTGAGATAATTAGTGCGCGTTTATACCAATTTATTGTGCAGTATTTCATTTCTTGTTCTAGCTTAAAGAACTAATAATGATTCTCACACATGGTAGATCCTAAGGAGTGTAATGTCATTATGTTAGATGTGATCTTGTGATTGTAAATAAACCTGTCCTCTTATGATCTCAGTGAGCAGACTGTTAATTACAATCTTTTACAATCGTCAATTCACGTAATATGACGAGCGTAGATCAGCTGTGGGTTCTTTTGATAAGTAATTTCATTTCTTAAACTTCTTTGTGACATAATATTTTTTGAACAATTCTTTTTTCATTTACTACACACTAGTCACTCATTGCTTCATGGCTATATTGTAGCCCTTTGCTACGTTGGATGACAATTCCGTATTATGTGACCTTATGGCTAACCCTTATCATTCATTAAATGCACCGCAAATTGAACTAACCCCTTGAATAGGGGAGAATTATTTAAGTTGGCCCTCTTGTGACAGTTTTGTCATAGTTTTCTATACTAAAATACATCAACGATATCTAATTTGTGCATTAGATTAAAGCAAAGATTTAAATATACAAGAACATACATGCGAACTAATATACAAGTCATTTCATACTAAAAGTGAATGAATTTATAAGAAACTTGTAGTAAAGTGATACATGAATTTAATTTCGGATGGAAGCGATCGATAAAATATTTTTCTTTATATTTATTTTCAATTTTTTTTCAGAAAAAGCTTAAAAAAGGAAAAATTGACATGTTGCCCCTACCACACGATTCCAACTACTCACTCAATTATACTTGTCTATAGTTTGCATCCAAAATCTGCCGTTTCTGAATCCTTACTCTGGTTCTTGAGGGTGTCCTAGTTTCTCCAATATAATAATTATGACAACCGGGGCAGGTGATGACATACACAACGCTACTGGCTTCACAACTCATATTGCAAATTGCATGGAAAAATGTGTCCAGCAAATGTGTATGAATATCCTTCCTGTATGATGTTACATGTACCAGATCTCAAGTCATTGCATTTATTTACTATATACACTTGATCACTTTCAAATGTGGATTTACAAAGAATTCTTTTAAATTTTCGTGGTTGTCGCTTATTATTAATAAAATTAGAGTCTCATTTCTTTAGTTTTATCGTCATTTTTCAATATTGAATTTGCATGATAAAAAGCTGGTAAAATGTTCATGTTTCTAGGGTTGCATGTGTGTACAAAAGGTATGACAAAATCTATATTATTTTTCTTGTCACTTGTAAGAAAAAGTGATGAGCGGTCAATCTTTAAAGATTTCGAAATGCTATCATCAATTAAAGAGGGAGGATAGCCCTGGTGTGATAAGAATAGCTTTAATTCGTCCAGGCTGTTCCTTCGATGAACTTCATCACTACAAATCATGCATATACGTCTCGCAAGGTTGTAAGGGTTCGCTCTTTTAACATGGCGGGGATGGCACGAGGAGAAATTTAGATATTTATGAGTGTCAGTTGTCTTATAGTAAATGTCAGTGCGTATTGTTTATTCTTCTTCTTTAATCAGGAGAATATCAAGAAAAGGGATTGCTTGTCTGTTACTTCCATGGTGAATGAAATGTTAATATTAAGATCATTAAGAATATCATAAAATCGGTTTAACTTTTTAACGTAAAATTTCCAAATAATAAAACAGTCGTCCAAATATCTTCTCCAGTTATTCATTATATCATTAGTAGTATCATTACTAGGGTTTTCATATTTCTCGGTTTTCATAGATAACCGAGAACCGAGACTGACTTTGAATTAAAACCGAGAATCGAGCGAGAAACGAGAAAAGCGAGAAATTTTCCATCAGTTTTGTTTCCTTATATTTAGCCTATAACTTTTGCTTATAAAAACTTTTAAGAAAACACAAATAATCGATACTTTTGTCACTTAATCGAGATCTGAGTTTTGTTACGAATATTTGTTTTACCATCATGGAGCATCCGTCAGTTACCACAGCGACAAAATCTTGTTCTAAAGAAATTTCGAATTCAGATAGTCTTTCGCTGATTAAATCAATCAAAATTTCAGCATTAGCAGATCCACGAACTCTTATCATTCCGAGATTAAAGAAAGATCCACCACATAAATGAACATTTAAGTTCAAATACCGCCGGTTTCGCAAGGAAGTGTATTCATCACACGACAATGAAAACTTCTCCTTCCTGATTTTCCTCTCACTGAGGATATTGATGACACGTTTCTTGACAATACCATTTTCCTGATGAACAAGTCTCATAACTCATTGAGGAGACTTAGGTAGGACAAAGCCCTTATCTGACATTGCTTTTCGAATAAACGTACTGTTGGTAATTCCATTGATTGAAAACCCGTTCAATGCGGCTAATTTCACAACAATACATGATAATGTCTCCTTTTCAAAGTATGATTTAATATCCATGTTCGGTTTTAATTTCTTGGTAGAAGACGCTGTATCACGTAATCGCTTGCTCTCCTCTGCGATGTCAATATCATGTTTGGATTTCAAATGTCGAATCATTCCCGTTGTTGCATTGTCTTTGCATTGTATCACACTTAGATTGGGAGTAGGGCACAATTTGCATTTGGCTTTATCGAAAGGTGTGATAAAAATACTGCCAACACAAGGAACGGTTTGAGCGCTTGTTTGCTGCCATACTAAGAGAGAATGCAATGATTCAATTGACAGTGTGACCATGGAAAACACCAATTATAAATAAGTCAGTGTGTGATGAGCTCGACTAGTCCACGTGAACTTTCAAACAGAGGACACACATCGCGCGTTCGCTTTCTTGGCGCTGCATTGTTCAGGCATGACTCAGATTATCTTGAAACACTGCAGTATACATCATATTACTATCGTCCCAATAACACAGATCACACCACAGAGAAGAATTGCTTAGACCAACCAACGCAGACAAAACAACTTTATCGCTGTGGATCACACGCACAATGTCAGACATAAAACGTGCGCACGCAGAATTTTTATCATATTATCTTCCTTGTACATGCTGATTACTGTTTCTGTCAGTCAATATTTACTGCGATCACACACATGGACTGAGAGGGAAAGACAATCCTTCAAAAAATAAATCTCGGTTCTCGGTTGAGAAAATTCGAGAACCGAGAACCGAGAACGAAGCCAATTTCTCGGTTTTTCGAGAACCGAGATTCTCGAATTTTAAACCCTAATCATTACCCCACACTTCAATAAGTCGATTTTTCAATTGAATTTCTGGAAAAAGTAATAAATCAGGATAAAGTAAATGAAGACGAAGACGAGGGAAGAATAGATGCAGTTTAGTATATCGTTGACGAACTGTATTTGAAGTAGTGAACGGTTTTTCATTAGAATTCTTTTTTTACAGAATGTTTACCCCTGGCACAGCTATTAGCCGTGAACGAAGCTAGAGGTTACTCAATGAAAAAGTAATAAATTGTATTATTCCAAATAAATGAAAACAGATTAGGCTGTCCTCATCAGAAACAAGTGAAATCAATCATTATTTTTCATGCACCGAGGAAGTTGTAAATCGAAGCAGTGCGGTATATCTGCTGAGTTTATGCATATAGCTCGAATTCTCCGCTCTCTTTTTTTCAACAGTAAAATCTTTCTCTTTCAGAAATGAGTTTGAATTTGGTGAGAAAGTTGTAGAAGTTGTTTCCGTCTTATATGAAAAGGCTTTGTGCTTGCATTTCATTGCTATAGGAACTGACTCAAGTATTAATTGCTTTTGTTTCATAATGTAAATACATAATGTATATTCAATTTGAAATAAAGACTTCTAGGTTACCTGTCGCGATAACTATGACTACCATCCCTCCACAAAGGATGTAGATTTGAATAAAACTGATTTGCAAAGAGCTCATTAGACTACTTTGACGTTCAGCAAGAATGGCAGCACGTTGCATGTGGGTTGTCATCACTAACTGTATTTTGTGGACCTCTACCATCACGACTGTTAATCCTACATTCATTGAGTTTGATGTTATGAACGATCATGCGTTTTCCACACGTAACTTTGACTTCAATCTCACCATTTTATCAAGAGAGCCTGATGAATGTATCTTTGCCTGTATGTTGACTCCTCAATGTGTTGGCGGTCATTATGTGAAAGTAAGTCACGAATGCCGCCTAAAGCAAAACTCGCGCAGGCTAATGGTTCACAACCAGGATGTCCAGCTGAGATATGGTGAGTTGGTGTTTGGTCTGACTTGTGATTTGAGTACAGGTTATACGGAGATACCGGGCAAGTTTGCGTCAGGCTCGCATGATGATATGTTTATCAGTGGAGTTTCAACTGTGGAGTCTTGTCAGGAACATTGTACAAAATATTCTTGGTGTCTGAGTGGTGACCATCATTATGGCACCTTGTGCTATCTGCAAGGCACTGAAATAGAAATAACCATGGCTCGTCTTAGCACTGGTGGAGGTAGCGTATTCTTCTACAAAAATTGCTAAAATTTGGTACAGTCGTGCTTAGGTCTTTTATGCTTAGAATATGACACAGGAATCGATAAAGCGCACTGACTCAACATGTAAATCGTCAACAATAATCTCGATGACATTGATTGTACAAGTTGTCTCCGTGGCACATTGGTTCCGTGCTTTGCCTAGCGATCTTATGGTGCAGAGATCGGACCTCTTGTCTACAGCGATAACTCATGCATCATGCATACATCCATTAGCAATGAATCAGTAAGCTGTTGTATACTATCGAAAAATTGATACTTAATTGAGTTCTGTTTGTACATTGTGACCTACTCGCTTGCAGAAATCTATCATTTTCAAATTGTTGGACTATGATGTTGCAAGAATCTATAGAGAGACACTTTACTCCGATTTGTCTTCAACTTTTATTACTCACAGTTGCTCTACCTGTTGAGATTCGTATTGAGAGCCACAATGCCGTTTCCTTAGTAGGTAAATGAGCGAATCTATGCTTAATACTAGATTTCTTACAAAAAATGTTTTTTCATGGTAAATTTATAAATAGGGGTACATTCAGTTCGGTCGAACCAATAACACTTCGATGTGTAGCCGAGCGCCCAGGAGCTTTCAGTCGAAAATGCTGACAGACTAGTTCTTGCAGACTGTGCTGGACAGAAAAATCAATAATATACAAAAGGTCGGAATACTTCTCGATTGATCATACATCTATTTTAGCAAAAAATATTTAAGGTTGATAAATTTCGTGATCTTTTCGTGAATTGCTTTTTTTTACAGAACTTTCACCCCTGGAACAGCTATGAGCCATGAACGAAGTAGGGATTACTCAGTGAAAAAGTAATTAATTGTATCATTTCAAATAAATGAAAACAGATCTTCTAATCTGATCAATCTGTCCCCATTGGAAACCTGTTCGCACGCCTCTTGAAAGCATCAAGATTGTATTGGTCAAGGAAAGTGGTCTGGGGAAGCTGATTCCAAAGCGTGCGCGTCCTCATCTCTCATGACAGCATGTGAGTGCATTGGCTCTGCGTGCGCTTCTGTAGAAGATCTTAGATTTGTGTGCACTTATTTACTGCAGAGCTGCTTCTACCGAAATAGCATCTGTAGAAGATACTGAATGAAGCAACATCCATTCTGACTGAGAGCGGCTGCAGCTCGTTAGCAAGCTTTTCACCCATAAGATTCTCGACACCTTTCTCAACCCGTTCAAGGAGGTTAAGATGCGTTTGTGGGGCGCCGACCCACAGATGACAACGATACTCCATCAGAGGACGAATAGTGGACTTGTAAAGATGCAGACAGTCTGTGGTGGAAATAGCTGCTGGCACGATGGAGACTACCAATGCGTTGAGCTACCAATAAGTCTTTCGTAACCGCCAATCCAAGGAAGGAGATGGAATATTGTTCTCTGATCCTATTATCTGACATCTTAATGCTATGATCATCATCATCTCCTGTAAGTCGTGAGTGCAAAATACTACGCGGAAGGATAGAAGGAAACAAGCCATTTGTCGCTCCATTTCAGTTTCATTACTTCGGTGAAGAGACCAAATTGTTCATCGTCATCGATGTTTCCCTATGACCGTTTTAACACTTCTATGCCTTGATGAAATCTTTCATCGTTTTATTCACAGAGACCTTCCATATTCGACCAAAAATGTCTAAATGGAAGTGAAGGAAAGGCTTCTTGATTGGCATACCTGAGTTGCCGTGCGATGCGATTCTACGAGTATATTCTCACAGCAGTTCCACCTCACAGAAAGTCTCCGTGTTAATTCACACACACAGCATGAATATATCATTTTGTACAACGGCATCAAGTATTCGTAAAGCACAGTACACGATTTATATGAATCACACATATTGTTAATTTAAGTAGGCCCAAATGATGCCATGTGTCGGTGTTTTAAGCATATAAAGTTTGTGATGAGGAATATCTATTCCCGATTTATGTTCAATGTTCGCAACATTACTATTAATGAAACGAACACTCGCAAGATAACAATGGTACTCATATTATAACCTACACTTTTTATGCAGATTTGCTGATATTTTGCAGAGTTACAGCCTACAACGTCATGCCTAATGGTATGAATTCATTGATACATTTTTCTATTTATCACAAGATTGATGGAATAACCTACTCATGCCTGCAGGTTTGTCATCCCTGGATTTCGGGATTATAAAAATTCAATCGCGGGATCCCGCGGGATATTGAAGCAAATCACTCACAGGAAGGAAATTTCTTCATAAGTCCTTTTCATGTAGTAGAATTTACTACTTCCCATCATCTTACCGTCATTGACGAGTTAGTTTGGGTGGTTTGGATATTTTAAGTGGTTAACTCGTATAGGACAAGTCAAAAAGAGAGAGTGAAAATATCTTCCAAGAACATTGGAAAACAGAAACTTAGGCTCTCATATGCATTAAATGAGTTAAAATATTCACCAATTTACTGAATGCATGAAATCGCAACCTTTTCAGAGAAATCAGCATGCGATCGGCTCTGCTGGAAAAAAAATGCTTCAAGCAGGAAGAGAGGAGAATGATAAAAAAGAAAGTCCCAGACTTCATACTTAATAGTTAGTGTTTTCGTTACTTATGGGTTATCTCCCCCCCCCACGTTTTCAAATTTATCTACAATCCGTTGAAGTAAATCAATGATCACAAGACTTCAGAGATACGTATTTCAGTATATTTTATACCCACACGCAAATATTTGTGCAAATCGTACAGGTATGTTTTGAATTTGAGGCGATAACGTGAAGTGTAGGTAAGTCAGCAGCTTGATCTGACTTCGCCTGACCTCATCGACTAAGCAGATAGCACTAGGTCAACAAAGTCATGTAGCGACACCTCTTGAAGTGATAATGACCCCTCCCACATCTTTTCCATTAATGTGCTTAACTTAAGAAAGGTGTGGTGGGGTAGTGGTCGTGGGAAGATTCCAAAAAGCGATGGATGAGACGGAGACGGAAAGAGAACAATGCACACACGAGTAACAATAATGCGTCGAACAGACTGTCAGATCAAGCTGCTGACATCGCTACACTTTGCGTTATCGTCTCTAATTCAAAAAGTACTTGTTGGATTAGCATAATTGTTCGTATGTAGGTAGAAAATACACTCATATGCGTGTATCTGAAGTTGTGCGACGGTTGATTCATTTTTACGGATTTTAGACAAATTTGAAAACCTGGGGTGGAGATAGCCCATAAGCACCGTGTTTTCTTTAGTCATCGTTCGTAAATCGTTTGCCTTTTTGGAGAAACTTTGCGATGAATTTTACCAGCTTTGGAGTTAAAATATTCACCATTTTACTGAATTCTGTTGTACTGTTCCAGTTGCATAACAAAGGCGCTGCTCTTGTCGTTAATTTTGATATATTGAGCATTCCATCATGCAATGATACAGAGTCTGATTTTGAATTTTGAAATGTTGAATCATCACATACCACGCATCAGTGATCCTCATACCGTAATCGATTTCCATAGCTGCCAGCCACGAAATCTAATTTATGATTTTTTTCGAATTATAAAAGTAATATATTGATGTCACTGTATTCAACATACAATTTCAGATGTGATTTCATAGTATTCTCAAAATCACATAATTCTAAATAATCCAGGCCAGAATGACTCTCTTTTTGCTGTAGATTTCTCTGATATAGTGAGTCACTCGATTTTTTGCTTTTCTCAAGTATGTTATTTTATCAGCCGTTAATTGTTTGTCCCATGGATTTTTGTTAGTCTGGGTTTTGTAAGTAATTGCCTTACTCGCCAGCACAATGTGTATCTACTATCATGGCCATTTGAAATCATATTGAGATAAATTGCATCAAATGCTTCTTTAATCAAACTGCTTTCATTTCTCGCAATTGCTTTCATCCAATAGCATACATGTAGGCCTATAGCTGCCTTCGAGAAATGAACATCAGTGGGACATATTCCAAACTCACCAATGAGGCAATAATTAGGTGTAGTCTGCATTAAGTGATAATATCTTTTAGAAAATTGATATTGAATTTGATCTTAACTCTTAAGATTATTAAAGAAACAGAAATATTACACCACTAACCAAAATATAACTATATAAATAGAATAATTAAATATTGAGTTGCATCCTCAGTTGAAAAATGGAAACATACCTGAACAGCTGTTATTTCATGCACTATCAGGAATCATCAGCAGGCCTAGTTTACATCTCTCAACATCGACACAACTTCCTATCTAAAGTTGCAGTCATGACCGGGTTAATTTGAGATTTGCAATTGGCAAGTTAGTGAAATTTCCCTAACTTGCTAACTTGCCAAAGTAAAACTATGCTTACCATTTCCATCCAAGAAGTAGACTTCCACAGTAGAACATTATTTGTTATTTCCTATAAAGTCTATTAGAATTGATATCAGCATTTGTAGAGGTCGCAATACCAGATGATTATTACAAAACCGGCACCGGTATTTTAGCAATGATGAAATCGGCATTATTGGTATCACTGGTTACAGTATGAAAACACGAAAAATTATGTTTAACAAATTTTTTTCATCAAACAGGTCTTGTTGAAGGTTGCATGGATACGGTTTGTTATAAATAGTTACAATAGTTTAAAGCGAAGATTTTCTTTCTGATAGGAAATGTAAAACGCTCTATCCGCTTCCACTGAAGTCCATTGCGAAAATAAATTTCGGATCGGATTGGACAGAGTCGGTCAAGGATAATCCGAATTAACCCGAGATTGTGGAAATCTATACATGTATTGTGTCTTCAATGCAATTCATTAAATACTTTAAATTACGTGAAAAACATAACATGCTACACTTATTCCACATTTCAAACACTGTACTTCTGCGTCGGAAATCGGAATTTGAAGTCATCCTTTTATCTTCAATTTAGCTAGTTACATCATAAGATCCGCGTATCATAAGACCTTGGTGGTCAGATAAGAATGAGACGCTATGCAGGAAAAAATATTCTGTTATTAAATCAGCTTGTCTCATTCTCAATGTAAGCTTTATGTGACCTTCCACATTATGTTCATATTTAAAGGGAAGTATGGGTATTTGAATGAAGACATCTGTGGCATCGGTATCTGATATTATTCCATTTGTTACACATCTGCATTATGCAAGTAGCCTACATTCAGGTAGGCTATTACATTGCGGCGCAATATACTCTTCAAATAAATACATTTCATAAATCATAAAATCAATGGGCTAATCAGGCCATGCAAAAATGTTGAATGAGCACAATGTTGGCCAATCATTCGAATCTATATACATAAAAGGAGCCAATCCGAATGATTGTTAAAATAACTCACCAAGAAGATATTAGCACTATGTCTAGCCTTCATTGAATACCAGGGGAGACCGCACAGAAGACCCTGTTAGGCTAACAAATCTCTTTTTCTAACACTGTTTCTGTGCGCTCGCCCCAGACTAATACTTCGAGCGTAAGCAATAATAGGCTGTGAACACACATAATGCACAACTTCAAAGTGTATACAGGCCGACACAGCCCGCAGCTATACGCTGAGATTCAATGCTATCAATTCAAGAAATCAAAAATTTTCGGATATTTTCGAATCAGGTCGGATCGAATTTACATAAAAATATGTCGGATCGGATCGGGATTTTCCCCGTATGCCATAGGATCGGATCGACGACCATTCTCTGCTCCGACGCACATCTTAAGTATAAACGTGTACAACAAAGACACTGATCGCTTCATAAGTCGTTGAATAGACCAATCTACAGTTCCGTGTAAGTTTCGTTTTTTTTATGTTTAGAGGATTTTCACAAGCCTTGTCCGCATTTCTACTCTGACTAAGTTCCTCAACCCTTAGCCTAGCAGAGAAGTTTGCAGGTCAAGGTATGAGATTTAGGCTGCATGTAGAGGTTGTACCCAGAATTTATATACAAAACTGCACGCGATGCATAAAGAACTAAGCAAACATACATGATGCACCTGTTGACCATTAGCTCACGTAGTTGAGATGATCGATTATCTCGAATTCTAGATCATTTCAATTTCAGAATGAATTGATATCTGTTATCTATAAATCAATGTAGGATCACTGGAGGTTTTATTCATGTCAATTTTGATGTTGATTTACTGGATGAAATTGATGGGTCCATCAATATAAGCTATGACAACTGATGTGTGGTGGTGAAGGTCTGATCCTGCAGATTGACACAGTCGCATAAGTGCCTCGTAGCTCAGTTGGTTAGAGCACAGGTCTAGTTAACCTTGGTCGTAGGTTCGAATCCTACCAGCCGTACATCCTTTGCATGGCAATTTGATCTATCGTTTATTTAATTTCATCGTTGTTAATAGTGTTGTGAAACCTTATAAAATATAATTGCCATAAATTGTATTCAAGACAGATGGATATCTAATTGAATTTAATTCGGCCGATTTAATATCTGCTTATCTGCTTGATATTTATGAAGCGGCTACCTAATATTTATGAAATGACTTACTCATTCAGCTTTGTAATAAAAAAACTCGGATGTAATCAGATGTCAGTTACGATAGCATCTTACTGTACTACAAGTAATGTGATTGTGTATCTAGGATTTTTAATTTGTAGAATAATTTGCCATCGAGCTGTCAACTGCAAGAAATACAGTTAGTCATCGTAGCATCAT
Source organism: Prostheceraeus crozeri (assembly GCA_907163375.1). Classification (NCBI taxonomy): domain Eukaryota; kingdom Metazoa; phylum Platyhelminthes; order Polycladida; family Euryleptidae; genus Prostheceraeus; species Prostheceraeus crozeri. The sequence continues at coordinate 1,072,106 of CAJQUW010006757.1, forward strand.
CAAAGCGGCCCGATTCTGGTGACAACGTTTCAATGTAGAAAAAAATCCTGCTTACCTGACTGTGTCTCCTGCCTATGAGGTGTTGAGGCCGTAGTCTTCACCAACCGACGCATAGAAGTATATCCCTGACTAGTTCCTTCGCTCGGTCGATTCGTGATCATTTCGTAAAACGCCCTTGCAGTCTTCTTCATCCGGAGGCTGCAGTTTCGATTTCAAAGATGATCTGTGTTAGGATTTCTTCGGCCAATCGGAGGTACTGCTTCCTCATTGGTCACGTGATCTTGCCATCGAATGCTTGGGCATAGATATCAAAGTCCATAATCCTTTTCGCGCCAATGTCGGATAGAGGCCAGTTATCGGAGCCGTAGAGAACCGTCGAAAGGACACTTATAGTATGAATTCTCATTTTTGTGCCACTGCTGATGTTTCGATGCTTTCGGAGAGGCTTCCAAGGCCTTTAAAGAATGTCACTAGCGAAGGCCTTTCTGCGTGCCATTTTTTTCTCGTATTCCACCACTTCGACTTGCTATGAAGCTTGGGACCACTTCCACCTTATGTTGTTTGATCACAGTGGCGTAGGCAAAGGAGGATTCGATGATGTCATCTACCCCCAAAATCCTAAGCAGCATGAATCAGGAGCATGCTGCAGGGATAGTTACCTGTTGAGATTTTCCCATGAAATTCCGTATTACTGCTGTTATCTCTTTCAAATTTTGTCACTTCAAAATGCAGATTGATATAATTTATTATTAAACTTTCATCTTTATTGCAATTTCTTAAGGTTATCGAGCATTTATATTGGATGATGCTGGCATTTGGTCCAATTCCTTACAGGAATTTCGCGGGAATCTAAAAAGACACCTTCTGTTATCATAATCACCTCGGGCGCTCGTGACAGTATAAACAGTAAAGTAATAAAGATCAAAAAAAAATTATATAGCAAGCTTTTTTCGGACCAACCTATGAACTTGTTATGATTACCATATTATCAACATTATAGGTGCGTGAAAACTGTGCAACATGTTGTATTCGATTCCGCTCATTTTGTCGGACATCAGGTATATTATAATTTGATTTGTAATTTGTTATTTTGTTCTCATAGAAGAAAATGGACCAACAGCTTTGAACTTATAGACAGTGTTGCATCGGGATTAACATAAATTATGTGCATTCACAAATTGTAATAATTTATTTTAGAATGAAAACTATTCATTTTGAGGGTCAAACATGTTTTAAGCAAAATTGCTCATCATCAGTGACAGAAGAAGCATATTCGCGAGATTAATGACGAAATATTCATGAATATTCAGCTTGTGACGTAGTTAGAACTCTGATGAATCCATGCACTACAAATGTACCGACGACCTATGAACTGATGGAATGTAGTTCACTTTCCTTCTTTTGTATATAAGCTGCATTTTATTGTAACATCTGTTTCTCCTGTCACTGATGACGAGCAATTTTGCTTGAAACATGTTTGACCCTCAAAATGAATAGTTTTCATTCTAAAATATATCTGGACAGTCTTGCTTTTATTGTAACAATTGAATTCTTTATTTTTAACAATATCAGCGGCAGTAAATATTGCGACTTTAAAGCCGCATCTTAAATCAGTTCAGTTTTTTTCTTATAAGGCGCTATCTCGAAATATCTGCGAGTCGTTGGTTAGAGGAGGACCTAGCAGTTTCTGCTTTGCTCATTTTTACCTCGAATTTTCTTTCAAACAATATTTCTATTTATAAGGTTCCAATAAGACATGAGCACCCTTCTCTGAAAATAAGAGATCGTCATTATTATTTCAACATTTAGTTTCGCACCATTGAGGAGTTCATTATCCGTGAGCACTCGATGCTCTTCATTTTTAATAAGATGAAAATGAATTTATGAAGAACACATGCAGGTGCAATTAAAATTCAATCTGAAATCCTTTTATGTTTACTCACGTGAGATCGTCTTCATTCATCGTTTTGATAATTTTTTGTATCTAGCAGCATTATTGTATTAGGAGAAGAGCTCCCCTGATAAGAACAAAGTGCAAATGATAACTTTCTTAGCTTCTGATGTATCAGCCTGAAGTCATTAACATTCAAAATAAGTTTATCAGTCCTTAGAGTTCACTGAATGACAATGAACAAACTACTGTCCCTGTTGCATTGTAAAATTTTAATTTACTTGTTGTAGTCATTGTTATTTCACAGACATCAAAATCTATTTAATGACAAAATATTTCTTTTGTACCGAATATCTTATTTTTCTGGAAAGCAAGAAACAAAAATGGCAGCAAGACATTTTTCCGTTATCATTGTTTCCTGTCTTGCTTGGAGTCCAATTCTGCAATCGGTTTCCGTCACGGATTTCCAAGTTATGAATGATCGTACGTTATCTGTCAATCACTTTAATCTCACAGTTACAAAGTCAAGCGGACCTGCAGAGTGTATCTTCGATTGCATGTCCACTTTTCAATGTGTTGGTGGTCATTACGTGAAGGCAAGTCAAGAATGCCGCTTAACGCAGAGACCATACAAGCGAATGATATACAAGAAATCATCTCAAAAAGCTGGTGATGTGGTGTTTGGTCTGATATGTGATTCGAGCGCCGGATATTTCTTATTTCCAGGAAAATGTTCACCAAAGCAGTATGATGTGATGTATGTCTGGAATATTTCGAATTTAGAGATTTGTCAGGAGATATGTTCAAAACACTACTGGTGTCTCAGCGGAGGTGATGAGCTTAAAAAGAATAATATCAACTGTTATCTTCAAGCCCTTAGCAAAGATGCAATCCAGTCTAAATTGCGAAGATGTGAAAAGTTAACGGTCTTCGCCAAAGAATGTTAAGAGGAATACCAAAGGACAACTTCATTTGCATGTTTTTTGAAATTGGGAAGTGATTTGCTGGTTTCGAATGTCACTTAATTTTGTTGTCCTGCAGAGAGGGTAGTACTTCAGCACTTATGAATCACTATTTCACTTCTTTATGCATGCTTGTGACACTCAATAGTTTGCATGTGAAAGGATCTATTCAAATGTATGCAGTTGATTTGGCCAATGATGTAGTGATATTATTCAAAATATGTTAGTTATGCACCGTTGTTACAACCCCTATGACACCGATCTAATTATATCGCCGATGTCAAGAAGGGTGGCCAAATGGTTCGTATTGGTCCCTATTGGTCCCTATTACGGGCCCAGGTCCCTAAAATGTGGACCTTTTTAAGAAGTTCATAGAACTCAGTTAAATTTGTATAAATACCTATACTCTTGCTGAAAGTACGAATGAATTTTTTTCATGAATTTCTTGATGGTAAAAGGATTTATCTCAATCAATATGCTCATTAACATGTATTATTTTGCTTCTTAGGTCTTAGATTTTTCTTGACAATAAGTTACCTAATCTTCCGTTTCCTGGATCCTTCGAATTTTTTACCGTGTAGTGATTTTAATTCATTCTTTAGATCAACTGGTTTTTATAGTTTTATCATGAATATTAAGTGACACGAGAGAATGTAACAGAGTACCGTTTGCCATATAGCCTACGTACTCATTTTGTTATTGACATCACGTAAATGGACATACATGATTGCATGTGTAGTGTACACGTAGTCAGATACGCTATGTAACTAACCATTAACGCGGCTAGTAATATAGCTTTCGCTTTTGGTGCAGAAATCTATTATGGATGTAGAAATAGCACAGAAAAATCGGATTCAATTCTATCTTTACACTATCTCAAATCTTAAGAACACAAATCTTCACCGCGTATCAAAATTTGTATCTGCAAGTACATGTACATCTGTCCATAATGTATTATACTAATATTCAGACTATTGCAATCCGAGACCAAAACGTACACTTACATGAATTTGACGTGAGAGCAAACAAACTTTTCTGTTTTCTTTACGTCTTCTGTCTTAAACCTCTTTTATGGATGTGTATGTACATATACACTTTTCAGTGTTTAGTTCACCGTTGTGCTTTATGCTTTCTCGTGAAGGTGTAACTTTTTTTAGAGAGATTTCTTACCTCATATGTTTGTAGCGGGTGCTCTCGATCTGTTGAAACTGCGTGAATTATCAAACTTGCAGTGAGACAAATAAATAGGTCTATTGCTATGTGTGTTCATTTTCTTTTTATGCGTTTTATAAATTATGGACAAATGTAGGTTATTTGTGCAAGAAGTTCAGTACCGGTATTATAATTTGTGCAGCGACTCCTTCATAAAGTACATTGTCTCATAAGATTCTTCGTATTGATTGGCCTATGTCAAAAGTTGCTATTTTGCAGCTGTTTCTATACTCTGAAGTTGTAATAGGCCTGCATCATTTATTTAAAATTTTTGTGGCATCTTGGTTGACTTTTGTTGAGCGCTGTTTTATTGTGATGAATAGTTTCAAAAATCATAATCGTGATGTCCCAGATTTTTTTGTATCTTCTTTATTTCGCGATCATGGTGAATTGTAGATAGTCCATATTTGTATATCTGACTATTTTTAAAAACATTCATGCAGCACTTCGTATCCGTTGAGTATGTAGTCTATGCAGTATCCACATTTAAATTCCATGCATCGCGTGAGACTTCATGAATTTACACTGTCAAGGGAATATGTTTATTGCGAACTGGTCTACTAGGATAAAATGAATAAATACTATTATCCTCAATATAACTTGTGATGTTTTTGTCTATTAGATATTTTATCGAAACAATTGATGTTTATCGTGTGCACAACTGACAATCGTGTATTTTTAGAGGAGACTAACAAGATCCAGTCATTCTCGTATTTTCATGTCCCAAAAGGAAAGATGGAGGCCTCATAGAATTTTAAGATTTTTCGGGCATATCGCGCTACAGTCGGGTCAGAAGTCAATAGAATTCCAATAAGTGTATCATAAGCTTAATGTATGCCTATCTCTACAGGCCTTATAAAGGTTTTTGATGATGAAATTCGAGGTCCCTATTTTCCGAAAATTAGTTTGTCCAGCCTGATACTAAGCATTGTTGCACCCTTCCGATGCGGGTACTAATCCAGTTTGGTGTTATAAGCCCGGATTCGCCAGGACAAAATACTGATTGCCAGGGACTGGAAACGAAGCCAGAAATCTAGCCTAGGTTTGAATGCTCAGTTTGATCACACCCGCTTTTTCAGCACATGTAATTCGCTATAACGTAGTCGATGTCAGATGGTCATTAACAGATCATTAGAACGCCAGATCATTCATCGAACCACGGGATGGGATATGAAATGTGATCCAGAACCAATACGACATCCAGAAATGTTGTTCGTCATCTTTCTTATCTGATTATGATTCCGTTGGAAGCACTAACTACAGTTCACTCTACGTATTTAGGACACACTGGGAATTGGCATTTATCTCTATTAATCGGCTGTCGTGAATATCCGACTTATGTTTCCATTCTTGTTGAATAAATGAAAAAGATATTTTTAGATATCAAAACAGATTTTCTTCGTAAGACAATTGTAGTACATGGAAAAAACGACCGACTAGTAGATTACGGTGGTTCTACATACATTACATAAAAGGATCAAAATTAGCTTTTGAATCAAACTTACTTAGCGAAGATTTTAAGTGCTTCGTTGAGAGCAGTGCATTCGAACGAACGAGGGTGATTTTTTCTTATTTTTGCTGAACTGTGAGAACGAACGAGAAGCACTGAGCAAATCACTGAGGCCCTGAGCGAGTGAACGAACGTAAAATATGGCTGAACGAACGGTATATGCAAAATTCAATCAAAGCTAAAAATGGCTTGCAACTTGTTCTAAGCAATTTGGACTGTTGACACTTCGCCCATTTGCAGACATAATGACCCCGATGTTAATCAGATTGTGCATCAGCCGTGTAGCCACGTATAAGCCAATTTGTCTCAGCATCTGAATCTTGAGTAAACAAAGCAGACAAAGAAGTTGACATCCAGTATCGAACTTGAATCTGTAAGAGCTGTTTGATAAGTGGCTTACAGCAGAAAGGAAATAGTTTTTTATAAAATGAAATGAATGGAGAGTATTTGGAAATTAATTTCAGACAACAAAGATTTCAATTTCGACAACAAAGAATTCTATTTCGACATCAAAGACTTCTATTTCCACAACAAATACTTCTATTTCGACAGCAAAGACTCCAATTTCGACACCCTCCGTAAAAAATGAGATAACAGGGTGAAAATGATAACAATGAATGAAATAGTAATTACAATTCACCCATTTTATTGCGTGTATGATGTTAGAGACATCAATTTAATTCTTTTATTTAAAGTAGGGTATCAATATGTAAAATTACACGCATTATTTCCTTTAGTCTTATTCGATCTCTGATTAAGAAGCACAAACATGATTCGTTTACCTCTAAAACATAACGGTCTGCAGATAGTAAGACTGCGTGCTACTAAGCCAATTCTACGACTACTTGTCTGATGAACGTCATGAAGGCTGTTGATAACCCAAGTTGAACGAACCCTTTATTGTTCTTAGTGGATTTGAAGCCTCTTTGTTCATGACTCACTGCGTGTGACGGTCGAATTCTGGAATGCATCACATCATGTCTTCGGTAGATGCATTGAGTTCGTCAAGTAGCCTATCTAACATCAAAAATTCATCAAATGAGAGAGGTGCATATAAGAAGACCACCGAAGATATACGAAAAAATGTGTTTTGTATACGTTTCATGCGGAAGAAGATTTTTTGGAGGTTGGAATTTTGTTAAGAATTAAACGATCAACTGTATACTACAGTCGCGAAGGGGGGAACTCCGGCATATTCCCAAAAAAGGCGGAAAACGACATCAAGGTAACTATGACAATTGCATCCTTTTGTGAGGATATAATTTCTGAAGAACCTAATGCTTCTATAAGATAACTCTCGAATGCATGTAATTTTTCGTGATTCAGAGTACATGTTGCGGATCCCTGCTTGGAGGAACACGTCGATAGACTGCATCACACTTTAAAACGATGCTGGCTTCAGTCCAATGACAGAAATCGACAGGACATCAAGGATGTTTGGCATCAACATGCATTGTGGTTTATGCAAGAAGTGCGGCCGCGGGGGTTAGAAATTGTCTACACCGATGTAACTTCCGTCGGCATTTGCACCTTGCGGAACAGTGGAAGAAGTTTAAGAGGAGTGAGATATGTACACACGGTCGGTGGAGGGGACTGGGGCGAAGAATCCAGTGAGTGACAAGTTCACGAAAATTTTGAACGGCGTTCAGTTCACGTTCATTTTTAAATTTGTGAACTCCGTTCAGTTCAAGTTCACAGTTTCAAAAATTGAACGCCGTTCAGTTCAAGTTCAGCAACATGTCCATCTCGTTCACTTCATGTTCACCGATTTCCCTTTTCGTTCATTTCCCGTTCATTTCAAAAAGAAATTTTGACCTTTACTTCGAATGCGCTTATCAAATAATTGAGTCATCGCTTCCTTCACATAAAAGCTTTAGTGTAAGATGCAATTTAGAGAACTTCCGGGTTATATGATTACATGGCTTAGCAGCCTTTTCCTCTGTGACATAATGACAATTGTATGAAGGCATATGCTTGTGTAAATTTATCGTTAATAGATGGAGAAGAAGCAACGATCAGTACTAGAGCGGGTCTACAATTCTTGGTCACTAAATTTGGTTAAATTGTCGCTGCTGTGGTCAAGGTGAAATCACATGCATGCACAGAAAAGGTGACATACATGTCATCAATACATATGTATATATCTTGCGCTTTGCGCATAACTAAATGCAAAATTCTGTTTGAGAAAGCCCATATCTCACACCACAAATGTAGTCATCTATGAGCACTAGACAACTTTTCATGAACTATAGCAATTTCCTAAGAAATAGTTTTTCATAATGGACGAGTGATGATGTGACGATGCGATACTATTGTAGGCCTAGCATTGTGCTTTGATGCGAATGTAGACAGTATTGGCAAATTCTGTATCTGATATCATTGCCACGTAACTTCCGACGTTCACGGTAACTGTCCGGATAGACTGACAAGTCCTGTTTATAGTTGCATGTGACCGCAGATGTAATTGCTTACATAGAATGCAAATTGACAAACAACAAAAGATTCAATTAAGTATTATTGAAAAAGCTCAATTTGCTCTTCAAAAAATCACATCGATTCTATGATTTCTTAATTCTTTCACACTACACTAGTTGGAAAATGGTGAGAATGATGTCTACATGTACATAGCTAAATGAAACACTTGTTCAGTTGCAATAGTAATTGCTGTTCAAAGTTTCTTGTCAGATAGACGACATCGCTTCCTGCTGAAGAGTTCTCCAGCATGGGAAAAAAGCCTTTCAACGGGGGCGCTAGATGGCAATGTAGTGTTTGATTGCACAAAAGCTCTTTTGATGGCTGGAAACACGTTCAACAAAGCCAGCTCTTCAGTGTCTGAGTGGAGAAACCTCTCAATTAGTTCTTTCGAAGAAGAACGCACTTTTTTGGATGAAAAAAAGGATGCAATCTTGTCCTTTGATTTCTCTTCGATTTCGACTCGCTTTTCATCAGGGGCATTTCTTTCTCCACGGCATGTTGCAGTAGCTTATAGGCCGCAGCTCTTCGATTTTCCTCATGGATGAAGTCCAGGCGCTTGAACTTGGGGTGGCACACTGAGGCGAGGAGGTATTTTTCACCACTCAGAAGGTGTCCGAATCGTTTGTCCAGTCCAGCCACAAGGCCATCCACAAGGGCTTGCACACTGTCAAAGTATTTTTCACTTCCAGCAGCTTTTCCTTCAGTACGTGGATGGTTGGCAACAAATAACCCAAGAACATATGCTTGTCTCCTTGAAGAATATCGAGTGCACAGGCGAAGTACTGCATTGTGGTTACGTACTCCTGGATAAATATCTTCTCGTCATTCTGAAGGTGACGATGTCCTAAGTGATCAAATAGTGACTGCATCTTATCATCTTTCTCGTTCAAGATTTCCTGCACCCGCTCCATAGCGTGAAAGGTGCTGTTCCAACGAGTACAGATAGGCACAACAAGCTTCTTACTGCACGTGTCTTCAATCCTCTGAGCAATGATGGTGCTCTTTGACTGTTTATTCCACAAGTCGTGTAGTTTCAGCATTGTCTTTCGTGATACTCTTTTGAACTGTTCGGCGGTCGTCAAGTATTTTTCAACGTCCTTTGTTGCGATTAAGTTTATTGTGTGAGCAGAACACCGAAATGTGCAGGAAGAGAAAAGCGTAGAGTGTCAGACGAAGAGAGAATGTCAGTAAGTTCTTGATAAATTACACCATCCTCGTCATTGTCATTTTCATCAGCGTCATCGTCTTCCTCACCTTTGTTTGATGCTTCCTTTAATAATTCTGCTAGAGCGGCATGAGCCTCTTCTGCTAAGTGTTTGAAGCTCTTCACAAAATTCGACGCATTATCAGTCACAACTCCTCCTTCCATCTTATTCTGGATGCCAAAATCGCGCATTATGGCCTCGAGCTCCTCGGCAATGCGGTCATAAGTGTGATTGCCTTTCATTCGCCTGCATGCTAACACAGCAGACTTCCTCTCAAGGTTTGATGTGAGCCAATGAATAGTCACACCTAAGTATCCGCGGCGGAATGTAGTCCAGCAGTCAGCAGTAAGACAGAAGACTGAGATGTTTGAGAATTCCTTCTTCATGTTCGTCTTCATAATGTTGAAGTCTGCATTTAACTTGGACATCAAAGTGGCGTAAGATAGAACAGTTCGACCAGGCGCCAATCCCATGACAAACTTGCGGAAGCCCTGTCTGCAGACAATTGTGAATGGCATGCCACAAGAAGGAATGAACTCCGCAATGAGCTGATCAACTTTCTCCTGGCTGGGCACAGATTGCTTTGACTTCCCGAGGAATGCATCTAGGGTGCTTTGGTCTTGGCCTTTCTTTTTCTTTGCTGTACAACCTGAGACGATCGCTTCGAATTCCTTGACATGAGTGGAATCGTGTTGATTAGAGAAATGACGCTTGAGGTTCGAGCGTGAAGTAGTAGCTGCAGAACACACACTTTGGCAAAGATTGCATTTGTAGTAAAGTTTATCATCGGTCTGCTTATTGAAAGTAAAAATGGGTTCATACATGTCCCACTTCTCACTGTCATTCTTCCGCTTTGCCATCGAGCCACTTGGAGATAAAACTTCACCACTTAACAGAAGGCATAAGGACACTGTGACTGCATTTTCATAATGAATTATTCGCAGAGACATCTAATCCCCATATCACACGTCACAGCGTGCGCTTTTTTATCATTCGATGTAATATTAACATCACTTCATAAAGGACTTCTGAATATAGAGCTGACGTGGCAGTTTTCATGCCGCACTCGGTTAGGTTCCAACAATGGAGGACGGTTCTATCTTACTTTATCGGAAATGCCAACATCTAAGATTTCCAAGAAATAAATATTATGCCTGCGTGGCATCATGAGCGTCAAGCTTCCAACAGCATGGACAAAAATAGTACAGGGTGCAGCCATGGGAGAAGCAACCGTAGAGTACATTCTAGCTTGAAGCAATTCCGGACAATCATGTGTGAAGGTTCAAAGGTAGAAATGAACGGGAGCAGTTAACTGCCGTTCATCTCCGAAATATGCGAACGCCGTTCAGTTCAAGTTCAATTTTGAAAAAAAGAACGCCGTTCAGTTAAAGTTCACGAAAATCGTGAACTAGTTCATGAACTAGTTCAATTGAACGGCGTTCAGTCACACTCTGAATTTGACAGTGATAATGAGCATTTCAGCTCTGCATGACATGACAGACTGCGAGCTACATTCCAATTCAGTCACAACGGAGACAATTTCAGCATATCTTCAGAATCTGCTTCCTAAACTTCTTGATCAGTGTCATTTTACTGGAAAATAAGGAGGAAAGTGTTCAGAACTTGATGTGACAGTTCGTAAGCTGCCTCCATACTCCCTATTTCTCAATGCTATTGGATATTTCGCAGCATTCAAGACATCTATCAAGGAAACTTATGAAGCAAAACGTTAGGAACTCAATGATATCAATGCAGCTCGTCAACGCGGTATCACAATATAGTCATCGAATGGACATTCTCTGGGCGTCTGCAACTCAATCGCATTAAACTGTCACCGTCGACAAGTGGTTTGTTGAAGAGATCTTACCTTCATGATATCGATATTCGTTTTCATTCCAAAATCGGGTACGGTCATTTGAACTGTCTTGCTGTAGTCTTTTTGGAATAATATAATCAACCAGTCGTTATAGATTAAAATACTTGCAAAACTGGCGGTAAAAAGGTAAATAAAAGGTGTCGAAATTGAAGTATTTGTTGTCTGACATTGATTTCCAAATGCGGTAGCAAAGTGAACGAACGAGCGAGCGGAATATTCTTCGGAAAATGAACGAACGCACTCCCCAAATCAATAATTGAGATATTGTGCGAGCGAAATCTCGAATTTTGCACTGCTCGAATGCCCTACGTGAGAAATTGCATGGCGTTGAGAAGACGCTAAGAGACAGATCAATCCTATTGATTACCATAAATGTGGCTCAAAGCTTGCTATACATGTATGCTACAGATGCCCCTGATGCCAGTGTATAAAGTCATTAGTAAAAAGTTATTAGAAGTAAAACTATTAAGGATCCTAATAAATATTGTCTCCCCGCTGAAACAGAGAGATGTCACGATTAACCGAAGATTTCTGCATAGAAAAGTATCGGTTACAGCTGTGACGATTAAGCGGAGTGTAATGTACTTTGCTGATGACAACTGGGTGATATAAACAGATTTAGAATCATGAACTTCATGCAATATGTAGACAAATAATGTGTGTGCAGATGACTTCAGTCATTGACACTACAGATTATAATACATTGAAATTCGCTGAGGTGCTGAAGCTGATAAAGCTTGCTGTAAAAGAACAGAAAGTGTGATGCTCTTAATGAACTGCTCCTTATATTGGATGGCCTCAGAACATTTTCAGACGCTCATTGTGGATGCTTCTTTGCATTTGTTGTAAATGATTGGACTTATATAATTAACCGTTACTTGTAAAAATATGAACAGCTCTGAAAAATGCTTTACTCAAAATTGTTTGCAAGATTCTATCAAGTCGTGTTTTATTACAGAAGCCACAAGCAAGATATGTTTGGACGATAGACTTTCACAACTTTTTGCAATTTTGCTGATGACAGTATGCCTTACCGTGCAGTCTTTTCGAAAATTATTGAAAAGTGATTAGTTTAGAACAGTAGTTGAATATGTGAATGTAGACTAAAAGTGTTTTTTTTGCATCACTAAATTTAAATTGATCATTAAATAGAAAGAAGATTAAAAAACTATGAAGCATGCTTCATAAATGCTTATTATTTCAAAACAGCTGATTACTTTCAAAGTTGATATTCAGGCTCGTTGGTAGGACGAAATTTTCCTTACTATTCCCACTGAAAATGCACTGGAACTCCCTTGGGATTCACATGCCATTCCCAAAGGGGACATTTTTCAATCCTTTTTAGTTTTGTTCACACATATTTTCAAAAAACATTTTTATATAATTACAGTGGTTCCCCCTTACAACGACCACTGAAGGAAGTAAGGAAAAGTGGTCGTTCTACAGGAGGATGTTTGTTCAGCGCATAGGTAGTCGGTACGGTATGTGATATATTTTATTGAATCTATTATTGTAATTAAATACATTATTTTTCGAACATAACTAATTTCGACTATATCGAAGATCGGTTTTAACGAATTTTGGCTTTCTGATATATCCAGCGAAAAATGTTGCTAATGACTAATTTAGTCAAAATACAAAAATACACATATATATTATACTCGTCATGTGTTGCTATACTGAAGAATACACTGGATGTTGTCAGTTGGTTTTTTGTTCTTGCTTCTCTTAGCTTTGCTGATTAAACAGTAGCAGAGTTGGAAGTGGGTCAAGCGGATCACGTGGGTCGTGGGTCATGTTTTTCCGAAAAGCTGATGGGTCAGGTGCGTCGTGGGTCACATTTAGCGTGGGTCAGACTTCGTTGACCCACTTCCAACCAGTTGGACCCATGATAGATCTGACAATCTCAAATACTGTAAACTTCATTTATTCGTATTCTTATCATTCATGAGAAATGGTTGAGTCACTGTCACTGAAAGGGGTGATGGATTCACACAGTCAAAATATGCAACACTATTGACTTTCACAAGCCTCACACAGCTTCGAAAGGGGGCGGAATTCATACAAATTAAAGACTCGAAAACAATTGCTGCTGTCTACTGAGAGATGTTGGTTGGTGGAGAGAAGTTGTTTGCGTACAACTGTGTATGCTCGATTCTCGGTCGCTATGTGTGACGATGCCCAATGATGTGTGATCTTGATTTCAGAGATACAGCTACTGAAGAAGTCAGGTATTCAGAGGTTTTATTTATTAATCTTGAAAAGTTTCTTGCAATGCTTCCAGCTGACCTTCGTTTTGTTTGTTTCGTTTGATTTTGTTGGTCTTTCATAGAAAATGTCGTCTGGTAGAGATTAGAATGGTAAATCTCCGGTAAAGATTGATCAGAGCCTAAATATTTTCGAAATAAGTAATTGATAAAAATATCTTGACAATATACGTGCTTCTTATCTAAAGTATTTAGCCGTTCAATCTATTTTCGCATCCTACTTGTTCCATGCATCTCATTGCTCATTCGATGATCATCTCAATACGCTAATTCATACGACGGTCATTGATATAGACATCCCTTTCTCACAGACTTATTACGACCGACTTATTACGATGCCAGAAAAGGAAGTTGCACTCACATCATTCACCCTTGCAGCAGGTGGGTCAAGTGGGTCAAAGATGTGGTGGGTCAGGTGGGTTGTGTGTCATGTTTTCGTGAAAAGTCGGTGGGTCACATATGCCGTGGGCCAAATTTCGTTGACCCACTTCCAACTCTGAACAGTAGGATTCAAAAGAGGGCTTTAGGTAGGGAAATCAAATGAATCGTTCTTGCCGAGCTCCATTGCTCGTACCTGCAAAGCATGTTCTTGCTTTAACTGCCGAAGCAGTTGATAAAACGATCTTGACAATGGTCCTTGGTGTGAGAGCCTCAATATTTCCTTGGGGCTATTGTTACATAAAAAGTTGAAGAGTTCGTCGGTAAGGTTGGTCTTTCACTATTGTCTTGCTTCGTGGACGGATAATTTGATGGAAAGATCAGCATGGTATTGTATGAGAGATTTTCATATCACTACTTCTCAGCCTCCTCAATAATGGATGACAAACGCGAAAATATAATAGATAAATTCATGCAACCTTAACAATCAGAGTTTTAGGCAAGCGAACTTCGATTAAAGAGAAATAGTGTATTTTGCAAGGTTCCCTGAAGTTATTTATGACCAAAATCACAAGCTGAAAATAGTTTTAGAAATCGCGATTTGCCATTGACGGTTGACTCAAGCCACATAGGCGGCCTTGGTAATTTCCTCATTCCTTAATTCGCTTGCTTGTCATGCTACTCTCATTGTGAGCAATAATAATGAATTGGTGAGAGATTGAGCACCTGGTACGGCAGGAGATTCAGAGCTTTATAACTTTTCTTTGCACCTATTTAAAAAAATAATTTTAAATAGGTGCTAAATAATAGAACATTGTCAAAATAAAATATATTATGGCACTTCTTGTATATATTTTCATTCAACAATCATTTAGAATCATGTCTTATTTAGAATTGTCTTGATCTCAATCCAAATTTCAAATGTTGTGCAATGATGCAGCTTTCTCTACAAAAGACAATTTATTAAAATCTGATTTTCAAAAATATTTAGAAATGTCAGTTCATTAACCGATGAAATGCACATATTTTGTTTTATGTAGGTTCACGTCCATGAATTTAACTTTCATTTGACTTTCAGATTTTGTGTAAAACGTGTGTAGCGCATTTTGCATGAAACATGCTTGTGATAAAGCACTTTTTAATCGTGTTTGTTGCGCGTCGGATAATATGAGAAAAAAAGGGTTCCGTTAGATTTATATTCAGAAAACGGCTTCGATCGTTATTCATAAAAAACTCATTTGACAAGATTTCTCGAAAAATATTTAATGTTATCCAATATGATCAAGATAACAAGCTCTTCTTGAGAGCAATAAACACCAATTAACCTATAGTCATGCTAGCGGTGCAAACAATGATGCGAATAGACCAATTCTAAAATTCACAAGCGCATTCACAGTTTGATTAGCATTCGCTAGTTCAGTAGTAAGTGAACTTTGTTTATACTCAGAACCCCTTAAGTCGAGTCCCCTTTTTTCCATGTGTCCGAGTTTTTATTTGCCTCACTCCCATTCTTGTGTGCTGAGTGTCAAGCAGAATAAAAAGCATTGCGTACCTAGACTTGGCCAGATCTAAATTTGAACCTATGTCTCCTTATCACAGGGGGATCACTCTACCGCAATGCCAGTGCATCAATTATCATTTGCTAGTTTACCTAGAATGCTTCTGATGATTTAATAATTATTGTCTATTTATTTGTTTCAAGCTTAACTTCAACAACTTAATTACAGTCGTCTCAGCAAATTCAAAAAAAAGTGTTCCGAATTTGAAAGGAGTGATATCCAAATATCTTTTTGCAATGACAAGTAGTCCGTATTCATTAATGACCATGAGTCGATGTTTACTTGACACTCAACGTGCTTTATATTTGCAAGATGACAATCGTCTGTTTCATA
Organism: Prostheceraeus crozeri; assembly: GCA_907163375.1. NCBI lineage: Eukaryota > Metazoa > Platyhelminthes > Polycladida > Euryleptidae > Prostheceraeus > Prostheceraeus crozeri. Next base: position 1,087,774 of record CAJQUW010006757.1, read on the forward strand.
TTATTCTCACTCCACAGATACCTGATCGCAGTCCTGTTGGGTCATGTCGAAGCTGGATTTCCTTACATCAGGTAATATTCCATGTAAATCTTCCCCGATATTGCAAATGCAAGTTTATACAACACCCTGACCTCTTCGACATGTTTTTACATGATGTATTTAATACTTAACATAAGCTACTGAGAACATTGGAAGTAGTTGGGTAAGATTGACTAATTTGATGAGGCATTTAATAGTGAATCCGAAGAAAGTATTCCTCTTAGACTGGAGTAAACACTAATCAAAACCTCACCCCTATCAAATGATTTGATAAAAGTCAGAAAACTTCCAATACGCGGAAGCTTTTAAATTCAAGCAAAATTTAGATACAATATTACATTGACTACTCTGTGAACGAAAGAAAAGTGCCAAATACTGATAGATGCGTAGATGCAAAAAATTTCGAATATTTAGGTTGTAACTCGTGGTTCATGACATTGACATTTCAACAGCGTAACATGTAGGCCTACATGTATACTTGAATTGTTTCACTTCATGGATGTCTGATATTCATTATATTTATTATGATGTTATTATTTATTCTATTTATCTTATTTTACACTGATTTATTCTCCTAAATACAACAAAAACGCACTGCATGCACATTTGCGCAATTGCTAGCCCACTTACAGCACTTTCACATACGAATAGTTGAATAGTTTAACCAGGGTGTGTGAAACACTCTGAAAAAACATTTTTTATACATGTTTTTTTAAGAAGTGAATATTAATGCAACTTTTTCAATACTTTACCAATATGGCTATTAGGCGTTTTGCTCAGATTCCTTCCTAAACGTTGAAAGTGTGCTTCATTCCTCCCTCTAAACTAGTAGGTCCCTATTCAAGTTTGAAAAAGAAGTCAAAGATGGTAGCAACACATATTTTCAAATATAGACTTTCAGGCAACTAATCAGGAAGTATGTAAATGCATGTATTTAGGAAATGTTATCAAGATAGGTTGCATGACCAAAGACGATGACTGCATTGATCCTGATGCTTCACGCACAACTCCTGAATTCGAGGTGTCAAGTTCGCCAGTTTCAATCTAAAATCGACGCGCACGCTAGAATTTAGTCGATTTCTCTTCTTAGTTACCAAATCTGACACCTCCCTCTTTTGAAGACCTATTTCAATGAGTGTTTATTATGACTGCAGTCGTAGTTATTTGTCTAGTAGGAATTCAACAGATTTTGCTCATTCAAAATTCTCCTTCGAACGTCATTCCGCCTATGGCATGAATTCCTCCACCGATAGGCTAGGCCCACTGCATAGACGAAATTAACGATAACCGCCGAGAAAACGGGCTTGTTCCGAATTGTGGGTATTGTTAGTGCGCAGCCTGCTGCCTCTGTACCACTTTTCCAATGCGTTGCGAAGGCATCTCCTACGACTTTTCGAAGGCAGCGTTTATCCTGAACTTGGTAGATGAAGCCGCACAGAATAGGTCTTGAGACGGACCCATCTGGTATTGCCGAAGTATTATTCTGCATGCATGCAGCTGAGCAGCTCTCTAACGTCAATTTAGCACAATGGGGTTGACGTATCCCGTATGAAATATTGCGGAGGAATGTCGGAGGCGTCTCCGGAAGTCTGTAGAGGCGAGAAAATGCGTTTTCTTTGCAAACAACTGAAAAGATGAACAACAAAATATTGCTGCATAACAATGATGATAAATTCATTGCATCACGAACTTATGTATTGCTTCAATCGAATGCAAGGGCAGTAAAAAGCATTTTAAAAAAATATTCAAAACATGTTTTTTGACAAGAGCGTTTTAAACATGTTTTTTACCCACCCTGAGTTTCACTGGTACCGATAGAGCTCTTCTATAATTTCCCTGGGGATCTTCTCTCCTCTTATTGTCGCAAAAATGGTCAATTTGATAATATCAGAACAGAATCCATTGCAACAGACCAGTATAATTGGCGTTGAACTTCTCAAGCCTTCAATCGAGATCATGATCACAAAACACAAGTCTTGCTACCCCACCTCTGAAGGTTCGGTTCACCCGGTTACTTTTCGTGCTTGGATGGCCTAAATTCAGTTCATTATGGTAAATTTAAGACACGAATTCAACTGTAAAATCATTAACTCTGTTGGATTTTTCTGGTGTACGTTTTCAAAAAGAAAAAGAACTTTAAATCTTCAATGATTGTTTGACAGTGTTGAAATAAAACTATGTTCAGATGATTCAATCGGCTACCTTTTACCGATAAGCAGAGTTACTAATTGGTACCCCCTAATTTGGATGCAATGAATGACCGTTTAGATGATAATAGATGATAACTAATCGGCGCCTCTTTAAAATAGAGGTACCTTTGAATAGGAACATAAAATCAACGGCCAGCTTTCTAACTGACTTGCGGTCGAATCCTGATCAGACTAGTTGCGGTCGGGAGAATAGGGTGTTGGTGTCATATTTATCTTAATCATGAGTAAGTAGCCTTATGATCAACATAGTTTCTTCATGCGTGTTGGGCTACGTTGCACATTCTCTCATATTCTCGATTTAATTTTCCAAGATAATAGCTCTGTGCTTGAAGAAGTTGTGAATAGGAGTGCTTCAATAGTCAACTAAGAAGACACTATCACAAAATTGCTACTCTATTTTCTTGACGACGAAGAGAAATGTTCCATCGTTTTGTATGTCGGAAAGCTTTGCGAGTCATTCGCGTGAATATTTAAAATTGCCTGACTAGGAAACTCGCAATCTTCAGAGAAACCGCACTCATCACCGATCGATCAGAATCTGGCGGCCAGGAAGAAGTTCTGCAAGAAACGAGGCCGAAATGATATTTCCTATGTTTTCCTGATCTCAGTGGTCCCCGTGGCGCAGTGGTTACGTGCTTGGCTTAGTGATCTTTCGGTTCAGAGGTTGAACCCCGAAAGTGTCATTAGAAGTCGTCAGGAAGGGCATCCGGACTAAAAGATCACAATATTCCAGATTAAAGTCTGACTGTCAGCACCGTCCAAGCACGAAGTATGAGGGAGTAGTGACGTTAAAACATCATTTTTTCTTGATTAAGGGGAGATGCTAAGTCTAGACTCACAATTTTTGCCTTGGAATGTCTTCAGGTCATATACTTGTTCAAGTGCCTTTATCTGTGAAGCAAGGCACATTCAGATTTAGCAAGATTCCGAATGCCGGCACGACATCATTGACCACATCAACCTCGTTCTCTCATCTTCAGCGATCAGGAGCATGATAACAACGGCCATCACATGATAGGAAATGACCTAAAGACATTCCATGCCAAAAATAATGGCTCTAGACTTAGTGCCTTTCACTCAGTCAATGAAAACACATCAAAATGTCATCACACCGAAAACTTCAGTGTACTTCCCATGTGATTTACGTGTGTTTTTCTTTGATCCTGTCTGACAAGAACAGGAATTAGGTAGAACTCGGCAGACGCGCAGATTCGTAGCAGTAGCAGCTTGTACATCATTCTGTGAAAGTCTCAGTGTTTGCATTGTTGTCTGCATAAACTCGTTCTGCTGACCACACTTTGTTGAATCACCTGGAATGGATTGAACATTTAACGCAGATTATGCCTTGATGCGCACTTGCGATTAACCGTGTTTCAGTGACTCATAAGATTATTAATGCCATAAAGTGCGCCTTTATATAGTTGACTTGCTGACTATTGATTTCCAATGTTAAGACTAAATTATCAATTTCCTTGAAATAGTTCGAGAAGTGATGTAGGAAGTCTTTATATGTTTTCAAACTTCATGATTAGAAATGATTCCATAGGATTCCATATGATATTCCCACAGCAAGCATTCTAAGCATTCGACATATGTTTGCATGTATACTCATACAAATTGAAACTATTACAACTGATCGAGGAACATACAGTGAAGCTTATTTTCAAATGTTGTATGAAATTTAACTCCTTGCCCTTATCCTGCTTATTGAACAGCTGACTTCTCTTCCGACGGGATGCAATGGATTGTCAACATTCCAATGATGCATCGTCTTTGAATTCAAAGCATCAATAGCAACTGTATTGTTGAATTCCGGAAAGGCAGGAAAAAGAAGCGGTTTAAAGTCGTTGCAGATCAAGAATACGCGAACAAGAAAAACAGAGGAGGACCACAAAATGTATTGCCAACAGCCGACATTCGTCATGATGAGCTAAGTTATAGGCCAACAGCTTCGGAAACGATAGGATAATTGTAAGAATCATTTATGTGATGGAACGAATTCTAGATCTTCAAGGATATACATTATGTGGGAAAATATAAAGTGCATCTGCATATCTAAAAAGGGAAGGACAATTTTAAGCTCTTCCAAACTGCATGATAATTCCAAACTATTCAACAAGGCAACATTGTGGAAGAAGATGATGCGTTTACTATTTGCCGATATTTACGCTTCATAAAGTCAATAATTGCATTCTTCTTCATTATAAGATTTTCACAATATTTGTATTTGCTTTCCTATGTCAAAGATGCCAAAGTTTGAGCACTGTAGTGCACAAACTTAGTAACTGCCGGACAGACACTGATCTAGTGTTCAAACTAATTTCTAATAAATGCGATGTAGATATCTAATTCAACCTTTCTAATATTACAAATAGACTCAAAACAAGCAAAGAGATGCATAGAAAGCATGCATTTGTGAGAAATGTAATACCTGGGGGCAGAGTAAGGTTAAAAGCAGCTCAAGGGTCAAATCATAATTGCTAAGTAAATCAGTCAAAACGGTGGTCTTTGCTCTTAATTATGGGAAATATGCATAATTCGAGAATTGAGGCAGAATATGCAAATATGTAACTCACATTTATCACAGACTTATTTCTTCCTGGGTAGGTATGAGATCCCAATAACGGTCGTCAACTGTGTTTTCATCTAATGGTTAGCATTTCAAACAGAAGAATGGCGACGTTCTCATATCATATTAGAGATCCTAAATGATTGACAGTTGAGTGTCTCTCAGCTGTTTTCGAGCTGCTGCGATTGTCGAGTAACTCAATCTATTCATTCTTTGATCCTCTACTTGTCTTCCTGACCATTTAATGTTTTCCTAAATGTCAAACCGATATTTGTATATCTATGCACGGAAATGAGTTTCCTGATCTTCATTTCAGTGACACAGGAACATACAGTCCGGAAAGTTGCATTTTTGGCCAATTTCTTAATATCTGCAGTGTCTTAGGTGAGTTGATTCTATAACAGGATTTCCTCGGATTCCATGTAACAGAAAGTAATATACAAATAAATTCTTCTAAAGTACGTTAAAAAAACTCCACAAAGTTTTGGTCGACAGTTTCTTAAATTAAAAGTAAAGTCAAACGGGCCTTCGGCATCCAGCGCCTGCTAACGGTCGATGGCAATGGACGGGATGCAACTGTGTAAGGTATTTATTCGAAGATGTGAGTTATGTTGAGAAGTGTGTTGACGGTTTGCATGATTATCGAATTGTGAAGGGAGATTGCAGTCTGAGAGTTCGTGTTTCCTGTTGATCTGTGATTTAAGCTGTGTTATTGCTTTGGCCTCTGCTATTGTTGAGTCTCGAGTGTTGCGCAGCTTACGAAAGAGACCGACCTGAAAGTTACCGATGCCGCCTATCCCTCCATGCCCATCTCGCAAATGGTAATAAAGAGCACTGGTTTGCTTTTATTAGCAATGACTTTCTCATGCTCTTGGTACCTAGTTTTTAACATGCAGACAGTTTTTCCTGTATAAAATTCTCCGCAATGAACACGCGTATATTGTTAGACGACGAATCGGTCTCGGCACGTTTAGTTATTATTCATAAAATCACTACAAATATTACAAGAGCATGATTTTTCTTATTATTATTAAGGTATTTGGCCGATTGATAACCACACTCCCACACTCGTTAATTAAACGCACCGGTAAATCATATTGTTTAATAAGTTTATTTATTTTGCGATTACACCGGTCATTAACGCAAGGCTGTTTGAATTGAAAATTATTTTCTTTTCATTTGTTATTTCTTTTATTTTAAGTATTTATTTAGCACTTATTTTGCGCTACACAGGAGCGCTGGACGCTGAATACCTGTCTGACTTTACTTTTAATTTGAGAAACCATCGACGAAAAACATCGGCGAGTTTTTTCTAACGCACTTTTGATGATAAAATGATCTCCCGACGACTGGTCAACTGTAAATATATTGTCTACAAATAAATTATTACCCTCTTTCAAGCAGCAGGATCAATAAATGAAGCTTCTATGTTGACTGTACCTGTATTGGAAACTTTAAGAAGATACCAGGATTAAACGTTACAGTCATGGCATCTTTACTAGTCCACAATGTTAACAATGCGGTGAAACACGAACATGATGTGAATTATGGTATGTTGCATTTTAGTCAGGCAGACCGAACGAGTTTCTGCAAGGAACGAGGCCGAAAGGCCCTATGCTTATTATGAATCTAGTTAGTTCATCTTCTTGTCAGACAGGATAAAAGAAAAACAGGACAACAAAACACATATCAATGGGACACAGATTTCAGTTGTTTGCAAAAATGAAATTTTCTATATTTTATATATCAGCTGAATAGTAGTAAGTCTAGAGCCATAATTTTTTGCATGGAATGTCATCAGGTCATTTCTTCTCATGTTCATGAACATTTATCTATAAAGCTACACACATTCAGATTTGGGAAGTCTCCTACTGTCGACAAACACCAAAATGTTTGCCCACTTTATCCACGTTGAACCACATTCTCGCATACGTCGCCGATCAGAAGCATGATAACATCACGTGCACATGATGAGAAGTGACCTGAATACATTCCATGTCAAAAATGATGACTCTGAACTTATTACCTTTCAGTTGCTAAGAGAAAACATTGACAATTTCATTTTTGCCAAAACCTGCTTGCAATCTGTGTTCCATTGGAGATGTGTTTTTCTTTGATCCTGTCTGACAAGAAGAGGAACTTACTAGAACTCGGCAGACGTGCAGATTCTTAGCAGGTATGGGATGCACAGCAATTTGTGAAAGTCTCATTTTTGGCCTCATTCCCTGCAGAAACTCGTTCTGGCTGCCTGACTATTTGAACAAATTTTATAAATCATGATAATGTCATGTCTGTCATGATTTGCAAGATCGAATGCAGACCTCTTATTTTTGACGGAGTTGATTTGTGATTTGAGATAATGACAGATATATGATCGATAATGAGATGAGAGATAATAATAGATATATGATCGATAATGAGATGAGAGATAATAATAGATATATGATCGATAATGAGATGAGAGATAATGATAGATTTGAGATAATTATACAGATAATCATTAGTTTTGTTATGTTTAGTTTAGTTTTGTGTGTACTTATCTCGATATTTCACCATCACTCAGTGATGCGCGTGAAAATGTCGAAGCAGCGTTGTGGACGAGGACAATTTTTCCCCGCCATCAGGATTCATGGAATAGCTTGTCTTCTAAATCTATTGCGAATGTCCCATAACCATTTGTAAATATGTACATATTATTTCACTAATTATGGGAGATAAAAGTTCAAAATCTACGAGTATCAGAAGCTATGTATTCAGAAGCTATGTATATTAAGCTCTGCCGAGGGCGAAGAAGCATCAGTAGCAGCATTATTGTAATGAGAAAAGCGACGATCGCAAGACCAACGCATGTCGCTCTCCTGCCCCTGTGTATCCGTAGTCCGCTCTCAAAACGAATGTAGTAGTTGATGGAGGATGCACTAACACCAAATATTTCGACCTGAGGTCAAGCTATTTCTACATTTTCCTGCCCTGCTGACATCATAGAATACCAATTATCTGGATATACAGCTCAAAAATTTAATTATTTGAATGCTCATATGAATAAACGATTTGGAAGATGGCATGAAGTGTGAATACGAAGTCTCTATATTAAAATGCATTATGTCTAGAAATGGCATATTTTATCCCTTACTGCAATTTGCGAGGATTCACGACAGAAATTAGGATAAATAAGTATGGTCAGAGCGGTGGTGCTGACTTTGTGGACAGAGCACACACCTAGCTGACTTCTGCTGGAATCGTGTCAGGCGAGTCGCACTTGGACTTAATTTGCATCTTGTCAATGTGAATCCATATAAGAAATGTGTGATTGCTATATCAACCATAACATGAACAATAATAAGATGAAAATACACAGACCATATGGAATACTCCTTGGAGGGATATTTATATGGATAGATTCACTTGAATTACATGTTTATTCTTATCTAATTCAAATGCTTGTTTAAGTTTAAGGCAAATCCTTAAAATTCTAATTCGATAGGAATGCAATGTCAACGTTTATCCATTCAAGTCGAGTTGCCACTGCTTTACATCAGCAAAATAGCAAATTGCAAGCTTCGACATGGCTGATGTGAAAGTGTATTCTTTAAATTCAATTATAATTTTATTCATGGCATGAATAAGCATGTACAGTGGAGATGTGATGCATGCATATTCTATTTGCATTCCTCCGCTGAAATCAAATTCAAGTATTTTTCCGCCGAAATCACTATGATATTTACGATATTATTGAGTTTTTGCTTCACTGAAATGTCTCAGTTTTTCATTAAAATGGATCTATATAAGCAGCATATATCCAGATCTATGGAAATGTACCTGGAATTGGACATAGACCTATTTCATGTCTTATCGTGGGTTATATATCAGTAACCTAGCTGTCTACTCGAAGATGCATCGAAATCTCTCCGTGCAACTCCCTGCTGACAGTGGGTTACTGTACATTTATTTAACTCGCCTTCGGCTCGGAGAACTCATAGCTTTTGATACTCGTAGATTCTGAACATTTATATATCCAGAAATCAGTGGGGCATTGCAGGAATATTTCAGTTGCTCTTGGCAACTCCGCTAGGCTACGTGGCAACTCCAAAGACTGCATATTCCACGGAAAGCGGGGCGTTTGCTTAAATTTTCATAGAAATACATTGTGCAATCGCTTGTGAATGCAAGACATTGCCATAGATTTGGAAGATCAGCTATTCTGTGAATTGTCTGCTTCGCGGCCTCGTTTTTCTATATCATCTTGTCCTTCTCGTTTCATAGAATACCTATTATTTTTTACTTTTTTAAACTAAGAAAGTGATTCAACCGTTTAAGTAGTGTCTCATTCTCCTATTTGCCTTCTTGTCGCTCCTTTTCGATACTGATAGATAATTTATGATTATTCCTTTATATAAATGTTTGTAACTGTGGACCATTTCTTCTACCTAACTGCTTGCTTTAGAGAATTAATTTCTTTCACACATGTTATGCTGATAAACCCTCACGATGATTTATTTTGTTAATAGTAATTGAATTCAAATGTCAAAAATATTTGTTGGCATTATCAGACATCACAATATTGTGATGCATGTATGATGGTAGGAAGAACATATACCGGTAGAAAATTCAATCATTTAGTAAATATTGAAATCCACTTGATAAAAAAGAAAAATTTACTATGATAATTTACATTTTCTTGACAGGTGGAATTTGTATTTACCTTAAATATCGACATCTGCGTGAATACTATCAATTTGGCGATCGTACGGCGGTGAATTTGAATAAAGCGTGTTTAGTTTTGGGAATGTTAGCGTGCTTTGGAGTCAGTTTGGTAGCAAATTTTCAAGTGAGTTTGAAATATTCACTGTGTAGAAATACTTCATGAGCGGAGATAACTAGACTACAGGGATGTTAAGACACGTTTTCGTCTTTATTAATCATCCTTCACTTTGTTTTTGATGTTACAAGCGCGTTCAATTCCTTCGGCGAAAAGTGACGTCTAGAATAATGAAGTTGGTATCGCATGGAATGAATTATTTTCATAAGACTCAGCAAAGTCTTGATCATGAAATATTACAGTGTTTATCAGCTTACTCTATTCGGTTTACTCAATCTCAACTGAATGTTAGAATGTTTAGCATCAGAACCTTCCTCGGAGTTTAAATTTCATCTTTTATTCATTTAAGTTATTATTATCTTTTTTGCTGATTACCCGGTATATTCAAAGAAACGGTCTGTGGAATTTTACGCCGCGCGCGGATTCCTTGATTTTTCTATCGCTTCGCGGATTCAATGAATGTCAAACGGTCAAATCTGTCGATATGATTCAATTGAAATGCATAACTAAATCAATTTAATACATTACTTGATTGTCGAACTCCTGTGAAGCTTCGGAGACGAATAAATCGTTTTTACATGATTTCATTGAATGATGTGGCCATGTACACGTACTTTGATTGGCCTACAAGGACATCCGATGAAATTCAAAAGTTTGATGGAGCACTTTAACATTGGATGCCATGTGTGTATGTAGGAATTACTAGATTTAGGCTCACGCAAGAATGTAATTCGGCCTCAAACATGTGAATCCTAGTATTTATCATATCATCTTAACTATGGGATAGGGAAGGTTCAACTATTGTATATTTCAAGATGATGTTTGATGATCAAGGGAAGTGTGTCTTGTTCGGATTAGGATTAAATCGATGAAACAAATAAAAACAGCTAATCATTTTGATGATTTGAATCTCTTGGAATCTCAAAGCATAGCGCTTCAAGCGGCCAGATGTCTGTTTGTGGAATTAGGCGCCAAAATGATACAATTAAAATAGATGCCTATGCAGTTATTGTTACTATAGGCCAACAACGTTTCACAAGAACTGATTGAATATTAACATATGCAGGCTTACTTATGCTCTATTGATAATGATTTGCAATAATGTAATCAAATTATGTCTCAAAATGTAAATAATGCACGTATGAGTGTCTGGATATAAACTAAGACATCAGACTCTTAGTAGACTAAGACAAACTAAAGTTGTATTGAATGATACATAACTAAGAAGATATTGAAGCTACAGAAAGTCGCGCAACTTTTTTTATCGCACGATCAATCGATTAATGGCGCCCTACCCTGGTTAATCGCGATTGAGTGCGATGCAACATAAAAGTGATCATTATGAAGAATATGTGACATCTTTCATATGTCCATGTCATTACTATAGTGATAGCTCGGTAACAGCCTTTCACTTACGCGACTTTATGATCACTCGATGGATTACTGGACGTTACTGGGTGGGTTTCATACATAGATAGATAGATTTTTCCATTTGTCAGATTTGTCGCTATTGGCTGTCAGTGGATCACTGTCTGCATGCGACCACTTTATGATAGGAACTTAAAGTTGTACAGCATCTGAGCTTTCTTGAGTTTTCATGCATTTTGTGGTGTCCATATCAGCAAGGTTTGATAGATGAAAATGAAGACATTCAACGACGATTTTGCCGATTATTCAGCGATCTGCGACAGTTGGACTATAAAAATCGCTTGAATGAACTGAAACTTTTAAAGTTGTCATCCCGCCGCTTAAGACATAAATTGATCTTTGTCGACAAAATGCTAAATGATCTCGATAATCTTAATTTTAAGGAATATTTTTCATTTTCCTTGCGAAATCCATGCCGAACCAATCCCTACACGATCATTGCTAAGAGAACAAAAACATCAGCGAATTACAATTTCTTTACAAGTGATGTGGCTAAACAGTGGAATGAGTTGACGTACTTCGAAGTTTCTGCTCCCACATTAAATGACTTTAGGCACCAGTTAACGAACTATTTCCGCATCAACGACATATGGTGATCCCTTAATTTCTCTAATTTCATTTGAAATGTACTTATTGCTTGACTCTAACTTTCTTGTTCAGCAATGTTTGGTTTTTGTTGCCCACCGTCGGCTTTCTCTTCTTTTCATGGCTTAAGTTTAACTTCTGCGTCTTATGTGAATGCTATATGACAAACATATTATCATTATCATTGACATTTCGGCAGCAATAAGTCTCCTGTCCTAAAAACTTTTGATTTCATTTGCCCTCTGGTGAATATCATTCATAATCATTTTATTGGACCATGGCAGATAGCCGTTGGCAAATTGAATGCAAAGTGTGCAAGTGTCCGGAGTTATACAAATACGCATAGCGTTAGAACTATACAACAGATGTACGATGCAAATGTAGGAGTAAGATAACAAATGAAGCCAAAACACGGATCATGAAATTTTCAGTACAGTTCGAATAAACAAACAGGTGCACAAAAATGGGAGCAGTGGGAATGTAGAGAAACACTTTACGACTGTAGGGTGTAGGAAGCATGTAGTGTGCGGGAAAATGCGGAATGCACATGGAAGATGATAGATATAAGATACGGAGCAGGCTTACTAACAGTCAAAAGTTAGGAAAATCAGTCAGGTGTCGGTCACAAAGAAGGGATTTCAAATGGGATTTGAAACTTGTTAGTGAGTTAAACTGGGTAATGGAGGAGTAAGGGAGACATTAAGGACTTCGCAGATTAGAGAAAGAGGAGCACGACGAAGTGTTGTGAAGGGGGGATTGGAAGAGTTGACACTGATAGGGAGTACGCTAAGTTTCTGCCTGAGGTTATAGGGAGCATTGCGAAGTACGGGCTTGAAGGCTCGAGGGCATTGACTATTCAATATTTTACAGGCTTCACAGGAGAGGGCATAGGTGCGTCGATATGCTAGGGTCTGTATGTTCACACTGGTATATTCATTATTGGAGATATGAGTAAGGGAATGCAAGTGGAGGATACATCGTAATGCTCTCCTTTGAACGGATTCCAGTCTGTCTGCCAATACTTTTCCGATACCAGAGTAAACGATCGAACCGTATTCCAGGTGTGAACGTATGTAAACTTTGTACAATTGAGTCAGAAGGTCTTTATGATGAGGGGTATATGAGCTGAGGACACGAAGGGCGAGTTTAATTCTTTGTTAGCTCTTGAGTAGACGAATTCTATATGGGCGTTGTGTTTCAGGTTGTTCGTTATTACAATGCCAAGGTGATTGTGTTCTTTGGAGACGGGGATTAAAGTCTCATCAAAGATATTACCCGGAGGCAAGGGATGACGCTTGTTATTACGTGAAATGAGCATTGAGATTGTTTTGGCGGCATTGAATTTCATACCCCATACTCTTGACCAGTTTACTACTTCAACAAGGCTTTGGTTTAGGAAATATGCAACCGCGATCGGATTAGAATGAGAGACGTAAATCAGGGAATCGTCAGCATACACCACGCATTCAATTTTGCAAATTCATTACAGTGCAGTGAGTTGATAGAATGTAGAAGGTCATTAATGAAGATAATAAATAAGGTTGGGGCTAACACACTTCCTTGAGGTGCGCCTGAGGTGTTCGACTTCCAGCTGGAAAGTGAATTCTCGACACGGGTTCGCTGGAACCTGTTACTCAGGTAGTCAGATATCCAACCGTAGAGATTGCCACGTATACCAGCCGCAAGAAGTTTGTGCCTTACGGCTTCATGAGGTACCTCTCCAAAAGCATTGGATAGGTCCAAAAAATTCCACAGCAGTGGATTTCTTTTCTTCGAGTGCCGACAACCACCTCTGCTGAATAAGTGCGACTTGTTCAGTGGCAGATAGTCCTTTCAAGAAACCGAATTGATGTTCATGAATAATGGAATGACGAAGCAAATGGTCAGCGACTTGAATGTTGATAATCTCTTCAAGCATTTTCACAACAGATGAGGTTAACGAAATAGGACGATGGCAATCGGGATTCGAGCGTTCACCTTCACGTTTGTACACCGGCACAATTGTTGCTGGCTTCCATTCGCTGGGTAGCTTGCACGAGGCAATGGATAGCCGATACAGACTCGCAAGTAGCGGCGATACTTCTGTGGCGCATTGTTTCAGGAAAAGGTTGCTAATCTTATCTGGACCACGGGATTTAGATGTATTCAGAGAAGTAACTTTCGAAAGACATCGTTGTCAGAGATATGGACATCAGAAATGGATGCATCTGTATAAGATGATATTGGTGGGTAGATCGTGGATTGAGAATTAAGGTCGAATTTTGATCTTGACCGCTTAAATCGATTCCAATATCTCTTTTTTTTCATTCTAGTGTTGTCGAAATTTGTCAGTGACGAAGGGAAGATTATATATTGATTTTTGCGAATTGTTTTGATAAGGATATGAGCTGACATAATTTGATTAATTGATGTTATGAAATACAACCATGCTTCTTCTACTGAAGTCGCTTCCAAGACAAGGGAACAGTCCTGTTCAGCTATTATTCTTTTGATGCCACTCCAGTCGGTCATTGCATTGAAGTCGCATATGATTCTAGGAACTACTTCGTTGCAAGCGTTGCTAACTGATGTACAGCAACATATGTCAATGAGACAGTTATCTGAACTACCAATAGGAGGCTTAACTGATACTTTATTATAGAGATCTCTGTCAGGCGATAATACAAGATCAATGAGCGATGGTTTAGAAAGATGATTGTCTGGAATTCAAGTATCAGATTGGAATAATTGTGAGAGACCCAGTTCAGTGCAGAAGTATTCCATGAGTAAACCATTGCGATCAGTGGTTTCCAGGCAGAGTTATGGTAATTAAAGTTACCGATGATTAGAGGTGAAGTGTCGAAACGAGGCCTGTGGGTGTCCAGTGAATTGCGGATATGATTTAGTATGTCCATGGATGAAGAAGGCGGCGATAGGCAAAGCAGGGTAGAAGTTCTGCACTGGCAACGGAGATTTTTAACCAAATAGCTTCAAAGCTATCTGTCTCCATGTTATTGACACGCTCCCAGAATATGGAGACGACGAGCTGAATTATAGAAACGATGGCAAGCATGAACTTCAGTCTCCTGTCTTTATCTTGATTGTGCGATTTTTTTGCGTGTAGTCCTTGTTTGTAAATGATGAACTTGTATCCATTTTTTGGAAAATAAAGCCTTTCATAGACAGAGAGATAGATGGTTGGTGTGGGGTTGGCTGAGTCACACGTGAGTTCATCTCTCGGTTGTTATCCATGTCCTTTCCTTTATCGGCGTTGCCTGTTTTGTTACCTATAGTATGGTATCTTTGACTTGGTTAACTTTGACTGTTCTTTTATTTTGTGGTAACTGCTTTTGTTTATTCAGTTCGCGATTGTAATGCGTTTTTATGATTTTTTGTGCACTCTGAGTAATTTGTAATTGCATGCCTCTCCTGGTGAGAAAATAAAGCTTTACCCAGATAGGTAGTGGTCGGATATAAGAATTCGCGCATGGGATGTTCCTATGCATTGGATGGCAATTTTCACAATTCAGCAGTCGGATCAGATTTTGTCCAAATTATTTGAAACATGAAGCTGCGGTTACCGGATGATAGTGGAATTAGGAGAGTCTCTAATCCAATGTTTGGAGCTGAACTCATGGATCATCAAAATCTCAGATCGTAAACTAGTATTTACGGGTTATCCCCCACGTTTTCGAATCTGTCCAAAATTCATAAGGATGAATCCTTTCAAAATTTCAAATGCACGTAATTGGAGATATTTGATACCCGCATACAAAAATTATAAAAATTGGACAAGTACTTCAAAATTATAGAAGGTAGCTTGAAGTGTACCGAAGTCATAAGCTTGATGTGACTTCATCTGCTGAGCGAACTATTATTACTTGTTTTCTTTTCGTCTTAATCTCATTAAATGGTATAAATTTCAAATCTTCTCCCGACTGTTCCTGCCTATTTTTAGGTTAATTGTATTACTGTAGGGGACTAGCCTTGGTAATTGTAAATTCTCGAGTTGTCGTAATTTGTTGACCATTTCAATCACGACCTGGCTTCTCGAAAGCCGTAATTTCTAGGATAGATCCCACGATTAGACTTACTTAATAATCCTAAAAACAATTTTAAATGCACATTTCCAAGGCTACCACCGGCGTTGTGGCCTTGTGGTAGAGTGTTCGCTTTGCGTCCGGGAGACCTTGGTTCAAACCTTGGCCGGGTCAAACCTAAGACTTTTAAAATAGGTACAGTCTGCATCCTTGCTAAACACTCAGCACAAAAAGAATGAGACTGGGATAAATGACAACTCGGCCACATGGAAGAAAGGCTCCGTACCTAATGTGCTTCCCAGTATAAACAAGGTTCATTTACTTACGTACTGCATGGGGAAATTTTGGCTTCATAATGTAGTGTAAGATAAGGCTTATTTTATTTAGCCAACCGGTACTTCATAATGTTTTCATTGCGCATAACACGTCATCATCAAAACTTCAAAGCGTCCAAGGAAATCAAGATGAGCCATCAACTTCCATGAGATATAACGGTCCCCCCCCCGAGTTTTCAATTTTTTCTAAAATCGCAAATCATCGCAAAACTTCAGTTGAACCGTTCTTATCCAAGCACTGCGATTCAGCACATTGAGTAAGATGTTAAAGTCAGCAGCTAAGTGATGAGACAGTTTGAATCCGTCGAAATATCCATTTTGCATATTTTCTTGGTCTTTGCATTCAATTATAATGCACTGAATTTTGGGAGAATACAGCTTGAGACAAAGCAAAATTGTGATTTTTCAGCTCGCTCAATGTGACGTCCAAAAGAGGTCGCATGATTTTTTTCCCTGGATGATATAGGAAATATATTTCGATGTGTTTTGAGCTATATTTTGCTGTGCAATGGGTGCCTCTGTTATTTCTTTGAATTAGAAAATAGAGGAATAATAGTAGTAGTAATAATAGTAATGCTCTTTACCGATAAATTTCCCATGCACTAATTTTTGGTCTCATCTTATGTATTTACGAAAACTTAATGTCTAGTCTTCTTGAACAAAATTGAACGGAATGAAATGTCTCTTTTATATATGTTCAACCGTTTTGACGTGAATCAATTGTTGAGTTGACAAAGTAGATTTTATTCAGTGTAATGTAATATTTAAGTTACACATACACAGCTAATGTATTCATACTCATTCCAGCAATGATTTATCCAGTACTAGATATCAAGAAAGTGAAATGAGAACGCAAATAATTAATTACAATCATGAAGTCAACATCGAGTATGATGGATTTTTTATGGCAAGAAGTGTCATAATTTCATCGCTATAAGTGCGAAAACTATTCCGCTATTTTCTATACGATTTATAAGAATACTGACCCTGGTGTTATTTTCCATCAAGACAGAATGATCTACCTCTATTGATGACTGTCTAGTTCTATGCTCGGGTATTCTCGATATATTTCTCAGACAGTCAGTTTAACTAGCCAGACGGTCAATCGATTTCATTTTTAAGTAATAGATAATTTTGTCCAAAACACTTTGTTTCGAAGCAGAATCTCAGACTTTAACATCATGAGATGTAGAGGACTTTATAGACAGATGGAACAATTCAATATTTCATCGAAAATCTGAGATTTTGTCTTCAAAGTTAGTTGAACGCCTTATCACGAGAGCTTTTCCAGCAGGTTGTAGTTAAGATAAAAGTTTTATCATCGTTGGATCTTTAATCTCAACAGCACAATTTTATGTTGCATGTACATGAATTCGTGAAATATCTGTACATACATTACACTTTCCATGTTGGAGGCTATCTACGTGTATGTGTATTGAAAATAATCTTATAGAAATAATGCAAAAATGCAAAATTTGAAAATAATGTTAAATAGAAATTCAAGCTAGAAAAGTTCGGGATGAATTGAGAGAAATAACTGTAGATAATTAATTAAGAGCGCAAATAATTTTTCGTGTCATAACAACTGCCACTGTAATGAGGAGAATATCTGCTTTATGAAAAATGCTGTTTGTGATAATCACAAATTGGGGAATTTCAATGTACGTGTACTGTAAGACGAAAAACACATCAATATCTTACTTTGAAAGAGATCAATGTTTATGAACATTTCAAAAGTAAACACGCTTCCATTTGTTTGACAACTGATAAACTCAAGGTATTGGTTCTCCAAAACAATTTTTCCAACAGCTGTGAACGAAAGACCGTTCAGAGAAATATTTCATCAAAGTGAATTCACCAGCTATGAATATTAGGCTCATCCAAAATCCATACATATATTTTTTCAAATCATGTGTGTATTAGTGCTGATAGAATTCCTTTTACCATGACTTGTGAAGGAGACAGTCGAATTATTGTCACAGTGAGAGATCTTATTTATTTATTTATTTATTGGCCTGGTCTTTCTTTACTAGAAGTACTTTTAGTTTCACAGCGAACCGATCATTATACGACTTAACAAATGAAGTGTTGCAATTTTTGAATTTTCAAGTCACACGGGTAAAATCTCACTGTTGGAGATTCACAGAAGTTAAGTTATATAAAAACTGTCATAGATAGGAAAACATAGAATTTTCACTTGATGGAAGAAAGTTGGAACTTTTTTCTATGTCTGCAGGTTGATATTATTTAATTCCTTTTCTTTAGGTGACATTTTTCTGCTTGACATAATGAACAAAATTGTGTACAAATCAAAAAAATTGGCTAAAATCAACTTTCTCTTCATTTACATTGACAACGATAAAAGTCGTCACCAAATTGAATACGTCACTTGTCACATATCAATCGATGTCATGAGCACACTACGTCACAATCTAAGTGATAGTGGAAATGAGCCGCTCCGTTCGTTCGCAAAGCAGTCAGAATTGTTAGATAATAGAACAGATTCAAGAATAAACGGAAATTTGTAATAACCCAAGATAGGAAAGTTATCGTGTCTCGGTGCGTGTTCGTGCACCTCGATTTGAATTGGGTAGCCTCTCAGGTGCTCAGTAATGCGAGTGTTGAAGTGCCTAGTGGCACCGATGTACCGCATCGAACAGCGGTCACAGACATAATTGTCGACAATGTTTGATTTCCAACCACTCCCAATCTTATCTTTATTTTGAAAAAAGTTTCTGAGCTTTGAGGTTTTATAAGCGGGATTAATAACAGCTTCAGAAAGACTTAGTTAATGTTGCTATTCAATTATTTCGAGTATTCTTGAATGAACGGAAGTGACCAGTAAATGAATCTTATGTTATTTTCCGATTTTGATTCAATTTTGCCGTTTGTCTGCACACAAGCATTCTACTCAATTTACTGTTTTTTAAAAAATATTTTATCATCAGGAATGCCGTTGTTTTTGAAAATCTCAATAATTTTGTCAGCAGCAGACTGACTAAAGAGATGAAAATCCTAATTTCGCTTTGAAGTGATAATGATAATCAAAAAATCTGAGTTCCGTATGCGTTTCAGAGCAAGTTTATTCTCCTTCGTCAGCGGAAAGCTAAAAGAACACTGTTACAAGCCTTATATACAAAATCATTAAAATTCACAAAATTGACGGTTTTAACACAAATCACTATTTGACTGATGGAAACTCGAGTGTGAAGGCAAAGTTCAGACATGAAGCTCGCAAAAGGTCATGGCGTAGAGATTTCTGCAATGTCACCATAAAAGCACAATAATACACTCTGTAAATAGAATAAAGAAATTAGACAAAATCAAATTAAAGTTCACAAATCTAACAATAATGGAAATGAACTATCTCTTTCATTCATGCAATTCTGAGCATCTTTCAGACAAATGGTTTCTAAAATTTTATGCCATTGTGACACAGCGATAACAGAAAAATTGTTTTCATCGATTTCATGTGAATGCATCGTGATTTCGGTTGGTACAGGATAGCCCTTTATGTGTTCATTCATTCTAGTAGCCAGATGCCGTGACGTCTCCCCGATATAGACCTGTTTGCAGTCTTTGCATTCGTATTTATATACACATTGTGATTTCAATGTCGGGGGGATTTGTGTTAAAACCGTCAATTTTGTGAATTTTAATGATTTTGTATATAAGGCTTGTAACAGTGTTCTTTTAGCTTTCCGCTGACGAAGGAGAATAAACTTGCTCTGAAACGCGTACGGAACTCAGATTTTTTGATTATCACAAAATATTATGTGGGCATATATTTCTTAAATATATATATATATATATATATGCGTAAATTTGGGCAGCAAATTACTTTTCAGATAAGTATTGCAGAAAAGCAACTGGCAATCTATTTTTGATAACTTAGTATAATATTTTTCAACTGATCGATCGATAAATTGACTTGACTTCAAAACTAGAGAACTGAATGTTAGTATATCATTAGCTATCTTTGTATATTTCAGGAGATTGATTTTCAACTAAACTACGATCAGTCTCCCTAACCCATCAATTTCATATTCACGAATTTATCCTTACTTACTTACTTATTCCATTTAACGTCGATTGCTCCATCCATGTTGGGTACGACGATTCGCTTGTATGGCGGCTCTCCATTTCGCTCGGTCGTTTGCATCTTCGACACGGAGCCCGAGCGCTCGAAGGTCTTCGTTGATGTTATCGCTCCATGTCTTCTTTGGACGTCCAACTGGTCGGCGCCCATCCACTCTCAATTTCCGCACGCGCTTCACCCATTGACATTCGTCCTTTCTTTCTACGTGGCCACACCATCTTAAACGACGTCTTCTTATGGAGTCGCCGATAGGCTCCAGGCACACTCTAGCTCTCAGCTCCTCGTTTGAAATGCGGTTGCGAGAGGAGACTCCGCACATCCAACGGACCATCCGCATTTCGTTCACCTCAAGTCGCCTCAAACACTCAGCTGACAAGGCCCAAGTCTCGCTACCATACAGCATGCTGGTGCGCACACAAGACTTATAGATGACTGCCTTCATTGAGAGTGCAGTTGCTCTAGATGTTAAAAAGGGAGCCATCTCACGAAACCTGCACCAACCGCTTCGGATCCTCGCTCTGACTGCTGCACTTGCACCTCCGCCAGCATCAATGACATCACCGAGGTAACGGAAAGTATGGCATAAATCTTTGAAATTCTGAACCTTGAGATCTGTCTATGCGCATGACAGTGCCTTACATCGTTCTAATGCTTTCAATGGGATGGTTTCCAAAACATTCCGTAAAAATAAAAACGGTACGTGGTGCTACACGAATCAGCCAATGGGTAAGCAATAAGCATACATTAGCCAAAGTCTGCACGAAAATGACTGAATTTCTGAAACTGGAAAACCCCAAATCATACACTGGCCACCCGCATGAGAAGATCATCTGCCAATTCGATTGCTGAAGGCGGGGCGTCGTCAGAAGTGATGAAAAAAAAGAATGAGATCACTTGTTCAAAATGTGTTAACAGAACCAAATTTGCGAAATTGCAAATTTCGAATGTGTTCGCATCCGATGAAACGCTTGCCACCGATTCGTTAGAGAAAGGAGAGAAACAAAAGATATTGAAGTATGAGAACTGTCAAAAAATTGTTGTTAATTTCAATTCTAAATCAGTTGTCACTTTGTCAGATGTTTATTACAATTTCATATGTTTATAGTTTCCAGGTCATACATGTAAGCTGATAATATGCATAATATTTATTGTAATAATAATTGAGTTTTTGTCTTGTCGACTATCTTGACAAGTTAGAATTCTTGATATTGAAATATAGGCCGGAAAACCTGCGATGTTTGAAGCTTCTTGGACATTAAAGTATCCAGGTAAAGAAAAGTAGCTTTTCAAACAGCAATGCAAATCGATATTTTTCCATGAACGTAATAGTTGGGCATGAATGGAAAAGTCATAGTTTTCCTACGTTTCAGGATAGGAAAAGTAAACTTCTCCATCCCTCGATCGCTTCGCTGTCTCGGCTCAACAAGACATCCTTGGACAGAAAACTGCACTTTTCCAATTTCAGTAAAATAATCATTTCTTTAATCAAATGCTAGATGGATTTCTTAAACAGTGAAGTGTTGTTCCTTGCTGAAATTTGATCATTATTTGAGTACTATTCTTGAACAAGCGAACCTTTTTTTTGAATGTCGAACTTTTAGAAACGGCGAAGATCAGTGTTTTCGATTATTTCAATCTTGTGGTTTCACACATTTTCAAAATTTTTTCTTGCTATGTGAATTTCTTTTACTTTCTTTGTGTTGTGCAATTTTGATATTCCATCATATGATATTTCAATGATTTTTCACTCATAATTCATTATAATGAATATATATATATATTTTGAATTGCTCTTGCGATTTCCAATTCGGTGTTGACTAGTCTAATGTTTTTTATACCATGTTAGGTGACAGCGTGAATAATTTTCTTCATCCAAATAATCATCTTTCCCATCTGTAATAATGTAGCTATCACTGCAATTAAGTGATTAGTAGCTGTCCTTCCGTCGTATGCAGATGAAACGTGTCATACTTGTTTGCGAATTGAAACTTGATAGGACTGGGCACGAGCGGTCCCCTTGAGCGGTAGATTAAATTTATGAACTGTTAGTCATCAATTGGTTCATTAGTGGGCAAGTCTAGCTCCCTATTAAATTTCCTTGCTGGGGTAGTTCCAGGTGAGTTGATGTAGGCCGATTCTGGCAAGTGTGGAATTTTATATATTTTAGTACATGTACTGTAGTTTCGTACGCATGTATTATTTTCCAAGTTCGCAGATTTGTTATATTATGCTAGCTTACTAGTATGTTGTTAACTGAGAGGATGACCATTTCGATGTAAATTGGTAGTGATAATTGTATTTTTGACGCACATGGATCTCTCCACTGCATATGTTTCCGGATTTATCACCCTTATGCATTCTCATCCCAGTAATAAGATTTTACATCGAATTTGATTTTATCCATGAAATCCTCTTTTAGAATATGATTTATCAATTCATAACCATAGAAATTAATAATACCATTTATTAATTAAGATTAATTAATTAAATAATTAAGAAATTAATAATATTATCTACTTCTATGTTCATAACAATGTCCATGATATCAAAATATTACAATGATCTCAAATACAATGCATTGGCATAGTTTGAATAATTATTATTCCGGTATAGTAAAAGTAATCTCAATTATTGAATAGTTAGCTGTTCAAATTGCGATTTTGACCAGGACAGTAATGTATCATTTAATTGATCTATTGATTTGATCATGCGAAAATAGCAAAATGATAGTAGTGATGCTAACATGCCCGATCATGTTTCAATATTGAAACATATTATGCAAATCATGATTCCAGTACTATCCCAGTTGATTGTTGATGGTGCTTCTTCATTTTTAGGAAGTGCATCCCAGCCGATGTTTGTTTTTGACACTGGGATCAAAGATAAAATTCTATCTGGAGATATAATGTCAATAGAACTTTGTCAAGCTGTAGCCTACTGCAAAAAATTCTATCTGGAGATATAATGTCAATAGAACTTTGTCAAGCTGTAGCCTACTGCAATTTCTCGAAAAGAACCCACACCTAAGCCCCTGAACAACAAACGCGATCTTAACGTCATCTTAGCGACCTATTTATTACCATTTTGTAGACAAAAGCGTTTATGACTCCTATGACGCATGCGCACATCAATTCTTCAGAGCTTCCTCATTGTAATTGATAGCACTTAGTGACGTACTTCATCAATAAATAACAATGCCATGCTCTGATACGATATCGAACTTAAGTATTTCTCATGTTGCAAATTGAACAGATAGTAAAACATTCTGTTAATTTTTCTGTCAGAGCCCAAAAATGCGCGATCAAAAGGAAGTCGAGCTCAAACATTTTCAAATTTTACACAAATTCGAAGCAGACCAAAAAACCCTTCAAGAGCATCTTAAATATCAACTACCAGACTAGTTTATTCCGAGGAAGGATGCCGTCCTTCCGTCTTTTATGTAGTTATACCACTGTCTCCCTTTTAACAAGTATTTGTTTCTGGAAACCCTTACATTGTGCACCGATAAAAGTGCAGCCTTTGTGATAACTGACCGATAATGAACCTTACAGCCTGAAAGCCTTCAAAGTAGTGTATGCACTTCAAGTTCAAATACACAGCGTCTGATTCGTCGTGGAAATGAATCTCAAAATCATTTTCTTAAGTGAAATACTAGATGAATCTCTGTCATCAAAAACTGAAGTGTTGTTGCTTCCTGAAATTTCATCATTATTTGAGACAAGTACTTTTCTTGAAATAGCGTTGTCAGTTTTATTTCGATCTTCAAGAAACGGCGAAGATCATTGTTTTCTTTTATGTTTATCTTTTAATATCACACTTTTTGAACAATTTAGCAATGTTGTCTTAATTTCAGTACCGGTAGTCTGTATATAGGAAATC
This sequence comes from Prostheceraeus crozeri, assembly GCA_907163375.1. Taxonomy (NCBI): domain Eukaryota; kingdom Metazoa; phylum Platyhelminthes; order Polycladida; family Euryleptidae; genus Prostheceraeus; species Prostheceraeus crozeri. The sequence continues at coordinate 1,111,756 of CAJQUW010006757.1, forward strand.
GGAACGTGGGAACAGGGATGAGAATCTTTCAGATTATTCCGGAATTATGCATTTCACGCATTTGGCCCTTGCATTCGTTGTGTATCCGGATTTTTCAACCTCGTGTATTTCATCGCTGGAGAAAGAGCTTGTATTATGTTAAATGAGGCCCTTTTTCAAAACATGATTATTAGAATTCATGACAATGCCCATAATATCAAAATATTATAATAATCTCAGATGCAGTGCATTGGCATAGTTTAAACAACAGCTATTCCGGCATTACAAAAGATTGTGGTTCATTTCATCGGCACGTAGATATCATGGATTTGAGTCATTTCAGCGACAGGTCTTCTCGTCGACAAGATCATTTCATCGACAGGTCGTTTCATCAATGTCCAGAGTCAGAAGACATTGGAGTCCGTGCTAGCGCTAAAAAACATAGCTTGATATCTATGAATTATTGAGTTTATTTATGTCTTTAAATATCTATGTATGCATGATACTCTTGAGCGAATATCGATGAAATGTCGATGAAATGACCCTGTTGATGAAGTGAACCACCAGTTTATAAAAGCAGTCGCATTTAGTGAACAGTTAGCTGTCCAATTGTGATTTAAATAATATCAATCAAATTAATCATGCGATAATGGTAAAATCAAAATTATATTGTTAACCTACCAGATCATTCTTCAATTTTGAAACAAACATATTATACAAATCATAATTCCAGTAGTGTCCCAGTTTCTGATGTTGCTTCTTCATTTTAAGGACGTGCATGCGGACCGATGTTCGTTTTCGGCACTAGGATCAATGCTAAAATTCTACTTGAAGATATAATGTCAAGAGATTGTAGAACATTGTAAAGTGGAGTGCTGTTTTACTTCTCGATGTGAATTCACACACCAGGCATTTCAAATGATGTGAAGCAATCAGTGCAGATAAAGGAAATATAAGATTTACTAAAATCTCAACTAAATTTGAGAATTCTAAATTTAACCTTTACACAGACAAGCCAGATAGTGCCAATCACTTAAGATGATAAAAAAGCAATGTTTCTCAACGTTGAATATCCAGTGGCCGAAATTGTCCTAAATCAGGATTTCATGGCCTGGATTTTTTTAATCAAAGTTGGTTTGCAGGACATGTTTAAAAATCAAGAAATGAACATATCAAATAAGTCTATTTTGTCTATAAATCGGTTGAATAAAGTGTATCCTTGCACAAGGAAAGTATGGTATTTCACAACCTTGAGAAGTCACTTTTGTATAGAATGTTTCGGATAAACTCGAAGAACACTAAAACCCTTGCGAATAAATATTGTTAAATATTTTCAATCTCTTTGAACCTCTGCCAAAGCATACAAAAAAACACACTACTTAACTTGAAAAGTGCAAATTCTTAAAGAATGAAGTATTGTAGCGAAAAAGTGCGTTCTTTGTTAAAAACAGAATTTCAATATGTGTGTAGTGAAAATTTAAATTTTAGAAGCAAATGCAACAAGCTATTTGAATCTCAATGACTTCTTTGGTATCCAACCGATTCTGCTCATTTGATGATGCATCGAACAAGTTCTTATCAAATACATGTAATCGTCTCATTTCAAATATTGACATTCATTCAGGGATCGCAATTGTCCGTTCTTAACGAAATAAGTCTAATGTAAATATAATTCAAATTTATGCATTCCAACCCCGGTTTTTACCGATTTTCCGTTTTTTCTTGGGTGAATTGCGATCCCTGCATTCATTTTATCTTCACTAATCAAGTCAAGCCTGAGGCCCGCTTTCGAAAGTCCGTGGCCTACCTTGAGAACCACTGAAATAAAGCACAAATTTATAGAATGATTTCACACACTCCTCGTTTAGGGTCTTCTCGTCAACATTCGGTAAAAACCAGCCATCGTCGTATGTCGGATTTTTAGTTTGGTCAGTCTCACAAATCTAGCTCTCAGCTAATGCCTCACAAAATGCGTAATTTGCACAGACAACCACTAAATGGAATACAGCATCAAAAGCTATAAAACGATTGGACCCTAAACTGGAACACTCCAACTCAGGCGAGCGTGATTCTTCTCATAGTGGCTGATAATAGTACTGAATAGATTGCACAGGAAAAATTTAGATAAAGCTCCCTTCTAAGCACCAACAATGGAAAAGTGAGTCGACGTCATTGAGTTCATCCAATCACTGCGTTCATGCAAACGGCTAACAATGGTTAACAAATTTTCGATTAGTCCCATCATTGAACTGCTGCGCGTATGGATGCATGTTTAATCTCCCATTTGTACAAAATGTACACGATAGCAGATCAAAAGAACGCGTAACTGTGATATGATTTGCTTAGCTATATAGAGCAATAACAGTATACAAAGGTAAGAGGGTAAAACTATGAAAAAGTACGAGCATAAATAAGATAAAAGACTAAATAAACTAATACACAATCAAATGAATGCCTCATTGCACTCCCAAAAAGGGAGATGTGAGCCGATTCAAGACGGCTTCGGCAATGCGAAGGTCAAACACTGACCGGCAGTCTTTGACAATTCTGAAGCGGTCTTTACTTCGATTACTAGAGTAAGTCATGGTGTCGCGGATAGAGGCCGAGATTGGAGCGGCTTTCAAAAATCGTTTCAGAATGCAACAGTCGGGAGATGCTCGTCAGTTCTTTTTCCCATTGAAAGTTCCGTTTGCCCCACACAGCGTGTTCCACCGCATGCTCCACCAGCGCAATCGAAAAATGCGTGCAGATCTGTGCAAGTGTGCAGAAGGTATTTTTGTTTGACTATGCATTAGTTTTAGTCTTCTGTTGCATCTTTTTGTACTCGCAATACTTCATGCTTTTCTTCATTCCTTTGAATATTATTATTATTATTGACTCCACGTGCCTGCGTTAAACCAGTGCCTTCCTGGCTAATTCACGCTCTCAAGAGATGGTCCGGTGGCCTTGTGGCTAGAGGGTATGCTTGCACGTCCTCTAGCTCCAAAGTCGCTGGTTCAAACCTACCCACGACTGATGAGGCCCAACAGGCCGAAACATGTCTCGTGGTGGTTACATCTGTTGAGATTTGAGATATAATTGATTTATTTATGGTTTAGCCAATCATGTTAAAGTGACACCTTCTTTTGATTTTCTATGATAATTTGTGCATATATGTATGAAATATATGTACACACAAATATTTTATAAAAATCATATATATATATATTCTTTGGGCGTGTCACTTTCATCTGTACACAGCTCTCATGAGCAGCACATGAATGTTTGAAGATCCCATAATGGTGACGGGGCGCATTGAGTCGACTTCTCTGATGCCGATTCATTTAAATAGGGAGAAGTTAGTGGATAACATCCGCCAAACTCCCTTTCATATGAACCTATACAAAGTAGAGCTGCGTGTTTAGTTTGTGGAAAAGGCCAAAATAATTAGTGTAACCCACGACACTCAAGAAGCTCTTTAAATTGGGAGATATCAAATGTTATCATCAAATACTAATATTTCCGCAAACCATGAGCTGCATCTGTAAATTTTAAAGCAAAATGACCTTTACTAGCAAAACGTTTTCACCATCTTTTGTGTTCTCTCTACGACTTAGTGAAAATGTGAGCAGATTCGCAGGCTCTCATGCTGAATCATCTCTCTAGGATAGGGCTACAAGAAAATGTCAATGGAACAACAGGGAATTGCAAATCTTCAGCTTTATGATAAATCGAAGTGTGAAATCTACCAAATTATTAGTTTGAAAATCTAGATATTCACCTGATTTATCATTATTGCCACTTCTACATCAGCGAAGTATCAGGATTTATCTTCGGAATTCATGATCATTCTGTGTGAAGATGGTCAATGGATGTTGACCAAGATGAAAAACGTCTGTCAATAATTGAATGATCGAAGCTTAACATCAAAACTCATCTCTTTCCACTACTCATAAAATGAAAATTGTGGATTGTGCCTCGTCATGTGACCATTTTTGATATCATATTCATACACTGTAATCATGTCATATGGATGGATGTACATGTCATCATACATTGATTCGCTAAACTCTTGTGTGCATTTCAACCGTAGCCATTTTTTAACTGCGCTACTTTGAGCTCCGAAAACGCGGGGGTAGTTTCTGGATCTCTCCTCCGATGTTGATGTTGCTGCGATTCAATCGTTCACAAATATGCAATGCGTTACAATTGGCGTGTGCTCGTTCAAATGGTGACATTAGTTTTTACTAATTTGATCATCTTATTGTTATAAATAAGCAGCATAAAATTTGAATTTCACTTTTTTAAGAAAGATGATATTTTGAGTATCAGTTGGAAATTGATGGTAGATGACTTTGATGAACGATGCGTTTTGATCAGTTGCCGCATGTAAGACAATCTTCGGAGTATGGGGGATTGCATTAGGATGGCTTAGCTAAGCTTAATACTGCTCAAATAGAAATTTTTGAAAATGCATGTGTATTACATATTATCTGCTACTATCTTACCGAAATATCGCAAAGAAAAATTACAGTGACTGTATCCAAATGACTGAACGCACCAATGAACGCGGCCGGCATGATAGCATGTCCATTTTGTGACCAGGGATTGGCTATTTGTAGCGTGAAGTTACTACTCAACAAGCTATCATGAGTAGTGTTTCAGGTATATTACACTTATTCATTAAGTAATTTGCATAGATTCATTCTTTGATGAATGTGCATGTTAATTAAAACTCCATTTGTTCTTTGATAATCGTTTATGACTGTTAGTGATTTGAATTCATTAAGATGCTGAATTGACAAAAATCCTCGATTTTCCAAAAGTACTTTTCTCAAGGTTAAATATTTGTTGTTTCCATCGGCCAAATTTCATGAAATATGGCATGATTATCAGATATATAACATGTCGAAACAAAAGCTCTCCCTCAGGTAAATTAGGGTTTAGTGTTAGTCACGTCAGTGAATGAATTTCATCAATTCTCCGATGCATTCTTGAGAACATAAGATGCATCGGCTGAAGTGGGAATTGGTAAAATAATACATAGGCAAGGTTCGTTCACAATGCTTCATATCCGATGAATACAAGATGCTTGATTTAATACATTGTTTACGGTTTCATCTATATTCCAGGAGACTAATGTGATAATTGTTCACATGATTGGCGCGAACTTCGCCTTCGGAGTCGGTTCAATTTATTGCTGGGTGATGTGGGTGGCGTCACACAGATACATGGGAGTGATGAATTCTCGATGCGTCGCGTACTTTCGTCTGATACTCGCCATTGGCTCCACTGTAACCTTCATTATGAGTAAGTTTTTATATTTCCAAAAGCTTCAAAATTATTTTTCTGGGAGAAAGCAGTCACAGATTGCTTGATTATACTTACATAGCTATTCTTTATCATTGCTATCGCATTTGTGACATTGTTAATAATTTTGAATCAGACATTTTATTCATTAGTGGCATACTTACGAAAAATCATCTATTAATATGAACAAGTAGACGTACGAGTACATGTATGTCTCATCTGAAAAATGTGAGTTACCACTTCTAATCAACCTCTATTTCTACTTTCAGCCCTCACGTTTGGAATGATTTCAAAGCATTACTTTAAAGGCAAGGACCCAAGAAAATGGTACCCTGGAGATGGAGTAAGTTTCTCATGTTGATTATACAGTTATTAGTGTTGATCGTGACTTTAGAATGATGTCCTCAGTTTCAAACATTAGGATAGTTTAGGCCTCTTCCAGTTTCGCCGCAAATTAAAGACGTTCCTGTTTTGTTCCGCGGTTTGAGCTGTACACTGGCGCCTTGATACCTTCGGGCTTTGCGCGCCGTAAACAAATAAATGTATAATCATAATAATAATTCATCTTCGTCACCCATTCTGGATATTTGAAGTGCCGTCTGGTAATATCATCGTTGCTGGAATGATGCTGATCAGTGATCACGATGAAACTTCATGCCAAATGTCAACCTTTTCATGAGGCAAAGTTCACAGAAGAATGTTAACAGTCGCTCACGCCTTATGAATGTTAGAATTCACATGCATGTGCCCTCAAAGGGGTACTTCAATCTGTGCACAATCTCAATCTTGTGACATCTAGAGCGCATATTTAGCTTCTATGGAATTGTGTCATCGAAGTTTGAAACACTAATAGCTGGATTAATGCTCTATTTTTTATGAATACTCAATTGCTTTTGATCTGCCTCATGTATTTTCTTGTCTACTTTCCTTGCAAGTTACATCATCTCACATTGAATATTCTTTCTTCAGGGATTTACTGAGCATGTTATCAGCACGGCGTCAGAATGGGCGTTGGCAGGTTGCGTCCTCCTATACTTCGCAAGCTTCATTCCAGATTTCCGCAAAATTGGTGGTCGAGAGCCTGAAGTTTATGTTTTAGTTGATGAAGATGCTGATTTTATACCAATATTATCCGATTCAAATACTCGTGAAGAACTTTCATAACTCCTTCTTCGTAGCAGCGCTTCCTATTCCATCGAAATTGTTACGCGTATAATGATCACTTATAGCGCCTGTGTGTATGTCGACTGCACTTGCAGTTTGTTGTTATTTGTGAAGTCTCAACAAATGTAATTAATATCAGTTTGTATCATCTAATCTAACGTTTTGTACTCCTCTTCTAATGCATATTACAACATGTGTAGACACGATTGTGTCACTTTTGAAAGATAACTCGATTTTTCATATTTATGTTAGTTTTGCTTTTAGGATCGATTTGGCCATCAGTTTTCGCCCCGTCAACTTTTCAAATCTTTGGGAGGAAATGAAGGATTTATGTTTGACGATTTGAAAATGAGAAGTGAAGCAGATTATTGTTTGATCTTCGTTTTGCGCAACTCTACTTCTGTACAGCAAGTAACTTAAACAAATTCACAGAAATCTTTTTTCATTAGAAATATTGCAAAGTTGGTAAATTGTTGTCAATTTCATGATAATTGAGTAGAAAACCGATTAGCGAAATGTCAAGCCACGGATTGGCACGATTAAAATGTTTGTTTAGCAGCCAAAATTGTTGCCAAAATGTTTGGTAAGAGCTTCAGAGGAATTTGATGAGTAATATAAAATACAGCTGCTTGAAGGAAGTCTCGATTTAACCCTATCACAGGGATGACCATTTTCAGCAATTTCCGTAAATCAGTCAAAGTTTTGTTTGGTCTGGCAATTTGTCCTAAATTCAATAAAAATAAAGTTAATTAAGATTTTCTGAATTTTGTCAATGGAATTTTCCTAACTAGCATAGTTTCTGGTTTGACGTTCAAATAATTGTTGACCGAATCAACATTTCATATTGTGGTACATGAAGCTTTGTTAATGCCAGGGTATATATAGGTAGAGTGTCGACTCAAAAAAAGTATCTGTATACAGTGAAAATTTTATATCAAAAGATTCAGCTATTCGCGGATGTTACGTTCCCGTGGTCCAAAAAATTTTTTGAGCACTTTCGAAAAAAGTCAAAATTTGCCAATTTACATACTACCGAGATGACTCTTCTATATAACAGTCATAGCGTGCAGACGTCGCTCTGGCAAGCTCTTGCGACAATTCATCACTTTGTCCGTCGTTTGTGTGTTTTTTGGTGGTATTCCTGCTCATATTTGGTATCATTCTACTCGTCTTTCCGTGCTGGTTGGTTTTCTTTACTCCGTATTACTTCTCATCGCCTCGTTCTCTCAATATTCCTGTTTTTCGTCCATCTCGTTCCTTACAATCTGATTTGATCTCATCGGTTCAGTGTGTCTCTGATCTCTTCGTGTATAGCAGCATTGCTTATTGTATCAGCCTAATTGTTTCCCACTGACAACTGTACAATTATGCCGAATGGAGGTGGTCGTTCAACGAGATCTGGTTCACAGTCGCAACCTGCAGATACTTCACAAATTGATTTACAGCGCCTTATTGAACAAGTCGAACATAAAATCGTATCCCGTCTAGATCAAATTGTCGTTAGTATTAACGCTCTTGAAAGCAGATTAAATGGCATTCAATCTGAACAATTGCGACTCGGGCAGAGCTGCAATCTGTAAAAGATATTGTGGCCAAACAACAGATCTACATTGAGAAAAACAAACGTAATAAAAATCTAATATTTAGTGGTGTATCTGAAACAGAAATATTTACTGATGATGAACAACTGGTCCAAGACCGAGATAAAATTGAATATCTCTGTCATACTATATCTGATACCTTTTTGGATTCGGATATTGTATCTTGTGCCCGACTGGGTAAGCCGAATAATCGCTTCAAGAGATTAATTCGTGTTCAATTCAGAAGCACTGAAGCTAGAGACACTATTTTGCGTACACAAACGAAATTGAGAGAAGACACTGAATGCAAAGAGGCATTTGGACCAAAATACATTAATAAAGACTCGCCCCCACTTACCCGCGTCGAGGAAAAAAGATTATATAATAAAATGAAAACCTTGAGGAAGGAGAACGCTGATGTTTCTGCAAAGTTCTACATCAAAAGAGAGAAACTTTATAAAGATAACAATGTCATTGATGAAATCAATATCACAAACCAACTGTTTTGACAACTGAATATCGTTAACCCTACGACTATTTTTGACATTATCTCGACTTATCTTTCATATATATATTTGAATTATTCTTCTTCCATGGATAAGCTACCCCGCGTTTTCCTGGATTGTTGTAACATTAATCATTCTACCAATTTCATTTATTCACCTCTATCTCCGATTTCGTCATCAGCATCTCGTGACTTGGCAGTGTTCCTCATCAATGCTCGCTCACTGGTAAACAAAATGAATCTTCTGCGTGCTTACGTGATTGAATATACGCCATCTGTAATCTGTATAACCGAATCTTGGGCTACTTCTGACTTAAGCGATTCGATATTCTTCGTATCCGGTTATAAATTATATCGTTGTGACAGAACTTGCAGAAATCATGGTGGTGGAGTTTTATTGTATATCTCCAAAGACATCAAATCTACAATATGCAGCAGACATGATGATAGTGTCACTTCAGCTATAGCTTGCAAGATTTTTCTCTCAGACACTTTGACTTTACTTTTGACTTTGGTTTACATACCGCCTTCTCATAAATTATTCGGAAGTTCTATTATTTCTTACCTCAACGCACTAGCTGAAGACAACGATACTGAGTACTTAGTTGTATGCGGAGATTTTAACTGCCCGCAAATCAACTGGCAGACCCATGAATCGTCATTAAGCGAAAAACCACTAGTCGACTGGTGTATGGACTATATTTTAACACACAACATTAAACACCAACTCGCTCGGTCTCAGTCATACTAGATACTCTTGTGTGTGTTGAAATATAACCACTAGTATTGAAAATGTTTCGATAAACGAACGCTTTGGCTCTTCTGATCATGCAATTGTTTCCTTTCTGGTTTCTATCCCTCACCTGCACTCTTCTGACAATGACAAGCCTACTCACTACCTTGACCACAAAAAGACAAACTGGAAACGCTTTCGCTCATACCTTGAGCATAGCCACTGGTCCATTGTTGCGAAGGATGTTGGCGAAATAGAATCAGTATGGAATAACTTTTGCTCGAACATTACTCAGGCCATCAAATCATCTACCCCGCTTTGTAAAATAAGAACTTCGACCAACTTGTTCACATCACCATCTGTGATAACATTACTACGTCAATCACGTCGCGATTACAAAGACTATCAAATGACTCCTTCTCCTCTGAATGAATGAATGGAGAACTCATGTATCTCAATCTTTGCTGGCGGCATCTGTTAATCGATCTGTTCTTGAGCACGAACATAAGCTATGTTCAAAATTACGTTCTCACTCGAATCCCAAACCATTTTGGAACTACTGCAGGAAGCGATTAAAGAATAACAGTCATGATTTCTCTACGCTGTATGATGTTGACGGTGTTCCCTTTACCGATCCTCTCGATATTGCCAACTGCTTCAATAAAGTGTTTTCATCTTTCTTTAATACCGAAACTGCACGTTACGCAAATGATGATTACATTATCCCTCCATCTCCATGCATAGATTCTGTCAGTTTTTCTCCTAACACTGTTTTTGATATTATCAACTCCATACCATCATCCTCAAATGCTGACCAAGATGGTATTAGCTATATGGTTATTCAGAAAGGAGGTTATTTCCTGGCGTCGAAGTTGTCATCATTATTTACCCTTTTGATGTGTCATGGCGTGATCCCAGATGCATGGCGTCGTTTAATTGTTACTCCTGTCTTCAAGTGTGGAGCCAAAGATAGTCCCATGAATTATCGTCCTATTGCGGTGTCGAGCTGCATTTGTCGAATAATGGAACGCGTCGTCTCAAAAGCCATTATATCATTCCTTTTGGATAACGAACTGCTCTGTTCCACTCAACACGGATTTCTGAGTGGTCGATCCATCGAGACCGCCTGTTTGAGCTTTCTGGAACCATTAACCACTGATTTAGACAAGGGAAATTTTTGTGATGTAGTGTATTTTGACTATTCCCGCGCCTTTGACAGGGTGCCACATACTCAATTACTTTCTAAACTCAAGGTTCATGGTATTACTGGCATTCTGCTAAACTGGATCAGTAATTTTCTTCACAATCGTACACAGCAAGTTCGTATTAAAGGTATTCTCTCTGACAGCTTACCGATAAAGAGTGGTGTTATACAAGGCTCTGCTGTTGGTCCAACATTATTTATTATTTTCATGGACGACATTGACAATCAAATCAGTAATAGCACCATAATAAAATACGCCGATGATCTCAAATTATGTTACGCCTACGATCGAACTATAAATACTGATGAACAGCATCAGTTGTCACAAAACGACATCGACAATCTGTTCAAGTGGTTACAAGAAAATGGTCTTATGTTTAACATTAATTAAAAAATGCAACTCCGTTCACTTCGGGACGACAAATCCTGGTATCAGCTATTATATTGAGGACCAATTGATTTCACAAGCAAAAACAGTAAAGGATTTGGGAATTAAAGTTTCAAATGATTTATCATACAAAGAGCACATCTTCGAAATTGTGATGAAAGCTAATAAAATGCTTGGACTATTAAAGAAATCTTTCATAACGCGTGAACCATCTGCCCTACTCATTCTTTACAAATCGTTTGTTGGACCGATCTTGGAGTTTGGAAGTGTAATTTGGAACCCCTCTCTTAAGTACCTCATAAACCATGTCGAAAGAGTTCAGAAAAGATTTTGCCTGTTTTTTGCTCAGCTTCATGGTCTGGATTATCGGTCGAAACTGAAAAACCTTAATTTGCTCAGTCTGAAAGCTAGACACATCCGCTATGGTCTCATCTTTCTTTTCAAGTTGCTTAATGGTGATATCAGCATCAATCCCCGAACAGGTTTCAGTTCAGTTCTCGCTCCGTACTCAAAATTATGATGTCAACAGTAAGATATTGATGCCCCTCTGCAAACATAAATTTCGACACGATTTTTATGCTGTAAGCGACATTTATGCTGTCATCACCATACATTTTCACATACATTTTATGCTGTCAATTCGGCATTGGAACTCCCTTACTGCTAAAGCACGGAACTCAACAACACTGAATGAATTTAAAAGATATATCAACTGCTACTTTGAGATGATAGATATGTGGTAGCCCGTTATAAAATAATTTTGCCTTTCCAGACGTCTTCATATCTACAATTTTCAATTGTGTCTCGGTTTACCAACACTGGGTTAAATGTTTGTCATTTTCCTTATTTTGATATTCTACTTAAAATTGTATTACTTTTTGACAAATAAATTATTATTATTATAACTAGCATGAAACAAGTTTCCATCAATGGAAATGAATATTTGATAATGAGCATCCTAACCAAGCGGAAATCAAGCTGATTATCAAGGGAATTTCATGAATTGTATTATAATGAAAGTCTTCATGAAAAAGTCGCAATATTATTCGTGCCTTCTTAGCTGAAATTTCAAGTTTTTAATTCAATTTTCAGCGGCATGATTTTTTGATTAACTAAATTCATGTTTCATTTCTTGAAACTGAATGCTGATGTGGAACAATATGCATCTTTCAAAGTTAATTGAAATCATTGTCTTTGATTGTGATTTTGCTCTGCCGGTTGCAGGTTGCCTGTGATATGATCACGGCAAACAATCTCTTTCACTGCCAAACATGTATATCTCCGTTTTACCATTCATGCCCGCTGCGGCCAAGCACGTAGATCTACGTTTTTGGTAATTTTCTTTTGCGATGCAAGACTGACAAAGGAATGCACTCACCACATGATGTAAGTACAACTCATCTGTGTCATCTGACATGATATTACGATGCTCGAGCAGAATGACTTATTTGTGGTGGATCATCGTCGTTCTGCAAGGATCGAAATGGCATCGTCAAGTAGAGCACGAAGTCGTGCATATTCTGTGGAGGAAATGGCAGAAATAATTGGAAACTCTGACAGTGAAGAGGACATCGTGGAAAGTAGTGATGATGAAGACCAATCTGATTATAATACAAGTGCCTCCGAAGACGATATGAAGATGAACAACCGGAAGATGCTCCACATGCAAAAACTGGAGTCCAGCAGGCCGTAGTCCTAACATACACCCCTGTTCGGCTACCAATCCTGGTCCACGCGGAGAAGCGGTTATGAATGGGGAACAAAGTGCCATGAGGCATTTTCAGTTATTCTTCTCGGATGAGCTGTTGGAAACTGTTGTTCAGCAAACGAATTTGTACGCTGAGCAATACTTCAATCTCCACATTCAAGGATGAAACGTTGGAAGGACGTGACAATACCGGAGATGAAAGTGTTCTTTGGACTGACGCTGCTGACAGGAATAACAGTATCTGTAAAGTATAATAAATACTGCTAACAGTATTTTTAACTAGACACAAAGTTGACAGTGTTTCCTATAAAGTACATGTGCATGTCAAATATAAATATGTATCTGATTGCATTTTTTGTTTTTGTTGCACCAATTCAGTGTAATTATATAAAATCAATTAAGATTAATTTTTTGATTTAAATTAATTCAATTAAAAACAATTAAATTTGATTTAACACCTTTTTTATTGCTTTTGACAGCAAATACTTTAAATACAATAACATATGACTAGCATTTGTAATGATAGAATATGAAAAAACATCATTGAAAATAAGTTTCCGCAGGTGTAAAAATGTGCAAAAACTTGGGCCACAGCAGGACGTCATCGAAAAATCGTAGGCAGTGAAAGAGTTAAGAAAATACTCTTGAGGTTGAGCATGAAAGTATAATAGGAACCCATCGAATTGCTAATTTAGCAAACATTAAATCTTCAAGGCTGTCATGAGAATCTGTGAAATGCCATCATTCCTTCCCCATTACAATCATAATCACTTAATTCCGTTGCAATTTCTGCAGGACTGCAAAAAATTGTGTATCTCACATTTGGTGACAATATCACCTGTATCTCCCTTGAGTTCATTTAAAAAAATCGAAAGTGTATACACATTGGGGATTTAATAAATGCGGGGTTACCACTCTACCTAATATACTTACTCTATGGTTAATGCTTAACAATGGGCCTCCCATAAGTAGGGTGTGGCATTAAATTGTGTTCCTTTATTATCAACTTATCTTTAAAATTCATTGGATGCTCATTTTTTGACCAACATCATCGAACATTGTCCTTATTTCTCATCTGCTAAAAAGTTGGCGATTTTAGTCCCAGCAGAGCATTGATCGTGAGTCATTGTTGTAATGACTGTTGCTGTGAATTGTGATATCCTACGACTTTATAATCAGACCGATCGAAGAATTTGATCAGCCTTCGTGCTAGGATTCAAGTGCTAATTAAGCTCAAATAAAAGCCATGAGGCACAAATAGGGCAGGCACAATTGGGTCAACACAATAAGGTAAGAGGGGCTGATATGGACACTTTTTTTGCGAATAAAATTCTGGTAAGGGGGTTGACCAATGCGTACAGTGCGCCTTATTAATGCATGTAGTGTTTTATTCCGCTGACCATACAGTTTTGTCGCGTTAAAAGATTTACAATTTTTTAAACAATGACGAGTTGGGGTGATACGGAAAGCAATAAAAACTCCTCTATTCTTTTACCATTACAAATACTTTTCAAAATGCTTCATCTACTACACGATAAAAAATGTCTGAAACTTACGCTCTATACCAAATATCATGATTCATTTATAATTGTTTCCAGGATGATATAAGAGCTGAAAGTTTCCATGCATGATTCCCAACACCGATTGTTTAATGTTTCGCAGTTCATTCCAATCTTCGGTTGTATTTTGCCATTTCGCTTTGCAACAACATGAAGAATTTATGTCTTTAACCTAAATTGGCTATTTCTGTGGCTGTCTGCTTTAGTTTCCACTCTAATGCCTTTTGAAGTTGAAGAACAAGGCAATTTAAATTCACTTTGAGAATGTCTACATGACCATGTTTTCATTCTGTTAAATCGCATTCAACTTGGAGTTTGTGTTCTCTGTCCTCTAGGGAAGTTATGCGGATACTGTGAACCTTGGTGTGTGCAGGGTACAGTGCTTTCTTTGAACTAAGGATCACTTTCCGGATAAATTGGTAGGCCTACCTGCAGGGCTTTGCAGGATGCTCAATCTTTTACCTTTGCTGGTGTGATTTCTCGACATTTTAGTCAACAGGTTAATAAAAGACAGTGAATCATTCTGTGAAATGATCGAAATGATGGTCAACAAACAAATTCAAATCATATTATCTATTCCTAATACTAATTTGATGCTCTCTTCAGATCAATTGTAAGACAATAAGATCGGGGTGATGTGGCCACAGCTAGATTCAACGACGGAGTTTAGCTATATGGAACGCTGAAAATCTAACTTCTGTGAAAAAATCAGTCTGCATTCTGCATGAATATGTATCTTATCACTTGACTCTATTTCTGAAATTGCTTGGGAAAGTAAATTCAGTGAAGTCCAGTTGAAAGCTTTTTTTAGGCAAAATAGTCTATGTCAATTTCTATTCAATTACCCTGTTTAGTCGACAAAAGGCTCTCATTTCAAATAATAATGTTTGAATATTAATTGTCATATATTCTGGTAAAATTCGCATATTATCAAATTACAATAGATAGCTGTATAATGAAAATAAGAAACATGTATCATACATATCCAGATCACCCCGATTTCAAAGAATAATTTCAAGCACACCAGAATCCATGACGCTCGAATGCTACTTACAATCAACTCTACAATATGAACAATATGATTACAAAATGGTACTGGAAAACATAAGTGTACAGAAATCACCGCTTTTTAAAATATTGGTTTGAATGTACAGTGAAAGTCATTTTGAAAAAATATTTTATTTCACAGAAAAATTAATAAAACGTCAAAGATTGAGTTATCTGATTAAAGTACATGCCATTAATTATTTTCTGGTAATTTTCCAGCAATATGTTGAATTTCATTAATTTTCAATGACTGGTTCTCCTTGCTTATGGCTCAAATGAAAACTATCAAAATGCGTCCATATCACCCTGTTTTACCCTACACGTCATTTTTAGCTTCCGTAAATCCTCCTTGGGCGAATTGCAGTCCCGCTCTATCCCTACCATTCTCTGAAGCCCATCGATATCCCGGTGTTAGGGGAATCTCTCTCGCTCAAACTTCTAGGTTAGTGTTCCGAATAGACATTTCACGACTCAGCATATTTCGTGTTTGAACTCCAATGATGGCACCCATTTTTTAAAAATGGGTGCCATCATTGGAGTTCAAACACGAAATTTTCTTGAATGGGTGCCTCCATCGACTTAGATTACCGCTTTTGATACATTATTGAAGTTTTAGTGAATTTTGGCTATGAATGACCTGTTTACGATGCCAAGGGTTGAATGTACTGAGAAGTTGTCATAAAAGCAAGACAATTGATAAAGTTGATTTGTGCAAAGAAAGCAATTCAAATAAGCGCATATGAAATGTGAAAGATTTCCCTTCAAAGCATCCATTCCAATGTATCTTTGAAATGCTATTCTGTAAAGTTTAGAATAGCTTCAAATGTGACTATCAAGAGATTGTGGTTTTGAACGACCTAAAAATAGAAAAAATTGCCAACACACATTCATGTTACCACTCGATCAAAAATTTATTTGCAACAATACGAAGATGATCGATCGATCTACTAGGAGAAAATTCGAAGACTGAAAATACTTGATTTTTTTTTACATCTGCAAATTATATATGCTGGCTTAACATTCCATTCATAAGCAATCAAAATGAGATCAAAAGCAAAGATTTCAATCGACTACTTGACGAGAAAATTCTAATTTTTTGATTTTAATGCTTATTTAAATAATCTATTCACGGTATGTAATTGAGCTTGTTGTCCATCTAAAATTGAAGTGCACTAAATCGCGTGTTGCGGACAATCAACCGACAAATAGCAACTGAATTATGATTTACAACGAGTCAACAGTTCGGATATATCATTTGAAACTTAAATTTTGAATTTGAACTGCTTTGGTGCCCTATGTAGTACTGTGATGAAATATTGCATTTTGAAATGACCTGTATATAGCGCATTTACTGCAAGTTTTTATGCACTGAATTTGGTTTATGCATAATGACTGATGCACACTCAAAAATTGATAATCAAGTATGTAGATACCATTTCAGATAATATATAAAAATGCATCATCTTATGTACGCCTACACTTTCGAATTAATGTTCATATTTCATTGTAGTTGTAGGCACTATAACTACTTTGAACCTGCATTTTTAGTAAAATTAAATTAATATTGAATAAAAAACTGTATTAAATTAATATTAAATACAGTGTGCAATATACACTGTATGTGATGAAGCGATTACTTTGTATCGCAAAACAAAATGCAGCCAACATGATCTAGAATACAGAAAACTGTATCCTTTTGATTCGCATCATCATTCATCATCATTTTCATTCGTATTGTGCGTCGATACGAGAGGTTCATTTCAAGCTCAAATCTTTTTCAAATAAGTTGACATTAAACAAATCACTCCCATCTATTTGCGACTTATATTCGAAAAAGTTGCACAAGTTAAAATAAGTACCCGATGCGTTTCGTCCGAAGACAGTCTCACGGGAGAGTCCCTGCTGTGGTCCGCCCTTGAGACTGTCTTCGGACGAAGCGTGTCAGATACTTATTTTAACTTCGTGTAACTTTTTCGAATATAAGTCGTTAGTAGGAGAGAGTGAATTGCTTATTTTCAATTTATTTGAAAAAATTGAACTTCCATATATTTTGACAAAATGCAGGAATCACGCGCCTTCTTTGCATATTGTTTCATATTTTTTTCTTTGCATATTGTGCTTCTTTTTCAGGCAACATATATAACCACGTGCGACACAGTGCAACATAGTCGTATATTGAATACAAGCTGCAATGTTGATTTTTACAAGTAATTGAAGCATAGATCTAAAATGAACATAGTAATGCACTCGAAAGTAAGGTTGCTGCGTATGGATGATGGATGCATAAAACTGATTCACGTGGCATCGTCATGTTTGATTATCAATTTTTGATTGAAATCGCTCCTCCAAATCGTGCAAGAACTAGCAGTAAATGGGCTATACATGTCATTTCAAAATATAGTATCTAGTAAATATAGTATCATCATAGCGAGACATGGGGCACCAAAGCAGTTTAAATTCAAAATTTTGGATGTAAAAATTTTGTGCTTGAAAATGGTGTATTGTTGACTTGTTAAATCATAATTTAGCTGCTTGTTGGCGGTTGATTGTCGGCAAACACGCGATTTAGTGCACTTCAATTTTAGCTGGACAACAAGCTCAATTACATACCGTGAATAGATTATTTAAATAGCATTAATATCAAAAAATTAGAATTTTCTCGTCAAGTAGTCGACTGAAATCTTTGCTTTTGATCTCATTTTGAATGTTTGTATTCATACAATGGCATGATATATTATCTACGGTTATTTTCTTGAAAAAATTCTCAAATGAGCTAAATTAAAAATAATTAAATAATTTCAGATTTCGAATTTTCTCAGGAACTAGTAGATCGATCTTTTTTTCGTCTTTGTTGAATATCAATGTTGATCGATAGGCACGAAAATGCAACACTTGAGGATGGGAATTTTTTTTCTATTTTTTTGGCCGCTCAGGATCACCGTCACGAATGACCATCTGTAGATTCCCAAAGAATTCAAATGAAGAGAAAAAACAACCACTTAATTGAAAGTTCAAGTGAAAAAATTCTGAAGTAGTATCTATATATAACACTGTTCGATGTCTTTGGTGCAATGAATAATCAGAAATGATTTATAGGAGAGTGGATGATATAGCCTACCTGTTTTTTAGTCCTCATTGAAAGTCGAACCACTATGACATGACCCAAATCTTACCTTGAGATAGCCCTACAAGCTCACCAACTGTTTCTCTATGAAAACCTAGCTGAGTGTATTATTCAATCAAGGAGCTGTGCTCATGATTTGCATAAATAAATAGACAGAAATAGATGATATTTACTGAGCGAGCTTATTAAATGCACAATAGATAAAATGACTGATCAGTGATCATAATATAAATATGAAAAAATTGAAATTCACCTTAACTAAATCAGCTTTGAACATGCCTCGCCTGAGCTTGCTTGTTCTGCACTCCACAAAAAATAATTGGCGATGGAGATAATAATTTTCTTTGGTGATTTTCTTGATTTCTGTTATCCTTTAGCGTGAGAGTCAGAGTGAAAGCTTTCGCCAAATTATGTCGATTTCTAAATAATACACCTATATCAATAAATGAACTGAAACCATCAAAATGCCAAGACAGAAAATAGGAGTATAATGTTTGTGGATGATGAGAGGACGAAACGAAGACTCACAATGTGAGACACCGTGCTGCGTTGGAAATAGGCGAAGGAAGTTATTAGTTTCACACTAACTCAGATACATTATTTTGAAATGATTATTCGTTGCAATGCATTCGATAATTTCATAATGAAATGCATAATGAAAATGCAAAATTCCATTGCAATTTTGATAGATTGAAAAGGATAGCAAATTTTTGGAGTTTATAAAATTTCTTAATTTTTGCTTATCAATTATTATAGTTTCAGTGTATTTTCAAAAGAACAATTAAAAAAGCTAGAGATTAGTTTAAAAATCAGGTGGCATATAATGGCAATTCCTTTTTTCCGATATGATTGTATTCATCTAATGTACAATATGCTTGTTTTTTTTTCACCACTCATATTTTATCACGTTATCAACTGAGCTACATGACATGGTACTTATGCGTTCAAATTTGTCTAAAATCTGCAAAATTAAATCATTCGTCACCAAACTTCAGATATACTGCGTACTCAAGCATGTTTTCTAGCCACACACACAGAAATTTATACAGTTCGCACAAATACTTCTTGCAGCAGTAGGGACGATAACGTGAAGTGTAGCGATGTCAACAGCATGATCTGACTTCGTCTGTTCGACTCATTATTGTTACTTGTGTGTGCATTGTTCTCTCTCCTTCTTACGTCTTATCCGCTGCTATTAGAAATCTTCCCACGACCACTAACTTACCACACCTTTATTAAGTTAAGAAAATTAGTGTAATGGATGCGACCTGGTCATCACCACTTCACGAGTTTTCAGGACATGACTTCGTTGACCTCAAGTGATTTCTGCTCAGACGATGAGGTCAGAAGAAGTCATATCAAGCTTCAGAGTGCAGACATCGCTGCACTTCAAGTTATCGCCCCTTACTCAAAAAGTGCCCGTCCGATTTGCGGCAATTTTTTTGATGTGTGTAGAAAATGTCCTCACTTACGTGTAATTAAAGTTTTGTGATGATTGACTCATTTCCACGGATTTTGGACAAATTTGAAAACGTGGGGGATAACCCATAAGTACCCATGACATTCATATTTCAAAATAATGCAATTTTCATCAGTCAAAAGTTGCACAAAAATCAAAGATGGCCTCCATATTATTGAATGTAAACTAGATTACAATAAAACGTTCTAAATTAACACGATGTGCGCAGTTACAGAATTGTAATAAACATGATGTTCGTGATTTAACAACCGATGCAATTCAACGTCTCCATCAAGTGTTTCTTAATACTTACATGTTATGTATATTATGCAAGTAGTAGAAGGCATACGATCAGATATTTTTGTTGATATTGATATTGATTATTCCAATAATGACAGATGTTAGTAGATGGAGGTAGGAATGTCCCTTATATAACACCACGCACATTGCAACATCCAATTTATAGACTTTTTTATTGCTCCCGCTCTCTGTACAAAAAAGGTGTCGGTCCATCAATGTCGTCGTATCGGCTCAGTGTCGATGCTGCCGATAAATTTTTTGGCAAGTTATGGCAAAACTCCCTCTCTCTAATTGCAAGACTATGGAATATGGAAGGACAGCACAACAGTCAGTTACGTGAGAATCCTTTTCACATCTGTGTTCACACACTTCTCATCTAGAGTAAATAATTTCGTCA
The DNA here is from genome assembly GCA_907163375.1 of Prostheceraeus crozeri. NCBI lineage: Eukaryota > Metazoa > Platyhelminthes > Polycladida > Euryleptidae > Prostheceraeus > Prostheceraeus crozeri. The sequence goes on from CAJQUW010006757.1 coordinate 1,132,192, forward strand.
ATCACCTGCCTAAACTAATGAATATAACCGACCTTCATTCAATGAGTCACATGACATAGAGGATGCGAGTGGAGAGACTGTATACTGCATCAAACCGTAATTCATTTGCTCCCGGTGTATCGTGCGTTTAATCACTTTCATCAGTCAACCCACCAGCGTCAATACATGTATATCGATCTTCTTAAGCTTATGAATTTTCAAAACTATGAACGACGCCTCCAGTCAGTCATTTGCGTTTTGGAGATTCAGAGGATTCCATCGTATTTCAACGTTTACAACCAATTTCCGGATTATGTCGACGCATTTTTCATTTTGGAAATAGTTCTCGATCTTCATCGCTACACGCTTTGACTCAGATGTTTCCGACTCAACGACCTATAGTCTCCTCATCTTCACTGAAAACCATTAATTTGATGTGATTGATTTTATTGCTAAAAAGTCATTTGAAATGAATTCAAAATGTGATGAGATATTTGACCTACATACCGCTACAGTCGAATAATCGAATAGCACAAGGTGAATCTTTAAAGGAGGATTGGAAAACATGGAAAATATAATGTGAGATTCGTCAATGCTTTCATTTTTAGGTACTGTTCAATACCTTAAACTCGGTAGTTTTGAATCCCGATGCTTTGATGTATCCACTGGACTCAAAATTACGCTTGCTTGAGGTTCGATCGGGATTTTTATTATTTCTCATTACTTGTAAAATATCATGAAAATTGGTGCTCGACTGAGTGCGTTGATAGTTCGAGACCATCACTCTCACGTCCGCTGCTGGAATTTAAGAGAACGCTGCTTGGATGTATCCGCAATGATTATTATACCGGATGTACAATTTACATATTATGTACATGTATTTACTAACTATTACATGTGATGAATTTATCATAACACGGATATGATTTACGTGTCTCAATTCCGCAGGGGCATGCTTTCAAGTAGGGATTTGTCGTCGGCGTTTTAATGGCATTAGAGTGACAGTTTGATGACTTTATTTCGATGCAACGTCATTGGCCCGACATCGAAGAATCAGGAACCATAACTGTGTCGGCCCAATGTCAACGCAACGTTGTTGGTCCCGACAAAATTTTTTTCACATGGCCCGTGCTAGTGATAAATTGCTTCACAGAAAAGAGTAGAAAATTTAGAAGGTTCAGAAGAAACAATTTTGTCACATCTACTATTTTCGGAAACTTTATGGCACTCTATACTGTGGAATATGTATTACCAGGCCAATCCACAAATCCATAATCAAACATGCAGGTATCCTGACTCAACTGTAATGGCAATTAGTAACTTAATTCAAAGGAAAATGTCTTCTATAAACTGATATTAAATGACAATTAAATTAATCCTGGGATCCCGTGAGCAAAATCCCGGGATTTTGGGATTTGCACAGACTCGCGAGATCTCGGGATCCAGGCATTGTAACCCCTGTCACCGAATGTCAGTGCAGACCTCAACTACAAAGATGATGACGTACATGATTGCATCAGTCTAAAGACACTTATGCGATCGTTATGACAGCTTCAACAAACTTGCTTGATCGCCTAGCTTCTACTCCATCGTAGCCTGAAAGTGTAGCAAATTTTCTAAGAGACAAGGCCATCCTTCATCATAGAGCCTGCTTCATTTTGTCATCCTTTATAGGCAGGAAGCAGTATACGGAAATTAGTATTTTTTTACATTAAATCGGATTACCAGAATTCTCATGAGTGGTGGAGGCCTAGCATTTTGATTTTAAGTAGCACATTTGGCTGGGATCTAACGGAAAAGATCTATTAATTTCGCAAAATCATGCAGTTCCTAACAATCTCTGTATCCTGACAGCTAATTAACACTGTCAATGTCATAAAAGTATGCCGTGCTTCATTTGCAATTGGAAGAAATAACTTGAGCAATGTTGTTTTCTTTGATCTGTCTGCTCGTATTGTGCGCCACTTTGTGGGAATTACGTTGAAGTGACGAAACCGTTGCATGTCGATTACCTAATGTATACATTGCTTACATTGTAGAATTTTGAACCAATTTTATTTAATCATGCTTTATTTAAAAGGAAATTTTACGAAGCATATGATGCTGGTGTCTGTTTCGAAATCAATAACAATTTATTCTTCGTAAAAAAAAACTGCACACGTGACAACTTGACAACTGACTGTGTACACAGGGCTTCTACTAATAGCAGCGAAGTATTTGATCTGACCTTTCCTAAATCATGCGACAATCACAACTTTCAGACTTACTCAAAAGAATATTTTCTTTTAATTAGAATTTGTTTAATGAAAAATTGCTTGGTTTTCACGAGTAACATGGTTTTTAATAACCATTAACCACATCATGCTGAACTCAGCAATCTTCTCAAATTGACCCTACTATATTTTAGACCGTTGGTCGACCTAAGCGATAATCATACTCTTATTTGAAAATTGCCCTAATTTCGCCTGCCCCAATCAACATTTTAATTTTTTAGCGATCTGTTCTCGTCGGATGAATTTGGCACATCTAAAAACTTGATTATATCACTAATTATAAAGTCAAAAACATTATTCAAAAAAGATATCAAGTTATCCTATATTTTTAGGGAATGATCTACACGTACGAGTATATTGTTCGCACACTATAGATCTAAAGAAAAAAATATTTTTGTAATTCCGTGAAAATGTGTCGTTGAGATATCATTTTGAGTTACAAGGGCTTGTTAAGCTGTTGCAAAATCAGATTTCATGTCAAATTCTGGAAAATGAGCAGCCATGTAGTAAATCATGCTATAGTGACTTACTTGGACTCGCTCGAATGCATGAAACAGAAGGAATGTAATAATCATTTATCAGTTGTAAGTGTCCTCAATGACACAGTGTCTGTAAGTGTAGTTCCATCCTCTGTCCACACAGTTCTGTATGATTAGGCATTTGCCTTGGACGCGCCGAGTCCGGTGTGAATGGACCTTAAGTCATCTTCTTGAGAAATCAGCCAACATGAAGTCTAGAAAAGGCAGTCGCACATTAAATAGCATGTATGAAACTCATCTCAAGGAAGTGTAACAATTGATTTTGCGATAGATGTTAGCTTGATCAGAAATCGTAATAGAAAAGACGATTTACAATCCCTGCCGCTTGGATATAACTCTGGTTAAGACAATCCAGATTTGATTTGAAGTAATCGACTAGAGAGCAAAGTCTTTCCCACGTTTCAGCTAACAGTACTCATCTAAGTGAACCATCTGAAAGGTACTATGTTATTGTAGAGAAACTTGCTGCAGGGGTATTTATTAAATTGATCTATTCTATATTTCAGCGAATCATTGCATGTAAGCTTGCTCAAACAAGTCGAGCGCAGATGTTTTCCTCCTCAGGAGTAATATCAATGATTTGTGCAATATATGAATTTGCTTATCTCATAGCTCTCCAACATGGCAGTTATGGTATCATTAGTTCTCAAATTCACTTCATAGCATGTAATCGACTACCACACATCATCTGCAAACAGTGCAACAAATACTGCTCACGAGTGAATGCGAATTGACATTTTCTTTTTTTGTAATCTGCGTTGTATGAGTGGTCTTCAAATAAAAGCTTGAAGGCAGAATGGATCCTTACGGACATTATACAAATTAGTAGGTCAATATAGAATTCGTCTCGTACATCTTCACTGCAATGTACAATAAATATTTAATCTACCATTAATCGTCTGGCAAAGACATAAATCGATTTGGTTAATTACTACGGAGTGCATATTAATGGCGTTATTTATCTACTTCAATCATGTACACTTGTACATTTCATAAAATACAAAATTCAAAATCTGTGAGCAGATATAAACGCCAATATGGTCACAACATTTTTGATAATCATAATCTGATAATCACACAGGATGTCGCAGATATGCGCTGTTATAATAACAGTACTTAAACGACAGCGGCCTCCAGTCGTTGGCAATATAGGAAGTTCCCGGCAGCTTGTTAGTGTACTTTGTAAATATTCACAATCATCATCATTTCTCTGCTAGAATTTTGATAAAATAGCTTATAATACATTGCTTTTCGGCAGGCACCTACAAATGCTACATGTTTCACTTATTTGATTTTTCTTACTAAAGATCTAGCAAAATTGCCCTAAATCGGTGCCTAAATATTCGGGTGAAAAACCAAAAAGAACTAGCTGTTGTCCATTTAGACAAACTAGCTAAAGCAAAGCGTGAAGTAATATATCTATGGTTATTCATATCCCCACAGGCGGACCTGAAGCGAAAACATTCTACGACAGAAATAGGCCTATAAGCTGAATTAGAGGTTTTAAACAACAAGCTATGCATGGATGCATTTGCCTAGTTGCGAATTATCTGAGGGACGAATAGGTTTTTTTTTCTTTCTTTCTACACAATCTGCTGATTTAGAAAAACATTCATTGTGTTTTGGTTTAAGAACGGATTATTTGTAAAAAATGTACAATTCCTGTATTGTGAACTAGGATTCAAGGCTATCACGTACCAAACTTATTTACCGGGTGCCTTCTGTGGAAATCTACGGTGATATCTGCTCTGCTGTAGGTACTTGATGCATGAGCCACATGGTTTATTGACGTACGAAGAATTTCTCTAATGAAACACTTAGACAGAGGTGCGTTTTTTAACGTTGACTATTTGGCAGAAATCAGCAAGAAATGAAACACTTCTATTCTAAAACTTCATTCTTGCAACTTTTTTTTATATGAAGAAAGCGCTTTAATAGAGGAATTAAAAGACAAACTTTTGGAATATTTTGACATTTAAAGCGCTTCGGTCAAAAAATGAAGGTGGATTTCTTGTTGCTTTGCTGGATGATCACATTAGAGCAGTGCTTTAAAACTTCGTCTACCAAGACACTTTTATGTGAGATCGCTACCCGAGAAAAAAATACCTGACAAACTTACTAAGTTTGTCACACACCAAGTTTTGCTACACTGTACCGCACAAAAACTTGCCAAGTACCTATGTGGTTTTCTCTGATTACTTCGGTCTACCTATTAAGTTAGTCTGGACTATTTCGGATTCCCACTAGGTTTCCTCGGATTACTTCGGTCTACTTCATAGGTTCGCCTAGACTACTTAAGATTCCCACTAGGTTTTCTCTGATTAATTCGGTCCACTTACTAGGTTGCTCTGAGCTCTTTCGGATTCCCACTAGGTTTCCTGTGATTAATTCGGTCTACTTACTAGGTTGCTCTGAGCTCTTTCGGATTCCCACTAGGTTTTCTCTGATTATTTCAGTCTTCCTCATATAGGTTCACCTGGAGCTCGACTGCATTACTTGCGTCCAACTATAAAGCAAAGACGCTAAAAGGTACCTACGATGCAGCACTTACAATTGGTGTTAATAGCCGTTCGCTTGCAGTTAAGCTAACAGTTAGTTATCACAGAAGACCAAATGAGTAAAAATCTTAAAAATGTCTTCTACAGTAGATCCCAAATGCACGGAAACAAAAGAACTTCAGCAACATTTCAAGATTCATGTTATATCAATTAAAGAAACATGGTACATAAATTTCAAAACATCCAGAACAGTCTGATGTTACGAGTATTTCTCGCATAAAGTGAAAAAATTGACGTAACCCCAAGAAACACAGTGATGAAGCTGAAGCATTACATATTTTCTCAAATAGAATTCGTGGGTTGTGTAGATATTTGGATAAATTCAATTTACCTTTTCCTGTTTTACTTAACGTAAAACTCTACCTTCGTATCATTATCATAAATATTTCTCTCTTTTCATAGGAAAGGTATATGGTTCATCGTGCTGATGTTTACTATCACCTTAATTAATCAGCCAGTATTATCGCAATACTTGTAGTAACATTTTATTATTCAAGTGATAACAACCTGAATGAAATGTGACTTAAACCAAGCCACTGATTCACGATTCTATATACGAACAGTATATAAACGCGGGCTGTATTATTGTTCATGATAGGGATGAGGATTTTCTGCGAAGGCGATTTCTATATGAGAAAATGTGGTGAACAATGTTACATTAATCATGTTCAAATGTATTCAAAATCTTTACACAATAAGTTAAGTTCCGATACTTAAAAATGACAGCATGGTGAGAAAATTCACTTGGACAGCAGACACATACCTCACCTTTACTGAGCATAAAAAATGGAGACTTATTCTCCAACGCATGTACGACATTTGAAGGTAAGTCACGGCAATCGAACATTGTCATCAATGATTTTGTGTCATACAAACGACATGTTATAGAGAAGGAACTGCTTGAACAATAATTAATAGCCTTGATTTTCACAAACTTCTGACGACCAGACAAATAAGCAAAATAGGAGGCACATTTCAGTGTTTTTCCGTAGTCTGATGTGTGAAAGGTGAGAAAACTGTTCTTGAAACGTTTGTAAGGAAGACTCTTGCCTACTACTGAAGGCATAGATTTGTCACACGTGTCAACGGATTGAGACTGAAAATTCAAATAGCGGTATACTATCGAAGTAGCTGAACCACGTGTACCAGCCACGCTCTCTTTCAACTGCCGATTAAGATTCTCAAACGGCATCGCGGAAACTCTATGCAAAGGGCCAAATTTCCTAACCTGTTCAGGTAAGTGTTTTAAGCAATGTAATGTTATAGTTCTCACTGAATCACCAAAAATATGAACTACACGAAATTGAAATTCACGTATACAAATTTCTGCAGCTTGAACGTCAGTTTCTTTTATGTTCTCTTCATACAAGATATATATACACAGCCGTAGAAAGAATGTAATATAATACAAACAAATCTCTAGAGTTCTGACTCGGTGAATTCCGATAAACACTCACCAAAACAAAAGGAGCAAAATATAGTAGAAAATGTCTATGCTCTTGAGCTTTCCAAAGAGAAAATTCGGTGAGAAAATGTCGTGGTTTCCTTCGAAAATAGTGAGGCACTTTGATTCTATCGATGATGGAGGACAAAATTTCAAGATCAACTGATTTGCATTTCAGAATTGCATTCAACAAGGACTTATTAATACCAAGATAGAGCAAGTGCATAGGATCAAAAGGCACTTGCTCAGGAATACGTAGCAAATCACTCAACTTGGTAGGACCTTTGATTCCAAAAGCCGGGTTACCTGAAGTTGAAGCGATGTTCAAGTGATGCCGATATGTTTCTGAGGTTCGCAATGGATAGTTCTCCAATGTTGGAAAGATCACCTTTCGGCAGTCACTACTGTACTCTCCTTTAACTGTGCACGTAGGACATCCATACCTGCAAGATGTAAATAGTATTATCAAAGCATTATGCAAGAACCATAGTACAAATGAAAATTTACGCCATCTGTCTTAAATGTTATAAACCTGAAACCAACATGTCCATTTACATGTACACACCATCATTTAACATTTGGAAAAAGGTCATTAAACTTGTGGAGACTGTAAAGAATAAGGTCTAAACACATCCCTGTAATCGGGGTCTTTATCTACCAAAGTACGATGTTATTATTATCATACATGTATTTGTATTTGTAAAAGGCGCACAGTAACGCAGGGTTTCTGGGCGCCCTGTATAGTCTCCCCAACAAAGGGGTCTTCAAGAATCGGCGGAACTGAATCACTTTGAAATTGCCATCCCACAGTTTAACTGTAAGGCAGCAGCATGATTGCAGACCCGACGTAAAGAAAAAACGTTAGCCCATGCAAGAGCGACTTCTTTGCGGATCACATATTAGGACGTATGAGGAACGAAAGCGATTGTCATGTATGTCATGATGTGTAATAATCAATGTCACTATCTGTAATAATATCATTTCTGTTGTCACCGACCGGTCGTATTATCCATGTTGCTTTGAATACAACCTTAAACGTAGTACCACACTTTTATTAGTACCATCTTCCATAGGAAATCCCTGATACCTATTTCATGTGTCATTATATCAAAAATAATCTTTATCACTGTGGAAAATGATAGAAGCAGGGCAAGACACGGTGAGACATACCGGTAGGTAAAATAATGAAACACCTCAATGAGTACTTAAATGCGGCCATGTCATTTTCTGGACTTTTTTGAGTCAGTTAGCTGAACAGTTTCAGTTATGAAAGGACACTTTACTCAACTCAACAGATGCACATCAATAGCGGTACGGGCATTTAAAATGTAACTTACTTTGCAGTAGGATATTGAATGTTGTAGATGCTACTTTTCGCTGGCATGTCTGTGATGAGACATACGATATCGCATGTATAATGACGCCCTTCAAAATCCACTCCAGAATTAATTTCAGCAACGATATATGGCAAAATCTCTGACCACACTGGTTGTGATTCGCCATTATACAAGGAAACCATGATTAAATTTTGTGGTAGTCGTCTGTGACTCGGCTTCAAATTCACAAGAGATACGATGATAGGCCACACATGCATACTTCGTGAACGGATAGGAGATATTCCATCGGTGTTTAACATGAAATATAGGACATTCGATTTCATTTGGGGGAAAAGATACCCATCTGAAATATCATTCATACCAGACTGTGCTTCCTGTTGATGGAATTGGAGAGCATACCGATATCTGAACAAAACCTTGGATACTATTTCTTTGAATGGGAGAATATAGCAAATTCCACCAGTAACAGGTACTGTAAATGAAAGATCATCTGGCTTCAAAAAATCTTTGTAGTGAACAAGTGAAGGACACTTGTTTGGTAATGGGAGAACCGAGGCAAACGTCGTTAATATATCTCTGACACACGCATCCGATATCTTATGTTTACTCTGTATCATTGATATGCGCCTACTCAAGTCATCAACAGAAATATTTGAGCCGGGATATAGTTCATCCTTTGGGTTGCTGCTACTGTTAGAGCTTGATTCTGTCCCTTCAGATTCCCATTCATGAAATGGTATAGGAGAGGAAGCGCGTTGAAGACGAAATTCAGAAATAATCTGTAAGGGAGATTAGCGTATATTAAGACTAGCCTTGTCGAAAATATCAAATTGATGGCAGTGTACGGGTGGACGTTTTCCATTTTGCTATGTTTACTAAAACACATTTTTCTTCACCCACTTGTATATTTGCCAGAGACGATTTAGTAAAACATAAAACTTTTTTTACAAGCCCGACGTTTCGAGTGACCACACTCTTCATCTGGGGAACGGCCGGCCAACAAAAGAATGGCTTAAATATGCATCCGCGAACGAACGTTCATGTGACTCGCCCATGTTTGCGATTGATTTTTGGTTGAAGTCTTCTAATGTATTCTGCTTCGGACACTCTAGTTCTCAAAGGATTAAGCTGTTGATCAATGATTTCAATTCTAAACATATCAATAGTGGCATTGTTATATTCAGAATGGACAAAGCGAACATGATCAGATAGGGCACTTTTGTTGTCTTTATTCTTAATACTGTATTGATGTTCTTTAAAACGATTATTGAGCGGACGATTGGTAGAACCAATGTAAAATTCACTGCAGATATTGCAAGTGAATTTATAGACGACGTGTTTAATGTAACAATTGTTGATGTGGGGATTCGACTTACAAATATTGCAAGAACAATCATTGATGTTTTTATTGAAAGTATTCAAATTGTGTTTTGATCGTTTTCCAGGCTAAGGAATAATTTTAATTGGTAATTGGTATTCATTAGTAAGTTTGTCCGAAGCAGAATACATTAGAAGACTTCAACCAAAAATCAATCGCAAACATGAGCGAGTCACATGAACGTTCGTTCGCGGATGCATATTTAAGCCATTCTTTTGTTGGCCGGCCGTTCCCCAGATGAAGAGTGTGGTCACTCGAAACGTCGGGCTTGTAAAAAAAGTTTTATGTTTTACTAAATCGTCTCTGGCAAATATACAAGTGGGTGAAGAAAAATGTGTTTTAGTAAACATAACAAAAAATTGTCGAAAATAGTTCAGTTTAATTAATGTGTACATCTAGATCTGAAGGTGGCTATCTAGAGGAAATACGGTATCTAAACAAGCATGTATGCAGCTTTCCGATCTTCCAATTTACGATGAATATAAAACCAAAATTTCAACGACCTATTAAACTTAATCATCATTTGATAAAAATTTATTATCATTTAAAAAAAACGTCAACTTCGGCCTAAAAGTGTGTAGCTCCAGCACTATTACAAAGAACCGCAATGTACAGTTCTTCCAACGAATAATTCCTCGAGAACAAATTTAAACATGATATTCGTTTTAACACTGAAAGGTATCGGCAGTTATGTAGCAAATTAAACATGAAAAACAATGTATCATCAACAGTAGAGCAGAAATAGCTCATCGTGAAATGGAAACTTTTCCTAACATTTTCATAACGTCATTTTTAAAATATCGTAAATTCACTAGTCTTTAAAAATATTTTCTCAATTCGAAGACTCGCCATTGGTTTATTTGCAAAAAAAATATTAAAGCTAAATATTTTCGTTTAGTTTAATGTTTGAAGCAAGCATATTGAGTCAAAATACTACGTGACTAAATGACATAGACCAAAATATTTCATCTAAATCTTACTTGTGAATAATCCTCAGTAGGTACTGACAATTCAACACTGGCACAGTCACCAACACCAGTTTCGGACGAATTACTTGATTCACATGAAGAAACCAATTCATAGTTCATAGGTTTCCTACGTCCTAAACGTATGTATTTCCTCTTCTTTAGCATAATTCACTGAAAATCAAATAGAAAAATTCTCAACTTTAAGATGAAAAAGTTCAAAATACACGGGGTCAGCGGACCAGTCTCGAAAAATTTCGGACGTTTTATAGATCCTTCAAAAATACATAACTGAAAATATTTGATAAATGGTAAATAAGGTTATCATATTTATTCTATTACAATTCAATAGACACTAGTAGGCACTATTACCCCAAAGGCCTTTACGAGGTGAATCAATCACAATTTCTCTTTGTCGCATATCCACAGTTAAGAGCTGAAAGCTGACCGTTTAGCCAATCAAACTGCTCAACCCGAGGTTCCCGTAAATAGCACAAACGTCAATCAAGATGATCATATATTCTTAATTCTTAAGTGTGATGCAAACTTGAGTCTTTGGAGTATGAAAGAAATTCAAGCGTGGAAACAGATTGACCTGTTATGCGAGTTAAGAGATGGTGTGACTAAAAATGTTTTAAAATCTCAAAAAGCACTACGCTAACTAGAAGTTAGAAACATTACGAAGTTATCCTTACTTAATTTACCATATAATGTTGTGATATAATATGTATATCCCATTTATCAATGTACTTTACCCAATTACTAGCAAAATTTTCATGAACAAATTGGTTATCAAAACTGATGACCGATGAACTTCCAAAAAATGTATCTCAGCAACATTCCAAGATCGCTGGCATATTGAAATATATTCAAGAGGATATTTTCCATGTTCCATAAGAAGACTTCACATAAATCGAGATATCAGATCATGGAATTTCATTGACTAAGTAATACTGTTAATAATAATACTAGGTAGGTACATGCATGCAGTATTCTTCAGTAGTTAAGATCCGCGACTATCATTACAAACTTCAGTCCGATTGCGGGAGTCATTAATGAACGACTTTTATTCGGAAAAATAAGACTATGTAAATTGAAGTATGGTACAAGAAAAGCGAAAAGGATTAAATGACTTGAAGTGGGCACATAAACTAAAATAGATATTTTAAGTCTCTCAAACGCAACTATCCCTTACGTTATCCTCCAATGAGTCCCATAGCGACTCTTTATCGTTGACTTAGATTAACTGAAACGCTGTTAAAAGCTTTCAGGATCTACACTTTTAAAAAGGTATGAATGAATGCCAAACTTAAGGAAGTGAAATTGTGGTAGAAAGGGACTACAATTCGCCTTAGTGCGATTTACGGAAATTTTCTGTACATCAGTCAAAAACTTTGCTGGGTATGGAAATTTATCTATAAACTTCTATAAGAAATATATGGAGTGGCAGCATCTGAATGGCATGGACATAGAGGTCTGTCAATTTCTTACAGGTTGGTCCTTACGTGTAGCTTATCAAAAAATCGAAGAGTTGCAGGAAGATTGAAATCCAAATTCCTTATGATATTAAATGTATGACTTTAAAAACCAATGAGATATTTTGAAAAACATGGTATCATTAGCTGGTCAAGCGGAGAACATTGGATATGCCAATGTTATGACTGTACCTACAATCACAGTTGATAAAAGTCCTCATATGTTACCATATTGTATTTAGCTTTTGTCAACAGCTGTTTGATAGAAACTTTGATAACTGCAAGTAGTTAAGGAAACCCTGCTATCTCTTTTCGTACACCATTCAGATGCCCCTAGAGTCTAGACCCCCACCTCTACATTTTTTTACTGAATGTATGGACTAAATACCAGAACCAACAAGATTTATAACTGGTTCACGGAATTTACTGTAAATTTTAGTCCATGGTGGTAGGTGTTAACATCATTTTGGAAGCTTTGGCCACTTCTATCAACATTTCCCTGCTCCTGATGAATTAACAGTAGTACTGCTGCTGACGTATCACCAGTTATGTTGTTAATACTTACCGGTACATGATAAAAACAGAAAATTCAAGATCATTTTCATGTATACATGTATTTCATGCACAGCCCTGTGGGAACGAATCTTGCGAAAAACTGGCGGATGTCAGCTGCAGAATATCATGCTACAGTTCAGTTATATTTGCGGGATATTCGCTGGCGAAGTTCGCCGGCGACAATTCGCGCTCTATATGTCACCTTTTACTTTTGACTTTCTCTCTTATTTTCTTTAGTAATCTGTCTCTACAGCCGAGGCTCTATTTTTTCCCTCCCCTCCTCACTATCCCCCACACATGGCTAATCTATCTAAGAAATAAGTGCAGACTATTATTCTTTGATAATGATAAGAATATAGAGAATCCGTATATATCAATTTTCATAACATCTCTTGACTTTCAATAATTTACAACAATGACAAATATTTGAATAATATCATAGAATTTACTGCGACATTTATGGAAGATAAATACTTTTTTTAGTTTAAGCCTTCGTGAATTAAAAAAGATCCCTTTTTATCAGATCAGACTGAGTATACAATATATTTTGAAGGTAATATACGAACATTACTACTTACCACTAATGTTGCTACAATATCCACGATTTCGCGGTTGGCGAAAAATCAGCTCGCATTAGTAAACAAATATCTACCAACTAATTATAGCAACTTTTTTCGCCACCTGTCGTTTTTTTTAATTTTTTTTTTTTTGGATAAATTTTTACACGAAAATGAACCTTAAAAAATTATCCATATAATCTGTTGATACAGGGAGTGTACATTTTGTAAGTAAGGACAATCTAAAAATCTACATCTGTCAATTACAGGATAAAATTAATCCAATGAATTCAAAAGTATAGAACAGCAGACATGATTAACAAAAACATGAATAGAAATGATCCAAAATATTCTGTAAAACGTTAAGTATCCATTCCGTGACTTTCAGGAGAGTAAACAGATAGAAGACGGTAAAAATCACACGTTTGTATAAATTACTTCTGCAGATTAATGAAAGAAAATAATGTATGGGAGCCTTAACTGGCGTTTTTAAAGGCAAAACGGTAAAAGATAACATAATTTGAAGACCAAACAACTTCACGTATACCTACTATAAAAGCGTCAAATAATCAAGACAAGACTATCGTGTTTACCAGTATCACTTCTCTTCGACTTTCCGCTTTCGCCTTCCTTTCTTTAAATCGTTTCCTAAACAGTTAACCGCTCTAGTTGCCTCCTCAACTGATTCTTCATCAAAACGATTAGCAACAGCTTCTACGAATTTGCGGGATCTGCTTGGTGAAAGTGGTGGTCTGCTAGAAGACCTCCGTGGAAACAACATATTTGATGTTAATTCTTGATCGCTGAACAGATGACGTGCAAGAAACATGCCGTATTGGCTGGGATCAAGGTTTCTATGCCCCAAGATGGCAAGATCTGTCCCGTTGTACATCACTGGTGCAACGTTCTCCTTAGGCTCGAACACACCTTTGCCTTTCGCAAACTTCTTCAGCGATTTCAATTCGCTGGGAATTGATTTTTGAATGTTGACTTGTTTCTTTATGGCGATTGTCTGTTGCCTTACTATTGCTATAAGTTGAGAATTACTATCCGGTACATTCGTCCTCGGTTGATCTTCCGAGTCGAGTAATACTGTGTCACCGTCGCTATCAGACTCATCAACTGGCAACACTTGAGAATTTTGATTGAGAGAGCTATCTGACCGCTTGTCACTTGCGAACTTAAATTGGGAGAACTATCCGATCCGCTCGCCACTTTCGAAGTTTGATTGGGAGAGCTTTCCGACCCGCTCGCTACTTCAGTCGTTTTATCTAGGAAACCAAATGAATCATCGAAGTTAGGTTTAACTTGATCCAATTTCGCAGTCAAACGTCGCTCATGAAGTTTCAAGTCAGATTCGGATTCGGATTTGGATAGAACTAAAGCTTCAAATCCCGGCTTCAACATTATTTTCGACTTGATTTGAGTACTCTCGTAGTCAAAACCACTTGGTAATAAACTGTGATTGCTATGAATGATTTCATAGGCTCCATCATTGAAATAGAGCAACAGATAACCACTTCTTGGCGTCTTGAATTTTTGAATTTGAGTGATTATTCGTTTGTCCATCTCTGAAAATGAGAACTCATTTTCATTGACACTGCATCAAAAAAATTTCACAATACACATGATGCATACAAATTGATTACGGTACATCGAGTTCGACGACATCGCTACCACTTATTATTTTCACAAAAAACTGACAATGTACATTTTTAGAGATACCGACTTAACATTTAACCCATTCCACTATCAATGAAAGGATATTTTATCGAACATGATACCGACAACTACTAAGCTTATATTTTATGCGATGAAAGCATCTTTCGTTACTAATAGCGCTTGCAGTTTCACAGCGAACAGACCCCAAGACGATTATACAATTCCATAAAATGTCTTTTCAGCACATTATTATCGCTCTAATCAAATAGTGAGCAGTCCCCGTACAATACAATAATTTCTTGATATCTGAATAGTTAAGATTTAATCGGCCATGGAATAACACGACTATAAAGCGGTTAGAACTTGAATTTTATCAAGATCCAGTAAGTATTCGGATTCCCGGCTCCTGAGATACAACCCGTGAAATTTTGCAAACTTGCTATACTGAACATGTTAATTTCCACGTCTAGTTACGTACGAATAATCCAAAAGGTTATTTACATAAATCAGTACGTGGGAAAGACTGGTTACTGTGAAGCATTTATTTGCACATCAAAAATTCTGTGAATAACAGAAGTTATTGAGTTTTCTACGCTCCCAATAAAATTGAATCAAAATATACATAATAATATAAGTAAGAGTAAGAGCATAATAGCTTCTCGGTTATTCAGAATTCCCGTATCATATTATTCCAGTGATTCATCACGTTATTCACGTATCGAGGTGTGTAAATAACATTTTGGAAATGGAATCGTTATCCGCCCACAGAGATACGTGTATATAAGCCTACATGATGTACTTTATGTAATGAACTAATCGTATTTTAACTAACCCACTCTTAAAAACTGTTTCACCATGATGATAACTTCTGCTATTCTATATTACTTCTTGGTAAATAACTTGTTTAATCTTTCAATTGTCAAATACGGTTTCGACAGATTCTCAAATAAATCATATCAAATTCAAGGAATATTCGATCTAAACAATTTTACCTTTTGGATCTACACCGGCTGCCGTAGTATATATATTTAGTATTCAAGAAATTTAAATATTAAAATTGTTCGGTCAAATTATCCTTCTTCATCGTACGATGATCAACATTCATCATTTTGACGGATGCATGGCGGTAATGTTGAACATATAATCATTTACAAATACAAATTTTCATGGTCGCATCGGCCTAATGAATTACAATAACTATTACTGACAACAATTAGAGCAGATCTTAGCACACCCAAGTAGGCCTACCAATCATTAAAACAGGCTAGTTTACACGGGTGTCAGTATGTAAAGAATAAAAACGTATCCTCCGCGAAAAATGAAATCCTGTTGGTAGACGATTAGCAGCCCGACATAGGCCTATTTGGCATACACATCGAGTAGCAGTGATACCATATCATGTAGTAGGCCTATATGCCTATTGTGATAACGATAAGACATCATGCATGACATAGGCTACTTTATGCAGATTATTATAGTAAATCGATGTATCCATCTCATTCTGATAAAAGAAACGCAACATACATGCTTATGAACGCAGCTAAAATATTTCCGTAGGAATTATATATTCTAAAATATCGCACGATAATCCAATAAAAGAAAATATTTGTCCCGAAATTAATAATTTTAATTTTTAGTTGAGACACTTTAGAGGCGCCACATGTGAAGAAAAATATATAAGGGAGTCTGTGGCATCTTAAAAAATACCTAACAGTTCTAGAAAGAACAAAAAAATAAGATCCATTATATTTTTTCATGAACATTTCTAGTATTCAAAAATTTATTCAAGTCACTAAATTTCCAAATTATTGTAGCCTATCACTTCAAAAACCAGAATGCAACGATATGTAACTAATATCAACCACAAGTTTGTCACAAGAGCAAATTAGAAGATCATAGCTATTAAACATGATATCTCTCTACCTAAGTTGCATGAAATATTTTTTGTCAATATCTTGGTTTATCTAACAATCCCGTAAATACCCGGTTTGACAGAACTAAAATTTCTTCAAATCCTAAAACTTTGGACTTGCCAACTGTGGCGTAGCATGAGTAGACTTTATAGAGATAAGAAATTGAATTTCTTGAAGATCCATGAAATATTCATGTTCCCGGTTCCAGATATGTCACGTGAAAATTCCTGAGTTATGACAACTAAACGCTCTTATTCATCTCAACTATTTCTGGAAATATGCAACTGTTGTCATAGGCCTACAAGCCTATGGCCTGTATTTTCATGGTTTAGCCCTACTAGGTTAACATCCCATTATATGATAGTATTAACACATAGTAGTGTTGCTAGAAAAGAATTTGATGTTACCGTAATAAGTCCAGTTTAAACTGTAGGCCTGCTACATTCATGTTTGACAGACGCCATTAAAAAGAGCTCCATGGAAATTTCATTACACAACAGCTTCGGTCAACTAAATGCTTTTGAACTTGAAAATATAGTCGTCCGATATAGGCCATAAAATAGGTCTACTATTTCTACGGCCTGTTTCGTGCAAATAACCATATGAAATCGGGGTTACGTCTACCTTCATTTGCATTATATAATTAACACCCTAAATCCTGTCAACCTTTACTTGGATTTATTGATCAAATCTTTCCAATCTATCAACTTTTGGCACTTACAGTTTAAACGTTCAGATTTTATTTAGGCCATCAAGAACGCTTTTAATGCGAATATTTAGGCAGTTAACATCGTTAAGTCACGGCGATATTATGATAAATCTTTTTGTTATTCAATAACCCGGAATAAATTGCATTTATGTAAGTTTTCAGACCAATAAATTTCCGATTTATAAACAAGTTTTTATATCACAATAATATATATTTTGGTTGACGAGACATTACATATTTTTATATAAAAAGCATATATATTTGATAAACAAAAAATCAATCATATGTTCGCAACTAAGTTTAACTACTAAGAAAATTGAACATAGTATACATGCACATTAAACCGACTCAATGTTAACTTTATTATAAGATCTGATATTAATTATATATTAGTAACTCAAGTAAAACATATTTAACTAAATATTCATCAAAATGAAATTGTATCTGACATCCTGCAGATTGGGATAGATTTCAAAAAGAGAAGATAAATAGCTTGTACATCAGCTCTTCCAACATTATATATAGCTAACTAGCGCTAATAGATAAGAACAATTAGCAAGAATTTAAGAAACACATCAAGTTGGTGAAAAACATAAACAAATTTTTATGTATAACGCTGAAGTGGAATATTTCCATCCAAATTCAGGTAGCTTGCAATATTTTTACTATCATCTGATAAAATGTAAGCAATCGTGTGCCAAAAGGCGATTGCACGAGCAAGCAAGCACATGGAAAGCCGCCATTCTACACATTATGAGAGTGTCACTAATTATCAAAATATTAAAAGAATGACATCTAAATTATCTTTGGAATATTTAAACAAAATGTAAAAGTTAATCTTGTTTTTATTAGATAATGAAATGAGCCAATAATCCACTACGTAAACCTGATAAATGAGCTAGATCAATGTATTAAAACAATACAAATGATAAATCATACACAAGTAAACAGAGATTCGTGAAATCATACAAATCGCTTGCTCTCTTGTCGAAATCTGTGTGTCCGATCCTTCAGGCTTCTCTCATGTGCTATACAACGATTGGTGATTAAGAAAAACTTTTTCGGCAATTATGAGTACAATTGAAGACACGTCAGCATTAAACCTAATAATACCCGGCGGCTGCTAGCTAAGTTTACTAGGACTAGAAGAAACAACAGAACATGCATCAAAAGACTTAATAAGTTTCTGACTAAACCTACTAAGTTAAGGTGGAATTTTCTGGCCTATCAAGAGTTCAATTATGAGTTCAATTGAAGAAACATCAGTAAACCTAATAAGTTACCCGGCTACCAGCTAAGTTTATTAGGACTAGACGAAGCATCAGTAAACTTAACAAGTTTCCGACTAAACCTAGCAAGTTAATGCGGAATTTTCTGACCTATTAAGTTTATACCAGTTAACTCGGCGTCTTCAAAAGTTTTCTCTGTTTAGCTTGGTTTTTTAGTAAGTTTATAGGGTTTTTTTTCTCGGGTATGGAGGTGGGGTGATTTTCTCTACTTCAGATTTCTTCTTTTGAAATCTCCCTTTATTGCGGTAGTTTCCTGTATTTTTAAGAATTAAGGACTTTTTACTGACAATTTAATTTTTAAGGACAATTTATCAGTGGTTGCCATGTAGTTAGTCGACTAGATTTTTCGTGTAACATTGCAAAATAGATCGAGCAGTGATTCTCGACCGAGATGTCGGCGAACAAAGGTGACCGGGGTGACGTAGAGGGTGACGCACGGGTGCTGTGTTGATGTAAAGATGCATAAACTGTAGAAAAATGAACAATCAGTGCAACTAAATTGATTAGTCTGCTTATGTCCATTTACAAAAGGCAAGTCATTTGCTAACCTAAGTAGTATTTTGTAAACCTCATCAATTAGAAAAATTTTTTAGTCAGTAATTTGATACAAACTTCATCTACTTGGGAAGTCTAGGGTGAAAACCTAGTCTAGAACTATGTTGCAAAATGCATTTGCTTTCATTTTCGTCTTGTATCGTCACTTTAGTTAGTATAGTACCACTAGCCGACATCATCGCTGTCCTAATGCTTGCATCAGAGCAACGACCTAGGAATCGGCAAACTTATAATCGAATCATGTCCTAATTCACGAATTGAATCATAGAAAGCTTACTTAATCTATTTTTTCGCTGATCGGTGTGAAAGTGATCAACGTTGATGAAATAAATTTTCAGCGGTACAAAATCAAATAATAAATTTTATTGACCACTGAAGAACAACGTTTCCAAATCCACTTCCCTCCATCTACATCTTACTGAAAATAAAGTGTGCTGCACCTTTTCCATTTCTATTTCAGATACTTCTAAATTGATTTGGAACACACAGTCCACGCAGATTCACAAATGTTGTGCTCCGGAAGAGCAACTTAGCTGTCGCTTATTTGCTTTCAGTTGACGGCAATCGTTCAGTTTTTCTTAATTTATGAAGTTGAATTCGGCAGTAGTGACTCTGATTCATGAACACTATTCATATGAGCAGCTCGGTCGATTTCATTGCATAAACGGACCCCGCAGCGCACCGAAGTGTTCTTAAATTTTTTAGTAAAAGCAAATTAAGCTGGTGATGAGGATGAATGATGCCATCTTAGGTATATGCTGACCAGTGTCTATCAAAGTTACCGATTATTTTTAGATAGTGGAATTTAAAAGCATGGAAAAATGTATGAGGAAATGTGTATGACAATGCCAGGTCTGGTCGTCCTGTCAAGGTTGACGAAAACGCGGCTCAAGGGAAGCGTAGAATAGCAGAACGTCTATTTTCAATAGAAAACAGGTTTTGAGGTGATACAACTCTATGAATGACAATGATGCTGCAATGAGCAGTGAGCACTAAATACGAAGGCACGATGATGCGATGATACTAAATGATATTTGCAAATCATGCATCAATGGTCACGAAATATTGAAAGCAGTGGAAGGAGCAGACAGACAATGTGTATTTCAATTGATCAATTGAGTACAATTATAGTCATTAAAGCGAAGAAACGACATGATTCAATTTAAGACTTATTATTATGCTGAGTTCCAACATGCGGTAGACCTGATTCATTAGCTCACATGTTTTCTGATAGAAAAATTGCGGTTTGTAAATTGAGCGATTTTCACATTTTGAGCACTGCTCAGCAAATACGATAACGGATACAGGTCTATCATGACTACTTTTTAAAGCTGAGAATGCAAGCTCTCGAATGATGCATCCCACGCGATTATGCGCAACGATGCGACAAGATTAGAAGGCATGAAAACCGATTGAACTTTAGCGTAATTTAGATGGTCCCTCTTTTATTATCAGCTGTTATTAAGTTGCCTAAAACTTCCCCAGAGATGTATTCTCGTTATTGCTTTGCACTAACGCATGATGTCCAATTCAATCTCTTTGGATGACAATTCTGTCAGTCATCAGATAATTGGAAAACTGGTCCATTAGCCTGCATTTTGATGATTCAAGTCGATGCTTTCAACAATTGCACCGGTTTATTGAAGATTAAAACACGTCTACATCTCAACAACTGATAATTGATTGACAGGGAGATATCTTCTTCTTCTAAATCTTTGTTAAGCCGTGGTCGGAACCGTTGGCAGTAGAGTAATTGCAACATTACAACAAAATTAATCTGAATAATGAGACAGATTTACATGGAGACATGGAAAACCTAGACAACATAGACAGTAACAAGGTATGTAAGGAAGGCGCGTAACTTAAAAAATGATTAAAAGTGAAAAATCAAGTGGCGGGAACCTAGTCAAGAGTGGGGGAAACTTATAAAGGTTGAAGTATCTTTTTGGAGTTCAAGAAAGATTTTGAAGGAGTCTGTTGTACAATATCTGAGAATGCAATTAGATGGAAGAATGTTTAAGATACGTGTAGAAAGGTGTATGGCTCTGTTTGAAGCTATCTTGCGTGTTGGATGAAAGTTTCCACCTGGAAAGTAAAGTGTCTGTCTCAAATCATATACCGTAGATTTAGCTATGGGCTTATATACAGTGAGGGATCGAGGACAAATATTGTTGGCCAGTTTATAGGCAAAGCAACCCAGTCTTACATTTTTTTTGAATTTCAGATTGTCGATATTCAGTCGATTCATATCTGAGTCGTTTATGCTATACCCTGGCGGCTTTCGTAAAATTATTCGAATGGCTTTGCGAAGGAGGTCTTCAAGGCAGTCTGACAGTGTTTTACCAATACCAGCAAAGGCCGGGGTAACCGGTTTCGAGATGAGGTAAAATGAAAGCTTTAAAAAGTCGCAACAGAAGGGATTCTTCGTTGGGTAAATGAAAACTTAAGATTATCAGAACACAAAGTTCCTTGTTGACACGAGCACATATATTTTCGACGTGCTTATTGAATTTTAAATCGTCTGCAATGGTTATGCCCAAGTGATTGTGATGTGAGCTGAACTTGATGAAGGTGTTGCTGAATTTTATGCCAGTGGTGAATGTATTTGTCACCTTTCCTGCCCTTGTAAGTAGGGATGCTGTTTTTAATGGGTTGAATCGCATTCCCCACGATTTCGCCCAATTCTCAGCTACACGCAGACCACTGTTGAGATACGCCACTGCAACTGTTGGACTTTCATGAGATGTTGAGATTAGAGAATCGTCGGCGTAAGCTGAACTGAAAATTGAGCATGCTTGAGGGGAATCGGAGTTCGTCGTATGTCTTCTAAATGAGTCAATTTCAAGTAGGAGACCATTTATATAGAGGAGGAGAATGGTCGCAGCTAACACACTGCCTTGAGGGACACCGGTTTCCAGTTTGGAAGTAGAAGAGAAGTTTTTAGAAACTCGGGTTCCTTGAAGACGATTTGTGATGTAGTCACAAAGCCAGCGGTATAATTGACCTCTAAAACCGTAAAATGGAAATATGTGACGAAGAGCAGTATGAGGTACTTCCCCAAAACCGTTTGAGAGGTCAAGGAAAGCGATTGCTGTATTGCCCTTTCGGTCGAATTCCGTAGTCCATTTATGGTGAATCAAAGAAATTTGATCGGCTGCTGAGTGATTTTTAGGAAACCAAATTGGGACTCGTGAATAAGTTTATTGTTGCATAAGAAATCAGATAATTGATTATTCACTATGTGTTCCATAACTTTCCCGATGCTGGAGATCAAGGATATTGGTCTGTAGCTAGCTGGATCGCTACGGGGTCCTTTGCCTTTGTAAACAGGGACGACGTCAGCAAGCTTCCAAGGTGCAGGAACTTTTCCAGTATGAAACGAGAGGTTAAATGGATGAGAAAGCAATCTGGCCAAAACTGAAGCACAGTTCCTTAGAAAGACATTCGGCAGACCATCAGGGCCAGGAGATTTATTTACATTGAAGGATTTGAGTGTTTGTTTAATCAAGTCTTCGCTGAGATCAATGCAGCATAGAGCGTTTAGAGGAGGATCGGGTAGGTTTCGGAATTCGTTTGGTTTGATGAAAGACTTCTTCAGTATTCGTACCAAAATCTGATTCCCTTCGTCCTTGTACAAGCATAGCAAGTTCCGTCTTTAGTTATTACGCTTGTACGAGTGAGTTCGCTCGCTTGAGCGTAGAAGTTTGGATTAATAAACATTAATACCAAAAGAGCTATTTGATCTTAATTTTCTGTGCCGAAAGTACATCACAGTTGTTTAGATATGAAGAAGTCATCCAGCATATTCTATGTTCCCTTGCGTTGCGCTGAACGAAAAGGGCATCAGCATCTTCTGTAATTCTGTGCGTAGCGTTAGTTCAAATATGAAGAGGCGCCCATGTTCTAAAACTTTTCTCTTGTGGCAGCTCTGATAAAAAGAGGTTACTATGATTATGTGTTGTGTCACTGTCAGTTCTCATCTCAAGTGAGAAGGCGGCACCCTCTTCACTAGTCAGAGGCGCCGCCGGCTTTGATCTAGCCATCAAAGCTTGGGCAGGGGCGACTGCTACCCTGGCCCCTCATAGATGCGCATATTGGAAGATTGACAGGGCCCAGTGACTAATTTTTGAGGAGTGGTTGTGCACAAATTTTCTCTTTCTAGTGAGGTCCGAAAACGATATCTTCTGTCTTTCACTGTTTTCGGTAAGGCATATAGATAGCGGCGTGGGTATAAGGATTGAATGAAATACTAGGATGCCAAAAAAGTTAACAATGCAGGGAATCAAACCCAACATCTTCAGCCCGAGTGTCGGCATGCTAATCTCTGAGTTCATGGCTCGTCACTTGTCTTGAAACTATCATCTAATTAAAAGTAATTTGGACACATGCGATAGATGATTTATGAGTATATATATAATTATTGTAATTGCTTTCAACTTCACCGGATTTGCAAAGAACGAAAAATCAATTTCTCAGATAGTTGCGGTTTGAGAATAGAAAATTATCCTCCGGCAAACATGAAACGGAGAGGAGCTTCAATACTTAGGAAAGTTCTAATTCCAGCTGCTGGCTGCAAAGAAGACAGCTAAAATTTTGCTACGTTGAAACATTGATGTATCCAATATACCAATCAGGCGATATTTTAGAATTTCTGCAACCCTAATGTCCATTGTCTATTTACCACAATCAAAGTTTTATGAGATATGTGAGAAAACCTTTCACAAATATATTTGAAAGACTGCGAACACTTAATGGCATCTACACCATCTAGTTGTTCATCAGCTATTTAATTTGAATGCGTTCTTATTATACGTAATTCAAGCTTAAAATGTAAATGCAGGTTAATTCCATTTCAACCTCCTAAAGTTGATTAAATATGTTTTTGACAGAACAACTCATTCTAGAGCAGTATTCATTTATAAACATCATGTGGATTATAATGAATCTAAGATTTTAAAATCTCTGAAATTTTGAAGTTATTAACATATACGAGCATATGGAATATTGTATACGAATGTAATAAAACACTAGAAAGACCAACCTTTGATCGCAACCGAATTTTAGAGAGTATTTGGCGCATTATCCAATTCTGTTGACAGGGTACACATTTACGTAGCTTCAATGTCAATGAGATGCTGCACTTTTGTCCTTGTGCCACAAATTCAGAATTATGATGTTTGTCTTTTTACAAACTCGTTTGTTCTTGAAATTCATTCCCGTATATTTAGAGTAGGGGTCAGCAACCTTAATCAGGATGAAATTTAAGCTACTCATGGGCCGCTGTCCCAGCAGCAGTTTTATCATAAGAAAATGAATATTTATTGCGACGTTTGAAAACAAATCACAAAATGGCTTCTTTGCAATTCTGTTAATGAAGAATTCATAAATTTGCTAATATTTTTGATTCATTATTTACTACAAACACGGATAACGTTCAACAGAGAAGTAACGTACTTAACAAAATGGAAGGTTGTGGATGACGGATGAACTACGAGTTTGCGCCGCTCCTAACATCAAGAGACCCAACTTGAAAATAGAAGATTGCAGGTGCATTCTACATGTCCATAACGCGGAGATGCATGAGACGTGGGCCGTGAAAGGTGATCAGATCATCAAAAAAGGAAGGAACAGAAGAGGCAGTGGTGAAACGAAAGTGTTATGTCTCTTGATCGATAGACGCAGGAGTGAAGACCTTAAGAAGATGAACCTTGATGACATTTCCGATGTTCTGCGAAGAATTGGGCTGCAGTGATATAGACATATTATGAGAACAGAAGACAAAGAGATCAACAAGGAAAACATTGTCACAAGTCGTCTCCGATGACCTCAGAGCTCTGGAACTTTGTCCAGCAATTGACTACGGTCAGCAAGAGTGGAGGCGAGCAATCCGTAAGAAGCAACCGCCTGACCAGTTCAACATGGAAAAGTATGAGAGAAAGTCATCAATTAAGAAAAATACTGTAGACGGCACATAACCGCAATTTTGAAAACGAGGCGCGAGCGCTCCAGAGGGTCTCGCGTGCCGCAGGTTTCCGACCCCTGATCTTGAATGATCAAAGATATTGCTGGAAAGTGCTTCTATGAGTAGCGCACGTTCTTCTTGTGCGATCGCCACACTGTTGCACGAATAGATGTAAATTACTTTATAAGCTTATTTTACTTGAAATATATTGTAGGTATTAAACAGCGTTTCTCAAGCAGACTTTTATCTCAGAATAAGCATGCTGCTTTCTGTCCTTGCTAAGATCTGCATTAACTATGGTGTCTATTTTTGTGCAGATGGCCAAAAGGATACATGTCAGAAATTTCACAGCATTTGTCTGATAAGTATTAAATTTATTATTAGAAAACGCCATGTACAAAAACATAAAAATGTGTTTTTCTAAAACAAGCATGATAATGCGAGTACATTCTGCTGATATGAGAATTTGAATTACTAATAATCTTGTAGATTTCATTGAAAATTCATTATTTCAAGTTGATCTTCAATGAATAACCTTTTATGAAGCTGGCTGTGAAATATGTTTTACTGAATCTTCATTTATTGGAGATTATTGAAGATGACAAATATCTTGTTCAAGATGCTCAGACTTCTCTTCATGGATGTCATCGTTGTCGCAATCGACATGATCTATGAAATGAGCTGGGATGAGAAATCTTCCTTCAGGTTAAAACTCTTGATTGGAGAGGAATAGGTCTGAAAATATGAACCGGATTAGAATGCTAAAGGAACGCCGGAAGTTATCAACATCGCAAATACGAATTTCGCAAGTGCGAAAATCAGCTATTCCAGCATCATTCTCGAATTTAAGAATCTGCTATTGAAATAGGTTAAATTCAAGCTTTCAGAAGTTTGAAATAACACAGGTTGCTGAATTATTATAATTCTTATGATATTTAAACGACTTTTCATCAAAAAACACAGAATCTGCACACAATTTTACTTGATAATTGCTTGATTAAATAAGTGACAACGCAGTTAAAGTGTCCTTTTTCGTTTTTCACATTTCCATTAAAAAGATTGTCATCACCGAAGGAGGAAATAATGAAGTGAAAACTGTGAAATGCATGCTGCTTGAGAATAATTGAGCTGCTGCAGTATGCAATATTCATTTGCATCAACTAAAGCAATTGGTGGGTGGGATTTCGAGAATCACCACAGTCAGCGAGAAGTATGCGTATCAACGTATAGGCCTATCCAAGAATATCACAAATACACTGCACATTGTACTATGTATGGGATCCAGTTTCAAAAGCCTGAACCCCACTTTTGGAGCACATGACCGCTGCTTTGTACGTAGGCCTGCAATGCATTTCAAGCAAAATAAACTTACAAAATGGTATGCTTTATAATTCTCATAAATCGATGCCACAAAAGACAAGAAAAAAGCGATGATGGATATGAATTCCCATGACGCAGTCATAGTTTGAAGACTGATGACTTGAAAGTTTTCAATTTTTCGCTTGATTTGGGAATGACTCCAAGATGCCATTACGACGTTCCAAGAAATGACAAAGGAATGTTAGCTATAGATTTATTTCTTAAATGCGTATTTAGTGAAAATTTATGCGTTTCGCTAAAAGGTATCACACAAAATATCGAAAAAGTTACCAAGTTCTGACTTTTGAAAGAAGTAGGCCTCAAAATAGGTCATTCTGACATCCGAAGGTGCGAATTGGGACCCAAAGTAGCAATGTAATCATACTCCAATGGAGGTGGTTTTGTAGTAAAACTCGTAAAACCTCATCACTGAGGAATTTAGGTGCAAGTTATATTTGAGGGCGGGTTATAGAATATTCGCATCTTATTTTAGAATTCGCCCACCAGTAGGCCTAACGTTAGATCTGCGCGCTCATAAAAATTCTGCCTACTAAATGTGAACTTTATTCGGGACGCGCTGCAACTGACATGCTGGCGGATACATCATGAATTTGATATCTGATTTGATCATCATACCGTCAACCATACTTACAATGTCATAAACCCTGTGGATGGGATAAACCCAGCTGTTGGCGGAATGTCAAAGTCAGAATTCAATTTCACCCATTGAATGAACAGTGAGTTATAGTTGTGTTTTTAGTGCTTTTATTGTTAAATATAAAGATTCTTTCTGGTGGGCGCATTCTTAAAAAAAGATCTGACTACTATTTCAATTCGCATGCAGGTTCTATTTGATTACGAGTTGACTATGAGAGCCGGTTACATCAGAAAAAAATGCGATATACTATTGTGGTTAAACAGGTGACCGATGGTCAATTTTCATAATCGATTGCATATGACGGAAATCAATGCGGTCACTATATAAGCTTTAATTATATAACAATCATTTCCTAGGTCATCCATAAAGGTCATGAAAGGGAAACGAAGTTTTTACAGGGAGTTTGTCATATAGCTCAGGTTGGTCATGGAATACGTTATAACTCGATTGACACGACCTGTGGGGTTTCATGCTTATGTTATCTCTCACAGAACAATTTAGTGGACGACTGTGAGCGCAAATTCCTGAGGCTACAGCGGCGAAAAGTGAAAATGTGCCAAGATGTCAGAGATGCCGTATGATGGAGAAATGTCAAGAAACTGCAATATCGCAAAGAAGAAATGCTATCAATTTGTAGAAACAATGCATTTTCGCATTATTTTTGAAAAACGTGTTGAATTAAAAAAGCTTCTTGAAGATAAAATTTCATTAAACTACATTGTGCTCTTTGATGCAACTTTGATTTGAACTTTGCTGTAACTTTGATCTGATGACAGATTATTTTTTCTTAATCAGAATAATAGAGTAAAAACGACCAATCTGCCAAAGGAAATTATCTTTATACGCAACATGTGTCGGAGAACCTCTCTCCTTCATGAGGCGATCAATTTATGATTAAAAGACGCATGAAGATCGACATACCAGATAGATATCTCACACACCACTAACAAAAAAACAATAGAACCGCAACTAGGACCGCATGCACTGAAATTATCAAAATGCGCATAGACACATAGGTCAAATCAATGCAGCATTGAAAGTAGGCCTAATTGAAATACTGAGCCAGTCAGCCGGTATTGGAGATAAAACGAACGGTGGGCCTCCACGCCAACACCCTAAGCAGTCGACGAAGCATTGACTGCGCCGACTACTCAAAGTAGTTGAAAAGAGGCTCACCAAAACAGGCTTCGCTATAAATTACCGCACTAGGCCTAATAATGAATAAACATCATATCAGAAAAAGACTATAGTCCACATATTCTTCACGATTATTCAAAGTGGGACAAGTATTGCTAATTTCAACGGCTTCTGCAATGCGACACCGAATTTCATTAGGATGAGGTGATGATGGAAAATGAAAATATGTCACTAGGTGATTTTGAATGTGAAGACGCGTGCTTGAAAATACTTGTGGCTCTACTCGGTTGCAAATGCTCAGCCACTCTTTCGTGAGAGAATCGTGAAGTGCTGCCGATGTAAAAAGCACCACATGCTTGACAAAGACCTTTGTATACAACATGAGTTGCATTGCACAATTTAGGATCATTGATGATACATTTACGTCTGGAACAGCTCTTATAACGTTTGAATTTTCTCAATTGTTGAGAAATATGTTTGATTAACAACACGAATGTCGAGTCCTGATTTGGCAACTATTCGACGGAGCTGATAATTGAATCTATCATTTATGAAAGGAATTTTCATAATACAGGATTCGTTGAATTTGGGATTGCTGCGAATTTCATCGAGAATACTTTGCTCGTCTGGCTCACTTATTTACATTCTGTAGTGAATATCCATTATTTAATAACTTGTTGTGGATATGTTCATTGGCTATTCTTTTATCCATCGACGTGGAACTGAGGTTATCAACTCGTCGAAACTCCTCGATCATTGTATTTGATTTTTTTCTTAACGTCAACTTTTGTGTCAGTCATTTGTCAGAAGTTGAGTGCACCAATAAAAAATTAGATGCAATTAGATGTAGACATGATGCAGGAAGTACGTGTACATAGGTGTTTCAAAATTACATCAAGCCATTGAAAATCATCGTTACATTAGAAGTGTCAGTGCATTAAAATATCTGATATCGACTTTCTAAATACCCTCTTCTTCATTTGATACTTCTATTACAACCGCTGTTTCGAAGAATTCTCGTATGGCCGATGTGAGGAAATCTTTCAAAATGATTCAATTTTAGCCTGTCTGCATGACTTTTTAGTCTCCTTTCCAGACTTCTGCGAGGATCTTGAGGATTACTTCGTGAAGCATTGTATTCAAGTATTTTCAACTGAACCAACTACTTATTCCAAATATTGACCTTAGAGTCCGGCTGAAATAACGACAAGCTTATTAATGCAATTTTGTCAGCAGTTTCTTTGTTTCTGTAATCACTAAAATGAAACTAGCCAAAACTCAAAACTAGCCATGACTTTGCCGAACAGGCCCCAAAACAGAGAAAGGAACTAACCCTACATTATAAACCGTCAGCTACGAAATGAAATAAATTTTGCTACGAAACCAACTCATAAAAAACTAACATTTCTTCCCAAATGAAGATGGTTTGTCATTCATGACTACCAGACCGTGCTGATCTGGTAGCGGTCGCGTGACGGTCTGGAAGGTATTTTTCAAATCATATAGCAGCAATGGTCTTAAATTTCACTGGAATTTTTCATATCTAGTCTATATTGAATACTGCTTGTAAATGAACTGAACAGCAGTTGATTTGTCACATATCTACGAGCGGCAGCTATATTTCATATTTTTGAATCATAAAAGGAGAATAATATCTTTGAAGTGCTGTGGAATAGAAGTCAATTCTTATCACATCCTTCTACATAATTCTTCAAATGCTCAATTCTATTTACTGAATTGACTGAATTCATTTGGATTGAACGATAATTTCTTTGCAACCACATTCATTTATATATCTCAAAACATAATTGTATTTGATACTTCATTGATTATAAATGTATTATAATTTCGGATTAATTATAAGCTTAATTTCAAAATTGCATAATGCACATTGTGTACTTATTGATTATGCATGCTTCTTAGGCCTATTATCATGTGCATCATGACAAAACTTAACCAATAAATTCAAGAAGCAAAAGGGAACGGTGCTTCAAATTCAAAAATATGCACGAATGTACAGCATGAAAGACTTCAAACTGTAAAGGTTATTGGATGCACGGCTACTGAATCGTCATGAAAATTAATCAAAAACGTTACAGTAAACAAAGTCTAATATTGAAATGTTCCATAGCGCATAGTTCCAAAGTACAGATATCTCTGGTCTTCCAGTAATCTCAGTGTATTATATGAAAAAATATCACACGGAAATTTGGATGGATTCTTAAATGACTACATATCACATATACATAGTTTGAAGAGCTGGTATTCAGCGGAAAAGGTTTGTTAGTGTGTCGCAATAAGCCTATAAGCACGCAAAAAGAATTGTTTCAAAATTTTGCGAAATGGAAGCTTGTTTTTTCTTGGGTCCATCGACGAATTCCATCCTAATTGAGCGCATGCTGTAATCTGCCATTGTCCATTGGTGTTGATAACCTGTGCTGAATTTGCTTGGTGGTATGTAATGCTCCATAAACTGCGACAGCAATATTTCACGATTTCTGTCTTGTGTATTGATTAATGGCGCAGAAGTCTCCTCAATTATTGAGCATCCCCGAAGGCCATGTTTGATTCTTGATGCTGCTATAAGTTCGCTCATTCTTCTTCGGAGAGGAAGTCATAAATAAATGCACAATTTTTAATTATCAAACTTCGAATGCCATCATGCATCTTTGAACCATTTATGCATTTTATCAAGCTTGAGTCATGCTATATTGAATATGATAATATATCATGCTACATGTCATCTTTGAACCATTTATGCATTTTATCAAGCTTGAGTCATGCTATATTGAATATGATAATATATCATGCTACATGTCTGGAATGTCGAGATTCAAGATTTTCTTGCTTTCCATGCCTGTTATTGGGATCTGAATAGCAAGTTAAAAAACAACAATTTGACACCATGAATGTAGTGGTATAAACAGAACTGATGGAAATTCAGGCGGTCTACATGCGCTAAATGACCTGAATGGAAATGAATGGATTTGGATATTTCCATGGACTTCTACATGGATTTCTATAGCATATAGAAATCCATGGTTATTGCCTGATATATTCCGTGTATTATGCACATAACAAACGGAAACCATCAGATATCACACTCCGAATTATAGGCAAAACTATGCGTTATGATAGATATCATACGATATTTTTCAGCATTATCCTTTAATAAACTCCGGCTGCGGCCGTCGTTTGTTGTGTTCATAATGCTTTCAAATATCGTTTGATATCCTATACATAGATCATTTCAATGCAAAACTTTGAAAACTACCATGTATATCATGACAAAGCATTGAAAATTGTCAAAGTTAATGCATTTTAAGACAATTTCAAAAGTAAACAACAATTTTTTTCTCGAGTATGGAAAAATCTACCACAGAGCCTGAATACAACTGTATTATCAACCACATGGTGTCAACAAAACAAAACGTGATTTGGGACAAAATTGAAATCGATCATGTAGAATCCAGGTGACAATCGGACAAACAATTATCGATAGTATTGATGTCAACTCTTCTAATGGCAGAAATTTGGTATCATTCATGATACAATATTATGAAAATTATTTGATCTACAGTTAATTATGCTTTATTAACATACCTATGCGACTATAAGAAAGAGAAGCATCTGGTAGGCACCATGCAGGTATGGTGGCTGTGCTAACAGACAGCAAAACGCTACCAAATGAAAAGAAATAAAGCATCATTTCATCGCTTTGGTAGCACACGATTTACAGTGTATACTTTGGTACTAAAAGCAACTTTATCTTGTCATTATAAAAATATTTGCTGAAATATATAGTTCAATGAAAAAATTGAAAAAGAGTCGACTTCATTTTTTTTATTAAGTACGAGTTGATGCTATTACTCCAAACTAACCCAAATAATTGAGAACCACCCAAATCATTAGACAGAGTTAATGAATGGCTCAGATCAATGCAAATCAAGCGTTCAATCGTGCTTGCACTGAGGAAATACAAGCGACCGGAGACTTTGCACTGCTTTTCTTCAAAATTAATTTTATTACTGGGAAACAACCTCAAATACTGCGAATTAACCAAATTACAAAAAATCATGATACATTCTATTATCGTTTTTGACAACGCAGTAATTTTGTATTCAACGAAATTGTTATTTGAAATTTCAATGAAAACTTCGTGTTCACAAACTCACATTTCTTACTGAGTAAGAATACTCATACTTCTTACTGCAAACAACCCAAATAATGAAAGCTTACATGTATAGATAAGTACTGCTACTAAACAAATTTGATGCATTTCATTTAATCTATAGTAGGAAACAGAAAGTGTTTCCAATCAAAAAATTTTTTCGAACCAATGGAAACACTGGGAACCAGTCCCAATCTGCGAGCCACCCAAAACATGAATCTTTACATCAAACTTAACCAGAGAAGTGCAAAATATCTTGTCGAATGTATTCTGACATAAGGAAAAAGAGAAAATAATTGAATTTCACACACAATCATGAAATTTGACTTGCAGCTGTCTAAAGTCAAACCCAAATTGTGAGATCTATCAAAAATCTGAATCTAAGTGAGTAACTTTATGAAATAGCTATTTTCTGAATCATAGGTAGTCGACGTATCCGGTAATATCAGATTAGAAAGGAGAATATCTTCTTCGGATACAAATTTATTGGATGGCAAGTTACACGACGTTTCGCTTTGCAAGCTTGTTCACGTGTGAGCTATTTTCTTGAGAGAGGAAATATTGACTTTTATTTTAACGTTTATTTCCTCTCGAAAGTATGTAGCTTTTCATTTCGTGATTTATAGATGTCTATTGTTCTTTGCATTGGAGACCATCAGGACCAACAGAGGAAGAACATTTAAAACTTTGAATTGCCTTGAGAACACAATCAGAGCTGTTTGTAAGTTTTCTGATGTATGGTAATCATCAGAAGAAGTAGACGGATGCGGCTTTGGGTGTTTTTCTTGCACTTTTTTCAAAGTTTCCTCATTAAAAGGGGTAATGGAATCGTCTGAGCATGTCAATCGAATAGTACCATTGACGTCAAATTCGTCCACTTTGGCTCCAACTGAAGAGTCGAAATCTACTGTCTTGCTTTGGTTTATCCTGTTCTTTTGCCTATGACTTTCATGTTGCGGTAGTGGTTCAGCTCTTCTCTGAAGATTACGTTTGACGATTGACGTCAGACTGGGACCATTTTTACCTCTTCTACAAACACTCGATGTGCAAATTGAAGCAGTGTAGACCATGATGAACACGAATTATTCAAATTAACTTCACGTATCACCGTCCCACACCATGGTATTATTGAACGACTGAAAGTCGGTTTGCTTCCTCATAGCTTTGTCAAATAGGTCGATAGCTACTTGCCTGGAAGGACACAAAGAACTGTTTTTCTTGGTACTTTAAGTTCTGCACGTGTGGTGACTTCGGGCGTGCCACAGGGCTCCGTCATCGGTCCTAGTCTATTTTGTTCTTATATTGGTAGTTTAGGAACTTCTACACAACAATCTCGTATTTTTTCTTACGCGGACGATGTCGTTTTGGTATCATTTTATACGTCAAATGATGATGCAGATGTTGATGTAAAGACCGAAGTGGAAAATATGATACGATGGTGTAAATCAAATAAGCTCATTTTGAATTTGAATAAAACAAAAGTCATGGACATCCGAAAGCAAAATTCTCCCTCCTGCATCAAAACTATTGAACCGAGTGACTCAATCACTATACTTGGTGTTATTTTCCATAAGTCTTTGAAGTGGAATGACCATGTCAGATATGTGACAAGAAGGGCAGCACGAAATGTTCATCTGTTGAGATTACTTAGCCGTATTCCCAGTGTCAATAAGCATGACCTGATGCTAATATATCAGCAACTCATCTTGAGCATTATAGAGTACAACAGCCAACTTATGATTGGCATGAAAGCGAAGGAAGCTCAGATACTTGAGAATCTGCAGAAACGGTGCCACAGAATAATTTGTGGAAAATACTGTTCCTTAAACTGTATGAGACCCTTGTCTGACCTACGCAAAGACAGATCGTTGAAGCTGTTCTCAGCATCACTAACTCCTGGTCACCCACTGCACGATATGGTCCCTCCTAGACTGGTTTATACGTCTCACATAGCACTGCCATTGATGAAAACAGAAAGAAGGTATTCGGCTTTTTTTCCGTTGTGTAGCAAACTTTACAACGAAAGCCTTAACCGGTTATCTTAAGATATTGATTTCTTCTTCTTTTTTTTGTAACTTATTGTAACTTATATATGTAACATATGATGCTTCATATGAAATGCATGTTGTAGTGGAAGATTTTCATTTATAGAAATAAACTCATTATCACCTTTGTAAACTCTTCCGCTACTTGGCATCTAGCACCTTTTGGTATCCGTTTCAAAAGGCGACTGTCTGCAATCTTCAATTCAATCGCGCCTGAAGATGTTTCATTGGTTGATGAACCCAAATTGGATATTCATGTGTCATATTCGCTGGCTTGTTTTCGGTGAGTTGTTTCATTCATAATTTTATTTCACGTCGATGCAATGTCATTAGTCAAATTTGTCGAATCAGGACTAGTTGTTGAGTTGTAATGTCTTGCCACTTCAATGACGCGCAAACTGTAAACGCTCGCCCGCGCTTATTCATAAACATTCCCCATGTTTTAACAGCATCAGATCAAGTGATTTCTGACTCTTAGTGCAGCGCGTATGTACGCGAGTAGAATAATAGAATGTCCTTAACCACGGATGTTTGGGGTGTTCCGTAATTACGCGTGAATCACGCGTGGCATGTCACCTAGTGCATACAGACAGAATTATTTTTTCTACTCAAATAATTGAAAACATCGATTGGAATTGGACAGAATGCAGAAGAAAACATGGTAAGAAAGGTTTGTGATATATAGTTCATTCACAAATTATTTCCAATTTTTTTCTTAAATTTTGTGTATACGATATCGGCATTTCTACATTTTTCAGCTGGATTTTTAGTCAACAGGAAATGAAGCGTTTTGAAGCTTACATGTAGGCCTAGCTTGAAAATATATCACTTTCAAATTTCATCTGATTTTCATAGCAAAAGCTTTGGATATTCTTGTCCTTCAATAAATTCTCTATCGTACGGTGATTTTCGTTTTCTAGATTGGTGATCTTGGTAAGAATATCGGACGAAAGTTTCATGCTTTCGATCTTAATCTTCTAAAACTTTTCAGATACGATGAAGTACTGTATTTGATTAACTAATCGTCCCATCATTGGCCGCTTGAAATTTAAATTAAAAATTAAATGTCAATCACGAGATAATCGATTGTCATCCTCACTTAATTCTCTAGTTTCCTGGATGTTTTCGTTGCAACAACTTGAACGGGGTCTGTAGGAATCGTCCTTTTGTGTCACCATCCCACACACCTGATCGAGTTCATTGATGGATTTCTTGAATTCCTATAACTTTGACAGTGTTTTTCCTGCCCAAAATGTTAAGAAACAGTACCGTTATTCTTTGTCGGATAGTAGTCTAGACATTTTTTTGTCGCGTGATCTGAAGAGAAATGCACGTTATAGTGCGTGAATTCCATATTCAGACAGTGAATCTCGAAACGAAATCAAATGATGTATCTAGAACAGGGGTGCGCAACCTTTTACATTTTTCGGCCGCCATTTCGAAGGCCGAGAGAATCACGGCCGCACTTAATATATGTGCCAACAACTAGGTCAACAGCCAATCCTTTTATTATTCCACCACTCAAATTAGCTTTCCCTGATGAATGACACACTGAAAATCGCATGAAGGCCTACTTCGTAAAGAATGAGTTATCAAGCTAACCCATATACGACCGACGGTCATTTCTGACCCGAAAAGATTTTAAGCTTGAGGTGGATAGCACCTGCATCCTTCTTTGGGTCATGGATTTGAAGCTAACGCGCGAACAATTCGAGCAAGCTTCAATTGTCCCTTTTGTTTCTTTTAGCTGATGACTCTAGCCATGAATGCACATGAATGTAACTTCCCTAAAATATTCTATTCATGAGTTATCGAACTGCTTGAACGCCTTCACCACGCCTGCGGGCGCGCATTTTTCCAAGCAGCATGGGCATAAAGATGTCCAACAGTTACAAGGTGACTAGTATTACAAAGTGACTAATAGTGACGATTGTTTTTCGATTGCCTTAAACTCCAGATATATTTGCAATATACATGTAAAATATTCTTTTTCATTTGCTTTTCAATGTCACGGCCGCACTTTGCCTCTGCTACGGCCGCAGGTTGCGCACCCCTGATCTAGAAGCCCTAATTTTGCACTCACTGACACGGAATACAAAATCAACATCCACTCGATAATGATGATAAATCATTCTATTTCAAATAATTTAAGACAACTTTCATATCTATGGAAATGTCATATAATCACTCATCAATAAATGGAAGTGACATCAGACGTTGTTTAAGTATGAATTTCACGCATAACCTTCTTCTCTGAGAACCAAGAATTGACTCTCTTTACTTGTACTTGCCTGAGGACGGGTGAAGTCAATATCCAAAAGCTCGCCAATAAATTATGATGCCCAAACTAAATACATGTAGTTCCTTTCTCACAGAAGATTAGAAAAGTGCTGCCGCTTGTGCAGGAATAGCAAAGTGAGCCTCATCAATATATCATAAGCTTATATTAAAGCGAGATATTTTTTTCACTGGCTATTCTCAAGCTGCACACCGAAATGAAGTCACAACAATCTCTCAATTTACACAGGATCTATTCACTTAAAAAATATTATTCACTCCTATTGGAGTATGTCACATTTTAATGGGAATTCCCACAATTGAAATTGCTATTCCCATGCGAATTTCCATGGGAATTTCCACTCAAAATTAATTGTGATTGATTTATTTTGTGAGGCAGAATCCCTACATTTGTTTGCTATCTTAATTTCATCCACTCTTATCGGAAATGGGCTACCAGAGCCATTGCAGCTTTATACCCCAAAAACTCTCAACTGCGTCTAGGCGACCTCGGAGAATCAAATACACAATTCAATGCCTCTGAATTCATGGCACTGATGGTCAACACATATCATTTAAAGTAGGCAAACAACCATCAGCGTCGATAGATGGTGGCGGGAGTGGTGCAGAATCAGATCAACTGGAGTGAAATTTGAGAGGAAAGGTTTAAACCAAGAAATGGTGAAATAGACGAGGATCGAGAAATAGATCCATCACTCCTTACAGGAATCTCACCAGAGTCACTCCAACAGCAACTCTGATTGAAAACTTGTAAATTTAGTCACATGCATGTCACATGTCGTGAATATAATTATAATTGAAAACTCTGACGACCATGACTGCCTATAGTATCATTGTTTAGCACGATGATGTGACGCTTGTAAAAAGTCAGGAAGCTTTCACTCTGCAGCTTCTTCTAAATTCCGTACATAATGTCTGAAAAAATTTCCGACTCCGGCAATAAGGCAACTCCCTCCTCAAATGTCACCGTAACGGCATGGTTTGTTTCATATCAATAGTATGATGCTGTCTTTTTTACGCATGGCCTTCTATAGGCCCATTTTGTGAACGCACCATGCTTGCATAAGCACTTTCAAAGTTACATTCCTGAAGTAATTCTTGATTTGAATATATTCGCAGAAATCCTTTTAGAATAAATAATGAATTAAGTTTGAACTATCTGCTTACTTAAGATTATGGCATGATTTCAAAAAAATTTGAATTATCTTACAAAATTCAAATCCATTCCTATGCATAGCCTATTATTCAAGTTTAAAGCTACGTATAATGTCATGCTCAAGAATGAGGTTAATTGACACGTCGTCGAGAAAGCAAATTAAAATTATGAATACACATTACACGCGTATGAATAAATCTTTGGAGAAATTTCCATATAGAACGGATTATTTTCTTAGATCTAATTGAACATGGTAGAAACAGACGCTTTAAGTTGTTCAGTAGAATGCCTGTTCTCTGCAGTAACACTTGAAAGCAACAAAACCACTCGTTTCAGTTCACACGGAAAGTGTGTCGTTTATTTGAATATTTGCCCATCTAAGCAAGACAATATTTGTGACAATAAAAAATAATTCATATTCATTTACAATGCACCGCATCTTTTCTCTTATTCGGAATATGAAGAGTCTCTCCAAGTCACTTGTCCAAGTCTCACTGACTATTGGGACACATCACACATCAGTCTTTCAGTTCAAAAGTTAATAGTCAGCTTCTCTTTTAGCTTCCGTTTCGTCTCCTCCTCTCGAAATTGATAGTCGCTTTTCAGCTCAAGAAGGTGACCAATAGAATAAGAAGCAAGAAACTCCTACAAAACTAGAAAACAAAAATATGAAAAAATGAGTATCACATCTCATACCTATCAAATTTGACTGGTCTCGCTCGCGACCCAGAATGGGTAACGTCTTTCACTTCAATCTTTGGAGTCTCAGGAATCGGTGGATCAAGGGGTGTGCGATACTGGGTAACGTTGGGTGAGGAGGGACTCAGGGATAGTTTTCATCGTAGAAGAGTTTCGAAATCTTAATTTTCCATCATCTGAAAGAACAGTTCTCTTAAAACCGTCGTCTCTGGTGACAGCATATTCCCTGTTCTCATGCTGAGATTGCCTTTTTCCTATTTCTTCGTTTCTTAACAAAACTTTCCTTCCTTCACCAATTTCAGCATGCTTTGCATTTCGATCGCTGCCTGTAATATCTTTCCTCTTTCTTTCATTAAAGCATCTCAATCCTGACTCTCTTCGTCCATTCTACTTCAAGTTTCAATGACCTGACCCTCGTTGAGTTCTGTCAATTTCGTCCTCAGTGACTTGTTGAATGGCATGACAGAAGGTGATGTTCCGGTGACAGAATGAAGAGCTGAGCGATAGCCTAATGCAAATCTCGTCAGTTCATGTTGTAGACTGAGACTTTGTGCAGCAGCTATTCACAGAAGCTTCATTTATGTCCGATTTTGACATTCAACTTCACTATTAGCCTGCGGGCAAAGAGGGGTGGTGTGGGGATGATGCACATTTGTGCTCTCAAAATAATCTTTCAACCTCTCTGAAAGGAATGGAGGATCATTGTCAGAAGGAGGTAATGGTTTTAGGGCATCCATGTGTAGCCCAAATATCATCAAGCCAGTTTATGACGTCTTCACTCGTGGTTTTCGATGTCCACCTGGTTTCGAACAGTTTTATAATGATGCACTGCAACCAAAAGTCGCATTTCATCATAAGGTCCTAAGAAATCCATGGAAACAGCTTTCAATGGGCCATCAGGAAGAAGAGTTCGATACAAAGGCTCAGCATTCATTCGCGACAGGTTTTGCATATTTTCTCCGCATCTTTATCCATCCCTGGCCACCAAACTTTTGTACGCAGTTGTTGCTTCTTTTTTGCAATTCCTTGATGACCTCCATATCCAGTCTCCACAATCCTCTTCCGTAATTTTGTTGATATAACTATTCGTGTGCATCTCTCAGCATTGTGCCTCCCAACATTGTCAATCCGTTACGAAAACTTTGCAGGCACTTCTTTCTTTGTAAGCACTTCTTTAGAATCTCAATGATTTCGAAGAATTGCTTCCCACACTATTTGGAGTTCGTCGTCTACTGCCGATGCTTGTTCTATCTGTCCTGGAGTCAAGCTCCTTGATACTGCTGATTTTACAACAAAGTAAACATAATTATCACCAATGCAGCTGTAATGAAAGTTGGGTTTGCGGAAAGATCGAAAAAGAAGATCTGCTGTGTTGGCATGACCTGGAATATAATCCACAGTGAATTAGAAGTATTTCAGGGTTAATAATCTTTTACTATAGAGTCAAAATAAATAACATCACGGTAAAAAGAACACATCTAACCAAAACTTCCATTCATATTTGCAGAAAGCACAATAGACCAAAACTTAGGCTCCACACCAACTCACTCACCTTCACACATGCAATACTCTGTTCTACCGAGCCCTCATGAATTTGAAAATAAGGCCTACTCAACGGCAATTTCAAATTTTCAAGCGCACATCGACCAACGACCCCTGCGCATCTTTGCAGATAATGCATTACAGCCAAATTTGAGCTCTGCACTACCATACTCACCTTTACACAAAGTTTTATCAAAATTCATGCAATACTCTGTCCTACAGAGGCTTCTCAAATTTGAAAATATGGACAACGAACGACAATTTCACATTTCCAAGTACAAATTGAGCCACAACTCCTGCGTATCTTTGCGGAAAACGCAAAAGAGCCAAACGTAAGCTCTACGGTACCATACTTGCCTTTACACAAGGTTTCATCAAGATCGATGCAGTGCTCTGTCCTATACAGAGATTCTTACAAAAATTTTAAAAAACAGATGCTTACAGTATTGTCTGCACCTCTGCTGCTCATTGTTGATTTATTGTTATAATCACTATACTGCAAAACAACAAATTTTCGCGATGACTTATCTTCGCGACTGTCAACTCCTGGATTAATTCGCGGCAACTTATTTTCTCAAGATCATGGACGCACATCATTTGCGCACAAAAATGCGCTAAGACATTTACGTGCCGTCTGTACTCTGCAATTCAGGTGAGGTGGTGACGGTCGAACTCTGCATTAGTAGAACTTCTAAGAATTTGCGTCCTGACAGTGACAACTTCAGTATGCAGCAGCACCATCGGATATGATGTTTTTCATACTCGTAGCTATCTATCTTAACGTAAATATGAATGAATACTAGAAAAACACTAATATACTTATGTGAAAATATTTCCACTCAAAAGATGTAGCCAGGAATGACAGTGCTCTCTCTGACTTCGCTCAACTTGACTTCATTAAGGATGTCCGTAGTAAGGATCTTACAATATTTACAGCAAGATAAATTTCGCGTGCAACGAATTTTCGGGAGACATTCGCGATCGCATAACTCTCGAAAATTTATTGTTTTTCAGTATCTTAGAATTCCCAGCGATGATATCAAGTGCAATGATTTAAGTGTAATTTACCAGATTCGATAATTCATCTTTGATGCACGTGATTGCAGCTGAAGGCATGTGTACACAGTACGTGTCTTGGCTACGTCTTACGTCTTGGATAGTACTTCCGATTTGACCCAGATTCACCACACCGAGATTAGGCACGCCGACAAATCAAAGATATCGCTTATAGCAACAACCTATAAGCTCGAAGATTACTGAGATAAAATTAAAGTGCTAAATTATTATCTAAATTTAAGGTGAGCAGCTAGTTAGTTGTACAGTAGGCTGCAATGAAATATTGTATCAACTTGTTCATAGCTGTCTGTTTTACTCTATCGAGGGGCATTGCTCATCAAGCACCTTCAAAGCCACAAAAATATCTGCCGACATGGGATTCCCTTGACAGCCGACCTCTGCCGGCATGGTACGATGAGGCCAAAGTTGGCATTTTCATTCATTGGGGAATATTCTCTGTCCCAAGTTTTGACTCTGCTTTTTTTTGGTACTCTTGGAAGACATTGTCAAAGAAAGATATTGTCGAATTCATGAAGAAAAACTATAAACCTAGCTTTACTTATGCCGACTTTGCTCCTGAGTTTACTGCTGAGCTCTACAACCCGGACCAATGGGCTGATCTCTTCAAAGATTCAGGTGCCAAATACGTGGTACTCACTGCCAAACATCACGAAGGCTTTTGCAACTGGAAGACTGATGTCTCTTTCAATTGGAACTCTATTGATGTTGGACCAAAAAGAGATCTTGTTGGAGATCTTGCGGACTCCATTCGCAACCGCACCAATATTCACTTCGGTCTATATCATTCATTGTATGAATGGTTTAATCAGAAGTATATGGCCGACAAGGCATCAGGATATAAAACACAAAATTTCGTAAAGGAAAAAACTATTCCTGAGCTATATGAACTTGTCAACAATTATAAGCCCGACGTTATTTGGTCAGATGGAGATTGGGAAGCTTCTC
Organism: Prostheceraeus crozeri; assembly: GCA_907163375.1. Taxonomy (NCBI): domain Eukaryota; kingdom Metazoa; phylum Platyhelminthes; order Polycladida; family Euryleptidae; genus Prostheceraeus; species Prostheceraeus crozeri. Next base: position 1,174,429 of record CAJQUW010006757.1, read on the forward strand.
CAGAATATTGGACATCTGAAGAATTTCTGGCATGGTTATACAATGACAGTCCGGTAAAAGATACAGTGGTCACAAATGATCGTTGGGGAATTGGTGCCACTTGTAAACATGGCGGATTCTATACTTGTACGGATCGCTATAATCCTGGACATTTAATCACTCACAAATGGGAAAATGCCATGACTGTCGACAAGAAAGCATGGGAGTTCCGCCGAGAGGCTGTGCTTTCAGACTTCCTGACCATCGAAGAGTTACTTGAACAATTAGTTTCTACAGTCAGTTGTGGTGGAAATATTCTGATTAATGTTGGACCTACAAAGGACGGGCGAATAAATCCTATTTTTGAAGAACGACTGCGTCAAATGGGAAAGTGGCTTAGACTCAATGGAGACGCTATATACAAGAGCAAGCCCTGGGTATACCAAAATGATACGGTGACAAAGAACGTATGGTATACCACAAATAATGACGCAGTGTACGCCATTGTTCTGCAATGGCCTGTTGGAGGGAAGATATTCCTTGGAGCTCTTCGAGTTACCGCATCAACCAGAGTGAGTTTGTTGGGATGGAGTGCGCCATTGGCGTTTGAGGGAGCATCCAATGGTGTCACAGTATATCTTCCATTAAGAACGTCATTGAAATGGGCTTGGACAATAAAAGTCCGCAATTGAAAGAGCCATTGACTACTGTTTGATGCCATCTGCCGGAAATATTGAACTTTACTTTGAAATGAACCTCAAATGACATTCAGCTCATTTTCAATGCCTGTTCGTGGAATAACAGACAACAGATACATTTTATTTTTCTTCAATTCTGAATTACTTCTACTGTGTAAAATTGCTTCATTGAGATATTTGTTGCCAATAAAGCGCATGCAGAAGCTAATGTTCGAGTGATGATGACAAAACAAATCATCTTATTTTAACAATTTTAACATCGAAGCGGTGAATTAAGGGGATCTACTGTACATTTGAAGCGCTGTGACGCTGGGAAATCGACAACTGATCGACAACGCTACCATCTTTATTACGAATAAAGAGCAGTTCGCACTAGTCATAAGAAGTTGGCACGGCGCACACCCATCCAGTACATGTATGAGTGGAGCTGGAATATCGTTGCATGTGTATTCGTGATCATAACATTGCTATTGTGATTACAATTTCATTCTTAACCCGAACTATTAACCTATTGTTAATTGATATTAGATGGCTATGATTTCACTAAAAGTCATTTACATGCATGGCACGGCTTACCTGTGCACTTGAATGATGTGCAGTGTACTTCAAAGAAACTGTCAAAGCTACCACGTCGATTGCACAAAATTTGACATTTTTGCACGACACTGAAGTACTTGGTGAGACCAAGTTTATGATGAAGCTGGGCAGGTCTACTTAAACAAACTTGTTCAATAAGCTGACTCTAACAAATAAAACCAAAATTAAATGGTTTAGTGTGAACACATACTTGACATGCTGTCACGTAAGGTTTAGCTTGCTTCCAAAGATGCTCAAAAGCAGACAAAATCCTCTACAGCTGAGATAACCTAAAGAAAAGCCGATTTGAACCTAGAACAAATATTGTTCATCGTACTTCACTTTACAATATCACTAGATGGAAATGTATCCGCTTGGTGGATTAGCCCGTCAGCTCCGGTCGATGGAAACACATACATATGTTTTATGTATTTTCAATGACAATTTACTTTTGTATAGTAGGACTAGTCACACTCATTCTCCATGCAGTGAATTAAGTTTATTGATCATGATTGATGAGCACACACAATTGTCTGAGTTATACCTTATCCAACTCTCATGGATAAGAAGTATCAATAGTTTGTGTCAGAATATAATTGAGCTATTCTTGCAATTATTCAGAAAACTAATTTTTGTGCCAAATTAATCATTTGCCAAGTAATCGTACATTTTCTTGAAAATCAACCTGAGATATATAAGTCTGAACATCAAAATTGTCTTTAAAACTACCACGATAGTGAAAAAGGCCGCTAATTTAGGAGTAATTCAATGCTAAATCGAAAGCTTTCGTCGTCCACTCAGAAATATTCTTGATCTGATTGACAACACAGACCCTCTTGTTGTATTGCACCTTCCTCTACGAATGACGTTAACATGAGGGCGCTAGAAAACTCGTAGGTACTGCTGCTGATACAGATGAATAACATTCAACATGCAATGAGTTCGCTATGAATACTTGATTCATTCGACTTCACAACACCGCTATAGCCAATTGAGATCAGCTGTGGCGAGTTCTTTTCGGCCGGAGGCACACAGAATCATTGATATAGAAAGGGGAAGATTGCGCGGTCTGCTATCTCCATGTGTATCTGAAATGAAGCCAGGTGACTCACGAACGGCATGTGTTGTAGTGGCAGAAAGATAGAACTGATAGCACATCACACGTGTTATCCTTATATAATGGCAAAGTGCATTCTTGCCTCTCAGTCGATTTTGATTATGGTGAAGAGCTGTTGCGTACCTTTGTGCTCGAATAGAGCAACAAAAGGAACTCATCTATCCTTCCATGCCTTCCCTCTGTCAAATCCAGAGAGAACACTGCAATGGACTATCGCGATCCGACGAAAACATTTTCAACCTAAGAAAGGTTTGAGTTTCGTTTGCTCCGTCCATTTCTCAGACTCGGATTATAAAACTGGTGATACGATCTACAGAAGAGATGGGAAAGATATCGTCGAACCTTTGAAACATCGAGTGCCTAGAAAGGATGCTGTTCCCTCTGTTTCCCGGTTATCCTGTTTATATGGATGGTTCCTCTCGCCCTAAACGACGTAAATCGCCCATGAAAGGGACATCTGTGAAATTGTGACCCCACTTTCTTTCGACGAAAGCTTCACATCCACATCAAAAGATCAATCAGTCCAAGTCAACATGTAAGTGTTCAATTATTTACTCAATTCATCAGAATAGTGAAATATACACGTCCTTATAAATTATGTTGAATAGTACACGTTATGAATTTACATGTCCTTCACGTATCTTCATAAATTGTTGAATAATAGGGTATTTTCTTGCCTTCATAAATTGTTAGAGTTTGTAGGACAAGAATTGTACATATTATTATTAATTGCATGAGACCCTTCGAAATTTGTCACATGAATAGTAATTATGATAATAATCGAGGATGTTGACACAGTTATGCGAACTTTGATAAATAGTTTACAACACAAATTATCCCGCAATGACGCGTATAATCAACTACTCAATACTTAACAAAATATTTTATGTTTTAGCTGTTCATGTCCCGAATTGAGACGCAAGATAAAAACAAAAGACCAAAGAATTCGACGTCAAAAGAAAAGTATAACATCTTTTAAAAGCCTCATAGCTGAATTGAAGAAAAAAGACCTGATTGACTCTCGTCTACAAGAATCATTTAGTGGATTAAGCCTGAAATTGTTTGAGGATGAATTCAAAAATTCCCAAAGACATCCCTGCGGTTATCGTTACTGTAATGACGTAGCCAAATTTGTTATTTCCTTACATTATTACAGCCCCAAAGCATATAAACTGGTCAGATCCGTTCTTCACTTACCACACCCATCAACAATTCGAGCATGGGCTTCAAATGTTGAATGTAGCCCTGGGATACTGGAAAATGTTTTTCACTATTTGTCGAAAGCTATCGAACGTGACCCAAGAATGCGGGAATGTTCTCTCATAGCGGATGAAATGAGTATACGGAAATTGTGTGCGTGGGATTCTTCACGGTAAGTAGCATATGAAACTTTTGTAAATATATAATCAAAAATAAGTATTGTATCTATCGAGTGCATCGCAGCATTTATGAATTTAATCTTACTTTTCCTATAATAAGCATTTTTTATTAAATTATTGATCATGTATACGCACTATCCGTACTCTTATTTGATCGTGTCAACCAATTTCATAATATAGGCATACAAAAAGTAAATGCTGTTAATACCTCTATTCAAGGACATAATGATTAAACTAGATATCATGCATTAATTAGAGTAATTCCTCATTACAGAGGGATGTTTATTGGCGGCGAGGATTATGGTGGTGGGCCGATTCCCGAAACTACTGCGACTAGTGCACTGGTTTTGCAACTTGTTGGTCTCCGAGGGAGATGGAAAATCCCAGTGGCATATTTTTTCATTGATCATGTCAAAAGTGAAATGCTTGCATCCGTTATACGCGATACAATCCACAGAGCTTACGAATTTGGTATTCATGTCAAAGCTGTGGTATCTGATGGTCTTTGCTGCCAATTTCAAAGCTGGACAATGTCTTGGCGCCAACATGGCGACCAATACCACCGATCACTCATTTTTTGTGATCAGTGATTATTGGATCGTTGATGCTTGCCATCTTTTGAAACTTGGTCGCAATCTGCTGCATGATTATGCTATTTTGACTCGAACTAATGAAGCTGGGCAGACCGAGACCATAAAATGGATTTACATTGAGCGGCTTCATCAGTTGCAACAAAACGATTCTTTGGTATTAGCCAACAAATTGGGTAAAATGCACATACATTATAAACGTGCGATTATGAAAGTGAGGTTAGCTGCTCAAACATTGAGCAAAAGTGTTGCCGATGCTATTACTTTTTAGATGATATTGGTCTTCCTCAGTTTTCAGGCAGTAAAGCGACTACGAAGTTCATTCGCATAATTAATGATTTGTTTGATGTCCTCAATTCCAGAAACCCTTTTGGTTTTGCCTTGAAGACACCATTACGCCTGGAAAATGCAGAGGTTTGGAGAAACTTTTTCTCGGTCGCTCGATCGTATTTGCAGTCGCTAAAAACTGTTGACGGAAAGTTTATCAGTGATACACCACGAAAATGTTTCGTATCGGGCTTCCTCATCACCATTTCTTCTGTAGAAAGGCTTGCTGACTATCTATTGACTGAGTGTGAATACAAATATTTTCTTGCTTATAAAGTATCGCAGGATCATCTGGAGTTATTTTTCAGCAAAATTCGCCGACACGGTGGATGGAACACTAATCCTTCCGTCAAACATTTCATGTATGCTATTCGCAATATTTTGATGACTAACTATCTCAAGCCCTCTCCTTACGCTAGCGTCATTTCTTTTGAAAATGATATTGACTGTTTGAATTTCAGCCGTAGTAGGAAGAACCAGAATGATGATCTCAGCAAAATAACTCAGACGGAAGAATTTCGAAATAGTTGTGGTGCTCTTTCGGATCATCTTTACCATTTTTTTTCATACAGCAATGTTTTTGACGATGTTGATTGGCGTGATAATGTTCTATATTACGTATCCGGATTCATTTCCAGGACTCTTGAGTCGAAAATTGATTGTGATGATTGTCGTGCATCACTTTTCCATCAGGAGGGAGATCCTTTGCCTCAGGTACTGCCATGTGCAAAATTTTTATTGCAGAAAAACGTTGGAGGCCTGAAAATCCCATCCGTTGGTGTTTATCATGTTGTAAAAGCCTGTGAAAAGGTCTTTCGTTGCTTTTTGCCAAAGTATGATGGCTCAAAACTGCCAACTACAAAGTATGTTGATTTGAAAATAGAATATCTTGTCATGAAATCTTTGCCTAGGAGTAAAGCATTTCCATTGCTATTTTTGTCACATGCTTGTGATTTTGAGCTTGGATTTGAAAATGACCATGTTTCAAAGTTAATGCGCAAGATTGCGAATTACTACGTGCGTGTTCGCCTTCTTAGATATGGACAAATGTATTTCCAGAGAAGTATTTTGAATATGAGCCATCCTTCGCGCCAAACTTCCAATAAATTAATCCTTTTTCGAGGATTGTGACAGTGATGTTTTAACAATATTTCAGCCTATCTGCTGTATGTACGAGTGTATGTTTCAGATAACATTTGCTATGGGTCTATATAAGATAGCGAAGTGAAGGGAATTTTCTTATGTACTTCAATGATAAGTATACAGAAATACATATAAACAATGCTTAGATGCGCATTTGAGACTGTCTGATTTAGGGAAGCTAACGCCAGTTCACTTTCTGCCACTATTACACGATCGCCAGTGTCAACCGCTGGCTTCACTTTCTCGCGAGACTGCGTTATCTTCCCCTTTCTACATCAATGCACAGAATAGGCCGTAAGCCATAAGCCATCCTCCGCAAGTCGCGTCACGATCCTCCATAAGCCATAAGTCAATTTGACAATATTTCTCATGACAGATAATACAAGCAGAAAGGACAAGAAAATAAATGACAGTTTCCCAATTTTTGTAAAAGCATAAAGCATAGTAAAGCAGGAGCTTTAAAATGACGCGTTATATAAAAACGACGGGTTTAATAACGAAGTTTTTTCCGATCTACAGATTGTTTCATAAAAAATGGATCACCCTTAGACATCGCCTTAACTTCAACTTTGTCTAACTCCGCCAAACTTGAACGAATTTCTCTGAAATTTGGAAGATATGTCAGTTGTGCTTGCTAATATCATTGTTGGAAATTTCAAGCATGAATATTGAGTTGTTTCCTGTTATATATAAAAAAGTAGTAGATAATTTGATCTTCATTTAGCAATGTTACACAAAATCATACCTCACTCTTATAAAATTACATTTGTTTCCGTTGTTATGTAATATGTTGTTCTACAAGCCAAAAGCTATCAAGCAAAACAAAAATAGAGAAAATCGGTCAATCAGAGCCAGTATAGCACCATTATTCATCAACAATAATGTAACTGCTACATGTGATTAACTGGACTTCATGTTCCATAGCTTCCTGACTTCGTTGCGGTGGTGTTGGCAGCACTCCAGATTGCTTTCAGCTAGAAATCTATCTCTTAGCGGTTGAAAACAATACAACGCACAAATGAACAATAACGAGATCGCATTCACAAAAGGCAAAGTGTCAGCCTTGCTAGAACTAGGCTTTTCTTTGCGAGCTACAAGCAAGCGACTAAATGTCCCTTACACGAACGTGCATCAATGGCATAATGATGATTTTCGACTCTGACGTAAAGAGGGCTCTGGCCGTCCACGCAAAACATCCAAACGTAGAGACCGCCTAATTTTGAGATTTGTTAAAGTTGATCCAAGTCTCTCGTTAACTGAGATGGCTGCACTAGACTCGTCTATTTCTAAGTCCACTATTCGTAGAGACTTATTGAGTCGAAATTTCAAGCAGCTGTAGGGCCTCTTCTCAGATCGAATATCAATCAGCATACAAAAAGAAACTCAGATGGGCAATGAGCTATGTGTCAACTGCGAAATCAATTCAATGGGATCGGGTTGTCTGGTCTGATGAGGCATCAGTGCGTCTGAAGGATTAGGGCTTAGGACATTATCTTGGCCAGCTCGTTCTCCGGATCTGAATCCCATAGAAAATGTATGGAGTATTCTAAAACGTAACGTTCGTCGTTCACTGCTACCTACAGATAGCGTATCACAACTTACGTCACTGTTAAAAAGAGAGTGGAGAAAGTTAGATCAGTCAAAAATCAACGATATCATCGAATCAATGCCTAGACGAATTGGTAATGTCATTGACAATAAGGGTAGGGCCACAAAATATTAGCTTCTTAAGAACCGTTACTGTATCATAGCTTATCAGATTATATAAGGACATTTAAATATATTAGGGACATGAAATAACATGAAAAATGCTTTCTGTATCATACTTATGTTTTATTTAGTCAAATTTTAGGATGATCCACTTTTTATGAAACGGACTGTAGTTCAATTCTAGCGCATTTCAACATATGTCATACAAATTGAAAGACCATAGATAGCGGAGCCAATTTCAATCATACGTCATGTAAGTGTCAATGCAAGGGAACACAAGTTCGTGTTAAGGTATTAAACTTGCTTTCCTATTCACTAATTTGCATGCTCTACCACGAAATTGTGTAACATATCACGAACATGTGCGATCCACAGAGATAAATTGCTTTGTCTGCGCATTTCGGTCTAGAGATGACATTTATCAGCACCGATGGTCACGGCCAGAACTAGTCTCGAGGGGCAAAAAGATCAATTTTCCATCGAACTCTGACGAATCAGAGTATTGACCACACATCAGACACAAACAGTCAGCAAATTTAAGTCGTCAGGAGTCGGACGGTGTGAATATGTATTTCATATTATTAATTATATTATGTAGATTATTTTAATGGATGTCACATGTATTTCAATTTGACGAATTTATCACGGAGCAAAATTGAGTAAAAGATAACGTACTTTTCATTTGATATGTCTGCCTGAATTCTGACCGTTCAAGTACGTGTGTTCTCTGATACGAGTTACTTCTGCAATGCGCGTGCTTAGCCAATCACATAGGCCAAAGTGAGATGAATATCTATGTCAATTTCTATCGCTACCTGCCATTGCATACCAAATTACTTTGTTGCATGCAATGGCTAGGATAGGATTATGTCCGCTCTAGACTAACCCACACGGAAGTGAATCCGTCTAACATTGAAATCGATGACGTTTCTTTGAAGCAGGCTGACAATCTTTGAAATGACATGCCTTATCTTGAAGAAGAATGTCATAGAAATCAATGTGTCCAGGGAAACCTGCATCTATGACAAATCTATAGAAACTTGAGTGATAATTAATTGTTCAATGAAACGACTGCATTTGATCAGTGATTGATTAAACCTGCTGATATAGTTCTGAAGTGCTTGATGTTCACATTCTCGTTGCAAAAACTATAAAGCCGTGGGCGAATATTAATCACGGCTCGGTCCAGTTGCTCTGTTCTTTGCACTGTCGCAGTCGTAGCTTGAAGATGAACGTATTTTGGATACTAACCTGTATACTGGTTACTACTTCAAGTGCCAACCGGTTGCCATCTGGATACAGTGGTTCAACCAATGAAAGATTCGACCACTCTGCTTCACGAGTTTCTGGTTACCATTCATCTCATGGGTCGTCCTCATCAGGTTACAGAGGATCAGCTGAAGTGCAAGATCATTCATCTCATGGGTCGTCCTCATCAGGTTACAGAGGATCAGTCGGAGTACACAACGACCACTCTTCCCATGCGTCGTCTTCGTCCGGCTATAGAGGATCAGCTGGAGGACAAAATGACCACTCTTCCCATGGGTCTTCTTCGTCCGGTTATAGAGGATCAGCTGGAGGAAAAAATGACCACTCTTCCCATGGGTCGTCTTCGTCCGGCTATAGAGGATCAGCTGGAGGACAGAATGACCATTCTTCACAAAGCTCAGCAGTGTCTGGATATGGGGGATCGCGACAAACATCTCGCAGAAATCAGCATCAAAGAGAGATACACTATGATGATGTATCTGTTGATGTGCTGTCTCCATTTCGGCCATTGTATCAGCCAAGACAGCGAGTACAAAGATATTCCACATGGAAGAGGAACTCAAGACAATTTCATCAGCATCAATTCCATGGAAGGCGATTTCACTGGCATCCTCAATTCAATTTCTATGCGCCATTCAGGCACCATTGGATGAATTCACAAGGAAGACGAAGCATGCCAGAAGACGATTTTATGATTCGTTATTGAATCGATGATGATAAATTAGCCAGATGATATATTTTTGTTAAATATACGACACTCTTCTAAGTAAATCCTTTTGTTTCGTTTGTGGGAGCAATGAGCCTATAACGTTTGAATCATGTTTAGATGAAGCATTCTTCAATTCAAATGTGGCATGAGTACTAGTTCTTTATTCTATTAGATCACCTGCATGACTCACATTGCAGGTGATTTTTAGTGGCAAGCTTAATAAATGATATACTTTCCAATAGGTTAGGTCAGTGTACACTGCACAGAAGGGCAATTTCAAGGCACTACACGCCGAAGCCCATGTCCTTTTTACCACAGTTCCTTGACTTTTCGACCATTTAAATTCATCGAGAAATCATGTCATTATTTGTTTAATTCAGTGGATGTTGTACTAATTGGTTTAGTAGATTTTCACACAAGTCCGGATATCATCTTAACGTGCATGTAGAAAGCGGAAGTACTTCAGCATTTTATTATGATGCGACAGACTCTTAGCCCACAGGCTTTCTCGATGCCAAATGACAGGTGAAGATTCAGGTGCAGTAAATTTACAACAGGAAATTATTTCATATAACGAAATAAATGCGATATCTACCACATCACGATCAAAATCAATGGATCAGAGCACGTCATCTTTGTAACTATGCACAAGAAAAGGATCTATACTTTAGGCAGCAGCAGTACTGTCGTAAAGAAATGTGAAATCACATATTCAGAAAACGCAAGTGAGTAACATACACATACTTAACATGCTACAAACAACAATAAAATAAATGAGGCAAAATAAGTGTACGAATTAGAAAACGGGGAACATCAATAGATGCTAAACATGGAAAGTTAAAAAGACTGGGTACTTCTATTCTTCCCCCCCCCACATTTCTGTTGTTGACACCTGGAAGTGTTGCATCGTCAACGATCTTCTCTTGGTAGTAGTAGTAGTAGCGTGTTATATTATGAAATGAAAATCACAAAAGAATTTCTACAGTAAGATACAAGAATTGACAAGATCGAAGCATGCATGAGTTGGTCAAGGAAGGTTGCATGACTTTCAGAATAAATATAAGTTAATCAAGTAATGTCACTGAGAATTACACAGAGATACTGCCCAAGGTAGAAAAGAAGCAGATCTGCGAGCAGTCTTACATAAAGGCATTCTGAGTTGTCTGGAAAACGGGAGACGAGAAGGCACAATATGATGCAATGGATGAGAGGAGAACTTTTCTGATTGTTCCAGTAACCGACTTGCATACATAATGCGCTTGTACGATATATCTGGAAGCTTGTGACACGAACAAGAGTCACCGCAAATCAATTTGTGGGAGCGTCTTTGAAACTTCTCAAGTTTTTGAAGTATAGTCGACGGCAAGCACCCCAAAGCAGGAGTGGCATATAATAATAGAGATGCTATGATGCTGTGGTATATGTGAATAAGATCTGCATTGGACACCGTATACTTCATGCACCTTATGATATGTAAACGTTGAGAAGCAGTTCTTAGAATGCTCGAGACATGAAGGTTCCACTTCAGGCGATTGCCTAGTGTAACACCCAGTATCTTCACTGATCCTACATTTGTGAATCCTGTGCTGTGATCCAAAACAGGACGTGCATCCGATCGAGTAGAGCAAATGCGCAGAAGTTTGCATTTAGCAATGTTCAAAGTTAGCCCGGCATTGTTGATCACATTTTCACAGGTGCTCAGCCGTATAGATGAGATACAATTCGTAGACACACCTTCTATAATTGTGATATCGTCGGCGTATTTAACGCACTCGATGTGATTAGCAGAGAAGTCAATTGAGCCCATAAACGCGACAAATAAGAAGGGCGCAAGAACAGAGCCCCTGAACAAACAGAAAACTTGGGACCAAGAGCATTCAAAGCTTTCACACAAAACGTCCTCGAATTTAGATAGGACAGGAGCCAAGTCAGGAAACCATGATTGAACCCTTGAACGTTTAAAAAATTGATTAGTCGATTGTGTTGTACTCTGTCGAAAGCACGTGAAAGGTCCAAACAAAACACATTGACCATCGAAATATGATTGAAATCCAAAAATCTCGTGATACATTCGTTGATGTCAGCGAGTGCGGTTGTAGTCGAACCCATAGGACGATAGGCATGCTGATGCGAACCATAACAGGAGAGCAAAAGGGGTTTGATATTACTCAGTATTATACGCTCAAACACTCCCGAAATTACAGGCAACAACGATACAGGGCGAAAATCACTTACAGTTGCAGATAATGTTTTGGGTATTGGAACTACATAGGCGTGCTTGAAAAGAGATGGAAAAGTTTTTGTCTCGATAGATTTGTTGAAAATAGATGACAATGGCTCAGATAGGAAACCTGCGGCAACATTCAAAATTTTTGGTGGGATTTGATCGGAACCTGTAGCTTTTCCAACTGTTAGGCGAATCAGATGATGATACACTTCATCTGGTGAAATATGAAGAGACCAAATCTCATCACCTCACGATGATAGCTCAATATCATTTCCAGCATTAAAATTTTGTATGAACTCTTGAGTAAGTCCATTTAAAAGGTTTTGAGTGTCACCAAATTCTAGGAGAAGCTTGCTCCATGGATTACGTGAGTTAGCGTTTCGAGTAGCATTGACAACACGCCAAAGTCCTTTTGATGTTTTACTGTTTTTATGACCCCATGGTGACTTCGGTTTCCTGATTTCATTCTCGCATTTCTCCTTATAATGCCGATAAAGATGCCATTTCTTGTCTCTAAAGGCGGCCCATCTCCGATTTATGAGAGACTTCAAGACGGGAGTCATCCATGGCTTATCTTTTGAGGTAAAAGGCACCAGTTCACTTGGAATCGCAGCAAAGCAAGAAGTAAAAAGTCTAGAACGCATTACACATATCATCGACTGTATTCTCTCGATCAATTACAGTGAAATCTGTTATAGATAAACGCGCCATAAACTCTGCAACATGAGATCGACGGTAATTCCAGACAACAGTGAAACGGGGACTTTCAGAATTACACGATGCTGCAACAGGATTTACGAAGAAGGACACAGTTATGATCTGAGTTTTTTAGCGGGGGACCAACGGATGCACAGTCATCATATAAATCACACAACTCATTGTCGACTCACAACTGATCCAGGATTGAATTACATCTTGTACTTTGATTTACCTTGTTTGTAAGACAAAACTCCTCACTGAGGAAGTTAGTGGGAAAGTTGTTGAAATCGCCAGCAACTAAAATCTTGGCATCCTTGTGAAGGGACAGCAGTCGATCAACTTCGGCAATCAAAAAATCGATAATTCCTTCATGCTCTGCACGAGTTAAGCCAGGAGGAATGTATATGGCACAACAAATGATAGTCAAACTATCAGCAGTAATCAAAACTGCGGTGAATTCTATAGTAGATGGCGGTAAGGAAACTTGCAAAAGAGCAGATGATTTGAATTTATCGTTTACCCACGTGCAAACGCCTCCACCTTTGAGAAATCGACGGTCACACCGAAAAAATGAGCAATTTTTCAGATACAAAAGATCGTCGAGAATTTCATCGTCTAACCAAGTCTCTGTAATGATAACACATCTGGATTGATGGTGGAAGCCAACAGTCGAAGTTCATCCATCTTAGGAAGAATAGATCGAGCATTGGTCAATAGGACCTTTGGACAAACTGATTGTTTAGATGAAATCAATGACGAAAAGCCCGCACATGCAGTCTCGGTTGAACAGCTCCACGATGTATTATAAAATCCTCTCCCCTTTGTCTTCGTTCCTTCAATTCCATACTCAGACTGCGTTCAAATTGCTGCTGCAGAGGTGTAAGATCGGGATGGATGAAAATGTGCCGAAAGGTAGACCCTCTCAGAGATTTAGCCTTCCGAATAACTTCTTGCTTTTTAGATGAGTTAGCAAAGTTACGCGTAATAAGCGTGATCCATTCTCGCTAGGTCTACCGAGTCTAAAGGTGTCAATTGTGTTGACGACGACATGGATTTCAGAAAGAACCTTTCTCGCTTCCTGTTCATCCCAAGACTCCCTTTCATCGACAGTCCCAGTACATTCGGGCAGACCCCTGATAACGATATTATTCATCCTTAAGATTCTTTCGTCAGTTTCACGCAATGAAAGTTGAGTGGACTCAGTTGCTGCACCATTTACATAACATTTGATATTTGAAATCTCATTTTCTAGAGTCTTATGATTCTCTTGGATGGTCTTGACTGAATTCTCCAACTTGGTAAAGCGTTCTGTCAAGTCCGAAATTTGGGTTTTGATTTCATTCATGTCTGCACGCCAGGTCGCAATAATTTCATCACTTGAGCTTTTGATCAGATTTTTGATCTCGGCCATGAGATTAGGTTGAATTGAACCCGAGCGAGTACGTTTTGGTGTCGCCATTAGAATTGAACAAGTAAAAAGAAAAATACAGTGTCGTCCCCCGGATTCGAACCCACCCGAAGAAGAGCTCACCCTGTCACTGTGCAGCCTGTATATCTATACACCATCAACGCAGCAGTCGATGTGGTTACTTTATGTGCAGTTATCGAAAGAACAGTCGAAAACAAGTGCGCAATACCCGGCAGATAGATGACGTTAAATTCGCTTTACAATGCTGATAGAAAGAGACCGATGAACAGTCCTCATCGGTAAATGATCCTACAAGAATTTCGACGATCGTAGGCAAAAATCCAGAGTGAATGTCCGAAGGCCGACGAAAAAATGACGATCACGAGAACGAGATGAAGAGATTGGCGAAAACACGGTGCAAAACGATGAGGTATAACCCAAGAACCACGAAGAACTGCACGGAACACGCTACACGCCAGCCAAACACAACCAGCTTCGACCACGGTCAATTATTGGTCCTACCTGCTCTAACTGAAGTGGCATAGCTTTGAATGTGTGAAACTCCTCTTATCTGATTTGTAGAACATTTGCAGTCTCAGAATTAGACAACTGCCCGTCATTTGTCTGTAGACAACAATCACCCGAAGTTCATGATCACAGCTGTACCTTGTATTCTAACTGAGTATTCAAGGGACCAATCCTTCATCCCAGGGTTCAAGTAAGACTTCTCAGTCGTGTTGTAGTGTCACTCAGTGACAGATCAAGTCTATTCTAAACCCAATGTGACTAACTTTGGCGAAGTTTGATGATTTTGGAAAACTTGAAAAATGTGGGGGGGGGAGAAGAATAGAAGTACCAAAGACTGAAATAAATAAAGGGAAATCATAATGATAAATTAAATTAGAAAAACTAGATATATGTATGGAAAACTGGTTACATACACGGACGAAGTGAGGCGAAGTAAAAGAAAAATCAACAATAGAGAAAGCATCACAAACAGAAAAAAGTTGGCGAAAAGTAATCGCACAATGCACTGAATTATTGCTTCAAATAATCTTGCGCTGATTACATCCACTCATCAGTTGATAGAGGTTTTGTAAAGGTTATTCGCTGAGCAGACTTAGATCTGACTTACATGACCCTTCCATTGAAGATCTTCATCTAGAATCCACTACCGCACAATGCAACATGAATCATTTCCAATGCTGCTGAAAGTTATTTTCTAAATGCGTAAATAATTGTTGTAAGCTGACCGCTTATCTTGCTTTTCTTCTGAAGTAATTGGTCATAAATTAGGCCAAAACTTATCAGAATTTTTGATCTATTGCTTTCTATTTTGGACATTTCCCATTGCTTAGAATCTCATCATTCTCACAAATATCAAGCATTATTTCCAGGGAAGCAATGACTTTAGAATACTATTCTTTCATTAATACTACCTGAAATTGAAAATGAAAAATATATTGGAACTCTGACTATATGGTAGAGTTATGAGATTTCTATTGCTAAGTCTGCTTTAGAAAGGCATTCATGAAAATTATTCTTTTGAGCCGGAAAGGTATGTACCTATTTAGTTTCAAGTTGCATATCTTTATCAACAGAGCAATTTTTCAACCGCGTTTGTTCACAACTGTCTCTTGTCAAAAGAAATGAGTGAGTGTTAAGAATTTGCTTCGTTAAAAACAATAACTTTTCAAAATTGTTGGATGCTTTGAAGACCCTCGAGAATATGAACTGCGATTCGCAGCACACTCATGAGTGAACGAATCGCGAGGTTCATTTTTCATGTCAATAAAAGAATGGGCGGCGATAGACACTTTCTGCTAGAGGTTTCACAGAAGGTTCATTCAACTTTGGGACAAATGTGCAAATCCGAATATGCATTTACATTTACCTATGGAAATCCGAATCGTCGCTTAAGCTAGTAGGACAAATTGTCTGTTTATGGCACAGAATTGAATATGTTGTTTAACTGCTTCGGTTTGCTAGAAGTGTGATTAATACGAAATTGACGGCACATCGAGAAACCTATTAAGTGGGCAAAAGGAATTCCAAATACCTTACAGAGATAGGGAAAAGGAGTGCGTCGCTTGAGGATTAATGTGAGTTCCAGCAAAGTGCTTCGATTGCCACAATTCCTCCAGATTCGAAGAATTCATATCATTGCGCACAAGTTTTCTCCATAATGTTGGTCCTTCCGATAATTATTAAAAAAAGTAGCACGCGTGCGAAAATTTGTTCATTTGATGTTTTCACATCCTCTCCTTGACATTTCTCACTGTATAGTGCATGCACTGAATCGAATGTTAGCCAAGACAGCGATGTGTGTTTTGGTGTGTGCGAAGTGATATCACAGCACGCACGCATCCCTCATTGGCTCTGGTGTCCCCTGCGGACAGCTTATTGTTTGCCATTTCCAAGAGCAAGCGATACACGAATTATCCATTCGAGAAGGAACAAGTTGTCTAATTCTGTGATGTGCCATTTCGATATTAAGGCTACATATAACCCTTCCTTTCTAGGAAACCGAAGCGCGCAGATGAATGTAATTCTGTGGTTTATGGTCAATTCAGCTACACATTCAGACATCTAAATTAAGGTTTATCAACTTGTTTCTCAATGTGCTTGGACCTGTGATTAACGTGCATAAGTTGTTTCTTTCTACCAGAATCGAGTGATGTGTGAAATTTTGAAAATAATATATACGCTAATACTTTAATCAAATAAACATAATTCAGATCGGTTCAAAAGTAATTCCACAAAATATTAACACATTTTATGTTATCATTAAAAAATGATTCCTATTTACTCAATTTATCAATTAATAAAGCTACTAAATTCATTCATTGGTTGTTAAAAATTTTGTATTGAAAGAAAGTCAAGTTGTTTATTATAAAATCGTAAAAAGTTGATCAATATATTTCGACTATTATACCATAGCCATTATCAAGAAAAGAATTCATGGTAAATACAAAAGATTTAAAATTTGATGTAGAGAATCATAGAATTAGCACTGTAAAGACTTATAAAAATGAATGATATCTATTGTGCGTAGAATGAAAAGATATGTGGCAGCAGAAATGAGCTGCTAACCCATCTCTCCCCAACCAACCAAACAAAAATTCATTATGAAAAATTACATGTACAAAAATTCTTTTAGCCCTTCACATTCAGCTCGACTATTAATCGAGGGCTTAGGCTTCTGTATAAAGATGGATCCCTTGAGTCTTAAATTTGGTTCATCGTCTGCTGTTGTTAATATCTTTATGTTCAATTTTTTATTTTTGCATGCTATTTTGTGGTTTAGTCATTTGCCTTGAGTGTTTCGTTGAATCTGTTTTCATGTTTACGAAAGACAATATTAAAAGTGCATCTTTGCTTGATTCTTTCTCTTTCATTCTGGATATAATCGATTTTGGATGATGGTGGTATGCTTAGAGTCATAATGTACAAATAAGTCTTTTTTCGCTTCTTTTTTGAATAATTCGAATTTATGTTAATTTCCATGATTCATTCTGACAGTGAAGTCCAGTAAGCTGAGTGTTTTCTCGTCATTTGGGAATTCAATTTCGAATATTATTGCGGGATGTTGGTTGTTCATGATATTTAATACTTCTGTTGCTTCCTCTCGATTTTTTACGACAAAGAAGCAATCGTCAACATATCGTCTGAATAACGGTATCGATGAAGGAAGTTGAAGTAATGCCCTTCGTTTAATGGAATCCATATCATATCCAATTCATATCCGCATCAGAGAGCATTTTAATACTTCTCGCTCATCTATTTTTAACCACAAAATAGCATGCAAAAATAAAAAATTGAACATAAAGATATTAACAACAGAAGACGATGAACCAAATTTAAGACTCAAGGGATCCATCTTTATACAGAAGCCTAAGCCCTCGATTAATAGTCGAGCTGAATGTGAAGGGCTAAAAGAATTTTTGTACATGTAATTTTTCATAATGAATTTTTGTTTGGTTGGTTGGGGAGAGATGGGTTAGCAGCTCATTTCTGCTGCCACATATCTTTTCATTCTACGCACAATAGATATCATTCATGTTTATAAGTCTTTGCAGTGCTAATTCTATGATTCTCTACATCAAATTTTAAATCTTTTGTATTTACCATGAATTCTTTTCTTGATAATGGCTATGGTATAATAGTCGAAATATATTGATCAACTTTTTACGATTTTATAACAAACAACTTGACTTTCCTTCAATACAAAATTTTTGACATCTACATGTGCAGTCAAGGCATATTTCCTCATTCATTGGTGACTAAAGCACGATTGTTTTCAAAAATACATGCAGTTTCATCAAAACATTTCAATTTTTTAAATACAATAATTAAATATTGAGTTGCATCCTCTGTTGAAAAAATGGTAAGAGACCTGAATAGCTGCTATTTCATCCAATATCTGAAATGAAATTTATGCATTACGAAATACACATCCTACTTCTAAAATTAATATCCAATGTATGAAATATAATTTGTGCATTATGAAATCCATTCAATGTCTCTGAAATGCATCTGATATCATGTGAGCATAAATGAATATAGTTTCTTGATTAGATTTGATGCTAGAGACACATATTACATTTTCTGAAAAATAATCAACATTTCCTGAAGTCCAATTCACGGTTTTGAAGTACATAAAGTCCTTTCTGAAACTCTTTTCACATTTCTTCTCTCTTTTCATCTCTTCTCACATTTCTGAAATAAAGCTATCACCTCCAAAAATTGAAGTGACACTTCCTGAGATTCATTTTACCTTTCTGAAATGCAACAATTACTTCCTGAAATTCATATCATATTTCTGAAAATACAAACTGGCATTTAAATAAAAAGCATTTTACGTTACTGAAAGATAAGAAACGAGTTCTGAACTTTATTTTATGTATTTCTAATTCAAGTTGTACTTTCTGGAATACATTCATTCTACAAATCTGAAATATATGTATTGTTGTTTGAAATAAATTACACGCACATGAGTTGTAACTTATGACTTCTCGAATAAATGGCACAGTTACTGAAATATATCTTGAAATTGTGCAGATGCAATGTTTTGAGATGCCTGTTTCGACTTTGTTATCAACCGTCAAATTTTGAGAATCTTTCTTACTTTCGTTATCTACTCATTTTGAGCTCCTTTTGAGATTCCTCACGATTTTGTTGAAATTAATCGATACAGGTAGTTGTGGTACATAATCTGGAGTACTTTTGATACAGTTAACCGCTTAAAATTGTGTTTTTTTTAAAATTGAAATCAATTAATTGTTGGCCTAATAGCCCTTCTTCCGCAAATAAAACAATTAGGTAGTTCTCCCAAATTTTCGCCGTAGGCTTTATCAAGGGAATTATTTACTGCTAAATAAGCAGTAATTTATTATTAGCAGTAAATAATTCCCTTGATAAAGCCTACGGCGAAAATTTGGGAGAACTACCTAATTGTTTTATTTGCGGAAGAAGGGCTAATAGGCCAACAATTAATTGATTTCAATTTTTAAAAAAACACAACTTGATCCGCAATGGCCAAAATCTTGGACAAAATCGCTTAAAATTGGTTTCTGATCGGGATTTTACATTCAGTCATATATTGAAAGATTTTTAGAGCTTTCTAATTTTGAGAAGTCAATAGGTATATCTGAGCAAGAAATATTCCTGTTTTGATGTCAAAGTAACCACTTACATGAAGGCCTATGTTGGCCTATCTGTCTTAGGATTGAAAGATGCAGCAGAAGTGTTAATCCGACACCAGTGGAATGTGGAATTGACGGTGTGGTTGACCCACCACTGGAATTGAAACTTATGCAATCATAAACGAGTTGGCATTGGTTTCAAGCTGCATCTGGCACTTTCAGCTTATCTTGCCTGACTGACTGCTTACAGGCTAACTTTTGGAGTCTATTTGGAGTGTCTCTCTGAAGCCCTCACCACCGAAGATATCTGTCATTGTCTGGTCTGTCATGTCCACCTTGTTCAGGTGGATCATGACCAATGATTTGGCATTGATTTCAATCTGTACCCCTCTCAGCTGATCTAGCCTAGCTGAAAGCTTACACATTGGGGGCGGACTTTGGGGTGTCTGTCAACGGCCCCCACTACTAGAAATGTCTGTCATTCATCATCTAGGATTCCTGGGATCATAAGGAACAATTTGGCATTGGTTTCAATCTGTAACCCTCTCAGCTGATCTAGCCTAGCTGAAAGCTTACACATTGGGGGCGGACTTTGGGGTGTCTGTCAACGGCTCCCACCACTGAAAATGTCTCTCATTGCTGATCTCGGATTCTTGGGAACATAAAGAACAATTGGGCACTGGTTTCAACCTGCACCCCTCTCAGCTGATCTAGCGTGTTTTTTGGGGTCTTTTTTCTTCCCCTGTGATCAGACCCACTCCAGGAGAAGAGTTGCTGACATTACTCTGACCCCGCAATCGCAAAACTCGACGTTGGATATGATCGAGAATTTCCAGGTCAGTCTGAGGTTCAGACCACACAGGAGAAAGGCATTCCATGTGTGTCCGCATTCTTCCTTTGTGGGCAGCGAGCACCGCACAATCAGGAAGGCAAAATGCAGCTTGTCAGAGAGCTCAAGTTTGTTGACTGCATCCTAGGGCAATTTTCTTGATGTGGTCGCCCCAAGACAGTCGTTATCGTTGATTTCAAGTCCAACGATAGACATTCTGTACTTATTCTTCAAGCAGTTGTTCACCGAGGTAAATCGGAGGATGCCGTGGTATTTTCAGAAATAAAAGTTGCTTCTGATTGTTGTAATTTCTGACCCATTATGCTGATACTTGAGTATTCTTACAACTAAGTGAGAAAAAAGATGTCGACTTGAAAAGTCGTGTGCGCTCTCATAAATTGCCCTTTGCGAATTACGCCATCGAAATTTTGATGCAGAACTTGGAGAACTTATTTGGCTGACTTAAAATTTTATTAGGCCTGAGTCACACTGAAAGCATAGCAAACTCCAGCGTCCCGAGCAAACGTACATGTATGTCCCCAAGCTATTAATCGCTCTGGTTTGCTTTGCTCGCTGTGTGGCAGTCCACAACTGCTGCATAATGCGACTTTTACATTTGCTGCAAAACGCTATGCTTAGAAACGCTTGGAAAAGCTGGCACTCTGACTGTGGCCTAAGGGAATGCACCGAAATTGCAATCTAGCGTGTCGGGACAGGGGAGGAAGAGTTTTGCGTTGAAGCTTTTATAAATTGACCACTGTTGGAGAGGCCGAAGCTGCTTTTCACGTGTATCAATCGTATGCAGAAGTTCCTCGAGTCGCTAATCTCATAGCCCGCTGTCATTAAAGAAGTGGAAGTTTCTTTTTCCTACGTTCGCGAGCTTGACTATGATAAAGATGTCATTCTCGTGTTTGTTATTTAGAATTGTGCCGGTTTGAAAACAATACGTAAACTTTGATTTGACTGCAACGGTATCAACATTCTGAAATTTAGAATAAAGTAGAAATTGCGCCAACACAACCGAGTTTCATGAATTGATGAATAGTCTGATTCCAAAAAATATAAAAGCCATTGCTAGGTTTCTTCGGAAAGCAAACATGCGCTTGATCTCCAAAGATCAAACTAATCAATATCCAAAAATCCAAAGAGGGATCAAAAGTTGTGTTTTTGACATCACTCTTTTTCCACGTTTTTGTGTTGCAATTAAATGTTCTCCAATTGTTTTCCGAAAGTCTTAGAAATAAACATTGACTTATTGATTTATGAATTATTAATACTCGGTATGTGAATAAATCAATAAGCCCGCACCAAAGGCCGCCCCTTACGCTCGTGGACACAAATAGCCTCAGTATTAGAAAAACAATTTTATTAATGATTCAAAACAATGAAAATGATTAATGTCAATAGCCGAGTGATGGTTCCTCAATCGATTCATCCACTCCACCGTAGAGTTGAACTGGTGGCTGATATGTTTTAGAAACTGGCATTGGATAGCGTTGAGGCTCGGGGTAGCGTTGTGGCTCCGGGTAGCGTTGTGGCTCCGGGTAACGTTGAGGCTCCGGGTAGCGTTGAGGCTCCGGGTAGCGTTGAGGCTCCGGGTAGCGTTGAGGCTCCGGGTAGCGTTGCGGTTCGGGGTACCGCTCCGGTTCTGGGTAGCGTTCGGGCTCTGGAATAAATCGCTTTTCGAAAGACACCACAGGAACAAGCTCAACGTGGGTGGTGCACTTAGGTGCCGGTTGACGTGGTCCGTAGGCAGGGGAATGACGTGGTGCAGGACCATAGCCAGAAACACCGTGAGGAGTGTGACGATGTCCTCCATAACCAGAGCCATGTGACGAGTGGTCATCGTGTCCGTGACCACCGTGAGATCCTCCATAGCCAGAGCCATGAGACGAGTGGTCATCGTGTCCGTGGCTGCCGGGAGATCCTCCATTACCAGATTCATGGGACGAATGGCCACCGTGTGATCCTTCATGAACATGACCGGCCCTGGCGAAGACCAGCAAACACGCTATAACGCAAACTATCTTCATCTTCCACCTCTAGACAGACTGTGCTCCTACAGTGTCGGTAGTGAGATTTTATACTGAACATATCAAATGCGCTGAAAATTGAACACATCTCGATATAAACTAAATTACCGATCAAATTGATGATGACACAGTTTTCTTATTAAATCGCCTTGATAATGTGCTATCCGTCCATATCTTCAGCTGTAGAAATTCTATTCAACCATGCCTTTGCATACGCCCAGACTTTCATTCTTGCTAAAGTCATTGCTCGATAGCTATGATGATAAACTCTCATCATGCAACATAGAAATTGATTGTTTATCTGAAGTCTTATTGTTATCAATTTCTATGTCATGCAGTGATATTATCAATGAATTTATCCCTGCAAGTCTGCCAAACTTTCTTATGCAGTGTGATTGGCTGCTCTAGAATGGAAGTTTATCTTCATGCAATACACAATAGTGGCACATACCTCGCGCCCATTTTCACTTAGTTTCACCTGTGGACGTCTGAATAATTGGGTTAGAGTCAGTCATTTGCAAATCTGAGAATTTAATTGGTCAGTCATGTTCGAACTTAGTTCCCCCGGATGTGCCGCGACCTTGAGTCAATTTCTATTCCAGTCAACTTCAGATAAACAATTTATTTCTATGTTCATGACATAGAAGTAGCACAATTGACACTTACAATGGTTAAGCATGCAGTTGCTGTAATCTGAAACACTTGTGAGATAATTGATAAACAGTCCTATTAGTTTTGCCCTCAGCATGAATTTCTGCAGGTAGCGAGGATGAAAATGAGGCTCACTGCATCCCATGCCTACTACGAATCTGCACGTTTTCTATTTCTATTTGATTCTTCTTCTTGTTAAACCAGATCAAAGAGAAACGATTCGATTAAGTGGAAAATATTAAGTATAAAGTCATAATTTTTGACTTGGAATGTCATCAGCATGATGATATGTCTTCCGCCATTGAGGAAATATATTAGGTAAAGTAGCAACTCAGCATTAATCAAATCCCAAATTTGTATACAGTTTCGATTTTGTTAACTGAACTAGAGTTGATGCCCAGCATCAAATGTGAGATATGTAAATATTTTTCAGTCTTGAAGAAATTACCACGGAATTGACTGATCATGACAGCAGCATGGAAACAATAATGTCATTTTACAAATCCCGTGTCTTGACAACCTTGGAGAGGTAATGTTTATTAAATTAGCAATTCTACGGATGATTGCCCAATCATATTAATAAGAGTACTTAATTCTGAAGCTTCATCAAATCACAAGCTACTTGCCACAGAAAGATCAAAATACAATGATCATAATTAAATTTAAAAGATGTAAAAGGGTCCGCAATATTATTCAGATTCAAGGAATGAAACATAAATTTAGTGAATCATAAAATCATGCGGATGAAAACTGAATTTAAAGCATTTCAGCCAAGAAGCGCAATGAGACTTCAACATTTCCATGAAGATTTGTTTTATAATGCGGTTCATGAAATTTCCCTGATAAATAGCTTAATTTCTGTTTTATTAAAATACCTGCTTGCGAATTTTTTATACCTACTATGTTTAATACCGCTTATGGATGACATACCAAATCGCTAGTATATGAAAGTAAGTATAATTTACAAAATAGTTGATAAACTATTTTTTGAACCGCATGAGCGCAATCAACACAAAAAACTGAATCTTTTGATACAAAAATCACGGTATGCTGATATTTTGAGTCGACAGTATACCTACTATATACTTACTCAACGGTCTGCAGATTCAGAGAGTTACAAAGCGTTAAAATGTTGTAATGAATCGTACAGAGGGTTTGTACTTTAAAATTTCCTTTCATAGAAAGTGAACATTTTTATTAGTTTTTTTTAACAACAATAGTATTACATAATTTTTACCTTCACCTAATTAAAGCACATTTTACTGCACAAATCGTCTAAGATTCAAGCTGCTGAAGATACATACAGTAATGCGGGATCGGTGGCACTGTCGGAGTCATAAAATTGCCACATTTGAAGTCAGAGCGGAAAAATCCGACTGTCATGTCTAATGGAGGGAAAATGCTCGTTTTTCTATAATTCGCTTTTTTAGCAACTCTGGCAATTTCCTTTAACATAATTTACTCTTGAAAATTCCAGCAAACCTTTTTCGTTGGACCAGATTGTTAATCAAGAGGTTGTTCATCTGAAAATTCAATTGAATATCAATTTTAGTAAAGACGGAGAACCGTTTAAAATTCTGAGTTACGTACATATTAAGTTCTTTTTTGATTGTCCTACTAGAAATCATTTTCTTTTCTGCACTGATGGTCACGTATACAGATAGCCCATATAACCAGTGGCGTCTTCTCCGTACCTGCGAGGTATTCGGCGCATCCTCAAAAATAATTTTCCAACAATTATAGAAATGAAAAGTGCCATCATTCATTTAAATTCGATAGCTTCTCGTGCCAGATGTGCACAGCTCTCCGTCTCAAAGTCAGACGTTCAACCTCATTGAACAGTTTTGCAGCACGTGCTCGAATCACAGCTGTTTTCTTCGAAAAACTAGACACACAAGCTGGTCGTGTGTTCAGATGGAGCATTGATGTTCAGACAGAGAGAAAGAGAGTTGTGTGCGTGTGAGGCAGTAAGCGCACACGCCCACGCCATTATTGGCTTTTCCGATAGACATGATGCTTTGCCTTCTCCAATTTTTGCAATGAAATTCTACGCGATTCTTGATCGAGGCTCGGTATCTAAATATAGGAAGGGAAGCGCAACCCAATTGTTCCTGGATTCGCTTTATGTCAGAGAGGCCACTACTTCAACAGTAGCAGATGGCTGACGTTCAGATAAGACCGCGCTCAGATGATGAGCGTTCTCCAATGAATGCAGAGTAATGCATCTGACTCGAACACCCAGATTCGGTAGAATTCCATAATTTGTTTATACGTGATTGATGTGACACTATGTTTAGTACTGCAGATGAGATCATAACCACGCCTTTCGTCCGAAGGGAATATACTGAAAAGATGACAGTCGTCAAGCAAGGTATGAGGCCAACACCTGATATAAAAATTGAAAGTGCTCACAGAGAAAGAAATACACAAAACATTTTAATGCATCAAAATTTCAAACATGTGAGTCGCTGACCGGCCGCGAGAAACACAAGAAACTGTTGGCCTTGCCTCTTTTTTCTCGAGAAAATGTGGTCTGGACAGAGAGGAGATATAGTGATCTCAGCTCCTTAAATAAGGCGGTTAAGCGACATGAGCAATCACTTCTCACGTGCACTTTCACTTGACCATAAAAAATGTTCGGGAAATTGTTAGTAAAAATTCAGCTTTTATGAAAATTAATGTTGTAATATAAAAGTGTTTGGTGTAGAAATAGTATTCCAATGCCGAATGAAGGCCTATGGTCTGGGCGCACGCGACGCCACTGCAATCGTACAATGCCGGAATGTCATTATTCTCCAGAATATCCCTTTTAATAGTTCGACGACATTGTCTTCATTTCATGACATTACTTGTGAATTAATTAATGTTAATCAACTGTGCAGGTTTTCAAGCTTTCTTTTTCGATGCTTTTTAGCACGTTCAGAAGCTGAAACTGTAGTCAAAGTCATTTCTTTGCTTCGCATTTTCTGTTTAAATAGTCGTTGAATAACCTTTTGCTTAAACGCTTGCACTAAATAACAGTCTCACTAATATCGAGCACTTTTGCGTCAGCTTTTGTTTAAGTGTGAACGTATTTGAAGCAACTAATAATGTACGCATGAATGCTATTAATTAAACTAAAATGCAACTTTTTTACTCGTTCCGTCCTAATTCAGCTCATATCACAGGTTAAGCTTTCCGCACGGCAAAGCCTGGATAAACGCAGAGTAGGCTACCATGTTGAAGTCTTTCACTTTGTCCAGCCATTCTAAATATTTTTTGTTAATCTGGACCATTCCCAGCCTTTGCAGGCCGAACCGTGATATCTATGACTGCCAAGGAATTCTTGTGTCTAAATTGTTTAAGTCTGAGGACATCTTTTGATTCCATGCCCAGGTGAAGTGACAATCTAACAGTCTTTATGATCATCATTCGTGTATTGAACGAACTGTTGCAATCTCTCAATAGATCCGCCATATTCCAAAGAAGCCAGCGTTCCTTTGAAAATAACTTCGCGTTCATTTTTGATGCAATTACGGTTACATTTTTGGAAGGATATGGAGTCATCCGAAATAGTGGAATTTTCGACGCATCCCTACAGTACTGCGAGTAAAGGCGTACTATGGTTTATGGCTACTAGGGGAGACTTCCTAACCATCTTGTTTCCTGAAAAACCCATTTGCTCCTCTGGCCGTGGGGAAACAGAAAATGGTCAACAATAAATATATTGCGGATAATTTTTCGCATGAACGCAGTACCTACATAACCAGACCTTTTGTGCACCTAACGCCCATGAAGATGATTTATAAATATAAAGATTTTAAGGTCAAATATATTTCATTGTAAATTCGAAGATCCTAACAATATAAACATCGGAAAAACAAGTATATTATGTAATATGAAATGAGGATAAGCGTCAGTAGCCGAGTGATGGCTCCTCAATCGATTCATCCACTCCACCGTAGAGTTGAACTGGTGGCTGATATGTTTTAGAAACTGGCATTGGATAGCGTTGAGGCTCGGGGTAGCGTTGTGGCTCCGGGTAACGTTGAGGCTCCGGGTAGCGCTGCGGTTCTGGGTAGCGTTGAGGCTCCGGGTAGCGTTGCGGTTCCGGGTAGCGTTGCGGTTCGGGGTACCGCTCCGGTTCTGGGTAGCGTTCGGGCTCTGGAATAAATCGCTTTTCGAAAGACACCACAGGAACAAGCTCAACGTGGGTGGTGCACTTAGGTGCCGGTTGACGTGGTCCGTAGGCAGGGGAATGACGTGGTGCAGGACCATAGCCAGAAACACCGTGAGGAGTGTGACGATGTCCTCCATAACCAGAGCCATGTGACGAGTGGTCATCGTGTCCGTGACCACCGTGAGATCCTCCATAGCCAGAGCCATGAGACGAGTGGTCATCGTGTCCGTGGCCACCGTGTGATCCTTCATGAACATGACCGGCCCTGGCGAAGACCAGCAAACACGCTATAAACGCAAACTATCTTCATCTTCCACCTCTAGACAGACTGTGCTCCTACAGTGTCGGTAGTGAGATTTTATACTGAACATATCAAATGCGCTGAAAATTGAACACATCTCGATATAAACTAAATTACCGATCAAATTGATGATGACACAGTTTTCTTATTAAATCGCCTTGATAATGTGCTATCCGTCCATATCTTCAGCTGTAGAAATTCTATTCAACCATGCCTTTGCATACGCCCAGACTTTCATTCTTGCTAAAGTCATTGCTCGATAGCTATGATGATAAACTCTCATCATGCAACATAGAAATTGATTGTTTATCTGAAGTCTTATTGTTATCAATTTCTATGTCATGCAGTGATATTATCAATGACTTTATCCCTGCAAGTCTGCCAAACTTTCTTATGCAGTGTGATTGGCTGCTCTAGAATGGAAGTTTATCTTCATGCAATACACAATAGTGGCACATACCTCGCGCCCATTTTCACTTAGTTTCACCTGTGAACGTCTGAATAATTGGGTTAGAGTCAGTCATTTGCAAATCTGAGAATTTAATTGGTCAGTCATGTTCGAACTTAGTTCCCCCGGATGTGCCGCGACCTTGAGTCAATTTCCATTCCAGTCAACTTCAGATAAACAATTTATTTCTATGTTCATGACATAGAAGTAGCACAATGACATTTACAATGGTTAAGCATGGAGCTGCTGTAATCTGAAACACTTGTGAGATAATTGATAAACAGTCCTATTAGTTTTGCCCTCAGCATGAATTTCTGCAGGTAGCGAGGATGAAAATGAGGCTCACTGCATCCCATGCCTACTACGAATCTGCACGTTTTCTATTTCTATTTGATTCTTCTTCTTGTTAAACCAGATCAAAGAGAAACGATTCGATTAAGTGGAAAATATTAAGTATAAAGTCATAATTTTTGACTTGGAATGTCATCAGCATGATGATATGTCTTCCGCCATTGAGGAAATATATTAGGTAAAGTAGCAACTCAGCATTAATCAAATCCCAAATTTGTATACAGTTTCGATTTTATTAACTGAACTAGAGATACCCAGCATCAAATGTGAGTTATGTAAATATTTTTCAGTCTTGAAGAAATTACCACGGAATTGACTGATCATGACAGCAGCATGGAAACAATAATGTCATTTTACAAATCCCGTGTCTTGACAACCTTGGAGAGGTAATGTTTATTAAATTAGCAATTCTACGGGTGATTGCCCAATCATATTAATAAGAGTACTTAATTCTGAAGCTTCATCAAATCACAAGCTACTTGCCACAGAAAGATCAAAATACAATGATCATAATTAAATTTAAAAGATGTAAAAGGGTCCGCAATATTATTCAGATTCAAGGAATGAAACATAAATTTAGTGAATCATAAAATCATGCGGATGAAAACTGAATTTAAAGCATTTCAGCCAAGAAGCGCAATGAGACTTCAACATTTCCATGAAGATTTGTTTTATAATGCGGTTTATGAAATTTCCCTGATAATCAGCATAATTTCTGTTTTATTAAAATACCTGCTTGCGAATTTTTTATACCTACTATGCTTAATACCGCTTATGGATGACATGCCAAATCGCTAGTATATGAAAGTAAGTATAATTTACAAAATAGTTGATAAACTATTTTTTGAACCGCATGAGCGCAATCAACACAAAAAACTGAATCTTTTGATACAAAAATCACGGTATGCTGATATTTTGAGTCGACAGTATACCTATTATATACTTACTCAACGGTCTGCAGATTCAGAGAGTTACAAAGCGTTAAAATGTTGTAATGAATCGTACAGAGGGTTTGTACTTTAAAATTTCCTTTCATAGAAAGTGAACATTTTTATTAGTTTTTTTTAACAACAATAGTATTACATAATTTTTACCTTCACCTAATTAAAGCACGTTTTACTGCACAAATCGTTTAAGATTCAAGCTGCTGAAGATACATACAGTGATGCGGGATCGGTGACACTGTCGTAGTCATAAAAATGCCACTTTTGAAGTCAGATCGGAAAAATCCGACTGTCACGTCTAATGGAGGGAAAATGCTCGTTTTTCTATAATTCGCTTTTTTAGCAACTCTGGCAATTTCCTTTAACATAATTTACTCTTGAAAATTCCAGCAAACCTTTTTCGTTGGACCAGATTGTTAATCAAGAGGTTGTTCATCTGAAAATTCAATTGAATATCAATTTTAGTAAAGACGGAGAACCGTTTAAAATTCTGAGTTACGTACATATTAAGTTCTTATTTGATTGTCCTACTAGAAATCATTTTCTTTTCTGCACTGATGGTCACGTATACAGATAGCCCATATAACCAGTGGCGTCTTCTCCGTACCTGCGAGGCCTTCGGCGCATCCTCAAAAATAATTTTTCAACAATTATAGAAATGAAAAGTGCCATCATTCATTTAAATTCGATAGCTTCTCGTGACAGATGTGCACAGCTTTCCGTCTCAAAGTCAGACGCTCAACCTCATTGAACAGTTTTGCAGCACGTGCTCGAATCACAGCTGTTTTCTTCGAACAACTAGACACACAAGCTGGTCGTGTGTTCAGACGGAGCATTGATGTTCAGACAGAGCGAAAGAGAGTTGTGTGCGTGTGAGGCAGTAAGCGCACACGCCCACGCCATTATTGGCTTTTCCGATAGACATGATGCTTTGCCTTCTCCAATTTTTGCAATGAAATTCTACGCGATTCTTGATCGAGGCGCGGTATCTAAATATAGGAAGGGAAGCGCAACCCAATTGTTCCTGGATTCGCTTTATGTCAGAGAGGCCACTACTTCAACAGTAGCAGATGGCTGACGTTCAGATAAGACTGCGATCAGATGATGAGCGTTCTCCAATGAATGCAGAGTAATGCATCTGATTCGAGCACCCAGATTCGGTAGAGTTCCATAATTTGTTTATACGTGATTGATGTGACACTATGTTTAGTACTGCAGATGAGATCATAACCACGCCTTTCGTCCGAAGGGAATATACTGAAAGTTGACAGTCGTCAAGCAAGGTATGAGGCCAACACCTGATATAAAAATTGAAAGTGCTCACAGAGAAAGAAATACACAAAACATTTCAATGTATCAAAATTTCAAACATGTGAGTAGTTGACCGGCCGCGAGAAACACAAGAAAGTGTTGGCCTTGCCTCCTTTTTTCTCGAGAAAATGTGGTCTGGACAGTGAGGGGATATAGTGATCTCAGCTCCTTAAATAAGGCGGTTAAGCGACATGAGCAATCACTTCTCACGTGCACTTTCACTTGACCTTAAAAAATGTTCGGGAAATTGTTATTAAAAATTCAGCTTTTATGAAAATTAATGTTGTAATAAAAAGTGTTTGGTGTAGAAATAGTATTCCAATGCCGAGTGAAGGCCTATGGTCTGGGCGCGCGCAACGCCACTGCATATAAGCAATGCATTCCAGCTTTACTTCTTGAATGAATGACACTAAGTTTATCGTACAATTACCGGAATGTCATTATTCTCCAGAATATCCCTTTTAATAGTTCGACGACATTGTCTTCATTTCATGACATTACTTGTGAATTAATTAATGTTAATCAACTGTGCAGGTTTTCAAGCTTTCTTTTTCGATGCTTTTTAGCACGTTCAGAAGCTGAAACTGTAGTCAAAGTCATTTCTTTGCTTCGCATTTTCTGTTTAAATAGTCGTTGAATAACCTTTTGCTTAAACGCTTGCACTAAATAACAGTCTCACTAATATCGAGCACTTTTGCGTCAGCTTTTGTTTAAGTGTGAACGTATTTGAAGCAACTAATAATGTACGCATGAATGCTATTAATTAAACTAAAATGCAACTTTTTTACTCGTTCCGTCCTAATTCAGCTCATATCACAGGTTAAGCTTTCCGCACGGCAAAGCCTGGATAAACGCAGAGTAGGCTACCATGTTGAAGTCTTTCACTTTGTCCAGCCATTCTAAATATTTTTTGTTAATCTGGACCATTCCCAGCCTTTGCAGGCCGAACCGTGATATCTATGACTGCCAAGGAATTCTTGTGTCTAAATTGTTTAAGTCTGAGGACATCTTTTGATTCCATGCCCAGGTGAAGTGACAATCTAACAGTCTTTATGATCATCATTCGTGTATTGAACGAACTGTTGCAATCTCTCAATAGATCCGCCATATTCCAAAGAAGCCAGCGTTCCTTTGAAAATAACTTCGCGTTCATTTTTGATGCAATTACGGTTACATTTTTGGAAGGATATGGAGTCATCCGAAATAGTGGAATTTTCGACGCATCCCTACAGTACTGCGAGTAAAGGCGTACTATGGTTTATGGCTACTAGGGGAGACTTCCTAACCATCTTGTTTCCGAAAAACCCATTTGCTCCTCTGGCCGTGGGGAAACAGAAAATGGTCAACAATAAATATATTGCGGATAATTTTTCGCATGAACGCAGTACCTACATAACCAGACCTTTTGTGCACCTAACGCCCATGAAGATGATTTATAAATATAAAGATTTTAAGGTCAAATATATTTCATTGTAAATTCGAAGATCCTAACAATATAAACATCGGAAAAACAAGTATATTATGTAATATGAAATGAGGATAAGCGTCAGTAGCCGAGTGATGGCTCCTCAATCGATTCATCCACTCCACCGTAGAGTTGAACTGGTGGCTGATATGTTTTAGAAACTGGCATTGGATAGCGTTGAGGCTCGGGGTAGCGTTGTGGCTCCGGGTAACGTTGAGGCTCCGGGTAGCGCTGCGGTTCTGGGTAGCGTTGAGGCTCCGGGTAGCGTTGCGGTTCCGGGTAGCGTTGCGGTTCGGGGTACCGCTCCGGTTCTGGGTAGCGTTCGGGCTCTGGAATAAATCGCTTTTCGAAAGACACCACAGGAACAAGCTCAACGTGGGTGGTGCACTTAGGTGCCGGTTGACGTGGTCCGTAGGCAGGGGAATGACGTGGTGCAGGACCATAGCCAGAAACACCGTGAGGAGTGTGACGATGTCCTCCATAACCAGAGCCATGTGACGAGTGGTCATCGTGTCCGTGACCACCGTGAGATCCTCCATAGCCAGAGCCATGAGACGAGTGGTCATCGTGTCCGTGGCCACCGTGTGATCCTTCATGAACATGACCGGCCCTGGCGAAGACCAGCAAACACGCTATAACGCAAACTATCTTCATCTTCCACCTCTAGACAGACTGTGCTCCTACAGTGTCGGTAGTGAGATTTTATACTGAACATATCAAATGCGCTGAAAATTGAACACATCTCGATATAAACTAAATTACCGATCAAATTGATGATGACACAGTTTTCTTATTAAATCGCCTTGATAATGTGCTATCCGTCCATATCTTCAGCTGTAGAAATTCTATTCAACCATGCCTTTGCATACGCCCAGACTTTCATTCTTGCTAAAGTCATTGCTCGATAGCTATGATGATAAACTCTCATCATGCAACATAGAAATTGATTGTTTATCTGAAGTCTTATTGTTATCAATTTCTATGTCATGCAGTGATATTATCAATGACTTTATCCCTGCAAGTCTGCCAAACTTTCTTATGCAGTGTGATTGGCTGCTCTAGAATGGAAGTTTATCTTCATGCAATACACAATAGTGGCACATACCTCGCGCCCATTTTCACTTAGTTTCACCTGTGAACGTCTGAATAATTGGGTTAGAGTCAGTCATTTGCAAATCTGAGAATTTAATTGGTCAGTCATGTTCGAACTTAGTTCCCCCGGATGTGCCGCGACCTTGAGTCAATTTCCATTCCAGTCAACTTCAGATAAACAATTTATTTCTATGTTCATGACATAGAAGTAGCACAATGACATTTACAATGGTTAAGCATGGAGCTGCTGTAATCTGAAACACTTGTGAGATAATTGATAAACAGTCCTATTAGTTTTGCCCTCAGCATGAATTTCTGCAGGTAGCGAGGATGAAAATGAGGCTCACTGCATCCCATGCCTACTACGAATCTGTACGTTTTCTATTTCTATTTGATTCTTCTTCTTGTTAAACCAGATCAAAGAGAAACGATTCGATTAAGTGGAAAATATTAAGTATAAAGTCATAATTTTTGACTTGGAATGTCATCAGCATGATGATATGTCTTCCGCCATTGAGGAAATATATTAGGTAAAGTAGCAACTCAGCATTAATCAAATCCCAAATTTGTATACAGTTTCGATTTTATTAACTGAACTAGAGTTGATACCCAGCATCAAATGTGAGTTATGTAAATATTTTTCAGTCTTGAAGAAATTACCACGGAATTGACTGATCATGACAGCAGCATGGAAGCAATAATGTCATTTTACAAATCCCGTGTCTTGACAACCTTGGAGAGGTAATGTTTATTAAATTAGCAATTCTACGGGTGATTGCCCAATCATATTAATAAGAGTACTTAATTCTGAAGCTTCATCAAATCACAAGCTACTTGCCACAGAAAGATCAAAATACAATGATCATAATTAAATTTAAAAGATGTAAAAGGGTCCGCAATATTATTCAGATTCAAGGAATGAAACATAAATTTAGTGAATCATAAAATCATGCGGATGAAAACTGAATTTAAAGCATTTCAGCCAAGAAGCGCAATGAGACTTCAACATTTCCATGAAGATTTGTTTTATAATGCGGTTTATGAAATTTCCCTGATAATCAGCATAATTTCTGTTTTATTAAAATACCTGCTTGCGAATTTTTTATACCTACTATGCTTAATACCGCTTATGGATGACATGCCAAATCGCTAGTATATGAAAGTAAGTATAATTTACAAAATAGTTGATAAACTATTTTTTGAACCGCATGAGCGCAATCAACACAAAAAACTGAATCTTTTGATACAAAAATCACGGTATGCTGATATTTTGAGTCGACAGTATACCTATTATATACTTACTCAACGGTCTGCAGATTCAGAGAGTTACAAAGCGTTAAAATGTTGTAATGAATCGTACAGAGGGTTTGTACTTTAAAATTTCCTTTCATAGAAAGTGAACATTTTTATTAGTTTTTTTTAACAACAATAGTATTACATAATTTTTACCTTCACCTAATTAAAGCACATTTTACTGCACAAATCGTTTAAGATTCAAGCTGCTGAAGATACATACAGTGATGCGGGATCGGTGACACTGTCGTAGTCATAAAAATGCCACTTTTGAAGTCAGATCGGAAAAATCCGACTGTCACGTCTAATGGAGGGAAAATGCTCGTTTTTCTATAATTCGCTTTTTTAGCAACTCTGGCAATTTCCTTTAACATAATTTACTCTTGAAAATTCCAGCAAACCTTTTTCGTTGGACCAGATTGTTAATCAAGAGGTTGTTCATCTGAAAATTCAATTGAATATCAATTTTAGTAAAGACGGAGAACCGTTTAAAATTCTGAGTTACGTACATATTAAGTTCTTATTTGATTGTCCTACTAGAAATCATTTTCTTTTCTGCACTGATGGTCACGTATACAGATAGCCCATATAACCAGTGGCGTCTTCTCCGTACCTGCGAGGCCTTCGGCGCATCCTCAAAAATAATTTTCCAACAATTATAGAAATGAAAAGTGCCATCATTCATTTAAATTCGATAGCTTCTCGTGACAGATGTGCACAGCTTTCCGTCTCAAAGTCAGACGCTCAACCTCATTGAACAGTTTTGCAGCACGTGCTCGAATCACAGCTGTTTTCTTCGAACGACTAGACACACAAGCTGGTCGTGTGTTCAGACGGAGCATTGATGTTCAGACAGAGCGAAAGAGAGTTGTGTGCGTGTGAGGCAGTAAGCGCACACGCCCACGCCATTATTGACTTTTCCGATAGACATGATGCTTTGCCTTCTCCAATTTTTGCAATGAAATTCTACGCGATTCTTGATCGAGGCGCGGTATCTAAATATAGGAAGGGAAGCGCAACCCAATTGTTCCTGGATTCGCTTTATGTCAGAGAGGCCACTACTTCAACAGTAGCAGATGGCTGACGTTCAGATAAGACTGCGATCAGATGATGAGCGTTCTCCAATGAATGCAGAGTAATGCATCTGATTCGAGCACCCAGATTCGGTAGAGTTCCATAATTTGTTTATACGTGATTGATGTGACACTATGTTTAGTACTGCAGATGAGATCATAACCACGCCTTTCGTCCGAAGGGAATATACTGAAAGTTGACAGTCGTCAAGCAAGGTATGAGGCCAACACCTGATATAAAAATTGAAAGTGCTCACAGAGAAAGAAATACACAAAACATTTCAATGTATCAAAATTTCAAACATGTGAGTAGTTGACCGGCCGCGAGAAACACAAGAAAGTGTTGGCCTTGCCTCCTTTTTTCTCGAGAAAATGTGGTCTGGACAGTGAGGGGATATAGTGATCTCAGCTCCTTAAATAAGGCGGTTAAGCGACATGAGCAATCACTTCTCACGTGCACTTTCACTTGACCTTAAAAAATGTTCGGGAAATTGTTATTAAAAATTCAGCTTTTATGAAAATTAATGTTGTAATAAAAAGTGTTTGGTGTAGAAATAGTATTCCAATGCCGAGTGAAGGCCTATGGTCTGGGCGCGCGCAACGCCACTGCATATAAGCAATGCATTCCAGCTTTACTTCTTGAATGAATGACACTAAGTTTATCGTACAATTACCGGAATGTCATTATTCTCCAGAATATCCCTTTTAATAGTTCGACGACATTGTCTTCATTTCATGACATTACTTGTGAATTAATTAATGTTAATCAACTGTGCAGGTTTTCAAGCTTTCTTTTTCGATGCTTTTTAGCACGTTCAGAAGCTGAAACTGTAGTTAAAGTCATTTCTTTGCTTCGCATTTTCTGTTTAAATAGTCGTTGAATAACCTTTTGCTTAAACGCTTGCACTAAATAACAGTCTCACTAATATCGAGCACTTTTGCGTCAGCTTTTGTTTAAGTGTGAACGTATTTGAAGCAACTAATAATGTACGCTATTAATTAAACTAAAATGCAACTTTTTTACTCGTTCCGTCCTAATTCAGCTCATATCACAGGTTAAGCTTTCCGCACGGCAAAGCCTGGATAAACGCAGAGTAGGCTACCATGTTGAAGTCTTTCACTTTGTCCAGCCATTCTAAATATTTTTTGTTAATCTGGACCATTCCCAGCCTTTGCAGGCCGAACCGTGATATCTATGACTGCCAAGGAATTCTTGTGTCTAAATTGTTTAAGTCTGAGGACATCTTTTGATTCCATGCCCAGGTGAAGTGACAATCTAACAGTCTTTATGATCATCATTCGTGTATTGAACGAACTGTTGCAATCTCTCAATAGATCCGCCATATTCCAAAGAAGCCAGCGTTCCTTTGAAAATAATTTCGCGTTCATTTTTGATGCAATTACGGTTACATTTTTGGAAGGATATGGAGTCATCCGAAATAGTGGAATTTTCGACGCATCCCTACAGTACTGCGAGTAAAGGCGTACTATGGTTTATGGCTACTAGGGGAGACTTCCTAACCATCTTGTTTCCTGAAAAACCCATTTGCTCCTCTGGCCGTGGGGAAACAGAAAATGGTCAACAATAAATATATTGCGGATAATTTTTCGCATGAACGCAGTACCTACATTACCAGACCTTTTGTGCACCTAACGCCCATGAAGATGATTTATAAATATAAAGATTTTAAGGTCAAATATATTTCATTGTAAATTCGAAGATCCTAACAATATAAACATCGGAAAAACAAGTATATTATGTAATATGAAATGAAGATAAGCGTCAGTAGCCGAGTGACGGCTCCTCAATCGATTCATCCACTCCACCGTACAGTTGAACTGGTGGCTGATATGTTTTAGAAACTGGCATTGGATAGCTTTGAGGCTCCGGGTAGCGTTGTGGTTCCGGGTAGCGTTGAGGCTCGGGGTAGCGTTGAGGCTCCGGGTAGCGTTGCGGTTCGGGGTAGCGTTGCGGTTCGGGGTACCGCTCCGGTTCTGGGTAGCGTTCGGGCTCTGGAATAAATCGCTTTTCGAAAGACACCACAGGAACAAGCTCAACGTGGGTGGTGCACTTAGGTGCCGGTTGACGTGGTCCGTAGGCAGGGGAATGACGTGGTGCAGGACCATAGCCAGAAACACCGTGAGGAGTGTGACGATGTCCTCCATAACCAGAGCCATGTGACGAGTGGTCATCGTGTCCGTGACCACCGTGAGATCCTCCATAGCCAGAGCCATGAGACGAGTGGTCATCCTGTCCACCGATATCTATTGATCCGCCGTAAGGTTGGTCGGCTTTGACAACAACTAACAAGCAAGTTATAGCGCAAATTATTTTGATCTTCAACCACTGAACTAAAACTACTGGCACGAAAGTTGGAGAGATGATTTTATACTGACCATGCCGAATGCGTTGAATATTGAACACTATTTGTACCACATGTGAATATAATTGCTGATGAAATCGATGAGGATAAGGTTTTCTTGCTGGTGATGTCTCATCATTCATATCTTCCTTCCGACTATGTCTTAGGCATGGTCAAGGCTTCAGTGTCTCCATAATTAATTGTCCGATAGCTATGATTACAATCAATAGAGCTGACTAAAAATAATCTTTTAGGGTTGTTTCACACATGTGACTTTTTACACCGCGATTGTCGCTAAAATTTGGAATTGGCCTTTCACACTGGACTTCGATTTCTGCGACTGTCAATCATCGACAAACCACTTCTATCTCTCGATTTCATGAGACATAGAAAGTGCACGTGTCTCAACCTATTGGGCAAGGATTTGAACCAAAATTACTCTGAAAGCAGGCTTCAGTTGTATTTGTTCTTGTTTTCATCGAAATCAGTAGGAAATTTGCTATCAGAATATCTCAAATTTATTGCATATTAATCTGTTGCTATGATATTCAAAATGAACGTAAAACATTCATATTTCAGCAATTTTGTTTCGCCGTCTACTCTGTGTAAGCTCATTTGATAGACATAGAAATCTCAGCAACCTATTCAATCAGCTCATCGATAAAAGTGGTCGACTGCGTCATCTATTCATAGCACAAGTCAACAAATTTTCACGAAGCGACCACTTTCCACATATCAATAAGAACAGTAGCAGCTTTTACAATCTACTGCATCTATTGTCAATATCCGCTGCTTTTGCAAGTGTTCCAATCACAGAATAAACAGGTCGTCTCTTCTTCTGTTTGACTAGAAAGGAAACATTGGAACATGTAGCGCTATCTAATGAAATGGCACCACAGAATTAGACAGGTCGTCTCTTCTTCTGTTTGACT
The DNA here is from genome assembly GCA_907163375.1 of Prostheceraeus crozeri. Classification (NCBI taxonomy): domain Eukaryota; kingdom Metazoa; phylum Platyhelminthes; order Polycladida; family Euryleptidae; genus Prostheceraeus; species Prostheceraeus crozeri. Next base: position 1,213,150 of record CAJQUW010006757.1, read on the forward strand.
AGAAAGGAAACTTTGGAACATGTAACGTTAATGAAATGGCACAATCTGCTGACATAATACCATAGAAATCGAACAATGAGCAGCCAGTTTATCATTAAACACGCAAAATTGTCTGAAGTTTCAGTGACTTATCAACCGAATCACACAGCAAAGAGACACAGTCGATGTCAAGTTCTACAAAGAAGTTTGTGAACGTTTCTTCGTGCGCCTGCTAACTTTTTTAATAATGATCGGACTGCCCAACATCATCGAGAAAACTTGTGCGCAATGATCTGAATTCTTCGAATCTGAAGGAATCGTGGCGATCGGAGCATTTTAAAGGAATTCACAGCAATCCGCAATCGACGCACGACTATTTTTCCGATCTCTGCAAGGTATTAAGAAATTATTTTTGCCCACTTAATAAGTTCCTTCATGTGGCATTGGGGCTGTTCATTAACTAAAATTCTGCCGACAGAAAATTAAACCGATTTAATATTCTGCCGGCAGAATATTCAGCCGACTTAATGAATGACGGTATATCACCGAAACTGGCAGAATATTCAGTCGGTTTCGGTGTTATACTGTCGTTCATTATGTCGGCTGAATATTCTGCCGGCAGAATATTAAATCGGTTTAATTTTCTGTCGGCAGAATTTTAGTTAATGAACAGCCCTAATGTTTTTAATCAGTTTGCACTTCTACCAAAGTGATACGCTTAAACAATCTAATTCTGTGAATGGCACATTCTGCTGACATAATACCATAGCAATCGAACAATGAGCAGCCAATTCAGCATTCAACACGCCAAATTGTGCGAAGTTTCAGTGATTGTCATCAACCGGATCACGTACAGCAAAGAGACACAGTCGATGTCAAGTTCTACAGAGAAGTTTGTGAACGTTTTTTCGTCTGCTATGGAAGACACTATTGTTTGACGTATGCGAAGGTCAATAACTTCAACACTTTCGAACTTCAAATGTATTATTTGTGATGAAGGTACAACTACAGTCCGTTTCATAAAAAGTGGATCATCCTAAAATTTGACTAAATAAAACATAAGTATGATACAGAAAGCATTTTTCATGTTATTTCATGTCCCTAATATATTTAAATGTCCTTATATAATCTGATAGGCTATGATACAGTAACGGTTCTTAAGAAGCTAATATTTTGTGGCCCTACCCTTATTGTCAATGACATTACCAATTCGTCTAGGCATTGATTCGATGATATCGTTGATTTTTGACTGATCTAACTTTCTCCACTCTCTTTTTAACAGTGACGTAAGTTGTGATACGCTATCTGTAGGTAGCAGTGAACGACGAACGTTACGTTTTAGAATACTCCATACATTTTCTATGGGATTCAGATCAGGAGAACGAGCTGGCCAAGATAATGTCCTAAGCCCTAATTGAGACTTGTATAAGTTGACTCTACTACTCCTGTGACACGTGGCATTATCATCCATAAATAACCAAGTTGATCTGTCATTTGGCCAATGTTCATTCATAAAACATTCACATAGCGTTCAGAATTCATGGTTCCTTGCTGTATGTGAAGTTCAGAGCGGCCATTGGTCCAAATGCCAGCCCATATCAGTAGAGTCGCACCACCTTGTACCCGGAGACGATGTAAATGTCTCGGAATTTCCTGATCAGATTTTATCCATAATCTCAATCGACCATCACTATCCTTCAGACGAACTGATGCCTCATCAGACCAGACAACCCGATCCCATTGATTTCGCCAGTGACAATGACTCATTGCCCATCTGAGACGTCTTTTTGTATGCTGATCTGATAATTCGATCTGAGAGGGCCTCTTACAGCTCTTGAAATTCAACTCAATAAGTCTTCTACGAATAGTGGACTTAGAAATAGACGAGTCTAGTGCAGCCATCTCAGTTACCGAGAGACTTGGATCAACTCTAACAAATCTGAAAATTAGGCGGTCTCTACGTTTGAATGTTTTGCGTGGACGGCCAGAGCCCTCTTTACGACAGAGTCAAAAATCATCATTATGCCATCGATGCACATTTGTGTAAGGGACATTTAGTCGCTTGCTTCTAGCTCGCAAAGAATTCCCTAGTTCTAGCAAGGCTGACACTTTGCCTTTTGTGAATGCGATCTCGTTATTGTTCATTTATGCGTTGTATTGTTTTCAACCGGTAAGAGATAGATTTCTAGCTGAAAGCAATCAGGAGTGCTGCCAACACCACCGCAACGAAGTCAGGAAGCTATGGAACATGAAGTCCAGTTAATCATATGTAGCAGTTACATTATTGTTGATGAATAATGGTGCTATACTGGCTCTGATTGACCGATTTGCTTTATTTTTGTTTTGCTTGATAGCTTTTGGCTTGTAGAACAACATATTACACAACAAAGGAAACAAATGTAATTTTATAAGAGTGAGGTATGATTTTGTGTAACATTGCTAAATGAAGATCAAATTATCTACTACTTTTTTATCTATAACAGGAAAACAACTCAATATTCATGCTTGAAATTTCCAACAATGATATTAGTAAGCACAACTGACATACGTGTATCTTCCAAATTTCAGAGAAATTCGTTCAAGTTTGGCGGAGTTAGACAAAGTTGAAGTTAAGGCGATGTTTAAGGGTGATCCATTTTTTATGAAACAATCTGTATGATAGTGTGGTCCCTCATACTGCCGACATTACAGGGCTCGTAGTAAACGTGTAACCTCTCTTGCACTTCGTCATCATCGTCATCATTGCCATGCCAACGCACCCGGTGTGCTGAATGTCGCACGCTTGGCGAGCAGCCACTTTTTCGCCGACCATGAAGTTAACTAACGCCGCTTCCCTATGTGTTGACGAGGCTACCGCAAATGCCTTTCTTCGCCCCGGTCACCTTGACGAATTCATGTGGCGTCAACGCTTCGGTAAGACTCATGATGAGGCCTTTTACAACGCTCTTTTGCACCTCTCGGAGTGGTATGTCTTTTAGTTGAAGAAATATAGACTTAGTTTGGATAAATGTGTATTTTAGATGTCGGGACCACAGGAATTTTAGGGACCACACTATCATAGTTGTACCAAAATCTGTTCTACTGAACGAAATTTAACAATTCGGAATGCGTTTTAATCACCGCAACATGCTGCACTCAGAAATGTTGTGCTGCTTGTTATTACCCCCACCGATAATTGATTACACATCACAATTTTCGTATCAGATTCCGCGCTCGATGCTCACAAAATACTATCAGTTTCACTGAACATGCATAGGATGACTAATAAATTATATTATTAATTAACGATAGAATGAAATAAACGATGCGATCAGATTGTCTTTCAAAAGATGTACGGCTGGCAGGATTGCGTTGAATTGTCTTAACTGAGTGATTAAAAGACGCTTTTCAATCAAAAAATCCTTGCATCTAGATGCCTATGTATGGTACTATTCCATGCAATTTAGTGTTTCGCGGCTATGTAATGACCTAAGAAGTAAGCATGTTTCAATTTAAAGTCCTAAAAACAGTACATTAAACGATAATGTACTCTTGCGGCATTTAAATTGTGATATATCACAGATATTTGTCTTTACACTTCGAAAGTCCTCGTTCATAGACTTAATGTACCAGTCTACTTCGGAGACGTGTAAAGCCGGCTATCAGTGGTATATCACATACGTAAAATAAAAAAAAACTTGTCCTGTGTCCATCTCAACTTTGAACTACCTCCGTATTTAGTGATCTCCCATTGAATGAAATTGACCTTAGATGTTGAACTTATCTTTGAGTGAATGGAAGCGTCAAGCACATTTTTGATGCCTGCTTTTCTACCATCAACGTTCATCAAAGTGTTCACATTCTTTCTTATTTCAGAGTCCTTTGATAGATGTGCCGACAGATTTTCCGACGAAGAAAGCGACAACAGGATGAGGAAACTTCTAAGGAATCCATTAAGCGGTAGATAAAGTCTCGCCTCCCCGATAAATTTATTTCATTAATTCTCTCCAATTATTCGAATTTATTAAGCATTTCGATCAATGACTGCGCATATTAGGACTTATTTATCAAGAGAAGGAATTCGTCATAATGGATGTCAAAATCTCTATTGAATCCAATACAGAAGTATGAAGAAAATGTCATGTTAATCAATTGAGCAACTTCACAACAACGCTGTGATGAAGAATCTTGAATGCTCCGAAATATTTATCAACCTTTAGTACTGCTACACCTCTGCAAAATGAATTTCTCACTTGAACGAGACTTCATTCAATTATTAGCTATCCTGTCTTTATAGGCAGCATGCACACAATTGAATCAGAGTGAGAATTAACAAGAGGTCGATGGCTGTTTGCACAATGTAATAGTTGAAAACTCTAAAAAGGGTTATTGCCAAACTCATGAAAAAATAGAGACAGGAAAATTAGATACAAAGGAGCAGTTTTGACCATAGTGAGAAATCTCCACCAAAAATGGCGAGAAAGCTCCAAGTGACAAGCTAAAAGTATATCGCTTCCAGGCAATGCAATGATTATGGAAGGAGAGGATATAGAACTGTCTGTAGCAATGTTTACATATAAGCATGAAGCGCATAGACGTGCTATGATGATCAAGGAATGATAAAATCTTGCAATAGAAAATAGATTTTGAAGAGATAAAAAAGCAGAAATAGAAAGAGGGTTCTTTCAAAAGAATTAGATTGGATTCGTACTTCCATTCGGAGGCGTATCAGAGATGGTTGTGATGTATCCTCTTTTTGGCGAAGCCATGAAGTTTACCTTGGATCACAAGAACTTTTGGCGATGAGGGGGCTCAAGTCCTTCAAAGAATCCGATCATTGTTGTTATTATCCGAAACCAATGCAGATATTTCACATGATTATATAAATTCCTAATATGCTTTCGTATATTCCTTATTTATTTCTCAGATTTGATGGCTAATTCTAGATATCTTTGATAGTTTGGCCATATTATCAGTAGGGAGTAGGATAGCTACAAATTGTTTGGTTTGAGGCTATTCGCTTTTCACTGAAAGGAGGTGAAGTAAACAACAACAAAATTGACATCAAGAACCTGAGCAGAATGGCTATGCCAACCACCCCATTCTTACCACCCGGTCACCTCCGGTATTCTGAGAAATTTATGTAAAAGTAATCAAAAGTCCCCTTTTCAGTTTATAGGCCGATAGAATAAAGTAAAAGTTCAAAGTATCTTTTCAGGTCGGTCTCATTAGCAAACTGACTTAACACACGAGATACAACAATAACAATATCAAAGACAGGCCTTCGGCGTCCAGCACCTTCAACGGTCGATGTTTGGATGGCACAGATGCAGCCTTTGTGAAGGTTTATAAGATTGAATGATATCAAGAACTGTGTTGCATGTATGATTGGCTGTTGAACTGTGAAGTTAGATTGCAAAAAGGTAATTCATGTTTCCTATTGATTGCTGGCTTAAGTTGTGTGATTGCTTTGGCTTCTGTTATTGTTGTATCTCGTGTGTTGGTCAGTTTGCTAATGAGACCGACCTGAAAAGATACTTTGAACTTTTATTTTATTATATCGGCCTATAAACAGAAAAGGGGAGTTTTGATTACTTTTACATAAATTTCTCAGACCGATGATCTCCCGTCACCTGGTCAACTACACCTCCGCTATTATTGAACGCAGGAACGATTTGTCGGTGGTGGGGGGGGGGGTAAAATTTTAGGTGTTGCAAAACGAAATTTCTAGGCGGTTAACGTAGGCATACTGCTCACTCTTGGCCTGGCTGAAACTTCGACGGGGATGAAACTCTGATATTTCCCTTACTATTTTTTTCCTTTCAAACTGAATCTTGTTATACAGTTTTGGCTTCAGCTTTTTTATCATCATGGCCTCCCGTCATCTTGAATTAGGTGCACATAAACTAGATGACAAACAGGGGGCTCACTCTACAAAGTAAAACATGAGTTTCATAACATCATCATGTCAATCCACATTTTATTATGGTCATTCGAATTGGCTTGTGCCTTGACAGGATTAATTCTAATGGTAGGAAACAGGGATATGTTTTTCAACCAATCATTCCACTTTGGATTTTTTTAAAGCGCTTGCTTGTTTGATAAAAGTATTCTTGAGTGTTTGAGACATAGGCCTTGTATTAAAATGACGGTTTTCTACATCAACATGCCTTGGTCTTTAGTCCAGTTCATCGGAATCTTTTAATATTTTTCTCGGTAATATTGGTCAAATACGTGATAGACAACTACATCACAAAATGCAGCAGAATGATTCTACAGTATAAATACACTGTATTACTATGCTGTTTGATATGACACTGGAAGGTTGGAATAAGAAGACAATTCATTTTAGCTGCATTTTGTGATGTAGTTGTTTATCACGTACTTGACGAATATTACCGAGAAAAGTTAAAAGATTCCGATGAACTAGACTAAAATGATTATTGATGAAACTAAGGCATGTTGATATAGAAAATGTCAAATTGATATAGGGCCCATGTGTCAAACACTCAAAAAATGATATTTATTAAATATATTCACTTAAGTGTGCAATCGTCTATGGTATATGCAAGTATAACAACGATCGCCGCGCGAAACATCAGTACAACTAGTAATTGTACCATGTGTGGCTAGAGTTGATTTTGCACTATTTCAATTCATTATTCATAAAAAAATAATATATTGCTTATCATAAAAATAAAATAATATATTTTTTTGCTTGCCTGAAAAAGGCGTTTTACAATAAACTAGTAATGGCGTCTTTCATCATTTTTGTGGTTGTAGCAGATTTGTAATGCTTTTCACTAGCAGCGCAGTTCGTTCAGGGGGAAGTGATATTAATTTGAGCTCATCCCGCACAAGTCATTACAGATCAGTTCAAATCTAACCAAAATCCTCTAAATGTCCCACTGAAAATATATAGGCCTATGCCAATATTAACATTAAATTTACATCAACCAAAATTAGACCTAGATGAACATGCGAGATGACTATACTCGTATTTTTGAACGTACGTAATCTTTAGTAATGAAAATTACCACACCTTTGCAGGCGGAAAGCTTTTGAAATTTTTCAATTTCTGGCAGGCTAAATGACCAATGATGTGGTTTTGTGAATGTCAAAGTTGGCCTTTAAGCATCGCACTTCAAGGCATTTGCTGAACAACTAGTAAACATATCAATTAGACTCAGTCGATATTTTATGTACAGCATCTGAATGAAATTTGATTGCTCGAGTAGGGCTGGAGTTATTGAAGCATAGTGATAAGTTATATGCATAATTCAAATTTCCAAAATTTGCGGAAGAGCTTACGAATTGTCCCTCCCCTCAATTTTTCGCAACTACACCATTTGCGCGGTACCGGGTATATACTGTTGATTTCGATCAAATGCGCACAAAATACCTGTGATATAGCAAGAAAAACGAGTTCCACTTGCAATATTTTTGCTTTAAATTAGGTCTACCAAAAGTTGGAAAATTATTGACCTGGTAACTCTGAAAATTGCCAATTTTCTGAAAAATTATTGGTAAATACACGTCACTGCCTCATGGTTCCTCTTTCATAGCTGTGCTTATACGCACTAAATCCTTGCTTGTCACTCACCGTTGAATAATAGTTAATTGCATTTCCAATCACCTAGTGATTTACAAGTTCATATAACGGTACAGTATAACGGATTGTTCTCTCTGACTTCACAATTTAGCTAAAAGCTTGCTCTATGGCTGCGCAAAAACAGGTAAGTCAAAAAACTTGTCATTGACTTGGTCAACGAATGACGCTTTTGACCCGTTGACTCGGTTTCATCGCTGGTATTATATATTTGTAAGCTATCATGTTCTAGCCTTTTGCCTTGGCAAAGATTTAAGCAAGCGATTTCTTTAGACTTTCCGAATGCAAGAATGATTTTATGAGTGTTTAATATACTCACAGCTCTATCACTGAAATCTATCCCCAGGAAGCATAATTTCAAAGGAGAACCCGTAGCCTAACCTTGTTATGTATTAACAAACAAGGCTTCCAGGAATGCTGTACTCATAATCGATTGGTCGCATCTTCGTCTTATCTTACCATTCACCAGATTATGCAAGAGCCCTGACGATTTGAATAATCTGAAGATATTCATGACATAAGATAAGCGCAACCGATGAAAAGTTGTTTCACTTTTCAACAGATACACTGAGATTCTCCGCTCATTCAGTAAGTTCTCAAAGCCTTGGTGAAAATTCCCGTTCATCGCATCTTCAGCGAACTTAGACGATCAAACAATCTGAGTCTGTGGGGTCCTGTTTGGGTCTGCATCTCTGAGCTCGCTGCAGTAGCTCTATTTCATTCATGAACAATCATGAGTCACATGACAGGAGAAAATGCGTGTGGATGGCAATAAAAATGAAATCATTCTGAAATGTTTAGGAAATATTTGCTTTGTGTTGCTAAATATATCTTTATCAACAAAATCGACTAATTAGGCGACCGTCTGACTGAATATGTCGGAGATGGCACAAGTAAGTGAAATTCTAGGGGGGGGGAAGGGCTTAGCTCTCCCTAGCGCCCCTGTTCCCGCGTGCCTGATTGAACGTGTTTTTCATCGCTGTATTTCATTGCTGCACCTAGAAAAATTTCTTTTTGCTGCTTCATCCCTGCGAAACCTACGTCGATTATAATGACGTCTGCATCGATCATGACGAAAATGACGTCGATTAACTGATACTGTATCCTTGATAGCAAGATACTAGTATGTTGATCATAACGATCTATCAATCTTAATCAAGCAATATATGAACCAACGAATTAGAATGGCGACTAGTAGGAAAAACAGATCCCGGACAATTTCTGATCAAGGAATCCCGACCGGAATTAAGGGGTCAGTCACGGGATCTCGAAATTTCTAGGCGTTCAGTGCATCATTGAATTGCAAACCACATATCATGTTTAGTAGTGTCCCGCGTGCAGTGCACATTCGTATAGGCACCTATTACTTGCTCACAATGACGATATATTTGATTTGATTCAGACTTAATAAAAGGAAGATGAATTGTTGATGCAAAGCTTAGTGGGGGGTTTCAATCAGCAACTATTTTATTCAGCTTTTATGGTCAAACAATGCACAGTTTTGGGTTTTCTTATTTGTAGTGTGTATGTCGATGGCTGACTCGAGTGCGAACTGTCATAATTCTGAAATGCAAATAAATTTTATTTGCTTCATGATTTATTCCATTCACGTATTTTTAGTATTACTCTAGTATTACGAGCTAGACAGTAAGACGGTGCACATTGTTCCATAAATATCACAGAATATTTCACCGCATCAATCCCGGGATCTCGGAGCCCGACTGCCACTAAAATTGCCTTAATCCCGGGATTATGATCTCTAGTGACCAGACATGACTGTGATGCACATCTACCGGTCTACAAGATTTTCTATGGTGCTATATTCGTCGTAATCGACGTCGATCATGGCGAAATTGTGGTCGCATGTCAATGAAAATTACTCAGTAAGTAGCCACAATTTTTAAAAGTAATGTAGATGTACAGAAAATCCCTAGATTTTTAGTGAAGCAGTCAAAATTTGTGTGTTTGAAACACTTATTCATCAATTTGAATTTTGAGGGCGTCGATCATTTGTCAATAAACAATTTCTTATGAGTCATTTTATTTGACAATAATCATCTCAAAATGTCTGAATATGTATGATTTATTTTCATTGGATATATATTCCATCCAGTGTACAGTCAAAAATGGTGCTGATTAAATTTTCAACTCATTACAATGTGACCAAGATCTCAAGATGTTTGATGGACCTTTGATAAAATGTACTTGTTTACTCAAAAGTTGAAATTAACTAGTCCAATTTAATTATCAGAAAATGGTATCAATAACGCTCTATACCTGGGTAAAATTATAGAAGCAACTTCTACAACCTCAAGTACAGTCTACCTGGAATCACATGGAATCTATGGACATTCTATGTGGATCACATGGAATCCACATAGTGGGTGTTCAGAGCATCAAGTTGATAAGTAATGGTGAAATATAAACTTCCTAAGTCTGAGTAATTTAATTCACCATTGTCCAATAGCTGAAGCCCGTTCGGACATTCTGAACGCTTTCTTGTGGTGGTGCATATCCAAAGTTGCATTGAAAAAAATCAAAATGGAACCGAATTCAGCTAAATAGCACAGCTGGAACAGTGAGATATATAGTGAGATTTATTCTGTCCGAAAACAGTCATTTATAATGGAGTTTGCAAATATGTAAAGTACATGACTTAGGTGATTTTCATATAATCAGTGGCATGAAGCGTAAGTGCTTTCCATGATTTAAAACATAGAGCTATTTTTCTCCATTGAGGAAATCGCAATTTGATCTTCTTCTTGTGCTGGAATAAATTAATGTAATTTAATGAAGAATACTTAAGATCTCATCAATTTAATTTTCATGTGAAATTACTTTGATATCCAAAAAGGGAAATTTAAAACTATATACTCAGCAACATTGGATTCTGAATTTTGACGGTTTTGCGAGCGGCTCGATGAAACGGTGCATCGGTGATAACAGGAATATTGCTTCTTAGGGTATAATCTCTGTCAGAGATTAAGTAGCCAGAAAAACCTTTTAGTCATGGATTGCAATTGCCCAAGGGACGCACTTAGTCCATGATGCCGTAGTTGCAGATTTCGAACTCCCTTCCTATGTACGGTTTTAATCGAGTGCGATAAAATGTTGCAATAAAGTCAATAGAGACAAAAAGACCTCAAATTATTACGATCGGAGTTGACTTAATTTACTCTTGAGAGGCGCATGAATTGTGTGACTATTGACGGGCTGGGTCTTGCTTATTTTGACCTTTGTTTCATGATGTAGACATTAATCACTTCCCCTAAATGCAAAAGAGGCCATAAATTGATTGCGGATGTTGCGATATTCATGCTCCATTTTTCAAGGCGACCGATCTCGACTTTTCAATCGAAATGTAATCTTGTAGCTTTGTAGATAATGAAGTTTTAATTGACAAAACTGCAATCAACCTCACGATTTCCGGTTGGAAATTCAAATAGAAAGAGAACAAGTTCTGTAACACCACCATATACCACCAGAAATGACTGTGGTAGTTAATTTAATATCATAGCGGTGGAATATAACTGTTTGATTTGAATCAGATTCTTATTGAAGTTTAGCGACTTAGCCTTTACATAAACAGAGAAATGTCATATCGAAGCAAATCTTGGTAATGATTATTCCAGACAAGTTTGTGTGTTTTTGTCGAGCACCCAAAGTTTAAGCAGCAGCTACAATTTATAGGAGTTGAATCTCGCATATAGATTGATGTCATATCAATATAAATGTATATAGACCTATATGTGCATTGGAAGTTGTATATAGCCTAACTTCATGATTTCAATCCATCAGACGTTTCCGAAGAAATGTTTGCATTTCTTCGAACTTGCTGAAGAAAAAACCAATAACGTGCGACTGCTGAAGTGCCAAAAGGCATCATCAACTGTGAAATACTATTCTTCAATAAAGTAGTAGATACAACCAAGAATTTTAATTCATCAGTTCTGTACCTATTAACAGATAGATGTAAAGTGAAGAGAGCATAAAACTACATAAGCCTGCATGTCATATCGAACGCGAGAAACCTTGATTTAACTTGATGCGGTTATGAAGATGGATTTCCATTTCTGCTTTCAAAAACCTGAATAGAGGAAATTAGTAAGGTTTTTTTCTATATATTACTAATGGAAGAGCTGTCTGGATCAGTCTAAAATCTAGGTTGCTCTTTTTTCAGGCAAGGTTATCTTCACCCTACTCGCTTTTGTCTATTCCTCTTCAAAAAGTCTTACAGACTGAACCAACAGAATTGCGCATTTCGGCTGAAACGAAGTTTGTTTTTATTTGAAAATAATGCCATCTTTTCAGAAATAGATTTTTATCTTATACAAGCAGATAATCCACCAGTCTAATTATTTCCTCATTCTCGAAGGTCGATATATTTTTGAATTGTGGAAGGGCTGTACAGCTCTCTTTCTAATTTTTCCTGAAAAGATTGTTTCAGAATTATTTTATCGAAACTGTATCATGTCGAAGATTTGCAATTCAATTATTAATCATTTTTGTTTACCGAATTTGATGATTGAGTATGCACCATTTGATAAATAGCTTATCGCTTTGTCCATCAGGAAGTCACAGAAGATTTAACAGAAGGATCAAGATAATAACGTCCATCAAGAGCAAATGAATCCTTTTGATAAAATCAATAAATTTCTAGTGATCAAAGGTTTCGTCGAAAAAGTCTCCGAAATATAAGAAATAACGAATATAAGCGAAATGTCTCCTGATATAGCATAATAATGCTTGTAGACGAATCTCTCATTTTTACGCATATTTAAAATAATGCTTCTGATCTGTAGCCGAGAATTTGATGATGGATTTCAATGTGATCGGAGTTAAAATCCGTTTGGATTTTGAGTTTCAGAATTGTATGTATAGTAACTTTATTGTCTACATGCCATGTAAATCGATTTCGTTTGTCAAACCCAATCTGTCTCTGCTGTAGAATGTTTTTCTATGACAACTCTTTGAATGGTAGGCTCGATGACATACTCGTTCATAAATTATTACAGATACTCATTGCATCACCTCCAACGGTGGTGCGGATCTTCATTGATGACTGGAACGTTGTGCATAATTATGTGTTTGCCTGTGCAAGTATAATAATGTCTTACGCTAACAATTTGAATTTGCTATAGTCGATGCAAATCTTGACCATCAATGTGAGCGACAGGAGCGTTTTGTATATTGGAACACTCATATAGTGCAGCATATACTCATAGTGTAGTGTAACACTCATACAATACTAGCAATAGCAGTTTGTTTATTTCAACAAATAAATATCACAGAGGTATAAATGTGAATCACAGACATGCAAAACTGTGCAGAAGTAAATAAATTTGCGCAGTACAGGTTTTGGACTTCATCAGTGACATGTAAAACAACTAACGTGAACTAGTGATTTCAATAGTGACAGCGGATTTCATTAGTGACACAGGGACTTCAAATGAAGACATCGAGAATTCAATTGATGATTGTTGTACAAAATTAAGCCTTCGAATTAAAAAGACGGCTTGTGTGTAGGGCAGGAAAAAGTGGAAACGTCCAACTGGTAAACACAGAAGAATTCATGCGGAGTTTGGCAAACGAGGTTGAATACGGGTGTTGATAGGTGTTAAGAAACCATGTATTTTCGAAAAATCTCAGAATTATGGCAATTCTTTGACCTTGATGATTAGATGTGAAATTACAAGAATACTCACAAGGACAGATCATGTAATGAGAACGTCTTCCTGCTCTTCAGCTAGGAGAGCTCTTCAGCATCGGCGTAATGATGCCATGATGTACCTCCACACATTGACTTTTAGAAACAAAGAGTTTCCAAGCATACGCATATGTTTCAAAATATGGATTCGTCTGTGGGCTGAGCGAACAACAATATCAACGTGGTCATTACATGACAAACTCTTAGTCAACCGAGCACCTAAAGTCACTGAGGTTTGGGAATCTAAAATATCATTGAAAGTGAGTGTGATTTCTCGGAACACACTTGACTTAAACGCAGGATTAGCTGACAGCGTTTTGAAATATTCAAAGTCACCTTGTAGTTCTCAGTTCACTCAATGATAGAGTTTAAATTCAGTGGCGGGTCGCTTTCACATTCTTCAATTAAGGTTAAATCGCTACATACGCATTGGTGACAACTGACATCTTCTACTAATGAATTCAATGACAATATTTGAACAGATCAGCTAAAGCTCCCGTGCAATTTCTTGTCGATAAAGCATTAACTACCCTTAGCACCCCAAAGTTCGCTGGTCGAATATGTTCTTTCCAATGCTACATTCATTTTGTATTTTGTGTTTATTTTGTTTCTATAAATAGCATTTCAAAAATACAAACTCGTATTTCTATTAGATTTTTTGATTATTGCTCAAGCATATATTGTTGTGAAATCAAATGTAAGAATGTGCCTTTTACGTATGCCTTTTCTCGTGGGGATATTCCTTTTGTATTTTGAGTTGCTGTTACCGCAGATAGCATTTTATTACTACTCTTTAAAATTCTGTGATATTTAGAAATGCACTAGAAAAAGCATATCTTGCCCTCCTCATTTGGATTCTTCATCTCGGATATGAACGACTTGTTGTGATCTTGGCTGGTTTGGGTGTGTTATTGACAAGTTGGCTTCAGTACGTGTATTACAGCCACAGAAAGCGAGAGCTAGCCATAACTTTGCTGAACTAGCCCAAAACGAGGAGCTGTATGTTAGCATTAAAGGCAGCTTTATCTTGTCATTATAAAAACATTTGCTAAAACAAAATGTCCATTGAAAAGAAAAAAGCTAAATCATGATTGCATTTAAAGAAAAAATAAACAAACTTTGCACTGCAGTTCTCCAAGCGTAATTTCATCACTGATAACCAACACCAAATAGTGCGAACTAGCCAAATTATTAAAAGATCATGATATATTCTATTTATAGAATCGTATTTGACAACGCAGTCATCTTATATCCAACGACATTGTTATTTGAAATTTAAATGAAAACTTCGCTTTTTCAAACTCATAATTCTTGCTGAGAACTAGCCCCAAGTTCTGAGAACCACCCAAAATAATAATCTGCGCATAAAAATATCCCGCTTGCTGTAGATACTAAATAATTATTTGGCTGTATGTCAACTGTTACGACCTCCCCAAGGTACGAACAGAAAAAAGGCCAAATCCCTGTGAGTGAATGTATTTATTAGGTGCAAGGCAGGTGGTGGCCCTTAAGAGAGCCGATTTGGCGTTCGCAGAGAATGTGAGTGTACGTACAGTCGTCAACTTGGCAATGACAGCGGTCGTGAGCCGAAGGGTCGCAGCAGCGTCGTTGATTCCCAACAAGAGATCGTGCGTACTGTAGGCGGGAGAGAGTGAGAGAGAGAGTTTGGTCCGTCAGCAGGGAGTTTTGATGTCTCTCCAAATGTGTGGGATCGATCATCCACCTGGAGCGTATGATTGGCGCCCAGCCACTCGCCGGCTCCCTGTCACCGGGCATCGCTTCGCCCTCTCGTCAGCGAAGGGAAGGAGAGTCTGCGCCGATCAATGGCTCATGCAAACGACTCCATTGGTCGTCGCTGCCTTGAAAGTTAATGTACGTTAAGTATCACTTCTGCCGAGTCTTGATGAGGAAAGAGAGAGAAGTCTGCATTTTCGTCACACAACATGAAGAATTGTTAAAATACAATGAAATTTTGCATCTAAACTTCTTCAACTTCATTGAGTTACCTTAACTGCAACGAACCAGCCCCAAATACTGCGAACCACACAAATAATGATAGCTCACATGCAGAACTGCTACTTCAATACAAATTTGATGCATTTTATTTCTTCTATAGTAGGACACAAAAGAATTTCCCATACAAAATTCCGCACTTTCGAACCAATGGAACCACTGGGAACCAGCACCAGTCTCTGCGAACCACCTTAAACATGAATCTTTACATCAAACTTAACCAGAAAAGTACAAAGTTTCTTGTCGATTGCATTCTGACATAAGAAAAAGTAGAAAATATCTGAATTTCACACACAATCTAGAAATTTGACTGAAGCTAATACCTTTATGAAAAGTAACAGAAAATCCGACTTCATTTTGTTTCCATCAACAAGAACAGCAAGAAAATTTATTTTACGTAGTCATCTCATCGCATCAAATTGATAGGTTCAGCATGTGTTAACCACACCATGATGCTGCGTGTGTTATGCATCAAAGGATAGGAAATCTTCTGCAAAAAAGACAGCAGGAATAAAAGTTCTTTATCAAAAATTATCCATTTATGGCTTATAAGTTATAAATGGTTATTGAGGTGAATGTGTTCATCATATCATTGCCAGCATGCAAAAATAAGCTTCAAATAAGATATTCATAGAGACAGAATTATTTTTCTACTTAGATACGTAAAATATTGACTAGAATTGGACAGAATGTAAACGAAAACATAGTACCGTTTCTGTTAAAAGAAAGAAATATCTGTTATAGTAAGTTCACAAACTAAGTGCATTATGTGTTCCCAATTTTTTGTTTAAATTTTGTTTAAACGATATCGGCATTTGTGTATGTTCCAGCTGGAAGTTTATGCACCGGGACGTGATAATTTTCTGTTAAAGTTTCATGTAAATGTACACATTTTGTGTAGTTCACAAATCTTATCCCAAATCTTAAAAAGGTTGATGCTGTTTTTAGAAAGTGAAAAGATGTTTTCATCGTTTATCTTTTCATTTCAATTCATCCATATATTCACGCCTTTGCATCATTCGATAATCGACAAGCACATTCCCTCACCATCTTCTGTCTCCCATTTTACGAAGGAACCGCAAATTCCAACTTCAATCGTGTTCGATTATAGTAAGAAAAAATCTTTTCCCCTCTATTAATTTTTAATCTTCTTTAATTGATTAAATAATCTTTTCCTCTATTAACATCTATTTAATGGCGGTCTCCGTTTATAGCACACAAAATGACAACTTTTCAATTGACATAAAGGCTGCTTTCTGAATACTGCCGGGCAGTTTAAAATTTTGTTTTGCTTTACAAGATTTTTGATATTGAACTACTGTTGTTGCTACTCAAACAAATGTCATTTATTCATTCAATTTTTGATTGTGAGCTTTCGCTTGCATCGGATTTAAACAAAACAATCAATATTTGCTTTTTTCTACTATTACTGTGTATATTTTATATCTATTCTTTGTCTAGGCCTCTCTTTGAATTACTAGCGCTAGCAAACTGATGAAATGACAAAATGACCATGAAAATATGCAAATAAATAATTATAATTGTTGCCATCGACTCAAAAGTCAGTGAAATTTCTTAACTGAGAATGCTTTCTAAAAATTATTTGCTCTTGCTTCAAAGATTTTGAAGGCATGGAATTTTATTATCATAGGTGCGCTTTGGTCGTGGACTACTTCTTTTGAGTCTTCCGGTTCGACAGCTGCATTATGTCTTCTTTATGACAGAATCTACAAGCTTGCTGATAAAAGCGGACATTAAACAAGATTATTAAGCTGAACTTATTTGAAGACGAGATATCAATTGTATCATGTTTCTGTCGGTGAACAACCTTCTGTATCAATAATTTTATTGACGCAGACGCTTGTTCTTCGTCAGAGACATGACCTCAAGGAAAAACTGTTATTCTCATTTGTGTCGGCAAAATCCCTAAATTTTATTGACCAGTCCTTAAGAATTTTATATCAATTCTATTTTGTCATAATATTGGATGATTTTATTTTCTAGACATTAATTAGTGCTTGCATAATTAAAACTACGTAAAATAGAACTGAATGCTTGCATCAAATGATCTAGGCATGATCTTATCAGGCCATCTATGAAATTTACGCTGCGAGTTTAAATATATGTAGGTCTACCAAGTGAAAACAAACGAGTACCTTGGCCACGCTGGCAAACATCAAGGAATGACAATTACAATTTACAAATTTGACTGGTCTGATAGCGAATAGAGAGCAGCTACGTGTCACGTGTTTGAGAGACACGCTGCTTCACAGTCACGTTAATTGATATCATGAAGAACTTTGATATGGCAATGTCTTCACTAATAATCTTAGATAGTAGGTGGATGTAAAGAACAATATAAAGAGCGAATGTTAAAACGACGATATGAAATATTTACAACAAAGAGTCTGAGTATGATAGTTCTTTCCTTCTGATGGCAGCATAGAATTACATTCATCTGCGCAAGCTTCGGTTTCCTAGAAAGGAAGAATTGTATGTAACCTTAATATCGAAATGGCACATTACAGAATTAGACAACTTGCTCCTTCTCGAATGAATAATTCGTGTGTCGCTTGCCATTGGAAATCGCAGACAATAAGCTGTCAGCACAGGACACCAGAGCCAGTCAGAGATGCGTGTATGCTGTAATATCACTTCGCACAAACCAAACACACATCGATGTCTGGCTTCGATTCAATATATGCACTATACAGTGAGCAATACCGAGGAGAGGATGTGAAAACATCAAGTGAACTAATTTTCGTACGCCTGCTACTTTTTTCAAGAATGATAGGAAGGGCTAACATTATGGAGAAAACTTGTGGGCAATGATCTGAGTTCTTCGAATCTGAAAGAATTGTGGCAATCGAAGCATTTTGCTGGAACTCACATTAATCCGCAAGCGACGCACGACTTTTTTCCTATCTCTGTAAGGTATTAGGAATTCCTTTTTGCCCACTTAATAGGTTCCTCGATGTACCGTCAATTTTGTATTAATCACACTTCCAGCAAGCCGAAGCAGATAAACAAAATATTTAATTCTGTGGATAGCAGAGACTGGGGTTCAGCTGTCGAATGGTTACGCTCTCGGCCATGGCCATGTGCAAGGGGCTCTTGGTCTGTTTCAGGACCAATTCAATTCATCGATTTCCGTCTTGAATTGGAGGCTGATAGCTAAGTCGGAAGATGTTCTTTTCGTCGAGCCGCAATTGATTGCTCACTTTTCCCAGCATGCCTTGCTCCGCAAATAGATGAACTTTAGCTCGTTCTCGCCTACCTTCCTGACAAAGAATCCATTCTAAAGAAAAAACTTATCTTTTTTTGACAAAGAATTCGGGTGTCGGCTATTATCATCTGTTAATGTTATATTAACAGATGAGAGACTTTTGTTTGTGTACGTCAAGGGTGTGTATTGTCACCTATCTTGTTCAACCTGTTCGTAGAGCAAATAAGGATGGAAGCGATGGAAAATTTTGAGGAAGCGGTGTTAGTGGCGTGACGCAAAGTGTACAACTTGAGATTTGCTGACGATATTATTTGATTACAAGAAGTAGTGAAGAGCTTGCCAACATCACTGAAAGATTGGACAGTACAACGAGAAAGCATGGAATAGAAATACGTATTGAAAAGAGCAAGATCATGGTAACATCAAGGCAAAGTGATAAAGAGAGCGACGTAGACATTCCAATTGGAGGCGAACAACTGGAAGCAGTCGAAACTTTTAAGTATTTTGGTTCAATCCTTATTGGAGATGCTACATCACGGAAGGAAATCAACACCAGACTGGTGCTTGCAACAAACCAACTGATCAAGTCCAACAACTTCTGGAAGAGCAGGAAAATCCGAGTCGAAATAAAATAAAGCTCATGCACTCGCTGATTACATGTATAGTGCTGCATGGGTGTGAATCCTGGACCTTCAACAAACGACTGGAAGGAAGGCTTAGTGCCTTTGAAATGCGTTGCCTCCTACTCATCTTAGGCGTTAGCTATCAGGACCATCGCACGAATATATCAGTCCTTCAGGAGATGACACAGAAAACAGGACTATCTGAACCACTTGTGGAAACGGCAAGAGGACGAAAGCTTCAATGGTTCGGCCATGTGACACGTCGTCATGGAAGTCTCGTGCACACCATCATGCACGGGACCGTCAAGGGTATAAGAAGACAAGGCACACCCAGAACGAACTGGCTTGGCGATGTTCAGAAGTGGACGGGAAGAGAGATCGCGGAATGCATTAGACTGGCTGAGGATCGAGACAGACTGAAGAAGGTGGTAAACTCATCAAAGTGTCCCAACGGTTCCAGGACTACGGGAGTGACTTTACTTGACTTGAATGTTATATTGTGTTTTTTCTCCTACGAAATTATCGTCTTTTCCATCCTCTCCTATGCAAATATTATTTATGCCAGCTTTCGCCAGCTTAATTGCTAGGTGTCATCAAATTTTTATCAAAGCAAATTTGATAGTGTACCAGAATATTCATCATTTTATCACACAGATGTTCACGGGGAGCCAACTTCTATCTATTTGCTCAGTGATCAGCGCACTTTATGTTTTCTTCAGCTTATGTACTTATTTCTGTAGGCGACAGCGGAATAGCTGAGCGGAATACACAAGAACGGAGCAAGCGAGAGCAGAATAGTCGAAAACGGCAAACATCCTTACTGTTACTTCATCATTTTGCACTAAGATATTCCTGTCTCGGCAATTCTACAAGTAACTCAACTAATCACTTTTCCTAAATGAGAGGCGTACATTACTTGTATATATCATATATTGCACATTATTGACCATTGTATCACATCTCAGCAGATGTAAGCCCTATGAGAATTTGAATCAATTAAACAATTAAATCAATGGATGAAATTCCATGTGGTTCTGTTTCATAAGATTCAAACATGTTGATCTATTCTTATTACAGAGATTATGTTCTCATGGCAATTCATTCATGTTAATTATATTGAAAATGATGATTTTTCTGTAGGACCGTCAAACCCTCTGATGACAAGATGCAAGATAGACTGAGTGGAAGACCGGATTCGTTCGATTTAAATTGGAGTTACAGACTTAATCAATTCCACTACTTCAGATGAGAAATAACATGCAACAAAGGAAGCTGAGAGGTTTTTTATCTGGTTCAGTCCAATGGCCTTTGTTCTCAGGATTTTCGGATTTCCTACCTGCTCATCTTGCTACTCGATAAACTGACTATAAGTGTTTTTTGCGGAGATTACGTTCCTGCGGTTCAAAAAATTATTTAAGCATTTTTTAAAAAGCTCATTATTTTCAAATTATTCCTGCATTTATATACTACCGAGATGACGTCCTGTTATGAGTATCATGAAAAAGTTGGATATCAAAGGGAATGAACATATGCTAATAAGCATCCTAACAAAGCAGAAATTAAGCTGATTATCAAGTGAATTTCATGAACCGTATTATAATGGAAGTCTTCATGAAAAAGTCGCGATCTTATTCGTGCTTTCCTGGCTGAGATGTCATGTTTTTAATTAAATTTTCATCGGCATGATTTCATGATTCACTAAATTTATGTTTTATTTCTTGAATCTGATTAATGATGCGAATCCATTTACATCTTTTAAAGTTAATTGAAATCATTGTCTTTGATTAAGTTATTTTGCTAAAAGTAAAGTAATATCAAATAAAAAGTAATATCAGCCTATCGAATTGCTAATTTAACAAACATTACCTCTCAAAGGCCGTCATGCCACGTAGGATCCTTTTGTATTGTTATCATGATCAGTCAATGAACGCTTTTGTCGAATCAAGGCACGATGCTGAATCTGCCTTGTTTTCCAATCATGTATAATATGGGAACAGGCGAGGTCTGATGATGACAAACAACGAGTGGCAGCACGCTCAAACTTTCGTAGTTCGCGTTTCATCTGACGGCACTCACCATCAAACTACGAATCCGATGGTCGGAGTGAAACGCTGGCTGTCTGAAGAGGAATTATGTCGTCCAATATCTCAATGAGGGTCCTGTTATAGATCGAGGCAAGCTCGTCCACTCCAAGATCTAACCATGATCGCCAGTGGCAGAGAATAGACGAGGATAATGCTTTACGAAAACATACAAGACTCAGTTTAGACCAAAGTCTGTAGTATAAATTTGAGTACTATAGGTGAGGTACTCATAGAGGTACTCAATATAGGTCAGCATGTATAGTAAATGCTGTAGCTCAGTCAACAAGCATCTACTATGCTGACACTTTAAGTCAACAGTGCATTATGTCGAATATAGAATAACAGTTTATAATTTTGAAGAAGCACGTAATAGTAGAACGTTTAAAAACAGTAGTTTATTGTAGAAACACGCCAAACATGTCTACTTCGGCAATTTGTATAAATTGGCGCACTTAAATCAAGCCCACGAAGTGCACGGAAACAAGCTCAAGCACAAATTTACATGCCGTTGTTATTTGTGCAAGTCAATTGAATGTAGAGGCTTAAAAGATCTTTTTTGAATCAGCTTAATGATGTAAAATATTTCAATACTAGGCAATGAAGAAATTTGTTATTGCCCGGTAATATTTAGTTCAACATGCTTACAGAAAATAAATATAGATTTCGAGAAAGACGAAAGCTGTAGCACATTGTTTTTTTGCGGTTGCTAATGCAGGACTAGCAGGAGAAACATATTTTTGTGAACTTTAGTATACTAGTATATACCGGTCGATTTCGACATTCATGTTGATAGCGGACAGGACTTTTCAGGTTCCTGAACCGGTCTTACCGCTATGCCGTTACCGGCAAACCATTTCTTCATCTGCAATGATCAGTACCAATGAATAGGAACGCGCGTTTTCTGTAATGTGCTCAATAATCTCAACAAGCTGAGGACACTTGATTGGCGGAAAATGAAGATTAGGCAAAGATGATTGAGAAAAGCAAAGAAGCTGGATTGCTATTAAATGCTTCCTCAACGAAGATAATGTGAAATCAAATGATGCCAATTTTAGGTATTGATGGATACTGCATGAGATTGCAGACACTTTTGTGTTTCTCGGTTCACTAATAACTGCCAGAAGTAACAATCGTTTAGATAAAGCGAAGAATCAGTTAGGAAAAGTTACTGTCCTAAAAGTGATGAAACTATGAGAAGTTGAAGACATCTCGATCGGAAGAAAGATGAGAAATTGAAGCACTAGTTTTTCATCGTGAAGTATAAATATGAAGCTGGATATTGACGAAAACTGATCTGAAGATAGTCATAAATTCTGGTATTAGAGATTGGATGGACCATGGAGAGGGAGAATCGAAGACGTTGACATCATAGAGAGCGTGAAGTCAAGTCTCCAATTTAACATACAATTTAAGAGAGGAAGATCTCCTATGTTAAACACATAGTACTGCCTCCAGCAGGTTAGAAAAGCAGCTGACAATGTTTGAATCGATGGAAGGAGCAAGGGAGGGAGGAAGCTGAGAGGTTTTTTTATCTGGTTCAGTCCAATAGCTTTTGTTCTCAGGATTTTCGGATTTCCTATCTGCTCATCTTGCTACTCGATAAACTGACTGTAAATGCCTCCCATTGGAATCGATAGTGTGCAACTTCCTTAGGCCTATCAATGAAGCTACAGTCAGCGAAAATCTTTAGATGAAAGTCAAGAAATATTATAAATTTACATAGACAGTCAGTGTCTACATTCGTTTGATAATGGTAATGTGCTAAATCATGATCCGCAAATTTGAGCAGCTAGTCAGTTGGTTTGTTGATCATAATCTTGTATATGTAAGTGGCCTGCACGCAGGAAATTCGAGAAAGTGCTACCATTTCCGGAACTGCACGAGCGGACTACGAAGACAAAAATTACAGCAAACTGGTGATTGTGGAATAAAGAAGCTGCTGCTAGTAGGTATAGAATGAATTGAAATTTAGTCAGATAATTAGATAAATCAAGAGACTATATAGGGCTATGTATGAAATTGAAGAACGAGAAGCGAGTTGAATAATGATCGCTTTATGAGATGGGAAATCCTATGGAAGGCTTTGCGAGTTTTGTGTGGGATTAGGATGGGAATGGAGCAGGAAATTCCGTCCGGTCAGGAAGCCAGGGTTTTGGCGTTTGCAGCAGTCCTAGATCCAAAGCATGACGAAATTTTCTGATTGCATTTGCGACACTGAAATCGCTTAACTCTTTTGCTGCCACTTACGGAAAAATACCAGCATCAAATTGAATGCATAGCATATTATTTTCTGATCGGCAGTCACGTCGCCTTGCATTTGCAGTCCAAAGACAGGCTACTTACTTTGCTCGATGTCTCGTTAACCGTTGCTTTATCCCTAAAATATTTCTTGAAGAATAACTGAGTGGCCAATAAATCCTTAATCTTGAACCAATTCAGCAGGTCTGAAATCCATAAATATAATCGCCAAAATGCACGTTGAATTCCTCCTGTAGCAAAAATGTACTTCAGATAAACGCAATCTGATCAAACATTTTTAGAAAATAAAATAACCATTCCAGCCCTGATGTACGAGAGCATGTGAGTACTTGCTTGTCTTCACCCAATAAAACAATCAAATGCTTAATCGCACACTTAGTTAAAACATGCCTTGTATTCTAAAAATATCTGTAATAGTTTTCGTTTTCTGTAGCAATTAATCTTACTGTCACATGTGCTACAGAAACAATTCCACATAAATTTTGGCATGTTTGAGCGTTTCTCAGTTGCTCAGATCAGTATTAAAGTATCTCGATCCGTATTAGCTTCATTATCAAAGTCTCCTTTTGAATATGCGCTCAGTAGAATAGAGAAATTTGTTTCTAAAAATTTATTTTTATTGAACGTCTCATTTCAATAATGAATGACTTACAATACAAAGTATTCTAAACAAACCGCTCTCATTAGATGGCTCGATTGATGCGTGATCTACATTACAAAATGAACGTTAGACAGTTTGTTCAGAAGGAATGGAGAGGACACGTTTGGCCTAGGAGTGCAGAATGTCGGAAGTTACAACAGGTCATTCATTACAATGTTTCGGGATAGCTACATAGTTATCATATAAGTCTGATGAAAAGTAGCGGCGATAGCACATGATACATTAGTTGAGCATTTTACAGTTTAAATGTAGGGCCTACATGAGGTCAGATTTCAAAGAAGAATGATATCAGCTTCTCGTAGCATTTTTTGTGAAAAAGATTGATTTTCTAAAATAATACAAATGCATAAAATATGCTGTTTACTTTTTGAAAATCAGACTTTCACCAAGCAAAAGATTTCATACAATCAAACCGCAGCTTTCAGTGGTAAACGGTTATTCATGCAAGCAGATTGCCTATCGGTATCAAGTTAAATTCACATTCAAAAATGGATTCCAGAAAATGTGTGTCTTGCTAGATTGGTTTTTGTTAAAACCTGTTTTATGCAATCAGTAATTAAGTTAGATTAGCATGACAAGAGACGACTTAAAAATGAGTAATTACTTGTAATGTGCACTACTCATAATTAAGGATATTGTATCCCAGGCAGACATCCTGACTTGAAATGCCTGAGATTCTTTTCTACACAGATCATCTTTAAGTCATTTGATCTCCTTACCTCCACTGTTAAACATGCGTATCTGAGATTGGATGGAGCAGCTCAATGTCTATATGAATGAACTGGTGAATAGCATAGAAGCACATTTTGAAGCCTACCATCATAGAGTAGCTGCAGTTCCTAACCCTTTTGTTGACGAGTTTTTTTCAAAAAGCATTTTAAGCTGAATTTGCGGACGATCAAGGCATTGCACGCAAGTAGTTGATTGTAGTGGCGGACGCGATTCGGTTTTCGCGCGATTTATCGAAAATTGTGCGATTCTGCATATTTTGAGATTTTCTAGCATTCATTGACTAAAAGTTTTCAGTTAATCTAGCTTCCACTATCTTTAATTTCTGGAACATTTTCATTAGGCTTGCGTTCGAATGTTCGTTCGAACATGTTGAAATTCGAATTATTCGAATACCAAATTCACTATTTATTTTACGTATAGCCTAGAATGGCACAAAAATCTTCTCTGCCTTAAATCCATGGAAGTAAAACTTCTGTCAGATTAATAACTTCTGCCATGAGCTCAGCCACAAATAGCGCATTATAAATATACAATAAGGGCTCCATTGGATTTATTATTAAATCCACTGGGATAAACAATAAGGGCTATACAATGTGCAATATATAGACCATACATAAAATTTTGAATGATATTAGAATATTGCTCGAAGAATTGATTTTTTCGAACGAATATTCTATTATTAAATTCCTTCGAAAGCACAACACTAATTTTCATTATAAAAAAGTTTGAAAATTCAAAATAAAATTGAGACATTATAATTAATAATGCCGCGCTATCATGCTGCATTTAAAGATATTTGGGGATGCAGCATTATCGGCTAACTAAAAGCACATCAAATTTGTAAACAAAGCATAAAAAGAGCATGATTTCAATCAGGGATGGAAAATGAACGAGATTTTCAGGCCTGGTCCGTTCTCAGCCGGCAAGGCAAGTGACCGGTTTCCTACTCTTTTAGGTTTTAAAACAAAAATGGAATGTTTCATATCTACGCCATGTATTGTTTCGCATACTGTTGGTCGCAGCTGATGGCAGTGAAATGTCCTTCTCCATCTAGTGTTTCATGGGCTACCTTATTAATGCACGCAGTGGTCACGCATTCGGTAATCGTTGATTAAAAATGCCTGTTGGCTTATAAGAACAATCACAGATGAAATTCCCGCAAAGCTCGTTCATTTCATGTAAGACCTCGAATGCCAGATCTTGCTTGATAAAGTGTTTTAGCGGGAGTCCTAGTTGAATGCACATTACGATCCGCAATAATCCGAATCTTAATGCATATTGGCACAAGTAGTCAATAAGAGGGAAGATGGTTGTTTTTTCGGAAGTCTTAATTATAGCATCTAAATTGTCTTAACTGAGTGATCAAAATCGTTTTTTCCTAAAGAAATATCTTTCTTGGTGACAATTTTGTTCCCTGCTTAAAATAATAAAAGCCGGCCTTAATCTTGAAAACAAGGCAGCGACAGGTTTCTATCTCTGATTTCAACATTTTTTCAAATTTCTACAGTTTTGGATCAAGCATTTAGCTGCATGATCTTCAGTCATAAGAGGATGCAAATGTGATTGTTGCAAGCTCAAATCTCTGCTCACGGAAGTCGAAGGTGTAGTCAATAAGGCAACCAACTGTAGTCTACATCATGCATGTATGTTGTGGTGTGTCAAGCACATCCGCGTGTACCTGTGTCCTTCAATGTCAAAGAATGCACATTGAATGCAAACAATATATGAGTGGTAGACGCCGGGCAAACACTCACTATGAAGTGATCTGAAATACGATCATCCGCGCATAGGTGTGTCAGCTATAGGTGTGAAATTTCTTTTCAGTGTCATTATTTCAAACGCTGAAAGAATTAATCTCAATACAATAGTAAAATGACTTTTTCTTCCTCATCAAGACAATTTCATCCAAAAGTCTCTTCGCAAAAAACATTGTTCGATTCCTGGTCACCGCGATAGACTCACGATTAAATCACCTTTTGTAAAGAAATTCGAAGTGAAATAAAAATAGTCTGCGTCTTTAGAAAATGTCACTGTATAGAATAAGTCTAGACGCATGTATGATAATTTCATGTTTTCATATTAATCAGATCGTCATCAAAAATCTCATTAATGATCAGATTGAATTAAGACTACGAAAGATATCTAGTATGAAATTATCATTAGAAAAATTAATTGAAAAAGATATGCAAATCCATTAAATTCTGTTGATTGACAAGTCAATAGGATTTTATCAAATTACATCGTCAAAATAGACAACGCACGAATTCTAAGATTCAAATGATTGATTGCCTCAGGTCAAGCGTCTGTCGTGATTTAGAATTTTTCATTTAGAAGATTATTCCAGTGATATTATTGAACATGAGGGAAAAATGGAAAGTGGAGATATGTTGCTGTTGAACGTTGAGATTATCAGATAGGCTTGTAATTTTATGATGTGCCAGAATTGATGTTTACGCAAAACCTGCAAGACTATACAGATGCTTAATTCACTTGTTTAATTTTAAGAAATTTTGCATATTCTGAGAGCCATATTTTCTATTTCACTTTTCTAACTGATGACATTTCAATTTTTAACCGCTCATGCCCGTGATATCATCATTTTTGGCTATGACTCTGCGTGTGACACACATGATATTTCAGCTGAATCATATACAACACCAAAAAACGAAAGCCTCTTAGACATTAAGCGTAAATTGTTTTTGTCGTCACATTAACTCATGTTTCGAAATTCGTGGCAGTAATTCAATTGCGCAATTTAAATTACAATTACTGTAATTAGTAATTGTAATCAATTACATTTCCTGATAAGTAATTTGAATAATGTTATCAATTACATCTTTAGTCATGTAATTGAGAAGTAATTACAACAATTTTGCGGTCATCACTGTTAAAAATTTATTTAATTAACATGCAGCATAAATTACTTTATTCTCCTCGTCGATAATGCGTTATAATAACTGCTAATAATGCGACATTTTGATACTATGCTTAGATGTGTACCAGTGGTACAGCTACCGTCAACATCATCAAGGAAATTAAAGAAGAAATCGATAGTCAAAAAATTAAGAACCGGGAGTTATCTAATGTAATTGGAAAGTGATTGAAATGTAATTGAAGACAAATGGAGTAGGCCTAATTTGTGATTGCAATCAATTACATTAATAGAGATGTAATTAGTGATAGCATTCAATTACAATTTTAGGTAAGCAATTTTTAATTTTGGTCATTTTTCATTTTATGAGTGCTTGACACAAGTCTGGTGTTATGCATTATTGAGAATTTATTAAGTGGCACAAATATTTGTGAACCATGCTTTGAATCTGTATAGAAGAAAATACTGAGTTCAATAGCGCGAGCAGCAGCAATTCTCTAAACCATAGATCGAAATCTAAAGGTTTCACTATCTACCAGATTCTGAAATAGATTCTCGGAAATTTCTGAATCATTCTTCAATAACATGCACACGAAGTTGCTCCAATTTAGTGGGACGCCTGCAGGCCAGTGTTCTTATATTTTCAATGCGATTCATTCCAGGAGGATTTACAGGGCCAGCACAGTGTCCGAATTCCGAATTGTCTTTTCTTGCAGTCACGTTGCTACAAATAGCTGAATTGGCTTTACCACTGTGACGGAAACCTGCTCAAAACATAATATTCTCTCCATCCTCACTGTCAGTCTCACAAGCATTCTAATGTCACCATTCATGATCAGGGTTCTCGCCATACACATATTCAGTTGAGCATGCGAAGTTTGAAAGCGAACTACTATCTATTGACTTTTATCTGCTCTCTTGCTTATTACTCTGTTGATTATGTGCAGACATGTGCAATGTAATTTCTCTTTGCAAAAATTAATTGAAATTGCAATTGCAAAGCAATCGATTAATTGAAATTGGAACCACTGAGCAATCAATTAATTGACATCAATCAATCAATAGGTTGAAGCAGAGAATGAACAGCTCGCAAAAGTCCTTGATATTTGTCATGATAGGCTATTGATTGTTGCTGAATAATAAGTAAGTAAGTAAGTGTTTATTATTGCGAAATGAAAATCAATATGTACATAGAAATTGCAGCAAATATTGTCTAGATTCAATTGTTTTCAGAAAGATACCGTAAAGAGAAAATGACAAACGAATTCGCATATTTATCAGTTCGAACATAAGGAAAAGAGTAAAAATCACTTCGTGAATGAACTCATAACTCTCATCCCTCTGGGGTATTTTTTTTCGGACGAGGACCATTGGAGGGGGCGAATTTCGACCCCTGCTGATCTCCCAAACTATTATGCCAATTTTGCCACACCATCACACGTCAATCGAAAGGGGATTTTGAAAACCACCATTATTTTTAAAGTTATCCCTGGGGTGAGTGAAAGTCAATTTTTAACAAATTTTCATTATCACAAGAAGAAAATCTATAATGCATTTAATGCAGCTGATATTATGGTGATGTTCTGCCCTAAGCTTGCTATGTCGAAGTCCCTCAAAGATCCCGTTCTCGTATCTGCCACCACAAGCGTCTTATACAGATTTTGTTGTAGTTGTGGTGACAATTGCATTGGCAAAACGAAACGGACCGAATAAAATAGCATGTGCCATAATGGTAATTAGAAAATAAAAGACAGCTTGGTACTTCGGCCATCACAAAACACCTCCTTACCAGTGCAAATCCGCATGCACACCCTCATGATGGATTCAGAATCGTCAGACGGGTGAGATCTGGCAGAGAATTCTGATGATCTTAGAGGCTCTTTTCATTAAGACAGAAAGGCCTTCGCTGTGTTTGCAGAAGGAATACTTTATATCATTAAGTTTGGAATATTGCCTATAAGTAGATTTTTACGTTATGTCTCACTACTTCTGTTATAATACCTGTTTCATTGTTCAACAGTCATGTTCTTCTTGCTTCATTATTGTAGGCTATTTAAGATATCCATGCCAGTCGTGCGTATTTCACATAGTGATCCAAGTACTGGACATGTACCTATACATGAATTGTAATCAATTCTGAAACTAAAGCATGATGTAGAACTTCTGTCATTGCTATGTTATTCCTTGACAAGAATGGCCGAAAACTTTATTGTTCGTTTAAAAATTATTTGTAAAAATTTCGCTATAAAAACAATTATTCGTTTTCAATTTTATATACAAAATTACAACGGGAACAAATTGGTTCAAATTCCATAAGATTACTATCTGAAATGGAAAATGATAACAAAAACTAATAAACCATCATATGCACTAATCGAAAAACATCTGGTCAAGGTGGCGAATAAAATGATGATTACTAATGGTTATGAGATTACATCATTGTATTAGATGAGGTCAAAAGTCAAATAATTCAAACTTATAGTTCAACTCAAATAGCACTAAAACAGCACATTCTTGTATTTAGTTTCTGCACGTGAAGAAACAACCCAATTCGGTAAACTTTTATCGAGGCACTGACACTAAAAGCAAAATGTTTTTGAAAGTTTCCAATAATTTCTGATTATATTCGGAACTAAAAAGTACAAAAATAATAAGAAATCACATTTCAAATTTCAAACATACATGCATAATAAGCAGATATTTCTTAAATCTTTGCATTTTTCAATGTCTTCATATTGATAGGAAGAATCCCTTATGCCATTTCAACATATTTGATCAAGATTTGATACCGCAATATGAATTAGAAGTGAATATACCGAAATCAGCCAAAGTATTCCAAACATTCAAATCTCAAAATAGATTTCACGACAAAAGTATGTTACCAAATTTACTTTCCATCATTCAAAAGTTGCATAATACGCACAAAAGAAAGCCATTAGAAATCTGGTGGACATAGCTTGCTTGGTTTAAAAGATATTCAAAAATTCGCCAGGGAGGGGCGAGAGATAAATGCTAGAATTGTATCAAAGGCAGGCTTCCGTGCGAGTAGTGGGCTATTGAGAAACTAAAAATTGTCCAGATGCTACATGTAAAATTCTCTGTGCGAGGTTCTTCATGATTAAGTGCTACGTGTCGGATGATTCCTTCAGTCGATATTAAGGAGGCACAAAAATTATCCACTGAGTATGAATCATGTAGACCAGGGAATCCTCATTGCAAGGTTGGGCAAAACTTGGGGTCAAAACCCAAAACCCAAGCCCAAGTTTAAATAAATGAATGAAATCAAGTAAACGAAGTGCATTCTTTGTATTTTGTGCTGAAATAAAGATTTTTATGTCGCATAGTAGATAAAATATGCGGAATTTATAAAAATTCAATATGCCCAAATGAAACAAAATGCATGTAAGCTGACAGTAGATACAATATGCATGAACTTTCAATGCGCGGTATTGTAAAGCCCAGAATGAAATAGCTAATAATCACAAGTACTTCATTTTTGAACTATTCTGTAAATCCAGTGGAAATTTGATGAAATATCAGAACTTTATGCTCTTATCCTGTAGCTCTCCTAAGATTCAAATCAAAAAGTTAGTTTTTGTAACTTGATCTGTATATATTCAGCATTAATAGAAAACCCAAGTTTTGTATCACGTACCCAAGGTCGACCCAAAACCCAAGGTCCAACCTTGCTAATTGTTCTCTATGACATGCATGACGGCTGTTTACACCAGTTTGCCATTAACTTTTATTATTGGAATACAACCTTTTTCTTTGTAATCTTTACAAGATTCTTTCCACAACCTCAATTATTTGTATTTTGGAAAGAGCTCCTACTATTAACTCCTTGTCTATATATGACATAGAAGTAGATAATAGTACACTAGAATGGAAGTTTGATATCTTGCCTATGTACAATGATGGCACATGATAAAATCTATGGTCTGTAGATCAGATTCGATCTAAAACATTATGTCATAGTCAAACTATTTGCCAAGTTGGTTGTGGAAGTTGTTGACAGCAAATTGCAGGATTTTCTTTAAGAGAATTTTAAGTGAGATGGTGGTATTGTTTCATGTGAATTAGCCTACTATTCCATGGACTAATATACTGTGTCTATTTGTAGCAGTGATTAACAACTATTCTGCAATTTTTCAACACTGGAATACGAATTGAAATTTGGTTCACAGTCATAATCGAAAGTAGTCGGTGCACTGATTGCAAGAATATCTTAAGAATTCAAAGATAAAAATTCTAATTATCGGATAATTTTTCCTTCTAACGGTAAAGAAACCTAGCGCTCTTCTGGAATGAACACATCGAAAGCTTCTTTAGCGACAGTCATTTATCAGATAAATGAAATGTCGTTGGAACTTTTCAATTAATCACTAAATTATTTATATGACATAGTGTGATGATATTTTGAAGGCTCATATTCGAAAGCATGCAAAGGTTTTGAAAATTGTTCAAGTATAGTGAACAGGGGAGCCCTTCAAAGTAAAATGAATACTGTAAGATTTCTTGGCCTCTGATTTCAAGCTGAACCAATGCATGCTCTGTAAATCGACATTACAAGTTGCACATGTGTCTGATTACACTCGTGATTGATTATAGGATCGATATTTCAAGATGATGACCAAACAGAACGTTTTAAAGGATTTCCTTCTTTGTTATCCCGTCGCTGCACTATTTTGCAAATTCACTATTGCTTTTGTGTACATGATCTTTGGACAAAGGCCAACAATCCAGATCACAAATTGACTTGATAATTGAAAATGCCAACCAGAAAACAAGAAAGCCAGTCCGCAAAATTTGCTTTTTGCCCCAACTAAGTTCCCCCGGAGTGTGCCATAATTTTCATGCAATTTCCATTTTAGGACTTTCTATGGTATTGTTAATTTCTATGATATATGAATTACTGACAAAATGTACCATAGATCTTAATCAAAATTCAATTTCTTCATTTCACTGATAGCTCTCACTTTCTATATCGTACAGGGGATCCTAGTTGGATATCGCATTATATCTAGTTAAACTTTGAAAAATTAATGAATGTAAATACAGTGAACTCTCGTTTTAGGAATCACTCGTTATTAGAAACAAATCCATTTTCCCGATGCATTTCTATACAACGCTGTAAGTTTTCCGCTCGTTAGAAGAATAATTATCATGTCACTTTAGTTATACGAATCAATGTCTAAGTAGTCAACAAAAACAAATTAGCATGAGATACTATGTATTTTTGCACTTGTTATAAGAATAAATAAGGATACACTTTCGTTCTGAGAATCAATAGATAACACTTAAACTTTCATTGGCTGAAATACTCGCCAATGGCGTAATCCTACCTTTTATCGATTAGATTTGCCAATAGACGTCGGATACAATCGTCATGATATCACAATTAACCTTATGATGAAATGCACGGAAATCCTCACCTATTGCGTTATCATATTATACCCATCGATTAGAATTGACAATGTGCGACATCAGAACTCATGAGTCATGACACTAGGTGGAGATGACTGTATCCCATCCCGGCCCTTAAGAAGATAGAAGGAATCCTAAAACGAACCAGTGAGAGTCTTCACCAAAGCAAGATATCAGACTTTTTAGACGAAGTTGAAGCTGAACTGAAAAAGAATGTTTCTATTGTCTTCTTGTTATCTGCAGCCTAAGTATAAAAGTATAACTTGGGTAATAAGAACCACAAAGAAACATCTTATTTAATAGTTAGAATAGAATAGAATCTTTATATTTCAAATCAATGGCAATCAACGTTTTACACACAAATACTGTCGAAAGATGATGGGCAAGCAAGCAAAGTACAAAGAAGACAAATGAAGAGGAAGTGAACAGGGAAATAACATGCAATTCAACTTTTCAATGGGAGGCATTGATTTGTGCGGTGATGAAAGGGATGAAAGTGGACGAATACCGTGTGGTATGACACAATGGCTAGTTATGTAAGCATTTATCCATACTGATTACTAATAAGGATGCATATATTATCATTACTATAAAACAGGCCTAAAAGGCATGAAAGCTCATAATAATAAAAACTCTCGTTATAAGAATCAAAACATAATTTCCCAATGTGATTCTTATATCGAGAGTCCACTGTATAATGAAATTATTCAATTTCACAATGAAGACATGAAAGCATGCAATCATTATCATCAATCGCATTCACAAAGCGGATGACAATTTCAATTTTATTCAAATTACTTTCAATAATCGTTTAAAATCTTTTTGAGGCGCGATCGCTCTGCTCTTTGACAAAGTTCTTTTAAAAAACATTAAATACAGGACGTAATATTCTTATTATGAGCTGATGTGTTGAATATATTAAATTACATGAAATTCTCAACAGATGATTCAAATCTGGTGACTGTGAAATAGTTTTAATAAAAAATGGAGACAAAAGCATTATAACATTACATAATAAAAAAGTTGATGATAACACGACTCGGTGTTCTTGTTAATTGCGAGCAAGTAGTAAGCAGCTGTAATAATTTTAAAATCTAAAAACTCGGAAATTACTGTCCACAGCAGTTTCTTAACTCAAGCAAATCAAAATCACTGTCATCAAATCCTTCATACGTATCACATATTTGCAAGGTGGTATTGTTGCTATCAATGAACAATGATTTGCATTCATGGCAAATATCACTGGAACATTTGATCAAAAAGATGACAGCAATATCCGCTCAGAAAAGTTATCCTATTGCGGTCGTTTGAGTCAAGCGAGTCGATATCTGACCTTATATAGTCAATCATATCGTAGTACCATCGTCTTCACTTGCGAATTGCTTCAGATCACGCAGACTGAAAGCGTGGTATTTCATCAACGATGACACTCGTAGTTTTTTTTCAGCCTCAGATATCTGACGAACAGATACGAAAAAGTTTCTTACGTGGAACTGCCGATGCACTCCGAAGCGGCATTCAATCCAATCACTAATTTTTTATCTTTTCACAGCAATTCTCATGTTATGAGAGTTATGAAATTCATGCACAAATAATCATGTAATTTGATCGGCTTTGAGACTTCATTTCTGATGCCATGAACCTCTCCAATCAAGCCCATAGAATAGTAGATTAATACAGTCTAACTTCCCTATACTGAACATCTACAAAGTGAACCTCTCCTCACAGTGAATTAAATTTTTGATCCCATCAAGAAATGGTATACTTTGCGCCTGTTACATATCCAAGCAACAGAGCAACTGGACCAAGCCGTCGCCCACGACTTTATAGTTTCTGCAACGAGAATGTGAACATCAAGCACTTCAGAACTATAGCAGCAGGTTTAATCAATCACTGATCAAATGCAGTTCGTTTCATTGAACAATTTATTATCACTCAAGTTTCTATAGATTTGTCATAGATGCAGGTTTCCCTGGACACATTGATTTCTATGACATTCTTCTTCAAGATAAGGCATGTAATTTCAAATATTGTCAGCCTGCTTCAAAGAGACGTCATCGATTTCAATGTTAGATGGATTCACTTCCGTGTGGGTTAGTCTAGAGCGGACATAATCCTATCATAGCCATTATATGTAACTAAGTAATTTTGTATGCAATGGCAGGTACCGATAGAAATTGACATAGATATTCATCTCACTTTGGCCTATGTGATTGGCCAAGCACGCGCATTGCAGAAGTAACTCGTGTCAGAGAACACACCGACTTGAAAGGTCAGAATTCAGGCAGACCTGTCAAGTGAAAAGTATGTATCTTTTACTCAATCTGGCTCCGTGATAAATTCGTCAAATGGAAATACATGTATTATTCACACCGCTCGACTCCTCACGATCTAAACTAGCTGACTGTGTGTGTCTGATGTGATGCAAATGCTCTGATTTGTCAGAATTCAGACTTGAATTTGCATTACGTTCGATGGAAAATTGATCTTATTGATCTCCTTGCCCTCCAGACTATTTCTGTCCGAGACCATCGGTGCTGATAAATGTCATCTCTAGACCGAAATGCGCGGACAAAGCAATTTATCTCTGTGGATCGCACATGCTCGTGATATGTTACTCAAGTTCGTGGTAGAGCATGAAAATTAATGAATAAGAAGGCAAGTTTAATTATGAATCGTTCCACAGAGATTTGATGTTACTGAAATTGGTTGCCTGATCTTGAACTTGAATACCTTAAAACGAACTTGTGTTCCCTTGCATTGACACTCACATGACGCATGATTGAAATTGGCTCCACTATCTATGGTCTTTGAATTTGTATGACATATCTTGAACTTGCATGCGCTAGAATTGAACTAGTTCGGAAAAACTTGAACACAATGTGTAACTGCAAATGAAACGAGTTTAGTTATTACTTCAGGATTCTATTGGTGCAGACAATGAAATATAATTCTCTATTGATTGAAGAGGGCGATGGAACAAAGTGTAAATCGTGCTGTGGAACACGACGCGTTGCAATAGCAGGGTAACTCTTATGTATGAAAAGTACAGACATTATTAGACCAAATGATCAGGTCTGGAGAGTTTTTCATTTAAAGTTCTTGATTATGTGCCTGTCGATGCTTTTGTTACTTGCTGGTCAAAATAGATACTTAAGGCCGGAGGCACACACAATAAGCCATGAATCGTAAGCCGATTACAGATTTCCAACGCACAAGTTTCAATGAGTTCAATGAGAGCTGGCAGACAGAATAAGCCATAAGCCGAAAGCAATAAGCCATCAGCCATAAGCCGCCTTTGATAACGGAGGCAGACAGAATAAGCCATAAACTATAAACCGTCACCCGGTTGAGAATCGTTGTGGGAGATGATCTTCAATAAACCCGTCGTTGTTATATAACGCGTCATTTTTTAACCTCTTGCTTTACTATACTTTATGCTTTTACAAAAATCAGGAAGCTGTCATCTATTTTCTTCTCCTTTCTGCTTGTATTACCTGTCATGAGAAATATTGTCAAATTGACTTACGGCTCATTCTGTGTTCCTCCAGCCGTAAAGGACTCGCCACAGCTGATCTCACTTGGCTATAGCGGTGTTGTGAAGTCGAATGAATCAAGTGTTCATAGCGAAGTCATTGCATGTTGAATGTTATTCATCTGTACCAGCAGCAATACCTGCGAGCTTTCTAGCGCCCTCATGTTAACGTCATTCGTAGAGGAAGGTGCAATACAACACAAGGGTCTTTTAACCTTCGCGTTTGGGCCTTTTCCTGATGCACACCGATGGGGATGGGCATATTCTCCCACTACAGATATCCTAAAATAAAGAGCGGATCTCAGTGAGATTGATTGTACAATACATTTCAGACGTAGAAAATCAATAGTGGTATTCGCTTCTTTCAGGATCATAGATCATGCTATAAACAGTATTTTAGAATTTGAATTTGTTCTTATTGGAAAAATTGCATTTTTTGGGCACCACGATGAAATTGAACATTTGAGAAAGCTTTCAAGATGCCAGTTTTGACAACAGTTGTGTTGTCAATGAGATCAAGAATATTTCTGAGTAGACGAAAGCTTTCGATTTAGCATTGAATTATTCCTAAACCAACGGCCTTTTTCACTATCGTGGTAGTTTTGAAGACGATTTTGATGTTCAAACTTATATATCTCAGGTTGATTTTCAAGAAAATGTACGTTTACTTGGTTACTACGTTTTTAATTCTCTTGTCTGAAAGGCCTTCTTCGACTTTATTGAGGGAAAGTGCGCGCAACGATTGTATAGAATACATTTCTTTCGTCGTATCAGAGCTGTTACTACTCCTGAGCAGCTTATCCTAATTCATAATGTTTTAATCCGCTCTTTAGTATACAATAGTATGCATGTCCTGCTCAAAAACTGACTCTAACAGACTACAGGATACTCAGAGGTGTTGTGTGAAGATCAAAGGTTGCGGAGGAGCGCCTGCTTTGGAAACAAGAAGGAATTCTGCCGCATTAAAGCTATTTGAGCAGATCGAAAATGTCGAGACTACAATTAGGCTCATCATTCCACGGCTTTTACCTATAGTGGTCAAACTTCTGCACCACACTGTCGAACTATGCGACAGAACTCTTTGTTTCCGACAATAAGCATTCTCAGATCATCCGTATTTTGTGATTTATTTTTCAGATTTGCTTTCATCCGACATTTTACATTATGTGCTTATCGTTATTTTCTTTTTTAAAATCGAGTGTGTGATCTTTGCAAGCATTGTAGTGACATGTATTTTCTGATTTCAATTTTGCTACTCAATAAACATCTCTCTCTCTCATGACAAATGCATGTCATCTTTGATAGATCTGTACATTAAATTGATATTTACTACTACGTGTAATATCTGAATGCAATTCACATGGGAATTCATATTTCCTATTTCACCGCAAGCAAATGAAAATGACTTTGATATAATATGTAAATGATTAATTTGGCACAAAAATTATTTTTCTGAATAATTGCAAGAATAGCTCAATTATATTCTGATACAAACTGTTGATACTTCTTATCCATGAGAGTTGGATAAGGTATAACTCAGACAATTGTGCGTGCTCATCAATCATGATCAATAAACTTAATTCACTGCATGGAGCATGCGTGTGACTGGTCCTACTACACAAAAGTAAATTGCCAAGGAAAATACATAAAACATATGCATGTGTCAGAAAAAGATGTCTGAATACCACTTTTCTTTTGAAGACATGATTTCAGGCACGGTATTGCAGTTACTGAATAAGCAATTATACCTCTGATTTTGGTTGGGACTTTATTCCAGAAGCTCGCTCCATAAAATCTTAAGGAATTTTCACCATGTGTTGCGGTAATCACTTTGGGTTGGCAAAAGTGACAACTCTCGAAGATCATTGCATGAAATCAGATGATTGATTGTCTTCGATTTCAAATCAAATTGCAATAGTAGAAGCCAAATATCACAAAAAGTGAAAAATACTCGAAAGTTTGTGAATGTGCTTTTCAGTAAAGGTTGCTTATCTGACCTTCCTTGAGACGAAAATCAAATATATTTTAACAGCAGATTAAAAATACGCAAAATTGAAGCTGCCAAGATCGGCTTTGATGAACACGAAATATTTCAAGAACTGGAGAAAATTTCCATCAACAAGAGTTGGCGGGCTAATACATCAACATTTCTATCACTAGACATTTATTATAAAGTGAAGTACACAAGTCTGCTTCGATGGCATGTGGTCGTGTCATCGCTTCGTTCCGGATCTTCAGTGCATTCTGCTGTCCTATTTGTGGCTTCGTCTTCAGTGGTTAAATTTTGTATGTGGGTGCTACAGATTATACCGTGCATATCATTCACAAAGAGGATTCTCATAGTATCGTCACTATTCCAAAGAATCTCTGAAAAACATCCATTTTGATTGCTACCTACAGTGAGTTGTGTTATAATTTAGTCTTTTGGTAGGGCTGGTGCAAACTTAAATCACGGGATTGCGGCACAGACTATATCGCTTTTATTGACACAGTAGTCTGTGGCTTAGTGGTCTGCGCTTCAGGTACGAGGTCCTGAGATCGATTCTGTATTCTCTTTGGTTTTGAGAATAGTGTGCTTCCTTTTTCTGTTTTGTCAAGCTACATTTTGACAATGCCCGAAATAACTCCAAAAAGGAATACTAGGCCTGGATCATCGAATTCGGCGATTGTAAATTTGAACGATGTAAAGACACTTATAGATACTAAAATGAAAGACTTGGCTGTCTCTTTGGAAAACAACAAGAACGACATAATTGCAATGTTTCAAAATGAGCTTGATCAAGTGCGTCAGACAATTTTTTCTTTTAAAGATACCATTCAGCATGGCTGCAAGACAGCAATGAATGCCTAAAAATGAAAAGCTACAACCTACAGCAAGAGTTAGAGGTCATTAAGCCACATCAGCTTGGCGCGTTGGCTGATATTACTAAGTGAAATTGAAGATAGAAAACGTGGGAAGAATAACATCATAATTTATGGAGCTTCGGAGTCAACATCCACTTCTTCCAAAGAACGTCAGGGTCATTATTCCGATTTGTGCAATCGGATTTTTTCTATTTTTGGCGTTCCGAATACGGTAAAATTCATTTGTATTCATCGTGTTGGAAAACCTGTCGCGAATGGTAAACCCCGATTGTTGCGCATAAAATGTGCAAACGCTGACGTCAAAACTGATATTCTTTGAAAGGCGAAAGAGCTAAGAATGTTTCAAGACTTAAGACAAGACTTAAGATATGTTTTTATCAATCCAGATGGAACTCCGTTACTTCGGCTTCGATACCAGGAACTTCGTCAAGAAGACGCTCGTCGTAGAGAATTAGGGGGAAATGTGTTGATTTTTCTTTCGCGATAGAGTAATTCAACGCAGGGAGATGCAAGCATGCTCGATGGATGCGGGGTTTTTGAAGCCGATTTTAAACTTTTTCCTTCCACCATCGCTGAAGGAAATGAAGTTGCCGAAGAACAAAGACAACAGTAATAATTGGCTCCTTCTTTGTATAATGCGCAATCAATTTTTTATAAAATGGATGAGCTGAGAGCTTTAGTTGCCATCTACCGACCAACGTTTATCTGTTTAAAGGAACATGGCTAATCTCGGAGATAATGAATAATTTGTTGTACATTCAGGATTACTCTCTTTTTTGTTGTGACCGACGTGATGATGAGACTGACAACAGACGTGGTGGTGGCACAATGATATACGCATCTCACCAGGTTTATCCAGACACTG
Source organism: Prostheceraeus crozeri (assembly GCA_907163375.1). NCBI lineage: Eukaryota > Metazoa > Platyhelminthes > Polycladida > Euryleptidae > Prostheceraeus > Prostheceraeus crozeri. Next base: position 1,253,586 of record CAJQUW010006757.1, read on the forward strand.
TTTCTTTTGATAACAACGCAATGAGACCAAAAGGTATAGAATGCAATTTGATAACGTTTCGCGATCCCAATTTATCTTACATGATGTTCATATATATCCCTCCTCGTTTGCCTGCCGATACTTTTCGGCGATATGTCATTGACACCTTCAACAGTATACTCAACAACACTCCAAATGCCGATATCTTTGTATGTGAGGATTTAAACCGGTACGATTTTTCATTCTTAAGTCAACATTTTGATATGTACAATATTGTTAATCAACCCACGTATGGAAATGCGACTTTAGATAAAATTCTTTTGTAATGTTGGCAAAATTAACTCTTTCAAGGTCATCATCGCCCCACCTCTGGGTAACGCAGTGAATTTGCATGACATTGTTATCATGTCGAAAATATCTAATAGTATGCCTAATGATGCTCACCTTCATAAACATTATGACTTCAGACAATCTCATCTGATGTAGTTTTTGAACACACTAAGTGAAGCAAATTTGGAATACTTGTACGGAACCGATGATGTAAACGAATGTGTATCGAGGTTATATGACATTTTTTCGACTGCAACGTCAGTCATTCCGGTTTCTCTTGTGAAATGTACGTCACGAACGAAGCCATGGATTGCTCCTTCCTGTGGTGCTAGAGCTTATAAACAAGCGGTGGAAGCCTTTCATTGCGGGCATTTTTCCCTTTTCCAGCACTATAAAATTAAGGTCAAGAACCAGATTTACAAGTCGAAGATGATTTGGAGCTCAAAAATGTGTGAAACTCCCTAAGGTCTCTGGTCAGTGGTAAACGAAGTCCGAGGGAAAATGGAGGATAATTGGATGAACCAAATTGTTTCACTATTCCGGGACCCGCTTGACGTTGCTGAATAAATCAATGCAATATTTTCGAATTTTTTTCACCATAAGTGATAGTGATAACTTCATGTTTATTCTCGGCGATGATATGGAACACTAATGTCGTGCATTCTCTCTCGCTCTCTCTGTGATTAGTTGTCACATCCGTGTGTTGGTCTGCAACCGATTGTATTTGCATTGTATCTCACGGCTGCAGTAAACGCTTTACTAGAAATCTGGTCTTCTCGCGTCATTACAATTACTGCAGCCGTGCTGGAACTTAAATGTACAGATGGAACAGTATCTGAAACCAGCAAGATTTGATGGTGGGCAATCAGGAAGTGGCAGTGACTGGATTCATTGGAGAAAAACATTCGAAAATTCTTTTGGCGCTATATCTGCGGCCGGTACAATTGACAAATTGCAAGTATTGATAAATTACGTGTCTTCGAATGTTTACCAGCACATTTCAGAATGCAAGACTTATGGCGAAGCTATCAATACATAAGAAACTATATTTGTACGACCTAAGAATGAAATATTTGCTCGACACATACTTCTGACTCGTAAACAAGAAAACGGCGAATCAATCAGTGACTATATTCAAGTCCTAAAGCAACTATCCAAGGATTGTCAGTTTGTTGCGGTATCTGAGGCAGAATGTCGAGATGGTTGTATACGTGATTCGTTTATTTCTGGTATAGTTTCTCATGAGATACGCCAGCGTCTTTTGGAGAGCCCAAAGCTTTCTTTAGACGATGCTATTAGACAAGCTTTAGCTCTTGAATGTGCTCAACGTAATGCTGAATCCTACAGGGACAGTCAACATCCGGACAGTCATGGTATTAACTCTATTAATAAATTCTCTTGTTTGGATGCTTATCCACTGCCAAATATATCTGATCTTGTGGAAAATATATGGCAATTTAAGTACTTCAGTGCATTGGATTTGAAATCAGCTTATTATCAGATCCCTTTATGTAGTGAAGATAAACATTTTACAGCATTTGAAGCTAATTCGAAATTATATCAGTTTCGTAGACGACCATTTGGTCTTAGTAATGCAGTTGCTGGGTTTCAGAGAATAATTGATGGGATTATTTCAAGAGAAAATCTGACACAAACTTTTGCATATCTTGATAACGTCATCATTGTTGGTAAAGATGAGAAAGATCACGAAGAGAATCTAAAGCGTTACATGAATGTTGCTGAAAAGTACAGGATAACATTAAATACTGAGAAGTCTAAACTTAAACAAACAGAGATACAATATCTTGGTTATTTAGTGAGTCATATTTCTTTGAGACCAGATCCCGAAAGATTCCAGCCATTAATGATTATGAAGCCGCCTGGGAATGTCGATGAACTTCGTCGGTATTTTCGGTATTTCGTGGTATTTTTGGGTACTATTCGAAGTGGATAAGTCTCTCCTCATGCAGCCTCTGCTGAAATGTGACTCTTTTCCCTTACCTGACGAGACCTTCCGCGCTTTCGAAGATTTGAAATCATGTATTCGTGACTCGTGTCTGAAACCGATGAACTTTAATGAAAAATTTACTGTTGAGACTGATGCAAGCTGCAACACGCCCGCTGGAACTTTGATCCAACAAGGTCAGCCTGTTGCATATTTTTCGCGGACCCTCTCGCAACCCGAAAGACATTGGTCCTCCTTTGAAAAGGAAGCTGCAGCAGTAGTTGAAAGTGTGAAGAAGTGGAGACATACCTTGGCTGGTCGTGAGTTCGAGATAATAACTGATCAGAAAGCGGTTTCTTTCATATTTGATGTTCAAAGATGTGGGGAAACAAAGAATGATAAATTATTACGCTGGCGTCTGGAATTGTCTGATTTGAAATATTCTATTAAATATCGTTCGGGAAAGGAAAATTTATCTTCGGATGCAATATCGCGGTTGTGTTCAATGAAGATGGATCGGCAGTATCTCGTGGACCTTCATGTTAAGCTTTGCCACCCAGGTATAAGGCGGCTGGTCCACTTTATCCGAAGCAAGAACTTACCGTATTCTAGTCAAGATATGGAGTCTGTCTGCAAGAACTGTGAACTGTGCTGTCGACTGAAGCCAAGGTACTTCAAACCTGATCGCGCAACTCTTGTCAAGGCAACTACGCCATTTGAAAGGATTTCTATCGATTTCGTCGGGCCGAAGCTGCCAACCCACAACAAATATCTACTTACCATCATCGATGAATATTCGCGATTCCCATTTGTGTATCCCTGCAATGACATCACTTCTAGAACAGTTATTTCTAAGCTAAAGGACTTATTTTCTTTGTTTGGTGTTCCTGCTAGTATTCACTCCGATAGGGGACCACAATTTATGTCTGAAGTGAAAACATTTTTGCACGAGAATGGAATTTGGCAAACAAGGACATCGCCGTACCATCCTCAAGGAAATGGTCAATGTGAGCGTTATAACGGGATTATATGGAAGTCAATATCGCTTGCGTTGGCGTCTCGGGGTCTGCCCGAGTCGCAGTGGGAGTCAGTATTGCCCGACGTGCTTCATAGCATTCGGACCCTGTTGTGTACGGCTACAAACATGATGCCGCATGAGAGATTCTTTTCTTTTCCGAGACGCACGAACAACGGATCACATCTTCCATCTTGGTTATTGGAGCCTGGGCCTGTATTGTTACGGAAGTTCGTTCGCTCGAGTAAATCCGATCCCACGGTGAGCAAAGTCGATCTGTTGGATGCCAATAACAGCGTTGCGTGGATTAAACTTCCATGTGGGACTACAGACATTGTATCTACAAAAGATTTGGCTCCATTTCGTACTGAAGGTGGTATAAATCAAGAGGAAGAGTCGGAATTGACGAAGCAAAGGGATTCGCTTGGTGAGCAGGGGCCTCATGGGGACGATGTCTTAAAGCTTGGGGACGATTGCAGCGAGACTGGAGATGAGCAGTTAAGGCGTTCTACACGTGTGAGAAGACAGCCGGACCGCCTCGGGTATGACACTTTTAAAATTTGACTTTGAGTTTAGGACTTTTGTATTCGTGTTTTTTTTAGTTTTTTTTTTCAGGGAGGTTGAATGTCGTGCATTCTCTCTCTCTCTCTGTGATTCGTTGTCACATCCGTGTGTTGGTCTGCAACCGATTGTGTTTGCATTGTATCTCACGTCTGCAGTAAACGCTTTACTAGAAATCTGGTCTTCTCGCGTCATTACAACTAATATCTGCGATATTAATGTAGTACGAAATTTATTGTCTAACATAAAACGAACAAGTCAGCAGGGAGTGATGACATTCATCCTTAACTCCTGAAGATATCAGCTGATATTATCTGCCGACCATTAACCTACATTTTTAATCAATCATTCAAAAATCACACAGTTCCAACAGTTTAAAAAATTGCAGACATATGCCCAATTTCGAAAGCGACTCCCGTGAGAAAGGATTGTCTAAAGCCAATTTCACTTCTTCCTGTGATGAGCAATTATGTGCAAATGTGCTGGAAAAGGTTGTGTTGGAGAAGTTTCGTGACGAAATTGTCAGTTTCTACGATTCCCAACAGTTCGCATACAGACCGTCATCTTCTACCATCCGTGCACTTATTACTCTCCATGATATTGTTCTCCGGTTGCTTGATATGCCTGATGTGGCAGCCATTCGAATCCTGGCTTTTGATATGACCTATGCCTTTGACTGTGTGGCCCATCATATCCTCCTTTCCAATATATCCCAACTTCTGTTGTCACATTGTACTATGTTTGTCAACTGGCTCAATGATTATCTCAGCAATCGCTCGCAAAGAGTAAGGATTGGTGAAACGTGCAGCTCGCCCTCAACAGTGACAAGTGGAGTACCTCAGGGATCATTGTTGGGCCCGTTTCTCTTCTCCCTTTTCATATCTATCCATCATCCCCAAAACCGTGGTGTTCATGCAGTGAAATACGTGGATGACGTCACTCTAATAGTTTAAGTCTTCCGTCAGAATCCGGATGACTTGGGTATTCTATCATCAGAAGTAGGCCATTTCAAATTATGGTGTGCAGCAAATCTAATGACCATAAATGATAAAAGAACTGAAGTCATGACGGTAAATATCTCCCGTTGTTGTGTACCATCTATTCGTGAGTAAGAAAATGTCACTAAGTTAAAGATATAGGGAGCATTCTTTAATGAAAAGTTATCCTGGTCAGATCATGCATGTATTATCCGTTGCTTCGAAGCGGCTGTATATTTTGCGAGTTTTGAGGACTATGCTATCTCATGATCAGCTTGTTCAAGTGCTTGCTGCAATTATCAGATCAGTATTCGAGTACAATCAGCCTCTCCTCTGTTCCTGAACCCCGGAACTGTTTTGAATCTAAAAGTTGAAGCAATTTCTAGACATGCATTTCGCATCATCCACGGATTTGATATTATTGCATGTGAAAAGTGCAATTTATTGAACGTTGTTGAGCGCAGAAAAGTCCTAGCACTTCGGCTTTTCAGAAATGCATTGTATAATCTATGCCATATTCTTCATTAACTGATTCCCAATAGCTCTAATAGAATTAGTCGTATTTTGCCTCCACATGTCAAGACTTATTTTCCGTCTAGATTTAACTTCCGTCCGATACAACGACTCCCTATGACCCATGATGTTTTGATGTTGCTGTTTTTATGAATTTTTATGATGGAGCACTTTTATATTTCATATTCTTGCTCTTCACTGTAATTCTGAGTAAGTCTCCACGATTACCATTTCGGAGATTTTTTGTACTTTACAAAGATACGCTTATCAATCAATCAAAAGTACGATGAACAATATTTCTTCTCGGTTCAAATCGGCTTTTCATTAGGTTAGCTCAGCTGTAGAGGGTTTTTGCTCTGCTTTTGAGCATCTTTGGAAGCAAGCTAAATCTTACGTTACAGTATATCAAGTATTTGTTCACAATAATCCATTCAATTTTATTTGTTAGTCAGCTTGTTGAAGTTTTAATTAAGTTTTATTTGAAATGGCTCTGGGGCCGAATCCTCCACGTACCCGGTTCCATTATTGGGAGAAATATAAATTATGCTGTTGAAAATTTTTCTTCTGGTACTGCAAACACAACTTTAAAAGTTGTGTTTGCAGTACACGAAGAAACATTTTCAACAACATAATTTATATTTCTCCCAATAAGTTTTATTTGTTAATTTGTTTAAGTAGACCTGCCCAGCTTCATCATAAATTTGGTCTCACCAAGTACTTCAGTGTCGTGAAAAAATGTCAAATTTTGTGCAATCGAGGTGGTAGCTTTGACAGTTTCTTTGAAGTACACTGCACATCATTCAAGTGCACAGGTAAGCCGTGCCATGCATGTAAATGACTTTTAGTGAAATCATAGCCATCTAATATCAATTAACAATAGGTTAATAGTTCGGGTTAAGAATGAAATTGCAATCACAATAGCAATGTTATGATCACGAATACACATGCAACGATATTCCAGCTCCACTCATACATGTGCTGTGTGTATGCCGTGCCAACTTCTTATGACTAGTGCGAACTGCTCTTTATTCGCAATAAAAATAGTAGCGTTATCGATCAGTTATCGATTTCCCAGCGTCACAGCGCTTCAAATGTACAGTAGATGACCTTAATTCACCGCTTCGATGTTAAAATTGTTAAAATACGATGATTTGTTTTGTCATCATCGCTCGAACATTAGCATCTTTATTGGCTTTATTAGCGCTTTATTGGCAACCAATATCTCAATGAAGCAATTTTACACAGTAGAAGTAATTCAGAATTGAAGAAAATTAAAATGTATCTCTTGTTTGTTATTCCACGAAGAGGCATTGAAAATGAGCTGAATCACATTTGAGGTTCATTTCAGAGTAAAGTTCAATATTTCCGGCAGATGGCATCGAACAGTAGTCAATGTCTCTTTCAATTGCTGACTTTTATTGTCCAAGCCCATTTCAATGACGTTCTTAATGGAAGATATACTGTGACACCATTGGATGCTCCCACAAACGCCAATGGCGCACTCCATCCCAACAAACTCACTCTGGTTGCTGCAGTAACTCGAAGAGCTCCAAGGAATATCTTCCCTCCAACAGGCCATTGCAGAACAATGGCGTACACTGCGTCATTATTTGTGGTATACCATACGTTCTTTGTCACCGTATCATTTTGGTATACCCAGGGCTTGCTCTTGTATATAGCCTCCCCATTGAGTCTAAGCCACTTTCCCATTTGACGCAATCGTTCTTCAAAAATAGGATTGATGCGCCCGTCCTTGGTAGGCCCAACATTAATCAGAATATTTCCACCACAACTGACTGTAGAAACTAATTGTTCAAGTAACTCTTCGATGGTCAGGAAGTCTGAAAGCACAGCCTCTCGGCGGAACTCCCATGCTTTCTTGTCGACTGTCATGGCATTTTCCCATTTGTGAGTGATTAAATGTCCAGGATTATAGCGATCCGTACAAGTATAGAATCCGCCATGTTTACAAGTGGCACCAATTCCCCAACGATCATTCGTGACCACTGTATCTTTTACCGGACTGTCATTGTATAACCATGCCAGAAATTCTTCAGATGTCCAATATTCTGGAGAAGCATCCCAATCCCCATCTGACCAAATAATTTCGGGCTTATAATTGTTGACAAGTTCATATAGCTCAGGAATAGTTTTTTCCTTTACGAAATTTTGTGTTTTATATCCTGATGCCTTGTCGGCCATATACTTCTGATTAAACCATTCATACAATGAATGATATAGGCCGAAGTGAATATTGGTGCGGTTGCGAATGGAGGCCGCAAAATCTCTAACAAGATCTCTTTTTGGTCCAACATCAACAGAGTTCCAATTGAAAGAGACATCAGTCTTCCAGTTGCAAAAGCCTTCGTGATGTTTGGCAGTGAGTACCACGTATTTGGCACCTGAATCTTTGAAGAGATCAGCCCATTGGTCCGGGTTGTAGAGCTCAGCAGTAAACTCAGGAGCAAAGTCGGCATAAGTAAAGCCAGGTTTATAGTTTTTCTTCATGAAATCGACAATATCTTTCTTTGACAATGTCTTCCAAGAGTACCAAAAAAAAGCAGAGTCAAAACTTGGGACAGAGAATACTCCCCAATGAAGGAATATGCCAACTTTGGCCTCATCGTACCATGCCGGCAGAGGTCGGCTGTCAAGGGAATCCCATGTCGGCAGATATTTTTGTGGCTTTGAAGGTGCTTGATGAGCAATGCCCGTCGATAGAGTAAAACAGAAAGCTATGAACAAGTTGATACAGTATTCCATTGTAGCCTACTGTACAACTAACTAGCTGCTCACCTTTCAGAACTTTAGGTCAGTAATCTTCGAGTCTCTAGCTTGTTGCTATAAGCGATATCTCTGATTCGTCGGCGTACGTATTTAATCTGGGTCAAATTAGATGTAGTAAGTATTATCGAACACTAGGACTTTACACTTTGATCACATGCCTTCAGCTGCAATCGCGTGCATCAAAGATGAATCATCGAATCTGGTAAATTACATTTAAATCATTGCACTTGATATCATCGCTGGGAATTCTAAGATGCAGAAAAAAAAATTTTCGAGAGTTATGCGATCACGAATGTCTCCCGAAAATTTGTTGCACGCGAAATTTATCTTGCTGTAAATATTGTAAGATCCTTACTAGGGACATCCTTAATGAAGTCAAGTTGAACGAAGTCAGAGCACTGTCATTCCTGGCTACATCTTTTGATTGGAAATATTTTCACATAAGTATATTAGTGTTTGTCTAGTATTCATACATGTATTTACGTTAAGATAGATAAATACGATAATGAAGAAACATATCCGATGGCGCTGCTGCATACTGAGATTGTGAGGACGCAAATTCTTAGAAGATCTACTAATACAGAGTTCGACCGCCAACACCCCACCTAAATTACAGAGTACAGACGGTACGTGAAAAGTCTTTTGTGCGCTCCTTTGTGCGCAAATGATGTGTGTCCATGATCTCGCGAAAATAACTTGACGCGAATTAGTCCAGAATTCGACAGTCGCGAAGACAAGTTATCGCGAAAAATTATTGTTTTACAGTATAGTAATTATACTAGTAAATCAACAATGAGCAGTAGAGGTGCAAGACAATACTGTATCTACATTAAGCTAAAGGAGGTGAAAACAATGATAGGAAAGATCTAAATCATGTTATAAGCAACAATTCGTTTCAAAAGCTGAAGTACATGATAACAATTAAACAAGATACACATAGTAACTAGACTCAAATTAATTTACATTTGAAAAAAGCACCATCATGGTTAACTTGCTTATTCAAAGTGGGGTTGAGTTTTTTTATGTACATGGCTTCCAAAATATTTAGGTCATAAGTGTTGGGAGCTTGAGATAGAATTTTGAAATTGTCAACTTTACAGCTGCAACTGCAATTTAACCTATGGTCAGAAATGGCTGACATTTTTTCCCGATGTTCTTTTATTCTTAAGTTTAAGTGTCTTGTAGTTCTACCTATGTAGGTAGTGCGAGGGTCCACCTCACAAGCGAATTGGTAAATGACATTAGACCTAAGAACTTTGGGAGTATGATCTTTGTTGGAGAAAGCACTTTTTAGTTTATTGCATGTGAAAACCCAACGGATAGGAAATTCTTTATCTATTCTACGGAATAGTGATTGTAGTTTCTTTTTAAAATAAACCGATTGAATGCCAAAAAATGGAATTTTGACAGTATGGAGGTATTGGGATTCATCTTTTTCTTTTGGAGCACCGAATCTTTTGTCCAGATACTGTTTGACCACTTTTTGTATAAAGTACAACGGATATCCATTGTTTTGAAAATTTTTTGTCAATTTCCCTATTTCATCATGGAAAGTTTGCCATGACGAGCAGACGATGTAGGCTCTGTTGATCAGAGTGCTTAAAACAGAAATTTTCCATTGCATGGGGCATATGGCTCTGAAATTCAAGGTTAGACCGGTGTACGTGGGTTTTCTGTACACCTTAGTAGTTAGCGTGTTGGATGAAACGTCCAGGTCAATATCTAGAAAAGGTAGCATTTTTCCTCCTACCTCTGTGGTGAATTTCATATTACTATGCCACTTGTTAATATAGTTGAAGAAGGTTAAGTGGTCATCATCTTCAAAGATAGCCAAGATGTCATCTACATATCTGACATAGAATTTTAGGTTTAGTTTATCATTTTGTAGGAAAGTCTGTTCTAAGTGTCCCATAAATAAGTTACTGAGGGTTGGGGCTAGGGAGCTACCCATGCTCAAACCATCACTTTGATGGTAGAGAATGTTGTTGAACGAGAAAATGCCACCAGTGGCGAATTGAAGTAATTTTTTGAAGGTGTCCTTACTGTACGGTGGTTTTGTGTTATTGGAGCTATACACCTTATCACAAGCTAGATCAATGACTTCTTTGAGAGGGACGTTAGTAAAATGACTAACAACATCAAAGCTGATGAGTTTCGAATCCGATGAGAATTTGTAGCTAGCGAGTTTGTCTAGCAGATCAGCGTTATTTTGTACTGAGTACTCCGTAGGAATTATAGGAGTAATGTACTGGTTTAGGTACTTGGCAAGGTTATATTCGGCCGTGCGATAACTGGCAACAATAGGTCTAAGAGGTACATTATTTTTATGTACCTTGGCAGAACCGTAAAGTTTGCCACTACAAGACCCACTAGGAGTAATTTTAGTGAACACTTGGGATGGAGTCCACGTAAGGTTTCACATATTTGCTCAAAAAGTATTTTAGTTTATTCTGTTGTTTTATAACAGGGTGATCGAGCATCAATTCATTTTGGTTGTGTGGGATAGCAGTAAATTTGGTAGGATCTTCAATGATAGCATTGAGCTTGTTTACATATTCATCAGCATCTAGAATAGCTATACCATTACCTTTGTCCAATGAGACAACTTTGATGTCTTTATTTAGTTTAAGGGACTTCACTACATCTTGGTTATGTTTGGCTTGTGGCGTCTTGGTAATGTTAAACATACGCTTATTGTAATTTTGTAACGCAAGTTTCACCTCATTGCAATCTCTCTTAGAGATTTTATTTTTCAGGCGCTCCACCACTTTTTCCAACGCGCAAGTCAGATGTTCGCTTCCATTGCCGTTAGGACTGCTAGGGTGCTTGAGTCCTGTCTTAAAAATCTCATTTTTTGGTCATGCGTGAGGGTCACCTTGCTCAAGTTGTGTACCGTACCGTTGGGGGTACTTAACTTGTTTTCTACATATGACTTGAGAAACTTTTTTTGATGGGTTTCTGAAATGGATTTTAAAAGGTTTTGATTTTCTCTGCTAAACAACTTTATGAAAATCATTTGGTCCAAGTAATTCAACTTAGAGAAAATAGTTTCTCTAATCTTAGCCAACTTACTACGGAGGTGTTTGACCTTAGATTTGTGTTGTGAAATTTGCATCGAAATCTTACGTAATTGGCAATCATGAATAATGTCACGGTTCAATAGGTTATTCTTCTCTTTGAGGCTTAAAAATTTGGGAATCAAGCCATATTTTGAGCATTTGGACAGGAATGTGATATCACATTGTAGTTTTATGATTTTGTGGTTGAACTTTTCGAATTTACGACTAGCATTGAGTTCGATGTTATATTTGGTCTTTAACTTATGAAAGAAGGTTACAATATTTGTAATCCTGAGTAACCAAATAGCAGCTGCTAACATATTGATAGAGGTAAAACAGATCTTGTGAGTTCAACTCGTGCACTTGTAAGTTACCAGCTGACGAAGATACTGGTTTGATCGTAATGGGATTAAAACAAAAGTACATGTATTACAGCAAAACTTCTTGTTGCAATCTTTCGAGTTGTATTGTCTACGCGTTTCGGCCCATTCCTTCTGGCCGTCATCAGGACAAGGTTAATACATTAAGGCATCCCCTGGAGAGTAAGAACATTAAGCTAAAGGAGGTGAAAACAATGATAGGAAAGATCTAAATCATGTTATAAGCAACAATTCGTTTCAAAAGCTGAAGTACATGATAACAATTAAATAAGGTACACATAGTAACTAGACTCAAATTAATTTACATTTGAAAAAAGCACCATCATGGTTAACTTGCTTATTCAAAGTGGGGTTGAGTTTTTTTATGTACATGGCTTCCAAAATATTTAGGTCATAAGTGTTGGGAGCTTGAGATAGAATTTTGAAATTGTCAACTTTACAGCTGCAACTGCAATTTAACCTATGGTCAGAAATGGCTGACATTTTTTCCCGATGTTCTTTTATTCTTAAGTTTAAGTGTCTTGTAGTTCTACCTATGTAGGAAGTGCGAGGGTCCACCTCACAAGCGAATTGGTAAATGACATTAGACCTAAGAACTTTGGGAGTATGATCTTTGTTGGAGAAAGCACTTTTTAGTTTATTGCATGTGAAAACCCAACGGATAGGAAATTCTTTATCTATTCTACGGAATAGTGATTGTAGTTTCTTTTTAAAATAAACCGATTGAATGCCAAAAAATGGAATTTTGACAGTATGGAGGTATTGGGATTCATCTTTTTCTTTTGGAGCACCGAATCTTTTGTCCAGATACTGTTTGACCACTTTTTGTATAAAGTACAACGGATATCCATTGTTTTGAAAATTTTTTGTCAATTTCCCTATTTCATCATGGAAAGTTTGCCATGACGAGCAGACGATGTAGGCTCTGTTGATCAGAGTGCTTAAAACAGAAATTTTCCATTGCATGGGGCATATGGCTCTGAAATTCAAGGTTAGACCGGTGTACGTGGGTTTTCTGTACACCTTAGTAGTTAGCGTGTTGGATGAAACGTCCAGGTCAATATCTAGAAAAGGTAGCATTTTTCCTCCTACCTCTGTGGTGAATTTCATATTACTATGCCACTTGTTAATATAGTTGAAGAAGGATAAGTGGTCATCATCTTCAAAGATAGCCAAGATGTCATCTACATATCTGACATAGAATTTTAGGTTTAGTTTATCATTTTGTAGGAAAGTCTGTTCTAAGTGTCCCATAAATAAGTTACTGAGGGTTGGGGGCTAGGGGGCTACCCATGCTCAAACCATCACTTTGACGGTAGAGAATGTTGTTGAACGAGAAAATGCCACCAGTGGCGAATTGAAGTAATTTTTTGAAGGTGTCCTTACTGTACGGTGGTTTTGTGTTATTGGAGCTATACACCTTATCACAAGCTAGATCAATGACTTCTTTGAGAGGGACGTTAGTAAAATGACTAACCACATCAAAGCTGATGAGTTTCGAATCCGATGAGAATTTGTAGCTAGCGAGTTTGTCTAGCAGATCAGCGTTATTTTGTACTGAGTACTCCGTAGGAATTATAGGAGTAATGTACTGGTTTAGGTACTTGGCAAGGTTATATTCGGCCGTGCGATAACTGGCAACAATAGGTCTAAGAGGTACATTATTTTTATGTACCTTGGCAGAACCGTAAAGTTTGCCACTCCAAGACCCACTAGGAGTAATTTTAGTGAACACTTGGGATAAGGTGTATAGCTCCAATAACACAAAACCACCGTACAGTAAGGACACCTTCAAAAAATTACTTCAATTCGCCACTGGTGGCATTTTCTCGTTCAACAACATTCTCTACCGTCAAAGTGATGGTTTGAACATGGGTAGCCCCCTAGCCCCAACCCTCAGTAACTTATTTATGGGACACTTAGAACAGACTTTCCTACAAAATGATAAACTAAACCTAAAATTCTATGTCAGATATGTAGATGACATCTTGGCTATCTTTGAAGATGATGACCACTTATCCTTCTTCAACTATATTAACAAGTGGCATAGTAATATGAAATTCACCACAGAGGTAGGAGGAAAAATGCTACCTTTTCTAGATATTGACCTGGACGTTTCATCCAACACGCTAACTACTAAGGTGTACAGAAAACCCACGTACACCGGTCTAACCTTGAATTTCAGAGCCATATGCCCCATGCAATGGAAAATTTCTGTTTTAAGCACTCTGATCAACAGAGCCTACATCGTCTGCTCGTCATGGCAAACTTTCCATGATGAAATAGGGAAATTGACAAAAAATTTTCAAAACAATGGATATCCGTTGTACTTTATACAAAAAGTGGTCAAACAGTATCTGGACAAAAGATTCGGTGCTCCAAAAGAAAAAGATGAATCCCAATACCTCCATACTGTCAAAATTCCATTTTTTGGCATTCAATCGGTTTATTTTAAAAAGAAACTACAATCACTATTCCGTAGAATAGATAAAGAATTTCCTATCCGTTGGGTTTTCACATGCAATAAACTAAAAAGTGCTTTCTCCAACAAAGATCATACTCCCAAAGTTCTTAGGTCTAATGTCATTTACCAATTCGCTTGTGAGGTGGACCCTCGCACTTCCTACATAGGTAGAACTACAAGACACTTAAACTTAAGAATAAAAGAACATCGGGAAAAAATGTCAGCCATTTCTGACCATAGGTTAAATTGCAGTTGCAGCTGTAAAGTTGACAATTTCAAAATTCTATCTCAAGCTCCCAACACTTATGACCTAAATATTTTGGAAGCCATGTACATAAAAAAAACTCAACCCCACTTTGAATAAGCAAGTTAACCATGATGGTGCTTTTTTCAAATGTAAATTAATTTGAGTCTAGTTACTATGTGTACCTTATTTAATTGTTATCATGTACTTCAGCTTTTGAAACGAATTGTTGCTTATAACATGATTTAGATCTTTCCAATACTGTATCTGTTTTTTAAAATTTTGTGAGAATCTCTAGGACAGAGCATTGCATGGATTTTGATGAAACTTTGTGTAAAGGCAAGTATGATACAGTAGAGCTTACGTTTGGTTGTTTTGCGTGTTTCGCAAAGATGCGCAACAGTTGTGGGTCAATGTGTGATTGGAAATGTGAAACTGTCGTTCATTGGCCATATTTTCAAATTTGAGAAGGCTCCGTCAGACAGAGTATTGCATGAATTTTGATAAAACTTTGTATGAAGGTGAAAGAGGCTCTGTATAGCTGAAATTTGGCTCTATTGCATTTTTCGCAAAGATGCGCAAAAGTTTTGACTCAATGTGTGCTTGGAAATGTGAAATTGAAATTGTTGTTGAGTGGGCCTTATTTTCAAATTCATGAAGTCTCGGTAGAACAGAGTATTGTAATGATTTTGAGGAAACTTTGTGTGAAGATAGGTGAGGTGCTGTAAGGCTTAAGTTTTGGTCTATTGTGTTTTCTGCAAATATGAGTGGAAGTTTTGGCTAGATGTGTTCTTTTTACCGTGATGTTATTTATTTTGGCTCTATAGTGAAAAATTATTAACCCTGAAGTGCTTCTAATTCACTGTTGATTATATTCCAGGTTATGCCAACATAACATATTTTCTTTTCCGTTCTCCCCGCAAACCAACGTTTCATTACAGCTGCGATGGTGATAGTTATGTTTACTTTTTTTGTTCGAGTGTAACTCCAGGACAGATAGAACAAGCATCGGCGGTACACGACGAACTCAAAATAGTAAGGGAAGCAATTTATCGGAATCATTGGGATTCTAAAGAAGTACTTACAAGGAAAGAAGTGCCTACAAAGTTACTCGTAGCGGATTGACGATGTTAGGAGGTACAATGCTGAGAGATGTACACAAATAGTTATACGTGATACGTCCAATAAGTTTCCGGACTAATTTAGAAAAACTTCAAATCTTTCAATTCTGACATGATGGATCATTCATTTGGCATATGTAGGTTAGGATGGTATGCAAAATTTCTAAAAGTTTCCATTTTATTAGTCTGCAGGCCCATTTTAAAAAGCATACGAAAATTTGACTATTTTGATGAATGTAAAACAAAATACTTTCTATTTTTTTCTATTTTATGCATGACGAATTCATTGATGATTGTGTTGTTTAAACATTTATCAACAAAAGGATTCTGATGTGATCAGATAAAAATAAAACAGGTCTTTAGAAGTTCCTTTTTCAAGTCAATTTCCCTCAAGTTGAACACACTTCAAAGCATCTTGAAGAGCGAAATTCACAGAGGATTTCGCGAACGGCTTCTTCCAGATCAGAACTGCGTTCAAATGATTGTCCACACAAATGTTGCTTCACAGTTCTGTACGCTTAGATATCTGATTGAGAAAGTTTCGAACTCTATGAGGATGGGCACCATTAAACCAGCATCATTGATAAAATGCTACGCGATGCTGGATGTGTTAGAAGGAACGTTATCATGGAAAAATAATGGGTAATGAACGCGGATTCCGGGTAATTGCTAGTGCTTTTTGAATAGGAAAGATCGATCAAATGTTGTGGTAGTCTCTAACCTGAAAACATGAATGGGAACTGCTTTTAATGAGTGCATGTAAAGGCAGGTCGTCCTTCGAAAAAAATAAAGCTCAATCTCTGTTGCGTTGAATTGAAAGACAGTTATCGGCATCTTCAATGATTACATCTCGATCGCTCTCTTCGATTCGGATGATTTCCGTTTGGAAGATGGATTGCATAGAGAAAATGGAGCTTCATAGACAGTAAGAAGATATTAAGAAGAAAACGCTCCCTTAACTCTTCAGTGATGACCAGATCCTCTCGGCAAGTCTACAATCGTCTTGCAGACATGTCGGGTGCAAAAAATCGGGAGCCGCCATAAAAAAACTGCGTGCTGACTTTTCGATGCCTATTTAATTTTCCACAAGGTTTCCCCCAACTTTCAAGGATGCATTAAGCTCCTCACCAAGAGTGGTACTTGGTTATGCGTGTATCCTTGTTTAGAAGCTTTTCCGTCGGCTCGGACTGCGTGGTTGTCAGCCTCGGCAGGCATACCTTCAGGTGGATCATCAGTGATATTCTGTCGACTTCGCCTAAACTCTGCCGCTCAAAATTAGACAGTCGACCTTCATTTTTACTCAACTACCATTTTATCCAGCATTTCGTGCTTCTGCTTGCTAAGAACACACAGACGAACTGCACAGCAGCATTCAACCTTTTCAACGCGAAACTCAAGTGACGACATTGTTGCACGGTTGTGATTGACTCACATCGAACTTCGTTCGAGAATGGACGGTTGCGTTGTGAATAGAGGTAGCTGACAAAAGTGAATGCTGCATTCTTGTACGCCTGAATATTATTAACCATCCAACATAGCAGATTCTATTAGATGCACTGTCTTCCTTCGTATCCATCGATAACCCTGAAAATTAATCAAAATAGTCAAAATTTCGCATGGCTTTTAAAATGGGCCTGCAGACTAATAAAAATGGAAACTTTTGGAATTTTGCATATAATCTTAACCTACATATGCCAAATGAATGATCCATCATGTCAGAATACAAAGATTTGAAGTTTTTCTACATTAGTCCGGGAACTTATTGGAAGCAACAAAATTACGGAATAGAATTGTGGAGATTGGATATGAAGGTCATCAAGGCAAAAGAAGCAACGACTGCGTACAAAAGTTTGGTGGCCAGGGATGGATAAAGATGCGGAGAAAATATGCAAATCCTGTCGCGAATGAATGCTGAGCCTTTGTATCGAGCTCTTAGAAAGCTGTTTCTTTGGATTTCTTAGGACCCTATGATGGAATGCGACTTTTGGTTGTAGTGAATTATTATAAAACTGTTCGAAACCAGGTGGACATCGAAAACCACGAGTGAAGACGTCATAAACTGGCTTGATGATATTTGGGCTACACATGGATGCCCTAAAACCATTACCTCCTTCTGACAATGATCCTCCATTCCTTTCAGAGAGGTTGAAAGATTATTTTGAGAGCACAAATGTGCATCATCCCCACACCACCCCTCTTTGCCCGCAGGCTAATAGTGAAGTTGAATGTCAAAATCGGACATAAATGAAGCTTCTGTGAATAGCTGCTGCACAAAGTCTCAGTCTAAACATGAACTGACGAGATTTGTATCAGGCTATCGCTCACACTTCATCCTGTCACCGGAACATCACCTTCTATCATGCTGTTCAACAAGTCGCTCAAGACGAAATTGGCAGAACTCAACGAGAGTCAGGTGATTGAGACTTGAAGTAGAATCAACGAAGAGATTCAGGACTGAGATGCTTTAATGAAAGAAAGAGGAAAGATATTACAGACAGCGATTGACAACGATCGTCGTGATCGACATCGATTATAGCGAAATTGTAGTCGCATCTCAATGAAAATTACTCATTAAGTAGCCACAATTTTTAAAAGTACTGTAGATGTACAAGAAAATCTATAGATTTTTAATGAAGCAGTCAAAATTTGTGCGTTTGAAACATTCATTTATCAATTTGAATTTTTAGGGCGTCGATCATTTGTCAATAAACAATTTCTTATAAATCATTTTATTTGACAACAATCACCTCAAAATTTCTGAACATGCATGATTTTTTTCTTTGGTGATTTATTCCAGGGTACAGTGCTCAAAATGGTGCTGATAAATTATTCAACTCAATACAATGTGACCAAGATCTCAAGATGTTTGATGGACCTTTGAGAAAATGTACAGTACTTGTTTACTCAAAAGTTCACGATCTGATGAACACTGCTTCCAAAATTCGGATAGAGAATGTTCTGTGACATTTTGACAGAATTGTGAACTCTTTTTCGTCACACGGTAGACCATCAGTGTGAGACATTTTGCGCTGTGCAATGGAAGAAGTCAGATATCTATGCTCACGCATACGGGTCTTTAGTTACCGGCTTGCTTGTCTAACGTACATGTGTGTCGCTTGACATAGGCGACATTGAAATTGATAGACAGTCCGTGAACAGAGAGAATGATCTGGTTGCTTCCTCGTTGACAGCAGAAATCTTCAAGGCACAGAAGTAGATTGTTTAATTGTGTCACTTTGCTAGAAGTGCAAATTGATTCAAAACTATGGCACATGCAGGAACTTATTAAGTGGGCAAAAAGAAATTTTTAATACCGGTACCTTGCAGAGATAGGAAAAATAGTCGTGCGTCGCTTGCGGATTGCTCTGAATTCCTTTAAAATGCTCCGATCGCCACGATTCCTTCAGATTCGAACAATTCGGATCATTGCGCAAAAGTTTTCTCGATAATGTTGGGCCCTCCGATCTTTATTTAAAAAGTTAGCAGGCGCACGAAAAAACGTTCACAAACTTCTCTGTAGAACTTGACATCGACTGTGTCTCTTTGCTATGTGATCAGGTTGATAACAGTCACTGAAACTTCGTACAATTTTGCGTGTTTAATGTTGAACTGAATGCTTATTGTTCGATTTCCATGGTATAATGTCAGCAGATTGTGCCATTTCATTAACGTTACATGTTCCAATGTTTCCTTTCTAGTCTAACAGAAGAAGAGACGAACTGTGTAAAAAACGCAAGGGAAGGGCAAGGGAAAACGCTGAGAAGGTGTCAAAAACGCAAGGGGGCTTAATAAACTGGAATTGGTCTAGGTGGTCTTTTAGTTTAGCGAAGTCAGACTTTATCGGAGAAGCCGCTTTGTGTCCGGGATAAGGTAATTGAAGGGCAATTACTCACGAGGCTTCATTTTCAGACGGAGTTTTATCCAGATTCTTTGAAATGGAATCTAAAAACCGATTCTCAACATTTGTAACCCACATTCGAGGGCATCCATTTTTTACAAATAACTGTTTCAGATTATCAATTTCACTGTGAAATATCTGACATGAACTGGAAATCTTGAAGGCTTGTGAGATCAGGCATTTCATAAGTCCCAATTTATAACTTTTATCCGTGATTGAATTCCATTGCAGCATCAAACCAGTGAAAGTCGACTTCCTATATGTTGATAGTTGTAACGTAGGCTGCCATTTTGCCTTGCTATTTTGACATCGAGAAATGGGATTTCACCGTTGTTTTCCAGTTCCAATGAAAATTGAATATTTGGATGAAATTTATTCAGATCCTCTTGAAATTTGAACAAATCATCGCAAATTTTAGCATGGATATCCATTGCAAAGCACAAAATGTCTCACTCTGATGGTCTACAGTGTGACGAAGAAGAGTTCACAATTCTGTCAAAATGTCACAGAACATTCTCTATCCGAATTTTGGAAGCAGTGTTCATCAGATTGTTGAAGCCCACACTAAACCGCAAAGATGACATGCGAAATTACAATTTAGTGGTGTTTGGTGAACTTAAGAATTCATTGAACTGTATTGCTTTAAGACTTGCGTGTCTAGTATTTAACTAATGACTGAATAAATTTGCGTCTTTATAACATGTCACGTCAGAATGGAATCAACAGAATTCCGAAACGTCGTGATTAAATGTTACTTAAATTTATAATAAAATGTTGATCTCTCGACATCATAAAAAGGTTTTCACGCGTACAGAGAAGTAAATTCAGACAAATGGAATCTACAAGAAAGAATATAGCAAAATCTGTCATTGACAAGGAGCTTATCACTAAATGCATCTCAGAGAAAAAATGGCCAAAAGTTTTTGAATTTGAAATTTTATTACGAAGTTTCAATACTACTAATATAAGTCTTCCCATGTAAACAGTTTTTGATATTTGCATTCTAATATTCTTTATTTGAATTCATAGTGCATATATTTTCAATGATTTACAGTTTTGATAGATTTTGTGCGAATTAGGCAAAATTCTAAACTTGAAGATAGATTTCCAAATTTTGGCAATCAATATCTAAGGAAAAAGAAAACATCTGATATTTAGTTTTCAACGATAGCATTGTTGTTTTAAGCGATATCATGGGATGTTTCTTCTGTCTTTCATGATGACGCTAGTGTTTTTAATTTTTGTGTGATTTAATTTGACAGTGATTTACACATAAACACTCAAGTTATTTATGGAGAATTCCTTTGAATGAGACTATGATGTTTACATTAAGTGTTTACTATGATTTCCGCCATTGTCATCATATCATCTGTGGGGGGTTTTGTAGATTTCCTTGCTTACCTGACTTTTTTGAGGTCCAATAAATACAATGCATGATTATGTCGAAAAGCAAGAACACATGTGGATAATCTCGATGTGCTTCCGAGTGGTCGTATTAGAGTGCCTCTTTGTCTACACCACATAGACAAAAATTTTTCATACCAAATAGACCCCTGTGTCAAAATTATTTCATGATTTGTTGCAATCGACTTTTACATGACTAGAGCCTAGTTATTTCCATTTTGAAAAAATATATGCTCATTATTATCATTATAGGACAAATAATCCTTTTGGATATTCATGTGATCATTTCTGATAATAAATTTTAGACTATTTCATGATGCCTATGCACATTGGTTGTATTCCGTCCAGGCACAGAATTAGATTCATCTGCGCGCGCTTCGGTTTCCGAAGCAAACCGAAGCAGATAAACAAAATATTTAATTCTGTGCGTCCAGGGCTTAACACCAACAACAGCAATTCAAAATGAGAGCTCAAAATGATCAATTCGCAGTTTCCAGTCTCGCTTTAGTAGGGAAGAGACCCATCTTTTGTTTTTGCACCTGTCTAATTTTCTATCTTGATTTTGATGAACTCTAACCGAGCAGTGGTCATCATCAAAGAGTGTAAGCAATCGAGGTCATTTTTTCGTAAAAGTAGTCATTCACAAACCAAGAAGAGTTGAGAGGTACATGATTGCTGACTATCTTGTACTTGCTTCTACTCGCCTTCGCGAGGGCATAAAATACAATGTTCTCATGATGTTTTAAACAAAAGCATGATGTTTTTTATTGCAATGTGACATCAAGGCTAGTCGTCCAGGTATCCGGTTGATTTTGCAACGAAAGAGAAAAACGTCTTTGGATACCAGATGAAAAGTGCTGCGTTATGCATGATTCAGATCAGTGAGCGAAACATCGCACAATAAATTAATGAGCATGTTATCCTAAGACGTTTTTTCTCATTCGTTTTGATGTTTTCTTTTGATTTTTGACTTTGTTGTGTCCCTTTTTCCAGCATTTTACATCGTTTCTTTTCAAATCAATAAAAACTTGGATGAATCGGTTGGCATCAAAGTCTCTTCTATTGTGCTGTATCTTCTATTGAAACAAAGTGCCTGTAATGTCGGTAACATTCATATGTTAGCTATTCGTAAGTTTGCTATGTCATATGTTATATAGAGTAAGTATATAGTACTGTAGGTAGAGTGTCGAGTCAAAAAAATGTCAACATACAATAAAAATTTCTACTTCAGAAGATTCAGTGTTTTGAAAAGATTATGTTCCTGTGAGCTAAAACATATTTGATAACTTTTTAAAAAGCTAAATTTTTGCTATTTATTCCTGTGTTTATGTACTAGCGATTTGGTACCTCTATATAAGTAGCATGCAATTTGTTGGATATCAAAATGAATGAAAACTGACCAGCAGGTGTCTTAATTAAGCGGAAATTAAGTTACTTATCAAGGAAATTTCATGGACCGCATTATAATGCAAATCTTCATGGAGAAGTTGAGATCTTGTTGTGATTCTTGGCTTTAATTTCAAGTATCCAATTCAATTTTCATCCATGTGATTTCATGATTCACTAAATTCATGTTTCACTTCTTGAATCTGAATAGTAATGTGGATCCTTTTACATCTCTTTAAGTTAGTTATGATCATTGTCTTGGATTATGATATTTTCCTCTATCAGTGGCAAGCAGTTTGTGATATGATCACGCTTAACAAATACTCAAATTAATGAGGCTGAGCATTATAGTAATAGTTACCAATCGAATTGCTAATTTAACAAACATTACCTCTCCAAGGTTGTCATGACATTGATGATCAGTGAAATACTAGTATTCTTTCTGCATCGCCGTCATGGTCAGTCAATTCCATGATAATTTCTCAAAACTGCGAGAATTTGCTTATTTCACATTTGGTTCTGGGTCTCAACTCGAATTTATTCTATAAAATCGAAACTACATGGGGAAACTAATTGGGGATTTAATTAATACTGAGTTGCTACTATACCTAATATACTTACTGTATGATATGTTCATATCTTCTCATATACTTCTTGTTTTTGTCGGTATCGACTTCACTTTTTGTACCATTCGTATCGACCTCTCTGGCAATAAGTGCACTACTGACTCACTTGCCTTAATCTACTCTCGCTGTAA
Organism: Prostheceraeus crozeri; assembly: GCA_907163375.1. NCBI lineage: Eukaryota > Metazoa > Platyhelminthes > Polycladida > Euryleptidae > Prostheceraeus > Prostheceraeus crozeri. The sequence goes on from CAJQUW010006757.1 coordinate 1,276,406, forward strand.
ATGTGATATGAGGGCAACCACCAACAAATCTTTTCCCTCTTCTTCCACAGAGCTGATCGTGAAAAAACGGACCACCTAAATTTCGATGAAACTCAATCGATTCTTATGCCTACCAATCGCATCGCACAACAACGTGCCATAAACCATTCTTAGCTACATAATGAGCTATGGCAGATTTGTATCCGCTTTTGCATTTACTGAGCAGTGCTCAAAATATGAATTTACAAATTATAATATGAATTTGCAAATCGCAATTTTTCAATAAGAAAACATGTGAATATGATAATGAATCAGGAACAGGGAGGACGAGTATTTTCTGAGCTCTCTTTTGATATGCTGGTCATCAAAATCGGTGAACTGATAAAAAATCAGTGATATCGTGAAGTTATCACAAAATCATGCCTCTTTGGTTGAAAATGTTATGTTCTCACATTTTCATCAAAAATGTTCGTGTTTGGTATCCTCTGAATCGTTGCGATGCAAGGAATTCGAATATGTAAGTTATATTCATGTAAGTTCAACAGTTCCTTTTCAAACTTCTTCGATATTTTCTCATTTCCGCAAAAGTAAACAAACACCATGCTAGGTGAATATAGGTTCAAAACAAAACTATTAGCGAGGAAATGTTTTTGTTCTCTCACCGACACTGTCGATTGCTTACTCTCATTGCTTGTGTACTTTTGCGGAAATGAGAAAAAATATTGGAGAAGTTTGTAAAAAAGCTGTTGAGCTTACATAAATATAACTTACATATTCGAATTCCTTGCATCGCAACGATTCAGAGGATACCAAACACGAACATTTTTGATGAAAATGTGAGAACATAACATTTTCAACCAAAGAGGCATGATTTTGTGATAACTTCACGATATCACTGATTTTTTATCAGTTCACCGATTTTGATGACCAGCATATCAAAAGAGAGTTCTGAAAATGCTCGCTCTCCCTGTTCCTGATTCATTATCATATTCACATGTTTTCTTATTGAAAAATTGCGATTTGCAAATTGAGCGATTTTCATATTTTGAGCACTGCTCAGTAAATGCAATAGCGGATACAAGTCTGCCATAGCTCATTCTGTAGCTGAGAATGGTGTATGGCACGCTGTTGAGCGATACGATTGGGAGGCATAAGAAGCGATTGAATTTCATCGAAATTTAGGTGGTCCGTTTTTTATGATCAACTCTGTAAATAGCCATGACATGATGTCGATCGTTGATGGCTTAATTCAACTCATGAAGGCGGTTGATCTTCTGATGCAGGTCTCTGCTTCCATTTGATATTAATCACGTCGTCCTGTCACTTCATTCGTCTTGCAGTATCTTTCTTCCTCCAGCTGTTCTTCATAGGCTTAGGCATGATACATACTAATCAGCTACTGGGATCTCGATAAAAAAATTAAAAGCATGATCTATTTTAAAATCATGTTTAAACACGGTCTAAGAAACATGGTCATGAGCAGAATTCTACAGGCATGATTGTACATGCACATATAAATAACACACTGCAAAATTTTTTTGAATGTTGAGAATGTGCAAAACACGATGGGTAAAGCCATTTTTAAGAGCAAATTTAATGGCACTTTTAGAATATTATTTTAAAACTGCTATTTTGTCCTTCTGATCAACAAGGTAATGGATATTTATTGTATTTAAAAAACAAAACATGCGAATATAGCCCGAGCGAACGACATTGATATGAAGGGTGCTTGTTCGTTCTATTTGCAGAAAACACATCTTCTATCACAAGTAACTAGAACATACCTACGGAACATCTACCCAAACTAAATAGTTAACAAAGATAAGTGGCACAATATATTATATTTCTTAATCTGCTTATTAGTTTTTTCTCAGATTAACAGCGTAATTTTGATGCTTTTATTTGCTGCCGATTTGTGCTGATAGCCAATTCCTTTTCGTATTATTGCAAGCAATTTTCCTCGGATATGTCAAGCAGAGATGAAAGCTTTATTGAGTTTCTGTCACTTTTATAACTTCTATCTTTTGAATATATACTTCAAAATGATATTGAGGTAAACTGCACTTCCAAAAGGTACCTAATATTCTGTTAAATGTTTTATGAAACGGTCTGCAGTCCGCAACTAATTCAATCAACCCGCAGGCCGACCAAAAGTCCGAGGCTCACCCAGCCCCTCTGCCAACTCTAGCCCACGCCCAGGTTTGCTCTACCCAGACTGTGTTCAACATTGGCCTGTATTAGTTTCTAATATCAGGAAACCATTATTCATATTGCAACTTATAGGAGCCAGAAATACCAGGAACATCAAACTTCGAAAATAATTAGTTTATAAAGAGAGACAAAAACTTTATTTCAAAGAAGAAATCATTGACAAGTGAACTGTCAAAAACTTTCTCATCAAATGAAAATTATTCAACGTAGCAAACTACATGTATACGACACAGTGTTTCCTTGCAATCACAAATGCTTTCGACATACGTCGTTATGAAATAGACAAATGCAATTTTTTTTGAATTCTATTCATTGCTTCCTACTTCAATGACTTTGGCTGCTTCTGGGCGCAAATGAGTCAATTGTTCCATACGCAGACTAGCCATGTGCGCTTTCGTTTCTTCAGGTGATTCTCTGGAACTGAAAGAAGAGGATTGTGAGGCTGGACATCTGGAAACCATAGGAGGTTTGCTGAATCTCATGACACCGGACTGGTAATTGTTCGTTGAGATCTGACCCGGTGGAGCCGTCCTTTCTGCCATATACGACTGGTAGTTACACGTCGATCCACTGCAGCGGTTACTTTGATTCGGGCAACAATAGCGACATCTAAGAATGCGTTGAAATGCCCACTGGAATTCGCGATTAGAACAGGCGTAAATGATGGGATTACATACCGAATTGAAGTAACCGAGCCAAAATACGAACTTGAAAAGAAGTTTTGAAATTTGACAATGTGTGCACAACGCCTCTGCAAATAAAGAAAACATTGGCTGCAAAATTGACATATATATGACGAAGGAATACAAAGCAGTACATTCAGCAAGAGAAAAATAAGAAATATAATAGAACATTATAATAGAACAGAAAGCTGCAAAAAATTGTTTTGACAATCTACCAATATGAATTACGCATGTCTAGTGCTGTTTTTGTTAACGAAGACGAAAATATCTTAACACCTTTAATGTCGCCGACAACTACATAGCAATCAAAGGGGAAAAATGAATGGACAGCATCTCAGCTGACCTCTCGAAATGTGATAAGTTACTACAAGTTGCATACGTGTCGACTCAAAAAGTATCTGTATACAGTGAAAACTTTTATATGAAAAGATTCAGTTTTTTGCGCAGATTACGTTTCTGCTGTCCAAAAAATCATTTGAGCAGTTTTTCAAAAAAGCTAAGTTTTGCAAATTATTCCTGAGTTTATATACTACCCGAGATGAACCACTAATTTGAGTAGTATGAAGCAAGTTGGATATCAGAAAGAATGAATATTTGCTAACAAGCATCTTAATTAGACGGAAATTAAGGTAATGATCAAATAATTTCATGAACTGCATTATAATGTAACTCCCTGCAAGTCTTCAAGGAAAAGTTGAAATCTAATTGAGAGCTTCTTAAATTACCTGAGATGTCATGTTTTTAGTTCAATTTTCAGCAGCATAATTTTATGATTCACAAGGCGTCATTTCTTGAATCTGAATAGTAATGTGAACCCATTTACATATTTTGAAGATCATTGTGATCAGTTTCTTACGATGTTTTGCTCTTTCAGTGGCAGTTTGTGATATCTTCACACTTAAGTAAATAATCTTGTAATAAAGCTGAGCTTTTATTAATAGCTACCCATCGAATTGCTAATTTAACAAACTACCCTCTCCAAGTTGTCATGACATGAAGGATTTGTCGAATACTTTTCTTTATTGTGTATTGCTAACACGAACAGACAAATTCGTGCACTTTTCTCCAAAGGTGCATAAATTTGTATATCTCACAGGTGGTACAGGGTCTCAACTCGAGTTCATTTAATGAAATCGAAGCTATATACACATTGGGGATTTAATAGATGCTGAGTTGCTACGCTACTTACTCTATGTTGCATACTACTTGTAAACTATGCTTACCAGGGAAATGTTTCTGACAGCATTTCATTCTGTGAGCTTTTGCAATTAGTACTGTTTAGAAATCCTAGCCTCATTCACCTCAGTGACGAAGTATTCGGAGCTCTGAGAAAATAAGTGAAAAGGGAGTTGACGTTAGCGAAGTCAATCTTGAGATCTCGAGACAGTAGTCAAAATATGATGATCACTTAATTTGAAAATCGTAATTTTTCGTGATAAGAAAACATGCGATTATGACGAGTCAGACACGAAGAGAACGCATTTTCTGAGTTTTCTGTTGACATATTGCTCAAAGGAATCGGTACCGGTATACCAAGAAAGAGATATTGATATCGTGAAGTTATCGCAATATCGCGACTCTATTGACTGAAAATGTCCCCTTTACATCAACTGTATTAGTGTTTGATATCTTCATAATCCTTGCGATATAATGAGTAAGAATATGTAAGTTTTATTCATATGAGGTGAATAATTCTTCTTCTAGCCTCCTTCAACATTATTTTCATTCCCGCAAAATGTTATTAAATGAATGCACGAACATGAAGAGTGAGCATCTGTAGACGATATACGGTGAGTGAGCACACCATGCCTTCGCTAATTGATTAGACGTCACCGTGCAGCATCAGACTCGACTCAACTAGAGTTTTGAATCTTCGTTGTACTTGCATGGTATTTGTACTCATCAGCGGTAATGAGAAAACTGTTGAATGAACATTGAAAAGAACACTTGAACTGCTTTGAACTAAATATTCATATTCCTTAATTACATCGAACAAGGATTTTTAAGATATCAAACATCAGTGTATTCGATGAATTAACATTTGATTTCCATGGTTTTACTCTATATGTTCGGCAGACTTATTTACCACCTGCTTAGCCACAGGTCGCACTATATTGATAGGATGTGGCAAAGGATACGTATTTTGAAAGGATTTCAATAATATTTTGCTGTCCAATGCGAAGAACTAATGTAATCTGATATTTCTTGAAACTATAAAATACAGAGCCGATCATAAAAAACGGATCACCTAAATTTCAATGAATTTCAATCGATTCTCATGTCTTGCAATCGCATCGTACAACAACGTGCCATGCATCATTTGAGAGCTCGCATTCTCAGCTTTAAAATGAGCCAGGATAGACTTGCATCCATTATTGGATTTGCTGAGCAGTGCTCAAGATATGAAAATCACTAAATTTATAAATCGCTATTTTGCAAAATGAAAACATTTGAGTATGATAATGAATCATGGACGGAGAGAACTAGCATTGTCTGAGCTTTCTTTTGATATACTGGTCATCAAAATCGATGAACTAATAGAAATTTAGTGATATCCTGAAGTTATCACAAAATCATGACCATTTTGGTTGAAAATGTTATGTTCTCACCTTTTCATCAAAAGTGTTCATGTTTTGTATCTTCAGAATCCTTGCGATATGAGGAGTGCGAAAATGCAAGTTATATTCATATAAGTTCAATAAGTTCTTTTTCAAACTTCTTCAAAATTTTTCTCATTTCCGCAAAAGTAAACAATTGAAAGTAAACAATCGGCAGTTGCTTTGAGGGAAGAAAGACATGCCTCCGCGAATTGTCTTGTTTTGAACATTCGTTCACCTTACAATGTGTTTGTTTACGTTTGTGGAAATGAGAAAAATTTTGAAGAAGTTTGAAAAAGAACTTATTGAACTTATATGAATATAACTTGCATTTTCGCACTCCTCATATCGCAAGGATTCTGAAGATACAAAACATGAACACTTTTGATGAAAAGGTGAGAACATAACATTTTCAACCAAAAAGGTCATGATTTTGTGATAACTTCAGGATATCACTAAATTTCTATTAGTTCATCGATTTTGATGACCAGTATATCAAAAGAAAGCTCAGACAATGCTAGTTCTCTCCGTCCATGATTCATTATCATACTCAAATGTTTTCATTTTGAAAAATAGCGATTTATAAATTTAGTGATTTTCATATCTTGAGCACTGCTCAGCAAATCCAATAATGGATGCAAGTCTATCCTGGCTCATTTTAAAGCTGAGAATGCGAGCTCTCAAATGATGTATGGCACGTTGTTGTGCGATGCGATTGCAAGACATGAGAATCGATTGAAATTCATTGAAATGTAGGTGATCCGTTTTTTATGATCGGCTCTGTAGCAGTTATTTTCCTAATCTAAGAACTACATATATGTAATTATGTAATATATTTTTTGAAAGCCTACATCATGTAAACACAAATTATGAATATCTGCGCTGCTCAAATGGGATTAGCTTCATTTTTTGCTTCGATTCCATATTTATTAATCGTTCCGCTGAAAAATCAGTTGCTGAATGACAAATTAAAATTCTGGCACAGTAAAATTCTAGCTGATTTATTCAAGTTTACACAGCAATGGAAAAACTAAAAGAGAAAAACATCATCAACATAGATATAAGAAATAATTTAATGCTGTATACGATGGAGTGCTTTCATGCAACGAATTGTTGTCGGTTCATCTCTGTCAAACCCGTGATATTTCGTCTCACCAATTGTTATGTACGAGATCACAGAAGATGATCTCGCAAGATCACAGGATGTCGGTTTGTGTAAGTTGCAGTCCTTTGCAACGTGTTGTGCAGTTCGTCAGCTTGTTCATCCATGTATTGTATAAATTATAATCCACACTGTTATCTGAACACCGCTAAAAATCCGCTGAAATAGCTGCTTATTAACTTTACAGATAATATCCGCTTATATCTGACGAACATGATGATTGATGACGTCATAGCATGATGACTGGTGATTGAAACATTAGGTCACGAGCTTTATAAATGAACAAAAATGTAATGAAACAATCATTCCTGTCAGCAGCAAAAAATGCAATTCTTCTATTAAGTAACTAATTTTTTTGATAAGCAAACTTTATACGCATGCTTAGAGAAGCAGAAAATAATAAGTCATCGGGGTCATTTGTCGTGGGTAGGTTTGAACCAATGACGTCGGATATAGAGGACGTGTAAGCAGAACCTCTAACTACAAGGCCACCAGACCATCTATTGAGAGCGTGAATTGGCCAGAGGGCACTGCTTTAACGCAGGCACATGGAGGGCGGATTGCATTCTGCAATTACTTAATGCCACATCCGAGATTGAGGCGCTTCATTCAGACGCTACTCATTACATGTGCAGACAAGTAACCTGGTAATTGATAAATCTATTAATAAATAATAAGTCTTCTGTAACACTGAACATTTGTCTTATGCTTGCTAAATAGATTGATATAAGATAGCTACATGTACTTCAAACACAATTCAAAAATTAATGCCGTTCCATAATGAAGCCGAAACTGATCTAAGAAGGATGAGGTAGCGAGTGCATTGCGACTTAGATGTGTTGTTGAAGTTTTTGCTTGTCTACGAAACTTATTGTGATAAACTTAAATCAATCGAAGTTAAAGCTCTTGAACATCAAGAAAATAATACTATGAAACAGGAAGACAAGCTATCATTTAACAATATGCACTGTAGCTATCATTCAAGCTTCAGTTATTCATCAAACTTAAGTTCTTCAATTATTTTTCTAGTTTGATGTCAGGTTCTCGTTCAATATCATCCGTTATATTGTGCTAGGACATGATGCTCAATAATGTCAACTTACTCGTAATTATTTCTTGCACCATGCAGGTCAACTAAACCTGGCATACTGTAGTTTCAAGACAATGTTTTAAATATGGACGCTGAGCAGTTTTTGCAGTTATATTCAAATTACAACCGTAAAGCTCATTATTTTCAATACAAAAAGTTGATTTGCAATCACTGAGTTAATAAGCTTTTGTGTTAAGGTCATCATATTTCAAAATGAGTTAGATAGCTGCATGAGTGCTCGGGTGTAAGTCCCTGACCATTCATTTAAGGGAACACTGCAGTTATCATTTTATAACAGCTAAACCCTTTTCAATTTCACTCTTTTTCAGTTACAAGGTAATTTTTAATGGAAGAGTGTACCAGCAAATCATTCATAGCACAGATAGGTCTCCAAATTTTTCCTACTCATACAATTCATCATTGCAATAGCTATCTAATAGATAGAAAATGCTTCAGCACGGATTTAAAGCGGTCGCGTAATGACAATAGTTTTATATTTGTCATTACACAAGTTCCCGCAACTACTTTAATGATGAAATTATACTTATTTCACATCATGTTATAATTATCTTCCTTGATTGGACGATTTGAAAGAAGAAGGAGAGTACTAAATAGGAAAAAAATTAAATGCTCTTTACATTAAGGTTGATGCATTCAATCTCAAGGGAAAATGTTGAAAGTTGAAATGTGATATTCGCGACTGTGGGACTAAACAACGTTGATGTAGGTAGTCTTAGCAACCTATGTAGTAATACGTAATAATATTGTTGCTTGGATGTATGCTCGACCTAAACCGCTTATTGCATAGGAGCATACCGTTGGTCTGGAGTTAATGATCTGATATACTAGCGATCTAAATGTGAAGCACACAAGGTTGACCACAAGCAGGAGACATTGGAGAGAAAGGACCTCTATCTTGACCTTAAAACATCACAGCTTCAAGGAACTAAATATCCTCCTTTTTAAGTATAGACCGAAGCTTGAGTCAATTATGGATTCAAAAAGAAAATAATGAAGTGTAGAGGATGCTCAATTTACGCCGGAGATCGGTTCCTATGATGCCACTGTAGTCCAATTTGACGAGCGTCAAAAAACACTAGAAGGATATACACATAGCCTGAACAAGAATTCGTGACCAATGAAGTTTGCATTTGAATAAGGAAGGAAGCAATGACAGCTGAAAAATAAACGAAGATCTCACTGACATAATTTTTACACATTGGAAATTTCAGCATACACGTATTGTTGTGCATTCCTTTAGATATCCCAGCGTCTGCGGTTGCCAATGAATTTAGTCATTGATTTGCTGAAGTCTGTGAAAATCTTTCCACTCCATGCCCAAGCGAATACTCGACAATCTGTTATGAAATTACATGCGTCTTTGAGAGAAGTCAGAGAGAGATTTATCGTGTTGTCATGCGTCAGCGTTAAACCTCAAGATGGTCGTAATTTAGATACTCTGATTCTAACGAAGCAAAGAAACAGAGAAGAAGTCCCTCCGCACAATGATCCGCACAATGATGTTCTTACGCAGACTTGCTAGTGAGCTAAAAATGACAGTTCTGATTTTAAAAAATACAGCTCCTAATGATGAATATCTAGCCCATGAGCTGGGAGCGGGTCCGCGCCGGGTTGCAAGGAGGGTAGTGTTTTAAATAAATTGTTTAAAACACACGGAAAAAACATGTTTTTTTAGAAGTGATTATTAATGCAACTTTTTCAATGTTTTACCAATGGTTTCTAGTCTTTTGTTCAGATTCCTCCCTGAACGTTGAAAGTATGCTCAGTTCCTCCTTCTAAACTAGCTGGTCCCTATTCAAGTTTTAAAAAGAAGTCAAAGATTGAAGCAACACATATTTTCAAGTACAGACTTTTCTAGTAAGTAATTAGATTGTGTAAGCGCATGTATATTTAGGAAAAATTATCAAGAAAGACTACAACAAAAAAAGCTAATGACCAAAGATGATGACTGCAATGAGTAGTCTGATGCTTACCAATTAACAACAATTAAATTAAATACACGATAGATCAAATTGCCATGCAAAATATGTGCGGCTGATAATATTCGAACCTATGACCAAGGTTAACTAGACCTGTGCTCTGCCGACATTAAGGCAAGTATCGGGGATCGATTGTCCACCAAAGCATCTTAAACCATGTCGTGAATGCAATTAACAACAATGAAATTAAATAAGCGATAGATCAAATTGCCATGGAAAAGATGTCAGGCTGGTAGGATTCCAAACAATTCCTGAATTCGAGATGTCAAGTTCGTGAGCTTCAATCTCAAATCGGCGCATGCTGATATTGCGTCGATTTTTCTGCTTAGCTACCAAACCTGATACCGCCGTCTATTTTACACCTATTTCAATGAGTAGCCTATTTATTATGACTGCAGTCGCAATTCTATGTCTGGGAGGAAATCAACTGATTTTGCTCATTTAAAGTATTCCTTCGAACTTCATTCCTCCCAAATCCTCCTTCGAGTGTCATTCCACCCCTGGCATGTTGAATTCCTCCCCAGGGAGCCATATGGCCGCTGGTTAAGGATCATACAAGAATGCAGCTGAAACATCATACAACCATGTGCCACTTCGCCACCATCGACCGTGAGTTGCTGGACGCCAAAGGCCGGTCTTGTAAAGTAGATTTTTTAATGAAAATAAACTTTCGACTAAAAATTTTGTAGAGTTTTCCTTTATCTCTACATTAGGTTGCATGAAAATGGATCACATATCGAGTGGTAAACTATGTCAAGCAATTATTTCATTCATTCATAATCATTTTATTGGACTATGGCAAATAGCCGTTGGCAAGGTGAATACAAAGTGTACAAGTGTCCGTAGTTATACAAATACGCATAGCGTTAGATCTATACAACAGATGTACGATGCAAATGTAGGATTAAGATTACAAATTAAGCCAAAGCACGGATCATGAAATTTTCAGTACAGTTCAAGTAAACAAAAAGGTGCACAAAAATGGGAGCAGTGGGAATGTAAAGAAGCACTTTACGACTTTAGGGTGTAGGAAGCATGTAGTGTGCGGTAAAATAAGGAATGCAAATGGAAGATGATAGATATAAGATACGGAGCAGGCTTACTAACAGTCAAAAGTTAGGAAAATCAGTCAGGTGTCGGTCACAAAGAAGGGATTTCAAATGAGATTTGAAACTTGTTAGTGAGTTAAACTGGGTAATGGAGGAGTGAGGGAGGACATTAAGCACTTCGCAGATTAGAGAATTTTATGTAAAGTTCCTTTTTTGAAGATCTTTTGCAGTAATGTATGTGTGTGTAATATGTTCTAATGTATGATCTTTAATGTGACGTAAATTATCATGATGTATTAACAAGATACTTACACCAAGCCGCCTTCTTTTCATGTCTACGAGTGGGCGATTCGATGAAAATGGGAGATTGATGATGAAGATCAAGGAAGAAGAACAAGCTAGGAAAGAATAACGGTGTCGTTTCATGAGAGGGCTCTCACGCCAGCTGTCCGTGCGGAAGTCCCGACCCCCTGTTTCCCAAGAAGATCGGGTTTTAAGGAAGGTCGCCCCAGTCGGCATTTGTCCCACCGTGTGTATCATTTAGGGTATCAATGCATAATTTTCATTAAAGTATAATGTCACACCCAAGTTATACGATGCTATGAGGATAGAAGATCGATGGACATGGAGAAGGTCACATCAATGACAAGAGACTGATAAAGACTATGATAAAGAGCTGTGATGAAACGTTTTTAGCAATCTATGATAAAGTATTTTCTTGTAATGTACAGAAGTCAGAACGTAAGGAGAGTTGGGTGTGGCGGTTTGAAAATGAAATCATTGAGTTGGCAACATCCCTGAATTTTGAAGTTGAGGCATCGTGTCCGCAGTCACTCTCCCATCTATCGGCTATGTAATAAGACGAATGTAAGATCTGTAAAGAAAAGTTTCGAATAAATTAAATTCAAAGGTTTTCAAAGTTAAAAGAAAGAAGCGAAGTTACGATAACAGAGAAAGAGGAGCACGACGAAAGTGTTGTGAAGGGGATTGGAAGAGTTGACACTGACAGGTAGTACGTAGAGTTATTTGAAAGATCATGGACGAGACATATTGCATGTTTTCAATCCTGCTTCAACTTTCTTGGACAAGTCAAGGGGACGATGGAACTATGAGAGAAGTGATAGATAAGTTAAAGTTTCTGTACGAAAGACCACACGCTTAAAAACATGTGATCGAAAAACGAATGACAACGGCAGTACAACCACCGATAGGCTAGGCGTACCTGCTGAGAATCTGCATAGACAAAATTGACGATGACCGCCGAGCAAACGAAACTTGTTCGGTATCGTTGGCTCTGAACCTGCTGCTTCTGGACCACTTACCCCATGCGTTGCGAAAGCATCTCCTTTGACTTTTCGAAGGCAACGTTCATCCTGAGTTTGGCAGAGAAAGCCGGTGTGAATAGGTTTTGAGACGGAACCATCTGATATTGCCAAAGATAATTCTGTGATTGAATGCCGATTTGGTATAATGGGATTGACGCATGAAATATAACGAAGGAATCTATCTCGGAGTAGAGGCGGGAAAATGCGTTTTCTTTGCTAACAACTGAACAGATGAATATAGAAGTTTGCTGTATAACAATGATGATGGATTTATTGCATCACGAACTTGTTCTTGTTCTAATTTATTTCAGCATCATGTAGTTTGTTATTTCTTGAAATACGAAGAGTCATGTAATTCTCTTCATGATCAACATTTCCATTATTTCTTAAATGCATCACTTTCAAGGGATGTAGGCAGTTGGGCTATACATATTCACATTATCTAAACGTGTACTGTGTCTGTAATTTTTCTTTAATGCAAATTCAATATCAGTTAGTGTTTAGTATTTAGTAAAGTAACATTATATGCTTAGGCTACTAATGGACAATAATACAAACATCACTACAATCTCAAATTTCATTTGCTCCACATATCACGATTTCAAAAAAACATTTCATCGAATTCTGATAAATGTAAATTTGTTTCCAATGTAAATGCTGAGTCTATTTATTTAACGACATAATTGATAAACTTACAATTGTTTCAATCGAATGCAAGGACAGCAAAAACATTTAATTAAAATTTCTTTAAAACATGTTGCTTTTCGACTATATGCTGTAGACATATTTTTTCGAATGAAAAGTGTCAACTGCATCGAACGACGAAAAGTAAACGAAATTTCTCTGAACTTTTGGTTGAGGTAGTCGATTGAACACCTTAATAACATTCCGAGTTGACGGGGAGTATACAACTGCACAGGGTGAGATGGACTTTTGAAAAGTCGGTCTGATTTCCAAGGAGCTAGAATGTGATATCTTAGCTTCCCCTGCCAAGATTGGAAACTTTTGATTTCACATAGTGATTTCATTTTTCAAATACACCACCGATTGCATATCTTCAGAGTTTTAGTTTTCACTGCTTTAGTAAACTTAAATAGAACTTACAACGGTAAATTGAATGACATCCGATTGACAACAAAGGTCTGTCGTAGTATTGAATATCTAAAGAGAATGACAACTATTAAGTCAATAAACGGCAGCAACACCCTTAATTCCCCGAACACACTCGCATGCCCCAGGAATCGATGCGAAGTCCGCGGTGGAGACGAGCTCGTACTTTCTTCACGCTCACAGTACAAAACGAATGTGAGTGAAGGCATCTCCAAGTGATATCGACAGTTTATTGTCCTATTCACAGAATTAGATTCATCTGTGCATGTCTTCGGTTTCCAAGAAAGGAAGGGCTGCATGTAGCCTGAATATCGAAATGGCACATCACAGAATTAGACAATTTGCTCCTTCTCGAATGGATAATTCGTGTATCGCTTTCTATTGGAAGTGGCAAACAATAAACTGTCAGAGCCAGTGAGAGATGTGTGCGTGCTGTGATATCACTTCGCACACACCAAAACACACATCGATGTCTTGGCTGACATTCGATTCAGTCTATGCACTATACAGTGAGAAATGCCGAGGAGAGGATCTGAAAACATCAAGTGAACTAATTTTCGTACGCCTGCTACTTTTTTAAGAATGATAGGAAGGGCCAACATTATGGAGAAAACTTGTGCGCAATGATCTGAATTCTTCGAATCTGAAGGAATTGTGGCAATCGAAGCACTTTGCTGGAACTCACATTAATCCGCAAGTGACGCACGACTTTTTTCTTATCTATGTAAGGTATTGGGAATTCCTTTTTTCCCACTTAATAGGTTCCTCGATGTGCCGGCGATTTCGAATTAATCACACCTCTAGCAAACCGAAGAAGATAGACAAACTATTTAATTCTGTGGTCCTATGATTATTGACACAATTTTACCAGCAATTTTTTCACTAAATTTTACCATAACTTACTTTACTGATCAGCAGTAATGAAGTAGCTAATAGACAGCACATAGGTCCTACAGTATACGATCATGGTAATAGTTGATCAGTAACTAGAATGATAATTAAGGCGACTGCGCTCCACTAACGAAATCGATATTGTCATTAAGGATGATGAAGTGCACAAAACGACAAATATTGTCATCCGGACCCGACAAGGGATTCATTCGGGTCATACATTTTGAAGTCATTGCTGGCAAGGCTTGAGGGTTATCGAAAAAACGGACCGGTTCCAGCTCTAAACAAAATTTCAATTTTGCAAAAATTTTTCGGATAATAATCTTCCTAAATTCACATTTCAAATGTATGCTCAATATAGCAGCCATTATCTAGATTATCATTCGTCTCAAAAATAAAAGCATAAATTCACATAATGCATCGAAGCATTTGAAGCAAAGTTATCCATTTCCTTCAAAGTATTGAAGTATTGACGTTCGCAAGAATCAGGCTACAAAATTTTCATATATCTGCATGACATGTTCGCAAGATAACAGTTTCTTTTTTACAATGAATGAAGCATTATTCATTTTACTTTACATCAGAGTTGGATGACATTCACAGATGAAACATCTCATTTATTAACTCTGGCTTAGCGTATCCTAGCTTTTTAACTGCGGCAAATGACAAAGTTTCTTGTTGTGTTTGAAAGTACATGACATCCATGATGCGATAAGTTCTTGACATATATTTGAATGACTGAATGAAAAGACATCGCCTGGAAATATCATAACATTTCATAAATGTCATATTTCATTTTCGAAAAGAACCTGTAATACCCAGAAAGTCTTGATCTATCAGAAGGAGTGCATCGGCTTATGAAATATTATTTAATACTCTTACGTGTAGGTTGGTGGAAGTTGTCTTATTGTGTCTTAATATAAAAGATATGGGAATACGCTTCTAGACGATGGCCATAAGGTGAATCCAATAGGCACTGCAGGACACAAAAGCTTTAGTAGGTCCAAGGTCCAAGGTTCTTTTGATCATGGGCCTATTTCCAACTGGGAATTGAATTCGAATGAATGTTTATGAAAACAATTTGTTGATTCAATACACTTACAAGGGTCAAACACTTGTAAATGTAGGGCCTACATGATTTGCATTTAAAGTGCATACATTTTCAGATATTTAGAAAATGTTCGCAGCAACGTAGTAAAATGAGACAAGCAGAATCCTAGCTTTAGCATCATCACTTCTTAAATGGCATTTTCAAGGGTATAAAACATGTACATGTGGCCTTCATAAATTTACATGTGTATTTACCCAATAGCCTATTCTAGCTTCGTGTGGACTTAACAA
The DNA here is from genome assembly GCA_907163375.1 of Prostheceraeus crozeri. Classification (NCBI taxonomy): domain Eukaryota; kingdom Metazoa; phylum Platyhelminthes; order Polycladida; family Euryleptidae; genus Prostheceraeus; species Prostheceraeus crozeri. The sequence continues at coordinate 1,291,844 of CAJQUW010006757.1, forward strand.
AAGTCTGACAAATTATCCCTCCATTTCTTTCAACGAAATCTGCTTTGAAATACCAAGGGATGAGGGAAAATATCATGGCTACGTGTTCCCATATCTAAACAACGGCTGTCCCCAATAACCAGCTAGCGGATTGACCAATAGTGAGATAGGATTTCATCAGTCACACTCAATGAACTGCGTTAACACAATAGGAACAATAATTATAATAGGAAGGACGGTAAAGCGATGAAATAGCAAAATGGTTTGTGTGATAGTACTTTTTTACGCTCGTGTGAGGGAGATTGCAGTCTAAAAAACAGAGGATAATTAGTCGTTGAAGTTGGCATCGACATTAGCATTAATTTTTTCAAAATAATTTGTCCACATCTAGAATTTCACCAAAAGCCATTTATTAACACGAAGAATTTGGTCATTGCTATCTCAAAGCCAAAAAGATAATGTAAATAGGTCAAAAGGTGATTTGAAAGAAAAAACTTAATGCTAAAGTTAATGCTAACTTCACCGGGTAGGAAAGCGAATTTGCCCGCTCAAATATACAACTCAGCCTTCACAAATAGGCCACTCCCGAATTTGCCCATATGATTTACTTTATTGGGTGAATGAATAATTTATGTTTCTTTTCTTTATTGAAATGGTATTTAAGAAAACATGCACTGCGGTACTTGATAGAGAATCTATGAAATAACCATTTTGCGAGAAGCAGGAAATGTACTGCAGATGTGATATTTACATAGACGAAATGTGTCTATTTTGAACAATCAGAATGCATAGTAGAACGATTAGAAGCATGCAGCATTCCTGTCGAGCGCTTTCAGAGAACATTTTGCCATGCTATTACGGTTATTTTTTACAGACGAAAAATAAGTGCGCGTCTTGGTGGATTTGAGCCACTGACCTCTGACATTCTAGGCCAACGCTGTAGCAAATGAGCTATCGACGGCGGCAGTGTGACATAAATCCTTAATTGAAGAATCTGCGTAATCCAATCAAATGGCTCCATCCACAAAGACAACATAGCATTAACCGGCAAGTGAAACTACTAATACCGAGTTATCAGCAATTCAAAGCCTGCTAAAAAACACACAGAAATTGCACTCGTACATGAGCGTGAGATGAGCAAGTAATACCTACATATTAAGTAGCCTGTCACCGATATAAACACAATCTGTCAAGTGGAAATATCGGTTTTGGACAATACTCACCGAGAGCTTTCAGAAAAGGCATCATTTTTCAGACTTCCGATAATTCCACACGAAGTTAGAATATTGGGTAAATACGCATGCAAATTTATGAAGGCCACATGTACATATTTAAGACCCATGAATGCGATCGATGGTAACTTCGCACTTTGCATGTACACCCTCTAGTGTGAAATGCATGATACAGAATTAACGTAGACATTAAATGCGTAGAAAAGATCTTTTGATCTATCCTGACGGATATTATTTCCATCAGTTTTACATGTGTAATTGTTGAGTTGGAGAGAATCAGGTTTTCAGAAATTCCTTTCCAAATGTACAAAATTTTTCGAAAAATGTACTTTCGATTTTATATTTCGAAAAAATAATTAATATCTCTAAAAACCTGACTCCCAACTCAACTATTGAAACAATGACGAGTCAGGGCATTTTCCAAATTTTACATGTATTTACTCCAACAAATCTAATTCACCTCTGACAGGTTCTCCTGCGGTACTCATGCTTTTTGGGTGCAATGCTCCCGATTTCCTGGATATCACAGTCAAATGCAAATTCATTTTTTCAAAAAAATTTTGGTTAACTTTATTACATCATTTACACTGATGGCATGATGTCAAATGGAATCTCTAATAATGATACTTCCTCTTTCAAATTTCCTCGATAGCCTATGACAGCTATTAGTGTGCTCTCTCCTCAGGAGTGAAAAACTTATTCGCTTTCTTACATAGGCAATGACATAAGAATATTTTTTATATGTCCTTGTTGAGATATTTTCGGCCCACACGTTTATGGTGTTTTACAGCCTCTTTTCTCATACATCCAGTAGTCGTGAAAACAAAAGGTGTCAACGAAGCTTTCTCAATGTTAAGGACTCGTTCATCGTACTTTTGCTTTATCTCTTTTTCATGGCATTTGATATCGTCAACATTCTTGTTATAATATGAAGGCGAATGAGGATTTGTTATCCTTATATCCATGAAGTTTTTTGCCATCGTACTCCACAATCCTATTGCCGATTTATTCAATCTTGCCTGATCATTGAGATTTCCAGATTGAAGAAAATCATCACTTTCAACAGCAATGTTCACTCCTGAATGTATTTCCGGTGTTGCCTTGGTGCTCATTGCACTTATTGGTGTACTAAATAAATAAATAAATAAATTAATTAATTAATTTCGACTAAACTGTCACATCTTTGCAAATATCTTTCAATAAAGCTGCTTCAGTATCATTCATGAAATTATGGCGCAACGAAATGAATACACCAACTTTATAATTGATCAAATTATTCAGATCATTTCGCTTTCCGCAGACACATGATGGTGGAATATCATCAATCCTCCAATTATACATTAATAAGCGTGTTCCATCGATGAATTATAATTTATTTGAGGAAAACCAGATTGATTTGATAGGCAATGCAGTTAACCAAGAGCCGCAACACTTCATTTGAATGAAGCTTATTGTTCTTTTCATTTTGTTTTCAGACAAATCAATGATAACATAGATTTTATCTTTTAAGTATTTTTCTCTTTGTTCTCTCATTTCTTTGATGCAATGATTCATTTCTTTTCGATCGAAATCTTGAAAAATATTTCATGGTTACTGATCAAATTTTGCAATTGTTCTGTGATTTGTATTAATGCAATAAATTCTCTGCTAGCTGAGATAACAGGATTTGTTATTCCTAGTCATCCATGCTTGACCTTTACAGGAATTGCAAAAAATCTTCTTTCTATGTGTTACATGACGTCCAGTCACAGTTGGAATAAACCGATTTCGGATAACAAATTCCAATTGTTCAAAGTACTGATAGGAATCAGGAGCAGTTGTACGGACACCCAACGATGGCACAGTCCTTTTGTGAAGCTGCAGAAAGCAGCTTGGGGATCGTTTTCAGCAATGTCACTTATTTGGTTGACATCTTCAATCAACTGATTGACTTTTTTTCTTCAGCATTTATCTTTCCATTCGTCATTACCAACGACTGCTCCGAAATGTCTGTCACCTGTTGAAATAGACTTTATCTCTGTTTTTTAAATTTGTTCTGCTTCAACCATTTTACTTTGATTTTTTACCACAAGCATAGTTTTGATTAATTCGGATAATAGCCGTACATCGGTCCACGATGAATAAGTTCATCTCAATATGCTTTGATGCCTTCAAGTTTTCCAATGCAGCAGCTACATCGTCAGCGTGCCAAATTTACTTCGGTTGAATGTCATTGTCACTCTGATTAATAGAGTTATGCTCAATGCATAGAACGCCATAACGCCATTGAGCAAGGATCACCCTGTGTACATCCTTCTTCCGACAGCAGAAAATTGCTATCAATTTTTGGATCATCAATATAAAGCTTTGCACTGATTTGATAAGTGTTGTTTACGTATTTGTAAAACGGCGGACAAGTTTGTTGGATATTGTGTAATGCAGTCTCACGATTTAATGAATTAAATGCGTCTGATGCGTCCACCATGAGGATGGCTTAGTTCCTTCTTCATCAAATAATCTTCTTGTGGCGTGTATACATGTAGCTGCTTCAATACCCGATTTCAGACCAACATACACGTATGTTCATAATTTCAAGTTTTAATGTCCATGTTACCATTTTCCCAATAATGTAGCGGAGCACATCGCCAACACAATTTTTTATCTAATGCAATTAAAACGTCATGCTTGATATTGTACTAAACATTGTCGTTTAACACTTTCATTGCACAAGCGTTTTGCAATATCTGCGGTTGCTTGACAAAGTACATTTGACGCATTACCAAATAATTTGGAGAACAGCAAAGTTCGCCAACAATCAGTATTATTTGTGTTGGACTTCCTGAACCTTGAACAAGTTTTCAAAAATCACAAGTTCTACCGGAAGATCAGCACTATGTAACAGAATAGCATTGTTAGATTTGTAGATTTGTTGATTCCCGTTTTGGATGTTGGCTTATCATGTAAACATTTTTTACATCTGGTGTCATATTAATTATTCCTTGTGTTGTATTCTCTGCATTACTGCATGTCATTGCTTGTGATGCATTGCCCTCCTGAATTGTTCGACAAAACCGTTTGTTCTGTCATTCATTCCTCAATTTCTTTGACTTCTTCAATCCTTTTTGTATTTCCATTGTTAGTTTGTTATTTTTTCAACAATGTCTCTCACTAATTGATTATGGCATGTGGTTTATTGATGTATATCTTCACATATCTGGAACTGCTGTCCAGCGAACTAAACTGTCATTTAGAAAAGATGAAGTTAAGTATCAGTTAGTTTAACTGGAACCCCCATTTCTTCCCCCGGGAGGCCCCTGGAGTTCTCCCTAGACATCATTTTGACATTTCTCCTAAAGTGTAATATCTACGACTCCAATATTAGGAGGGACCTTTAGCTCCTGCATATTTGAGCATTTCTGATAATCAACTCAATTTTTTTAAAGTCGGAGGATGGAAACTTGAAAAAATTCGACCTTTAAAAAAAGTAATTTTTAAAAATCGAAAATTATGTAGATTTCTTGCAAAGTTAATTATCTTGCTCAATTCGAATCACTTATAGACCAATGACAAAATGTAAGTAAAGTTGTAATTAACATCCACGAATGCATTTGCAATATGTAATTATTGCATGAATGATGGCAGCAAAAGTGCATAATCATAATAATCATAGTATCATAAGATCGAAGAAGATTGTTATTAAAGACCGGTTCAAAGAGGCGGAATTAAATTTCCTCAGATGCTGCGAAAATGACTTACATCCCATGAAGCGCCCTTTACCTTGTCGTCTTCCTCGGTCAGGCCATTTTGGCATTCCAATTTGTTCAACGAGAAATTGTGTTCAATTGTGAAATTTTCAAAACGAAAGTATTCTCTCTCGAAGTATTTATGCCACAATAAAAGGTACAGTGGTTACTAAGTTGCCAACGCTTCGGGTCCTGACCCTTTCGCAAGGCAGTTAACTATAAAATGAGATGCTACGATATGTGAATTGTCGAACCTCCAGTTGTATCGTGACGTCTGTTCACAAGGTTTATGAAAATCAATGAGACGAGATTTAATCGCTGATCATCCTTATTCTTATTTGCTCTGATTTCAATTTTCACACTTTTCGTGAAAAATATGAAAAAATATTTATCTAAATTATTTGTCGAAATTATAGCAATCGTATGTCCTAGGATTAGTGAACCCCATTAGTGAAACTTTTCTCTCACGATAGTTCTTGAAGTCGAAATATTTATTCTGCGTTGAAAGTTTATAGAAGTAAGTCTCACTTTTTTCTACATGAGTAAAAGGAAAGCAAAAACCCTTTTATTTACATCTTAACTCTTTGTCAATTGCAAAGTGAACTCGTGTGCCTCGAGATGTTATCATACTTTACTAAAAGGCAACATTTATGATCGTGCTGACACCTTGATTTTGCAAAAAGGAAGTATAAATTGTTGTACTCAGTAAGAGCCTGAAAGAAATGAAACTAGAAAGCTTTGGCTTGAATAAAGCAACTTTAATGTTATAATTTCCCTGCAGAAAGTTGGCAAATCGATTTCAATACTTTTCATCCTACAGGAAATACTCAGAATGCAGTTTCTCACAGAAATGAATCTGATGCTAATTCTGATGTGCTATTGCAGACAATGATCAAATGCTTCACCATTTTCAACACTCAGAATAATTAACACAGACCAGTAACTGTCATCAAAATTTGAGGAATATTTGTCAGGGGACGTAAAAGAATTATTTTGGGTATCACTCTGATTTAAGAATGAATCTCTTAATCCGATCCGGATGGAGTCTAATAGAAACCATTTTGCAGTTTATATACCCTGGATGTAGTCATTGACGCATGCAGAAATTAAAGCCGACTTCATCGCTTCCACTTCTAATATGCGATAACAATAGACTGCTGGATGATCATATGGCACAACAGCTCTCGATAATTCGTAAATTTGTCATCAAGCTTCTCTTCATAGGGTTCTACTTCAGCAACATCAGGTTGCGGCTCATGAATCTGAAAAAAGCCCCTGTCCAGGGCACGAATTCGCTCGCGTAGACATTCCTATTACTGGGCTCGATTTTCACTGGCAATCCATTTCCGGGGTTAACACCGGAGCAACACGCATTATCGATGCGTTTACACATGCATGCAGCTCTGAATGCACCTAAGAATTCCAAAACAAACGCGACATGGAGGTGGAAATCGGAATTTGGTATATATCTTATTAAATCGCTACTATTCGAAACTGCGTATATCTATCAAAGTTAATGGGTCATATTGAAACATTCTCATCATTTCGCATACATCCGTGACCCGAGGTTACCACAAAAATTCTGAAATAAATAAAAATACAAAAAATATCAAAACGTGACGGAGTTACATAGGATCGAACCAAAAGAGTTGGGGTTTTCAGATTTACAAATATGTGAAGCAAAACTTTTGTCACTGCTTTTGCTATGTATATTTACAACATTTTGCATTTCATCAAGCCAATTGACGCTAACTTGTCTAGCAGAACAGAAATATTCAAAAGTTGGCATTACCAACAAAGGTGTCTAAATTTGTAATTCCGTCACGTTGACAGAAAAATAAAAATGCGGACAGTGAGGTTATTATAGATCGTAGAAATATCTACATGGCATTCATATTTTGACGCATTCTCACGGCGCTTGAGGAAATTCAGAGATATCCATGCAAAACTTCTGATGCAATTTTCACGTTGAATTTTAGTACTTTGGTGAATACCGCTAACAACATTAACAAGAATTGGAATTTTTTAGATAGATGGTTGGTCACTACACGTCAGATAAAAAACAAGCAAAACAAGTAGCTGAAATCTGGTTATAGTAACGAAGGGCAAAACCAATAAAGTGTTCATATTGTAAATGATGACCTTTCTCGACGATTCTGCTGAACGGAAGAAAACCATGTCTAATATCCAAGTTGCTCTCATCAAAATGACGATCGCTTGGCCACAGTTTCAAGGCGATTGCAGTGTGGTTGGTGAGAATCTGAAGGAAAATGTCAGCACACATCCTCAGAGTCATCAACACCGAAAGAATAACAAGTGAGAATAACAAGTGTCTCAAATTTGTCGCACAGTGATCTATGAGTCTATCCACAATCAAAATTAATAGGCTGCAGGTCATCTGGATTAACAGGATGCGTATCACCTCGTCCGCATCCAACTCTGATCTACACAATTAGAATCTACATCGTAAAAAAGTCAGTGTGATATGTGATTTCGTCTGCCACAACGCGCGGATAAACGGGTGAATATATACATGTACATGTAGATGTCTCACAATTTTTGAAGAAGAGATCGCCGTTGCGTATCAGACCGAGCTACGAATGTTCCTTGGCGACAATTTAAAGATAACAGGCCTCGTAAAAATTATTGTTGTCTTCATTAAAAAGTCCATGCCTATACGACACATGACTATCCTCTAGGTGTACACCCTCAACAAGTTCTTTAAGAAGTCTATAAGTTATTTCATCTTCATGACTCGATCATGTAAGCGGTGATTAGAAAACTAGACTAAGTTCATTGAATGGCATCCATTGGATAGATACCACCAGTCCATGTTACTTTGCAAAAGCATATTTCATGTTTTTTTCAATGCATTTTTAATATTAAGTTATGTATTCAAAACTATTTTACACTGCAGCTTATATAACACGGCATTCATTTATCATTCGTCATCTTTCGATAGCTTTAAAGTTTCAGTTGATATTGTGAATGACGATAATGATATTCATTAATACTAGGATGGCTGAAGATTTATATACCTAGGATGGCGGAGAAGTCGAAAGCGACTTTTCGCATTATTTTGCCTCCAAATCAACGTAGCTTGGGTCCACTACCTGCAAGCACATGCCTTTTCCAAATTTGACTGTTTTCTGTTGTCACTGCAATGTACTGAGATCAATATTCCTGTGATGGGCCTACTTTAGGCCTACTACATCACGTTTGTTTCCTATGTATTTCGCATCATTTGAAGTGCATTATTATATGTCGGTTTCTCTTTACTAAGTTTGAAGCAAATTTCCCCAAATAGCATAGGAATAAAAAGAAAATTGATCTGAAACATTTTTGTATTTGACAAAAGAAATCAAGTGTGGCAAAGACCGCGCACCATGTCAATTAGGAAATTGAAAAAAACTAGCAGTTTTTGCATGTACAGATGGTAATTCGATTTGAATTGGTCTTGCTGCAGGAGCCACACGTAGGTTTCAAACAGACTTTGCAAATTGTGACTGTCATATTTTTGCATTCTCTAGTAGATTGACATTGACGTCTGTGAGGCATCACATCATCTGGAATATCTAAAGCACACGAAGGTCTTTGTTGCCTCTTTTGACGATAGTCCTCCGACAGCTGCTTGCACAGATTCAAGATGAACTGACGTCGAGAAATAGCCTCACCGGTCACTTTCTTGAAGACAATCCAAGCATTTACGGCTGCGATATCTAGCATATTGTTCCACACTGCAAAAGGCCATCGGAAACAAGGACTGAGTAGAAAGCTGTTTAGACATCATGTCAAAGCAGTCAACACCGACTTTATCCTTGTTGTATGAAAGAATGATGGCGGGCTTTTTCTTCTCTGTGGTGGCATCAATTGTGGGAGATGAATGCATCGTAGACAATAGACATACGTTTTTGCCCTTTTTACATTGGTAATTCACAAATGTAGTGCCAGAAGCTTCATCGTAGAAGAACTCACTATTGAAGGGCAGATTTTTCTTCACAGAAACCATTTCACTGCTCAACTCTTCTATTTTTTCGAATTGTGCCCACAATTGTCGTCCTTTTCTCCTTTAGTTTTACTGCAGCAGTGAGTGACGTAAAAAAGTTATCCATGGTGATGTTGTAACCTTTTCCAATGATTGGCTGCGAAATCTTCATAATAACATGCTCTGCCAAAGGTAAATCACCTCGTTCGGCCTTCTCTTGAGCACCCAAATAAGGTATTATGTGTACAACATACTTCGAGTTGACTTCGCACAAAATCCAAAATTTAATGCCATATTTATCACGCTTATTGGGCATAAAAACAATGAAACCACAACGAGTTTTCAGCGGCAGGACCTGCTCATCCAAAGTCAATGAATATTCCGGAATGTAAGATTATTGGCAATTTTCGGAGAATAAATCAAATACTTCACGAATTGGAGCGAATTTATCAGCACTTCTTGGTCTTCTGCTGGGCTTGTCATCAAAACGAAGATATCGGCGAATTTGCTTATATCTATCGCGCGCCATAGTTTGATGGAAAACATTAGGGCCGTAATATCAATTAATGTATATAGAAAATCAAGTGGATGATTCCTTCCATAGACACCACGTAGGTAAGTCAAGCTTATAAAAGCTTCTAATTCACATAAATCAAGCAGGAAATTAGTGTCACATCGTTGACCCTCCTCGACAGTATGTTGCAGAACTTTTCGTAGGATAGATTCACTAATAATCAGCTTCCAGGCCTGATAAACTGATTTCGCAGTTTGATGCCTACACGACGTCGGTACACCAGGATGGGCACTAAACACATTATGCGCAGAGATGCGACCGACGTTGAGAGATCTCGTCATTCTAGTCCACTTAGTACCATCCCGTCCAATAAGGCTGTCTTCCCTTGTAGCTGCATCAAAATCTTCATCTTCGGATACGAAATCTTCTTCACTTGACTCATAAGATTGTGGAACTGATGGTTCGTCTTCATTATCTGATATTTCACTCCCAGAGTCAACTACCATTTCGGCTACATCCACTGCGGCAAGTCGCCTCCGCCGAGAACTCGTGGCCACGACAAGCACAACAGTCAGAATGAAATCGCAGTGTGCTTCGCTTGCATGACACGCTCACAGAGATCAGATATCAATGCTATTGTTCACTCCCTACAGAGAACATAGATATCTGACAATCCGACCTCTATTGACGCGCTGAAGTGATATCAAGCTGCTAAGCAGAATCTTATTCTGTCTCATGCGGACAGAAAGAACCAAAGGGTCATAGATTGTGTCAATAGGGAGTCAATAATATCGTTTGACGAATACATATCATTGGTACAGTCGATATCGACTTTTTCGCCAATTTAGGTATATAGTCACGGCATTGCGCAACAACAATAACTACAAGGAAAGTGCAAATAGCCCAAAGTACTTTGACTAAAATAATTAATTTACAAATGTGTTAGGATCATAGATCATATTTGGAAATACTGAGAATTTTTAGCATTAGTCAGCGAAAAGTCGATTTCGACTTTTCAGCCATCCTAGTGTTAATGTAAATAACCACTAACATTACTACAAACATTTGTGCATCAGAAACATGTATGTGCAATGATGAGCACACCTACTCACTTAATATACTGTACAGCTACTGAACATGTAAGCTTACAACTGTTAAATCCAAAAACTCATGCTGCTGATGAACTTTCTTGTGATTTCAATAAACCACTTCTTAATTCAAAAAATCCTTTTTCATGTGAGCTCATGTCCTTTGAGAATTGTTCATCTTCTTTTATAAAGAACCTTTTCAATTTTCAAAACTGATTTTGTTATGAAGAACCCTGATTTCCTCTAAGAACTCCTACGAAACCTGTTTTCGTTAAAATTGGGGTCTTATCCATAACCCAGCTTAAGAATCATATACTAAATAGCCTAATTAACTAGCTGGAATCCTTTGTGAAAGAAGTGCTGATGTATTTCAAACCGAAAGAGAATAGCTTAGTTTATGAACTTGAGCGTGCGAGCTTGACCTACCAGTCGATGGAAAAACAATCGAGAAGCAATTTAAATCCTTTTACCGCAAATTGCTGACTTGCAATGAAAGCTACATTGCAGTTTTTGTTTAAGGATATCCGCATTGACTTTGAATTCTGCTTTTTTTATTTGTGACCGCTGAAAATGGAACAGTTACAGTTTGGAATGTGGGAAAATGAAGCTTTTTTAATTTTTTCGAGACTGTTGAGGGATATCATACCCTTGAAACTGTCCTGAGAGTCGAAACTCGTCGGGTAACGCTATTTTACTAAGAATAAAGAATCGTCATAAAAAAGGAAGAGATTGCTTTTCTGTTTTCCAAGTGAACATGAACCTCCCGTTCCGACAAGCTTTGGGAAATGTTGAGGGAATTACATCAAAAATATACTCCTCGTACACTTTTGACTTCAAGGTAGATTCTGATTGGGTTCGTAAGGTCGACAGGAAATAGTTTGTAGGGCATGCATCCACCAAACTCAGTCTTTCATGTTATGCTGATAGACAGCCATGTTGTTTTCTATTAGGGAATGCCGTCAAAACAGTGTCAAATCGAATTCATTCGTGCCAGATCTTTCAAGCACCAGCACCGATATCCATCGTCAGGCAAAATCTCGCGCAATATCTCGCACGAATGAAGTCAATTTGACTTGAAGTCAAAGACACTGCTTTGACGGGATTCCTCAATGGAAAGCAATACATCAAGCCAGGGATGTGGCGTCGTAGTCGGAGTCCCGGAGTCCAATCATTTTTGCTGAAGTTGGAGTCTTATCAAATGATAGGACTCCGGCCTATAACTAAACCCGAAATAATATAATACAAACAAATTATTTATCCTCGTGCACAACTGTCACTGTCTTGATGTCAACTTTCTCCGTCAAACAAAAGTACAGAGACAGCAGTGCATGCAAAGCTTGTAATAGTTGAGGGAATGAACCGTGATAGTGAAAAAGGGATTGTCTTTTCACTCGGTGATTTAGTAGAGAAGACAAGCCTTCATTGCCTCTTACCCTCGCGTTAATCGAGTGTGGTGGCTCCTCTAAAGCGCATATTAAAATCGAAAGTGTACTCACATTTTTTGGAGAAGGATGGGGGATTTTCGTGCCTGGTCGAGACTGGAGAAAGACCGTGTGAAGCACACATCAAGAGGATTCAACGTAGCAAAGTGCGTCAAGGTAACAAAATTAAAAAAAATACAAAACAAGCTAATGACTAGTTAATTGTCAATAGGTACAAAATATGATTTAAAAGAAAATTTTTATATCCTAAAATGTCTAAAAATTTTAGAAAAATGGTTACTAGAAGGACAAACAACGCTTCTCCTCTCCTCATGTGTAACGAATTGGCGAGTAAGTCGTTCTGTTCAAAATTATGTTTATCACTTATATATTGAAAAGATCCTATTTAACAGTCTGCCCATTCAGATGATAAGAGGACAGGTCTGTTTCCAATCAAAATACCAGATCTAGCTAACACAGCGGGATTACGCTATCTAAAATCTACCAGGTGTGTAAGAGAATTAATGTTAGTTCCTTAAGCTAAAACGTGAAATAAAATTCTACAAAATATGCATACAAATTATTTGACTATTTTTAATGAGGTCATCAACAGGAACTTGGTCAGGACGATCGCGTTTCGACCGCTTCATCCTGGACGCTCAAACCCGACCAAGCGCGGTCCTGTACATTTAAGATGCACAGCCTCAAAAGTTATATTTATAATAGGGAAAGATTAGCATCTATCAAAAAAATAGAGTCACTATTGACTGAAATGTACCTCAGGTCGAGTCGCAGGCATCCAACTGAAAGCGACATTTGATCAACTTTCATCGAAAATGATTGATAATTGATACAATGATCACTAAATATACAAAAAAGTAAGTTCAGGTAGGCCTATAATTATCTATGATGTAGGCTACCAGTTAATTTTTCAAAAAACTAGGCTTTATATACACGTACCTGCCACCGGAGTCGGAGTGGTACGACTCCGCATCCCTGCATCAAGCCTATTATTTGAAACAGAAAGTCATGTGGAAGTATTGCAGAGGAATGGAAAATCAAGCTCTGATTTGACGGCAAATTTAAATTCAAATTCTAAAAAATATAACTTTTAGAAATCATGTGAATTTGATATAATGATTCTTTGAATCAAAGTGTCTCATCAGTCACAAAACATGTGACAAAAATATGCCGACGTAATTAATAAGTGAAACTAATAGCACATTTTCATTTTATCGCCCCCGGAAAAGACATCAATTAATTGCAATTCTCCGACAATTTCGTCCACCACTGTTGTTAATCTTGATCATCGTTCTACCAAATGAGCTATGTGAACCATCAGCATCTTAACTAGAAAATTTCCTTATCAAAAATATTGATATTTTGACTTTTATATTGCAACATATTCACTTTAACATTTCTATTCAACTTTTTGCCATTCTATTAGTAAAACTTGACTTATATAATCAAATTAGAAAAGTCACAATCCGATATCAAGATAAATAGATAGAATGAAAAGTGCAAACATGATTATGAGGTCTTGGATAGCCAGCTTGTTTGCCTAATCAAGTTAAAGTGGATAGTAATATTATTGAACTAGATCCTCTAAGAACAGTTTTCAATAATCATTAAATTTTCAGCTTCATAGAAATATAAAAATCTCTTTTCTCAACTAAGTTTAAATTGAAAATGAAATTTGAAATAGAGTCAATATTTTTTTGCGATCAGAACACAACCACCTTGCTTAGATGACTTGTGAAAACATATTAACAAAATGTATCATAATTAAAACAGACACAGTTTATTGAAAGAAAAAATCTTCCACCCAGCATCCATTCAATCTCATTTTCACATCTCAATTTCTGTTAATAAAAGTAGATTGAGCATGCTTCAATTGAATGCAATCACAGAAATTTGATTTCAAAAATGAATGTCGAAATTCGAAAGATAATGTGTAAAGTGATTATGCTGAGAGATTAATGACAGATCGAGGAAGGCATGATAAAATCTTCATTATTTTTGTCAACAATACAATAGGAATGAAATGGGACAGAACGGAAAAGATTTCTTTGTTTATTTCTTCATTCGTGCTCAATACCAACATTTCCCAGGAGATATATATGGAATCATAATATTTCACCTGTTCTTCTACAGTCATTATTTATCATTTGATTTTTGGAATTTTAAACCTAGAGCGAAATTTTCAGAAATCTGAAAGAAGAATTCTACACATCGTATGACAATTCACTTATTCTGAAACGCTCCAATAGAATTTTAATGACTTTTCAACAGCCGAGTATGTTTTCAATGCTGCAATATATGGTAGGCATTACTTTTCAACTTAGGACTACGTTCATGGGCCTTTTCCCAATTTTGTGTCGAAGGACTGAATTTTTTATTCCAAATGATTTTCTCTATTGTTTCACTATTGAGGTTGATAATTAATGCTTTTATAAGTGATTTCACTTTAGTGTTCATTTCGAGATCTATAGAAATTTAAATCGTTTACTTTCTTTTTAGTTATAACGTAATGAACAGCCATTAATTAAAGTATGTATCATTATGTAGACGTTGCGCTTTCAAAACATAATAATATAGATAGTGGTAATTCAACAAGTTCTTCAATTAACAAATATAGAAAATCTGTATTGTGCATGTTTATCTGAAATGGAGATATTCAAACATATTCACGGAAATTCATTTGAGATCATTCCAATTGATATAACAGAGCTGAGTACCAACTAAATTGATTTTTAAAGAAGTCGTTGATGCAGTGACTTCAGTGGTTAATCAACAGTCCCTGTTGATCAGTATCAACAGTTATTTAGCCTACTAACTCCGACGAGAATGATTGTGAAATTATGAAATGCATAACTGGTTATTCTACATATTACATGTAACACACCAAATATAAGATTTTCAAAACAAGGAACTATAGGGCCTATCGAAAACTCTATGAATGTAGATGAAAGGATAGTATTAAATGATCAAATCAAATTCTCAAGTTCATGATTCTCTTCATGTGAAGTGATGGTCGGCCTTCTTTGTTGGATGATGATGCTTTCTAGAAAGTGGAAACAGATAGGGTGCTATCTTGAGAATTGGAAATTGATAGGGACCGATTCCGTTTCTTTATATTTTCCAGGTGTTTTTTTACAGTTGGTAAATCATTGATTTTTATATAGTCATGAATCTTTTGTGTTGAGTGGAGCTTGCGCGTCGTACTTACCGATGCAAATTCTATGGCAATTGAGGCCTGCGATGTTTTGCCGATACCAAATATCCATGTTGTTGAGAAAACAATTCTCTTTATTGTGAGAGTGTTGGTGTAATATTAGTTTTGTGCATGATTGGAGTGATTTTATAATATTTACTTAGATCTTTCTTAAATATTGAATATGTTTAAAATCTTAGTTGTTCAATGTTTCAGATGCGTAAGGTAACTTGGAGGTCATGAAAATTTTTGATTACTTTTCTTTCACTGTTTCGTTTGTTTCATTTGCTTTGTTGCGGTAGATTTTGAATACACATTTTTCTTCAAAATTTCCGAGTAATGCCTATTTTATCGTTGAGCTTGGGGAGGATTTTTCAGAAATCCAGTTGAATTCATTTTTTGCATTTGTCTTCCGAAAGTTTGATGGAATACCGAAATATGGACGACTATTGGTTTCCGTGCGGGTTTTCGATAAAATTCGAATATTAATCTCGCTGGAGGTAGTCAGATATTCGATTGAAAATTTGATATAGTTATATACCGTATTGTGCTAATGTCTTGGAATGTTTGATCTGAAAACTTTGTGAAGGTGAGATAAGTTAGTCAATTTTCATGAACAGCAACAACTCTTGGGTATAATATTAGAGTTTCGCATGCGGTCCGGCATAATTGTCGATTATATGTAGGTTAATTAAATACAATTGCGCAAAACATTTGCAGAATGTGTAGTGATTATATAAACTATGTGCGAAGTAACGTGTCAAAAAAGGAAAATATATTTAAACTGTCCAGAATATTTGTTGCAGATCAGTCACAGGAAGTTTGGCAGACAGTACATTCTACAATCATTGATGTGATCATCTGTGTCATCTATCGGTTTAATCTCCGTCTTACAGGAACAACATAATGCATTCAAAATCTTTTCTATTGTAGAGAATCAACTGATATCATAACGAAAGAAATTTTAGAACGATGACTTTCGAAGAGCCTCAAGCATCTTGTAGAAAGTCGTTTTTTTGCATGGTTTGTAAAGAATTCCCTAAGTTATGCTCCGTGAAACAAATCCCGAGCGTCCTGAAAATCACGGATGCGTTAAAAGATACGTTGAAGTTAATAGCGGTGCCTTGTGATATTTGAAAAGCAAACTTATAGAGTATAAAGCTGCATGAAATCCTAACGTTCAAGTAAATAAATTATTGATTTCGGAAATGTTCCTAGCTTCGTTTTCGAACGGCAAATGAATGAAACCTCAAATGTCAGTTTCGTAAAAGTTCAAAAGAAAGCATTTTTTGCGTGCTTTAATAATGTCGGGTAGCCTATTGATTTCTATTTGAAAATTCTCAGAATAAGACCTTTATATATGATAGCTTCTCTGACATAAGTAACAGATGATAATTTTATCGATCATCAGGTTGCATATGACATCATATATCCAAACGTGCTTCGAATGATTATGTTTTTTAACTTGAAAATAGACCTGCTGAGAGATAAATATCATAGACTAATATCATGAATGACTGATGCTTTATAAGAGCGCATAAATGGCATACATTGACTACCAATGCTCAGAAATTGTACCCAACAATACGCACCGGGTGGAAAGTAAGTCTCTATCACTCTGGACTCCTCTTCACAACTTTTTAACGCTTAACGTGTGCCTCTCGCAACTTTTCCGCTTCTTTCTTTCCGCCTCTTTATTCTACCCGGTATTAGTAGGTTTGGTGACTCCAGTCCAGGGAATAGATCAGGTGACCGGAGAAGGCACGTAGATCAGAGCGAATCCTTGATGGCGATGTCTGTCGTAGCAATAATTTGGACTGGAAAATTGGTGTCAGGGTTGATTGTTGTTGGGTTCCTGGCCCATACGAGCCATTGCCTCTGCTTGAGAAATGACCACTTAATCTTCTGATATTGCAAATAGGGCTTTCGGGAAAGTCATCTGAAGATTTTGATGAAAAATTCGTAGCTTGGTAAATGTGCTTTGTAGCATCAATATAAAATGTCTTCACCCATTACCGGGATTATTTCCAAGGAAAACTGCAATCTTCCAAATTGGCAGGACCGATCATTGCGAAAGACAAGTTACAATAATCCAGCACATCGCTTTTGATGCACCGGCGATACTTTTTTCGAGAAGCACACATAGTATTGGCTTATTTGCTTGATAAAGTCGTAAAAATTCATTCAGAAGAAGCCCGAAACTTCAAAGCCAGCATGCAAACTTCAAACCAACGCGAGTTGAAGCCTCATTATTCTCTTATATGTCGGGAAATCCAGCAAACTTATGTCCTTCAGTCGCATGCAAAAAGTTTGCTTTCATACTCACAAACTGAATAATGTACTTTTCAAGAACTTCGGCTTAAGTCTGTACGGGAAATTATTGGGAATGATATGTGCTTTCAACTTCCAAGAAATCTTCAACACGCAAGAGAACTTTCTCTTCTGCTGTCCGAACCGATGAAAAACATCTGTAAGAAATTCTTCACTTTCCCACTGTGAAACAGTGTGAAGACATTTTCTGAAACTTGTGAACAACATGAACAGAACAGAAGGATGTTGGTAATTCATTCACAGAAGCGTTTTTACTCCATTATTGATCAGCTAGATGCAAGTGTTTATGTTTGAGAGATTTGATAGATATAAGTAATTCATATGGACTGTGTATTCATCTGCTTAAAAGCATCCCTCAACTTCTAATTTTGAATCGAGAAAGCTCAATCAGATGTGAAGAAGTCCAGTTGTTATGGCACCATGGTTAGCATCCACTTGGAAGACAATGTGCAATTGCATGTATATTACATACATATTAGTTTTGACTTGTTATTTGTAAAAAAATTAAACTTTTCTTAAATAAGCGTGTTTTAAACCATGTTTGTAAAAATAAGTATGCTTTTAAAACAAGCTATTCTTAAAAATCATAACTGAGGTTCCAGTAATTGATGGGTGTGATACATTATACTACACTGTAAACTCCAGACCGCAAAATTAACAGCTAAAATAACCCAAAAACGTATGTGAGAAGCTTCCTAACCACCTTTGATATTTGTGCTGCCATAATAGTTAACGGGCGTTGATGGCAATTTTTTGCCGCCTTGACAGTATATGCAGGATACACCCTACATGTGTACATAGGGTCTGGAAAAGCCTCTATTATTCTCTCTAATAAGCGCCCACTGTCATAAACGCTCCTCTTCACAACAACCCCCCAAAAAATAATTTGAAAAAATAGACGCCCATGGGCTTGTAGGATAGAGGATGCGGTACTGAATTGCGAGTACAATAACATTGCAAAATATCTTTCTCTACGAAAAAATCGCGTTTCTTTTACGGTTACTAGCGTAACAATGACACTTCGATGTGATGGATATAAAGACACAGCTATTATTCAATTACCCTAGCTTTTGGTGAATGGATTGGTTGTAGAGTCGGAATATCAGTAGAATGGCAAATTCTTGAAACATGAGAAGGATTAAATTGCTATAATTCGTTTGTCAATAGCTATCATGATTGAAAAGGTAGGTGGAAACAATTACCAGTCATGGTGGCACATAGGAGAAAGTTTGAAATCTAGTAAGTTGAAATTTGTTTCAAAGCATCCTAGCTTTAACCGCATGTTGTCTTAGCTAGTTCGGTGATCAATTTTTCTCTCATTTTCCTTTTAATCGCTGCATTAGTTGCATCATATGCAATAGTTCCTCCCGAGAAATATCACTAGAATGGATGTTCTCATTGAAGATAATGCAACGTCGCGGACACGCACATAACAACGTAGTCCGGCAGCCAGAGCTAATTCCTACAGGGAGCAAAACGAAGATAGCTGGACATCTTGAAAGCGTCACATTCCAGTTTGTGTCAGCTGACGAGACTGGACACTTAGATTAGGAGGAAAAATGAAAAAATCCCCCTTTCTCTTTCTTTTCTCTTTCAAGAGAGACTTTTCTTTTTGCTGAAGTTAGTTGGCGAGTTTAGTCCGGCAGTCAACGAGTTCCTGCAGGGAACGAGGCCGAAAATGAGACTTTCATTGAATGATGTTCACCCTCGAGTTGTGGGCAACCACGTTAGGATAGAGGGGCCACAAGGAGCGGCCAGAGAAAGACAGAATGATGTACACCCTCTCTGAACAAGTTATACAAAGTAGTTAAAACTCCCCTTTGGATGGCAATCCAAACATCGACCGTTGAAAGCGCTGGACGCCGAAGCCCTGTTTTCGATACTTTCAACTTTTACTTGATTATATTGGCCTAAACTGAAAAGGGGAGTTTTAATTACTTTGTATAACTTGCTCAGAAAGATGATCTCCCGTCACCTGGTCAACTACATGTACACCCTCTGCCTACTACGAATCTACGCGTCTGCCGAGTTCTAGTTGGTCCCTCTTCTTGCCAGACAGGATAAAGCAAAGCAAAGCGCATGTTAATTGAATGGGACGCAGATTGCAGTTTTTGGTTAAAATGAAATCTCCTATGTTTTCTTTAATTAAACGAAAAGTACTAAGACAGAGTCATAATTTTTGTCATTGAATGTCTTCAGGTCATTTCCTAGCATGTACATGCGTTATTATCATAATTCTGATCGGCGATGGATGCGCGAATGTGGTCAAATATGAATAAGTGACCGCGCATGTTAGTGTTTGCCGACGGTGGGATGCTTGCGAAATCTAAAGTGTAGCTTCATAGATAACTGCTCATAAACAAGGTTATACGAGTAAAATGACCTGTTGGCAGTCCATGACAAATATTGTGGCTCCAGAGTTAGTACTTTTCAGTTGGTAAGAGAAAAGACAGAAAATATTATTTTTGCCAGAAACTGCCATCTGCGTCCCATTCAATTAACATGTGTTTTTCTTTGATCCTGTCTGACAAGATGAGGAACTAACTAGAACTCGGCAGACGTGAAGATTCGTAGTAGGTATGGAGTGTGCATCATTCTGTTAAAGTCTCATTTTTGGCCTCGTTCCCTGCAGGAACTCGTTGACTGCCAGACTAAACTCGCCGACTAACTTCAGCAAAGAGGAAAGTCGGATTTTTTTTAATTTTTCGGTACTTCTATTCTTTCCCCCCAAGTTTTCAAGTTTTCCAAATTCATCAAACTTAGCCACATTGGATTTTGAATAGACTTGGTCTGTCACTGAGGGACACTATAACACGACTAAGAAGTCTTACGTGAACCCTGGGATGAGGGATTGGTCCCTTGGATACTCAGAATACAAGGTACAGCTGTGATCATGATTCATGAACTTCGTGTGATGGTTGTCTACAGACAAATGACGACCAGTCGTCTAATTCTGAGGCTGTAAATGTTCTAAAAGTCAGATGAGGGGAATTGTACACACTCAATGCTTTTGCGACGGTAGTAAAACTGCCCGTAGGAGCAAGAAGCGTTGACGATGCAACACCCGGGCGTCAACAACAGAAATGTGGGGGGGAGAATAGAAGTACCAATTTTTCCTCCTAATCTGAGTGCACAGCCTCGTCAGCTAACACAAACTGGAATGTGACGCTTTCAAGATGTCCAGCTATCTTCGATTTGCTCTCACACATTTGTCTGCATGCAATCTCTCTTGTAAGAGGTCCAGTCATCTGTGTTTTGATCGATGTGCATCAGCACCGTCTGACATATCCACCAATCTTACTGCTAGGTCAATAATGTAGCTCAGGGCTGTATGTACGTGTATAGCAGCCAGTTCCAATCAAAAAAATGCAAGTTTTCAGGCATCCTTTCTGTTCATTTCGCCGGGAATGTTCGTCGTGGGATAGAACTCCGTAGAACATGTGTTCTACACTTGGTTGTTCAGAATATGTGTTTGGGAATTTAGTAGCACTTCGAAATGCAGTTCAAAAATTACTTGTCACCCACATCGATGTCAATTCAATCAATATGCAGTATATGCTAAGCAGTCTATCATCCGCATGTTAGCAATAATATCTGCGTTTTTTAATTTCACTGCTTACTACAATCGGAAGTTCTGAATTTATGCACTTTGCTAGAGTAACACTGATTCAGAACGCATGAAACCGAATAATAATTATGCACAAATGGAAACCTTCCCAGACATGATGTTGTAAACCGATATTTTACAACTTGGAAAATAATTGACAACAGGAAGCTTCGTCTGTGTGACTTATAGTTGAGAAAATTACAACAACTGATTTTCATTATCTCAATGCTCTTAATTAAAATTTCTGTGTAAATATCTGAGCTCTTCACAGCTAGCCTAATAGAAACAGTGAAAGTACACAGTGAGGATTTTGAATGACACATTTTACAAGTAATTTTGATAAAAACACATCAAGAAAACGGAGATGTATCGTTTTAATTCCAAAGCTTGCATTTTTAAATGCGAGGTAGGAAGATTTCAACTTCAAATCTTCATTTGAGATATATAACGAAACTTTGAAGACATTGATAAATCATTCAGACTACCAGGATGTAAATGAAATGATACGCATCAATTCTTTAACTGCTCATGCGGAAAGTTGGAGAGAAATTGAACATGAGATCATTGCAAGGGAAATGGTAGAACAAAGCGTTAAGGCAGCTTGATGAACGGAAAGGAATTGCGATGCATTCTACTCATCTTTAGCAGTTTTGATTTCCGCCTTTATATTGGGTAGGATAATTGAAGTAAAAATATGTGCACTGTGCACATATCTTAGTTGACTACCTCAATAACATACTTCAATTTTACATGCCTCAATTGGCTATCGACCAAAATTTATGGTCAGACCCGATCCATTTCATTTGTGTCAGTCTGTGAAATACCATTCAATGTAGATCCCCTTTGTTCTGTGCATCAGCCTCGCCATCTTCATTGGTCTTCATTATGCAAGGAAAGTATAGACCAATCAATTCCAAACAAAAAAGCCTAATCAAGGTTGCTATAGGGCTTGGGTTGGGTCACCATAAGCCAAGCGGCTTGGGTTTACCCCAATTAAGAATTTTGATGACCCAAGCCTAATGCAAAATTCTACTACCATAGAATTGCATCCTAGGTCCCCTAGAGGGATTGGGCTCCACATCCTGGCCTAACATGATGCAAAATTGCAGCTGCCATAGGCCCCATGTCATTATTACAGGACTATACCATGCATAAATTATGCTCATAAAGATTGCAGAGCGCCAGTTCGCCTGGGCATTACATAAAGAGATGTCCTCAGACTTGAACAATTTAAGCACAACCATTAATTCCTTGGCAGCCGTAGACGCTGCATTTCGCCCTACAAGGACTCGTCAGTACGGCTCGGAATGGCTTAAAAAATATTTAGAATTGTTGAACAAGCTGAAGGACTGCACCGCAGGCTGCTCTGCATTTATTTATCCCGGCTTTGCCGTGCGTCTGATAATCATAAAGATTGCAGAGCTTGTTGTACTTAACTTGTTCAAGTCTGAGGACATCTTTCTATTCAATGCCCAGGCGAACTGGCACTTGGCAATCTTTATGATTGTCAGACCCACGGCAAAGCCAGGATAAATAAATGCAGAGCAGCCTGTTGAGCAGTTCTTCAGCTTGTTCAGCCATTCTAGATACTTTTTAAGCTAGTTTGGGCCATTCCGAGTCATACTGACGAACCCTTGTAGGGCGAAACGCAGCGTCTACGGCTGTCAAGGAATTGTTGTGCTTAGATTGTTCAAGTCTGAGGACATCTTTCTATATAAATTATACTATATAGGCCTACACCTTAACCTGGCTGTTTCGTAACCGGATCATCCACTGGCACTGTGTCTAGGCCATTCTGTGTCTAAGTTATGGGTAGCCGGGTAGGCTTAGGTTCTGTATCACCCCATCAAGCCAAGCGAAATGAATTTTTGGTCCATATAGTCGGGCCTAACGAATCTAATTAAACTATAGGATAAATCGCAAGTTATAGCAAAAGGCAACCGTTATGATGTTGCATTTTCTAAGTCTAGCCTACCTTCCCGATAGCAAGCCTAGGTCTACATTACAGGCTACGACTTACTTATCAATTGATTCTTGATAAGCCTATGAAAAATGCCGTGGGTTGAGGCCTATTAAGCATAGCCATTATATACGATAAAGCCGAAGCCTGTACCAATACAGTCTATATGAACATGTACTGTAGGTTTATAGCCTAGATATTTTGGATATGTCTAGCAATTGGCCTCTTATTAGTTCTCTTTTATTGTATACCTGTATTTAGTTAACTGATAAATGAAAACCCATGCCTACTTAGGTAGGACTTCATGTAGGCTCAAACAGTATGTAGTTTAACAAGGCTATATTTTAATTAGGTCTGGTCTGTTGCACAACATGCAAGCTTACTCGAAGCTGAAGTAGTGGGGATGGTTTGCAGCAGTTGAAAACACAATTTAGTGAAAGGGAACATGACTCGGCCACCTATAGTCAAGACATCTATCACTGTCTCAATCGTTTCAATTTCAACATGGTTTTTCTGCATGTAACTGCGAAAGATACACAGTTCAGTCTCCAGAGCATCATGATCAGGTTGAAGATGTTTCGGAAAGTACAAAGTAAATTGGTTGATGTCTTCAATGGATACGGCGGTCGTTTTATACGGCGGAAGAATAAGTTTATATGTGTTTTTATACCGCGGTTGAGACTGAATGCAGCCGCGGAATATGGTTTCCGTGCACCTGACATATGACATCCGTAAGAAATGTGAAGAGAAAGCATGGAATGGGCTGATATTGCACCGTATTTACCACAGAATTAAATACTATGTTTATCTGCTTCGGTTTGCTGGACGTGTGATTAATACGAAATCCCCGGCACATAGAGGAACCTTTCAAGTGGGCAAAAAGGAATTCCTAATACCTTACAGAGATAGGAAAAAAGTCGTGCGTCGCTTGCGGATTAATGTGAGTTCCAGCTAAGTGCTTCGATTGCCAAAATTCCTTCAGATTCGAAGAATTCAGATCACTGCCCACAACTTTTCTCCATAATGTTGGCTCTTACGATCATTATTAAAAAAGTAGCAGGCGTGCGAAAATTAGTTTACTTGATGATTTCACCATCGTCTTCTTACCATTCGTTGCTGCATAGTGCATACACTGAATCAAATGTTAGCTTGACGATGTGTGTTTTGGTGTGTGCGAAGTGATATCACAGCACACACACACATCTCTCACTGGCTCTGGTGTCCTCTGCTGACAGCTTATTGTTTGCCATTTCCAATAGCAAGGAATACACGAATTATCCATTCGCGAATGAGCAAATTGTCTAATTCTGTGATGTGCCATTTCGATATTAGGCCTAAGGTTACCTAAAACTCTTCCTTTCTAGGAAACCGAAGCGCGCGCAAATGAATCTAATTCTGTGGCATTTACTGTCCATGTTCAGCTTTGGAGACCGACTCATTTTTCTCGAGACCAGGTGTGGGGGATGCTCCATCCCCTCTAATTATCCCCCCTGGATATTGTCACAAAACAAAAAGTCTCAATCATGTATTCAAATGTTTTCTTTTCATGATTTAGACCTACAATGTCAATGACAAATAATTACAGCAGCCATAGGCTAACTCAAAGGGCTAACTACTTCCGTGCCCATTATTATCTGGACAACTAATTTGTAGAGAGTTTCATTCGCTAGCCGTCAAACAAGTCAGCAGCATCCTTTTAGTGTAGTTGATCGATAGACAATAACAATAGCAGACCATTAGACACATAGACGTTGCTTGCGGAGCAATGAGTCATGAACTTGATGATCATCAGCCAGATAGCTATTTTCCCTCTTTTCTAAGAATCTGTGACTGACTGGCTCTTCTCGAGACAATCACAGCCCACAGCTTAGCGCTGTGACTGGCTGACGGTAGCAACACAGTAGCAAGTTAGATACTCAATGGAAAATGTGAAATAGTGTAGCAAAAATAGCACGAGACCGATAGAGAAAATATTCGACTTACACAGATCCAGTTGATGGTCATGTACAGGAGGTTGTCCATTATGACAGGGAAAATTCCAATATTCTCTCCTTCGATTTATTGAGCGGTTTTTAATAAAATGATTTAAAAATAGCCGGCGCTTCGTGCCGCAGACACTTCTGAAGGGCTTAAAAGATTGAATATTGGAATTTTCCCTGTCATAATGGACTTACACAGACTTAAAGCAGAAGTCTTACTTCGTCTTTTACGTTTGGGCTTGGGTTGGGCTTAGGTTTGACACCCAGGCCTTGGGTCCAAAACCCAAGCACCCTAAGCAGCAATCTTGGCCTAATTGATTTCCCGTCTATACATATGCCTCTGACAGGAAAGCTCATGTCACTTGATATTAATCTTATATAATTTTTCGTCAACATGTACCAATGATTTTAAACATTACTTGCTGCAGCATCGCCTGCAGGGGTGTGAGAGTCATGTCCCCTTATTTATGACGTGCAAGTTTACCTTCGCTGAAATGCTTTTCATATTACTTATCAGAGATGCGGAGTCCTATCATTTTGATAGGACTCCGACTCTGACTCCGAGTGGTAATTATATAAAGCCTAGTATTTTTAAAAAAACTGGTAACCTACATCATAGATCATTATAAGCTTACCTGACCTATTTTTTTTAGTGATTATTGCTGTATCAATTATCAATCATTTCCGATTTATGATGTCATAATCGCTTTAAGAGCTCCTCCTATCTTGCTGTCTGGACCGTACTTTTGTTTTACGGAGAAAGTTGACATCAAGACAGTGACAGCAGCTATGCACGAGAATAAATAATTTGTTTATATTATATTTCGGATCTAGTTATAGGCCGGAGTCGGAGTCCTATCATTTGATAGGACTCTGACTCCGCATCCCTGTTACTTATACTTTTCATGGAAAAGTAGATGAGATGATATTTCATGGATCAACGTCGGAAAATATACAGCAGAAATTTCCTCAAAGATTAACTGTAGTTCCTTAAAAAATACTGTACTGGCGAAAAAACTGACCGTCAACCGGCGACTTTTTCGAAAGATAAATAATTGATTTAGAAAGGCCGGACAACTTGGAAAAATAAATTAATTATTACAAGGCCGATTTTTTAAAATCCAATTTGTCAAACATTTACAATTTCTTGTCTTTCAATAATCTTAAACAATTTTAACAAGCGCCCGAGGGACATTTCCTAATCACTAATTTTACTTGCCTTGTGATGTTCAATGAAATTGACACGCACTACATTGAAATTCGCGCTCAATGGCAACTCCCTACTTGGAATATAGCAACGTATGTTTGGGTGAATAGGGTCGTCTGACTTGGAATAAGCATCGGAGCTCTACGATCTGAGAAGTTATCACTTTTTGAATATTTTTTCAAAATATTGTACATAATACCTAGTTTATCATGACAGAAAGTGGAATGCATATATAAAAAATATATCTATATTTAAAGTACAGAAAAAGAAATTTTTTTACATGTCGTATATATATGCTTTTTAAACATCAGTCAAAACTTTGTTGCTGCACAACAGAGAGCACTTCATTTTCATTTGATATACACATGATGACCTCAAGAAACGTTATACAAGGAATTATGCAGCTTCTGAAGACGACAGCATTCATATTATGCCAATAAGGATCACTTTGTCATTTAGATTTGTTTTTGATTTTCAACTGGGTTGAATAGGGTCACGTGTGTTCCGTCATTATACACGTATACCACTGCAATTGATTGATTCGTGTCGCGTGATAGTATATAGTGTCCAGTTGAATGCTGTTTGTTGTGGGCTTCGCAACAGGTACACGATCAATGCTGACAAAAAGCTTCACATAGCAAGACGTTACCGCCACGATGCCCCGAACATTCAGGCCTTCTTCGCCACCGGGTTGCAGGAAGAACAGGAAATTGAAATTAGGAGTTAAAAGAAATTCAAAGTTAATAGTATAATGAATGGTGACTGCCAGCTGTTTCAAGGCTTTAACTCTGATTGCTATTATAGGTTTTACCACCCACGTATCCACGTAAGGAAATCATTAGTCATCGTGACACGATCGATTGTCAATATTGGTCAAGCAGTTGTCCGATTAGTTCAATCAATTGTCTAGTTAGAGCAGTCAGTTGTCCATGAATAACTATTGATCGGCTTTTACATTCATGGACAACTGACTGCTCTAACTAGACAATTGATTGAAATAATCGGACAACTGCTTGACCAATATGGACAATTGATCATGTTACATTGACTGATGATCTCTTATGTGGATAAATGGGTGTTAAAACCTATATAACCATTTTTACCTCTAAAATGTTTTGGCGGTTTTGCTTTAAATATGGAGATTAAGTTGATTCGTCATTTTGACATGGATAAAATATATTTTTTGTAATCGGATCATAAACTTTTTCAAATTTTGCTTTTCCAAGTATGGTAACAATGATAAGAGCGTCAAACAATTAGTTTGCGAGAAATCAAATGCCGTTGAAAAAAGGATCTTTTAAAATTATAAACGCTTGGATATTTCATACACTATATTTCCAAAACAACGCTGTGTTTTGTTGTGCTTGACAATGGGCTACAAACTTTTGAACGGACTTGTGTTAACATAAAATACCAATAATGTTGAGCCTATTCAACAAATATAAATGTTTTGATGGAATCAAAAATGTAATTCAATCGAATGACCCTATTCACCCCCAAAGCATAGAGTGAATAGTGGGTCACTAAAAAATGCGAATTAATAATAAAACATAAAAGCCAGTTGCTGATTAATTGCAGAAACGAATGGCCATCATGTGTGGTCATCCACCTGTCCTGATACAAGATCACAACACTACAATTGAGAACAGGGGAAACCTTTACAAATTGACCCTATTCACCCCAACTTACGATTTGTTGATCAAAGTGCGGTAATAGAAAGAAAGAAAAAATTGACGGCTTTTTAGGCCGTCAAGCACTAGCCTCTAGAAATAATTAATTAAGAAACCGGCCACCGGCCGGCCGCCTCGACAAAAATAAATGATTAGCCAATTTTTTTTGCCGGTACAGCACATCACGATATTTCATAAAACATTGAAGAATGGGAGAAATATCCTGTAATGCAATTTTTCCTCTGATATAGATGGCAAAAATTCAATCCGAAATGGATGGCTGCCTTTCTATCTGAGCGCATGTTGCATTTCAGATGACAATATTATGTTCTAAATGTGTCTATACCCGCTGAAATCCAGAGTTTCTCTTATTAGCTTGATATATATTATAATTATAATGTGATTTATGCCATATTTCATATTTTGATGTAATATACATACATGTCGACCCATGTTTACAGGTGTTTGTCTCTTCCTTAATTTACTTATACTGTCGATGAGGAAGCGGCATTAATCGCAAAGGTGAATAGGAATTACAAAACAAATTTAGTTTTTACTCCTCGCATCAGAAGAATATAACATGTACATCCATGGATATGGACTGGATATGGCGAGTATACATCTTGCATTTATTTGTAATTTCGGCCTACTCCATAGACATTCGCTGCACCTGAAATTGCCGTGCAGCATGCGTGCTCGCATTTAATAAGCAGTAAGATAGTTATATGAAGAATATCTGGTTTACAAATCTTCCAATGAAATACTTACGGACTGGCAGAATGACGAAGAAAGGAAACCAGCATAGAATAAAAACACCGACAACTATCCCAAGGGTCTTAGCAGCTTTCTTTTCACGATTGAATTTGGCAAGACGACCTGCAAGATTAAATGAGCGAGTTTAGGAGTCATATGTGTTATATTTCCGAATTGATGTAATATGCCTTCTCATTTCCCGCCGACAGTTGTCATCAGTAACTTCTGCATTAAAAATGAAATATATTTTGAACTCCCACTGTGAGTTTTTCTAGTGGTGTATTCAGCTGTTATATTGTCGCGCTGTCACTGTAAATCGCTCAATACCAATCGCATACGAAGGATGCCTACCAAAATATTTTTTTGGTATATTTCTGTATGATCTTGGTATATATTTGTATGCTTTTCGCATGTTATTTCAAGTGTGGTATGCTTTACATACTAAAGCTATACCAGCACAATGTTAAAAGAAAGCATCAATCATCCAAAAAGTATCTTGATTAAGAGCTTTTTTGTCAATAGATCACACTACTGTTACTAACTGTTCTTGTAGTATTAGATAATGACATTCAAGAGTGATAACTTTTTTTTGCTGAATACATTTTAATACAGTAAGTCTAAGGGTTTCAAATTTTATTCATAAAGTATTCAGCCATCAACAATTATGTTATGTATCATGTAATTTTGAAATATTCAATTATACTCCGAAAAATAGAAACAAATTATATTAATAAAACAAAAAAATATGTTATAGATATTTAATAAGTATAAAATGGTTGCTGAAAAGTTATCGTCGTTATATTGAAAATTTTATCAATTAGATTCAATTAATTACATTGATAATGCTAAATCTGATGTTCTATAGAGCATTAAGCATGCGAGACATTCACAATAAATCTAATCTTAATTCCACAATAAATATATATACTTTAATAAAGAAATATCACAAACTGGAATTCACAGCTGGTAAAAAATTTGTAAGTAGTATGTATGTAGTATATATATTTTTTTATATATTTTAAAGCTATTCATACGAAAGACATACATATAGATACATACCAATTTGAAATTTCGCCAATAATAAATCATACCAAAGAATTATTCAGAATTCAACAAACAACCACAGTCACAGGTACAAGTAGTTCGTATCGTTTACATAACATACACATACGAAAGTAAAATGGCCATTCCATTAAAAAGAACCAGATTTTCGTATATCTTGTTGGTCATTCGTATCAAATGTTGGTTTCAAATTGTATGTAAACTTGGTATGTGTTTGTATGTAATTTTCGTATCCAGCGATTTACAGTGAGAGCAATTCATTTCATTCATTTAATATTCGAATTTATGAGTATGACGTGAAATATTAAAAATACTTCGCTCTTATTTACTCATTACTGTAACCACAGAATTAGATTCATCTGCGCACGCTTCGGTTTCCTAGAAAGGAAGAGTTTTATTTAACCTTAATATCGAAATGGCACATCACAGAATTAGACAATTTGCTCCTTCTCAAATGGATAATTCGTGTATTCCTTGCTATTGGAAATGGCAAACAATAAGCTGTCAGCAGAGGACACCAGAGCCAGTGAGAGATGTGTGTGTGTGCTGTGATATCACTTCGCACACACCAAAACACACATCGTCTAGCTAACATTCGATTCAGTGTATGCACTATGCAGCAACGAATGGTGAGAAGACGATGTTGAAATCATCAAGTGAACTAATTTTCGCACGCCTGCTACTTTTTTTAATAATGATCGGAAGGGCCAACATTATGGAGAAAAGTTGTGGGCAGTGATCTGAATTCTTCGAATCTGAAGGAATTGTAGCAATCGAAGCACTTAGCTGGAACTCACATTAATCTGCAAGCGACGCACGACTTTTTTCCTATCTCTATGTAAGGTATTAGGAATTCCTTTTTGCTCACTTGAAAGGTTCCTCTATGTGCCGGGGATTTCGTATTAATCACACCTCTAGCAAACCGAAGCAGATAAACAAATATTGAATTCTGTGACTGCAACGTTACAATAAATGAGTCATGAACTTTTAATGTGATCGGTCGTATAATTTTGACATTTCTGATAACAATAATAATTAATATGAAACTTGTGATATGCAGTGATTTTCCGACAAGGCCTTTGGCCGTTTTTTTTCATCATGCTGCCGTACCTAAGAAACATCTTCTAGTTCTTTAGCGGCTCCGCATAAACTGATTTTGCACTGGATGGCAAATTACAACAGATGAATCAAGACGAATGTGGACAGCTGCCAATAAGTTTGAGTGGAAGTGAGAAAGACTTTAGATGGTAATTTATTGATTTTCCGTATGACGATACCATGGATTTAATGACAAAATCTGATACTTTTGTGTGACAGATAGTGTTATTGGATAGATAACTTGGAGATCCCATTTTTAGTTTATTTCGAGGAAATCATCATCCCGTTTGTATATCATGCGTCAGTTGAAACCCTTCTTGAATATAGAGAATTTACTGTGTATTTGTCCAGGATATATCAGAATCATAATATTGAATTAGGCACCTCTTTTTGTAGGCTCAATAACATTTATTTGTGGTGGTCTTGTCAAAATTATAGAAGAGCTGATTTCAATCGTCACCTGACATTCATTCATTTTTCTTTCTGAAGTAATTGCTTGTGATTTACTTTTTGTCTTATCTGACTATCTGTGAATTTTGTAATTTCCCCCTCGATTCTCATCACTAGGGCAGTTGAAATAATAGACATCATTACAGCATCATCATCATTACATACTAAACTAATAAACTATACTATAAACTATACTGTTTCATAGAGCAGAAGGCCCAATGGAAATCTTAAATTTAGCACCGCTGAGAAGCTATCAAATTATAATACTGTGAGTTCATTCCACCTGCAAGTCTTTGATAAGAGCATAAGAAAAATACTTACACAAAGGAGTTTCTATTAGTTATTTCCATAGTGCACAAGTGTGTAAAAGGTACAATTCAATATACTGTATAGTGACAGACTGAATGAGCTAGCCTCTTCTTAACTGTTTTATACAATTGCATGTCTCAGATGAATTGCAAACACAGTCGAGAAACCAGAACTGATTTATTGGATGAATGACAAAGAAAGTTCAGGTCGAAGAAAGTTAAAAAGATTACTAAATGTCAAGAGATAACACTCAACTACAGGGTGCCCAGTAGAAAACCAAAGGATTTTTTCATGTTTAAGTGTACTTCATCAAACACGTGATCGACTGCCTCTCATTGGCTGTCCAATCATACAGCGCATGCTGATGTCCAATTATACAGCGTGTAATATGCAATTTTTTAAATCCTTTGGTTTTCTACTGGACACCCTGTAGATGAATGCCATGAATCAATTAACTCATTGAAATATATAATGTTTACTTATTTCGCCTAGATCATTAGCCTTTAGTCTATAGACAATTTAACATTGACTTGCCGAATGTCATATACACATTCTTGCTACTCATAAAATTATAATTCTTGGAGGGTTTCATGTCAGCTCTAGTTTCTCACATATTTTACGGAATTAAAATAATAGTTTCGCCAACAATAATTTTGAAAATCAGTGAAGATTGTCAAAATTTCAAGCATGTTAGCATATGGTGAATGAACTTCATACAATGAACTCTGCTATGTGCACTTAATCTGTCGAAAAATTTATTATCAGTTTCTCAAACCAAGTAGTTCACATTTCATTTGCTAGATGATAATTGATATTAGGAATTACTTTCACTTAACTCATCCAATAGTCATTTAATAACTTTGAAACAAACATTGTGAATGAAGACTGAAATATTTCCTTCTATTCATTTCACATTGATCATGAAGTTATAAAGTCTCCAATCATAAGTTGTTGACAGTTGCATATTTCGGAGAACTGTTTGTATTTTGAAAAATGAACTTGATGTGAACAGAGGAAAAACGAGGAATGTCTACGACGCGAATTAATTAGGCAATTGATATGTCTTTCATGAAGGACATAGCGAATATTGATTCTCAAACTTGAACTTTTTGACTTGAAGGCAAGCCAGATTAATCATATCGCCAACATTCAAACTCATAACCGTCGGTAAAAACATAATTGCGCGAAAAAATCAGCGCAATGCAGCGGCATTGAAGAGACATTTGCTGATGTAGCTGGAAAAATGTGATTCATGGCGCGCTTGACTCAGATAATTAAAAACAGCTGAGAAATTCACCGTGAATGAAACAGTTTATTTCAACTGGTATTGAAGCTAATGAGAGCAAACCACCTTCTACAACAAATATAGAATGACATAAATTCTCTAATTTTTCCGTAAAAGTGAAATTAAAGAGATACAATGCTACAATGCATTTTCCTTTTAAAAACATGATGTTAATATACTTGTATTTTCATTTGAGATGGATTCATAGGTTTGAGTCTAAAATGCATCAACTGTTTTATGAACATGCAATTTTTATTCATAAAAATTTATTCCAACAACAACTGGTGCAAAGATTCTTAAATCTGCATAGTGTGATGATAAACTTTTATAATACTGTTTTTTATCTAAATATTTAGTGACATTTGAACTCAGATAAGGAATCATAAAGAGTGATGCGAAAGTAGGAGTGCAGTGAAACAACGTATGAACGTCTTAAGCAAAGCCTCAAATAATTCTAGAATGTCGTCAATGTCCAGGGCCTAGACTAATAATAATAAACTGCCGACCAACCCTTCTTCAAACTTTTTGGCCGGGGCTGGTCGGCAGGTTATTACTATTACTAGGCTTAGGACATTACCTATTATTATTATCTTGGACATTGACGACACTCTAGAATTATTTGCCTGGCCAATCCAAAGAATTGCAAGACTATAGCGGCATGTGAAGATTACATAATTTTTTTGATGCAAGCATTACGAGATGTTTATTGAAAATTCATCTTTATTCAAAGTCATGGACGAGACAGTTGGCTGTTAACCCAAAACGTCCACTCAGCGGAAAGTCTCTTCTCCAGTGTCATGTTACTAGTGTCCCATCTATCATGTTGATGCGTGTACATCTTGTAGCCTAAACTGTGCTATCGGTAAAGGACAATAGTTCCCTCTCTGAAAATCCTCTCAACAAACAAACACGTACAATGTATTGTTTACACTTTTGATCAGGTCTGCAAATATATATGTAGTAATACTGGACAATGCAAACACTCATTGACTCTTATTATATGCTTTAGTTAACACTTCAATGAAAACAAAGCTGCAATAAGCAAAATTTTTAGATTTTGAAGATGCAGGGCATCACATTATCAAGGCAAAATGCTTGAAATAGAACATCAGATACTTGATTTATTGTACGAGCGTAATAAGAGTAAGAGAACCAGACGAAAGATAAGCATGAAAGACTTAGCTTTCTCTGCGCTTATTATTCATGCATTGATCAAACGTTACAAAGAATGTATGGTCATTCTGCTCGGCACTTTATCCTGTACTGTGATGTGTAACCTAGAATGTGAGCCTTTGTTTATATAATCGATAGATCAAAGACAAGATAGTAGACAAAACATTCCGCTGAGTGGGTTGAAGCCCTCCGAGTACTATGTATTTATTTTATATATAATTTTATAATTTATATATTATATATAAATTATATATAATATAATAGATATTATCATATATTTATAATATACAATTTTATATATATTTCCGAATATTCATGTTACAACATATTTACCGTGTGAATTTTTCTATTGGCTACCCTGTAATGTGCTGCATGGGATTGATTGTGAGCATTTGGTAATATCATCGATGGATCACAGACGAGACTTTCTGCTAAGTGGGCCTTCCAGCAATTTGGGTGAAACCTAATAAGCGGTCTTTGAATTCGTAGATTCATTTTTAGGGAGGAGATCATGTGCGTGAGCGTGTGTCAGGGAAGCTTGTATCATATATCAATGTCTAATGATATAAGCGTTCGTCATGACAGACATGATTGCAAACCGAACATACTAAACTTGGTTGTGCATCAACGCAGTGTAAAGGAAGTCTTTTTATATTTAAAGGGATTTCAAGGAAAATTGTCCTAAAAATCAGCGACTCAGGCCCAGTTCCATTTCTCCACACAAACAGTGGAAAACAAAGTCAGACATATTCGGATCTCCAACAAGAGAAGTTCTACAGAAGCTCCGCTATATTTCGCAAATTATTCCTTTCGAATATAGGTTTTATGTCGATGCTTGATTTCCCACCGCCATTTAAAGTATGACTAGCATATCATTATGCCAATATTTTTCATCAAACACCATGCTACGTTAACTTATTGATTAACTCTATTATTACGCATGGCGCTTCTGGTTTATGCAAATTCAATTAAATCTCTCGCTTATGCAAATTATCCACTTCTGCGATCGCAGAAATTTGAGTTCCCAAGACATAACAAACAAAATACTGAGTAAAATCATGATTAGAATAAATAACAATCATCGCGTCTTTTTAAAGATGAAGAAGTAGAAACTATAAATTGTTTTACAATGTAGATGGTTCAGAAAAGAAATTATAGAGCTACAATTACAAAATTCAAATGTCAGAATACATATGCAGACTTGGAGACTGTTGCTTTATGCCAGCGGTCAAATCCCTTTTTTATCTTTTCCACTTTTAATTTTCTTGGGTGAGGAGGCCGGGAGGGCATCGTCCATTGACTGAAGATCTAAAAATGGGGTAACCAAAAATATATTGAGCTTTTCTGTTTTATAGGCAGATGCGAAAACATAGAAACAAAAGAGCTGTTTGTTTATCGACCACCTTGAGCTTGATGCTGCTCTGAAAGTTTCTTCATGTTATGGAGACGACTTCGTTAGTCCCATTCAAATGTCTCCAAGATCTGTAATCTTGAATATATTCCAGGATTTAGTAAACAGCAAAGGTAAGCAGTGTTTGTAATTGTATTGATAAAAACTAGAAACTATAAAATACAACCATCTACACGCCACATTCAATCAGAAGTGTGTCAACTATGTGTGAATCACATCACGGAGATCTGTCAAAATTTGTTATTTGTAATTCCACTAATTTGTAAAATCTTTCAAGCTTGCACTAGACGAGAGAGAATTTATCACATCATTTATATCTGATAGAGCAACTTGCGGTAATTAAGAAGTACATTTAAGTGGAAAATTAATGCATTGTTTGCAGTGTTGTACGCGTCAATGAAAATATTTGACGGCGTCAGCGTCAATTTCCAAATTATTGACACCGTCATTGACGCCGTCAACCAATCCTGAAATTGACGGTGTCAATTTATAACGTCCATTTTAAATCATACTTCATCATCTGCTTTGAAGCTCAAACAGTAAATAGACTTTGTCACTGAGAATAATTTTACAGTAGGTCTGAAGATCTCTCCTTTCGGCACTCCGCACGGACAGCAAAACAACGTCGACAGATCCAAAAGCGAATTAGGAATAAAAGTGAAGTCGAGTTTATCATCAATATGTAGAAATGTGTCGGGAGCACTCGCCGATAAGCCTATAGGCGAAATATCAATATAGACACAGCCGATGCGAATTTTCATATTGAGTAATTTTGATTTTATTATTGTCACCAGCAGTTCAGCCACCTGAAAGTGATGACTCATAGATCTCTCGAAGAAATATCACAACAGGTAGACATACCTAAACCTTTACTTTGAAGCATTTGGCATACCCATTATTGAGAATACCGAGATTAGGCCTTCCCAACTCCAATATATAACACTGAACCAAATAATAAATGTCACCTTTTTACATGGATTTCTATCAGATGCGACATTTATTTTGTATTCGAGAGAAAGAATCGCTAAGTATGTAAAATTTACTATAAAACATTTTGTCACCACTACACTTGAAAGTGACAATTGTGTTTAACCTGCTCTTTAAATGACTGATATATAGTTCATTGCATAATAAAAAAATAACCAACAATGCGCTTTAACAATCTATAGAAAATCTTTTGATTAATAACAAAAACTAACAATTCGCTTTTAAGAAAACCAGGATTTCAAAATGCTCGTCAGAGAGTCTGGAGCGTTTCGTGCGCCAAATGTCTTTTCCAAGAGAAAAGACTCTCTTTACTCCGGCACTACTATGCATCGCCGTATTATATTGCAAAAAATGTCCCCCTTTCGGGAACCCAGACATGCAGTATACAGAAGACTTTCAAACTGCTTTCCAGTTTACAGAAAACTCGAGCGACCAAATCTTAGCAATGACAAATTTACCCACTGTACTGGGGATAGCTGGGGCGACCGACCCCAACCCAGCGCGTCCACAGGTGGCGGATAGTGGAAGGCCTCTAGGTTCGCTACGAATAAGGGTTTCGGCCTAAATAAGTAGCCGCGGACCAACCGGCGGTGATTTCCAGAGGGCGAGGTGGAGCAACCAGGTGGTGGCTGGGGCTCTCAAGAAATACCTCAAGTACGCTCAATGAAGGAATCACCTGGCGAGCTGAGGCGCCATAAAACCTTTCACCCCTGCTGCGACGTGGGAGACAACAACGTTTGGATGTCAGGCTGCTACAGGATTGGCGCCTCGAACGAAAAAGGCTAGTCCGTGCCTTGGGGCAAATCAAAGGCTAAGGGAGAAACCCCTAACAGAAAACCTCCAACAGGTCAGCCAGGGCAGCGCTGTATAGGAGTATTCTGACCCATTCTTTTATGGATTCATGCAAGTAAAGGATAAATCGGTGGAGGCTACCGCGTCCGGGGCAACCGACGCGCCGAAAAACCGGCCATCGGCGAAAAATATGCGAAGACCCGAAGAAAGAAAACTGATTGGGATGGCGACTTTGAATGTGGGAACGTTGTCGGGAAGGAGTGCTGAAGTAGTGGATTTTATGAAGAGGAGAAGGTGTAAGATTTTGTGTGTACAGGAAACGAAGTGGAAGTTGGATAGAGCAAGGATGCTTGGAGATGTGTTCAAACTGATTCATGCAGGAGGGGATGGAAAGTCTGATTGGGTGGGTGTGATTCTGGAGAAGGACCTTGTTGAGGAAGTGTGGCGTACGGAGAGGTGGAAAGGTAGGATCTTGATGGTTTGGCTAACGATCGGTTCGAAGAAAATGTGTGTGATGTCCGTCTATGTCCCACAAGTAGGACGGAACCATAGAGAGAAAAACGAATTCAGAGAAAAGGTTGAGGAAATGATACATTTAGTGGGTGAGGATGAAATATTTTGTTTAGCAGGTGATTTCAATGCGCATATCGGGCAACGGATGCAAGGGGAAGAGAGGAGTGTTGGTCAATTCAGATGGGGAGAGAGAAATGCGGAGGGCAGAGGGTGGGTGCAGCTGGTCGAAAGAAATGGGTTGGCCATAGTTCAGACGTTCTTCCAGAAAAGAGAATCGCACAAGATCACATACAGAAGTGGGGAGCACAGGACCGATATCGATTGGATTGTAATGAAACAGAACCAGAAGTGGAGGATCAAGGACTGCAAAGTGCTAGCCGGTGAACACGTGACAACTCAGCACAAGGCGCAGGTTTGGACGCTACGGTATACGGAGAGGCAAGAAAAGAAACGAATGGGAAGGAAAATCATCAGGTGGTGGAGATGTAAGGGAGAAAAGTTAGA
Source organism: Prostheceraeus crozeri (assembly GCA_907163375.1). Lineage (NCBI taxonomy): Eukaryota > Metazoa > Platyhelminthes > Polycladida > Euryleptidae > Prostheceraeus > Prostheceraeus crozeri. Next base: position 1,330,090 of record CAJQUW010006757.1, read on the forward strand.
AGAATACGAAAGTGAGATCAATGATGCCTTCTGTAAACTGAGCGAAACCCCTGGTGGAATCGAAGAGGAGTGGGATCTGTTCAGAAAAGCATTCATCGGAGCAGCAGAGAAGGTGGTCGGCAGGACAAATGGAAAGAATGGGGGACGTCGAAAACAGCAATGGTGGTGGAATGAAGAAGTCAGAAAGGTAACGAAAGAGAAAAGAACAGCCTGGAAGGAGGTAGAAAGCGTGAGTGATGACAAAGCGAAGAAGGAGGTTTTAACACGAAAGTATAGGGAAATCAAGAATCAAACAAAGAAGGTAGTGGCACAGGCAAAAGAAGAGGCAGAGCGAGGGCTGTATGAAGCAATAGAGAATGATAGAGGAAGAAAACAAATTTACCGACTCGCAAAAGCAAGGGAGCAGGAAGAGAAGGATGTGGTGGCCGTCCAGGATGTAAGAAACAAAGACGGAGTGATTGTTTCGTGTCCGCAGCATATCACGAAGGTGTGGAAAGAATATTTTCAAGAGTTGCTGAACAACGAAGGGCGCAGCGAAGTTGAACTTCCTTGTAGTGTAAGATCGAAGACGGTAGAGAAGAAAATCAAGACAGAAGAAATCGAGACCTCATTGAGAAAGATGAAGACAGGAAAAGCAACTGGCAAGGATGAAATAACGACCGAAATGTTGAGGGCAGCGGGGAAAACAGGTATTGAATGGCAAACTAGACTTTTTCGGCTGTGCTATGAAAAAGGGGAAATCCCAGAGGACTGGAGGCTGGGTTTGATTGTCCCCATTTGGAAAGGAAAAGGAAGTCGACAGGACCCTGAGAAATACAGAGGAATCACTATTCTAAGTCAAGTGATGAAATTGTTGGAGCGCATAATCGACGGAAGGCTGAGATCACAAGTAGAACACGAAATTGGAAAGGAGCAGCAAGGTTTCATAAAAGGTAGAAGTACATCGGATGGTATGTTTGCGGTGAGACAGAAGATGGAGAAGACGATTGAAAGAGAAGAAAACATAGCGATAGGATTCGTAGATTTAGAGAAAGCTTATGACAGCGTCCCTAGACGAAGTGGTGGCAACCCTGAGATGGTTAAATGCTGGAGAGAAAGAGGTGATACTTATCGAAAATATGTACGAAAGAACCAGAGCGGCAGTGATAGTTGGAGATAACATCAGCGAAGATTTCCAAATAAAGACAGGGCTCAGACAAGGAAGTGCTTTAAGTCCATTTTTATTCATTCTGATTATGGAATTGTTGTCAAGGTAAAGCGAAGAACATGATGCAATGGACAAGATAATGTATGCTGACGATCTAGCTGTAATAACGAAAGACGAGGTGGAGCTACAAGATCAACTGGAAAAGTGGGCGCAGAATTTCCAAAGGCATGGTCTGCGCATCAATTTGGATAAGACGGAAGTAATGTGGGTCGGAAAGGACCCAAAGGACATGAGTGTTGAGGTGCAAGGAATTCAACTAAAGCAGACAAAGGGTTTCAAGTACTTGGGAGGTGTGGTGGCGGAAGATGGGCGGAGCGAAGTGGAAGTGAATAGGAGAATTAGAGCAGGGGTCGGAGCCTATCAGAAAGTGGCAGGAGTGTTGGGAGACAGAAGGATCAGCAAAGATATCAGACGGAAAGTGTTAGAGGCGTGTGTAATTCCAGCAGTCACATATGGTCTGGAAACGGTGGCGCTCACCAAAGATCAGCAAGATAGACTGCAAGTATGCGAGAACAATTGGCTGAGGAGGTTGTGTGGAGTGAAGTTGGTTGACAGAAGAAAACTTGCAAAAATGAGACTCGAAGTCGGACTGAAACGAACGATGACTCAGAAGATTGTGGTAAAGAGATTATCTTTGGCCGGACATCTGGCAAGAATGGATGAGCAGAGGCTACCCAGGCGAATGGAGCAAGAAATGAGTGTGCGAAGAAGAGGAAGACCGAGAATTCGTTGGAGTGACTGTGTCAAAAGAGATTTCCAGAAGGCGGAGGAAGATTGGAGAAGTTGGAGAAGCGACGCAGAAGACAGAGTCGCATGGCGGAGAACTGTGCACAAGGTGGTTGAAGTATGCAGCGGCTGACATTTTACTTGACTGTGTTTCCTGATATCGTTTCATGTGGTGTCACCCTGATGGTTTGTGGACTGTGGCTAGTTTGTGTTTCCATGAATTTTATGATGTATATGAACTGTCTCCTTTTTATCTTGTTTGTATGATTCCCCCCTACCCCATTTATATGGGAGAAAGGGGTTGTTAAAATAAAAAAAATAAAAAATTCTAAAATTGACAATGACGCTGCTTTTCAGAGGCAAATTGACGCCGTCAGCGTCAATTTCTTAAATTGATGCCGTCAGCGCCATTGACAGCGTCAACGTACAACACTGAATATTTGGCTTATTTATATAATGATGAAGTATGCTAGAGTGGAGTGCTGTGCAATTGCATATGGATGATGATAATAACTATTTTCTTTATATGATACTTAACATATAAATGCTCAGAAATATATATATTTATTACATATACGTGTACTCCTCCCCCTCCTATATGTTTCCTTGTTGCATATGGTTGACGTGCAACAACATTACCGTGAACCACGCTAATTTTAATCCCATTTAAAATTTTTGAATTTTGTGCTCACTGAAACTTTGTATATCCGGAGAAATAGTACATGAAGCAGTCACATGTGCATATAATGTACCGGCATTTCCTTTCTCCGAAGATGTCTGCTTCAAGGCTTCAGACATCTTCGAACACAACTCAACTCAAATCACTATAAGCATCCGCAAGTGTGCCAAAAGAAGACTTATTTTAATTCGCTTCAAAAATTTACAATTTCTTGGCTCAATAAGGGCTGATTTTGAAAGACATTTTGCATCATCAAACCCTGCATAGCAATGTCCCACACTAGAAACGCAAAACGACTTAATTTCTCACACGGACCCAGACACAAAATTCATCTGGACCCGGACCTAATATTTTCTAATCGATGCGGGCCCGAGCTTGGCCCGGGCTACGGGCACACGTGGCCGAGCCAAAATAAAGCGGCCCGTTTCCAGCTCTGGTATCTACCGTCAAATCAAAAATAACTGGCATCTGAAGAATATCCGCTACCTGTAGCAGTAAGCATTAAAATGTACCACTTCGTATGAATTTATTTTACTTAGGGTGTCCTATTTAATAATTCGAAACACTGGTTTCGACTCAAGAAAAGTAAATATTTAGATAAAAGTTAAATGGGGGTTATGCAAAAGCATGAAACTATCAATTGAACAAACAGACTCACGTCAATGTATTTATTTAAACTTCTATTAGTGTAAAACTAAACTTCACGGATATTGTTTGGCACGAAATATGTTTCCTTTGTCAACAATTTAAACGGATCTGGAGAACTTTCTTCGAATTTCCAGATGTGACTTGGCAATGTTTTGACAAGTATACAGTACACAACGAATGGAATACAAACAAAGCAATCCAAGCTGACAAAGTATCCAAAATCTAAGCATTCCACAATTTCGCCTTGGATACTTTATTTGTCTTCTCCAAATCTGCATGAATCTAGTAAGAGTCACGAAGAGAAAAGCCTTTGTAATTGTATTATCATGTGAATTACATGTAACAAAATGTCAACTAAAATTATTGCCTGATTCGAGTAAGACAAATGAGTATAGCACCATAGTAACGAAGCTTTAAGAGAATTTCTGTCTCCGTAACCGAATTTTGATGTAATTTTGAGTTTTTGTCATATTTCCGTAAGTAGTGCATACTAAGGAATATTGACAGGTACAATATTGAATTGACAAATCTAAAATTGAAAATGCTATAAGCTTGTTAGAATATTTTGTGCATCCATTATTTACTCTCGATATTTGTGGTCTGTGGATCTAAATTGGTATAGGAAAACAGGAATCGAAACAAATGTCAGCATTTGGTGTACTAGTTCCAATCGTGGTATTTGTTTCTTCTACGATATTGTCTCGAAACAGAACGATCCTGAAAACGTGTACATAGATAACAATTCAACATTTCTGATTTTTATGAAGTTTTATGAAGTATGCTCAAATTTGACTTCTAAACTTCGATATCAAACATAGAGTAAGTATGCATTAGGTAGAGTGTCAACTAAAAAAAGTATCTGCATATAGTGAAAATTTCCATAATTAAAGATTCAATTTTTTACGGAGATTGCGTTCCTGCGGTCCAAAAAAATTATTTGATCAGTTTTTAAAAAGCTAGATTTTCGCAAATTCATATACTACCGACATGAAGCCCCTTTCTAAGTAGTATGAAACAAGTTGGATATCAAAAGGAATGCGTATAATTTGCTAACAAGCATCGTAACTAAGGGGAAATTAAGCTGATGATCAAGGAAATTTCATGAACTGCTTTATAATGGAAGTCTTCAAAGAAAAGTCGAGATCTTAATCGTGTTTTCTTGGCTGAGATGTCATGTTTTTAATTCAATCTTCATGATTTTATGATCCACTAAATCCATGTTTCATTTCTTGCATCTGAATATTGATGTGACCCATTTGCAGCTTTTTAAGTTAATTGAAATCATTGTCTTTGATTATGTTATCTTGCTCTGCCAGTAGCACGTTGCTTGTGATATTATCCCGCTTAAGAAAATTCTCTTGAAGTTGAGCATGAAAGTAGTAGAAGCCTATCGAACTGCTAATTTAACAATCATTACCTCTCCAAGGCTGTCATGACACGGAGTATCTCTATAAAATAATATCATTACCTTCTGCATTATACTATCATGATCAGTCAATTCCGTGGTAACTTCTTCAAAACTGCAAAAATATACATATCTCACATTTGGAAACAATTCCAACTGTGTTCACCTGGTGTTCATAATAATAATAATAATAATAATAGTGCTTTATTGAAACCAAAATACATAGAGCGGTATATGGTTATGACTGCAAAGTCATGTAAACTGTGAAAATCTGACAAAGGAGTTGGTGTAATAAGATGGTTTCCGCAGAGGAGCTGTCAGTTGCCTTTGATGTCTAACTTTGCTGATATGTTGACGGACGTTGAAAAAGGAGGACAGGCGATGAGTATCACGATGATGAGACACTTTGCGGATGAGTTTAACGCAAACACGATCTAACATTTGTCCTAGGGATGGCTTGTTGTACATGCTGCACCAACGTTTGGCCAAACAATCCAGACGTTCAAATTTACAAAAGTGCTTCATTTTCATATCACATACAATGGGCCAACAAAATGATAAACGAGAAAAAACAAGACCCATGTATGCCTGCCACACAACATGATCTTCATTACAATTGATCTTCATATCAGCATTTTTTGTATAAAAACGAGACATGAGAGTCCCATGTCAAATTAGCACTACAGAAAACACCGAGGATTTTCAAATTTACAACTTCCTCTATGACTTCATCATTGATAACAATATTAGTACATCTAGTGGGATCAAAACGCTTAGAAAGAGTCATACATTTGGTTTTATTCACATTTATTGTCATTTTCTTTTGGGCTACCCAATTACAAAAAGCGTCAACGTCCTCTTGAAAATGATCATCACTGGTGTTACCATTGGATAAGTGAATGATGGTTATATCGTCAGCATACGAAATAACCTTCGTGTTAGCGAACTGTGGGACATCATTAATCATGACAACAAAAAGTAGAGATCCTAACACAGAGCTCTGAGGCATCCCACTGGTCACCTCTCTCCAAGGTGTGGAAATGCCATTAACGTAAACACGTTGAAAACGATTTGACAAAAAGCTTTGTATGAGATTCACTACAAGGGGATTGGAAGGGAAAAGGGTTCCAAGACTTTGGAGCAAAGTGAGGTGACTGAGTGAATCGAAAGCCTTATTGAAATCAATGGCAAGGAGTCGACAAAAGTTTGAGGGGCTACTAGCGATGTGTTGAAGGGAAGTGAGACGAATGGTCAGAAGGGCATTAGTACAACCACCATTATCACCTGGGATGAAACCGAACCGTCGGCGATCGAATTTGCCTTGTAGGGAAGGTAGAAGAATAAGATCTCGAATCAATTTCTCAAGACATTCAGATATCTCAAGATATTCTCAAGACTTCCAGATATCGGGAAAGATGTTGGCTTGAAGGCATAGATTAAAAATCCTTGTGATAGGGGAATCAAGTATATCAATGAAGGAGCGAAAGAAGATGCCAGAAACACCATCTGGCCCAGTAGAGTTAGACTTGGTGTTCTTCACCATGGTAGTGACTTGCGATTCCTCAACTATCGGGAAAGAATGATCCTCACACAGAAGATTATCATTATCGAAAAGGGAAATATCAGAGGCAAGAAAATTGGACTTGAAAGTGTCATTGATTTCAAGAGCTAATTTTTCATCGAGTTTTCTACTTTGATTCCTCCGAATTTGTGAGTTGATGAGTTTCCAGCTATCCGAATTGGACGATCCAGCAGTAAGATTACATAAGTAACGTCGCTTAGCTTTGTAAGACTCCTCAAGAAACTTCTCCCTCAAGTGCAAGTACTTAACCATATTACCACGGGAAAGGGCTTTATCGCGATCGTCAGGTAGAACCTTCAGGGTAGGGGTCATCCAAAGTGGGTCAGTATTTCTCATGCGAACAATTCTCTCAGGAAAAAAGATATCGTAAAAAACTGAAGTAGAAATTGAAATTCAGATACAATTTGGTTGACATCATTGACAGAATCGGTTGGGCGAGAACAAAAAATAATGTTCCAGTCAACAGAGGCCAAAATTGCGGCAATTTGCAAATGAAGACGGAGTAAATGAACGGGTTTGACCTTGGTGGTAACAATGGGCTTGGGAGAGAGAGGTCTAGCAAAAATACCTAAATGATCAGAACGACCAAGAGGACTGAGGTATTCATAATCAGCATAAGACAGGGAGTCAGATACGGCAATCACGTCAAGAATATTTGTCCCTCGAGTTGGTTGTAGAACCAATTGTTTGAGGGAGTTATAAGCACAAAAATCAGATAAATGAGTCCTTAAATCATTAATGTCACCAGTTACAATGAAGTTCTGGGAAACACTGTCATCGATTAAATTTTGTATAAAATCTAATACACACTCATGGGCGCCAAAATTATTCCAGTATGGGTGATATAAAAGAATGAGTGTTACATTAAAAGAATCAAAACGGCATGACAGTACATTAGATCGGGAATTAGGAATAGGACAGTTCGACTCTAAATGTACATGTACGTCAAGTTCAAATTTAAAGTAAATTGATTTAATAAAATTGAAACTGTATACACATTGGGGATATAATAAATGCTGAGTTGCTACTGTAGCATACTTGCTTCATGATATCAAACGCCTTTGGTCAAAACATGCATTTTGTCTCTTGAGATTTCAAAAGTTTTCAGATAATACCATGCAGTATAAGGTATGTGCATAGAAGGTAATGAATACTGGTTTTAATATCATATTGGCTGTCATGAGTGTCCCTGTTGTTAGATGGATTCGATTGTCATTTATTTAGCCTTGTATAGGTCTACATTCATATAGTAATTTCCAAAGTCTTAAGTAAGACCTAGTATTTCATAAGCCATAGCAAATAGTTTTCAATTTCATTGTGAGATACAGTCCGTACATTGAATCGGGAGAATTTTTATGCAACAATGCTCATGAACTTGCTAGAGTCAAAGCAGTTTCCTCATGCTGTATTTTTCTAGATGAGATTAAGTTTCTAAAACGGTATCAGTTTAATAGCTGCATTGCCTAGGGACATTTACGTAATCATGTTTTCAAAAATACTTTTAAACTATCCTTCAATATGCTTTCATAAACCAGTTAGTTAATTCAATTCATTAGTTCAATTCAGTTATGCTTTCATGAACCAAAACAGAGGTCTCACCAACTGATAAGGGTAAAAATAGTATGGTGTACTTTGAAACCATGTTTCAACGCATTTTTGCTTAAAAACATGCTTCTTGTCTTTGCTTTCTTCTTTAAATTTTCAAATAATTACATCCTATATGAAATTCAGTTACGCAAACTAATAAATTGTTGACTTGAATGACATATTCGCAGGTTCTTTCTTCTGTTCAGTTGGAATTTATTGCTCACTTATACAATAGTAGTCAGTAATACACATCAGCGCTAGCCACGATTACCGCATGCTTATTATTTAAAACCTGGTATTCAATATCAACTGAGTAGCTGCATTGTTAAAGGGACAAATTAACCATTTTTACGCAAAGCTTCAGAACATGTTTTTAGCACGAATAGTGCTTTGTATATTGCCTTTCTAAAGATAGTTTTGAAACCACGTTTTTGAATATAAGCTCTCTAAGATTGAAAATATGGTTGCAAACATGCTTTCTTTTAAATTTGAGGTTGACTCTAGACATGGGTTTTAAACATGCTCTTAAATACGTTTTCATTTTGAAAAATAATTGACATCCCAGAAAATTATGAGTAGGGCCTATAGGCATGTTAACTAGCCTATGACGAACTACATGTAATACAGAAATAGACACCTTGATATTATTCAAAACGATATCAGATGAACACAACAAATTCAAAGGTTTAAAATAAAGCAGCTATTAGCAGATACAAGTAGTATGACATGAAATCCAGCACAATCCTCTAAATAGCATGTCATCAAGGTTGGGTCTAATGTTGGTCTTGGGTACCCCCAAGACCAAGATTGAATCTTGGGGTACACCCCAAGACCAAGATTGATCTTGGGTATAATCTTGGGTGTCACCCAAGATTGACCAGATTTCAGTAAAAGATGTACAACTGGCAATTCTTGAAGACAGACTTTGAAATTTATTTTGTTGATACGAAGCATACTTTTCTATTAGCATATTTATCCATCGTCCTGGCTTCATATTCGTCATTGGCTTACAATATTCGGCCGATATTCAGCTTTGATTTAATGTTGATAGCCAAATACTTCATTAATGTATTATTATAGTTTTCTGTCAGAACTTGACCTACTTTGCAAGGCTTTAAATGTCTATGCTAATAAAAGCAAATGATAAAAAGCTTAACATTGTATTAAGGATGTATCATTTCTTAGTTTTTACATATGCGGCATAAATGAAGTACAGTGTAGGCCTAAATAATATTAACGGTTTTATAAATATAATAACGGTAACCTATACAAAAATGATAATTAGGCTAATTATTATTAGATGGTGTAAAACATAGGCATATGTTTGATTACCATGTGTAGATATAATTTTGACTCAAAACGACTACAATAATCAAGTGTAGACAAATACACATTTAGGCCAAATATTGTAAAGTACTCAAAATGTTAGATTCTTTGATTTGGTTACAGGTGCTAACCTACTGATTTCAAGGACTACGACTTTTTTGATTTTCCGGGTAAATTCTACATAGGCCTACAAGTATGTATTACACTTGTATTTTTTTACACTATATATTTTTTAATCTTGGGTGTCACCCAAGATCTTGGTTCGGCACCCCAAGATTCTTGGGTACCCCCCAAGATCACCCAAGACCCAAGATCCAACCTTGATGTCATCACAGATGCTTTATTATTATATCAAAAAAGGCTTCAAGGTTTCCGACAAATCTAATAGGCTGCTAAATTAAAGAGAAAAGAAAATTGTTGGAATAAAAAGCGTAATGAACAAAAAATTCGATTTTTAGCGCTGTAAACACGCAAAGTTTTTATTCATAGTGAGAGCTAGTTCAGTACAAGTGAGCCAGTTTTCCATGAATTGCTAAGAGAGGTGGATGCAATAGAAAATAATGCTTCAAAGAGATAGACGTCGAAAAATTGCAACTGGTTCCAATAATTATTTGACCATCTATTGGCTTTTGTACGTGCATGGAAAACTATCGACTTATAAGAAAGTAAAAGTCTGCGACTGTCAGAAGAAGACCAGCAGCTTATATGAGGAATCGTGTTTTTTCAATAAAGTTCTGCTGCTATTACACACATTTAGATATTTCACTTTCAGTTGGAATGTCGCGAATGTGTTCTTTCATTCTGACATAGACGACTTAAAGCACTTCTTTCCCTTTGAAATGAATTTCGGACAGTCTTGTATATCAAAGTACTACCATGAAATTGAGTTGCAAATAACACATGTTTTAGTAGAGAAGCTATAGACAAAAACCAACGAATGGCATTATCTAGTCTACCGGAAACTACTAACTAATAGCATTTCATCGACAGCCACGTGCTCGATTTCAACTATCAAGGCAGCTATTGAGATTATCAATTCACTTAATAGATTTAATTTACTTAATAGTCAATTGAGGGAAATGACAAAATGAAAAATCTTTATTGAAACATCAAAATTAAGGCTTTTAATCCTCTATTGCTTTGTGGAACTTATTTCATGCCCAAAAAATAGGTCTCCGTGACACAGTGGTAATCAGATAGTTTTCGCCATAGAAATCCGACATTGTAATAATAAAGGACTAGAACGGCCATGGACATTGAAAACAATAGAACGTCGTGGATATGTGTTTTCATGACAACGGTACCTAGACGATGGTGGCTTCCAGTGATTGACAGCAGGAAAGTACTGGCAGATTGTCAGTGTACTACCGGCACGTAAAAATTCAAGATTACTGCTGTCTTTTCTTCTTACACATGCATATAAAGGCATTTTGATAAGAAAACTTACAATACATCATTAACTTGATCTTTCTAAAGATCTAGCAGTCGGTGCTCTAAACAAGGCGAAAAGTTGTGCTTCTCTGTCTATTTCTATGCATGTGTTCAAAAGTTGATATTACCATAGCCTCAGAGTGCATGAGCACTATTACAGTCCGTTCAACTTTTCAGTCCTTGGTCAGCAGTATACAGTCCTTGTGGTCAACACTTTGCGGTTCATGGTGAACCTTTTTGCTGCAAAGTACATTTACGCCATGATTTTATTTTCTCTATGTAATTACGTTGAATATCCTTGACAAATGCCTAAATGTAGGATTTGAAACATGGGAGCATTACAACTTGCTCAATTGAATCATATATTCCCACTGCAGAATCTAAAATATCAAATTGGCAAACGATCTATTATTAGTACAATTATCAACATCAACATTATTTTGGTTTTCTGTCAGATAGCTGACAATATTGGATAAAATTGACTCATCGATCTTCGTGTCTTTTACTACTGTTATTTTTCTTTAATATCATTTCTGCGGTTCTTTTCATTTTTTAGTCGCTATTTGGTTAATTAATGGAATATAGCACATACTGGACACTAAAGTATAATTCTGGTCAAATTTAAATTCAAAAAATCTTCTTTTGCAATGTTTAATAGCCTATGTTTATTCCTATTCGATGGATAGAAATATTATGCATTTCAAAGTACGGTCATGGACTTCTTAATGTCATGCCATGGCCGACAAATAGGACGCTAAGGTATTTTGTACCATGTTATATTGTCATAGGACGTAAAGTAATAAATTTCTATAATTTCATAGCTTTGCTATGAAAGTGTGAAAATAATTGAAAACATGAAAATAACTGAAATACTCATTTGTAACAACAGTTCAGTTATTTTCACACTTGATGCTAGAGCATGCTCTGTAGCAATATCACTGTTGGTTCGATTCATTTACTAGAGAAAAGGTGATATGTACCATACGAGAACAGCTAATGTTGTTTCGACTATGACTACGTGGCATTGATATAACGATAGAATGCATTTCCTTGCTCCATTTGGTTTTCATTCTTCATCGTTCTGCCATTAGAAGCAGCCAGTATCAGGCTTTTTGGATTTGAACATCAAATTGTCCAGTTAATTCAACTTCACTTGCTAATTTGTGCTACTGCTTTGGTTATTTTTGATAGCTTATTTCGTTTGAGCTATACTTATATATTTTATATTATTTTATATTATACTATATATTTTATTTCGCTTTACTGTTCGTTTGAGGAACATATTACATTTCTTTGAAGTTGCTGAATGTCCATTAAATCAACCGCAAGGATGCCTTCCAAAAGCAAAATTTGCAATAGTCAATTTTAGAAAACAATTAAACAATTTTGTGGCAGTTTTCTTGCTCAATATGGCTACATTATTTTACCATCACTATATTTCCTGGTCATTGATTGCTTCATCGTGCTTCCTGTAAATTCGAAAACGATTCTAGCACTGTCTTCAACATTGAACATTCTCTTATTCTTAACCTTCCTCACTCATCGCACATGTTGAGATACAAAAATTGGATTGGTGTTGGCGTATCACCTAACAAGTTTCCTCGACATCTTTGACAATCTCCCTGGTGTGCGGTTAAGTCTTCAATCAGGCCTAGTGTTTAATCGTGCTTTAGCTTTGCTAATTTCTGCCATTCACACGTCAATCTCACAGTTATTAGATTGAACACAACAAAATTACATATTATCAAACTCCCTTCCTATCTCCACTATGTTGAACTATGCGTTCTACATTTTCTAATGTAGAACGGAATTTCTATGAATCAAAATACATGTAATCCAATGGGCTACCGTGCTACATTTTTTTACCCTACAATGCACCCAAATTGCAAGTAAGCTTAGATGATATCTTGGGTATAGATAATAAGGCTACACCTCATGCAAATGCCAGTTAAATATCGGTTCACTTGAAATTCAAATGAAGGAAATGCACATAGAAGTATATAATAGTACTTTCTATGGTATTGTTAATTTCTATGGAAATGCATGACATCAATATTGGATAGGCCATAGACTTCTAAATTTCTCTGGACAGATAGGTTGAAATTTGCTTCCTACATGATCAGGCCAGAAATCCTAAATTAGACTACCTTACAAATAGACTGTCATTAAGCATTGTCAAATTTTTTCCATTACAATGGCTGTCAAGCACAGTATACATGCACATATTTGTGAACTTCAGGAGTTGGGACGCATTGGCCTGCATGCTCATGCGTTTAAATCATGTGTTACACCTCCGCGTCATTTGCTTATTTTGCGAATTCTCTTCTCACAACTTTCTCAGAACTGAGACATCTGAGATTTATGAACAAATTTCTTGCACATGCTGCTGACAGATTTCATTGAAATTTCGTAAATTTGATTAATGTCCGTGTGTACAGCGAGATTATGAAAAGAAGTAATCGGAAAAATCATCAAGAGTTATCAAATATTCATCAAAATTCTGAGGACTGCTTTTTCGTTTTTTGAAGCAAGAGACTATTTTCTTAGGCAACTATTCAGTTTGATCTCATCGAATACCTTCCAGCAAAGAATGTATAGTTGAATCTTACTGTCAGTAGTGAAAATAGTGCTACTGACATCATCTGGATTATTAGGATTCATATTGAAATCAGTCATTGCATGCAAATATTCTAATCATCTGCGGCTGACTGCATGATATTTTATCATCAACATTTCTCAAACTGAATCCAGAAAACTTCAATTAAGAAATTGTGAAGATGGAGATGAAATAATTTCCTCCACTCATTTGACGTACATCCAATCAAAACACTTATCAAGATAATCCGACTGTACTTTTCCGAGTATTGGTCAATAGCCTCAGAAGAATCTCCATCACAGGTTGGATCGCTCCACATCTGTTTATACCTCCTCAGAAGTGGCTGATCAGACTGGGAATGCTTATTCTCTCCATCATTATTTTTTTCATGAAAGTAAATGCAAAGAAGGATCTCCGTATAGTTCACTTTTATGTCCTGATCCCTTTTCAGACATTCATAGTGTAGGAATCGGCGGCTTCTCTTTTCCTCTTAGAAAATGTCCCTCCACGATCCTGTGGATCCACTGTCAATCTTCCGTCCGTTGACCTCGGTTTTAACAGCAACTTTGCCAGTCCTTCTCAGGTTTAAAATAATTGAATCCGATCTCGAATTTCTATTACTGACTGGTCATCTAGGGATTATACAAAAGTCATCACATTGACAACTTTGGAAAACTTGCGATAGATGATATGTGCCTGTTGGAATGGATATCTCTCTGTGTTGGATTCGACCATTCGCAGATTTTTCGACAGTCAATGATGCGACGACACTAAAGGGAAGATTTCAACTCTTGATCGCCATATTTAGTCCATGATCGCTTTGAGATATCACAGTCACAAAACCCAGCTTGATTGTTTTGCTTGTAGATTTTAGACAAAATCGTCATAAGAAGATATTTGAACTCTCCGAATGTGTTTCCATTGCCAGGACATGCACCTGAAAACGTGGCTATACCGGATCGTGGCTTTGGAGTTGCTTGAAGAAGCACCCAGACCGATTAAGGAAATTTGATGTCACTGTCCTTTAGATTACTCTTCATCACTTTTTTCAATTTTCCTTCTTTGCTTCCGATAATGATTGATGTCCTTCGAGGTGGCATATTGAAGTGAGGTTCATGGGAGTGAAGGTTGCACAAGACAGAATGTTTAGTTGGTATATAATACTATTTCGATGCAACTACAAATTCAAATTTCTTTATTATGCTGAGGAATGTATTGATGCTACACTGTCATTGCATTTCGATTGACAACCAGCAGCGGTATATTTGTTTGGTATTTTGCATTGAAATGAATCGCTCAGGAGACTGATTTCAAATAGTCATTGATCAGTTCCATTAGCTACAAATTCGATCTTTTGCAACAGAAATGTTGGTTGGCCTGATCATGTAGAAAATGATTTCAAATTTTGCTCACCTATCTGTCCAGAGAAATTTAGAAGTCTATGGGATAGGCTATCTACTAGGACTTTGGATGCCATGGAAAGCCAACCACGTTTGTGTTCTTAGCAGATTGTCTATATCGTCACTGGTCCATAGAGTTCATTGACATTTCTTGATCGTTTGATAATAGTGATATAACTACTCCATCTGTACTACCATAGAAAGATGTAGCACTCGGCTTCGCCTCGTGCTACATTTTCTGTGGTAGTACAGATGTCGTAGTTATATCACTATATTGGACTAACTGCTCCTATAGCTGAATTAAAAACTGTGAAAGTAACTGACTTTTGAATATGAAGGTCAAAATCATACAGCTAGGCTATGATTTATCATCGGCTTGTGCGGATAACTATGGTACAAAATAGTCATACCATAGACAAATGTGATGTATGGAGATTATCATAGTTTCAAAACACTCGTATTCAAGAGGGGGAGATTATGAACTATATTTACAGAAAAAGTGTGAGTACAAAATTGTTAAAATATTACAGACACGTACAAAAGTGAAGGGTAATCAGGAGTAAGTTACAGATTCTCCGGATAAAAGAAAGTTGGGAGGCCGGAAATGTCCTCCAGTCCCAAGTCACTTCGCCACTTCATTCTAGAGCCTCGTATGCAGTGGCTGGAGGCTCTAATGAGAGCGAACATCAGCTTGGTGTGAATGAAGGATCTGTTTCCTTGGAGATGACTATCCCACTTCTTCTCAAGCTTGTGTGACATGAGCTTGAGGAAAGATTTTGTTTGGGGTCCAAAAACTCCATCACATGAGAAGATGAGTGGGTTGAAATCAGATCTTCGAAATTGGCATGCGTCTCGATACTTCAGCTCCTTCCTCTTCTCTGCTGCCGCGAGAACCTGTGTTGGTGAATGGCCATCGTGAGACTCAGCGTCGAGGTTAAGCACCTGAATGTCAAACAACGCTGGAGTCTGAGATGTCCATGCTCCTCGGACAAGTAAATCTGCACGCAGTCCTTCTTGTATCGCATCCTCCTCTAGTCTCTCTCTGATAACTGGCTCTTTCATGACATTTCTTTCCCCAAAAGCTAGGGCGGAGAGATCACCGATTACGTCTCTGATCTCATTATGGCACTGGATAATGAGTCCTCCCTTCTTGCAGTTCAGACCATGGTTGATGGTATACATATCGCCACAGCCATCGCATATTGACGGAAGGTTATTAATCAATCTTCCTTATCGAAATGGTAGACCATCACGGAACTCTGTCGCAGATAGATCAAAATTGTGTGAATCTAAAGGTAGAACATTTAGCCAGTCACTTGTTTTATACTGAATCACTCGATTAATATGATCTACCTGACTTTTGGAAAGTTTTGAACAAATTTTCTTCACATTTTCTTTTTCTTTTGCCTGACGCATTGTTCTTTGGTCTTTTCGACTAGATTGCATTATTTGGAAATGGCTCACTGAATCAAAGTCATTGTTTGGCTGTTTGATGGCATTGGATAAGAGGACTGTAGCAAGTCTTGAAGATTCATAATTTGCTTCAGCTGTTTCGACTGGGTTGAAGAGACTCAAACCCGCATTGCGTGTAGAGTTGGAGGTAAGCTCTCGCTCTTCTGGAGAAATTGGGTTTCCAAAAATAGCAGGGAGAAACTTTTCATACAACAATTTCTCCAATGGCTCAAATAGATGAGAATGTCAGAAATCACGCTTTGAACGTATTTCCATTCATTTTGTACTGATCTCACCGTTGCAGCTAGAGCAGTCTGAGGTTGTGAATATGCTATGTCAGTTAGCATATCAATTTCTGTCATCTAAGAACAAATTTTGTGCACCACAAATTTCTCTTTTCTTTATTTTCTATAAATCCGCCAAGGAAGCGATTGCCATTGGTAATTTTTATCCCGTATCTTTCAAATGTCAACTTGGCAGTTGATTCATCTTTGGGAGATACTATCAAAACACTTTTCGTTGGTTCTGGGTGGTAGCCAAATGTTGGTCCTAAGTCAATAAGTCTGTCAAGCCATGCGGTTATATCGTCAAATTTCCCATAGACTGAGGAATCATCTGCATACCAATTTTGGATTATAGTTTTGGCTCTGAGTGCTTGGAGAAGGGGAAAAGAAAATCGCTAAATAAATAAAAAAGAAAAAAAAGAAACTCGCTAATGCTCGTGATCTATGCAGAATACTCATGTTTTGAAACTATGAAAATAAATCTTCACACACCACATTTGTCTATGGTATAACTACTACTAGTATCTTCCTTGCATGCATAGAAATTAATTACTTTTACTCGATTAGAAACTCATTTTCAGTACTCTGAGCGATATCATTGTTTCGATCTCTGCGGTCTCTCAACAAGGATATCACTCCTCGTACGTACTGAAAAGTTGACTTTTTAATCTTCGTGAAAATAATTATTTCATAATACTGCTAATATGCTATTTAATAATTCAAATTTCAAAACCATTGGGGCTTATATTTTTTTCGCCAAACAACCAAGCAACCATCATTTCTGTTTTGATGTGAATTAGAGGTCTACGTTCGTGAAAAAAAACCCCGACCGTGCTTCGTGTCGTGTTGAGCCCTGTCATTGGTGTTCGTGATCGTGTTTTTACTATTCGAATCGTGCTTTATTTTCGTTTTGACAATGATTCGATGTGAATTTTCTATTTGTTAATTTGATAACTTAAGCTGCTCTAGCTAAAGGGAAGCTATCTACAATTCATTTCATTCCACGACGATGAAGGATCGATGAAAAGCATTTATTGTACTTGCACGGATAGATCAGCTAAGGACGCAATACAGCTGACCAATACATTGCCAAGCCGAGAGTGTGAATCGCCTCCTGTGCGGCGGACCCTCTGCGTTAGTGGGTCGAGCGCGCTGCGCAGTGCTAGAACCGGAGCAGGATAGACATTCTTGCTACCCCAGCCACCTTCACTACAAGCGAGCGTGCTTTTTTAGCAGCGGGCTTGTCATAAACTGTGCGTCCGGAGTACCTCGATAAACAGCTTTATATCAGATCGGTCACAGGCACAGAATGAGATTGTTTAAGCGTATCACTTTGCTAGAAGTGCAAGCTGATTCAAGGCGATGACACACGCAGGAACTTACTAATTGAAAAAAAGAAATTTTTAATGCCCTACAGAGATAGTAAAAACAGTCATGCGTCGCTTGCGGATTGCTGTGAATTTCTTCAAAATGCTCCGATCGCCACGATTCCTTCAGATTTGAAGAATTCAGATCATTGCGCAAAAGTTTCCTCAATAATTTTGGTCCTCCTGATTGTTATGAAAGAAGTTAGCAGGCGTTCAAAAAAACGTTCACGAACTTCTCTGTAGAACTTGACATCGTTTGTGCCCCTTGGCTGTGTGATCCGGTTGATAACAATCACTGAAGCTTCGCACAATTTAGCGTGTTCAATGTTGAACAGGCTGCTCATTGTTCAATTGCTGTGGTATTATGTCAGCAGATTGCGCCGTTTCATCAGGGTTACATGTTCCATTCCTTCCATTCTAGTATTTAAACAGAAGAAGAGTCGACTTCTGCTACTACAGGTCTTCAGCTTTTTGACAGTCATTACAGAACTTTTAATCAAATTCAAATTCTTTCTGATTTCTTTTATGTGGTGAGCAACATTCTCCAATTATTATTATTAAGACGTTTTGTTTGATTGTTTTGTATGACCAAATGAATTATTCTGAAAATATATTTGTGTTATTTTCGTGTTAAGTGATTGAAACTTCGTGTCGTGTTGAAAGTTTATTTCCGATGACTGCAGACCTTCATTCATGATGTAGGAGAACTCATGATGTGACAATAGCTTGCTTACTAGCAAAATTGATCACGAATCGGTTGATTTTTTTACAGAGATCATTCAATGCTTCGATGGAAAGTAGCAATACATGCATAGCACAACTCATTCACAACAAATTTTTATAAAATTTTGATTCAGAGGAAATTGAATTCTCAATCCTATTATCTTATTCTTTGAGTGACAAGCACCGAAATTGCTTCAACGAACTTTATCATTGAACCCTTTTCCTTTTCTTCATGAAATTTCAATGAACTGTAGTTCTATTGTAGAATCAAGCAGGTGTCGAGGACGATGATCACTGTAATGTAGAATTCTTTTCAACTTCTTTAATGCTCAACTTCTCCTGATTTAAAGCCAGTTAAAGTGGTAAAGCAAAAAATCGTTTTCCTTTGAAAGTTCTGATCTCTGCATTAGCGACGACCTAATTGTTCGAGATTAAAATTGGCATGTTGACCGCGACGGCGGTCAATTTGTGCTCAAAAGGACGATGAACATGTGAATGAAGATAAGATTAATTACCGTTTTCACAATTCACAAGTGAAGGATATGTATATAATTACCTATTGAATATAATTACTATATTAATGTTGCATCATATTAGCATTGGATTATATAAATATAATTATTAATTATTTTAGACCACATCTTATTACTACAGATTGTTTCATAAAAAATGGATCACCCTTAAACATCGCCTTAACTTCAACTTTGTCTAACTCCGCCAAACTTGAACGAATTTTTCTGAAATTTGGAAGATATGTCAGTTGTGCTTACTAATATCATTGTTCGAAATTTCAAGCATGAATATTGAGTTGTTTTCCTGTTATAGATAAAAAAGTAGTAGATAATTTGATCTTCATTTAGCAATGTTACACAAAATCATACCTCACTCTTATAAAATTACATTTGTTTCCTTTGTTATGTAATATGTTGTTCTACAAGCCAAAAGCTATCAAGCAAAACAAAAATAAAGAAAATCGGTCAATCAGAGCCAGTATAGCACCATTATTCATCAACAATAATGTAACTGCTACATGTGATTAACTGGACTTCATGTTCCATAGCTTCCTGACTTCGTTGCGGTGGTGTTGGCAGCACTCCTGATTGCTTTCAGCTAGAAATCTATCTCTTACCGGTTGAAAACAATACAAAGCACAAATGAACAATAACGAGATCGCATTCACAAAAGGCAAAGTGTCAGCCTTGCTAGAACTAGGGTTTTCTTTGCGAGCTGCAAGCAAGCGACTAAATGTCCCTTACACAAATGTGCATCGATGGCATAATGATGATTTTCGACTATGTCGTAAAGCGGGCTCTGGCCGTCCACGCAAAACATCCAAACGTAGAGACCGCCTAATTTTGAGATTTGTTAAAGTTGATCCAAGTCTCTCGTTAACTGAGATGGCTGCACTAGTCTCGTCTATTTCTAAGTCCACTATTCGTAGAAGACTTATTGAGTCGAATTTCAAGAGCTGTAAGAGGCCCTCTCAGATCGAATTATCAGATCAGCATACAAAAAGACGTCTCAGATGGGCCATGAGTCATTGTCACTGGCGAAATCAATGGGATCGGGTTGTCTGGTCTGATGAGGCATCAGTCCGTCTGAAGGATAGTGATGGTCGATTGAGATTATGGATAAAATCTGATCAGGAAATTCCGAGACATTTACATCGTCCCCGGGTACAAGGTGGTGCGACTCTACTGATTTAGGCTGGCATTTGGACCAATGGCCGCTCTGAACTTCACATACAGCAAGGAACCATGAATTTTGAACGCTATGTGAATGTTTTACGAATGAACATTGGCCAAATGACAGATCAACTTGGTGATCCATCGACTTGGTTATTTATGGATGATAATGCTACGTGTCACAGGAGTAGTAGAGTCAACTTATGCAAGTCTCAATTAGGGCTTAGGACATTATCTTGGCCATCTCGTTCTCCTGATCTGAATCCCATAGAAAATGTATGGAGTATTCTAAAACGTAGTGTTCGTCGTTCACTGCTACCTACAGATGACGTATCACAACTTACGTCACTGTTAAAAAGAGATTGGAGAAAGTTAGATCAGTCAAAAATCAACGATATCATCGAATCAATGCCTAGACGAATTGGTAATGTTATTGACAATAAGGGTAGGGCCACAAAATATTAGCTTCTTAAGAACCGTTACTGTATCATAGCTTATCAGATTATATAAGGACATTTAAATATATTAGGGACATGAAATAACATGAAAAATGCTTTCTGTATCATACTTATGTTTTATTTAGTCAAATTTTAGGATGATCAACTTTTTATGAAACGGACGGTAGATGAATAAATTAATAGCATTAATCTATATGATTCCCTATATAAGGGATGTACAATTAATTTCTTTCTTTATTCTTCCTTCATTTTTTATCGATGAGCAAGTCTCTACATTATTCTAATGTTTCTGAACAAAAATTCTCTTCGCATGAGGACAGCCGATGTGGATGGGGTGTGTGTGCATGGACTTTAATGAGAGTCCCACATCTACCCACCGGCAGTCATTTCTCGATTGCTGTAGCACAAAAAGAATGCTAACTGCAAATACTTTCAACTGATAAAGATGACGTTGAGAGCATTGTGGTTCATCTGATCAGGCATTGTTTGGGGAGGAGTTATACAAATTTCAACCTCCAGTTGCTCAAGTTCTGACTTTCTGACTTTTAATGAGTCATCAAAAATTAGTTGCATTACTTTGCTAATTGCAGTCAAAAACTTGCATCAATTGATTGTTGTGATTGAATATTTGGATATATAACTGATTTCTGAGATCTAGCAGTTATACAGGATAGCCGCCAACAGGAGGTTCTTCATACTTCAGTTGATGCTAAAAACAGCTTTCGTCTCTCCTTGAAATTTATTGACCAGATTAAAATAGTTAATTAAAAGATATGTACAACCCCTACGCGTTTCAAGCGTTCGCTCTTCCTCAGAGGGTAATTCGCTAAAACCATTCTAATATTTCTGAACAAAAATCCTCTCCGCATGAGGACAGCCCATGCGGATGGGGTGTGAGTAGTAAGAAAACGGCGAACACCAGATAGCGCAAGATGGCCGCCGTCGTGGCTGAGTCCCCCCCCCTCTGGTCCGCCAGTGTCGCGATGTGCCGGCGAGGTTCCGCTGACGTCCCCCCCTCTGGACCGACAGTGTGTGAGCCTCGGGTGTCTGTGTCCGACCGCCTGGTGGACTTGGGCGACCGTCTAGGTTGACCTGGGCGACCGTCTAGGTTGTCTTGGTTAAACTGTGGGATGTTTTGGTGTGTAGTGTCCAAACGAAGCCTCGGATGTGAAAACGGAGGCCAGATTCGGATTCAGCGTGAAATTCTGCATCTGTATGGTGAATTTGAAAGCAATCGGAGATAAAAATTTTTCGCTGACGTCCCCCCCCCTCTGGACAGTTTGCTTCGATCTTGGCTTCTAGTGGACGGATTTTGTCGAGTGAGGTGTCATTTGAAAGCTAAGAGTGAGACAAATTCACTGAAACAAACGGCTTGTTCCTATCTGTCTTCGTTTACATGTGAGACGCCATTTAAGATTTTAGGTCGTAGCTCACCTGAAAAAATCCTAAGTGTCAGAGTGACTTTGTATGGGAAAAATTAAAAATTTTCCAAAGTGTGGAATTTCGACCTGGGACCTTTACCAAAGTTTGTTTCATCAAATTTCGCTGACCCCCCCCCTTTGTTCTAACTTTGGTTCTAGTGGATGGATTTTGTTCGTTCGAGTTGCATTGGAAAGAGGATGAAACACTGCTCGACCGCATTTTTCGTTGCGAGTCAATCGGAGCAGCCGTTCAAAAGTTAGAGCGGTTACAAGATTTTAGGTCGTAGCTCACCTGAAAAAATCCTAAGTGTCAGAGTGACTTTGTATGGGAAAAATTAAAAATTTTCCAAAGTGTGGAATTTCGACCTGGGACCTTTACCAAAGTTTGTTTCATCAAATTTCGCTGACCCCCCCTTTGTTCTAACTTTGGTTCTAGTGGATGGATTTTGTTCGTTCGAGTTGCATTGGAAAGAGGATGAAACACTGCTCGACCGCATTTTTCGTTGCGAGTCAATCGGAGCAGCCGTTCAAAAGTTAGAGCGGTTACAAGATTTTAGGTCGTAGCTCACCTGAAAAAATCCTAAGTGTCAGAGTGACTTTGTATGGGAAAAATTAAAAATTTTCCAAAGTGTGGAATTTCGACCTGGGACCTTTACCAAAGTTTGTTTCATCAAATTTCGCTGACCCCCCCCTTTGTTCTAACTTTGGTTCTAGTGGATGGATTTTGTTCGTTCGAGTTGCATTGGAAAGAGGATGAAACACTGCTCGACCGCATTTTTCGTTGCGAGTCAATCGGAGCAGCCGTTCAAAAGTTAGAGCGGTTACAAGATTTTAGGTCGTAGCTCACCTGAAAAAATCCTAAGTGTCAGAGTGACTTTGTATGGGAAAAATTAAAAATTTTCCAAAGTGTGGAATTTCGACCTGGGACCTTTACCAAAGTTTGTTTCATCAAATTTCGCTGACCCCCCCCCTTTGTTCTAACTTTGGTTCTAGTGGATGGATTTTGTTCGTTCGAGTTGCATTGGAAAGAGGATGAAACACTGCTCGACCGCATTTTTCGTTGCGAGTCAATCGGAGCAGCCGTTCAAAAGTTAGAGCGGTTACAAGATTTTAGGTCGGAGCTCACCTGAAAAAATCCTAAGTGTCAGAGTGACTTTGTATGGGAAAAATTAAAAATTTTCCAAAGTGTGGAATTTCGACCTGGGACCTTTACCAAAGTTTGTTTCATCAAATTTCGCTGACCCCCCCCCTTTGTTCTAACTTTGGTTCTAGTGGATGGATTTTGTTCGTTCGAGTTGCATTGGAAAGAGGATGAAACACTGCTCGACCGCATTTTTCGTTGCGAGTCAATCGGAGCAGCCGTTCAAAAGTTAGAGCGGTTACAAGATTTTAGGTCGTAGCTCACCTGAAAAAATCCTAAGTGTCAGAGTGAGCTCCGACCTAAAATCTTGTAACCGCTCTAACTTTTGAACGGCTGCTCCGATTGACTCGCAACGAAAAATGCGGTCGAGCAGTGTTTCATCCTCTTTCCAATGCAACTCGAACGAACAAAATCCATCCACTAGAACCAAAGTTAGAACAAAGGGGGGGTCAGCGAAATTTGATGAAACAAACTTTGGTAAAGGTCCCAGGTCGAAATTCCACACTTTGGAAAATTTTTAATTTTTCCCATACAAAGTCACTCTGACACTTAGGATTTTTTCAGGTGAGCTCCGACCTAAAATCTTAAATGGCGTCTCACATGTAAACGAAGACAGATAGGAACAAGCCGTTTGTTTCAGTGAATTTGTCTCACTCTTAGCTTTCAAATGACACCTCACTCGACAAAATCCGTCCACTAGAAGCCAAGATCGAAGCAAGCTGTCCAGAGGGGGGGGACGTCAGCGAAATTTGATGAAAAATGTTTTGGTAAAGGTCCCAGGTCAAAATTCGGAAGTTTTAAATTTTTCAAAATTTTCACCACACTGGAGCTCCCACACTTAGGAATTTTTCACTTGTGGCATGTTACATGGTCATGTGCTGACACACCAACTTCCCGTGGTCATATGAGAATGGTTGAGGTGTCATATGATAGAGAATGATGAGACAAATCGTTTGCAACAAACCGCATGTCGCTACGATGAATACTTTCGGAGATAGAGCCATTTTAAGTTTTCTTCCGAGCATATATAAACCCCCAACAACGCAAGTCTGATCACTTCATCGAAAGACGAGGTAAGCGACGGTCGTCGCTCTGAGCTCCCGATATCGGGTTGCAAAGGACTCTATCTTTTGAAGTAGGCAAGCTATCTTCTTACTTCAAAGTTTGTGTGATAGAGTTTGATAGTGTCTTTACTACTGATAAAATTTTTTAAAAGTAGTATGAGTAGTAAAATGCGGAATTTTTTAAAAATTCTTAATTTTCAGTTTTTTCAAAGTTTTAACATGTAGACTAAGGTTTTTAAGTATGCTGAGTTCAAATCTGCTATCAGATTTGAAATGTAACTAAGTCTAAGGCAGCTTTGAGGGGTTGGATCCCAGCTACTGATCACTACCTTTGACTCGGCGTTCCTGTTACCACTTCGGGGCAGTGACAATGATGTCTTCAGCTGTAAAGAGCGGGTATCGGGGAAGATCTCTCACTTCCCTAGTGATCAGTACAAGGCCTTCGGGCTGTCGACGGGATCTAGTACCACTCACTACACTCAAATCTATCATTCCTCAGTAAGTGTAAAATCATTCTTTTCCGTTTTTATAAACTAGGAATCAATCGTTTGCTATCAAACGTTTACGGAATTATAATCATTGTTTTCCCCTTTTCACTTCAGAAAATGGTTAACTACAACAATGCAAAGACGGCTTTTAAGCTTTGCGTCTGTTCAAAGATTTTTCGTAGCGATGCCTTTAAGAAGCATTCTTGTGCACATAAGCGAATGGTAGGGGGCATTCGATACTTTTGTAGCAGCCATAATGCATCTCGCCTTGTCGAGACGCTACCGGAGTGGCATGCGAAGCACAGCAGCTGCAGTCAACCAGAGCTGACTGAGGAGGCGAAGCAAAGTCTCTTCAGCTCAGAGTTGAAAGCTCTGGAGACTCAGTGTGCTATCGAGGCTATCACGTCAGCAAAGCCTCCCTCATCTTGTGCACCAGCAAAGGCTCTCTCGCCCACCCCGATTCTAGAGACTCAGTCTGCTGTCGAGTCTATCACGTCAGCAGAGGCTCCATCTTCTAGCGTGCCAGCAAAGGCTCTCTCACCCACTCCGATTGAGTCTTCTCCGAAGTCGAGTAAATCCTCCTCCTCCTCCTCTAGCGATGAGTCGGCTACAAGTAGCAGCGACAGTGAGGAAGAGGAGGAGGATAAAGGCTCGACGAAGGTTGACCTAGTCGAGAGTGTCTACCTCGATAGCGAGGTAGAGGCGGTGAGGGACGTTGACCTCGATAGCGAGGTGCAGCCGGCTAAGTTATCAAGCAGTGGTGGGATTGCGGCTCAATGTCGCAACTTCATTATGCGCCCACCACTGGTTGATAACTATGACAAGCTGAAGAATGAGTTGGAGGTGTGGAAGAGGGACTGTTTCTTCTATAAAGCGAGTTCCGAGAACCTCTCGCGAGTCACTCAGGAGCTCAAGAAGACTCAAGCTAGTCTTTTTGAGAAAGAAGGAGAGCTCGATCGCGAGAGGTTCTCGCACCTCGCTAGTAAGACTAAAGAAGAGCAGCTCCTCATCGAGAGAGAGAGAGTCAGGAGAAGGAGTTAAGAAAGATGAGGGAGGAGGTGGAAGGGCTGCGAAAGCAGTTGGGGAAGGTGGTGGCGACTAATCAGGAGCTGCACCAGCAAGTGATGAGTAGCAGTACTCGACGATCAAGTCGCCT
Organism: Prostheceraeus crozeri; assembly: GCA_907163375.1. NCBI lineage: Eukaryota > Metazoa > Platyhelminthes > Polycladida > Euryleptidae > Prostheceraeus > Prostheceraeus crozeri. Next base: position 1,355,916 of record CAJQUW010006757.1, read on the forward strand.
CCACATTCCCCTTGACAAGAAAGGACGTGTGCCCGCAAGACCGCTCCTCTGTGAACGTGGCAGAGACGAGATGTGTTATAGCAGGGCTAAAAAAGGTATCGAATGCCTTCACTTTACATTCGACCACAAGGAGGCGATCACAGGATTCCTGTTCGAGCCACGTCCTGAGAAGATCTGTAGTTTTAAAACAAGTAACTTAGAGTTCAAGATAATAACTAACAACTTCTTTCTTTACAGATATCAAAGAGAAGCGCCCACCTGCTTCCGTCAACGAGCCGGAGGCGAAGCGGCAAGCTTGAGTCCCATAGTCCTTGAATTATCCCGAGAATGAACCATCGGCTCTCTTAAGGGCCACCTAGGGGCAAGACATGATAGAACCTCCACGCGGTTTGCCCTGGGCAGTCTTCGGACTGGCGAATACTATCATTAAGTTGAATCTGCTATCAGTCAACTTGAACGTTGCGTCACATTAGAGGGGTATATAAACCACTACCTCTCATTTCATTTCATTTCAATCATGGAGACACCTAACGCTGCAGTCAACTCTCCTCGCGGACCGCAGTTAAGGCCGCGAAATTTATTTAATGAATTTGCTAGAATAGAGGAGCAAGACAGAGTTTTTAATAATCTTGCTCGGATTGGCAATCCGATGACAGCAACTGCTGTCAATCCAACGGAATGGCGCTACATTCCACTTTTTAGCCATGTACCAGTTAGTGTGGAAGTCGACAGTGCTACCAAAGAGAGAGTCTTTGACTCTCTTAGCAGAATTGGTAGGGTGTAAGATGACGTTACTCCCGAGAATGAACCATCGGCTCTCTTAAGGGCCACCATGGGGCAAGACATGATAGAACCTCCACGCGGTTTGCCCTGGGCAGTCTTCGGACTGGCGAATACTATCATTAAGTTGAATCTGCTATCAGTCAACTTGAACGTTGCAAATGAAGTTCGGTGTAATACTTCCTTTCGACGGGCGTTCCTGTAAAGGGCGGCGGTGAAACCCGTAGCTATGTATACCGCAAGGGACATTCGGCAATGGTCAATCTTGTTAAACCTCTCTGCGTCATGTTTGCAAGTGATTGCCTCTGTCTCAACGTAGTATGCATTCGCGCCAGGGCGACATTTAGCCAACTGTCGAAGGTTGCCTAAAACTTTCCATTGCATACGTTATGAGAGCCATGAGTTCTACCTGTCTCTATCAATGAGACGAATTGATGAATGGAATGAAAGGGAGGACACTCACGCGCCACACGCAACATAACACACTTCTCTCTTCCATAGTCTAACAAGCTCTTTACACATGGATCGCAGTCGAGAAAACATTTGACGATGATAAGATTAAGAAAGTGCGCGACCATGACCACATCACTGGTAAATTTAGAAACGCACTCTGTTCAAAATGTAATTTTTCGCTGAGGATGAAGCGGCGTACATTACCCGTCATTTTCCATAATTTCAAGGGCTACGACAGCCATATGATAATAAAAGGAGGTTTAGGTCAAATGAAAGAGTGGAAGCTTGATGTAATAGCACAAACGAGAGAGAAGTTTATGGCCATGACAGCAAAAGTGCCTGTCGATAAAACTAAAGAAAATAAGACGGTCTATTTTGATATAAAATTTTTAGATTCCTACCAATTTATGACTGCATCACTGGCCTCTCTCGTGCAAAATCTAAAGTCTCTTCCACTAACACAAAATCTTAAGAAACAATATCCAAATCTAACCGATGAAGTCATCACACGGAAAGGAGTCTTTCCATATGCATATTTTGATGCAATTAGTAAACTCGGCGAGACTTCTCTTCCGCCCATAGATAAATTTAAAAATGATTTGACCGGCGCAGAATGTAAGACCGAAGATTATGATCATGCACAAGATGCATGGATAAAATTTGACTGCCATACATTTGGTGAATATATGATTGCCTACCTTAAGTTAGATGTATTTTTGCTGGCTGATGTATTTCAGGAGTTTCGACGAGTGGCATTAGAAGAAGATAAGTTAGCTCCGTCCACTTTGTCAGTCTGCCAGCCATGTCATTTAAGTCTGCTTTTAAAATGACTGGTGAGACCATTCATCTCTTACAAGATCCAGAGATGTATAATTTATTTGAGCGAGGAATTCGCGGTGGTCTCACATTTGTAAATAAACATAGGTTAAAATCAAAAATAGTAGGCAATGACCAGACTCATCTGAAGTATTATGACCAAAATAATTTGTATGGTAGTTCATTATCCAAACCGCTACCTCACTCTGAGTTTAGCTGGTTAGATGATAGTGAAATTCAACATTTCTCCAACCCTTCCAACATACTAGCAATTCCAGATGAAGGTGATTGGGGATATTATTTTGAGATAGATCTAATCTATCCAAATAATATTAAACATAAAACCGTGGATTTTCCACTCGCACCCAAATCAGGTGAAGTGAGTAAAGATATGTTTTCCGACTTTATGAAACAATTTCATAAAGATTTAGAATCATGTGGACAACCCAAGTATAAGCCTTGCCGCAAACTTTTACTCACTCAATATGATAAGGAAAACTATCTAGTCCACTTTAGCATCTTAAAATTTTATTTAGAAATGGGCATGATTTTAAAAAGAGTTCACCGCATTATTAAATTTAGACAGAAAGCCTTCCTCAAACCCTACATAGATAGTAACAGTCAGAAACGTGCACTAGCCCAAAATAATTTTGAAAAAGATTTTTATAAATATAAGAACAACAGTCTATTTGGTAAGACGATGGAGGATGTTAGAAAGCGCGTAAACTACAAACTAGTTAATGATGATCAAAAGTATCACAAATTGACCTCATCACCTCTATTCATCGATAGAGACATAATCGATGAGGATCTTGTAGGTATTAAAATGATAAAATCTGAAGTTGAGTTGTGCAAACCCATCTATATTGGTCAAGCTGTTCTAGATTACTCCAAGCTTGAAATGTATCAACTCTTCTATAAAATACTAAAACCGTGTCCTCTCGTAAAAGAGGTTCGTTTGTTGGGTGGTGACACAGATAGTTTCTTTTTAGGTATTACCACTCAAAAAGATTTAAATTTTAATGAAGTAGGAAAATCTTTAGAAAGATATTTTGATACATCAAATTATCCTGCTAATCATCCACTATACTCCATCAAAAATAAGGCAAAACTTGGCTGCTTTAAGGATGAGACAGCAGGGAAGGAGATAGCTGAAATGATTCTCCTCCGCCCTAAAATGTATTCTATGAAATTAAAGGATAGTGATGATAGCATTAAGCGCGCTAAAGGCATATCAAGATCATTGGTCTCTAACATGAAACATAAGAATTTCAGGAAAGCCTATAGAAATAAAAATATAACGTTTGTCAATATGACAATCTTAAAATCTAAGTCGCATGAGATCAAAACTCATACTTTTAGGAAACGGGCGCTTTCAGCATGGGAGGATAAGAGGTGCTGGCTAGAACACAACATATCTCTTCCACATGGACATCCTGACACAAACATACCACCACCCAAAAGAATTAAACTCACACTACCACATTCAGGAGACGTCTTAGCATAATCATCCTTAACTTAGTATTTTGATGTTGATTTCTGTAGATAAACATTGTTGTTTTATGTATCGCATGAGATTGTTTTTTTTTTTTTTTTTTCCTTGTGAATATGTGTCCACATCTGTACATTCCCCATGTGATGACTTTTCCACTGAAAGACATTTTTCCTATCCCTGTATATTTCCACCCTTCACGAAGTAAAAAGACTTTTTGTATATAACAATGTTTATTGAAGTGCGCTCATGTATATATTTTCAGTGGATGTTGTATAAAGTCTATTCCTTCACATTCATGTACATATTTCAATAAATGTTGTATAAAGACTTCACTTTGTTTTCCGAAACACTAACGTTATGAGGGATTTAGTATCTTTCACATGGATGCACTCTTGTAAACCATTGGTAATTTTGATAGCAATAGAGGGTATAGTTTGTTTGACGACGGGATGATAGAAAATAGATTCAAACATCTTCTCGACTATTCCATATGAAGCGTCTTTATCATGAATGAAATCACGTAAAATGTATTCTTTTTTCTCACCAACAGAAATAGGTAGAATCAAATCACTTTGAATGTAAAGGTGCTGTTCATGTTTATCAAGTGTCATTGGTGTTTCTATACCAATCGTATGCGCAGCAGCAAACACAGTTTGTAGCAATGAAAAACCAAAGAGTTTTTTCAAATTTTTACTCAATTGACATTGAATGTCATCACCCAGTCTCAGAACAACGCGTTGATTTTCAATCGAAAACGAAATGTGGTGTGTCTTTACATCATATTTACTTTTCATCACATGCTTCAACTTCTGTTGTATATAAGGATTTACTACATGAATGAAGCTTTCAACTGTATGATATAGACGCGGCATTATATTGATAGCAACTTTAGATTCTTCATAAGACTGGTAAATTTTCTTGATGCGATCGCCATAGATGTCCACCCACCATTCATCATTAACTGAATCAGCTTTAGTGTGATATTCATGAGAAGCATACACCACACCGCTTCCAATAATAGGTGTATAATGTCTTACAAAATGACGCAAGGTTGGAGAGAAATAAACTGTAAGTTTGTCATTATATTTCTGAATAACCAACTTATTTTTGTCCGCCATAATTTTCTCTCCATACTTCTTACCCACAGTCTCATTCCATCGTTTTACTAACTCAATAAGTGATAAAGGTTGAACACCACGCTTTTTCAAAATGATGCGTTCTTCGCATTCTACAACATCTTCATCAAATATTTTAAATCTATAATGAAATTTGTTGATTCGATTTGAATAAACTTTTCTAACATTTGCAGTAGCAATTGACGTTAGATGTAGTCCATGACCAAAACCGAGATGCGGATAGAATTCACTATCCAACCTCAGCGTAAGACCTTTAGTAAAAGAATGAAAGCGGAGGAACTGTCTCCCACTCCAATGATAGATAGTAAACTCATAAGCTTTCTGATTTTTATTCTTCATGATGGAAGTATTACCACTGTTGAATGCCTTAATAATTTTCTCATTCCCAAATGGCTCATAAGAATCTGATTTTATCTGAATCCATTCATAGTTCCACTTTCCATCTGATGTTAAATTGTATGGGAACTGAAATGCATTATTCATCGTTATTCCATCATGGGTGCGAGGAGTCAATATCATTTCTTCCAAATCATTCACATTCTGAATATTGCTATCATAGCAAATACTAGAAACGCCAACCTCCCATTCACCTTCTAAATGCAGTGGGCGATTTAATTCTACTCGATAGTCTGATGGTTTATTTTTGGGAAATTTATTCATAGAAGCATTACTGGGCAAGTAGATTAGAAACGAGTCCTTATTTTCACTTTCCATATTATTCACATTGGAAAAATATATTAGCATACGTTTGCATTAACTCTTCATTCGGAAATGGAGTGTGATACTTGTCACAGCATCTTTATGAAAAGGAATCAACGCACCAGCATCGTCATAAATGGCAATATCAATTTGTGGGATGTAGTTTGATTTCAGCTTTGTATAATGCACTTTCTTGAAAGTATGCTCAGATAAAATACTGCTGCTCTTTGGCTGGTATGGTATCATTGCTAGCAATGGAGCTTCAACATCTCCCACACGTACATCTTCACCAATATTGGAATATATCTGAAAATAGTTAATACGACGCGATAGCGACATGTCTGCGCTAGCTTTGGTTACAGTACCACTTTTAAAGATATTTTGGTCAAAACCCAAAATGTCCATTAGAGTTTTATCCATAATTAGTTCAATACCTTTTCCACTTATAGTGAGAGACAAAGTACCTTCTTTTTCAGAAAATGAAATATGTTGGTCATTAATCACTTCATTTAAATAATCTACAACCAATTTAACTGAAGTAATGATGCGAGGCATCAGCACTCTTGTTTCATGTAAGATACCACCGAAAGGCTCTACACACTTTCTGTATAAAGATACGGTCCATTCTGTATCAAATTGATTTGACCTTTCACATGGTAAATGTTGCATATTAAATTTTCCATGAACAGCTGCAGAATGATGCCGCAAGAACTGATGAAAATCTTTTGAACAAATTAATACTAGATCATCATCATTTAATTTACTTATTGCAATATGATTAGATGATTTAATATAAGTCAATGTTGCCACTTGTTTACCATCAACTCGAAGGAGATAATTAAATTTCTTCAATAATGTTTCAGGAGTCATGTTTGTCTTTCTTGGCTTAATCACAATCTTCTTCACCAACGTCTTCTCATTTTTTGGAATAAGATCTACATAATAAGCTTCCTCTCGATATATTAACTGTTTATGAGCACTTATGTGGTAATTAACGTTAAAATTATCATAGCTTGTCAAGGCGCTAGCGAGGTAACCTAAATCATTTCTTAAACTTGGACTTAAACCAACAATCCAATCTTTCTCAACTACATGATGTATATAAGTATAATCATCATTGTGTGGAGTAAATTGGGCAATATGTTTACACGCTTTATTCAAGAAATCATATATAAACTTTTTACATGATAAGAGATCGTTCTTTGGCCACTGTGGAATGTATACTCGGCAGCCCTTTTCACATTGGTAAGCAGCTGTACGTCTCATATTAATAGTCATCACCTCATGATCAAAAGTATAGACACAGTTGCTATAAACAAGTTGAGTGACACCCACTTCCCAATTCCCATTTAGCTGTTGTGCATGATCAATGGGAGTAGAAAAGAGTGCGGCTCGATTACTAGTAAATCTCTTTGTAGCCGCATTGCTAAGCAAAATATGATAAAACGACATTTTTATATTGCTAATCTGCAACTTTGCATAACATCATGAAGACTTGGATTTTGGACTCTCTACAATATATCAGAGTTGATCGTGATGGAAACGTACATTTCAAAAATTCTCATGGTCATACATCAAGAGGAATTACATTAACATGGCGACAATTTGTCAACCTCAATGATATCATGAGGGATTTGGAATATTTTGAAACATTAAGATTCATCTCCCTGGGTGATCAAGTTTGGCTTCAACATTACAGAAATGAAATTCAAATCTACCATTCTCATTCCGCAAACTGTTTCTCATTTCGCAAATACAATTGGGAGAAGTATAGAAGATACATACATCGCTCCATCATGACATTTATTCGTCGTGAGTTCATCGCCCTACTATGCAAATCTTAATCAGACATGACTATCACGCACCATGAGTTGGAAATTAGATTCCCTACAACGTATTGAAACGGATCATGATCGAAACGTCTATTTCAAAGATTCAACTGGAAATGTGAGAAGAGAGTTTGCTTTATCTTATCGCCATTTTCAATCTCTACATCATATCATGAAGGATTTAAAATACTTCTATATGAAAAGACATTCACGTATTGGAAATCGCATCTGGTTGCGCGTCAACAATCGGCGAATTCAACTCTATCATTCCCAACTTCATACTAACTTCACATTTCATCAAGGTGATTGGGAAAAGTATAAAAGGAAGGTACATCGCTCAATTTACTCATTCTTTCATCATGAAGCGCCATCGCTACACCATCGTCAACATTCTCCGTCGCTTCAGACTCTACACCAAAATCGATCTCACAACATTACACCAACAGCTTCCAAACAGCAAGTATTACCCGGGTCGTCCTCAAATGTTAGTGGTGAAGATGAACAATTCACGGAATCTTCAACTCTTCCCAAATGGGACTGTACAGATTCTCGGCGCCCTTTCTCATTCATCGGCGCAGTCAATGCGCTTAGAGCTACAAAGACTACTACGTCGGATATGGAAGAGGGAGAGGTGTGTGATGTCGAATCTGACTGTGGACAATATGGTGATCTCTACTCAATTGAGTGACAGTCTATCATTTTTGAAGATTCGTACCAGCAGTTACAGTTTGTGTTATGAACCCGAACTTTTTCCTGCAGCTCTCATTACTTGTTGGTTACCTGTGCATGTGGCAATCTTTCATAATAGTAAAGTGATCATTACTGGACTAAAATCTCATGTACAAGCAAATATGATCCTAGACTATCTCATTGAGTATGTACGTACCCAGCGGATTGTAAAATAAAAAACAATTTTTCCAACATGATGTTTTTATTTCAAATCATGATAGAACTTACAAATCATTTTTTCATTAGAGGATGGATTACATGAAAAGTTTTGAATAACAGATGCAAATCGAGATACATGTAAACGTCTTAAGATGAAGTACAGTACAAAAGCACCACACGTTGATGAAAGTGGATGTTGTAGTATGCGTTCATTTCGCTGATATTGACGCGTATGTTTTCTCAACCACTGCTGTGTTGGTATATTTGGAGGTTGAGCAAGAGAGTCAAATAGTTCACCACGTCGGTCTTCTCCAATAAAGATCGCTTTCCAATGCTCACCGCCTAAATTCTGTGAATGAGTGTTTAGCACAATAAAGATGGGATAGTGATTTACTGCAGGTGGTAAGGTATCGAGTGAATAGACATTATCGAAAGCTTTCAACGTCGCTTCGTCTGCATTACGCTGCACTTTAGTCTTAATATCGTCAGCAGTCAGCCAACTCATTAACGATTATACTGAAGAATCACGTCACGATACTTTGTAATTTCAATATTTGAATCGAAGACTGCATAAATTAATACATTGATCGTCTCAGGTAGTGTTCTTTTGAACGTCAAATCCAAACGAATATTATGAGGCACGTTCGCTTGACGATAGGGTGCACTAATATCGCTGTCAGCAGTCAAATCAAATGCATAAATAGTATATCCACTCTTAAACTCTTTCATAGTCAGTCCGTTGGTGTCATCCGTATTGTAAAAGCCAAAAACATCCATAAAATCAACATAACTGCGCATAAATTGATCCGAAGCAAAATCTGGTTTGTAGGGTGGACCAGGATGACTCACACCATTTACACGTAAAGCAATTTCACTTAACTGATTGTGTTTAAAATTGAAAGGATTCTTCTTTATATTACCATTAAATGCATCATTTTCAACCATTGCCACCATGAGGAGCTTCGGTGCTTCCGATGGAAAGAGGCCATCTTTCATGAAACTCTTTTGATCTTTCGGAATTGTAAAGGTGAGAAGCTTTGTATGCTGAACGGGGTAAATGGCATTTTGGCGGTTAAGGCCTTCAGCATGCCCTCTAATGACACTTGGATTCGGTACTACTCGACGAATGTAAAGTGCAATATCTTCCACATGAATTCTAAAATTGTCAACTTTAGCAAATGCATTTAGCGCAAATTCAGGCTTATTCAATGTCAGCTTGAGTCGCATGCTGGTATTACACAGTAAAAACTTTGACTGTCTAAAGAAGTCTAAATTCAGCGGACCATATAGCTGACATACTCTACTATCTTTAATCATAGCAGATCGCTTTACAAAGCCACTGTTTGTTTCAACATCAAATTTTCCTGCTTCATCTCTGTACCATCCCATGGCTTCCATATGACTTTTTTGTGCTGCTGGATGAAACTGTGATACATGATTGAAATATGATTTATAGGGATAATCGCTTTGACCACCTTCCACCTGCTGCTCTCCAATCGTTAGAGAAACATCACGAAGTAATGTAGTCAATGGTAAATTGTTCAGTCCAACTTTATGTGTATCGTCAATAGCAGTTCCATCTGCTTGCTGAATTCTAAACCTCAAATCAAGCATCGCATAACTCAAATCTATGTAGTCATCACTACCACCAGGAATAACAAATTCAATGGGGCCAGCATTCTCAGCTGTTCGAGGATGATAATCTACAATACTTGAACTAAGAATATCTGTCTGTATGGCTTGTTGATCGAATAAACAAAAACCGGAAGTTTTACACTCCATGATTAGAAGTTATAGCAGCGTCGTCGTTTAGCGCCTGATGAATGATTAGAGCCTCTGCGACGTTTGCGTGAATGCCTTTTGACTGAAGATCGCACCTTACCAGCTCCGCGATGTTTCCTCCTTCCTTTTCTCATTCGTTTAGGTGATTTCTTTCCTTGAGTAACACCAGCAATGGTCTGCTTCAATGTTTTTAAACCGCGTTCCTTTCCACGATTCAACAAACTGCTCTTAAAACTTCTACCTCTGGAAAGATCACTAGCAACATCACCAGCAAAGCCAACGGTATTACTTAAAACATTTCGTTTTAAAGATCTACCGACATTGGATATGAGAGGTGCTACAACAGACTTCAGTGCGCCAAGTATGCTACCTCCACGTTGGCGGCGAGCACCGATGTAAATTTGTCCTCCACCACTTACATAGGAGGGTCGTGAATAAAATGAGGCAGTTGGATTCATAGCTCAAACCCTAAACATTGTTAGTTACAACTTTGCATGAATCACTGTCGATCACTTAGATGAAAGATGTCGGCACGACGCATCCAAGAGTTCATACTTGAAGGATAACCACTCCATTTAACAAGACACCATTCTTCACCTTGCCGTTTTTTACATCGAATGATTTTCTCTACCAAATATGTTTCACTTTCAGTGACTACCTCAATCTCATCGCGGTAAAAGCTACCCTCAATTTCTTCATTATCGTAATCTTTCAACTTGTAGGTGGTCGGAGAGTCTTTTTGATTAATCCTTGATACTGTAAATACCTCCTCTGTCCAATTCGGGAGGTACCCTTTAGCAAAAACACTTTTCACTTTTGAGATACGAACTTTATCGCCAATTTTCACATCACTTTTCACATGAGTGCGTTTACGTTGGAATGATTCGCGCACTTTATCTACATTGTCAGCATTTACATCTACTGGTCTGAGTCCAATAGAACGATGGATAGAGTGATTGTAGGCATGGAGTGTATCTTGTAGAACCTTTGTCCAATTTTGTGTCAAGTTGGCAGTAAAATGTCGCCACAAGCGATTTTTTAATGTGCGATTAAAACGTTCAACGAGTGCAGCTTTATAAGCGCTCTTTACACTAAACAACTCAATGTCATGCCTCTCAAATAATCTTGTCACATGCTGATTTTCAAACTCTTTTCCTTGATCACTCTGAATTCTTTTTGGAATGCGACCTTCTCGAAAAATTGTTTGGAATGCTTTTGCTACTCCTTTCCCTTCTTTAGTTTTTAAAGGTTGAGCCCACGCATAACGCGAGAAAATATCAATGACGGTTAAAATAAAATTATTGCCCGAGTTATGTTTTGAAATGGAGGCAACATCGCACAAATCTGCTTGCCACTGTTCATCGATGTCATGAACAATATAATGGCGGGTGCGGTACTTCTTTTTCGCTTGTTTGTGGAGTGTATAGGTAGCCTGACCCTTTAGCCATCGTTTCACTTGTGATTGTGGCAGACCACTCGCTTTTGATAATTTCTTGATAGATGCAAATCCTGCCGGATGTTTTACATCATAATAGATTGACTTCAAACGTTCAGTCGATGACAGCTGACTCTTTTTCCTCCTTCTCATCTTTTTGTTTTCTTGCCTTTCTACATTTACAACAACTGCAGCATTTAGCTTTAGCGGTTTTGCGATCGTGTTCACATTGCTTAGGGGTTTCATTATGAGAGCTGGCGCAGCAAGTGCAAGTGACAACGACATTCACCTCTGGCGGCTCATTACATGGCAAGCAACACATCTGCTTCATATTAATAGTCTGAGAACATGTATTTCCTGGGAGGAGCTGTTTTACGTTTTCCTTTTACCAGTTTTAGTGGCGATGTAGATCTACGTCGAGTTCTTCCTCTTGTTTGCTTAGTGAGTGTGGGAGGGGATGTAGCAGGTGACGCCTTAAACCAATTTGTTGGCATTTTCATCGTCTGAAGCATTGGAGTAGTAGCCACTGTTGAATCAAGTTCTTTCAATGTCTCATTATTCAAAGCAAATTTTGGCACATTATGCTTTTTCAATAGTTTAAGAAAGTATGACCAACCAGGTGGAACATAGCCCTGACGGCGCTTTCTACGTGTCGCATACTGAATCAAGTCTTCATAACGTGAAGCATCAATCACTTTATTTTCATCTGTAATGATTTCTCCTCTATCATTTACATTGAGATGGGGCTCAATACTGTTGAAAAGAGATATGGCATGTGCGCGAGATGCTAAAGGTGTAGCAGTCGATACAGAGTCACGCATCTTATTCTTCAAGTTTTTCAATTGCTCAACAGTTTCCGATTGTAATAATACAGCACGATGTGGATCTTTGATGTGAACATTTTGCTGATAATCTATTTCTTTCCTATACATTTGATTTGCAAGAGGTTGCTTTACTTGCTGCATGGCAGTCAATTGTACATATTCATCCTGAGGAATAACAATCATGCGAGAATAAGAACTCATAGTTTGTAGATAATCATGGGAGTTTTCAAAATATCACTTCGAAATCTAAATTCTTCCGGACACTCTTGCGTAAAGTCAATGAATAAGTAACCGTGTGGTTTTTCAGTAGCTGCTTGAAAAATTTCAATTAAGGCTTTTGATCCTCTGGGTGCAACTTGTCGCGCTAAAATTTCAAATTGACTTTTATCTCGCGGATTCTTGAAAATAGCATAATAGTGTGTATTCAGGTTTCGTGTACGAGCTTCTTTTCCATCAGGAAACAAATTTTGTGTAATATAGATGATAAAACACCTTTTATGGTGTGCTGCGCGAGTGAACATATCTGTAACATCTTTTGAATTCTTACTTTCTTTTAATAAATCATCCAATACAACAACATCATTAGACTGAAGTTTATCCACTGGAATAATTCCTTCATGTCGAATAAAGTTGCGACTTTGCAATTCCTGAAACAGCGACGGTTGATAAATACCATAACACCAAATCACTCGATTGATAGGTTCCTTAAACAACTCCCATCTTTTATCCAATAAATTCAGCGTGGAAACAGTTTTACCTGCATGAGATGGACCTGATACAGTCAGAACTTTATCACATTGAAGTCTGAAATCCATTTTATTACTTTGAGACTCAACATTTGCATAATTAACGCTTAGAGCCAAAGATATTTCCCAATAGGTTGCCCACGGCAGGAGCTATCATTGGAAGTATTGCTGAAAGGAAACCGCCCTTTTGTGTTAGAGTTTTCCTCTTTCTTTGAAGGGCGACTTTAGGATTGGAGATGAAACGCAATTTTGTAGCATATCGCTTAAGTAACTTTCGTTGTTTTGGCGCTAATTTCTTCGTCCTCAACTTCCTCACATGAGAAATAATTTCACAAATGAATTTATCGTTAGCATGTCGTATAGCATTGTATCGCTGATTTGCTTTCATTCGTCGGAGAGCTTGAATGGCTGAAGAAAACTTTGAAGACTTTTGACTTTTACGTTTCGTCATTTTACGTTTCGCCATTTTCCGTGTTAGTCTTTGCTAAAACCTATCTTTACCACATTTGCATAGGTACTAACTATTGCGACATAAGTGACACTCGAAATGAGCAATATCACAGTGGTTACATTGGCAAAGTTGAATGCAATTACGTATGAAACAGCGTTGACAAAAAGCATGCTTACATCTCTTGAAGATGCGCTTTTCATTTCCATCCTTTCGCTTACATACATCGCAACACATAGTTTCACCGTTACTGATGTCTATAGCAAGTCTTTTTGAAGATATGAATTTGCTAGCCTTTTCTAAATAATAGACGCATGTACAGAAGGAATATACTTCGAGAGTGAGCAGACATAGCTCGAAAACCAGTTGTGCTACAATCAAGTACCACTGCATTTTCAATTTTTCTTTATGGAAAGTTGAATGTGAATATCTGAAATCGCTTCAATCACTAGACTGCTACCATGATGGTTAAATGCGTTAAGGCGTTCAGCAATTTTTATCATATGTCTTTTAAAAAATTCTTCGGGGTGATCTACCACTTCCATTGAATAAGAAGCAAAATGGAAAGAGCGACTTTCCACCTCTTCCTTTCCAAAATGACTAAACTTAATTTTCGCAACTAATCGCGCCATGATAATGCTATCAGAGAATGTATTCATTAACTCTAGAAATAGAGTGCTAGCATCATCGACCACTGCTTCGATGTCGGTCTCATCTTTATGAAATTTTATCACATAATCTTGAACAGCTCCTTTTAAACTTTGCCTATAAAAATGTAAGGTTCCGCAGTCGTTTGAGAAAGACATGATCGCCCTTTATCTAACCCATCCATTGCATGAAAACAACAACTCTTCTCATAGTAACATTTATTGAATAACTGTAACAAGTATGCATTATAAATCAATGGTTTGAAAGAGATAAAATAGATACAGCTGGTAACTATCATACAGCGAGCAATGATAACCATACAGGACTTTGGCAGTATTGAGGTAAGGAGGAAAGAAGCATTGGTTATGAACGTAGCTACTACAACGAACAGACAAAATAGGAACACACAAATCCTTAAAACGTTTCGTGACTTCATGATAATGTTGATTCACTCTACTATCCCAAGGCGGGAGCAAAATATCATCAATGATTAGATTGGGAAATACTTTCCTCTCCTTACCAGGATTATTACAAAAGATGCGTATAACATTGAAAGCAGCTAACCATCGTTTAAAGTCAATAAGAAGAGCACTGTCACAAGAAAAGCCGTAGTCTTGCAAATATTTCAGATTAAGTCCATGAATGTGTTTTCTCGCCCATTGATCAACATTGGGATCACAGTTGGCATGTTGATGATAGACACTAACAATCTGATATGTCCAATTGTTCATAGCAATAGCACTGAGCTCCTGTACAGGTTCACCCTCACAATCCATAAAAATGATGATAGAAGCCTAAAACGGAAATTTACACATCTAAGGAAACGTTCTATAACATATTACAAAATGAAGAATTACATCGATGCTTTTCACGGCAAAATACACAAATGATATGATGGCAACGAAGAAGTAAAATGTATCTAATAAGACCACGTCTACGACACTCAAAGCACATAAGCGAATTGTCATAGGGTAGAGTTAGGAAAGGACTAGTAATTCTCCTTCTTTGATTTGCGTTTTGATGTAGCATTCTTCTCCGACTTGCGCTTCGTACCACTGCTGTTGAGGATTTGATCAATTATGTCATCTACGCTGGCTGGTTTTGGAATATATAGGATGGATTCCATATGCATGGAGAGAGAGGCTATTTTATTATCTTTGTGCTGACCATAATATAGTCCATTCACTTTGAAAAGGATATCCCAAGTACCTTCTCCGAGCTCGTCGCATGTGATGATTGTTGAATGATCTCCCTCCTTCTTATAGTAAGTACACCAATGTGATACCGGTAGGCAAATTTGATTACCATCCCAAATCTTTCTATAGGGAGTATCCTTGTCATCTCTCGCTTTCCACTCTTGAGCAAGAGGAGTAGGAATGTCCATATTTAATGTCACGTACTCCTCAATAATATCGAGTTGACGGCGAATGTACGTACTCACGGGGATCAGTATGTAGTCCCCATACTGATTGCGCATTATCTTGACATCCGTGGAAGGGAGCATTCCCGTTTGGAGTACTACGCTATGATCGTCATAACGCAAGACTTGTTTAAATTTACGCTGTAGCGGTGTAGGATCATGTACCTTGGTTGTTTCTTCCACTGGCCTCAGTTGTAGATGATCTGATCGGAGCGAACCTTGTAACGTTTGACCGTCATTTTGTCCTACTAGTGCAGCAGATGGATTAGATGCCTGAAAATGAAAAAAGATTGTATTAAGTTTACGTTCAAGGGAGGAGAGGGAGGGAAGTAGCGACTTACCATTTTAGTTGGATAATAGAATAGAGAGAGAGAAAATGTGCGTCCGTCACTCGTGTGATTCAACGATGGAATGATTCTCACTGTGGAAGGCTCGCTATTTATAAAGAAATGCTTGATTCTCATTGGATGATGATCCTCATTGGACAATAACATCAAGCTGATTCCAAAGCCGTCAGCGAAATTTGATGAAACAAACTTTGGTAAAGGTCCCAGGTCGAAATTCCACACTTTGGAAAATTTTTAATTTTTCCCATACAAAGTCACTCTGACACTTAGGATTTTTTCAGGTGAGCTACGACCTAAAATCTTGTAACCGCTCTAACTTTTGAACGGCTGCTCCGATTGACTCGCAACGAAAAATGCGGTCGAGCAGTGTTTCATCCTCTTTCCAATGCAACTCGAACGAACAAAATCCATCCACTAGAACCAAAGTTAGAACAAAGGGGGGGGGGGTCAGCGAAATTTGATGAAACAAACTTTGGTAAAGGTCCCAGGTCGAAATTCCACACTTTGGAAAATTTTTAATTTTTCCCATACAAAGTCACTCTGACACTTAGGATTTTTTCAGGTGAGCTACGACCTAAAATCTTAAATGGCGTCTCACATGTAAACGAAGACAGATAGGAACAAGCCGTTTGTTTCAGTGAATTTGTCTCACTCTTAGCTTTCAAATGACACCTCACTCGACAAAATCCGTCCACTAGAAGCCAAGATCGAAGCAAACTGTCCAGAGGGGGGGACGTCAGCGAAAAATTTTTATCTCCGATTGCTTTCAAATTCACCATACAGATGCAGAATTTCACGCTGAATCCGAATCTGGCCTCCGTTTTCACATCCGAGGCTTCGTTTGGACACTACACACCAAAACATCCCACAGTTTAACCAAGACAACCTAGACGGTCGCCCAGGTCAACCTAGACGGTCGCCCAAGTCCACCAGGCGGTCGGACACAGACACCCGAGGCTCACACACTGTCGGTCCAGAGGGGGGGGGACGTCAGCGGAACCTCGCCGGCACATCACGACACTGGCGGACCAGAGGGGGGGGGACTCAGCCACGACGGCGGCCATCTTGCGCTATCTGGTGTTCGCCGTTTTCTTACTACTGGTGTGTGTGCATGGACTTTCATGAGAGTCCCACATTTACACACCGGCGGCCGGGTTTTAGCGAATTACCCTCTGATGAAGAGCGAGCGCTTGAAACGCGTAGGGGTTGTACATATCTTTTAATTAACTATTTTATTCTGGTCAATAAATTTCAAGGAGAGACGAAAGCTGTTTTTAGAATCAACTGAAGGATCTAGCAGTTGATTGCTGTCACTCAATTATTGTAATTTGTGATGATATTGAAGTTAATTGATTGACTCGTCATTATTGTTCACTTAACTTGCAATACCGTCACCACTCACCATAGTATGAAAAAGATCGAACTTTGAGTGATTTGATTGAGATACATGTAGTTCTATATACATGTATGTCTTAGCACAAACTAATAGGCAGGATTCAAGAGCGCTAACAGAATCGGTGTTGTATAATCCATTCAGTATCTTTATGTCTTGCAAAAACACAATACCTATATAAATGATTTTTTCTTTTAACACTTTTATGTTCTACTATCTAGGCGCGTATGATTTTAATTCACTTGTCCTATTCACTGTTGTGTTTAATTCACTATGATTTTCATTCCTCAATGGTTTCAATATGTGATATTCCCTATAATTGAATGTTGTAATAATCTGGAACAAAGGACACTTGAGCAGCAGACAGAAAATGTCTCTGGAATTCATAGGCGGATAGAATAGCACCAACTTTCATAAGTTGGATAAGCTGGTTTTCATTCAAACATTTTAGTGAGTAGGATCATCGCTATACTCTGCTTTATGATTAAGCTTATTGTTTCTGCTTGAATTCTAAACATGAATTCTCGTGCTTGGGTGATCTGGCCGGGTAGCCAAAACAAAACAAAGACTTTAGCAATAGCTCGTTCTTATATGTTCATCGATTCTCTAATGAAGTATTCGTTTTGTTTTGGCTACCCGAATCACCAAAGCACTGGAACTCATGTTCAACGAAGACTTGAACAGAGAGTTCGACTTAATTTTTAGAGAAGAATATGATTTCACTCTGGTTGTATTAAATGCCACCTTAGCATCAATACCATATTTGTTAAAGATTTTAAGTTTTTTCAAGTTTTATAAAACCGCGCTTATGTTGTTGCATAAGACTGTGCCAATATATCCATATCACAGTATAAATTGTTTTATTGCTGTCCACGCTGTACCGTATATATAACGCTTCACGTCACCAGAGAATCAATGAACATAAAAGAGCGAGCACTTACTAAAATAATTGCAACCCCTGTATTCAGCAGGACATTGCTAATCAATTCCGTATTGAATGCAAAGGAAATTCTAATTACAAAATTAGTGTTGCAGAAGCTATTATGACAAAGCAGAAACAATAAGCTTAATGTTTGAATGAAAACCAGCTTATCCAACTTATGAAAGTTGGTGCGATTCTATCCGCCTATGAATTCCAGAGACATTTTCTGTCTGCTGCTCAAGTGTTCTTTGCTCCAGATTACAAGTGAATTTAACTCACATAGAGCCCAAGCACTCCTACAACTTTCATGTCCCTGTAGTTGTTATTTGCGAACGTGCGTTTACAATCAAGAATATGGCCATACAAAGTTGTCATAGTTAGGGAAGATTCTGAAAGATGCACTTTAACAATTAACCTTAAGAAAATTTCATTGTGACAACAAACCGAAAGGCCAAAAAGCAGGAAAACATCATCATATCTTAATTTAAGTGTGAACGAGAAGCCAGTTTTAAATATTTGCTCGTAAGATGCATTGGATTGGATGAATTGGATGGCTCCTGACGGAAGATGACGATTGCTTCTAAGATATTCTACGTGTAATCGTCATGCCATTTCTATCACTGAAAAACAGTCAATGTTGCAATGGCAGCTGTGCATGATATTCTAATCACCAAATATATTTGCAGTTGGGACCATGTTCAAATGTGTGTTTTTCGGAAAATACTACAACTTTGATTAAGTCACTTTATTGAAACAGACGTTTCGGTGGCTGATCTGCCATTCTTGATCACTGCCAAATACAGAGTGATCAAGGTATAGTTAAATATATATAAACCATAGTTATTGATCTTAAATGCAACAAGTCTACTTGATGTCCAGGTCTTTTCATTTTGATATTAAGATTTGTACAAACAACCTATATAAAAGATTAATCACAGATGCAGTAGAATGTACTGAGTGCTTGGCCTAATTTTATTGTAATTAATTTCAATAGTTCCTGTTTGTAATAAACTGTAGAAAATGACTTTCAACAGAATGCACATAATACTGACAGTTTGCCAATAGTACGAGATTTTCAAATATGTCAAAATTTGTACTTTAGCTCTCTTCTTAATAATTTACATACTTCCGGCATTATGATGCTGTTTCCTTTTCAAACAATACAGCATCCCGACAGCTGAAATGCAGTTAAACTGCTCACTGGCTTGAGATAATACTTAAAATAAACGCATTATTGTTTCTCAATTACCTATATTAATATCGGTCGCGACTAAAGTGCAAGGAATTATAGAGCATCTACATTTTCTGTCCTTGAAACACAACTTCCCTGAGCCAAACTGCATCAGCAGGAGCTCCTCAAAATGAAATTGTTGTTGACGATAACATTATTATTAGGCATATACAACTAAATAATTGATCTCTCAAATCCCTCATTTTGCTGCATTCTTAATGAGTGGAACTACGCAGCGCAGGTAAGCCTATCCCATCAAAAACACTGCTGTAGCAAGCATAATTAAGACAACCATTTTCCTACATGCGTAGATTCTCAACAAATTACGGATGTCCTTGAATAGTGAACAGTCATTCCTTATCTGTAGGTATATCATAATTTCATAAAGAGCCACTTCATGGAAATTTACATATGAATTGATCCCTGCTCATGAACAAGTTAGCAAAATGAGCAATATTGATTTCCAATGTAACTTATGTCCACGCATGTCAAATAGTTGACTAGTAGAGTCAAGTATTCTCATTTCTTAGCCATTCCGAGGATATTGTGCTTCACTAGTCGCTTTTGCTGATTGCTCCAATTTTTTCACTTTCATTAATTTGTAGTTTTATACTTACTTTCTTTAAATAGCCTTTATAAGTGGATGGAAAAGTTGATTTGTTATTATGAGATTCCTTTCAATTGATTACAATTAATCTGTGGGGACTACATCAACTAGCTAGCAACATAGGCTACTTGCTAGCATATGACAGTGCGAATGCAATATTCTTCATCCATGTTCGCATTTATCAAAAGCGCCATGAAGATGATGTGTGTTATTAGCTCCAACATCCTGTCAAAGGCGCCACGCCAACTGCACGCCAACATCATCACGCGTAGAACGGCCCTATACTATTTTCCTATATTTCCCGGAACTTATTTGACCATTTGCTTCCCAGAAATGTTATCATTTTCGGAGATGAAAAGTGCTAAATATATGATACCAATGAATCATCAAATCTTTCAATTGATATGTCAAATAAGCCCTAAATTCCTTTCAAGAAAAAAATTTTAACCAACGGAATAATCTGCTTCCTGCCTCCACGACCAGTATCAACGAGTATCCACGACCATGCATGTAACTCTGAGAATCTGAGAACAAGCAGCAGCTTTGCTAAGTTCAGCAGCTAAGTTATTTTCTTCTGTGTCTAACGTTCGAGCTGCCAGATCTAACAACAAAAAATCCGCTGAAGGTTGTCTGCAATCTTTTGAATAGGACGGACACAAATGTTATCCAGGGTTTGTCGCAAAGGCAAGTTTGATTGGGTATTTGCACAGCGCCTTGCAATACGATCGAGCTGCTCCAGCTTTTTAAATATTTTTTATACCATATACTTTTTGTGTAACATCATGTTCTAACTTTTTACTCTAGCAAAGATTTAAGAGAATTTCTTTAGACTTTCGATTGCAAAAGTGATTTTAAAGGTGATTAATATTCCCGTAACTCTTTCGCTGAAATTCATCCCCGGAACTACAAATTCAGAGCCCGCAGCCTCTGTGCGATTTGCTTTGATGAACAAAGCTTCAAGGACTTCTGCAGTCATCATGTCCGACTGGTCTCATCTTCGTCTAATTTTGCTATTCACAAGATTGAGCTTTCAATTTTTTCTCCTCAAAGGTCGTTTTGAGGTACAATTCGAATTTCTCTGGTCGACCCGTTTGGCAAAGTTGTCCTGTCGAGGAAATGTTCTTAGGATCTTATGGTCTGGTTGTCATGCTGCCAGAAATCACAATTTGATGTAGATTCTCAAAATTTGATGGAATCGTGACAATTTGAACATTCTAAAGATATTCATGACATAGATTAGCGCAAGTGATGAAAGGCTGTTTCTACCTTTTGTATTGAGACTTTCTGGCCACTCAATGAGTTCTCGCAACCCTAGTGAAAAATTTCCGTTCATAGAACCACCCGGAAATTAAGAAAACTATCTAAATCTGTGGAATTTTGTATAAGTAGGTGGGTTCTGCATCTCTGAACTCGCAATAATGACCACTGCGTTCACACACGGTCTAGAGCCATGTCAGTAGACGCAAATGTACGTGGATAATAGGCTTAATCAAAAAGAAAATATGAAATGTTTAAGAAACATTTGTTTTGTATTTGTTTGATAGAGCCAATCGATGAATTATATTCCAAGATATGTGTGTCTGGCTGTCGGCTTCGGAGTTGCTACCCCTCCCCAGCCCACCTGTTCCCGCGTGCCTGTGTGTGACATCTATTCTGTGCAAAATGTCTGAGGTGCAAAGTCATCGCAGAAGAATTCAGGTGCGCCGGCGTGTATTTGACGAAGACTTCGATGTAGACTTAAATTGGTCTTGTGATGAAGCCGAAGAACCGGTTCGGATTATGGTTCGGCGAGTGAATGTAACAATGATGGCATCACCGAAGAAGACGTAGAAGAAGAAATTGTTTCCTCAGAAAGCGATTAGCATTTCGCAACGACGGATAATGATATATGCACTGTTCTTCAATTTGAAGGGAAACTGCCTGGCAAGCAGATTCCCTCGGAATAATCTGGAAGATTATTCCGACATTTTCTTACCTCTTGAATTATTCGAAAAGTTAGCTAAATGGATTAATAGCAGAGCGAGAATATACAACGCCGAAAACATTAATTTCTCGCGTACCGGTATTTCATATTTCGCAGCTGACTCAGAAATTTACTTCAGACTATACTCAGACATTAAAATGAACTTTTGTGACTGATGACAGCTACAGAATACATATATTCATAGCCCTTAATGTTTTCAGCCCTGATGATGGGATGTAGAATCATCCTGAAATAAAATTTGAAAAATAGAAATTTTTTAATTAACCTATGTGTCTATTTATACTCAGGCCTTCCCAAATATTTTAAACATAAAATGTCTCGCCAATACCTATGCACAACTATTTCTAAATATAGAATTTTCAGGCCGAAGCCCGTCTCAGTTGCAAGTAAGCCATTCAGTACCGTAGCTACAGATCTGGTTAGGTCACTTACCGGCTAATTGACGCTTCATATCACGCGAGCTGTTACCGCTCGCCGCGTTTGATGATCCTCCAACATTCAAGCACTGCGAGTTGGCACCAGTATGAACACGTAGAGTGACAAGGTGAGATCTTTTTCCACCATCGACGCGAAGTTTTGCCCTTTTCACGCCACTGACCAGGAATCTTGACTGCCGTAGCGCTTCGACGTATATTCGATAATATAGGCCGACAATAACTGTTAGAGGAATGTAAAAGGAAATCGATACAGAAAGCAGAACATATCGAGGATCATCATTCACAGAACAAGAACATTTCCTGAATGATGAGCTATTTTTGGACGTCACATTGGAGCTCACAGTGGCGAATGAGGCATTCCAACCAAGTGCTGGAGCGGCAGAAATAATGGCTGAAAGAGCCCATACTGCGAGAATAAGCAGACCACTGCGTCGATGTGTCATAAGACGAGCGTGTTGTAAAGGACGTGTTACTCCAACGTAACGATCAATACTAATGGCACAGAGGGACAAAATCGAAGCAGTGGAGCAAAGGACGTCCACACTGGTCCACAAAGAGCACACGAGTGGGCCGAAGAACCACAAATCAGTCACTGTCCACACAACAGACAACGGGAAGACGATGATACCCATAAAAAAGTCTGCCACAGCAAGGTTGGCAACTAGCAGAGTCGTCGAGGAACGAAGATGACGATTGATTCCGACGGCAAGAAGGACGAGTGTGTTTCCACCGATTGTGGCCAAAACAATCACGGCCAGAATTAGAGCTACGATACCTGTTGACCAAGATGTCACTATTGAAGATGAATAGATTGAACAAGATAAAGTTGACGAATTACTAGTTATTGATAAATTATCCGTGTTTGGGGCACTAAAGGGAAATGCAGTAGAGGCCATATCGAAATACTTCCACTGAAACTTCGAAGTAGAGGAAGGATGTTCCGAAGTTGAAGGATTTCATGGATTTAACAAAATATATGCTATCGTCTTCCCTATTGGCTGATTGGAAGTCTATCAATTGTCCAATCAGAATCGCTCATCAAGTAGAACATTTTTCGAGATGATTTAATTTTAGTCTTGCGTAAAACAGGAATGGAAGAGTCAATGAATGTAGACTAGGTAGCAAGTACATAAGTTAAAGACAGAGCTTGACATTTATATTTTACTGAAGCAGCCCTAATGTAAGCCTTATCAGCCATTACATGATCGTTATATCAGCCATACCTGATTGCTTACAAAAACCGAATGTTCTCTAATTGACGCAGTGCTTCGAACACGATCAAATTTCTGTCGAAGTCAAGGTCTTGTACTCACATCATGCTCTTAAATTGTCGTTTTCAGCATTTTATGTGATGAACGCTTCGCTGGCATAGTCAA
Organism: Prostheceraeus crozeri; assembly: GCA_907163375.1. Taxonomy (NCBI): domain Eukaryota; kingdom Metazoa; phylum Platyhelminthes; order Polycladida; family Euryleptidae; genus Prostheceraeus; species Prostheceraeus crozeri. The sequence continues at coordinate 1,379,612 of CAJQUW010006757.1, forward strand.
AATAAATTTACAAATTCAAAAGTAAAAATGGCTTACAGGGGCGTCGTGCCATTGGGGCACGGGGGGGGAACGTGCCCCCTGGGTTATTCTGGTTAGTCCTCTTTTAAGGTCTCTGTCTTCATTATTACAACCGTCAAAAGGACAATGGAAAGAATTTGAAACTCTGTGCGAAATCTTTAGAGAAGATATCTACAAAGCTGCATTATCTGAATATAAACTATTTTGCAATGAAAAGTCTGTATCAGATATTTCTGCTTGTGAAAACTTACAGTCTGTTTATTTGCTATTGATGATTGACAACAAGATGACGGCAACATACCCTAATCTGAATATACTTTATCGATTAGCAATGACCTTACCGGTTACATCAGCATCATGTGAACGTTCTTTCAGCTCATTGAAATTCGTAAAATCGGCGCTACGGACCACAATGTATCAAGATCGTTTGAGAGATCTCCTAATTATTGCATCAGAAACCCAAAGAAATCAAAAAGAAGACGTGACGAGAATAAAAGACGTGTTTTGTAATATGTGTGATCAACGTTAATCATAGTTATTATCTTGGTTAATCATGCTCTCCAATCAGATTTTGTTCTCAATTTCAATAAACGTATGTTTTAATGAATTGCTTTTCATTAAACTATCAAATACGTGTAGATAGATACGGTTACTACAAAAAGTAGGACTACACTACAATCAAAATTGAATAAAACCTACTATTTCCTTTTTAACTTTGGATATTATCTTACCTCCTGGTATTATACATGTTAGCTCAACTTTTGATATTATTTCACCTCTTAATATTATTGATATTAGCTTTCCTTTTCAAAGTCTATGTTACCTTTTTATCATGCAAAAATGAGTAGCAGTACGGGTACATATTTCACTGTGATTACTTAGTCTATCAAATTTTGCACTATTGCATTGTGGATTGTTGCACTACGCCCCTGATAGCTTAGTTCTCAAAACAAAATGGCTTTATTGCATGCAAGATTCTTTTTCAATCTCAATCTAATTCATGCACCTTATAAATTAGCCTAATTGATGTCCATTTTCATTAATCTTCTCTCGCTGGGCTATGGAAAATTTTGCCTCTTCCTTTAGATCTCAAAAAATAAACCGCGGATCTAGTTTAGAGTATTCTAAGAGTGATTTTTCAAAACGTGACATTTCCATTTTGGTACTTTCATAAACCGCAATTTCCGCTAGAAGTGTTAAAATGAAATCACAGTTAATTAAGAAGTATAATATTGTTCTTCATTGTTCTCCAATATTCCTCAATATTCTCCAAATTTCAAGTTGAGCAGCCATTATAAGATATATTTTTATACAAGTGAAGATAGGAAACTATCTGTTTTGCTACTTGCGTTCTTTTTCAAAACGCGACATGTCTATGTTTCAACATGTCAAACGGGGTTCCTTTCAGACTTTAACACTGATTTTTTGATACTCAAGTAAGTCCATCATTTTTCGACATGACTTTTACCATGAAATGAAGCTTATGAACTGAGATGGATGATTCAAAATTCAAATTAATGCACCTTAATTAAAGTTCTTGAAATTGCAGACAGAGCGAAATAGTGTATGCAAAAATGTGTGATGATTTCAATCTATAACTATATGGAGTGCTTCAGCCCTAAGAATGATAATTGAAAATCATCATATTGTTATTATTAGAGCGGAAAACCCACAATTTTTAATTTTTCTTGCCAAAATAACAATGATTGAACTCATTTGTAATTATTTCAGAATACATAATCAAAATGCAGTTAGTACGGGATGAATTTTCTTCCCCTAAAGCCGAGCTACATAGCACAGCTGCTAGATAAAAAATTGCCTGATGATAGGAAATCGATTATAATTCGTATAACAAATTTCAGTCATTGCTATAAGAAATCCATTGTCACTTTCAAAAGGAATGTATGCTTCAGTTTGAGATGCGCTCGAGAGTCAATCATCATATTGAACGAACGTGCATTTGAATCAATTCCGAGAGCAAAGAAGACGGCAATCTACTTTGGAGCAGGGATGCAGAGTCCTATCAGGACTCCCACTCCGACTCCGGGGTTGATAGGACTCCGACTCCGGGTGAAAAATTAACTGGTAACCTACATCGTGGATCATTATAGGCTTACCTGATTTAAGGGATCATTGCCTCATCAAATCAATCATTTTCTATGAAGGTTTACCAATTTTGCACTTCACTTGTGTTTCACATGGTTTTTCTACAGTCTCTACCAGGCAGGAAAATCCCCCATCTTCTCCAAAAATATGAGTACATTTTCGATTTTAATATGCGCTTTAGAGGAGCCATCATGATGTGACCTTTGGCGCGTAGGTGTGATCGAGGCTAGGAAGGCTTGCACTTCTCTCCTAAATCACCGAGTAAAAAGACAATCATTTTTTCACTATCACGGTTCATTCCCTCAACTATTAAAAGCTTTGCATGTACTGCTGCTTCTGTACTTTTGCTTGACGGAGAAATTTGACATCAAGACAGTGACAGCTATGCACGAGGACAAATAATTTGTTTATATTGTATTTCGGGTCTAGTTATAGGCCGGAGTGCGGAGTCCTAGCAACTCCGACCCCAGCAAAAATGATAGGACTCCGGGACTCCGATTCCGCATCCCTGCTTTGGAGCAGTAGCACCGACTGATTGTATAGCAGTATTTGATACATAAGAATACATTGTTTTTGGATATGTCGCGTTTTGGAAAAACGAAGAATTTGAAGCAAGAATAGTAGTTAAATAATTCAGAATAAAAAATATATGCACACAGCCGACGTTTCGGGTCCAGATCCTTTCTCGAGGCAGCAATGAAATGACCTCCCGCAATGTCACCTTGGATATGCAGCGTTCTGAAAAATTAAGATAAGATCAATTCCATTTCATTGGAAGAGAATTAAGGTTGAATTTCCACTATACATGCACATGTGCATGTGCATGTATATCGAATTGATGTCAAGTCGATTCCACTTAATCGGAGTCATAGCAACGGGATTATGATAGTATTTAATGCTGTAGAACAGCATCTTTTGGATTTGTCACGACTCTCGTGCTTAGAAAAAGAAACAAGCATATGTGTCGGGTTTTGAAGAAACGATGATTTTGAAGCTCACTTCCTTTGTACTGAAATCGAATTAGGCTATACGACGCTAACATAGCCAAAAAGCTATGTCGTGCTTCGTAAAATCATTCTTCCTTCATACAATGCCAGTCCGCTGTCCGGGTATGACAAAACCAGTTATGACATCCGTTTTATAGAATCCTTTTTATCTTTTAAGTTTGAAAAATTCTGAATAGAATCTTGGAATTTGAATTTGTTTTTTGGGAAAATTCCGTTTCTTTGGCAATAAAAAATCATTAAACAAAGTTTTCACGCAACCAGTTTTGAAAAGAATAATGTTACTGTAATAAATCGATGTCAGTTTAGAGAAATCCGGATTGAATTGATGTTTATGCTAACTGAATGCAGCTCAAATAAGTCACATGGGATTCATTCAATCCTATAGGATGTGATCTTCACGACCTCAATCGGTCCCCCTCGACCGCATTCGAACTGGGAAATGGACTAAAAAAGTCTTTTTCCACAAGATCGGAGCCACAAGCAATCAATTACCTGTAGCTGCGGAGAACCGCACACGCAGGATCATCGCAATGGTGTACAGTCACCCTCCGTAACTGGCTATCGCGGAATAACAACTATTAACTTTATAATGACTGTCTTTCACTTGATTTTGTGCAAAAATTTGATCATACAAATACACATTTGCGCTTCATATACTCAATCAACAATGCATAGCAAACATCAAAAATTTGGCAATCAATTGATTTGATCAAATTGTTTAAATAGGGCCTACAGATGGGCTTTACTTCGCCCCCAAGGTCCCTCACTGCCCAATTGAAAATCGATCGTGCATTACAGTAAAATATGCAATTGGCTTGATGACAGTAATTGACCTATAGGCTATGTTATGTTTGTAGAATAGAATGCGTATATTTCATAATGACAACAGAAATCATTGTCAAGCATAGTGGACGAACCTCATAGAAATAACTGTAGGCCTAAACTTCAAAGCATAGTACAATGCATGTACACACGTGGTTGCGCCATGCAAGCAAAATCAAAGTTGCACTAAAGACAGAAGTCAACATGCATGCATTGTAAATATAAATAATCTTCAAATAATCTTCATTTTGTAGCTTATAATCGTAGCATATATGCTGTGATTATAGGCTACAAAATGAAGAACCCGTTAGCAATCATGGTAGACATAAGGAAAAAGGAATTTCGTCGACGCTCAAGGGGACACTGGAGCTGAATAAATCTATCAGGTCGAAGAGAAGATTTCTTAGAGATTTGTGAAGGGGATGTAATGCATCAGTGTGAATCTAACGCAGAAGATTCGGAGAGGCAATTTCACGTCTCTTGCGAATGTCCGGGAAACTTCCACACGAAGAGTGTGAATCAGGGATGTGGAGTCGGAGTCCCGGAGTCCTATCATTTGATAGGACTCCGGACTCCGGCCTATAACTGGACTCGAAATATAATACAAACAAATCATTTATCCTCGTACATAGCTGTCACTGTCTTGATGTCAACTTTCTCCGTCAAACAAAAGTACAGAGACAACAGCGCATGCAAAGCTTGTAATAGTTGAGGGAATGAACTGTGATAGTGAAAAAATGATTGTCTTTTTACTCGGTGATTTAGGAGAGAAGTGCAAACCTTCATGGCCTCGATCACACCTACGCGCCAAAGGTAACATCAGAGACAAAAAATAAACACTAGTTTGTTTGAGAACATAACCTTTAACCTTTACGTTAATCGTGTCTGATGGGTCCTCTAAAGCGCATATTAAAATCGAAAGTGTACTCATATTTTTTGGAGAAAGATGTGGGATTTTCCTGCCTGGTAGAGACTGGAGAAAAACCATGTGAAGCACACATCAAAAAGATGGGAGGAGCCGAATCGCATGCATCCAACTTAAAGCGACATTTGATGAACTTTCATCGATAATGATTGATATAATTGATGCAGCAATGATCACCAACATTGGTTCAGCTAAACCTATAATGATCTATGATATAGGTTACCGGTTTGTTTTTCAAAAAACTGGGCTTTATATACTTGCCACCCGGAGTCGGAGTCTGAGTCCTATCAACCCCCGGAGTCGGAGTCCTATCAAAATGATAGGACTCCGCATCCCTGGTGTGAATCTCCACAGACAATAAAGTGAGCTCGTCGTTGTAACTTTTCCAGCACTTCTGGATTCTTTGAAATCATGCCTATCAGTAATGGGGAGCAGTATTCCATTACCGAAAGAATAAGACCGTAGTATATTTTAATCAAAGAGGACTTATTAATGAAAGGTTTCAGGACATGCATTTCGTACAGTCGACGAGATGCAGATCAGTAAACAGAATGCTTTCCCACTTGAGATCAGCCAAGATACTCCAAGCAGTTTTAAATCACTAACTGAGAGTATCTGGGGAATGGACGGTGCTGTTTCATTAATGGAAGTTAGTATCCACAAGCTTGCATTTTGCCAAATTCAATTTCAAGCCATTGAAAGCTGTCCATTCAACCATATTTCTATGTTTTCTGATGTAAGTGTCATCATTATACATTTGAAAAGGAATTATAAACGTACAGTCATCGACGTATTTTACAATTGTTGTTAATTTATTTACAGATTTAATGGAACCAACCGCATGGTTAAAAAGAAAAGGTCCGAGTAAGAGCAGTGGTCTGAACACTGCTATTCAACGTGAATATGAACCTCCGAAAGCAACCATTCCTTACTATCCAGGAATTGGAGAGAAAATAAGGTCTGTACTTTCTGATTCCAATATAAGCATTGCTCTGAGGCCTTCAAGTACTCTCCAGTCCATGCTCGTAAGAAAGCGGCCCTCTCCTGCCATTCAGTTGGGATCAGTGTACCATATCCCTTGCTCAGAAGACTCCTGCTCTTTCTCTTACGTCGGTGAGACATCCAGGCCCCTTAAGGAGCGCAAAAAGGAGCACCTAAGAGCAGTAAAGGACATGGACGTTTACAGGTCGGAGATCGCGAAGCATGTAACTGAGACTGGTCACATGATGTCTTTTGACGACATGCGTAGGGTTGATGGGGCGAAACAATGGCGGCAACGAATCACCAAAGAAGCCATCTGGACAAAGAAGCTGGGCTCGGGCAACAAGACTAAGGTTGACTAAGGATCTTCTTACAATGCAGTATTATAATTCTTTATCGCATGTAACTTTTTTCTTCATGTGATTTTGGCTTTGTTGATATGTTACTCTTAACTTAAAACAGTATTATATAATCATTGACCCATTTCGTAAAGAGACTGTTGTCATAGATTTTATCAACGCTTTTCATTGCTTCATGTGAATATCGCAATAAATCACTAAGCGCATGACTATGATGTCCGACGGACCTCGAAAGCGCTCGCGCCAAAGAGATTTTTGAGTTTTGCTACCACCAGCAAAGGGGACCTTCCGGATGTATAATGCAGCCTGTCCCTCACTCTTCATTGAATTTTCTTGAAGTTCTAACAAACGATGACACTAATAATTATGTGTATGATCAGTTTACGGGCTTAACAGATTCGCAGACTGCGGAGATAATTGAGTCGACAGCAGATTTTGACGACACTTCTTATCCCGATCTGAGTGATGAAATTATGAGCGAAATTGCAAAAACAGAGGAGGATGCGGAAAACAAGCGCACAAGTGACCAGACGAAGCAGTACGTTAGCAAGTTTAAATTATTTCTTCGTGATGAAAAGCTACCAACAAACATTGAAGAAATGCCAGTGAAATATCTGTCACAATACCTTCGCTTCTAGTACAGTAAATTGTCCCGACAAGACGGGAATTTCTACAGCCCATCTACGCTAATATGTATGCGGGCGGGAATTCACCGTTACTAGAGCGCAGACATAGGACGACAGGTCAACATTTTGAAAGACGTTGAATTTAATCAAGCAAATAACATGATAAAATGCATGATAGCCAAATATCTTAAGTCGACGAAAATGATCAACAATCAAAACAGTGCGCGAGCAATTGATTCAACTGATTTGTTGAAGCTTGGTGACTATTTTTCAAGAAAAAATCCTCAAGTTTTGCAACACGAGGTAATTTTTCTAATCATTTACCACTTTGCCTATCGAGGAAGAGAGTGGATGAGGAATCTCCAAAAGGAATCTCTTGTCTTCTCAGTGGATAGCGACAATCGTGAATTCATTGTGTGTAATAAAACTCTTGAAGAAAAAAATGTGAGATCAACACTCAATAAAAGGAATTACGAGAATATTAAAGACATTGTGATGTATGCAAAACCAGAGAAGAATGATGAATGTCCTGTTGAAGCCATCCGACTATATTTGAGCAAGATCCCCGATAATTGCACATGCTTATTCCTGAAGCCGCTGCAGAAATCAAAAATGGAGAGTGGCGGTTGGGAGAGTAATGCTACATGGTAGGGAGTCAAGCGGTTAATTATAAATTAACCGGTTAACCGACGAGAAATTAACCGGTTAACCGGTTAACCGATGTAATACTAGTAATAGATGTTTTTCAATTCCATGTGACTATACAAGGCTTATATAGTCGCACTGAGTATAGTGTATGAGTATATGCATGTTTACCTGTTATACCAGTTGAGTAAGCTCGCTTACTTTATGGACATAAACATTTTCTACTGATTGCTTGTAGGTCTACTTCCTTAATATTTTATTTTCAAGAATACTGTTATGTTTTAGTATACCCTCGTGAATATTTGAGTTTATTCCGTCTGGCTAACTTGAACCTAAAATCAATTTCACGGAATGTGCCTAATTCCATGTTAATTATTCAAAATAATAAATTATAAAATCTAAATCCACTAATGATAATAATAATGTATATTTTACCATAAAATCTGTACAAAACATTTAATGTGAGGTACCAGTATGGTAATTCACAACTTATATAGGATGTGGCCAGATAATATAAAAACAACGGCTACACAAAGCTATCTTTAGGTTACTAATATATTTATGTTATTATTGATACATCAATATTAATATGTTGAATTCCTTGTAGATGGTAATGTGTAGAAGACTGATATCAATTAGAATTACTTTTTCCTAATACAAGATCACTTGATATTCCTCTACTTTTAAATTACTTATAATGAGCCAAGACTTATCACAATTGATGTGGTTAGGTAACTCATCACAAGTAACAATATACCCGGTAGGCTATATCATTATTCTCTATTGCTAATCAAAACATCAATCTTATCTGGAATTAAAACTTCCTTGTTATCATAATGGAATGGATCTTGGATGATCAGATATCAACTATTGTAACAACAAAATATACGTATAAGAGTATTTTATCAAAACCAATTGTCTGGGAAAACGAAGAAATCAGGTAGAGTTATTGTGATGCAGAAAAACGATGGCTTCTGCTGTTTCGAGTCTCACTCCTTTTCCAGGAAATTATTATTTGGCAATAGTTTACATCAGAAATGAGATATTATCGAAATTGGAAAATGAAAACTAAAGCGATGTAGTTGCAATGTAGCAGAAAAGTTGGGAAAGCGTCGGTTAACCGATTAATTATTTTTTAACCGGTTAAATTTAATTAACCGGTTAACCGGTTAACCGCTTGACTCCCTACTACATGGTACTCGGATACACAAGTCGTGGGGAAGCATTTGTTAAATGATGCAATGAAAATCATTTCAAGGAAAGCAGACCTAAACGCAATTTACACCAATCACTGTGTGCGTTTAACAGTCGTTTCGGAGATGTTCTCAAACGGGTACACAACTGACCAGATTCAAACAGTTACTGGTCATAAAAGGAATGATTCGGTGCAGCGCTATATTAAACGTGTAACACCAACAAAGAAAATGAAGGTATCACATGATTTAAGCAGCAGTATTCACCGATCCGAAACCCAACAAAGGGATATTTGTATTGAGGACAACAGTGGATCGACATCATCCCAAGTTTTTTCAACTCATTATTCTGTTTCTGAAACAAAGACAACAGTAGTAAGTAAAACTCCACCACTGGACCGCGCAAGATGGCCGCCGTCGCTGACGTCCCCCCCTCCTGTCAGTCGAGTCGGTCGTGGTGAGCCGCCGTGTTGCTTCGACTCTGACGTCCCCCCCCTCCTGTCAGTCGAGTCGGTCGTGGTGTGCCGTCGTGTTGCTTCGAGTCTGACGTCCCCCCCTCTGGCCGGCCGACGTAGCGCGAGGTGGTGTGTGCTGCGCTCTCCAGGTTGGCGTGGTGTGCCGGCCAGGTTGGCGTGGTGTGCCGGCCAGGTTGGGAGGGTGGAATGTCGTAGCTCACCTGAAAAAATCCTAAGTGTCAGAGTGGCTTTGTATGGGTAGAATTTTGAAAATTTTCCAAAGTGTTTCATTTCGACCTGGGACCTTCACCAAAACATTTTTCATCAAATTTCACTGACCCCCCCCCCCCGACAGCGATCTTCTAACTTTGGTTCTAGTGGACGGATTTTGTCTTACAGCTACTCGTTTGAAAGAGGAGAAAAAACTGCTCGATGACATTTTTTGTTGCGAGTCAATCGGACCAGCCGTTCAAAAGTTAGAGCTGTTACAAGATTTTAGGTCGGAGCTCACCTGAAAAAATCCTAAGTGTCAGAGTGACTTTGTATGGACAAAATTTTGAAAATTTTCCAAAGTGTGTCATTTCGACCTGGGACCTTCACCAAAACATTTTTCATCAAATTTCACCGAACGAGGGGGGAGGGGGTCAGTGAAATTTGATGAAAAATGTTTTGGTAAAGGTCCCAGGTCGAAATTCGGAAGTTTTAAATTTTTCAAAATTTTCACCACACTGGAACTCCCACACTTAGGAATTTTTTCACTTGTGGCATGTTACATGGACATGTGCTGACGCACCGACTTCCCGTGGTCATATGAGAATGGTTCAGGTGTCATATGATAGAAAATGATGAGACGAATCGTTTGCAACAAACCGCATGTCGCTACGATGAATACTGTCGAAGATAGAGCCATTTAAAGTTTTCTTCCGAGCATATATAAACCCACGACAACGTAAGTCTGATCACTTCATCGAAAGACGAGGTAAGCGACGGTCGTCGCTCTGAGCTCCCGATATCGGGTGTTTCAAAGGACTCTATCTTTTGAAGTAGGCAAGCTATCTTCTTACTTCAAAGTTTGTGTGATAGAGTTTGATAGTGTCTTTACTACTGATAAAATTTTTTAAAAGTAGTATGAGTAGTATAATGCAGAATTTTCTAAAAATTCTTAATTTTCAGTTTTTTCAAAGTTTTAACATGTAGACTAAGGTTTTCAAGTATGCTGAGTTCAAATCTGCTATCAAATTTGAAATTTAACTAAGTCTAAGGCAGCTTTGAGGGGTTAGATCCCAGCTACTGATCACTACCTTTGACTCGGCGTTCCTGTTACCACTTCGGGGCAGTGACAATGATGTCTTCAGCTGTAAAGAGCGGGTATCGGGAAGATCTCTCACTTCCCTAGTGATCAGTACAAGGCCTTCGGGCTGTCGACGGGATCGAGTGCCACTCACTACACTCAAATCTATCATTCCTCACTAAGTGTTATGCTTTAGGCTGTATACTACATGATTCCAAACTTATACAAATTTGATTATCTTACAGCTAACCATGGTCAATAACGACAAAAATAAGTAATTTCACATTAAAATGTGTGCGTGCGGCCGAATTAACCGCCGAGACGGTCTCAAGGACCACATCAAGAAGGCAGGGGCCGACCACATGGTCATCCTGAGTAGGGTTGCCTGTGTGAAGTGCAGGGTGCTGTTGGTTGTTGGGCAGGAGGCCGAGTTTTATTTGAGGCATGGTGAGTGTACAGGAGGGTTGGTGACCGATTTGAGATTTGTGGAGTTGATGAATGCTGAGAAGGAGCGAATGTTGGGGAAAAAGGCCAAGAATGTTGTTGAGAATGCTAGTGGGAATGTTGTTGAGAATGCTAGTGGGAATGTTGTTGAGAATGCTAGGGGGAATGCTGTGGAGAATGAGGTAGAGAATGCTGTGGCCGGTTTGAAGGCTGACAAGTGGCGGAAGAGAGTGTTTGAGAGTGATGATGAGGATGATGTGGATTTGGATAGGGAGCGAGTGAGGAAGCGTGTGAGGAAGTTGAGCTCTTCGTCGTCGGAGTTGTCAAATATTGTCATTACCGACCCCCCGCAGAGCTCATCTTCCCCCACCCCACCCCTTCACCACCCCATCACGACACTCCCGAGAACGAACCATCGGCTCTCTTAAGGGCCACCATGGGGCAAGATTTGATAGAACCTCCTCGCGGTTTGCCCTGGGCAGTCTTCAGACTGGAGAATACTATCATTAAGTTGAATCTACTATCAGTCAGCTTGAACGTTGCATCGCGTTAGAAGGGTATATAAACCACTACCTCTCATTTCATTTCATTTCAATCATCCAGACGCCGAACAATCAAGTCAGCTCTCCTCGCGGACCGCAGTTAAGGCCGCGAAATTTATTTGAGGAATTTGTTAGACTAGAGGAGCAAGACAGAGTCCACAACAATCTTGCTCGAATTGGCAATCCGATGACAGCAAGTGTTGTCAATCCAACGGAATGGCGCTACATTCCACTTTTCAGCCACATAGCAATTAGCGTGGAAGTCGACACTGCTACCAAGGAGAGAGTCAAAGTCTCTCTCAGCAGAATCGGTAGGGTCTAAGATGACGACTCCCGAGAACGGACCATCGTCTCTCTTAAGGGCCACCATGAGGCAAGATTTGATAGAACCTCCTCGCGGTTTGCCCTGGGCAGTCTTCAGACTGGCGAATACTATCATTAAGTTGAATCTGCTATCAGTCAACTTGAACGTTGCATCGCGTTAGAAGGGTATATAAACCACTACCTCTCATTTCATTTCATTTCAATCATGCAGACGCCGAACAGTCAAGTCAGCTCTCCTCGCGGACCGCAGTTAAGGCCGCGAAATTTATTTGAGGAATTTGTTAGACTAGAGGAGCAAGACAGAGTCCACAACAATCTTGCTCGGATTGGCAATCCGATGACAGCAAGTGTTGTCAATCCAACGGAATGGCGCTACATTCCACTTTTCAGCCACATAGCAATTAGCGTGGAAGTCGACACTGCTACCAAGGAGAGAGTCAAAGTCTCTCTCAGCAGAATCGGTAGGGTGTAAGATGACGACTCCCGAGAACGAACCATCGTCTCTCTTAAGGGCCACCATGAGGCAAGATTTGATAGAACCTCCTCGCGGTTTGCCCTGGGCAGTCTTCAGACTGGCGAATACTATCATTAAGTTGAATCTGCTATCAGTCAGCTTGAACGTTGCATCGCGTTAGAGGGGTATATAAACCACTACCTCTTATTTCATTTCATTTCAATCATGCAGACGCCGAACAGTCAAGTCAGCTCTCCTCGCGGACCGCAGTTAAGGCCGCGAAATTTATTTGAGGAATTTGTTAGACTAGAGGAGCAAGACAGAGTCCACAACAATCTTGCTCGGATTGGCAATCCGATGACAGCAAGTGTTGTCAATCCAACGGAATGGCGCTACATTCCACTTTTCAGCCACATAGCAATTAGCGTGGAAGTCGACACTGCTACCAAGGAGAGAGTCAAAGTCTCTCTCAGCAGAATCGGTAGGGTGTAAGATGACGACTCCCGAGAACGAACCATCGTCTCTCTTAAGGGCCACCATGAGGCAAGATTTGATAGAACCTCCTCGCGGTTTGCCCTGGGCAGTCTTCAGACTGGCGAATACTATCATTAAGTTGAATCTACTATCAGTCAACTTGAACGTTGCATCGCGTTAGAAGGGTATATAAACCACTACCTCTCATTTCATTTCATTTCAATCATGCAGACGCCGAACAGTCAAGTCAGCTCTCCTCGCGGACCGCAGTTAAGGCCGCGAAATTTATTTGAGGAATTTGTTAGACTAGAGGAGCAAGACAGAGTCCACAACAATCTTGCTCGAATTGGCAATCCGATGACAGCAAGTGTTGTCAATCCAACGGAATGGCGCTACATTCCACTTTTCAGCCACATAGCAATTAGCGTGGAAGTCGACACTGCTACCAAGGAGAGAGTCAAAGTCTCTCTCAGCAGAATCGGTAGGGTGTGAGATGACGATTCCCGAGAACGAACCACCGGCTCTCTTAAGGGCCACCATGAGGCAAGATTTGATAGAACCTCCTCGCGGTTTGCCCTGGGCAGTCTTCAGACTGGCGAATACTATCATTAAGTTGAATCTGCTATCAGTCAGCTTGAACGTTATGCAGTCGATTACCATCCCTGAAGCATTCTGATTCATTGTTGAAAACCCTATATAAGCCAGAAGATTGTAGTGCTTCTCATTCAATTTTAAGTCACGATGGAAGCAACGTCTCCTGCCAACAGCATTCCCGACTTCATCATCCTCGACGAGTGGGATGAAGACAACACCATTCCCAACTTCATCATCCTCGACGAGTGGGATGAAGAGGATGAGAAGAAGGGGAAGATCAAGAAGATCATTTGGACGGATGAGGTGTGGACTCCTAATACCACCCGCATCCGAAAGGTGCCAGATGCACCAGCACGGCTTAGGCGGTATAAGGTATACGAGAACCTAACCGTCATACCTATTGACTATTCAAGCCAATAGCCACTTTGTTACTCCCAAGAACGAACCATCGACTCTCTTAAGGGCCACCATGGGGCAAGACATGATAGAACCTCCACGCGGTTTGCCCTGGGCAGTCTTCGGACTGGCGAATACTTCCATTAAGTTGAATCTGCTATCAGTCAACTTGAACATTGCAAATGAAGTTCGGTGTAATACTTCCTTTCGACGGGCGTTCCTGTAAAGGGCGGCGGTGAAACCCGTAGCTATGTATACCGCAAGGGACATTCGGCAATGGTCAATCTTGTTAAACCTCTCTGCGTCATGTTTTCAAGTGATTGCCTCTGTCTCAACGTAGTATGCATTCGCGCCAGGGCGACATTTAGCCAACTGTCGAAGGTTGCCTAAAACCTTCCATTGCATACGTTATGAGAACCATGAGTTTTACCTGTCTCTATCGATGAGACCAATTGATGAATGGAATGAAATGGGAGGACACTCACGCGCCACACGCAACATAACACACTTCTCTCTTCCGTAGTCTAACAAGCTCTTTACACATGGATCGCAGTCGATTGCTATCCCTGTATCAGAAGTGTAAGCTATCTTAATTTATTTGACACTATTTTATCTACCATCATCGCCCATATGAAATGTTTTAAGATTTACAAGTTAGACTAAGCGTGCTACTATTTCCAAATGAAAAAGTATACATGGTTAAATCATCCACTTAAGCCCATCCGTAGTCTAACAAGCTCTTTACACATGGATCGCAGTCGATTGCTATCCCTGTATCAGAAGTGTAAGCTATCTTAATTTATTTGACACTATTTTATCTACCATCATCGCCCATATGAAATGTTTTAAGATTTACAAGTTAGACTAAGCGTGCTACTATTTCCAAATGAAAAAGTATACATGGTTAAATTATTCACTAAAACCCCATTCAAGTAAGTCAGTATGAAAGCAAAGATAATACGAAATAAAAATTTATTATGGCATGTATTTCAAAAGGTCTTCATCGTCAATATCGTCCCAGAGTCTGACTTCACATAGATCGCAAAAACAGTTCACTTGCCTCAATCGTTCTTCTACCGCGAGCCTCACTTTGTCGATGTACTCCCACTCCGCCATAGTTCGTGGCTGGGAGTTAGGGGTGTACCATTCCCATAATTGGTGGAGGAATTTGGTGTTGGTGATCTCCATCACATCATCAGTATCGTACTGCAGATACTTCCACCTCACGCCTGTTAATTCGGGACACTCCTTCTCACATACACTATCCTCTTCGTCGTCCGCTGGTAATGACAACTTTCTAATGTTGTCGAGTCGGTATAATTTCTCCACCTTTCCCTTCGTTGGAGCGTTTGGTGCAACGAGCGCCTTTGGCGATGAGCATGGAGAAGAGAATTTTGTATTCGGTGTTTTTGGAGGGCTTGTCATGTTGACTGTGAATAATGACTTTGAAATGTTTTCTAATTCTCAAGTATAAACAAGCAACCAATCAGAATGAACAGCCAATGAATGATGAATATGAAAATATATATGCAAAGTGACATTCGTGTCATTTCACTCTGTCTTTGAGACGTATAAGTGAAGTGTTCTCTAGCGAATTCTGTTATTATTTGAGGCGTACAAGTGAACTGCTCTCTCGTGAATTCCAAATTTGAGTGAAGTCTCTATCTTGTTGAAGTATCAACCTTAAAATTGATTTCTTTGAAATGGTAAGTTGAAAATTTCTTCACTCATCTCCCTCAAACGTGAGGCTAATAGCAACTTCCTCAATTTCAGGCATCAACTTCATCACCAACGCCCTTTCTTCTCGAGGAAAGTTTAGAGTTGTTGAGTCAAGGTAGGTTGTAGCAATACACTGAGACTTGAACAGAGATGATAGAATGATTTCTCTTTCAGGTGATGTGAGTTCCAGCTCAGGACTCTCGCGACAAGGCCGACAATGTGCCGACTGCGCACATATGTTTGAAAGGAAGCACAGTCTCCTTCGGCACATCAAACAACGTGTGTGTCAACGCAAAGCGGCATCAATCTCCGGAGGTGAAGTTGATTCTGACGATGACATCTCCTTTCCTTGCGATTTGTGCCCTATTTCGTTTGATAGTCACTTTCAGCGATCTTCGCACAGACTTCAACACACGCATGCAAATGATCACTACATCAACGGTACCTCTACCATCTCCCTCATTAATGTTTCACATAATAATTTAGTACGCGACTACTGCATGGAGTCCAATACTCAAATAGTAGATTTTCCTGAGTGGCTCCTTCAAAATTCTAATAGACATAGAATGCTACATTGATGATATCATCCACAAGCCAGCAGCCATATCCTGCTATGAAGTATGGCATTACCACTTTAGAAATAGGCAAAACAAAATGCATACTTGGCAAGGTGAAGATTGTATTTCAAAATTTCTAGAATTTCTCGATAAAGCTGCTAAATTTCAACAATCATATGATTCCCAATTGCAGCGTAAGTCACTACATATGTCAGATGAAGACAAACAGAAATTTGAAAGTTGCACATCGTGCCCTAAATGTCATAAAACGTTTGATGACGATAAAATTAAGAAAGTGCGTGATCATGATCACATCACTGGTAAATTTAGAAACGCACTCTGCTCCAAATGTAACTTTTCACTTAGGTTGAGACGTCGTGCAATACCCGTCATTTTTCATAACTTTAAGTGCTATGACAGTCATATGCTCATAAAAGGAGGGTTGAGCTAGATGAAATCGTGGCAGTTTAATGTAATAGCGCAAACGAGAGAAAAATTCATGGCAATGACAGCAAAAGTACCAGTATATAAAACTAAAGAAAATAAGACAGTCTTCTTCGAAATAAAATTTTTAGATTCATTCCAATTCATGTCAGCGTCACTAGCTTCTCTCGTTCGTAATCTCAAGTTTCTTCCACATAGTCAAACTTTGAAGAAACACTATCCAAACTTAACGGATGAAATAATCACTCGCAAAGGAGTCTTTCCCTATGCGTATTTTAGCTCAATGTCTAAACTAAATGAAACAATCCTTCCTTCCATTGACAAATTCCTAAACGATTTGACGGGTCAAGATTGTCCAGTAGAGGACTATGAACATGCTCAAGAGGCATGGTTAAAATTTGATTGTAAAACGTTTGGCGATTATATGATCGCTTACTTAGAATTAGATGTCATTTTGCTGGCAGGAAGAAATGCTTTCAGGAATTTCGACGAGTGGCATTAGAAGAAGACAAATTAGATCCTATCCACTTTGTCAGTCTACCAGCCATGTCCTTTAAATCAGCCTTTAAAATGACTGGTGAGACCATCCATCTCTTACAAGACCCCGAGATGTATAACATATTTGAGCGCGGAGTACGCGGTGGTCTCACATTTGTGAATAAACATCACATTAAATCTAAAACAGTAGGTAATGATCATATCCACCTAAAGTACTACGACCAAAATAATTTATATGGCAGTTCACTGTCTAAACCACTACCTCACTCCGAGTTTAGTTGGTTAAATCAAGATGAGCTTGCGTATTACTCCAACCCTTCAAACATTCTGAAGATTCCAGATGAAGGTGATTGGGGATATTATTTTGAAGTGGATTTGATTTATCCAAATAGTATTAAAAATATAACTGCTGATTTCCCACTCCAACCTGAATCTGGTGAAGTAACTGAAGATATGTTTTCACCATTCATGTCACAATTTCATAATAACTTAACAGAGTGTGGACAGCCAAGGTACAAACCATGCCGCAAACTTTTGCTCACCCAGTATGATAAGAAAAATTATCTCGTGCACTTCTGCATACTAAAATGCTATTTAGAAATGGGCATGCTTCTAACGTCAGTTCACCGCATTATCAAATTTAGACAGAAAGCCTTCCTCAAACCCTACATAGAAAGTAACAGTCAAAAACGTGCACTCGCCCAAAATAATTTTCAAAAGGATTTTTATAAATCTAAGAATAATAGTCTTTTCGGAAAGACCATGGAGGATGTTAGAAAACGTATGAACCACAAACTGGTCGTTGATGAACAAAAATATCACAAATTGACCTCATCACCTCTTTTCATTGATAGAGACATCATCGATGAGGTTCTTGTAGGTGTTAAAATGATAAAATCAGAAGTTGAGTTGTGCAAACCCATCTATATTGGGCAAGCCGTTTTAGATTATTCCAAGCTTAAAATGTATCAACTCTTCTACAAAATATTAAAACCATGCCCTCTCGTAAAAGAGGTTCGCTTGCTGGGTGGTGATACAGATAGTTTCTTTTTAGGAATTACCACTCAAAAAGATTTAAATTTTAATGAAGTAGGTAAGTCATTAGAAAAATATTTCGATACATCTAACTACAATCCCACTCATCCACTCTATTCCATAAAGAATAAAGCCAAACTTGGTTGTTTTAAGGATGAAACGGCAGGAAAGGAAATAGATGAAATGATTCTCCTCCGTCCTAAAATGTATTCCATGAAATTAAAAGAATGTGCAGATAGTATTAAGCGTGCTAAAGGTATATCAAAATCCATTTTTCACAAAATGAAACATCGGTCCTATAAGAAGGCCTATAAAAATAAAACTTTAACGTTTGTCAATATGACAATCGTAAAATCTCAAGTTCATACTGTGAAAACGCACACGTTCAAGAAACGAGCGCTTTCAGCATGGGAGGATAAGAGGTGTTGGATAGGACATAACACATCTCTTCCACATGGACATCCTGACACAAACACACCTCCACCCAAAAGAATAAATTTCACGCTACCACATTCAGGAGATTTATTGACATAATCAACTTTAACTCAGTATTTTGATGTTGCTTTCTGTAGATATACATGGTTGTTTTATGTATCGCATGAGATCGTCTTTTCCTTGTGATTATATGCCTACAGTCAGCCCATTCCCCCTTTATCTGTGAAAAGACTTTTTCATATACATATTTTTATTTCAATAAACATATCACAATGACTTCACTTTGTTTTCCGAAACACTAACGTTATGAGGGATTTAGTATCTTTCACATGGATGCACTCTTGTAAACCATTGGTAATTTTGATAGCAATAGAGGGTATAGTTTGTTTGACGACGGGATGATAGAAAATAGATTCAAACATCTTCTCGACTATTCCATATGAAGCGTCTTTATCATGAATGAAATCACGTAAAATGTATTCTTTTTTCTCACCAACAGAAATAGGAAGAATCAAATCACTTTGAATTTAAGGGTGCTGTTCATGTTTATCAAGTGTCATTGGTGTTTCTATACCAATCGTATGCGCAGCAGCAAACACAGTTTGTAGCATTGAAAAACCAAAGAGTTTTTTCAAATTTTTACTCAATTGATATTGAATGTCATCACCCAGTTTCAGAACAACGCGTTGATTTTCAATTGAAAACGAAATGTGGTGTGTCTTTACATCATATTTACTTTTCATCACATGCTTCAACTTCTGTTGTATATAAGGATTTACTACATGAATGAAGCTTTCAACTGTATGATATAGACGCGGCATTATATTGATAGCAACTTTAGATTCTTCATAAGACTGGTAAATTTTCTTGATGCGATCACCATAGATGTCCACCCACCATTCATCATTAACTGAATCAGCTTTAGTGTGATATTCATGAGAAGCATACACCAGACCACTTCCAATAATAGGTGTATAATGTCTTACAAAATGACGCAAGGTTGGAGAGAAATAAACTGTAAGTTTGTCATTATATTTCTGAATAACCAACTTATTTTTGTCCGCCATAATTTTCTCTCCATACTTCTTACCCACAGTCTCATTCCATCGTTTTACTAACTCAATAAGTGATAAAGGTTGAACACCACGCTTTTTCAAAATGATCCGTTCTTCGCATTCTACAACATCTTCATCAAATATTTTAAATTTATAGTGAAATTTGTTGATTCGATTTGAATAAACTTTTTTAACATTTGCAGTAGGAATTGACGTTAGATGTAGTCCATGGCCAAAATCGAGATGCGGATAGAATTCATTATCCAACCTCAGTGTAAGACCTTTAGTAAAAGAATGAAAGCGAAGGAACTGTCTCCCACTCCAATGATAGATAGTAAACTCATAAACTTTCTGATCCTTATTCTTCATGATGGAAGTATTACCACTGTTGAATGCCTTAATAATTTTCTCATTCCCGAATGGTTCATAATAATCTGATTTTATCTGAATCCATTCATACTTCCACTTTCCATCTGACGTTAAATTGTATGGGAACTGGAATGCATTATTCATCATTATTCCATCATGGGTGCGAGGAGTCAATATCATTTCTTCCACATCATTCACATTCTGAATATTGCTATCATAGCAAATACTAGAAACGCCAACATCCCATTCACCTTCTAAATGTAGTGGGCGATTTAATTCTACTCGATAGTCTGATGGTTTATTTTTGGGAAATTTATTCATAGAAGCATTACTGGGCAAGTTGATTAGAAACGAGTCCTTATTTTCACTTTCCATATTATTCACATTGGAAAAATATATTAGCATACTTTTGCAGTAACTCTTCACTCGGAAATGGAGTGTGATACTTGTCACAGCATCTTTATGAAAAGGAATCAACGCACCAGCATCGTCATAAATTGCAATATCAATTTGTGGGATGTAGTTTGATTTCAGCTTAGTATAATGCACTTTCTTGAAAGTATGCTCAGATAAAATACTGCAGCTTTTTGGCTGGTATGGTATCATTGCCAGCAATGGAGCTTCAACATCTCCCACACGTACATCTTCACCAATATTGGAATATATCTGAAAATAGTTAATACGACGCGATAGTGACATGTCTGCGCTAGCTTTGGTTACAGTACCACTTTTAAAGATATTTTGATCAAAACCCAAAATCTCCATTAGAGTTTTATCCATAACTAGTTCAATACCTTTTCCACTTATAGTGAGAGACAAAACACCTTCTTTTTCAGAAAATGAAATTTGTTGGTCATTAATCACTTCATTTAAATAATCTACAACCAATTTAACTGAAGCAATAATGCGAGGCATCAACACTCTTGTTTCATGTAAGATACCACCTAAAGGCTCTACACACTTTCTGTATAAAGATACGGTCCATTCTGTATCAAATTGATTTGACCTTTCACATGGTAAATGTTGCATATCAAATTTTCCATGAACAGCAGCAGAACGATGTCGTAAGAACTGATGAAAATCTTTTGAACAAACTAATACTAGATCATCATCATTTAATTTACTTATTGCAATATGATTAGATGATTTGATATAAGTCAATGTTGCCACTTGTTTACCATCAACTCGAAGGAGATAATTAAATTTCTTCAATAATGTTTCAGGAGTCATGTTTGTCTTTCTTGGCTTAATCACAATCTTCTTCACCAACGTCTTCTCATTTTTTGGAATAAGATCTACATAATAAGCTTCCTCTCGATATATTAACTGTTTATGACCACTTGGGTGGTAATTAACGTTATAATTATCATAGCTTGTTAAGGCGTTAGCGAGGTAACCTAAATCATTTCTTAAATTTGGACTTAAACCAACAATCCAATCTTTCTCAACTACATGATGTACATAATTATGATCATCATTGTGCGGAGTAAATTGGACAATATGTTTACGCGCTTTATTCAAGAAATCATATATAAACTTTTTACATGATAAGAGATCTTTCTTTGGCCACTGTGGAATGTATACTCGGCAGCCCTTTTCACATTGGTAAGCAGCTGTGCGTCTCATATTAATAGTCATCACCTCATGATCAAAAGTATAGACACAGTTGCTATGAACAAGTTGAGTGACACCCACTTCCCAATTTCCATTTAGCTGTTGTGCATGATCAATGGGAGTAGAAAAGAGTGCGGCTCGATTACTAGCAAATCTATTTGCGGCCGCATTGCTAAGCAAAATATGATAAAACGATATTTTGATATTGCTGATCTGCGGCTTTGCATAACATCATGAAGACTTGGATTTTGGACTCCCTACAATATATCAGAGTTGATCGTAATGGAAACGTACATTTCAAAAATTCTCATGGTCATACATCAAGAGGAATTACATTAACATGGCGACAATTTGTCAACCTCAATGATATCATGAGGGATTTGGAATATTTTGAAACATTAAGATTCATCTCCTTGGGTGATCAAGTTTGGCTTCAACGTCGCAACAATGAAATTCAAATCTGCCATTCTCATTCCGCAAACTGTTTCTCATTTCGCAAATACAATTGGGAGAAGTATAGAAGATACATACATCGCTCCATCATGACATTTATTCGTCGTGAGTTCATCGCCCTACTATGCAAATCTTGATCAGACATGACTACCACGCACCATGAGTAGGAAATTAGATTCCCTACAACGTATTGAAACGGATCATGATCGAAACGTGTATTTCAAATATTCAACTGGAAATGTGAGAAGAGAGTTTGCTTTATCTTATCGTCATTTTCAATCTCTACATCATATCATGGAGAATTTGAAATACTTCTATATGAAAAGACATTCACGTATTGGAAATCGCATCTGGTTGCGCGTCAACAAACGGCGAATTCAACTCTATCATTCCCAACTCCATACTAACTTCACATTTCATCAAGGTGATTGGGAAAAGTATAAAAGGAAGGTACATCGCTCAATTTACTCATTTTTTCATCATGAAGCGCCATCGCTACACCATCGTCAACATTCTCCGTCGCTTCAGACTCTACACCAAAATCGATCTCACAACATTACACCAACACCTTCCAAACAGCAAGTATTACCCGGGCCGTCCTCAAATGTTAGTGGTGAAGATGAACAATTCACAGAATCTTCAACTCTTCCCAAATGGGACTGTACAGATTCTCGGCGCCCTTTCTCGTTCATCGGCACAGTCAATGCGCTTAGAGCTACAGAGACTACTACGTCGGATATGGAAGAGGGAGAGGTGTGTGATGTCGAATCTGACTGTGGACAATATGGTGATCTCTACTCAATTGAGTGAAAGTGTTTCATTTTTGAAGATTCGTACCAGCAGTTACAATTTGTGTTATGAACCCGAACTTTTTCCTGCAGCTCTCATTATTTGTTGGTTACCTGTGCATGTGGCAATCTTTCATAATAGTAAAGTGATCATTACTGGACTAAAATCTCATGTACAAGCAAATGTGATCCTAGACTATCTCATCGAGTATGTACGTACCCAGCGGATTGTAAAATAAAAAACAATTTTTCCAATATGATGTTTTTATTTCAAATCATGATAGAACTTACAAATCATTTTTTCATTAGAGGATGGATTACATGAAAAGTTTTGAACAGATACAAATCGAGGTACATGTAAACGTTTTAAGATGAAGTACAGTACAAAAGCACCACACGTTGATGAAAGTGGATGTTGTAGTATGCGTTCATTTCGCTGATATTGACGCGTATGTTTTCTCAACCACTGCTGTGTTGGTATATTTGGAGGTTGAGCAAGAGAGTCAAATAGTTCACCACGTCGGTCTTCTCCAATAAAGATCGCTTTCCAATGCTCACCGCCTAAATTCTGCGAATGAGTGTTTAGCACAATAAAGATGGGATAGTGATTTACTGCAGGTGGTAAGGTATCGAGCGAATAGACATTATCGAAAGCTTTCAACGTCGCTTCGTCTGCTTTACGCTGCACTTTAGTCTTAATATCGTCAGCAGTCAACCAACTCATTAACGATTATACTGAAGAATCACGTCACGATACTTTGTAATTTCAATATTTGAATCGAAGACTGCATAAATTAATGCATTGATCGTCTCAGGTAGTGTTCTTTTGAACGTCAAATCCAAACGAATATTATGAGGCACGTTCGCTTGACAATAGGGTGCACTAATATCGCTGTCAGCAGTCAAATCAAATGCATAAATAGTATATCCGCTCTCAAACTCTTTCATAGTCAGTCCGTTGGTGTCATTCGTATTGTAAAAGCCAAAGACATCCATAAAATCAACATAACTGCGCATAAATTGATCCGAAGCAAAATCTGGTTTGTGGGGTGGACCAGGATGACTCACACCATTTACACGTAAAGCAATTTCACTTAACTGATTGTGTTTAAAATTGAAAGGATTCTTCTTTATATTACCATTAAATGCATCATTTTCAACCATTGCCACCATGAGGAGCTTCGGTGCTTCCGATGGAAAGAGGCCATCTTTCATGAAACTCTTTTGATCTTTCGGAATTGTGAAGGTGAGAAGCTTTGTATGCTGAATGGGGGGTAAATGGCATTTTGGCGGTTAAGACCTTCAGCATGCCCTCTAATGACACTTGGATTCGGTACTACTCGACGAATGTAAAGTGCAATATCTTCCACATGAATTCTAAAATTGTCAACTTTAGCAAATGCATTCAGCGCAAATTCAGGCTTATTCAATGTCAGCTTGAGTCGCATGCTGGTATTACAGAGTAAAAACTTTGACTGTCTAAAGAAGTCTAAATTCAGCGGACCATATAGCTGACATACTTTACTATCTTTAATCATAGCAGATCACTTTACAAAGCCACTGTTTGTTTCAGCATCAAATTTTCCTGCTTCATCTCTGTACCATCCTATGGCTTCCATATGACTTTTTTGTGCTGCTGGATGAAACTGTGATACATGATTGAAATATGATTTATAGGGATAATCGCTTTGACCACCTTCCACCTGCTGCTCTCCAATCGTTAGAGAAACATCGCGAAGTAATGTAGTCAATGGTAAATTGTTCAGTCCAACTTTATGTGTATCGTCAATAGCAGTTCCATCTGCTTGCTGAATTCTAAACCTCAAATCAACCATCGCATAACTCAAATCTATGTAGTCATCACTACCACCAGGAATAACAAATTCAATGGGGCCAGCATTCTCAGCTGTTCGAGGATGATAATCTACAATACTTGAACTAAGAATATCTGTCTGTATGGCTTGTTGATCAAACAAACAAAACCCGGAAGTTTTACACTCCATGATTAGAAGTTATGGCAGCGTCGTCGTTTAGCGCCTGATGAATGATTAGAGACTCTGCGACGTTTGCGTGAATGCCTTTTGACTGAAGATCGCACCTTACCAGCTCCGCGATGTTTCTTTCTTCCTTTATTCATTCGTTTAGGCGATTTCTTTCCTTGAGTAACACCAGCAAAGGTCTGCTTCAATGTTTTTAAGCCGCGTTCCTTCCCACGATTCAACAAACTGCTCTTAAAACTTCTACCTCTGGAAAGATCACTAGCAACATCACCAGCAAAGCCAACGGCATTACTTAAAACATTTCGTTTTAAAGATCTTCCGACATTGGATATGAGAGGTGCTACAACAGATTTCAGTGCACCAAGTATTTCAGTCCACGTTGGCGGCAAGCGCCGCTGTAAATTTGTCCTCCACTACTTACATAGGAGGGTCGTGAATAAAATGAGGCAGTTGGATTCATAGCTCAAACCCTAAACATTGTTAGTTACAACTTTGCATGAATCACTGTCGATCACTTAGATGAAAGATGTCGGCACGATGCATCCAAGAGTTCATACTTGAAGGATAACCGACCCATTTAACAAGACACCATTCTTCACCTTGTCGTTTTTTACATCGAATGATTTTCTCTACCAAATATGTTTCACTTTCAGTGACTACCTCAATCTCATCGCGGTAAAAGCTACCCTCAATTTCTTCATTATCGTAATCTTTCAACTTGTAGGTGGTCGGAGAGTCTTTTTGATCAATCCTTGATACTGTAAATACCTCATCTGTCCAATTCGGAAGGTACCCTTTAGCAAAAACACTCTTCACTTTTGAGATACGAACTTTATCACCAATTTTCACATCATTTTTCACATGAGTGCGTTTACGTTGGAATGATTTGCGCACTTTATCTACATTGTCAGCATTTACATCTATTGGTCTGAGTCCAATAGAACGATGGATAGAGTGATTGTAGGCATGGAGTGTATCTTGTAGAACCTTTGTCCAATTTTGTGTCAAGTTGGCAGTAAAATGTCGCCACAAGCGATTTTTTAATGTGCGATTAAAACATTCAACGAGTGCAGCTTTATAGGCACTCTTTACACTAAACAACTCAATGTCATGCCTCTCAAATAATCTTCTCACATGCTGATTTTCAAACTCTTTTCCTTGATCACTCTGAATTCTTTTTGGAATGCGACCTTCTCGAAAAATTGTTTGGAATGCTTTTGCTACTCCTTTCTCTTCTTTAGTTTTTAAAGGTTGAGCCCACGCATAACGCGAGAAAATATCAATGACGGTTAAAATAAAATTATTGCCCGAGTTATGTTTTGAAATGGAGGCAACATCACACAAATCTGCTTGCCACTGTTCATCGATGTCATGAACAATATAATGGCGGGTGCGGTACTTCTTTTTCGCTTGTTTGTAGAGTGTATAGGTAGCTTGACCCTTTAACCATCGTTTCACTTGTGATTGTGGAAGACCACTCGCTTTTGATAATTTCTTGATAGATGCAAATCCTGCCGGATGTTTTACATCATAATAGATTGACTTCAAACGTTCAGTCGATGACGACTGACTCTTTTTCCTCCTTCTCATCTTTTTGTTTTCTTGCCTTTCTACATTTACAACAACTGCAGCATTTAGCTTTAGCGGTTTTGCGATCGTGTTCACATTGCTTAGGGGTTTCATTGTGAGAGCTGGCACAGCAACTGCAAGTGACAACGACATTCACCTCTGGCGGCTCATTACATGGCAAGCAACACATCTGCTTCATATTAATAGTCTGAGAACATGTATTTCCTGGGAGGAGCTGTTTTACGTTTTCCTTTTACTAGTTTTAGTGTTGGCGTAGATCTACGACGAGTTCTTCCTCTTGTTTGCTTAGTGAGTGTGGGAGGGGATGTAGCAGGTGACGTCTTAAACCAATTTGTTTGCATTTTCATCGTCTGAAGCATTGGAGCAGTAGCCACTGTTGAATCAAGTTCTTTCAATGTCTCATTATTCAAAGCAAATTTTGGCACATTATGCTTTTTCAATAGTTTAAAAAAGTATGACCAACCAGGTGGAACATAGCCCTTACGGCGCTTTCTACGTGTCGCATACTGAATCAAGTCTTCATAACGTGAAGCATCAATCACTTTATTTTCATCTGTAATGATTTCTCCTCTATCATTTACATTGAGATGGGGTTCAATACTGTTGAAAAGAGATATGGCATGTGCGCGAGATGCTAAAGGTGTAGCAGTCGATACAGAGTCACGCATCTTATTCTTCAAATTTTTTAGTTGCTCAACAGTTTCCGATTGTAATAATACAGCACGATGTGGATCTTTGATGTGAACATTTTTCTGATAATCTATTTCTTTCCTATACATTTCATTTGCAAGAGGTTGCTTTACTTGCTGCATGGCAGTCAATTGTACATATTCATCCTGAGGAATAACAATCATGCGAGAATAAGAACTCATAGTTTGTAGATAATCATGGGAGTTTTCAAAATATCACTTCGAAATCTAAATTCTTCCGGACACTCTTGCGTAAAGTCAATGAATAAGTAACCGTGTGGTTTTTCAGTAGCTGCTTGAAAAATTTCAATTAAGGCTTTTGATCCTCTGGGTGCAACTTGTCGCGCTAAAATTTCAAATTGACTTTTATCTCGCGGATTCTTGAAAATAGCATAATAGTGTGTATTCAGGTTTCGTGTACGAGCTTCTTTTCCATCAGGAAACAAATTTTGTGTGATATAGATGATAAAGCACCTTTTATGATGTGCTGCGCGAGTGAACATATCTGTAACATTTTTTGAATTCTTACTTTCTTTTAATAAATCATCCAATACAACAACATCATTAGACTGAAGTTTATCCACTGGAATAATTCCTTCATGTCGAATAAAGTTGCGACTTTGCAATTCCTGAAACAGCGACGGTTGATAAATACCATAACACCAAATCACTCGATTGATAGGTTCCTTAAACAACTCCCTTCTTTTATCCAATAAATTCAGCGTGAAAACAGTTTTACATGCATGAGATGGACCTGATACAGTCAGAACTTTATCGCATTGAAGTCTGAAATCCATTTTATTACTTTGAGATTCAACATTTGCATAATTAACGCTTAGAGCCAAAGATATTACCCAATAGGTTGCCCACGGCAGGAGCTATCATTGGAAGTATTGCTGAAAGGAAACCACCCTTTTGTGTTAGAGTTTTCCTCTTTCTTTGAAGGGCGACTTTAGGATTGGAGATGAAACGCAATTTTGTGGCATATCGCTTAAGTAACTTTCGTTGTTTTGGTGCTAATTTCTTCGTCCTCAACTTTCTCACATGAGAAATAATTTCACGAATGAATTTATCGTTAGCATGTCGTATAGCATTGTATCGCTGATTTGCTTTCATTCGTCGGAGAGCTTGAATGGCTGAAGAAAACTTTGAAGACTTTTGACTTTTACGTTTCGTCATTTTACGTTTCACCATTTTCCGTGTTAGTCTTTGCTAAAACCTGTCTTTACCACATTTGCATAGGTACTAACTATTGCGGCATAAGTGACACTCGAAATGAGCAATATCACAGTGGTTACATTTGCAAAGTTGAATGCAATTACGTATGAAACAGCGTTGACAAAAAGCGTGCTTACATCTCTTGAAGATGCGCTTTTCATTTCCATCCTTTCGCTTACATACATCGCAACACATAGTTTCACTGTTACTGATGTCTATAGCAAGTCTTTTTGAAGATATGAATTTGCTAGCCTTTTCTAAATAATAGACGCATGTACAGAAGGAATATACTTCGAGAGTGAGCAGACATAGCTCGAAAACCAGTTGTGCTACAATCAAGTACCACTGCATTTTCAATTTTTCTTTATAGAAAGTTGAATGTGAATATCTGAAATCGCTTCAATCACTAGACTGCTGCCATGATGGTTAAATGCGTTAAGACGTTCAGCAATTTTTATCATATGTCTTTTAAAAAAATTCTTCGGGGTGATCTACCACTTCCATTGAATAAGAAGCAAAATGGAAAGAGCGACTTTCCACCTCTTCCTTTCCAAAATGACTAAACTTAATTTCCGCAACTAATCGCGCCATGACAATGCTATCAGAGAATGTATTCATTAACTCTAGAAATAGAGTGCTAGCATCATCGACCACTGCTTCGATGTCGGTCTCATCTTTATGAAAATTTATCACATAATCTTGAACAGCTCCTTTTAAACTTTGCCTATGAAAATGTAATGTTCCGCAGTCGTTTGAGAAAGACATGATCGCCCTTTATCTAACCCATCCATTGCATGAAAACAACTCTTCTCATAGTAACATTTATTGAATAACGGTAACAAGCATGCATTATAAATCAATGGTTTGAAACAGGTAAAATAGATACAGCTGGTAACTATCATACAGCGAGCAATGATGACCATACAGGACTTTGGCAGTGTTGAGGTAAGGAGGAAAGAAGCATTGATTATGAACGTAGCTACTACAACGAACAGACAAAAAAGGAACACACAAATCCTTAAAACGTTTCGTGACTTCATGGTAGTGTTGATTCACTCTACTATCCCAAGGTGGGAGCAAAATGTCATCAATGATTAGATTGGGAAATACTTTCCTCTCCTTACCAGGATAATGCCAGCTACGGCATTAGTGTCCGCTGATTGATGTAGAAATCGACATGATTTTCATCATTTTTGGGTTAGAATATTGCGTTGTCAGACTAAATTCAAAGAGGAAACACGATGATATTACATGATTAATGGAAATAAAACAAGTTTTATATTTCCAAGTGCAATAATCTCTATGATTATTGCTTCCATAATGAAGTTAATGCTTTCCAAAGAGTGCATAAAATTCAAGGAGTGCAATTAACAGGCTTTATTGCACTCCCTCACTGAAATACTTGAGCACACAGAAAGTTTTTCATCCTCTCAAGCGGCAAATTCTACATGGAAATCTCAAGAAACACCGTTGATATCTCTAATTCCATATCAAATAGAAGTAGATTTTTTACAGCTTCAAAATTCTGATGGTCACAGATTTTGAATATCCTGTGAAATATAAAGTTACTTATGCAACTCGTGCAAAGATATACAACTTAATTCCATTATTATCGATCAATAAACTATGCCCTCGTCCTTCCGGCTCGTGCATAGACATATGTTGATGTCGAAAAATGCAATAAAGATGGATAATAAGCCATGGTGGTCAACGCCGAGGCAAGAGGAGACTTTTTCTGAATTTTTTGACTTTCACTAGTGACTTTTTTATCATACCTTTTTAGAGCGTGTTTCAAACGTTATTTTTGTTATGTATTCAATTTAAATAAATTAGTTGAAGAAAAAAAATAAAGATGAATACTTTCAGGGACATCCATGATTAATATAAGATATCAAAGGAACGCTCAACTCCCATACCTGGAGGAGTACTGGACTGGAGGCCAGTGCATGGTATGGGAGTTGAACGTCCCTTAGATATCTCATTATGTCCCTGCTATTTGTGTATGAGGATTTTATGTAATGCAAAAAATACGATAAGCTATGTGTAGCCACAACTTTTCACAACCTCCTTGGTTTCAACTTCATGAAATCATTTAAAGTCAAATCACAATCAGCACTTTGGTAATTTCCTTTCAATATTCAAAATTGCTCAGTCATTGAGGCGCTTTTGGGTCATGGTCGTCCTCAAAATCTTCCAATAAGCTTCAATTTGATGGATATGCGCTCACAGACAACCGCAGTTGTTGCGATGACTAGTGCAATTTCGATTAGTTTTTTTTATTATTGGGGACAGGGGAGAAAGAAAGAATGCTTAGGTAGGTAATCATGTATACCGGGTAATGACTGATCACAAATGTTATTGGTACAGATTTCTAGATAGATTTTCCATTCAGTGTTCATCATCCTTTTACTTACATTACATTCATAACGGAGAACAAGCTTATCATAAGTTCCTTTATCCATTATTGTAAAGCAGTCAAATAGGGAGAAAGTTTCAATGAAATCTGTGAAACGCAATGATAATTCTTTGAGAAAAATACCAAGTACTGTTTTCAGACAATTACGAATGTCGATTCACTCGCTTTCACATGTATCAATCTGATCATTCTTAAAAGATTGACAAAGATTTTCGTGTTGAGGAGTGGCTTCGGCTATAATCTATGTAAACCAATCATAAATTTGTCATTATGTCCTCGATCGATTTGTGGAAGCTTTTGATGGACTGGTATGCAGTCATCAAAGTCTGTTTTGCCTCTTGCAATGCTTCAACGGCAGGGCTGATTAAGGCAAATAGATCTCGAAGAGCAATAAACAGAATATGATATCATCAAAGCATAGGAGATTGTGAAAAATACCAAATGCCTTCCCGCTGTTGTCCTTCAAGACCTAAACATGTAAATGGGATATATGGATTGCTAACCGCTTGCAAAGATTCATGTGCGCTCCATGGCCTCAGCAACACGTTTCAGCGTGTTTGGACATTGAGTAATCTTATTGAGAAAAATTGCTTTCTTTAATCTAGAATGATGCACATGAGATTTCGAGAAATATTTGAACAGCTAATCAAGAATATCGATCACTCGCGAAACAAGATGTACGTGAATAACTATGTTACATTGTGTAAGCTGACGTAACAAAATTTAAAAATATGGCTTGCACAATACACTTTAATCCATGCTTTTCAACTGTCTTGCTAATGTCTTGCTTTACAAAATTTGCTTTCACAGTCACATTCTGAGATCTACAATGTCTAACGCAGAGTTCATAGCAAGTTAAATGCACACAACTGAATACACTTAACCGAATACGAGAACATCAGATGAAAAACTGATTGCTTCAATCGGTTGATACTATTCCCAAGCGCAGTACGCATCGTTTCTCTCACCCATACAGCGCTCAAGCTAAGAATCTCTTGGCGATGATATTATCCAATGAGAGCTCAGGAGATGTCTAGAAGCGGTGCTTGAGATGGCAGAGATCGCAGCAAGCCTTCAAAATGCATCTTAATCGAAGGGAAATTACACAAAGCTCATAACTCCGAAAGAAGAGTATAACTACAATCACTTGAGACATTATTGAATAATTAACTTTTTGATAACTCTAATATTGGGCGCATCCTAAATGCGTCACTGGAACTAATGATGCTTGATACTTTCACAGATTGAGTTCGATCGGTGAGATAGTCTCTAGGCCTAATCCATTCAATGAATTTCTTCTGGAAGCCATTCCGAATTAAGGTAGGCTATCTACTATAGTACCATATGGCCCCATTGGTCAAATGCCTTGCTGAAGTTGTACGCGATGATGACAGCACCCATAATATTCCTGGATTACAGAGCATTCGTAATTTCCTCATGGATGCAGATGAGAGCTGATGTTGTTGAGGATTGAGGGATCGATGTATCCAAGCTGACGAGGCCCAAAGCCTTGACGAAGCTTAACCATAATACCTGAGTTTGTTATTTTTTTGCCTATTTATTATAGGCCTTGCTTTCCTACCGCTCTAATTCAAGAGATTTCATATTCTTGGAAATTGATTAGCCTATCCGAGCAGTTGGTCCAATTGCGCATTGTAAATTACCCTTAATTGCCCATAAGGGTTAGCTGGATTGAAAATCATGAAATTATTGAATGTGCCTATTATGACTCACTAGCAAGAATAATAGAGAACATTTCATGCTACCGAGCCAGCTAGGTAACACTTGCATTGAAAAGCATGCCATGTAATCTCTTCACTAAATTGTTTTTGCTTAAATTACTGTGATCTATTTGGTGAAATAAGAAACTTTTTCTCCAAAATGAATCCTTCAAAAACCATTTAATTTATCTATACATATATGTAGTATTAGTTCAGGCCGAAGTTAATATCAAGATAACTGAAAGCATAAACATCCTATGATTTTCTAGTCTTATTTTACCATTTCTCCCTGTATACACACTCCTTTTTTAACGTACAAGTTTCCCCTTACTCTTAGGCCTATTTTGTCAGAAAGGTGAAAATTAATCTGTCTTCTTTTTGATTCAGGATATATGTTATTTGGGCCACCCTAGGATCTGCACTAGGTATAATTTTGTGCTCATTTCACAATAGTGACACTAAATGGAAGTCCAGCCGATGACCATCCCTTCTGATGCCTACTTCTTGTTATCTTGTTTCATGTATGAGAAAATCAATACTGGCATAAAATGTGTATATTTTCAAAATGCGGTAAAAACAAGAAGTAAAAAATAATTCAGTTGAAGTCGAATGGGGTGAATGCTTTCCGCATTTCAAGAACTTCTGAAGTCTCTTCTTCTTTTGATACAGTGCAATCGTTCCAGTCCACACGATGTGGGCAGCCCAGAACAGCTCCACTAGATAAGGCAGCCCTGAAGACAAGAAAAGGAAAGAATATTATTTTTCTGACTCGGAGGATACAGTGATCACCTAACACAAACGGATTACAAAATTAAGATAATTCAAAGCAATTTGGAGGGGATTTGGCATCAGTTTTAACCTACTGCAGCTTTTTTCCGTTTCATCGGCAATCAACAGAGAGCATTATTCGATCATTTCTGAGAAAGCTGTTGAATTTGATGAATATTTCCGGTATACATTGCATGATTGAAGTGCAAGTCTTGCAAATTAGCAACTGGATTATTCTGCACATTTCGTTTCTAAATTTTAATTCTCACATTTTTTAAGCAGATAACTTAATCATAAAAACATATGTAATATTTCAAAACATTAGAGTAGTTTTCTTAGGGTTTTTTAATCAAAATTTCATTTATCACAAAATGAATAGATCACAACTAATATTTGAAATCACAACTATGTCGAAAGTTAGAGAAAATTCATATTCAACACCAATTATTACTGCAATGTAGGATGTATTTGAAAATGTCTTGACTAAAGAGCATATTTTGTTGATAGGTAAGAGTCAAGAATAATTTGATGTTATCTTATTTATTTTATACAGCTATTAATTTCAATAACTACTCAGTGATCATCTTCAGGCGAAAAGGAATTATAACATTGACTTATAGATAAGATTCAAATTTTTTCGTACAATGATATCATAAAAATATTACAATGTAGTATGTAATTACTATTTGCCTAATAAACGTTCTTAAAGGGATGCAAAATTATTCATCACTTTATATCTATGGAAGCGGGCCCAGTCTGAACTTGGGCGCATGTTTCCATAAATCGTGCATGCTAAGACGGCACCCGGTTCGGCGTGTGGACGGCCCGGTCGAATTATTGTTAGCCCACAGAAGCCTCGTAACATTATTTGAATTGCACATTTTCCAAGTTTATAGTTTGTGTCGCCCGTCTTTCATTGTACTTTTGTTATATGTGCTGTGATAACATTTTTGATTTTGATGCTTGAGTTTCCTACATCATGTGGTGTTATTTATTCATCACAAAGTTGTCTGCAGATAGCAGCAGTGACATTCAGAGTTTCTACCTAAAAATTTAATAATGTGTGTAATAATCTTGTGCTCTTATGAACAAAATATACTTGAGACACTGATGCTGTGAGCGACAGTAAATAAAAAGAGACCTTCGATAATATCCTAGCTTGAATACAGTTGACTCCTACGTCGTGTTCGGGGGCACTGAAAATTAATAGCAACGTTTAAGATTGCAAACTTAATTGCAGTGCGGGTACTTCACAGACTTAAGCTTAACACTCCCGGCTTCGATAATTTTAATAATTGATGGATAATTATATTTTCATTTGATCTATCATAGGATGTAAATGCGCAGATTTCTACATTTATCTGCAAATTTGTTTGAAAAATACACGACTGAGCTAACCTCTACTATTCTGAATAATATTAAGTGTTACATCTCATTAAAATTGATGTGTATTTTCTAGCAAAAGCAGCTGAGTGTTTCGAATGTCCTTTATGGACAGATTTCCACCGAGTGAAGATGTATGTTGCATCACATTGATCCAACACGATACCATATTTCCTTCAACAAAAAACGCGATTATGAGTCGCAGCGTCAATGTAGGTCTCTTATAAAATCGCAATTATGAATTCTTTAAATAAATCTTGATATAGCTAGTTGCAAATGTCTTAAAGAGCAACAAGAGCTAGTAAAGACAACTTATTAGCAACGAGATAACCAAAAGTTACAAAATTTTGATATTTTATTGACGCACAAAATAATAGTTCCACATTCCTACTTTGCCCAACAATTTTGCAAGTCCTCGGGTTCCACGGATATTTCCTTCATTATTCCTTCTTCTGTAGTTTTCATACAACTACGATGGTAGTCATACAGTCTGATGCATGATTTCTCAGGACCGCTCTCACTGCTTTAAGTCACAACAATTTCTTAAGATGTAGGATCATGTTGTCGCTGTTCAGTCATGTTCACGATCTAAGTTCTGCAGTCAGGGCTGTCAGCCCTATACACGGTGGGCTGACGGGTCGAAAGACATATCTGGAGTTGGGTGAAAAGGTGAGATATACACGTCATTTTACGATTAGCTACGACCTGAATAGGAATTTAGGCCTACAATAGTATTTAATATATTATACACTGTTATGCATGGATGCATATTGGCCTATGTTAGACCTACTGCCCGAAATATATTATGCATTAGTCTACTTACATTGATCTTGGCCTATGTCTCAAATAAAATTAAGCTTATTCTGCATCGAATAATTTTTACGACCTATAATTAAAGTAGCTTAAATATTCAATACAGTAGACAACGATAAAGTGGTCAAGAAATTGGTTTTCAGATGAGATCTCGATATAGTTCTCGAAGCATCGATTCATCGATATACAGCTCTCATCATCTCAAGGTCCAGGGCAAAGCAAATTACCGTGAAGCATAGACATGGATTATATTACTAAAAATTATTGCTGCAAAAATAAACGCACGGACACAGCTGAAATTAACCTAACGACGTACAGTTGCCAGTCTATGATTCGATGGAACATTTTCTCGCTGACTTGCCAAAAGATTTACAAGTGGAACTGCTGGTCGACTTCAAATCTTTTCACAAAGCCACAACTCACTTCGTAATCTCATAGAGCCTTTTCATTGCAATTTTTCGATCCCAGGAAAAATTTCCATCGATTCAAAAAACTGTTGAAATATCCGTGCGAAACGTTAGGCATTTTTATCACATAATTCTCAACGTCAGAATGATTATATCACGTTGTCTTAAGTTTTTCTAGGTTATTTATCTGCCTTCAGCTTGTATGAAACACAATGTATAACTGTATTTCTATTCTACTACAATTTGTAGTCACATAGTCGTTCGAAGGTATAAGTTCACTTGATCGAATAAGGATTGCCGATCCTAGGTAGATGTAAATAAACGGCCTTCTATATTCGCCGCCCTCCAATACACGTCGCATCAAAGTAGATTTCAAATAATAAAATAACGCGACTATATTTGTAACGAGCTTGTTTATGCAGGACTTTCCTCTTTTCTATTCCTTGCACATCCGATTTTGAAAAATTACATCTCTTTTATTTTATGTTCATTCCAACCGATTTGTATTACACACAACGCTTTCGTAGCTGACACATTTCTTCTTTGCATCATTATTTATGTTAACAGCACGCGTTTCTGTGTCACTTACTCGTATATTGATTCAATAAATACATTTATTGCCACGGTTTAGATTGTAGGTTTTCCGCTGAGATGTTTTCTAATATCTGAGAACATGTGACGCCTTTACATATGATTGTAGTCATATAATCACATTCCCAATAATTCCTATTACCATTCACTCATTTTGCGGAGAAAGAAGACTATAAAGGCACTGACCGTCATGAACATCAAAAATCATGATTAGAGTCGCACCCATGAAGTCACGGCCTCCAACTGAAGTCGATCAGCAAACGTCAATCCTCATTTAACACTTCCTTAAAGTCTTCCGCTTCCATTGTCCACCTCTCGACTCGCGACTGTCTTTCATTTGAGATAAAATCGCGTGCTTCAATCGAGTGAAGAAACGTCGACTTGTGGATTGTATTTCTAGATCGCTAAACAAGCCGACTGATAAATTTGAGAGGACATTGAGAATTATGAAAATCCACATTTTATCTATATCACTATTCAAGACTTCACGACAATTATCAAAGCAATCAACAGCAAAATCAAATTTTAGGAATTTTCACAGAAAATCTGCGTTAGGAACAGAGAGTGTGTGTGATTTATTCTGGGATGATAACTTTGGCAATCAATATTCACATCCAATTAGGAATACAGTTTGATGCATTACTCAAGTTTCAAGGTTCACTCAAGTCAGTCACTATGCAAATTTTTAATAAGTTATTATGAGCCTAAATATATAGGAACTATGCAGTCTAACTCGTTAAAGTAAAAAATTAAAATTGAACATTCAAAATCAAGAATTAGTTGATTCAAATGATGACGATAAATAATTGCAATTAATTGATTGATGATACCAATTAACTGCAATTAAAATTAATTGATTGATTTGCCAAAATTAATTGCACCCCTCATGGCTCAAATAAACAGAAAATCTCGGCTTCAGAATCCAAACATGCATGCATGGATGCAAAAGGCAAAGATCGATGTACAGGATTTGCTTACATGTGCGGATCGCAAAAAGCATACCGTATTCATTGATGGGATGAATTTAATGACAGGATGAGTTTACATGTGGGAAACGTAACATTTGAATGATGTCTGACTTATCTTTCTGACATATCTTTCAAGACATATCATTACCTATTCAGTCTTTTGTCAGCCACTATGTGTGGGACCCCGCTCGTCTGGGTTTCAGAGTTCAGGTTAGGGGTCGAAACACAACTAGACGAGTACCTGCTGATGACTGACGGACTGCAGTATTATGTTTCATATCCCTTAATCGGTAGCAGAAGTAGTGGTCGATGTATTGTATTTCAAATGAAGAATAAGTGAAGAAATGTTGGATTCCATGAAGTATCATAGACGGATTATGAAACTGGCGATAACAAATTCAAGTGAAGAAATAGTATTTTCCATGTGTAGTCTTAGGTATAGTGTGTAGTTCGGTTGCCTTCGATGTAGTAGAGTGTCATTGTAGTTCTATTGTTTACCTCCATTATCCACCGTGTAGTCTCAGATATAGTGTAGTATTAGTTCACTTGTAATCGGTGTATAAGTATCATTGTAGTTCTATGTTTTACTTCCTTTTTTCCATTTTTTATCCATCGGTTTCCCGTTGTTTTATAATATCCATTTTCAATTTCCTTAACCTACGGTGACCATTGTCCATTTTTAATTTACTTTACCCATGATGACCATTGTCCTATTCTATTTCCACTACCAGCATCTGTAGTCGGCACAGTATATTAGACGTCTGTTTTGAACGTGTATGCGGCTGTGTTTGGAATCTACGGTATTAGTATAGTAACAGTAAGAACTAGTAGTGTTGTAGTGTTACAAGTCTTAAGATTTCCATTTTTACCAGATATTGGGCCAAAGCTGATCAATTTTAATTCGTTGCTACGAGAAAGCTACATTGAGTTCTTTTAAGAACTGATCAATCCAATGGTTACAGTAGCATTGCAATTGTACACTTGCGGATTGGAGAACGTCATCAGTCCTCAATAGGACTACTTCAATTAATCATTTTAATTAGTAAGCATTATATTCTATTATAAATGGCTGCTGCGATGATTTTCATCATCGTATGAGAAATGCTTATGAGTGGCCATGAAAACAGGAACACATCTACAAGCAGCTGACGCACATGCACCATGCTACATCATCATGTAAAATCAAAACCCAATCAACGACTAAAAATCTGCCGATTGAGGTACGTTTCTTCTCATAATTATGACGCATCGAAAATAACATTTTCCCGACATTTAAGGTTTGATGCTCAACAGGCATTATCAAAAATTTATTGCAACTTAACTGCTCTTTTCAGTCAATTAATTGACCTTGACATTCGAGAGAAATAACCTAGATGTCATTGAAATTCTATACAATCAATTAATTGACACTAATCTATTGGTTGAAGAATTCTATAAGCAGAGATTGGACACCGCGCGGATGGCCTTGACATTTGTTGCAATAGACGTTGAAAAATGCATGAAGTATTGGATGCTACGTAGAAGCCTATGCGTGCGTGTCGTGTTATGCTGTCAAAGGCAGTCTTCCGTGCGAGTATTGGACTATTGACTAAATTGTCCAGATACTAGAATTCGCTGTGGAAAGTTTCTTCATGATCAAGTGCTGCGTGTCAGGTAAGTCCTTCAGTCGATATTAGAGAGGCACAAATATTATCCACTGAGCATCTCAGGGACATAGAATTAATTTCAGCATAATGGCAGACTAAAGCATCGAACAGAAATTTATTTTGATGAAATTAATTTATCTTTCGACGCACAGACAATTTGTTTTTATTTCGTAATATATATTTCGGCAAACCGCCCTTCTCAATGAGATTTTTAATTTACAGTGAACTCATCTAACAAGGACTATGATTTTGAATCAAATCTGGAAATGTCTATAAAAATATCATAGGTGAATGGGGGAAGATAGTGAAGTCAAAGATAATAAAGTCAACATAGCACATTGCTGTGAAAACCATCCACAATACACTTTCATGCACATCCACCTAATGTTGTGGAGTTAATGCCGGTAAATTTGAGTGGTTCCATTCTGTTTTGTAATTGATCAGTTTTATGTTTTGTTCATTTTTGTAATTATTAGAGATAAAAATGAACAAAACAAGTTAAAATCTGATTGAGAAGGGCGGCTAGTCGAAATATATATTACGAAGAAAAAACAGATTGTTTGTGCGTCGAAAGATAAATTAATTTCATTTTATTTTATCAATATGTTATCTAAATCTTTCTTTATAAGATCGGTCAATATTTCTAGAAATTAGAAATTTATTTGAGCAAACTATGTATTGTAGTCGGAAGTTGATTCAATCAGTTAATTGACATGTGAAATTGATGCAATCAATTGTGAGAATTAAAATATCACGCCATCAACTCATTGAAATTAGAATTACTGAGCAATCAATTAATTGACATTAGAATTACTGAGCAATCAATTGATTGACGCTGGAATTATCGAGCAATCAACTAAATGAAACTCAATTAGTTTTTGATTATCCCTGATGCTCAATTTCATGTTTATTCAATGTCGCGGAGCACCCTAAATAAGCAAACCATTGACACTTAAATTTCCTGATGTTTCATTACTCACCGAGCTAGTTGCAGATCAATTTTATTGAAATGCTGTTTCTCTATAATTGCTAGAAGGCGCTCTCCTGCAGGTAATTCGACGTATAAGTAAGGACGATTTTCGGGACAAATCTCAATCAAGTCTGCCCTCTTCGGCAGCGCTTGAAATTCCAACGGAGGCTCCTGCATCGACGCGAACTGCATAAAGGCTTTCTTACACTCTGCAGCCGTTGCTATCGGAACAGGGACAGTCTGGAGTTGGAGATGATGTGACTTGAAGTTACGCTCGAATACCACCATTACCTGATGCTTGGATTTATAGTATTTCTGGATGCAGCGCTTGTACTCATTCATTTCATCGCGAACACCTTCCGGACAAGTGATCCACGACTGATGATGTCCTACAGGGATGATAAGCATGTGATCAGGTACCAGTGGTCCTCGAGGGGATGCCAAATAAACTTGAACACCGATGGAGACAACCAAGTGGCGCTCCACCTGCGGGTTGCTGAGGCAGAACCAACATGGAGCCGATTGTCGAGGTTCTGTGGAAAGGAAAGTAAACCAATTTAAACGAAGTATTGCTTTGGCAATAGTTTGGTTGCCTTTAAGTAGATAGCTTTCATAGTTTCTGATAACCACACAACTTTCTAATAATCACTCATTCTCTGACAGCCGCTCAGTTTTCCGATAACCACCCATTCTGATATGGCCGCAGAGTTTATAGTAATCGCCAAGTCTCTAATATCCGCTCGGTCCTCTAATAACTACCCACTGAGTGTTAATGACATTGAAATAAGCGCCCAGGCATTGAATAATGCAAATGAAAAGGTAATGAATCGTAAAGGCTTCTTGGAAACCTTTCCTTTCAGGCGACCTTATCGCCGTGGCTTTGGACTTTTCATTTCCATTTTCTTCTCTCGAATGTTCTGTAAAGTGACACAATAACATTTGTTCGAAACACCACTATAAAATTGCACACTGAATTGCATGTTAGGTTATAGATTGAATTAGTGGAGCAGCAAAAGAAAATCATCAATTGACCAGAGTATAGAAAGTAAAATGAGATGTGTTCATGTTGACATTCAAGACATTCAATAGTGGACTGCATCACTTCCATGCGTTCTTTTCTATACCAGGGACTGTAATTCATCAATTATTTTATCACACTATGCTAGCCGACATCATAATAGCTAATATATGAGACATTCGTAAAAGCCTAGCTTCTAATGGGTCTATTATTCCGATATCTATGTATATTTCACAA
This sequence comes from Prostheceraeus crozeri, assembly GCA_907163375.1. NCBI lineage: Eukaryota > Metazoa > Platyhelminthes > Polycladida > Euryleptidae > Prostheceraeus > Prostheceraeus crozeri. The sequence goes on from CAJQUW010006757.1 coordinate 1,420,670, forward strand.
GAAGCTACGGTCTGATATTGCAGACATCCAAAGGAGTTATTCATATACACTATAGATGAAGTCTATGCACATTTCAAAGCGCTCGTTTTTTGATCCCTTAACCGACCTTTTCGGGGGTGTGCGGTGTAGTTCTGTTGTTTTCCTTGAAATGCAAATACATCGTCGTCTGTTCAAAATACCAACTTTTCCTTCCTGTTGAGCATCTTCCTCCCCTGCATAAATGTTGGCAAATAACTGCAGATTACCTCGGCCTCATCAGAAGTAGGCTGCTCAAATCCTGCATTCCTTCCGGCCTGAATACCTCAAGTTCCATTGGAATTTCAAGAAAATTTAAATGCACTGCCACTAATTTTTACCTATTTCCTAGGACTAACATGTACACAGGCGGACAGCTTTCATCTTATTCCTTTCAAATTTCGCATTTATTTGATCTGTTTCTCCAATATTCTAATTTCCTGATAGTTGCGCGCTACGTTCAAGTTATTGTATATTGAGCGTGTATGTCCTACGCGCTCCAAGTGCATATATTCATTGCAGTTGTGAAGAAACACCCGAAGATGCGAAGTGAGACCCAGAGCACCGACAATATAGCCAAATCCACCATGCACCAGCCTATCAGTAGCCCTGCACCACCCTTGGAGGCCGGTGCATGCATACAGTGGTAAATAGTTGAGGCGACAATGGGCATAGCTGCTCCAATGGGATGGTCACTATTAAGATCCATAATCCGATTCGCTCACACCTAACTTTCAGCGAAAGGAACCCTGTCAACAATCCTCCACAATATCCATGGGTTTTATTTCACGTGAAAAAAACCCCGAAAGAATGCAAGTACCGTATTTCCTCTAATAAACGCCGCACCTTCGATAGCAAGAAAATGAGAAAAGAATGAATAAGTGCAGTACAAAATCGTCCATTGCATTAAAATAATAAGGATATACTCGTACTTGTCAAACGTAACTGGAATGCTTAATGATATTGCTCTGTTTGTAGTCTTTGTTATGTAGTCTTTATTATAAGATTCGGTTAATTTAAATTTTTCTGTGCTGTCGAGCACTGACCACGCTCAAAATTTGAGAAACAGTAAAAACAACTACGACACCGTTAACTCCAAGAAACTAGTCCCACACTGTTGCAACTGTGTTTATTTAGCGTCGAAATCACCACGTCAAATGATGTCAAATCAGGTGATTGTCACCAGAAACGTATCAGATACGTACTCACTAGCGCTGACTCAGTACTAGGTGTTTCAGGGACATATTGCCAGTTACAGGAGTGACTTGCACAGTCATAAGCACTAATTCGTAGGAGCCAGGGGCCGACCGTGACACCAAGCGATCAGACCAAGCCATCGTTAACACAGCTATCACGTACTCGCTCAATACGTGGTCCTAAAAGGAATCCCGTTGTGCAGTGAATGGAAAGTCATTAGAGTCACCAGACTGTCCCCTGGAACCTGAGTTAACGTGCATGTCACATGTTGTATACGTATTTCATCACACGTTTCGCCATAAGTAAAAATCATTCAGGGTTGCCTAAGCATTTGTTGACTTTTTCTGAGTTTGATCAAAGGTGTATAAGAAGTAATAGGATTTACAGCTGCACTACCAGTAATTTAGCCGCATAATACATTACATGTGTAGGTATTTTATGACAATCATTCCACATTTCAATTTCGCCATCAAAATGCTGCTGTTACCTAATCAAAGGGCATTTATAACGTGATAGCTCTACATTACATATCAAACACCTTACTTACTCTTTTCAATTTTAGTATTCCTCGATTCAAGGAATTTTCTTTTGCCGGCTCTTCGGTTCATCATAGATTTTGGAAGATCAAAGAAATATTGATCCGTTTGAACCTCCTGGAAAGTAGATGAAAATAAATCACAAAGACAGGTGCAGCATAATGATAATAGCTCGCATAATTGAAATTTGCTTCTCAACAACACATGGCCACTGCCTAAACGGATGAGAATATGTGGATGAAGACAATGCACAGATATATTGAGGGGGCAATCAAATCAATTCTTCGTAAGGGACAACGATGACATCCGATTCCTCGAAGCAGCCAATCATGACAATGAATCATTCCAAGTGATCCAAGTCATATTCATTATTACCTGATTCCTAAAGTAATTGAAAACAATTGCAGGTAGTGTTGAAAGCATCAGAAAATGATGAAAATGACGAGCGGTTTGTCAGCAGTCCTGTTTTGGAAGGACGATTTTAGATTGATTACAGGATACAAATATCGGATCATGCATCTATTATCTCTTGAATCTAGATTTGATTTGTAGTCCCTCATCATTTACTCACTCAAGTGAATTTCGTGTATCGAATGAACAAACAACTTCGTGCATCACACATTGTTGACCAACATATATCGGGACTTCCTAATATCTAGATTGCATTTCGAAGTCGGTGGATCGTACTTTTCGGTGACCATTGCTGTTGAACAGTTATTATACTATTGAACACTTTACACTATTATATGCGACTCGCGCTATTGTTATATGAGATACTAGATATAATACTAAGCTACATATAATAGACATCAGCTCTCAAATAAATTCCGCAACAATGACAAAGTGGACGCATTATTTCTATTTATACAATAATTTTAATTCAACGAAATTCAATGTTTCGACAGTATAATTCAGCTGTTTACCTGTTGTGATCGTAAGTCCCTCAAAAAGTCCCAACGAACTCCCTTCTCGCAGTACGAATACAACATCTATAGGTGGAATATAATGACATCAAACGCTCTCTCAAATTTTCTTCCTTCTGTTCTTCATTACTGCCTATCTGTTGTCTTGAACCATTATACAAACGCCACTTTAATCATAGTCGATATACCAGTAAACAAACGAGAAATCCAACTATGCGAGTAACAGCGTAAAACATCATACCGCATTCAAAATCAGCATATCGGAGCATAGAGGAGAGATCATTTCATTGTGATACCTCACTTCGCTATCTCAAAAATCTTTCATCACATTTCAAATCCGACAACATTGTACACTCACCATTTCTCGACCTTCAACTACTTCAGCTGCTTCAGTTTCCTCTGGTTCATCTTTTGGCTCTTCCAACACACGAATTTGCTGGCCTTCACGATATGGATTCGCAGTAACATCAGACGGCTGTACAATCAGCTCTTCTTTCGACATTTTTCGCATTGGCACCAACTTCAAGGCGTACAGGTACTGCATTGAATGAAGAAATACAATAAATTTCCATCATTTTGCAACAATAGTTATATTTACTTAAAACCTCTAATACAAAGACATCTGCTATATTTTCATTATGTTGACAATGTAGCACAGTGGTCAAGTGCTTGGCCCAACGATGTTTTGGTCCTGAGGTCGAGCCCCGAGATTTCGGCAGGAAGGGCATCCGGACTAAAAGTAGCACAAAGCTCCAGAAAAGTCTAATGATGTCTGTACTGTCCTAGCTCCCAGAATGGGGAGCAGTGACGTTAAAGCCTCATTTGACAATATAGCAAGTAGCCTACCAAGACAGGACTGCATATAAGGCATGCGTTTTACTTATAACAATCATTTATTCCCACAAATGCCTTCACGCTTCTTGCATAACGAATAAGAGACGCGCTATGTAGTGCATTGTATGTTTTGCAGTGTCCACCTTCCCTTTTCTAAAAATTGAGGGAAGAGCAAAAAAATCAAAATTCAGTTCAGCCGAATTTCAAAGACAGATTCGGGAATCGACCTCTGGACCGAAATATGGCCACGCCATGCACTTAGCCACAGTGCCGCGGAGTTTACGGATGGCCATCAAAATATTTGAAAGAATATTTCTCTCTACTCCGAAAATGTACTGACTTCGACACGAGAAGAAAAGTATGCAGATATCAGAAAAACTGGGAACAGGGCGAAAATCTGCTGAAATCATGAAGAATCATGCCACTGACATCATTCGTGATGCCCTAAATGTAGCATCAGTGCCATGCTATCAACTGGGGACTATTTGCGAACGATGAGTGAGTCAGACCATTTCTAGATCAAGAAACAATCAAGACAAATGAGATGAAATTTTTTAACCATTGGAATAGATAAATGAGGAGCTGAATTCTCTACATCAAATTCTAATTGATTCCGGGCAATCGTACAATAAAAGCGTTGGATAACTTCACGTATATTACCTGTCGATTTAAAGGATTTTTCACTTCAGCCAAACCAATAAAACGGGTAACGTGTTTGTACTTTTGTTGAAGAACAGCATGATTTCTGTAATATAAAATACAGCATTGAAGTGAAAATATCGAAGAGTTTCAGTAATGCTGAGAACAAATAATGAATGCATAGTTAGTCCGCATACCCTAATCAACGCATGTCTCTAATTAGTGACTGATCAGATGGTGCCGATAAACAAATGATATTTCCTGAAATGGAACTCTACACGAATGGATACAAAAGCAGAAATTGTTGCCTTTCGTCGCAAAATTATTTGTCGCTCCAACGCGCCGGTACTTGATGTTCAATTAGTTATGAGTGCCATGATGTACCTTGATTTAAAATATCTTAACTATCTATTCAAGTTTTCAAATTCAAGAACATGATAAGATTGGAGTGAAATTAATCCGCAGCATTGCTCTCGGTTAATTTTTTCATTTCAGGTCCTCAGCATCTGTATAAGTACAGAACTGATGAAACTACAAACTGAAGTTAGTTGAGTCAACCTATCAAGATCATCTACTTTGGAAAACTCAAAACGTTTAAAAGATCCAAATAATAGAGATTTCAAAGAAACAGATTAATTTAATTGTGATGATTGATTTCAAACCGTGCTTCAATCTGTAGGGCTGTCATCCTTGTTTTGTAGTGAATTAGCAACCTCCTGCGTTAGCAATGATCGAAATTTATTAGCTGCAAAAGAGATGTGCCTCTTCAAGCGCTTTTTGGTAGTCGATGTTGCGAGTTTACAGATATATCATCATTGTGACGTTGGTCTCATCATTCATCATTGTGCCTTTTATTCGCAGCTATTCATGTGCATCAACATGGCATGACTTCCTTACTCCTAGGATAAAAACCACAGAGGTGCATGTCTGCCCATATTTCACCGTGAGAAGTTCTCGAACTTGGAAACTGTGGGAGGAGATCCTCTTGCAGAAGCTGAGCGTGGATTCAGGAAGGATCCAGCAATGCAAAAACTGAGCGTGGATTCAGCACAATGCGACACATCAAGACTGATTGGGGGTCAAGATTGAGAGAGAACACCTCCGACAACCTGATGCAAATTAACATTGATGGTTCACTATCCAGCGAATTCAGCGCCTTTGTTGCTATGAAGCCTTGGCGATCTCAACGTGCTCATGGCAATTCAGTGGGTGCTTGACTACTTGCTTCTATCGATATGACACTTCATTTCAAGACACTCTATTATGTTTTCTACATTCATAGTGCAATTTTGACCAACAGACTGATAGTAGATGATTTTCCGAGGGTTTTGAGATTTTTCAAGAGCTTCTAAAAAAACTGCTTTACAAGCACATGTGGCATTTCACCAAAAACAGATTTCAAGACCACATTACAGACAATGTATGAAGCAGTATTGATCATAGAATAAAATGAAAGCCAACTAAAGCTGAAAACTTGCGAGGAAAACCTCTTGCTGCTGCCAAAGCAGGGGAAGGACGCAAGGGATCTATCGGGCAACCTATTCCATGCAGGCAAATCGGTGGAGGAAAATGATCTCTTCTGTGTCAATTTTGGGAGAACGATGACAGAGAGAATCACAGGCGTTTCTACTCAAGCTTACAACTTTCTTGAGTCTTCTACTGAGGTACCGAGGGGAACGATTCTGGAGACACTTGTAGACGATGGTTGCCAACCGTCGATTTCCGTATGATGAATTGATAGCGTACCACCGCTGTTGTATGTGCTGATCGTTGGAGGTCGATGCGAATTTGATTTGGCATCGCCCAAGTGCCATGCAAAAACTTGAAAGTAAATTGCTCTCAGGTGTTGATGGGCGATAAGTTAAATTGCCAAACAGAGGAAATATGTGCGTGAGTGAAATCATCAAGGAAAAACGGATTAAACATCATTCCGCGAAAACTACTGGACAAAAACGTAAATAATTCAAGACTTAACATAAACAGAGTTCCGGATTATGTTTTCATTTTGATCATTTTGCTTTTCGTTACCTCGGTGATGTCATTGATGCTGGCGGGGGAGCAAGTGCAGCTGAGAGAGCGAGGATCCGGAACGGTTGGTGCTGTGAAACGTTTCGTGAAATGGCTCCCTTTTTGACATCTAGAGCAACTGCACTTTCAATGAAGACAGTCATCTATAAGTCACGTGTGCGAATCAGCATGTTGTACGGCAGCGAGACTTGGACCATGTTATCAACGTGTTTGAGGCGTCTTGAAGTGAATGAAATGCGGATGGTCCGTTGGATGTGCGGAGTCTCCTCTTGCGACCGCATTTCCAATGAAGAGCTCAGAAGAAGAATGTGCCTGGAGCCTATCGGTGACTCTATAAGAAGACGACGCCTAAGATGATGTGGTCATGTGGAGAGGAAAAACGATTGTCAGTGGGTGAAGCGCGTGCGGAAATTGGGAGTGGATGGTCGCCGACCTGTTGAACGTCCAAGGAAATCATGGAGCGATAACATCAAGGTAGACCTTCGAGCACTCGGGCTCCGTGTGGAAGATGCTAACGAACGAGCAAAGTGGAGAACTGCCATATACAAGCGAACCGTCGTACCCAACATGGATGGAACAATCGACGTTAAATGGCGTAAGTATAAGTAAGTTTGATTATAAGCAGCAAAATAACCTTATTTTAACACTCGCCCCACTGGTTTGTTTTTCCGAACGCGCTCCACTGGGGGGGGGGGTCGCCCTCCTTTGCTGCTATCCCAAACTATTGCACCAATTTTGCCAAACCACCCATCAATCGAATAGGCATTAAAAGGGGATTCAGAAAAAACAGCATCAGTTTTATTTCTAAGGTCATGCCTGGGCTAAGGTGACGGTCAACGGTCAAAAAACGCCAATTTTCAACAAACTTCCATTAGATCACTATTTGAAATGGAAAATGACAACAAAAACTATTAAATCATACACTAATTGAAAGATCTGGTCAAATTGGTCAATACAAGGATGATCATTAATCGGCACGAGATTACTTCATTGTCATTAGATGAGGTCAAAAGTCATATAATTCAAACTTTTACCTCAACTCAAATTACACACATTTTAGTATTTAGTTTCTGCAGGCGAAGAAACAACTCAATTCGGTGAATTTTATCGAAACACTGAGGCTAAAAGCAATATGATTCTGAAAAATTTCAATAATTACTGATCAGATACAGAATTATAAAGTACAAAAATAGGCTAATAATAATCATATTTGAAATCTGAATTTCACACATGCATATACAATAATCAGCTCAAATTCAAAGATTTTGCATTTGTGAATATCTCTATATCAATAGGAAGAATCCTTTATGTAATCTCAACTTATTTCATCAAGAATTGATGTCGTAATATACATTAGAAGTGAGTAGGCCTACATGCCGAAATCAGCCAAAATATTTCAAACATTCAAATTTTAAAATAACTCTAACGCCAAAAGTATCACCACATACCAGGTCATCACTTCATACGATGGGCTTGGGTGCAGCTCAAGCGGTTATACACCGGACTGGGCCGTTTCCCGGCCACCATGTGTGCTGGAGTCTACAAACATCCAACAAGTGCTCATGTGGCCAGATCCAGACTGCCCAGCATATCATGATCTGCAGTGCCGTGGTACCACCGTGTCCACTCACCAACCTTGACAACCCCCTCCCTTCTATCCTACATTCCTTGTTCTGATTTTATTCCACTATGATTTGTTGTATCATGCGCTATAGTAATAAACATGCAGATCATCTTCAGCAGGGGTCATAAAAAATTAATTGCAATCACTTATCATTACAATTTGAATCAACTAAATCTTGATTTTAAATGTTATATATTCATATTTCACTTTAGCGAATTAGACTAAAGTGGCCTACATGTTTTATAAGTCTCATTATATCTTATTGTCAATTCGGATTCATTTATTTATTTATTGAACCAGACAGATTTAAGTGACATTTTTGTCCGGTCGGACTTCAAGGGCACTTTACAATAAAGACATTAATATGTCTGAAACTATCTACAGTGCAACTGTCAGGAATGGTCAGGATAGGCTCTTTGCAGCAGTTAAGCCTTCAGGCCTCTCTTGAAGGTGACCACTGACGGAGCAGCTTTTAAGCTTGTTGGTAGGTCATTCCAGGTGCGAGCTGCAGCTATAGGGAAAGCTCTAGTACCAACTGTCTTCAGTCGGGAAGTCGAAATGAGAAGTTGGTCGTTGTAGGCAGATCGGAGATGGCTACGGGAAGGGTTGGAAGACACAGGAAGACATATCACTTGGGCACTACCTCTAAGACATTCGTAAGCAAAGACTGCTAGACGAAGTGCTATACGGTCTCGTATGGGTAACCACTGTAGGGACTGGAGTAGGGAGGTGACGTGGTCACGAGGTTGGGCGTCGAATAAGAGTCGGGCACTGGCGTTGAGAACTGATTGAAGTTTTGATAAAGTGCTGTCAGGAAGACTATAAAAGAGAATGGAGCAATAATCAAGGCGTGAATGGATGAGAGAAATTATGAGAGTTTTCAGCACTGAGTGAGGGATGAATCGTCGAATGGAACGGAGCGCTGTTGCATGGCTCTAAAACACGCAGCAGTAGTCTTAGAAACGTGTGGTTGCAATGAGAGGGATGGATCGAGCAACACTCCTAGATTACGAATCCTGTCAGACAGACTGATGGTGTCGCTTCTAAAGATTATTGGAGACATTGGACAACGGTGACGTCAAACCAAATAAGAAAAAGATATGCGTATAGAACTCGAATGTATTAAAATGAAGTCAATTAAATCACAGATTTTCGGCCGAAGCCTTCATCAGGTGAGAGACAAATACGTGGTGACGTCGTCGTTTGGACGCAAACCACATCATGTCCGTCTTGGCGGCGTCAAGCAGGAGAGGGTTCATCTTCAACCAAGCGTGAACCTAAGATAGGCAGTTAGTCATCTTGATGGTCAGGTCATGAGTGTTGGCTGGGTCATCTTGATGGTCAGGTCATGAGTGTTGGCTGGGCAACTGAAGCAATAAATCTGAATATCATCGGCATACATGTGGCATGAAAGACCATGAGATGCAATGATGTTCGGGAGATCGGCCATGTAGAGGAGAAGCAGAATCGGACCTAACACAGAGCCATGAGGAACACCATGGGTAGACTTGGAAGGTGTTGAATTGGAAGACCCTCAAGCAACAGTTAGGCGATGATCTGCCTGGAAGGACTTAAACCAGGACAGGACTTGGTCTTTCAGGCCAAATGACAGATCGAGGCGGCGAAGCAGGATGTCATGATGGACTGAGTCAAAGGCAGATAGTTGCTTGAGCAGACACATCATATGCAGTACATTTAACTGTATACCTAATGGGATGTGAACATTGATATATTTTTAATGCAGACGAAAGATCACGCATCATAATAATGGAGACAATAAATTATTGAAGCAAGTGAGTTAATAATCAGAAGTGCCTGGACAGCAGAACATAAACTTGAGTTCCAAGTTATCATAAAAGTATAAAGACAGAGGTACTAAATATGATAGGCGCCAAATGGTTCTTGATCAGAATCCTGAAAGCCATCAGTTTATGAATAAGAAACGTGTATGTTTAATTAACTAGTCACTTGCATCTAAATAAATCACTGAAGGTGCAATCAATGTTTGCCCTATGATGGTGAGTGTTGACGTTGTTGCAGGTAAAACCTGGGTAAAACAGTCAGTGAAATACTTTCTCCTGTACAAATTGATCAATCAATTAAATGCAGAAATTGACTGACCAATCAAATAACTGTCATTGCTCGATGGCGACAATCAATTGATTGTGATCAATTGCAAAACAATTCATTTTTGATGATACCCTAATCATCAGGCAAGCGGAGATCTCATACATGGTCTCATCAAAATATATCGTAAGGAAAACATTAGATTCTGAAAATTCAATAAAATTTTCTTCTTTCCAACTCAACTTAAAGCTTTGAAAAAAATGAAGTCCTTCAACTTAAAGGATCCCTGTTATTTCGTCATTCCTCATAAAATGCGTGATACAAGATTTTCATGGAAAAATCTCGTTTAAATACATACCTGTAAGGCGATCTTTCATAGTGAATTCCGTGTGTTGCAGCTATATGATAACGAGGTTCGATATCCTTTGCTAAGCGACTGATTAATGCTGAACCAAATTCAAGACTGTTTATCTCTTTCTCCTCTTTATCACCTCCTTCTTTTTCAGTAGTGACACGAATTGGACGGGTCCAACGTTCTACACCTCCTGGCCACTGAGATGTAAGAAGAATGTCCACACCTCCTGATTCTCCAGTTAACTGATTGGTCACTGCATCAAGGTCAGATTCCACCAATCGTTTTGAGGCAATGACCGGATCTGCGTTGGCGCCGGATTTACCAGGCCACTGGACGCGTGTTGCACCCAAACCACTGACATACACAACACGAATTCCTGTAGTTCCGGTAAACAGCCCTCTGCGACCTGAAACCGATAACAGACAGTACAGTCATCTGATTCACCATTTTGCCCCGTTCTTACTACCACATTTTCGACCTCGATTGAAATTTTAATCGAGGTCAAGGTCCGATCGAGGTCAGGTTTCTTTTTTATCTTCATTTGAAAGTATTTTGAATACCTTGATCTTGTTATCACATGGACCATGCTAATAGGCATAAAGAGCTACTTATGGCGGTGTATGCCTATGTTCCAATATACATGTCCAACGAAAAGTAAAGTTAACATAGCGGTGCGCAGACTAGGTGACTCTAATTGGTGACACAGGTCCGAACGCTTCTGCTCATGAATGTAAAGGCTTCTCAATGGTTTAAGGCATAAAAATGACTAAGGCTATCTCTCATTATAGTATTAAAGGAATTTGAATTACAAACAAATAAGGCAAATGGAGCTTTGAATGAAAGCAAAGAGTCATTATACTCGAACAATTGTATTATATGAGCAATTCCATGCGACTGTCAACATTTAAGTCAAAAAATTAAATTGTCGGATATTGATTGTAAACACACTTTTTCAGATCAAAATTTCCCCAAAAGTCCGAATCTGATGTTGAATTTTACGTTTGAAGTCGATTTATAGCTGAACTTTTAAAATTTTCTTCAAAATTCATTTTTTTGGAATTTACATTATTTTTCACGTGAATTTCATTATGATTTTGTTTGCACATGGGAGTTAATTATTTTTCTTTTCAACAGTAATACCTTCAAATCAGGTCAAAAATAATAGAAAAATATGTATAGATTCATTCAATCTTTAATTTTTGCTAAGAAATTTTACATTGTTTAACACATATAAAAATGTTACATTATTACGCTTCAGAGCGATTTTTAATCTGTGGGATTATATATTGAGCCGAATGTGGTATAATCTCATATCCTAAGCTAGCATCGGTCACTTATGATGGAGCAACTGTGAAATTGATTTTCACTCACTTCATAAATGCTGCATAGAATGTAACGCTATTACGTTTCAAGCGTAATAACGTTACATTGAAAGGTAATAACATTACCTAAACTATATTTTATAATTGTAAACAGTTATCCAAGGTCTCAAGAGGAACCTCGAGAGTATCGCGACATAAACTTTGATAAATTGCAAATCCCATCGTGTGCATTTGACATCAATTTATCTAAAAAATATTAACTGGCCGTTTCTATGAATAACAGCGCTACATCGCACGTAAACATAAAATTCCAACAACCCATTTTGTAGTACAGTATATAGAATAGTTTGGTATCAATTTAGCGGATAAAATAGGTAAAAGGTATCTATATGGTTTATGTACATACTCCGAAGCTAGTGTTTGCATGTTTCATTTGTTTTGCTATTCTTCATAAGTGAATCAATAATAAATTAAAGTCCGTCGTAGCAAAATTGCACGATTTGCTATGAAAATCGAGTAGTGGATGCATGCAAGAAATTGTCTATGAATTGAAAGATTTGATCGAGACCATTATACCATATAGGCAAAGTTGAAATCATATTGGCATCCTAGCTGATGGAAATAAGTTTGTGGATTGCCCTAGCAGTGGCATGTGCTGCACAGTTCAAGTCACGGAGTCGAGTCAAAATAGTCCTCATACGAAATAGTCTTTAATGGTTTTGATAAAACTGTCCCAGGAAGTCTCGAGATAAAATGCAAATAACAGAGACGTCCTCAGCAACATCTGAAACCTACACCTTTGTTAAATTTTAAGCGGAAAATTAATAGTCTCTGAGTTTGAAACCAGGTATAAGTAGGCCTACTTCACTGGCAGACAGAGGGTATTGGTTTTCCGAATAAAATTTTAACGGAAACGTAGTTTTGATGCTGCTGAGACCGTCTCCGTTATTCAAATTTTGAGACTTACCCTGGGAGCGGTTTATTGAAGCCGAATTTTAGGACCATTTCGTGAAAATATAATTTTGACAAGGAGCTAAAGTCACACTTTGCCTTCAGTTTGCTATCTCATTTGTCATGACATCATGATACTCAAACTCAGTGGGTAATTCTGCAAGTGTCCACGGATGATGTAAGCTGTCCAAATCATGATTAAAAATGCATGTGCTTTCTTGTATGCATGAACTGTATGACTTCTTGAACTGTAATTCACGCTGCTGTACTATCAATTAACTGATCAATTAATTGACTGACCAATCAATTAACTGTCATTGCTCGATGGCGACAATCAATTGATTGCGATCAATTGCAAAACTATTCATCAGGCAAGAGATTGAATCAAGAAACTGATCATCAGGCAAGCGGAGATCTCATACATGGTCTCATCAAAATATATCATAAGGAAAACATTAGATTCTGAAAATTCAATAAAATTTTCTTCTTTCCAACTCAACTTGAAGCTTTGAAAAAATGAAGTCCTTCAACTTAAAGGATCTAGATTTTCATGGAAAAATCTCGTTTAAATACATACCTGTAAGGCGATCTTTCATAGTGAATTCCGTGTGTTGCAGCTATATGATAACGAGGTTCGATATCCTTTGCTAAGCGACTGATTAATGCTGAACCAAATTCAAGACTGTTTATCTCTTTCTCCTCTTTATCACCTCCTTCTTTTTCAGTAGTGACACGAATTGGACGGGTCCAACGTTCTACACCTCCTGGCCACTGAGATGTAAGAAGAATGTCCACACCTCCTGAGGGTGAATCTGCCGACATAACCGTTCTACAGCGCACGTACAGCACATTGTTTGAAATTGATCAATCGAAGTTTTCATTTAGCCAACTAGTTTTGTTACTAATGTCGTGTAATACGCAGTAAATTACTGACATCAATTGAAATATTTAGGGGTAGACTTAAGCACGTAAGCAGATAACATGAACATTATGATGTCTCTGAAATGCCGAATTGTTTATTACGGTTTTAGTTCTTAACTATTTTGAATTAAATGTCTCTACAAGAACTCATGAAATCAATTTGAATGTTGAGGGAAAACTTGCATTCATCTGCTTTTTCCCAAGATAAAGCATTTTCAGAATAACTGAAAGAAAAATACCTTCATCACTACTGCCTACTTTTATCAGCAGTACGACATGAACATCTCACCATTTACCTGAAAATCCCGAGCAGCATGGGAGGACTTGAAAGTGTTGTACTGAGGCTAACTGGAGCATGTGAAGCCGAAGTAACTTTCACTTCAACCAAATATAAATCCAGATTTCGTACGTGTAGCGTTATTACGCTTCAGCTGTAACGTTATTACGTTTCCTTTGTTAAGATTGCTACTAGAGGAATGCACGAATTCAATTCCAACAACTTCTGGGATGCTGATATGATCTTCAATTTTGATTTCATGGAATAGTGGCATCGGTCAAATCTTTCAATTCGCGGAGTTTTTCACATAAGTAACCACTACTCGATTTTCATGTCAATTTGTGAAACGTTATTACGTTTGACCTTAATTAATTATAGTATCACAAAGAAAGAATGGTAAAGCAAATCAAGCATGCAAACATTAATTTCATTGAATCTTCTAGCCATTCTGTCTGGTAAATCGATACCAACTTGGTAACATCTACTACAAAAATGTTATTGAAATGTAGTAAATGCGTGCGATGTAACGTTATTACGCATGGAATTGCTCATATACATGTATATCATACCATAAAAACTAGGCTAGCGGTAGGCCTTGTGTCCGTCATTAGACGATCGATCGGTTTAAAGATGAGGAAAATTGTCAAAATCAAAATAACAAGAACTATTGAAGATAATTATTTGACTTCAAAAATAAAATCGCTTGTACTAGATCAGGCTTCATTGCGTAAAATTCAGCAACTGTACAACCTCGACATCGATATATTTCGTGTCGAGGTCGAAACTCTGTTTACTAATACACATGTATAAATTATCTGTTCATGGGATGGAAATTCACGGAACAATTTCGAAATAAACAATTCGTGTAGTAGCCACACGTTTAGAATCATTAATTCTCCTTCTTGCTTTAGCTTAATCATTTTAACACAATATTATGATGCTTGGATCCTTGCTAGGGTGGGACATTCGCTAGAGTACTGGAGGGGACCGAGACGCGAATCCAACCCAAGTTCTTGCTGACAACCTCATGACAGCTTCATGTTTTTACTCATGATACGAATTCTCTGTAATTGTCTACAAACCTACATATAGTGAGCTCTTCGAAAGCCTCCTCACGGCTAACATCTTTATCTTTTCACTATATTCCCCTTTCATCTTCATTTTGATCGAAGAATTTCTTATCTGGTCTGCTACGTGTTGTCACCTAAATCAAACAGGATTGAATCAGACACAATTGGTTACATAGGCATTGTAAGTCTAAAATGAATCATTTCATTTAGTGAGGTTCAGGATCTAGCTGTAATTGCTTCAATCATTTAATATTTCAATATTACTTCGAATTTATAGTACATGTATATCACTGCATGTGATGAGGATAGCAAATATCTGATCGCTATACTTTTCCCATCTTATCACGAATCAACCGAACTGTATTCGCACATTATATTTCATATTCATTCGTGCATTATCAATCATTTTTGGAAGACTTTTGATAATTGCCTCCCTATGTTAAAGAGTGTATGTCAACCATTGAGTTAGTGTGTGCTTATGACTGATTGATATACAGTGAGCCATGTCAACATGATTACCAAAAATTTGATCACTCACCGAGATATGTAATTTTTGACGTCAGAGCGCAACCATCAGCATTTGTGACAAATTTCTTCCCAGCCACAGTAACTGGTCCGACGATATAAGTGTCCAAAGGAGCTAAAATATAAATTGTTACATAAGAATTTTGGTTTTTATTCATCAAAAATATCAAATAAATATTAGGGAAGGGTGCTGAAACAAATTTGAAGTGAAAAAATTTGGTCATGTCTCAAACAATCTTGCCGAGATTCAGAAACTTATGAGTTTTAAACTAGTATTGTGACTTCATGTGGCTTCGTGGCTTTGTATTTCGTAGCAGGCCTAATAAAAATACATGCATGAAATAATACGATGATGTAAACAAACAAACCCTACTTGATGATGCAGAAGAGAAGCAGATCTCTGTGTGAATCTTCGCTATGATAAAACGATTATTACACACTGTACTAACGGTGGTCTACTGACTGTGGTTCCACTGACAGCTACGCAGAAAAGCTTGAGGGTCTAAAAGACTACTCGCAAGTCGCAACCGACTGAAAATCTGCAAACTCGGAAACAAACATACGATGAAAGGATACTACTTTTAATAAGAGTGACAGTAAACCTTCAATAAAATGTTATTATTTGATGGAGCTAGAAGCTCCTTGAGAGTTCTTTCAAACAGCTCAAGGAGTCCTCCATATCTATTATCTAGGAGTCCTTGCAAACAGCTCATTTCTTACTGAAATCATATTTTGAGAAACACGTTCCCCAAATATTCCTCCATGCATGCAGCAATACATCTATCTCGAAAGTAGTTCAGTACCAGTAACTACAAAAAAAATTAAAAACTAAGCTAGTCATAATAAGTGGCATTAGTTTGTTAAAAACGAACCTCCTCTGTCAGGATTTAATCGGTACTCTTGTCATCCCAACATGCGCAACTTAAAAAGACCAATACTTCATTCATCGCTTCTCAGTATTACTGCAAATTCTTTACAAGCATGTCTTTATACATAGAATACATGAAAACTAATTTTTCTGCATAACTTTGTAAATTTACCCTCAGGTAGTAAGACTGATCTGCGCTTTATATGCTCTGATCTTTGCGCTCATACAGACTGGATATAAAAGATAACAGACTAATACCTGTAGCAGCTATAAATCTTTAAAAGTGTTCATGTTCTTGGAGAGGACTAAGCATTGTGTTTGGTTTAAATTTCCTTTTCTAGATTTAATCAGCGGGCCACTTTTCACTTCAATTTAATCGCAATGTTTTTGGTTTCGGGTGCCAACCATGTTTATCGTAATTTTCCTGATACTGAGGCTCATCGTAAGCCTCACGGATTGCTGAAGCAACTAGTCATTCAGTGTGCATTTTTGTCTTCTAAAGTGGCAACCTTGGTGTTGACGCCATGTGATTAACAACATGATAGACACAAATATTTTTGATTTCCTTTCATGCACGTAACCGATATCAAAGTCAGAGAATATCAAATAACTTACTTCGGGATCGACATCGATTGAAATCTAATCGAGGTTGCATCACTGATTTAAAGTGTTCAGGGATCCAACTTTTTCCATAAAAAAGTCTATAGAACAAAACGTATGTGAAAAAATCCAGGACTTTAGGAGACGATTGAGCGAGCAGTATTTTCGACAATTTTGAGCGGTGAGCGAGCGAAAGAGTGATGATGAGGGAATGAGTAGAGTGAGTGAGTGAAAGGGCAAAGATGAAGGAATGAGTAGAGAGTGAGTGAGTGAAAGGGCAAAGATGAAGGAATGAGTAGAGAGTGAGTGAGTGAAAGGGCAAAGATGAAGGAATGAGTGTTCAGCGAACAAAAGAGGATTCGATATGATCAAAACCACTGATGACGGTTGAGATAACAAAGGAGAAAGATGAGGCTTCTTACAATATTAGCACTTTCATCTGAACAGGTTCATATAGTAGCGTAAATAACCAACAGCAGATATTTATTTCCTGCCATGAGTTTTTCTTTCGCTGGCTTGAGCATGTTCACACGAGAAGGTAAAAAGTGGATAAACACCCCAAGATAAGATGGACTTAGCTACTGCTCATAATTTTAAGAAAATAATACCCATGGATATCTTGCGCATGCTCCATCCAATTGTGAAATTTGTTTGACTCGACTCATTGATCGCGGTGCTATGTATACGGATTGTACGAAAACGTCGCAATTCCAATTTCGTCGCATCCGATAAGGTCGCGTCCGAAAACGTCGCATGTCCGTTTTCGTCGTAATAGGATTCCGAATTGGTCGCAGTTGATCTATGTTACTTCTATAAAAGTCGTCATAGCCACCCTTTAGCTTCAGTATGGCTTTCTATGTCTTAACTTGATCTTTGTCCTGCAGCAAATATCTATGTGAAGCTTGTCGTCAGACATCACAGAAATTTCTTGTCAATTTATACTTCACGGAATCACATTATTGAAAATAAAGGAGATATGCATAACATACAAGAAAGTTAAAACCAACATCCTTCAATAGATTTTGACAATTTTTGGAAGCATGAATTCAACAGGCTAATAAATATTCAGAAAATCCTTGATAATAACTACACGTATAATATTGACAGTCACTGACAATAACCGAACGTCTCGGACTGGTTAAGGATATGGGTTTTCGTACGAACCAGACGTCCTGGACTAGTTTTAAGAAATTAGTGCTATGCAACGTTTGTACTCTTACCCGTTTGATCCGATGAATTTGGATGCGACGTTTTCTGATGCGACCTTTTGCGACGAAATCAGAAGTGCGACCAAAACGGATGCGACTAAATCGGAACTGCGACGTTTTGGTATAAATCCCTATGTATATATAATTTGATGTTTTTGTACAGTGTCTGTAGATGTTACTGCTACATTATATTATTCTCATTGCATTATATAATATCATAAAATTTGAATTAGCTTCTTTTTCATGAAATATACATTAGATTCTGCTCTTCTTCCGTATCTTCTAAAGCAAGGACCCAAACATAATGAAAGTAATATCCAAACAAATTTTGTGTATGATCTTTCGTATGGTGGGTATCTCTTGAGTCAATGCAATGATGATGCTATAAATAACAATTTAAATTTAAGAATAAATTTAAAATGCTGGGTCTGCAAGAAGAAAAAGGGCTGTCTATCGCATTTTCGGGTAGTAACATCATTGAATATTCTGATAAATTATATATCATTGCTGAACAAAATTATTCAAAAGGATATAAAAAAATATTAAATGTAAACAAACTTGACATTATTTACGATTGTAATAGCAGCACATAAGAAGTATGAATTGAATACTTTAAATTAGAATTTCTAGATAATATCTAATAGCAAGATTAATAGTCATATATGGCAGTATTGCAATCAAGCTATTGTGTGAAGTATTCATTCAGTTACTACGTATGTCCGAATTCACCAAAAATCTCTCAAGTTTCAAAAATCAGATACTTTTTGAAAAAAGGTCACGTAGAACTAACTAGTAAGCGTTCCTGTGGGCCAAAATGAGAGACGTTACATGAGCTATTGAAGAATACGCATAGAATGCGCATGTCACGAAAATTTAGACCGAAAGACTGAGTTAGGAATAATTTGGGAGATTTTAGGGGGTTGCTAGCATTTCATATCGTCAGAATTATATTACCTCCTGTAGATCTGGAATATGAAGGTCATTGAAATAACGTTAACATCAGAAATACATGGCAAATGCGATCGTTGGTCGGCTGCTATGTTGACGTAAACTCATATATATTCAGGCGACTCATGGTTATTCTTGGTCTTCTTAATAGTCCGCGTAATTGACCACTTGCACATACAGCCTTGTTTTGACTAATATTCGATCAGCTCCATGATGATGCTTCAAACAAAACTTCCGAAATGCTGACTTATTAATGCTCTATTTTTACTTTTAATTTTCTAGTGGATTTACAAATATGAGTAAGACGAGAAAGCATATTTTCATTTTTCTCAATAGGACTATGTATGCTTTACATAAAAAATATATCATCTTCATTTGCTTACCGGTTATGGTTCCATTCGAGTAGTTCTCAAAATCACATTTTTCACCAAAGAAATCACCAACACAAAAAAGCACCTTCGGGGGAAAATGAAATCAATTTAAATTAAATAACAATGATAGCGAATCAAAAACTTACATCAAACTTTCCGGCTTTCTTTTCAATGCTGGCTATCCTTTTGTAGAGTAGCCCTAATTTGCCTTTAACATCCCCACTAATGACACTGGAACAAAACAAATGTGTGGTGAATGTTGTATGTGCTAGGGACTGCTAGTACATTTCAGTCTAGGTCAATTACTGTACTAGAAGCAACTTGACGCAGTACATGTGCATGTAGAAGTCCAATAAAATAATTTGATATTCATTTCTCAAAGGTTTTCATAATTCTACGGCTTAGAGTTGCCACCTATTCATTCAACTTTCTATTTCTATGCTATCAAATCACCAGACATTATTAGATACTCTACATCTCCGATGAGCAATTTGATGTTTCGTAATAGTGAGCCGCTGCACCATATGTTTTGTGAATACATACATAAAAGTAATAATTACGCTTATAAATCTGATGTATATCGTTGATAAATCTTCGAATTGCCTTTGCAGCATCGTTGCGTCCATTCACAAATTTATATGCACGTATGTAAATCCGTTGATGCACTCGCATGCATTACAAAGTGTAGATATATAATACAAAAAAGTGCTCAACTATGGATCTCAAACATTTGCACCTTTAAATCTGGAATTTGGTAAATCCAGACCGCTTTCATCCAAGATAGCTTTGGTACGCAGAAAGTGTAGAATTTTCAATGGGTGATGATCAATATCTTCAAGATATATGATTAAATATCTGAGTTATTCTGGATTAAGTATAGCTCTGGAAAGGAGTCACTGATACACAGTGTGCACAGATTTTTGATTTTCATTTCACCATGTTTTTCTAAGTCAACAGAAATTTTTTATCACAACAGAGTACAGAAGCAGAGTATCAATTTCACCCAACTGCTAACTGATGCATGTCGAAGGTCAAGGAAATAATATATTAATTGCCCTTCCCTATTTGTAATGGAACTGACACACACTGGATTATTTGTAGATGTCATCAAATTAGTAATCAGTATATACCATGCTTCAATAGATATTCAATACAGTATTTAGCGTGGCATCACACTTTTTTACAACAGTTCAGACTTTTTATGACTTAAATATAGGTAAAATGTTCATAAGATATATACGGTATATATATATATATATATATACAGGGCTGCCACTCATATCAAAAATAAAAACTGGAAAGTCAAATCAGAAGGGTCCCCAAAATGCGTAGCCGTGGGCCCCCTTAAATTAAAAAAAATTACGATCATTCGATATCCCACAATCCGATTAGTTTTGAAAGCGCTAAGACAGGAGTTGGGTCTGCAGCAATAAAGATGCTAATGAGTCCTCAGTCAGCAAGTAAATAAATGGCATAATATTGTCACTGGTGCTTTTTCAATCATCAGTTTTTACCAGGTTCACTAGAATTCATGACTCGGAAAACTACTATTTTCAAAAGAACTGCTTTTGAAGGCTAGATAGAATGTATTACTGAGACTCCTCCCCCTCCCATAACGCAAAATCAGCACGATTAATCAGCTTAACTGTTTCAAAAATAAACTTCTTCATTTCGTTCAAAAGTTTTACATTCAAAATTAAAAGGCATTATTCTCGTGCAGCTGTCATTTTCTATTAATCATGCCAAGACGTCACACGATACAAGATCTCGTCTTTATTGATAAGATTTTTCATGAAATCAATGGAAATTGCTGTTCAGCTGTTCGATGTTTGGAAGACTGCTTCTGCAGAGCGGTCTGGTCACAACAAATACCTTAACACAAAATCCATGGATCAATGCAGTCTAAATGCATGGGCTGGCATTTCCTTATGAAGCGCAATTGAGCCATTTTTCTTTCGAGAAACTGACATTGAATGGTAAGAACATCCTTTCCATACTGTATAAAGTGATACCGGGTGTCACTGAGGATAAGAGCATCTTCATGTAGGATGGAGTGCCAGCGCACTACTACCGACCGATCGTAAATTATTTAAACAATCATTTTCCTAAATCATGGATTGACCGTCATGACAGCCTATGGAATGGCTTCCGATATTGCCACATTTTATACCTTGTGACTTTTTTTCGATTGGGCACTTCAAGGAAATGGTGAATTGGAGTCATCCTGTGCATTTGGATGAAATGGAAAACAAAATTTGCACCGTTTTTCACCAGATTGACGAGCGGTTGTGTGGACACATGCTCTTGCGCTGCTGACCGAGGAGTTAGATTGTGTTCGGGCAAATGGTGAGCAAGGAGAAAATAAATTGTCAGTGTTACTAGTGTTAGCAACTGCTTTCTTTTGAATGACAAATAAATTAAAGAAAGTCATCAATGAGTCGCTAATTGCCATTTCAAAAAACTTTGAAGTGATCAGTGAGAGAATAGGGAATTTATAAGAAAGTGACGTTAAGGCTCACTGTGGGATATCCTCTATACTAACAGGAAAGAAAATTATATCATAAACAAAGTTCAAAGTAAAGCATCATCCGCCAAGTTACACAAAAACAATTAATCCATGTCACACAGCATGAATTGACGACTAAAAACTATCGCACATTACAGACACCATGCTAGTTAATGATATTTAATCTAAAATGATACCCAGACCACGGAAGGAAAAAAAGGCAAGAGATGAGAGAGATATTTGATTTAAGCCATTACGAGAAGTAGTGTACTAACTTTTCTGGAATTTTAGCCGTGCAGTCAGTATGCTTGTAAACAGTCAGAAACTCACATGCAGATAAATCTTCATCCGAACTACAGACATCTACAATTGATGAAATGCATGTAGTTGAAATCTCATTGTCTAGATGCTCGTTTTCAAAAATTGATATTTGCAAACAGGAATGCAAATAGCACAAAGGTGAGCTGCCGAATTTCCAAGCACATCAACCTACTGATGGTTTGCGCTGTGAGTTGCTGATTCCTTACAATAGGGTACATTGTAATGATGACGGCTAAGAAGCCAAAACCGTTTGCAGTTCCGACTGAAAAGTGCTTGTAGGTCCGGCAATGCTTCAAATCAAACCTTTCTCTCATCTCATGTATTTCAAACATAAGAAATGAAAAAACAATGACATATCTAAAAAAAAATTTTAAACAAGATTGTAACAGCTACTTGATTAAAGTTCAGACGACATGGCATAAGTAAGCATAGCATCAATACGAAAGGAAATGCTTATCACTTATGCAGTTGCTTGCAAGATTTCAATTTTCATTGGTGTCTTAGCCGATCTTTAACCGCTTTTGCAACAGGTAATCGCCTATTCATTTGTCACTCCCTTGTATTCATGAAACTTTCGGCAGATTTCTCTTTCATACTTTTCTTTTTCTAGCACGCCTCTTGAAAGGCGCATTTTGTAGAGCATCAACAAAGCAATCAAAACTCAATTCATAATCTACTCCATACGAACGTAGTACAACTTTTTCGTCAAGCATTCCCACCTAAGATTTCTTATTTCGGAATCTTGATCACCTGAGTTGAGTCCTGTTTCTTCATGATTGACGAAGGAATCAGTGACTTGCAATTGTAGAATGATCTTCTGATCAAGGGTCACGCGGATTTTTAGAAAGTACCTGCTTTGAATTCCATGATTGTTTAAAATTGAAGGGCCCCTTCACGAGCTGAATAGGCTCCTTCATTATCTGAAAGTGTACCCACACAATATCAAGAGGGCCCCTCACGATGTCAAAAGGACCCCTTCACAATCGCAAAAGAGTCCCCTCACAATCTTAATGAGCCTCTCATGATGTCAGAAAGGCCCTTCACAATCTCAAAAGGGCCCCATCACAATCTAAACTGTGCCATATCTAAGACTTGTACAATATAAGACTACTTGTCTACAATCAACTTCTTGCCTGCGATGAGCCATTATCAGCATCATACTGTAAAGCACACTTCAATTGTTGAAATTACTACTTAATACTGTAGCAAGCAGGGATGCAGAGTCCTATTATTTTGATAGGACTCCGAATACGGGTGGCAAGTATATAAGCCCAGTTCTGATAACTTAGAATATATATCAATATAGGCTTACCTGAGCCTGATTTTAGTGATCATTGCTGTATCAAATCAATCATTTTCTGTGAAAGTTTATCAACTATGCAATCACTTGTTGATGTGTGCTTCACATAGTTTTTCTCCAGTCTCTACCAGACAGGAAAATCCCCCAACCTTCTCCAAAAAAAATGAGTTCACTTTCGAATTAATATGCGGTTTTGAAGGAGCCATCACACACAATTGACGTTAGGGTAAGAGGCAATGTTCTCAAACAAACTGATATTTTACTTTTGTCTCCGATGTAACATTTGGTGCGTAGCGTATGTGTGATTGATGTTAGGAAAGCTTGTCTTCTTCACTTAATCAACGAGTGAAACGACTATCTTTTTTTCACTACCACAGTTCAATCCCTAAACTACTACAAGCTTTGAATGCACTGCTGTCTCTGTACTTTTGTTTGAAGGAGAAATTTGATATCAAGACAGTGACAGCTATGCACGAGGGTATTAATTTGCTTGCATTATATTTTGGGGTCTAGTTATAGGCCGGAGTCTGAAGTCCTATCACTTGATAGGACTCCGACTACTGCGAAAGTGATAGGACTCCGACTCCGCATCCCTAGTAGCAAGTCAAAAGGCTGCTCTTACAACTTCGTCCTGGCATGACTGCTTTGGGTGATGTTAGAAACAAGGAATTAAGAACAGGACCATTCTTCGCAGCATTTAAAACCTACATGGATATTTCCATTGTAAGTTTAGCCAGAATTCAATTGCCGAATGCATTTTGAATGTAGGTACTCGCATATTTAGGTCTACTTCGGCGGACTGTCTGAGGCAATTGATTTTCCCGCTGGCATTTCAGCAGAAACATAGGTTTTAGAGATACTGCCAAGAACGCTAATGTAATTCAAATTTTATTTTAGGGCCTCGCCTGGGACAGCTTTATCAAAACTGAGTTTCAGAACCACTTTCTAAGAAGATCATTTTGACCAGGAACCCTCAATGCACACAACGCAGAATTTAACGTTTTGCGCTACCCAAAGTTTGAACATCCTGATATCACATTTCCATATATTTTGAATTATTCTTCTATTTACTGGGATATTGCCTTTGTTTTCATCCAACTCAGTGCCATTAGAAGTTGACCATTTCAAAAGGAGCTTTCACTTAGCATGAGGCAGTAGAAAAACTAAAAAACATACCTATTGAGCCTGTAAGTCATCCAGCTTTCTATCAAAGATTAATTTAATGTTGCAAAAAGTCGGAACGCGTTTTTTTGTGCAGCAGAAAATCGGTGTTTCTGCTCGTTCATAACAATAGCATTCTTCATGGTATCCTCACATGCTAAGTGGGAAATGATCGATAAGGTAAGGATATTGATTTGCAATTCGAAAAACTGTTCAATACTTACATTCTTACGGATTCCGTCATGCTACCATTCCTGCAAAGAACATACAGAAAAAATCATGTTTCAATTACTCCGGTCTGTCATTTCCGATAATTATGGGGAGTATTATAATATAGTACATGTAAGTAGTAAGACGACTTCAGGTTTTGATGATTATCAAGGACATAAAAACAGTAGTAAGAAAGCGAAATGTAACTAAACACACAATGATATTTGAATAATTACATGGTCATTTGGTCTGATGGGCCCAATAGCCATTCAGTAGTTAAGACAACACTATCATTTGTTCCCAGGTCCCTAACAAAAAGCTACTTTCTTGCGCCCTAACCCTAGTTCTTAAGTTCTTGATGGTGATCTTCGCGCTTTTAGCACTGGCTTTCACAACAAAATTCCTCATCGATGGGGCAAACGAAGCCGTGGTATCTAACTTCATACAACATGAGCTCACATACACGTAGATCCGATGGAGAGATAGCATGTGTTACCCCCATGGCTAGCATAGATGCATCATCAAGCAACGATTGTTCAGGTTTTGCACTCCTGGACTCCAACTGCACGAAGACGGTCAGTGAAGAAAGATGGCTCACATGCCATGTTGAGTTAGTCAGATGAGAAGACATCACAAGCAGCTGTCCAATACAATTTTTAGATTTGGAGAAGGAGAACGTGAAGTACAGCGCATTCATAAAGTCACTGTGCACCTGTTCTGAACTGTGTTTTGTCAAAGCAAACAGTCGTAACTTTAAATTGTACTGTAGATGTACAATTTTAAATTGTAGCAAGTGCACAGAGCCAATTTACTCCTTTAGAGAAGAGCAGTTGACTGGCCTCTGACACTCAACCCAGTGACTAGCCACTTACATATCAGCATATTCCAATTCGAAGATAAGCACGATGTTGCCAATACAAGAGAGAATCTCCTTGGTCGAACATG
This sequence comes from Prostheceraeus crozeri, assembly GCA_907163375.1. Lineage (NCBI taxonomy): Eukaryota > Metazoa > Platyhelminthes > Polycladida > Euryleptidae > Prostheceraeus > Prostheceraeus crozeri. The sequence goes on from CAJQUW010006757.1 coordinate 1,446,392, forward strand.
TTTTCCGCGCCAATGAGCAATATACTCATGAAGTGAAGAGTGAGTTTCTAGAATGTGCGCAGTCCGTGCGTTCAGTGACCTTTCAACATCTAGCGTCGAAAGAGGGACTACTATTAAATATTTGAAAAATGCTCAATATTTCAAACCACACTGGCATGGTATGGCACAATTTTCATGGAAATCGTCGCACTTCTTCATGGTGAGAAAGGACGATTTTGTGCCACAACGTCCGTGCGTTAATTATGGAATTTCCCGGAAGAGTTAAGAGAAAACATCTGTCAACAAATCCCCGCTGTCAGTCATGTGATGAATTTACACATGACTACATTAACGTACTGTATCTATGAGCGAATGAAAATCCCATGCGAAACCGTTGCACAGAAGATTTTCATGGAAACTAAAGCCGCTTCATTGGATTTGCCGCACTTGTTTAGAAAACTGGCAATGAAAAGGGCAGTTTTAGATTTCACGATGGATTTCTTTAGTGATCAGATTGCAACATTCGATAAGGTGGTGAAAGTCATCGTGAACGAAGCAGAACATTATTTCACTCCATCAGTTCCAAATTCTAAAACGATGAACTGATTGCACTCAATGATTAAGATGAAGAAGAAAAACTACGTAGAGCTGCGGAACTTCACAAACAGTTCGCTAGTGTAAAACTGATCGGACAATTTCTCACACAGACGGGGAAATTGAAGGACGGTTTTCAAGAGCTACTACTTCAAATCGAAGTCAAATGTGATGTTTGTCAGTGTTACAAGAAACCACCACATTTAGCGAGCCAGCAGCTCTCGATCTGAAACAAGAGGATGATACTCTGATATTGCATATGATTGATATTGCCACACGCTATTGCTCTGTAGAAGTGATCAGCAAAGAAAAACTGGTTATGAAATATTGCTTCAATGTCTAACAAATGTATATATGTATTCGGTGCATCGCATTCTTTTCTCACTGACAAAAGTCTGCTGCGCTCACAGATTGGCACTTGCATGTTGCGACACTAAGACATGCTTTGAAACTGACTTACTAGCCACTTGGCGATTCTTCTCTATGTCACATTTGAAAGCAGCTTATCTACATAATGCTCAAGCCGCTCAAGAGAAATCTGGAAAGCAGCTGGTTCACGCAGTCAGGACTCGCTGGTTTTCGCTTTCAGTTGCTGATGAATGGTGGTGCTCGAAATAATAGCTGTTTGGAGAACCAGGTGACACTTTGCCACGGTTAGAGACGACGCTGTTGCAATTGGCCTCCCATCACGACTCAAACGCAGGGGTTCGCACAAGTGATGTACTGTACTGTCAAACGTACTGCCAATGCTGACGAAACTAAGTGAAATCTTCCAATCCAAAACGTTATAATGTTATAACGTTTTCAGATTTGAGTAAATGGAAAATCTGCATGCGAACAGCTGAATCAACTCATCTCCGATTATCTACAATCGCTGATGTCAAGCGTTGAAGACCGGCTCCCGATCACAATATCCGGAGTACATTTGGAATATCCAACCCAGCTTTGATTCCCAATGATCCTGAAATGCGACAACTTCATGGCGGTCATCAGCTGAACATCTTGGTAAGACCAATTCAGCAGCGTTCTGCAATAGGATGGAATGAGTGCTGAGAGGCTGAAGGTGGATTGGTCAAGTTTTCATGTACGTGTGCGCGCTAAACGGAATCATTTGCCTCTGTCGAGAAAGTGTGACCAAAGTGTGAGAAAGATGTCCATCATAAGGAACCTTCCCTGAGATTTCTAGACTGTCTACCAGTGCTCTGTCTTGTCCGCTCACATCTGATCATAAACGTGGCTTTGCTGTTCTCAACAACGTGAAAACCAAGAAAAGAAATCGACTGTTGGATGAGACAAGCAATGCTTTGATGACCATATCAGTCAACAGCAATGAACATTTGACGCCAGACGCTCTCACATATAGCTGACAAATAGAAGAGTGTGAGGCATCACGGACAAGTCGTTCGTAGAGAGGTTAAAGAAACTCAGAGAAATGTAAAAGTGAGATGAAAAATGCCGAAGAGGAGCAGCAAACCACAGTTGAAGATATCGAGGAAGTCAACAATGAAGAGTTCAACTCAATGTTCAACTGATTAGTCAAGATTTATTATTTGATTGATTGGTGTTGACTCATATTTATTTTTCTTAGCCTCTCGTAGTTGTTACTAAATTCTGAATATCCCATACACGGAGGTCTTGATGTCGAGATTCCATGATTGTTTCTTGTTTGCCATCTTCGCAGCACATGTTCTTTATACTGTAATAAAATAATTAGCCATGTCTGTAACTGAGTATCTTGAAAGATAAAACTTTTTACAAACTATTTTTTTTCAATCGTAATCAAAATTTTTTTATTCAGAAGGAATCACATGTTTTTTAGAGCGAAGTAAGTGATGTTTGTAAGTTACCCCTATGAGAACTATTTTTCAAGCTTCTTTGACTTCTTTTTCTATTCACAATCAGCAGCTTCATGGTATTATCTTATATTGTTCAGAAGAAATCATATGCTTTTGTGTTCAGAGTAAACCATGTCTGCAATTTTTCCTGCGCGCGAGAGCAAATTTTCTACAATTTTTTTTGTTTTTGTCATCGTAACCACAAGATATAACTACTCAAGTGTAGAAAGAATTGGTGTGCATAATTCAGTATCAGTAGGCCTCTACAGTCCGAACATTTTCCACAAACTTTTTTGCTTTCTGTAACGGCAACAATATAAGATCTAACGTTGATCAAGTTGATCATGTTTTTCGTGAAGTAAACGAATCATGTACCAAGCGAGAGTATATAGAAAACAGTCTTTTCCGCCAGATTGGTTGATCAAACTTGCAGGACAATCCCTAAAAGGACTGATATCACCTACGGCTAACCTTGATTTGGGTCGCTCCAAAACTGATTCATTGCGCATATAAGTTTTTGTCGATGCTTCATTTGAAATTATACTTGATGGCGGTTCGCAAGGAGCCTGCGCTATCTTTGAACCAGATTGCAGTTGCAGATTGTCTCCAGTTGCATTGCTTCATGGCAGTCTCAGAAGATTAATCGCGTAGAAGCCTCAAGTCAACTCTGGTTCCAGAAATATTGTCTTTTCTTGATGAAACAAAACGTTAGATTCTCCTCGTGGAATTACTCAGTGAAACCCTATGCTTGTCGGTGAGTGCTTCGCGACCAATGTCTTAAGTGGAATGCTCGGATTCCGATAAAATCATAATTAACATGAGACTACGCATTGATGTTGGTGTTGTAAGACAAATGACTGGTGACGCTGAGACCAATTGAAATCAGTTGCAACGAATGAGGAACTCGCAACTTTTCTCGGCAAGAAAAGTACTTAATCTGAATATCTGCGACAGAAAATGCACTATCTTCTTGACATTTGCTGTTCACGTTGCCTGAAAACATGTATGTATTTTAAAAGCACCTCCAATCTTGAAATGTTCGCAGTCTACCCGTTACTTCTGTTGAACAGAATTCTTCTCTTAATGAATGGGGCAACTAGGCTCCAATTCATATTTACAAGGTGCCGCAAACAGAACAAAAAGGAACACATTTGGAAGATTCATTAGGGGTTCCGCGGAAACTCTGATCCCTACTTATTTCGCGACGTTCGTTATTGGGGTGCATGAATTAACAAGTGTAACTACATTTATCTTGGGTTTTATTTTGAAGCACACTGTATCGTATTATGGTCCATGTATTGTCCACTAACACAAAAGTAATAAAAATTAATACCAGTAAGACAAATTGCACCACAGTTATGGTGCATATGTCACCACAGTTTTGTAAATTCATGGTGAAACGGAATCATTGAAGTCACTTACACCACACTTTCATACCCACCTTTGACCGTCAGCGTCAGGAGATCTTCAGATCAGCAGCAGCAGCCAAATCGTCCTTGGCAGCAGTTGAATTCATGTCTTTCAGTGACCGACAGTGGTTATCTACTCACTCACTTGGTATAATACAAAGTCAGCATGCTATTCGGTCATCATCGATGACTGAAATTTCTGCAGTGCAGATGTGTGGCGATTCAAGATTCTCGATCATGTCATCTCAGCACATAAATCAAGTCGTGTTTAATAGTGTTCCAAGCAATACAAGGAAGAACAGTACTTGGACTACGAAGGTGTATGAAGATTGGGTTCACTGGCGCAATGGTTTGGATTTGGACAAACAGAAGTTTCTGCGTCTTGTTGATTTCAATCCAATGAAATGTAATGAATTGGAGAGGGCGCTGAAGCACTTCATCTTTGAAGCAAAGAGACAAGACGGCAAGGATTATCCGCCAAATACATTATACAACATTATGTGTGGTCTCAATCGCTATATTCGGAACACTTACCCGGATATCAACATTATGTCCGATGATCCACGATTTGTCTACGTTCGCAAGTGCCTCGATGCACGCATGAAGGAGCTTACCAAGACGGGTGTAGGTGTTGTGAAGAAGCAAGCCGATCCAGTCACTGATGACCAGGAAGAATTATTGAGGACGAAGAATTCATTTTCGATGAATAATACAGTTGGGCTACAAAGAGTGGCTTATTTCTACGTCTGCAAGGATTTCGGACTACGAGCTGTGGATGAACACAGAAGTCTGCAGATCTCCCAGTTCCAATTCGGCGAAGACGACACCGGGAAGTACGTGTTGTTCATTGGCAAGAGCGACAAGATCTATAGTGGAGGAATTAAGGATCGAAAGGTATCATCGAAGCAGATAAAACAATATGATACGAAGGAGAATCCTAGATCTATATACAAAATTATAGAATGGTATATCCAATGACTGCAACAAAATGGGATGCATAAAGGTCCATTCTACCAGCGGCCTTTGAAGAGCGTTCATCTGCGGAATGAACTTCGGTACTCGGTGACTCCAGTTGGGGTCAACAAGCTGCGGAAGCTTTTATTGGATGCTGCTATTTCTGCTGGTTTGACAGAGAATATCACAGCTCACTCAGGAAAAGTAACGTGTGCTACAAAGCTATTTAACAATGACATTGATGAACAGCTTATCAAACAACGAACCGGTCATCGGAGTGACGCAGTTCGCTTATACAAAAGAACATCGAATGGTCAACAAAAGCGGTTAAGTGAAATTTTGGAACCTCCGCTTCCAAAAAAGCGCATTTCTGAATCATTCATCATACATGCTTACTGATTGTACTTTTGATTTAAGCATGAATTTTGTTAATAGAATAAATAACTTTGAAATGGATTACCTGAGTTATTTTTCTTTGTAAACCCCGGAAGAAATATCAGCATGAGCATAAAAAATTGAAAAAAAATCATTGAAATACCCGTACATAAGCTTGCATGTAGGCAGGCCTACAATATACATATATAATGAGTAGAGCAACAGTATAGGCCTACCATAGATGAGTAAAATGTCAGCATGACATCCGAGCTGTGGCCCTCTTCCATTTAAAGTTAAACTATCATTGCAAACCTATCGTACTTCAAACAGCCTACGTATTTGCTGATCGCACGGAGCTGAAGGCATGGAATTTTCGTGGGGGTATGAAACTGTGGGTGCAATTCAGTTACACCACTCGTTATGGAAATCGCGCTTCGCGCTCGTTCCAAACTCGTGGTGTAACCTCGAGTTTTTGATCATTATTTTTCTCAAAATATCCACTGTTTCATTGCCTATAAAAATGATCCACCAAAATTCAGTTTGCACTACCTACATACTCAGAATATGCAGCGCACTCCAATTACAATCATTATCTTCCAGAGAAGTGAGCATCTGGTATCAATGCAGGACAACATGCAAGCAGTTTGGAAGTATTGCATATTCCTGCTGTTAAGAGGCATCAATATTCTTAGTGAATTCAAGCAATCATAACACAGTCCAAGTCTACATCACATCATCAAAGAATTTTTTGTTAGCCTTTGGTTTTGACAACGAGACAGCACATAACGTCATTAATTTGGAACCATAGAGTAAGGAACACCGTCTTGCCTCTTCACAAATAAACGCACAGCAGCCCGTTGGGCATTCCTTCAGCTTTTTCAGCCATTACAGATATTTAAATCTAGAAAGGGCCATCACGCACCGTACTGACGACCTAGCGTGCAGTGCAGATGAACGTCTAGAGCTGCTGAAGAATTTTTATGTATGCATTCTTCATCATGAGCTAAGGATACACGCAAATTCAAGCTAAATCTAAGTTCAAATAAGTAAGACTCAGTATATTAAAAACAAGAAGTATTTGTAAGCAAAAAATCCTTTGCATATGATGAGTAAAAGAAATCCGACGTTGGTTCGTAAGTTCTTCTTGGTGCAGACAGTGGTGCGCTCGGTGTGTCCGGAAGGCTTAGCCTGCACACTTTTTGTGAGAACCTCATTCCGGGGGCTCGGGTAAGTTCCCTGATTTGAAACGATTATTTATGAAAATGAGCACCGTTTTAAAATTTTAACTCATACACATCCGTTGTGTATCTGTCTCCATGATGAGCACTAGGGTATGAGTATTCAATGACCAGATCCGATAGTGGCATTCTCATACGATGATGAAAATCATCCCAGCAGCCATTTATAATAGAATATAATGCTTACTAATTCAAATTATTAGTTAAAGTAGTGCTAATGAGGACTGATGGCGTTCTCCAATCCGCAAGTGTACAATTGCAATGCTACTATAACCATTGGAATGATCAGTTCTTAAGAAAATTCAATGTAGCTTTCTCGTGGCAACGAATTAAAATTGATCAGCTTTGGTTCAATATCTGGTAAAAATGGAAATCTTAAGACTTGTAATACTACTCATTCTTGCTGTTAATATACTAATACCATAGATTCCAAACACTGCCGCATACACGTTCAAAACAGACGTCTAATATACTGTGCCGACTACAGATGCTGGTAGTTGAAATAGAATAGGACAATGGTCACCATAGGTTAAGGAAATTAAAAATGGAGGTGGAGGTAAAACATGGAAATACAACGATGCTACTACACCGATTACAATTGAACTATATCTGACACTACACAAAGTGGATAATGAATGGTAAGAGTAGATAATGGAAAGTGGATAATTGAGGTAATCAATAGAACTACAATGACACTCTACTACACCGAAAGCAATGAAACTATACACACTATCACTAAGACTACACATGGAAAATACTATTTCTTCACTTGAATTTGTTATCTCCAGTTTCTTTATCCGTCTATAGTACTTCATGTAATTCAAATGAAGAATCATTTGAATTACAATACATCGACCACTACTTCAGCTACCGATTAAGGGATATAAAACATAATACTGCAGTAAACTCATCCTGTCATTAAATTCATCCCATCAATAAATACGATGCTTTTTGCGATCCGCATATGTAGGCTAAAAAAATCCTGTTCATCAATCTTTGCCTTTTCGATTACCACAAGTAAACAGATCCTGTTCATCCTCGAATCTCATAAAGATGTAATCGCTGTGCATGATGTAATCCGTCTTTACACAAACTTCGCCTCATACATCAAGACTTAACAATGGGAGTTCTCTCATGGGAGCCACGCTAAGCGCTCTGTATTCACTCTTCACCACCCCCCATGTGATGGCTACAAGTCATTGTTAGTCGTTTATTCACCTATGCAGCAAGGCAAGGAAGATGTGAGTCGTTTGTTAGTCGCGTGCCTCATTGAACTTCACAGAGCGAAGTGAATTGTCGGGCCGAGAAGAGACCATATTTGTAAAGCGATTCATTATGCCTTGTGAGAGCCTTTTCTGTGTAACTCATCAAGTCATGCTCAGAATAACCTCTATAGATTTCATGACATTAAGTGTCTTGTTAGTTTTGTGTAATCTTGCATAATCTTTGGTGTACAGCGTCTTGTAACTTCGAGCATATTTATCTGACTACTTGCGACGCGAAAACATGAAGGGCCATCTGTAATGGGATCATGACATGGATTTTGACATGTTATTATTTTTGAGAATTCACCCGGCGGATGAAATCTCATCAGTTTTCAATTTGTAAACGAACAGAATATTCTTACCATATACATCGGATCACATTATCAGGACTAATAATGCAAGTCGATATGATTCTTACTTATTTCATTCTTGATGATTGCAAGCTGTGACTCGATTTCTATCATGATTTCTATGTCAGCCTTTTTTTAACTTCAACTTCATGACTCATGAACCATAGATTCAAAATAACTCAGTATCGTTGGCATCGACGAACATGACTCATGCATCTATCGTGAGAGCAGCCTCGTCCCGTGCGTGTTCCCATGTGCCGCCGATTTTTCAGTTTTTTGTGTGTGAAAGGAAGACAAGAAGATCGTGAATGATAGTGACGGTGCGGCAGTGATTATGATAAAATATTTAAAATTGTGATATAAGCATGAAACAAATTTTGACAATAAGCAGTTTTTGGTGCGTAGAATTGATCTAGAAATGAACCCCTGTTCTGAAATGTTCCATAAATTCATTCTGGTGACCTTCAATAAAATGGCAGACCCTCAAGAAAGCAATGGCGTGGACTTGGGCAGAAATTTGCATTCTATCAGGACATGTGCACAAGAAAAGTTGAAGTTATTTCGAATTTGCGTCGTCAAATTTGTAAAAGGATTACAGAGACTGAAAGTGGAATCTGATCATAGATGAGTCCATAGAGTAGATTAGTCAACCTCGCTATCGAAGCGATCGTGCATGATAATTTACATAGCCTACCCCGATTAACCAAAATCTATGGCACTCCTATAGGAAACGTCCTACGGAATTATTGTAATTTTCCTATAGCGGGTAGTGCTATTGCTATGGAACTCCATTCTATGGCACTGTGGAAAAGTTTTGTCCCATTGAATTTTGGGGAACCTTGATCCTATTGCCTCTGGGACTAATTTGTCCCATAGACTTGTGGGAAATCCTGTCCTATCGAATTTCGGGAAATCCTGTCCTATCGATCTTCTGGAAATCCTGTCCCATAGAATTTAGGGAAATTCAGCGTGCATGGCAGCTCCTATTGCTACAGCGTGTCTAACCCTCTCCGCGACATACTGACGCTTTATGTGATCATGATTGTAAAGAATAATCAGTTTAGTTTAGCAATAGTGATAATGTCAATATAAAGACAACAACATGCATGAGGTATTTGCACTTTTTACTTTCGATCCCCTTGACATGTCGGTGAAAGTCTGGCCCAGATTTCAAAAAAATAGTTTGAGAATCAATCACACTATGGAGCATTATTTTTTACTAATTTCATGATCATTCACAAAACGCCATTAATTCAAAAAACAGCCAATGATTTTTAATATTTTCTCTTTTTAGTCTTTTGAACACTTGCTTCGATGAAAAGTTTCTCAGAAATCATTCTCCATATTTCTTTCTCTTCCATTGGGAAATGTAGTTGAAGTTGATCTGCAACAAACGGGAAATAAATGATAAATATGCGATAAATGATAAGTTGATTCTGCATATAGGCAGATAAACTTCATTTAAGTGAAAAATGATGCAAAATATTGCAATTGAAGAATATTTGATAATTGCTATGTTTCTTGTATTGGAGATTTATATTATTTATATAGGATTATAGCATAATAAAGCAATTGCGCCCCGCTGTGATCTTGCAGATGAAAAATACGACAGAAGTTTCATTTTACTTGTTTATTGTCACAACCGCGTTTCGTCTGCTCTCAGTAGGTGTGACACGCAGAATGAATCAAAGTGATTGAAACATGATTCCTGCTAGAATATCGATCAAACAATGGTCCTTTCTTTTTATTCAAGTTGTCGATGCACTACTTCTCATATTAGTAATTTTTCTGTATATGTACTTTTTAGCTGCTACTTATTCATTTCGTGATTGCTTGTCCAATGACTGTCCATTGCTTGATCGATATTCTAGCAGGAATCATGTTTCAATCAGTTTGATTCATTCTGCGTGTCACACTTACTGAAATCAGACGAAACGCGCTTTTGACAATAAGCAAGTAAAATGAAACTTTGTGAAACATTATATTGGTTTCCATGCATGCATGTATGCGCGTATTCAAGGTGTAAGTATGTAAAGTTATTGTCTTTTCTAACTTTTTGCAAGCATCTTGCGATGCTGGTAGAATTTTAGAATTAAAAGCACTGCTATTATTGATAAGATTTATGCTCCTAAGCTTTCACCTACTAAAACCGCATCAGATGAAACGAAAGAGGTTAAGCTTATTAGAGTGATTATCATGTTTGCATTAAAATTCAAATATGAATTTTAATTTTAATACATAATAAAAATAATTTCAAAAATTATGGACAATGGATTCAAGCTTCATAGATAATTAATATACTGTAGTGGCGGTGATATTAGATTTCTGTCATTACATTTGGTCCATACATGCTTATTTAGAGAGGAACTCATCATCCTTATGAATAGATTCTCTTCTTTGTTTCTTTGAAAAGTCGGTCGAAAAATTCGGCATTGAAAACTGAAAACCTCAGTTTCATGGGAGTTGTAGTATGGGAATAACATAGAATGGGGAACCATGGCTAGTACATCAATAATACATTAGTGGATTACGCATACTTAATTACATACATGCATAAAGACAAATACAGGAAGCATCGCTTATTTACTATATTCGAAAGATGAATATTTAATCGTAATTATTTCCTTCCTTCTGAGAGAATTTCAAATAAAATATTTATCTTTTTTATCATTTAAAATTCTTAGATGCAAAGCGTCATTTTCTTATCACAAACGCTGCTTGATCTATTTCCTATCAAAACAACTAGATGTCGGAATTTACATTCCTTTATTTAAGGCGGCCGTCTAAAATGTCAACAACCAATAGTTCCGCAATCATTTGCCGCAATCAGCAGTTTTTATATTTCTCTTTGCGCTTTGCAAGGATTATTAGCAAAAGCAAGAATGCAAATTATGCAGTGGATGAAAATTAATAGATAATCGCTGAAGATAATCGCTTGAAATATGATGAACAGTTGTCGAGTGACGTCCACATCTGTGCACCCAGCGGGATTTTGAACAGGAAATGCATAATGGAACAATGACTAAAACCCGAAATCCATTTGGTCAGACTGCATGTTGAGATGATTAGCCTATATTTGATGAATCTGGCAGGCAAGTCTGCAAAGTTTCGAGGAAATAATCTATAATGTAAACATGAGTTTCACTGTTCTATTTCAAGACGATCACTTGAGAAACCTGTGAGTTTGTACTAAGATTGCTTGCACATAGGGGTCAGACAACGTATTGGTTACATGCTGCCCATGTACCTAGCGCAATGAATGAATCACACAAGGTAGGCGTTACAGACAAGCGGGAAAGTTGTGCAGCGGCTACAAAGCTGAGTGACTAAAGAAAAGTATTGGAATGGAATCCTTGCTACCTAGACTATCTAAAGTTATTACCACATGTATTTGGGAAACATCGTCAATCTATAGAATAAAGGAAATTATACAGTGAATCTTAGTCCATTCAATTTTTGGTTTAGACTTTAATATTCTAACTTATAATTTGAAGTATGAGTTTAAGGCAACCGAATTGAATATTAATGACGACTTCAAGAGAATTATTTTCTTTTACGATTATGCTTGCGTGTGTGTGTATTAATTTTTCGTGTTAGAGTGCCGTGGCACACTTATTAAGGTTACTTAATTTTCAAGAAGAACAGCATTATAACACATTATTACGCAGAATATTGCGCACGGTGCATCACGAATGTAACAAACAAGTGTAGCACTACTGTAGTACAACCCTGATAAAGCGCAATAACACTTAGTTGTAATCGCTAGCATTGAATAATCAGCTCGAGAAAATGAAAAATCAAACACAAATTTTCTTCAACCAATTAAGAAAAAATATTAAATTATTTTTCTGTGTAACGCTTCGCTTTCTGCTTCGCTGATACAATCATAAAAATAAAGGGAACCTTAAAATCACATTGAACGAATTGTACTAGAGTCTGATGCATGGGAGCTGTTTTCTCTTGTTCCCACAGGCCGACGAATTTCTATGTTCTTTGCTGAGGTGCATAGTTGACCATTGAATCACTTTCATAGAAGCATTGGCACTGTATGCAATTAGCAGTTGATAGACATGTGATATAGGGACAGTCACGTGAACTCACACTCTAGATCTTATTGTGCGAGCCGATTCTCCAACATATGTCGATGTGCAACCTGTACATTCAATGAGACATATACAAAACTTTAGCAATCACACTTCAGATTTGTAAGACTGTGTGCAGTATTTACAGATAGCTATCATATATACACTAATGCCATTTTTTTATATATCCTCGTCAATCCATTGAAAATTGAACTTAGGTGAACTTCAAGAAATGTGAAAAAATGATGCTTTGAAGGAAAATGACATGAATGTAACACAAATTCCAAACGGCAATGCAAGAGCGATTGTCCAAAGAAAGTTATCAGACATGCCATGAAGCAAGTGAGTATATCGAGTGAGAAAGAGGTGAAAGAGAAAAGTTGTGGTCATCATTACCAAATAGCAATGAATTGAGAATTCAAGAGAAATAAAAAGAATATGGTACAAATGTAGCTTGCCACCTCATTGAATGTCTGTTTCCCTAATAAACCTCTATCTCATATTTTACTACCCATGTCACAACAGGAGTGTATACATGATAGCTAACTGTGTATACTGTACACAGTCTTACAAATCTGAAGTGTGATTGCTAAAGTTTTGTATATGTCTCATTGAATGTACAGGTTGCACATCGACATATGTTGGAGAATCGGCTCGCACAATAAGATCTAGAGTGTGAGTTCACGTGACTGTCCCTATATCACATGTCTATCAACTGCTAATTGCATACAGTGCCAATGCTTCTATGAAAGTGATTCAATGGTCAACTATGCACCTCAGCAAAGAACATAGAAATTCGTCGGCCTGTGGGAACAAGAGAAAACAGCTCCCATGCATCAGACTCTAGTACAATTCGTTCAATGTGATTTTAAGGTTCCCTTTATTTTTATGATTGTATCAGCGAAGCAGAAAGCGAAGCGTTACACAGAATAATACTTTCCAACCACTTGTGAAACAGTGGAGTCAACCTGATGGCACACCTATTAAAGGTTTTGAAAGTGAAATTAAAGAACGATTTTCTAAGTGATAACTAAAAGACCAAAAATAATTGGGCTATAATTCAATCAGATAGTAGTGTATAAATTGTTGGAACACCGAGGACTTGATAGCTTACTTCATGGCTTAAAACACCGATTCGAGGATTTCACCAAACGTGGATTTCTCAGATGACGCAGCAGACTCGTTGAAAGAACCCGATTAGCCCGAACTGAAATTTAAAACATGATATGCTTGGGCCAGTTAGAAAGCTATGAAACAAGCGGAACCAAAAGATACACCCGGTATCTAATATAAGAAAAATTCTGTTTCAATTTCGATGTAACTAACTGCTGCATCATTTAAGTGATTACAGTTTATCTTCAAAACTTATAGCATAAATTTATGCGTAGGTCTTCGCTGAGAAAGGTTTACGATTTTCAAATTAATATCCTGAATAATTTAATCTAGTTAAAATATTCAAATTTACAATAATTTTTGTGCTATGATAACGCACATCGCATAGCACTTGAACGTATTGTTGAAATGGCTACTTTACACGTACGACAATTGAACGAGGAATAGATAAGACTGTCTACATAAATCTTATATTACAGTAGTTCTAATTCCTACCTCGAAAAATCTAAATAGTTGCATAATTCAATAAAACAGTGCGTGAATGAATTGCTGGAACAATAAGGACTTGATGATTTGAGTGATGGACTATACAAATGATACTGAACAATGATGCTGAACAACTGAAGTTTCATTTGAACTTACTCCATTGGTGTGATGATTGAGACAAACCGGATAAGATGATTGATTCAGCAAACGACGGATTTTCATAAAAATACGAGACACTGAGACACGACCAAAGGATGTGATTAACAATGACTGTTGCACATGCCAAAGGCATCTGAAATTATACTGAACATGCAAATGTTGCAATATCATTGGACAAAGTCAGATTACGGAGTCAAAACTGTCGCTGCGCGTTTGCTTCTTTTGGATAGCTTCTATGGCACTCATATTTTCCCACTTCCAGTGCAATTGGATCCAATTGACTTCGATTGAATGGTGAGGTGTGCTATGGCACTCCCATTGCGTGTCATAGAATGCCATAGAGTGCCATTGAATTTGGTTAATCGGGACATTTGAAGATGACCCCAGAGGATCCTCAAGTGAATGTTCCTGGCATAGAGTAAGGATATATATAGGAGAGTGTCGACTCAAAAAAGTATCTGTATGCATCATGGAGTAGGGACCTACTCTATGGTTCCTAGAACTTGTTGAATTCGATGCCCAGAATGCATCTACTACAGTAGACTGCTTGACGACATAGGCCTACCGCTAAAAGCTAATGTAGTTTTGATCAAAGACTGAATCTTTGGTTTTGATGACACTTATTTCCTGTCAACAAATTTGATTTCTTTGTGCACTGATTAGGGATGAAAATTTTCCAATTTTACATTTTGAGTGGAAAATTTTGAATTTTTGTGATGTAAATTGTGCGCTTACTACATTATTTCGATTAGCTACAACGATCGTAGCGATGCACATCTCGTCGCCGGATTTTAAAGCATTCCTTTGCCGCCAGTGGCCTGTGCTACGTGCCATTTAACATTATTAATTACCACACAGAGACCGTTAATGGGATAACATGACTCTGGCTTCACAATAGCGGTAGTGATGCAAATGGAATATTTTCCAGAAAATTTTGTGGAAAATTTTCCAATATTTTCAAAATTTTCTGGAAAATTTTGAAATTTATTTTTCGGTGATTGACGTTTTTTCCTTTGTTTTGGAGACTTATTGTAGTCGTTTGAAAAGACTGTATATTCAAAGTCCGAAAACTTCTCTATCATCCCTGTATGTTAAGTTTTGGTACCAACTGTACCTTTCCATGTCTATTTCAGATCTTTCCAAATGAATCTCAGACATAAAATGGATTTCAGATTTCTCTAGCTGAATTTCAGGTACTTGTCTCAAGGTCAACTTCGAAAAGATCTTAAATTCAACTGGAGATCTCCAATTCATCTGAATCATATCTGAAATTCATTTGGGCAGTCTGAAATCGATTTGGAACTATCTGAACCATCTGAACTAGAAATGGAGGATGTGCATCCTCAACGAAGATATCGGACAATGCGCCAGAAGTTTGAAGCTATCATAGATATTATTTTACTCATCAGAGATATCTTTATTTTCCAAATATCTCACGAGAGTTTACAGTCTTTATGTCTTCCAACATGGTCGCTCATGTACAATGCTGTGGTGGACTGTGTACTTATACTTCATCACATGTTCATTAACACATGGAGAATTTGCATCACTATATGATCAACGTTGCATAATAAAGCTTAACTTTCAAGTCAACAATTAGCAAACTCCAAAATGTAGTACATTATTTTTTCTCCAGATCTTTAATCACATCGCATGAAATTATACCCCCATTGTAAAGGAAGATTCACGTTATCCCAAACGGTGTCTGTGTGATCATTAAAAATGCTAACAATTTAGTACAAGCCACTGGTGGCAAAGGAATGTTCAAAAATACGCGGACGGAAATCATATTGCTACGATCGCTTTAATTGAAATAATGATGAAATCAAGAGTTAGACCCAATTTATTGGTACGTAGCTGCCTCGGCAGTGGAAGCGCTAAAATTTTAGGTCCTATAAAAAAATCAAAACTTTCAAAATTTTCCAATTTTTTCCATAACTTTCCACGGAAAATTTTCATCACTAAATAGAGGCATATTTTCATGCAATGAGAAAAAAATCTGGAGAGCACATTATATTTTGGAGCTCATTTTGATAGGACTCCATCTCCGACTGCGAGGGTTGAGGACTCCGGTTTTTTGATAGGAATCCTGCTTTTGCACCCATCTTGCTAATGTGTGCTTCACACGGTTTTCTCCAGCCTCTACCAAATGCAGGAAAATCCCCATATCCTTCTCCAAAAAAGATGAGTTAGGCCTACACTTTCGACATGCGCTTTGGAGGAGCCATCACACACGATTGACGTTTGTTTAAGAGGTAATAAATGTTCTGAAAAAAACTAGTATTTTACTTTTGTACATGTGACCCAGGGATTGCAATTCACCCAAGACAAAAAACCCCAGAAAATCGGGAAAAACCAGGGGTTGAATGCATAAATTTGAAATATTTACATTAGATTAATTTCGCAAAAAACCCCGGAAAATTGCGATCCCTGATGTGACCTCCGGTGCGTAGGTGTTATCGAGGCATGGAAGACTTGTCTTAATTCTCTACTATCACCGAGTAAAAAGACAATCCCTTTTCACTATCACGGTTCATTCCCTATACAATTACAAGCTTTCCATGCACTCTCTTTTCTTTGACGGAGAAAGTTGACATCAAGACAGTGACAGCAATGCACGAGCATATATAATTTTGCTCGTACCCTATTATATTTCGGGTCAAGTTGTAGGGCGGAGTCCTATCGTTTGGTTTAGACTCCGGTAAAAATATAGGACTCCGCATCCCTGAATAACACAGTCAATGCAGCATCCTGTGGGAGTGCATCTTGCGAAAAGCTGGTATATTATCAACTACATGATGTCATGCTGCAGTTCAGTAATATTTTTTGGCATGTTCGCTCAAGCGAACAATTGCTTAATATTCTTTTTCCTCCTACCTACTATGTAATTGTTGCCTTGAGCTCCCCTTCCCCCGCGAAATCGACCGTAATCATTTCGAAAACCCTTCCCTCCCCCCTAGGCGATAACGTGATTTTTGAACAACACCTTGGTCGATAGCACTCGACAGTTCAGCATGAACCCATATTACGCTGGACGTAGGCGTTCTCCTGTCATTGACTAAATTACTGCTGTGGCTCAACTCGTGTCTATCCGGCATCCCGTAATTATTCTTACAAACATAGTAAGGAGCATGCATTAGAAATTAATCAATCAACTTGCAATTTTTCGACATCAGCAGTCAATTAGCAGTAATTGCGACCAATTACACTATAAGGGGGTAAACTTCATTTTTGGCAACCTCTGGTGATGCATGGGGTAGTGGTCTAAGAACAACATTGCCTAGTGATTTCAATGTATTAAAATATCACATAAATACAATAGAAGTCTCGTCATACACAGGATGTATAAAAATATTCATCTGGATAAACATATTCTGTCGAAAGTCTCTCACCACTCCTGTGGTCCAGACACACTTTGTTCTGAGGAGTTGTCAGAGTTTTGAGCACTAACTTTGGAGGAGCTTTCATCAACTCCAACTTTGTTTTTCAATCTGGAAAGACAAATAATAAATGAAATAACAGATAAATTAATTTAAGTTAATGAATATTATAGTTAAATTTAATAAATGATAGTTGAGACTTACAAACTTGGAAATTGTTTTCTAGTATCGTTTTGAGTTTAATCTTTTATCACTGCAATTCTTAAATGAATATTGCACTCAATAATGAAATGCAGCTTTTGAGACTGATGCTGTGCTTTCCTCGACTATTGATGTGTAATTTTTAGTTTCATTTAGCCTTTTTCTGTTTAGCATTTCAAAACTAAAATCAGTGATTCGAGCATTCTTGGCAATAATTTTTTCTGTTCAAATTTGCGGGTTTCATCTAAACTCAATTCCAAAAGAGCTACAATCCCGGGATATTGTAAATTTTTCTAAATCTGGGGAATTCACATTCTGAATCTCTGGATAATTATATCGTCATTTTTATCTGTTTTACGCATGAATCGGAGAAAATTTTATCTTAATGCATCTCAATATTTCCACTGAATAAATATTTTTCGCTATTGAATAGATTGTTCGATGCTGTTAATAATTAATCCGATGTTTGAAAAAAAATTGTTCATTGCTTTTTTATCGGTACTTTTGTGCAGGTTGCCTACGGATATATGCAACAGGCTAAGCGTGTTCTCCTATCAGGAAGGCTTATATGTATTTTCGATCTGCAAGTTAGACAAATGTACGATTGCAAAGCTTTACTGTCAGTGTAAGATCGAAACCTTGTGAAGATTAGATTCCATCATTCCATCAACTTCGGTCAAGGGTGAATCATGGTCTTCGGTCAGCGGAATTCTTCAATGCGTATATACGATGCCGTGTGTCAACCAATACTTCCAAGACTTAGCTTTTTCTAAGTCCTTTTCAGTCCAAACTAATTCATGACAGATAAACGATCTGGTCCGGCATATGTGCCGCTTTGTACTCGCAGTCATCAAGAGGTACAATGCTATGTGAAAGCTTCAGGTGCGACCTCGATTCCTACAAAAGTTTGTGCTAGCCATCGGACTATAAATAAACCTTGAATCAACTCTGTAAAGTTTAATTCGAACTGATCAGAAGGATATCAATTTCATGCGCAAGCACATTGTGTATATACTCACGTCAAATGTCTCTTTATAAGGATAATACCGGCGATTAATGCAGCAACAAACAAAGCAGATAATACAGTTGCAACCGGAATAACCCATGTTTCCAATGTATGCGGAGCTGCAGGCTGAAAATGATTGATTAATTAATGTCATAGACAAAAAAAGCTAGGCTACGACAGTAACTTACAACTTCCTCATTAGTATTATTATTTGAAGTTGTCACATTCTCCGGTTCAGAAGTAGTAGAAGCAATAACAGGTAACCAAACGCTGCCCACTGATGCATTACTGCTGATTCCAACGTCAAGTAATGCTGCGACTATCACACCAGCTGCTGTATCTCTGGAAGCATCATCAAAAAGAGAATCAAACATAATCTCAACAAGACAAAGAAACAAATAAATGAAATCGATAGAATAAGAAAGAATTTGTTCACAGTCGCCCAGCAGTGAGCCCAACATCATCAACTGAGGCCCAGCCATTAGGTTTTACAGTGCATTATATTGCTGCTTTCCAATTTGTGTCTTATCATTTAGAAGAATAATGAAAAGCTGAACTGCAGAAATTTATGACTTGCATCACTGATATTGATGTGAGTCAAGAAATTGTCCTGTGATAGCAGCACTAATGTCATGTCTCAGTTCAATTGATTCATGAGTTTTGTACAAGATTTCCAAATTTTCCCATTCTTAAAATGCTAAAATTGCCTCAGTATCGTTTCTACTATACTTTTTATGTTAATAATTCGCAAGATGGAGCACTATACCGACAAGCGGGCTTCATAAAATTGTGAACACTGAATCAGTCAATTCCATTGAAATTTTTTTATTCCAATTCCAATTCCGGAGCAGAAAATTCAATTCCAAATCCAATTCCAACCCCAGTCGAAAACAGTTCAATTCAATTCCAATTCCATGATAAGATTCAATTCCGATAATTGCAAGTCGCGGATAGTGTCTTAAGTTAATGTATCTAACGTTTGTTTGTTTCAATCTAACCCATGTGCCCTTATCCTATCCTCGTTGTTCCTGTGTGCCGTTCCCTACATCGTTCCTACATGCGTTTTCGAGTTAATAGCTCATATTTCTTGTGTACATGTATATATGTAACCGGTCAGCCTACACTATTTTCGTTTCGTAAACGAGACATTCAAAATCTCGCGAAAAAAAGAAAAGAAAGTTAACGGTCGGCAAATAATCAAACGCTGAGAGAGAGATGAGATGCGAATAAATCTATTATTAAATTGACAGAAGAAAGAAATTCAGTGTGCGAATAACGTGATTGTTGATGAAAGAAAAAACGACGATAAAAATGATATCATGAAATTTGATTAACGGTCTATGTTAAAAAAGGAGATTAAAAATTCCGTGATAAGAACGAAATGTGGTCGGGTCGAAAGCTAACGAGCAGAGATTAAAGGAAACTTTCAATTTTCAAAAGAAAGTGGATTTATCGTCAAGTGTCAAAAATTTGCATAAATTAGAGACGATGAGAAATTGAAACAACAACAACTACCAACAACAACACATACGACATCTTCAGTAGCTGTTAGAAGAACTCCGTGCTCTCGCGGTGTAACTTGACTACAGAAGTAAGAACTACAACTGCCTACCAGCGAACAACAACACAGTAGCGTATGCGGCAACACGTACATCAACGAGCGCGATTGAAGATTGACGGTATAAGTGACACTGATATTCATGATATTTATGATATTATTTTGGTATAAGTGAGTCCGATCGAATTGAAGTGAATTCAACATCAAGAAGTGAACTGCAAGTTTAAAGTTTTTCTTTTATCGTTGAGTATCGTATTTGTATAATTATAGTCTTGAAAGTTAATATTGTCAATTGTTGTGATTGGGAGTTGAATAATATTTCATGTCATTGCCATCTTCAGTGGCTGTTAGAAGAACTCCGGGCTCTCGCGGTGTAACTTAACTACAGAAGTAACAACTACAACTGCAACATTAACAAATAAATAAAAATAAACAAAATAAAATAAAACTAAAGTAGCAAATTCAACATTAAGAAGTGAACTGTAAGAGTAAAGTTTTTCTTTTATCGTTGCTTATCGTGTCTATATAACTATAGTCTTTAAAATTAATATTGTTAATTGTTGTGATTGGAAGTTGAATGATAGTTCATGTAATGCAGCGTTAATTTTCATCTTTCAAAGCCAATTGTTTTTCATGTGTACAACAATTAAGTTAATCTCCAATTTTTGTGCTTATCTAATCAAGAACTAAATTCAACAATTGCTTTATTTTGATTAATTATCTTACTTGATAAATAACTAAGTAATAGATTGAACAAAGATGATTGCCTTCTTATTGTTTGCTTAATCGCTGAAATAACATTGTCCGGGCTGTAGGCCCATTAAAGTCACAATTAGCACCCTTTAATCAACAATAGAATAAAGTCACCTCTTTCGATCTATCTCTCTCTTATCTCTGCGTGCAGTCAACACAACGGCCGAGTACTGTGATTTCAATTTTTGTACAAATAGATTTATCACAGGTCTATCGAAAAAGTGGAATTGAGGTTTATCAAGGTCAATTCCAATTCCGACGAAAAATTGAATTAATTCCGGATTGGAATTAATTCCAATTCCGACTTTTCCAGCCCTGAGTCATACATCACAGTCAGGGATTGAGCCGACTGCAATATTTCATGATTGAGTTCACAAATTTTTGTTATTATTGCATATACAGAGTTGATCATAAAAAACGGACCACCTAAATTTCTTTGAAGTTCAATCGATTCTAATGCTTTCCAAATCCATCGCACAACAACGTGCCATACATCATTCGAGAGCTTGCATTCTCAGCTTTAAAATGAGCTATGATAGACTTGCATCCGCTGTTGGATTTGCTGAGCAGTGCTCAAAATATGAAAATCACTCAATTTACAAATCCCAATTTTTCAAAATGAAAGCATGTGAGTATGATAGTGAATCAGACACGAGGAGAAAGAGCATGTTCTGAGCTCTCTTTTGACATACTGTTCATCAAATTGGTAGAGCTAATGAAAAATGAGTGATATCGTGAAGTTATCACAAAATCAAGACCTTTTTGATTGAAAATGTTATGTTCTCACTTTTTCATCAAAAGTGTTCATGTTTGGTATCTTCAGAATCCTTGCGATGCGAGGAGTACGAATATGTAAGTTATATTCATATAAGTTCAATAATTCTTTTTCAAACTTCTTCAATATTTCTTTTCATTTCCGCAAAAGTACACAAACAATGAAGGTAAACAATCGGCAGCCGTCTTGAGAGAACAAAGACATGCCTTCGTGAATTGTTTTGTTTTGAACATTCGTTCACCTTACATGTTGTTTGTGACTTTTACGGAAATGAAAAGAAATATTGAAGAAGTTTGAAAAAGAACTATTGAACTTATATGAATATGGCACTACTGCAGTTTAGTGCACCCTCTATGAAAGAGACGGAAACGCGCCTACTGCAGTTTAGTGCACCCTAAAACAACGGCGCATTCTCCCGCAAACGATGACTACGCACATTACACCGAAGCGCGCTCGGTGTAATGTGCGAAGAAGAAGACGAAGACACACGAAGACACAAAGACACTCATTTATAACTATATTTTTGTAGTACAAGTATTTTTGTAATAGATGTGTTTTCAGACATATGCATAGTTGTTTTCTCACATGCATTTTAGGGTGCACTAAACTGCAGTAGTGCCTATAACTTACATATTCGTACTCCTCGCATCGCAAGGATTCTGAAGATACCAAACATGAACACTTTTGATGAAAAAGAAAGAATATAACATTTTCAACCAAGAAGGTTATGATTTTGTGATAACTTCACGATATCACTCATTTTTCATTAGCTCTCCGAATTTGATGAACAGTATGTCAAAAGAGAGCTCAGAACATGCTCTTTCTCCTCGTGTCTGATTCATTATCACACTCATATGCTTTCATTTTGAAAAATTGGGATTTGTAAATTGAGTGATTTTCATATTTTGAGCACTGCTCAGCAATTCCAACAGCGGATGCAAGTCTATCATAGCCAGAGTTGGAAAAGTCGGAATTGGAATTGGAATTGACGATATTTAAATCTTCTGGAATTCGAATTGGAATTGGAATTGACCTTGATAAACCTCAATTCCACTTTTTCGATAGACCTGTGATAAATCTATTTGTACAAAAATTGAAATCACAGTATTCGGCCGTTGTGTTAACTGCACGCAGAGATAAGAGAGAGATAGATCGACAGAGGTGACTTTATTCTATTGTTGATTAAAGGGTGCTAATTGTGACTTTAATGGGCCTACAGCCCGGACAATGTTAATTCAGCAATTAAGCAAACAATGAAAAGACAATCATCTTTGTTCAATCTGTTATTTAGTTATTTATCATGTAAGATAATTAATCAAAATAAAGCGATTGTTGAATTTAGTTCTTGATTGGATAAGCACAAAAATTGGAGATTAACTTAATTGTTGAACACACGAAAAAATCGGTTTGGAAAGATGAAAATTAACGCTGCATTAAAGGGCAGCCTGTCAGTTCAAATCACAATATAGACAGTGTCAACAAATTATTCTAATAATTAATGATTCAATTGAAATGGCAATGACATGAAATATTATTCAACTTCCAATCACAACAATTGACAATATTAACTTTCAAGACTATAATTATACAAATACGATACTCAACGATAAAAGAAAAACTTTAAACTTGCAGTTCACTTCTTGATGTTGAATTCACTTCAATTCGATCGGACTCACTTATACCAAAATAATATCATAAATATCATGAATATCAGTGTCACTTATACCGTCAATCTTCAATCGCGCTCGTTGATGTACGTGTTGCCGCATACGCTACTGTGTTGTTGTTCGCTGGTAGGCAGTTGTAGTTCTTACTTCTGTAGTCAAGTTACACCGCGAGAGCACGGAGTTCTTCTAACAGCTACTGAAGATGTCGTATGTGTTGTTGTTGGTAGTTGTTGTTGTTTCAATTTCTCATCGTCTCTAATTTATGCAAATTTTTGACACTTGACGATAAATCCACTTTCTTTTGAAAATTGAAAGTTTCCTTTAATCTCTGCTCGTTAGCTTTCGACCCGACCACATTTCGTTCTTATCACGGAATTTTTAATCTCCTTTTTTAACATAGACCGTTAATCAAATTTCATGATATCATTTTTATCGTCGTTTTTTCTTTCATCAACAATCACGTTATTCGCACACTGAATTTCTTTCTTCTGTCAGTTTATTAATGGATTTATTCGCATCTCTCTCTCTCTCTCTCATAGAAGTAGATAATAGTACACTAGAATGGAAGTTTGATATCTTGCCTATGTACAATGATAGCACATGGAAAAATCTATGGTTTGTAGATCAGATTCGATCTAAAACATTGAATCATAGTCAAACTATTTGCCAAGTTGGTTGTGGAAGTTGTTGGCAGCAAATTCATGCAGGATTCTTATAAAGATAATATTAAGTGAGATGGTGGCATTGTTTCATGTGGTATAGCCTACTATTCCCTGGGTTGGTATATTGTGTCGATTTGCAGCAGTCATTAACAACTATTTTTCAAAATTCGAATTAAAAATTGGTCCACAAAGTCATAATTGAAAGTGGGCGGTGCACTGGTTGTAAGAATATCTCAAGAATTCAATAGAAAAAATTCTAATTATAGGATGATTTCTCCTTCATACGGTTAAGAAACCTAGCGCTTTTGTCGAATAAACACATTGAAAGCTCCTTCACCGACAATAATTTCTCAGATAAGTGAATAGTCGCTGGAACTTTTCAATTAATCATTAAATGACACATGTGATATAGTGTGATGATATTTTGGAAGCTGATATTCGAAAGCATGTAAAGATTTTGAAAATTGTTCAAATATAGTGAACAGGGGAGCCCTTTCAAGTAAAATGAATACTCTGAGATTTCTTGACCTCTGATTTCAAGCTGGAGCAATGTATGTTCTGTAAATCGACATTGCAAGTTGCATATGTGACTGATAATACTCTTGATAGATTATAGGAGCGATATTTCAAAATGATGAACGTACAGAACGTTTTGAAGGATTTCTTTCTTTGTCATCCTGTCGCCGCAGTATTTTGTAAATTCACTATTGCTTTTGTGTACATGATCTTTGGACAAGGGGCAGCAATCCAGATCACAATTTGGCTTGATAAAGATAAATACAAATAAGAAAACATGGAAACCAGCTCGCACAATTTGCGTTTTGCCCCAACTTAGTTCCCCCGGCGTGTGCCATAATTTTCATGCAATTTCCATTCTAGGACTCTCTATGGTACTGTTAATTTCTATGCTCTCTCTCTCAGCGTTTGATTCTTTGCTGACCGTTAATTTTCTTTTCTCTTTTTCACAAGATGTTGAATATCTCATTTGCGAAACGAAAATGGCGTAGGCTGACCGGTTACATATATACATGTACATGTACACAAGAAATATGAACTATGAACATGAGAATGCACATAGGAACGACGCAGGGAACGGCACACAGGAATAACGAGGATAGGATACGGGTACATGGGTTAGATTGAAGCGAGGAAACTTTAGATACATTAACATATACGCGTCATGCAATTATCGGAATTGAATTTCATTATGGAATTGAAATTGGAATTGAATCGAACTGTTTCGACAGGAATTGGAATTGGAATTGAAATTTCTGCTCTGGAATTGGAATTAAAAATTTTCAGTGGAATTTTTCCAGCTCTGATCATAGCTCATTTTAAAGCTGAGAATGCAAGCTCTCGAATGATGTATGGCACGTTGATGTGCGATGGATTTGGAAAGCATTAGAATCGATTGAACTTCAAAGAAATTTAGGTGGTCCATTTTTTATGATCAACTCTGTATTTCGTATGTTGTTCGCCTATCTTATTAATTCATACAGGATTTTTCTGAATTATCCAGAGGAAAGTCGTTGGTTTTTCAACATCTGTTAAACCCCGCTGGGATGACCATCGATCATTATCGATGCCTCCAGCTGCTACATCAGCGGGAATAGTTCCACTTTCCTGTGCTGTCTCCGGAATAGTTCAAGTCTGAGGACATCTTCCTATTCTAAGCCCAGGCGAACTGGCATTTTGCAATCTGCATAACTTTTTAGAACGTATTATTTAAAACGCAGAGCAGCCTGCTGTGCAGTTTTTCAGCTTGTTCAATCATTCCGAGCCGCAGTGAAGAGTCCTCATAGGGCGAAACGCGGTGACTGCGGCTGCCAAAGCAGTTTTGTACTTAAATTTTTCTAGTCAGAGGACATCTTTATTTTCTATGCCCACGCGAACTGACACTCAGTCATCTTTATGATTTTCACACAATTATGGGATCAACTATGTATCGGATAGCACAACTGCACATCGTAATCTCAGCATATTGCAAGGCATGTTTTGGTGTCATAGTTAAAAGCCAAAAAAATAAATCAAAATAAAATTAGTTCTAGTGTAGTAAAGTAACATGTCTTGACTATGACGTTCTCAAACCTATGCATTTGCTGTAAAAGATGATAGCTAGTAGCCAAGTTGCTGTGTCAAAAATTGCCACCAATTATTTATCTATTAATATACATAATGTTGCAATTCATTTTTCCTTTTATGAACAATGCGACAGTGGTTTACCACATTTCAATTACATTCATGACCAAACGAACAGAAAATCCGTGAATACATTGACAGGCACAATTTTCCAGTCTAAATAGTTAGCAAACCAAATCGAAATGTTTACAATAGTCTAAGAAATAAAGCGAAAACAATGCAAAATAATAATAATAATTCCTTTATTCAATGGAATTCAAAAAAACAACAAAGTTAGACTATGCAAGATACAATTTCTCAGTGGAATAACGACTCAAGTCCATTGTAATTAATGCTTGAATACACGGTAAAACGATTCCTCCTCCTGCTCGTTTAAGCAGTAGGAACAGAAACTCAATTGTCTTTAATTGATGGAACTAATGAGTGTAAGGGATGGGCAAGTGAATTCGCTGACCAGATTAGCTTTTTGTAGGATGTCTTGTACTTATCAAAGAAATGGTTACAGTAAGCAAAGGCACACGAACAATCTGAAGAACAGACTATGCGACGTGTACGACGAAAATTTTTATCTACAATATGACAACATTTGAAATTTAAATGACCAAAGAGAGGTGCACAGTACAGAAATATACTTTCTATCATAGCATTGTGAAACAACCGTAATTCGTTATGAGATAGGACAGGTTTCAGAACACGCAAAAAATACAACCGTCGTGAGCAGCGTGCCTAAATTTGCTCAAAATGTTTTGAGCTCAAATGTTCTGCATAGGTGAATAAACGACTAACAATGACTTGTAGCCATCATATGGGGGGCGGTGAAGAGTGAATACAGAGCGCTTAGCGTGGCTTACGGGAGATGAGAGAGCTCCCATTGTTATTAAGTCTTGATGTATGAGGCGAAGTTTGTGTAAAGGCGGATATCACACAGCGATTACATTTTTATGAGATTCGAGGATGAACAGGATCTGTTTACTTGTGGGAATCGAAAAGGCAAAGATTGATGTACAGGATTTTTTTAGCCTACATGTGCGGATCGCAAAAAAGCATAATGTATTTATTGATGGGATGAATTTAATGACAGGATGAGTTTACATGTGGGAAACGCAACAATTGAATGATGTCTGATTTATCTTTGTGACATATCTTTCAAGACATATCAATACCTATTCAGTATTTTGTCAGCCACTATGTGTGGGACCCCGCTCGTCTGGGTTTGAGTGTTCAGGTTAGGGGTCGAAACACAACTAGACGAGTACCTGCTGATGACTGACGGACTGCAGTATTATGTTTTATATCCCTTAATCGGTAGCTGAAGTAGTGGTCGATGTATTGTAATTCAAATGAAGAAATGTGGAATTACATGAAGTACTATAGACGGATGAAGAAACTGGCGATAACAAATTCAAGTGAAGAAATATAGTATCTTCCATGTGTAGTCTTAGTGATAGTGTGTATAGTTTCATTGCTTTCGGTGTAGTAGAGTGTCATTGTAGTTCTATTGATTACCTCAATTATCCACTTTCCATTATCTACTCTTGCCATTCATTATCCACCATGTGTAGTGTCAGATATAGTTCAATTGTAATCGGTGTAGTAGCATCGTTGTATTTCCATGTCTTACCTCCACCTCCATTTTTAATTTCCTTAACCTATGGTGACCATTGTCCTATTCTATTTCCACTACCAGCATCTGTAGTCGGCACAGTATATTAGACGTCTGTTTTGAACGTGTATGCGGCAGTGTTTGGAATCTATGGTATTAGTATATTAACAGCAAGAATGAGTAGCATTACAAGTCTTAAGAATTCCATTTTTGCCAGATATTGAACCAAAGCTGATCAAAGCCACGAGAAAGCTACATTGAATTCTCTTAAGAACTGATTAATCCAATGGTTACAGTAGCATTGCCTTTGTACACTTGCGGATTGGAGAACGCCATCAGTCCTCATTAGGACTACTTTAACTAGTAATTTAAATTAGTAAGAATTATATTCTATTATAAATGGCTGCTGGGATGACTTTCATCATCGTATGAGAATTGTCCATGTTAGATCATCAGACCAAGTTACTCCTAAAAACTTGAATTCTCTCTTCAAGGGAGGGAAGAGGCAAATCACATACGATATTTGGAGATCTCTTCTTTATGAGACTCACAGTGAAGCGCTTTGACTCATTTGACGTCAACTTATTCGCTGAGGACCAACGACGAATACAGTCACGTTCTCTTCTCATTGTCGAAGAAATGTTTGAGAAATCATCATGTCTTGTCTCAATAACTTCAGAGACATCATCAGCGCATTGTATCAAAAATGCATCTATGCACGCCGGTTGTAAGTCATAGTAGCAAAGCACAACAGACAAGGACCCAAAAGGGAACCTGGTGGCACACAACTGCTAACTCGCTGAGAGTACCTTTAAATTTGATTTTTTGGCTTCTACCACAAAAGTAATCGTTCATTCAGACAATAAAGCCGGGAGGAAAGTCAGGAACAACAAGTTTGTTAAGGAGTATGTCATACAGAATAGAATCAAAAGCTTTGCTGGAATCATAGCTAAGAAGCAAACAGGAGGATGTAAAGGGATCATCCAAAGATATTGTTATACGGTCATGCAAAGAAATCGATGCGGATGCAGTACTCGTGAAAAGCACGCGCTTATTCGAAGTTCATAGTATTAGCGGTGTCCAGAGACTCTTCAGAATTCTGCTGTATTGAGTTCAGTGAGCTAGATGAAGATTTCCTTGTGATGTCCCGAACTACTGACCAGATATCACCACTCCGACATTTCAATCCTTCGCTCCAAACCCCTTTGCTCCCGGCAAATCCCGTCATTGCATTTAGCTTTTAGTCTGCTGTACTCAGGATAGTTGCCAGACCTGTAAGCACTCCATCGCTTGGTTATCTATGACTTCAAAAATGGAGTCATTTAAGGCTCATCACGTGGTTTAAGATGTACAGTTTCTTGTGGGATACAAGTCAGACAATGGCGACAAATGTCATAGAAAATAGAAACTTTTACTTCCAAGTCATGTTCATTGTACAACCAGTTGAAATTAATTTTACTGAGTCTGTTATAGAAATCAGAGAGATGTTGCTCTCTACAGTCAAAAACAGTGTGCGCAACTGCATTAGTTTTAGGAGAGACCGATGACTTTAAACATACTAGTGGGGTGAGATCCACGTCGTCCTGAAAATAGTGAAGGACGAATAACCGCCGGAGGATAAAAGGGCGCAGTGGTGCTGCTGACTAGAAATATATCAAGTGTAACGTTATGACGAGTTGGCTCAAAAACTTTCATCACCAAATCATGAGCGCTTAAAATGGGAATGATATCATAATGATTAAAATCACCGCAAAATATTATTCTCGCGTCAGGATGTAAATCAAGCATAGAATCAAATTCCTTTATGAAAAAATCATGCATAGACTCATAGATTGCGGCACTTCGATTCGGAGGAATATAGCGTGCACAAAGTAAATAGTCCCGATCATTGAATTTGAATGATAGAAACAATCTATCACTACAAAGTGGTAAAGCTAAGGTTTGATGTCGAGATGTGCTGATGCAGTCACGTACCCAAACAGCAATACCGCTACCAAGAATCAATACACGATCTTGTCTCAAAGTGTAGTATCCATTAATATCAGATGTCAGATCTTCATGAGACGAATTGAACCATGATTCTGTCACTATGAGAAAATCAGGATTGCTCACCGCACAAGTCAATGGAATTTCATCTATTTTTCCCGGTGTGGCTATAGATCGAGCACTTAACATAAAGAAAGTAGGATATGAATCGCCATGAGGATAATGCGTTTTAGTAAAAGACACATTGGGGAGTCACAAAGAGGGAAGTAAATGTTGTAAGGATATTTTATCAATTGCATTACCATCACAGTAAAGTTTGCCCCTCGATCGATAAGTATACTCGTTTGGCAGGACGTTCTTCTCTCAATAACCTGAGCTGTGATCTCAGTCTGACGGATTCCTGTCTATCAATTTTACATTCGTTACTATCAAAATAAATGTTCTTCATCATAGGATGGTCACGGTGCTCACGAGCCCTATGGAGCAATTTATTCCTTTCTTGATAATTTTTTGTTATTACTTTAAAATGGGTCTCGGTTTATCTCTTTGCTTCGTACCGAGTCTGATAGCTTTCACATCATGGAAATAATCACTTTCCGTTATAACAATAAAAATATTTTAAAGTTTTTCACCGGTATGATCATCTTTGTTATTGGATGATTCAGGAACACCGCTGATAATTAAATTCGAACCGAATTCCCTTCTGATATCGTTGAGCTTTCGTTGCTCAGACTCCAAAATATACTGTTTTATCTTGATAATGTCATTTTTATGCTGTATTTGGACTGCTTTCATGCAGATCTTTTATAGCGTCGCTTATGCTTTCAAGTTTTGTGGTAATAAATTCCAAACTACCAATTGCTGTTGAAAGTATTCGCCTTTCCGAGTCTTTGATTTGACTTTTGATTTCATTGAGATTATTATTGTTGAATGACAGTGATCTAGCTTGACGCTGATTCATGGACGATGAATTCAATGATTGCGCCACTCTGTAGAAATTGATGACGTGATGCTCAGACGTATGAAAACCTATCGATAATTCCAAAGCAAACCGACGAGGGGAGTTTCCATACCAGTACCAGTACCAAACAGCTGATTTTACAAATGACGTGAGCCACACTGACACAAAAGCATAGTTTTTATCATAGAAATCTGCTGTCACACAGAGTCAGAAAGACACAGATGATAATTTTGATGACGCAACACAAAAATTCCGGCAATGTGAATAGGCGAGAGCGAAAAATATTGCAGAAATGGACGGATGAACCAAACTCAAAATGAGTCCCTAACACCGGGAATATCTCCCAATTCCTCCTAAACGCAAGAGAAATAACTCAATTAGGCTGAAACAGTAGTTGGGAAATCAAAAAACAAACAAAGAGTGGTACAAACTTCACCAGCTTCATCCGAAATCATGCCGCACAGGAGCAGAAAATTACTATAACAGAGAAGTCAGACACACATGCAGGAACTTACTAAGTGGGCAAAAAGAAGTTTTTTAATACCTTGCATAGAAAAAATAGTCATGTGCCGCTTGCGGTTTGCAGTGAATTCTTACAAAATGCTCCGATCGCCACGATTCCTTCAGATTCGAAGAATTCAGATCACTGCGCTAAAGTTTTCTCGATAATGTTGGGTCATCCGGTCATTATTAAAAAAGTTAGCAGGCGCACGAAAAAACATTCTCAAACTTCTCTGAGGAACTTGACATCGACTGTGTCTCCTTGCTGTGTGATCCGGTTGATCGTCACTGAAGCTTCGCACAATTTGGCGTGTTCAATGCTGAACTGGCTGCTCATTGTTCGATTGCTATGGCATTATGTCAGCAGAATGTGCCATTTCATTAGATAGCGCTACATGTTCCAATGTTTCCTCTCTAGTCAAGCAGAAGAAGAGACGAGCTGTCTAATTCTGTGGATCTGACCTCTTGAAAGCGTTTGATGGAAGCGAACTGCATATATTCAATGTCTTTCTCCGCAAATCAATCGCAAATATGAACTGATCGATTTTTGAATCTTGTTCACATCATCCGCAGTCAGACAGCATTTCTTAATTTGTGACATTTTTACCACTGATACCCATGAGGACGAGTAAATATCCGATACATTGGGTTGTAGGCCCCTGCATATGTTTTTACTTTTAACTTTTTAACTTAACACGAAAAATATGAAGGAGAATTCTCGAATCAATTTAGTGCTCCCCGGTTCCCAAGAATAACATTTCCGGGAATAGGCCCTGTATGAGAAACCATAATCTTGACCCACCAACCATATTTAATTTTGATGATGATTGATGCTTTTCCATCAAATGCTGTATTCCCCTTTCTCATCACATACTCGCTGCAATTTAAAAACGTTAACACAGCTCAGCGTACATCTTTCAGTCGAAAGAGAATTCTCCACTTTAACTGATCGCTAAGCCTTCATGCATTTATAATTCTGGGAGAATTATATGTAGAGCAACATGCGCTCGTATAAGCGAATGTAAAAATGTAACAGATGAGAGTAGATATGTTGCACTTCGTGTTTGAGACATGAAAAGATGAACCAATTCATTCAGGAGGCCGAATCATCCCAAACCACTGCGTGCGGACAAGACATTTTGAAATGAATTGAAGTGTTGGATTGCTCGTAGATCTAACTTATTTGATCAGTGGTCTTCCTGCTAAATTTGTCATACTTGTGAAGGCTATGTCTTATCTTGGATAGTTAGTGTGATCACCATCTTTGCTGCGATTGTTTGCGCTATCGCTCAGTGATGCGATTTCATTGTCAGCAAATCAAATCTATTATGGTAGCCGATTATGCAATTAGAACTTGCAATAATGAGGCCAGTAATTACCATTGATTACTTACAACAATCCAGCCGCAGACTTGTCGCTGAAAAAACCAAGCCAGTCTGCAGGTCTACAAAGACCAATAATCAAATCTAGTGATCAACATTATTAGAAGATTGTCCCATAGTATCGCATATTACCTATCGTTTATCAAGAATGCGCAAAGATGTGATTCGGGGAAAACAAAAAGGCGCCGAATGCACAAACCAAATTAATCAGAGTAAAGATTTTCAAAACTTGACCAGTAGATCAGATTATTTTGTTTCGAAAACAAATTCTACATAAAAGGAAGCTATAGATCCAGTAGGTAGACGTACTTGTTCATCGCGCTTAAAGCAGTGTGAATTTCTGTTTGTGGAGTTGTTATTGTTGCCGACCGTTTGCGTCGGCTTCCCGTAGAAGTTGAATAAACATCAGTGCAAAGGTCATTAGTTGCAGCTGGCTTTGCATAGACAGACATGATAATAATGAGTCCATCGATCTGAGGAGTATCGGAGCCAAAGTGCACATCATTCGAAGCCGTATAAATCTTCCTCACAGTTGGATTTCGTCTACAATGGAACAATTTCATCTTTAAATGACTCTCGCTTTGAGTATGTTAGTTGATGTAATTTACCGTTTCCACGTTCCACCAGCTCCATTTTGACAACAAAGGGCATAAGATGAATGACAATGCCCGGTAAACACATCCGACAAATGCGTTTTTATTGCTGGGTCCAGTACTCCATTGAACTGCAAATTCATATGGTTTATGCTATGTAGTTTCTTTCCATATTCATTGGTGATTTCGATGTCAGGTGAACTATATAAACATGCTGCTATGATGTCAGCAGCACGATTTATTGATAATCGGTCGTTTGTTAATATTAATCAGTTGATTGCCGACAAGTTGAATTCACTAATTTTACGTGAAAACATAATCTGTGTTGTATTCTATAAATTATTATGTTGGATAAACACCGAAATGTGATGTTTGCTGACATAGGTAGTGAAGAAGATATTTATATTTTATCTTAGGAAAATCTGTGTAGTAGGCCCTACTTATGAAATGTCGGACTACTTACTACAAGCAAAGTACTGGCACGAAACAAAATGCAGGTAACGGGCCTATAGCTTTCATACGATTGTCATGTTTATGTACTATAGTATACACTATTGGACTGCACAATGCTTTATAATTTCACTTCAACTGTAATTTTTTGAATGAAAATGAAAATAGCCTTGGTGTCAATGTTGGCTTTATAACCCAAATTTTCGCTAACTCAGGCCGCTTCAGGGCAAGCAAGGAATTTAATTTTCCCCTGAAGTGAGCTGAGTTTGCAAACATTTGGGCATTAAAGTCAACATTAGCATCAAAGGTATTTTCATCTTAAACTAGTACTAGACTGGTGGTCTCCTTGGCACAGTGGTTAAGTGTTTGGCCAAGCGATCTTTCGGTCCAGAGGTCGAGCCCCGAAAGTGTCATTAGAAGTCGTCAGGAAGAGCATCCAGACTAAAAGTTCACAACGATCCAGATTAAAGTCTGACTGTGTCATTACCGTCCAAGCCCCCAGTAAGGGGGAGTAGTGACGTTATACCATCATAGATTGGTCAGTCATCTAAACTCTAAGGGAAAAAGAAACTTCTTGGCTTTCTGCTCATCAACTGCTCACTCGATGAAGGTAAGAACAATCTGCGAAAATCAGATCGAAGCTATTTCCTGTCTATGTGTCAGCTGCATGCTAGGACGTTCACGCTCCTGTTCTGGAATGCACAGACAATGCACGCAGACTTTATTATATAATATTTATTTTCTGACAAGTAAAAATGGAATTCAAGATCCATTTTATGAGAGATGTTACAATTTAAAGCAAAACACACTACATTATCGTCTTATTGGTGAATTTGTAAATACATACTTTGAATTTTCACTTCTATAAAGCAGCAATATGATATTGAATAAGAATGATTACAAGCACTGAAAGAAGTTTGACAAAAGATGCATATCAGTTTATAATATAGTGATATAACTACGACATCTGTACTACCACAGAAAATGTAGCACGAGGCGCGAAGCGCCGCTACATCTCTCTTTGTATGGTAGTAGGAGTGGTTATTATATATCTATTAACGATCAAGAAATGTCAATGTGTCAACTCTATCTACCACCAGATAGATATATAGACAATCTGCACAAAAACGTGTGGTTTTGGCTGGGGCACCATGTAAAGTCCTAGTAGATAGCCTATCATTGATTTTGTGATGCCATTTCATAGAAATTATAACAATACCATAGAAATGATTACTTCTACTCTATGTTCCTTCATTCATTTTTGAATGAGTGAATTTATATTGCAATTTGCATTGCATGAGGTGTAGCCCTATTTATATATAGATATATCATAAGCTTTATAAGCTGCAATTTGCATTGGTTGTAGGGTAAAAAAAAAGTAGCAGTATAGCCCATTAAGATATTTTGATTTTGATTCATAGAAATTTCCGTACTTTAGAAAAAAATGAACGCATAAATTCAACAAATTAGTAGAGGAGATGAGGAGTTTGATAATATATGATATCCATTATTCTGTTTATGAAACTTGCTGATGAAATTTCACCCATCACAACTATGGGATGAAAAGTTAGCGGATGATAAAGGAGACTACAAAAGACCGAGTGCTAAAAGAAAGACAGCAAAAGATGGCTCAATTCAGGTCGAAATTAAAGTTTTATCGCTATACTGAACTCTGGGGCAGCAAGTATGCAGGTCGTTTGAAGTCTAAAGGATCAACTAAAATGGGATATTCAATTCTTTAATATTATCATTGTTTTTTATCACTAATTAGACATTATTTAACAAAAAATAATGTGGAAAACACTAAATAAGTGGAAAAGCACTACTCTAGAGACCTACTAAAACGATCCCATTGTCTGCAAACACAATGTCATACAGAAATTCCGTTCGGCAAAATCTTTGTTTTATCAATGCGGTATAATGATGTGATTCAATTAGGCGCATAGACAGGATTTTCGTGCGGGACGGGATGATTTTTAAATCAAGTGCATAATTAACAACTTCACGCTGGCTCCCGGACTAAATGTTTTGTCTTGCGTGATAAATAACAAAGGCTCTGTTACACAAATAGAGCGTTTCTTAACGTTGTTCACCCATTTTCCCAAAAAGAAATCGATTGGATATTTTATGTCAGTGCAAACAGTATTTGAAAGGATGACAGCCTATGCACGTAACTACAGTGTATACAATAAGTTCTGATCACTGCACCCAACTTCAACTACAAAACATTATCCGAATTTCAAAATCCAAAAAATCGCGACAGCTAAGTTTCGAGAAATTCGAGGGCGGCAAAAAATCGGGAGAGCTTGCAGCCCTGGACTATAGTCACACCACCACTCTTGTGAGCGGAGTGGACGATTTATTTTTGTCATGGCGACGTGTGACATCCTAAATCAATCTCTGTAGGTGTTGCAGGAATGTGTGTGTCATGGATGACATCCACTTAACCCATGTCATGCCATAAGGTGGAATTCAACCTTTCCGAATATTAGCTAATATAGAATGATACTCAGCTTAAGAAGTTACATGAAGGCTTGTTGGAGCTAATGAATTATACGAATCTTGAATTGTAGCAAGAATACAGTATTACTGATATATTATATATTCATTAAAGATTTGAGCAAAACGACGTAAGTACATTTCAAATTTCCAAATATTTTGGATATTTAATTTTCAATTTAATCTACTTGGAACTATGATCATTCACATGCACAGTGTAGATCAATTTTTAACAGTAGAATACTGATGACACCTGATGCAACCATTATTGTATATTATCAAATTGGTATTTACTTTGACATCCATTTGCCTAAATATCGTTTACTTGTACAACAACAGCTCATTGCGTGTTCGAGAAAAATACATGAAAAATACTAATGAATTTGATCATGTGGAACGATAACGGAGTTGTGACTATGGCATCGAACGTTTGTGGTGTGAGTCCGCTACAGAAGGCAAGAAGGTCGAGCACAACGGAAAGGACCATATCCACTATATACATGCCGAATATGGTTAGTATGTACAATAAAACAATGGGTGGGACTGATCGTCTAGATCAAAATGTAAACAAGAACCGAATAAGTTTGCGAACGAATAAGTGGTGATGGCCACATGGTGTGTTTTCATGGGGAATTGATGCATCAGTTCAAAATGCTTGGGTTGTAATGAGACATATTCAACTGAAAGTAACTCATTAGAATTTTGATTAGAATTTCGATGATCCATTGCGATTGCTTTGCTTCGCCTGCACGGAAAGTCTTCACTGAAGAAAAGATGTTCAATTCAAAAGGCCACAGTTTCCCTCCGATATTCGCTACAGTGACCAAAAACATCTTCTCGACATTGACCCTTCCAAATCGGTCAGCCGTTGCAAGTTGGGCAACAGTAAGACCGTCAACGTGTGCACTACTTGTGACGCACATCTCCATGTCAAATATTTCGCATTGTACCACACCAAAAAAATGGCGATTTTTTGTTATGGAATGATATTACATGCTTTTTCATCTGACGGTAGCAAAGACGAGAGTGGATATTTCATTTTTCAGTGTATTAAATAACCTAAGATATCATACGTACTCGTCAAATATAATAGCGAAGAATATAAAATGATATATTGACTTTATAAGTAAAATGATACAGTTATAGATAAAAATAACTAATAAATAGTTGAATATACCCTTTCACCACCATGGGTGGATTTCCACCCAACCTCGATATCTATATTGGAATATTCGATTTGACATTGCATAAAAATTGGTTAAACTGCCCGAGGAATTAAGCGGGCGCTGATTGCTATATTTTTATCAGATAAGATATGAAAGCCCGAGGTGGAGAAAGGAGAGAAATGCAAGCAGATCACTGTTTGGATGAGTCAGAAATTACCATCAGTCTGTGTATGCACCGTGCATGACAGAGGCCAGATGCTGAAGTTAGCCTATTACCACCTGCATAATAGCGTCTTGAATAAAAGAATTCTACATCTGTGAAAGTATTCGATGACGATCCTAAGTAAAAGCGCGAATGACGGCAAAGCGATTGCATGCTGAGGTGTTAATACTGCAAATAGAGAAATTTTACTACTGTATTATTCTTACTCAGCAATCCTGTCAGTAATCGGGTCTGGGCCTGGTCGGGGCGTGACCCTGATGTCAACGGGTCGGGCTTGAGCCCGAAAAGTAAGCCCGGTTCCAACTCTGGTTTCCACAGTTGAAAAGATCGATTCTATCCAAACATGCTCTTTCCTATTTCGAACTAAAATTGACTCATTATACCTAAGCAATAGTACTCTCAAAGATTTTATTGCCGTAGTAAACGTGAGTGTGAATTCTTGATACGTATGGCATGATCAACTATAACATAAATATCAAAATGACTATTTATCTTAAGATAATTGTGATTACAGATATCCGAGATGGACTAATAAGCTAAATAATTAGCCGATTAAATTAAACAGAACCGATTGATTTCAATAGGCCTAATTTCCGGGCAATCACGGTCGTAACATTTCCACGCTCAACGTAATCTAGCTAGAACTACTGGACCAAATTTTACCAAATAACCCGCTGATAAACATCATCTGAATTTCAAAATTCATTTCTTTTTAAATGCATTTAATCATCATTTATGCACTTCACTATATGTTGCTATTTTGCTGCGTGTTATATGCAGCCACTTCAAAAGCGTTAAGTTATTAACGTCTTACGGAATTTATTAGAGAAGAAATCTACAATTCTAACTAATTGATTTTGCGATGGTGGACGATAGCACGGTTCACAGAAGACGTTGCAAATTGTAATACAATGACTACAGGAATTTGTTTCACACAAAGAAAGCAGAAATAGCTGGTTCATCACCTAGTTTAAATAGAGACCAAAATCTCATTCTTGATGAAGTATCTTAATCTATTGACTTACGTGCAGGTACAAGAAAATCACCAAACTTCGAACCAGAGTAGGAAGTGGGTCAACGAAATTTGACCCATGACCCACCTGACCCATGGCATATGTGACCCACGACCCACCTGACCCACCGACTTTTCACGAAAACATGACCCACGACCCACGTGACCCACGCGATTTTGTGACCCACTTGACCCATGACCCACTTCCAACTCTGCTTCGAACATTAATGCGTTTAGAAGCGAATTAAAAAATAAATCTATTAAACATGTATGGCTGAACACGCTCGTCAGTATCAGACAATCGTATCCAGGACATTTGAACGGTCATATTTTTCCCCGTTCGTTCGTTCAACGCTCAGATGAGCTATCACACCCGTTCCATTCGTTCATGGCATAAAGCACCTGCTCAATCGTTCTTTTTAAGTCAAAACAATGTTCAATTTTGATGGACCCCTACATAGTGCTGTGAAACCATACATAGTGCAGTCGTTTATAGCTAATTTTGGTTTTTTCAGAGAAACATGGAAGCTGGCAATGCCAGATGTTCTCCCATCTGACATCGCGAAATAATACAAACTGTACTATCGGAAAATTCGTTGTCGGTATTGTCCCGCAATCACAAACTTAAGTGACGTCAAACGTTACACGTCACACACGCTTTTTGTATCAAACCCAATCAAATTAGAGAGCGTCAAAATCTACAGAGGAAGTCAAAATCTTTCTGTCGTGATGGTAAGCCTAGATCACGCTTTAGCAGCATCAGTATCACGGTGCACGAAGTTGCTATAGGTGACGATGGGTCGATGTTCATCCATTTGGCACTTCGCTTACACAAAGCTTGGAACTTGCCGGCTAGCATAGGCCTAAGTCTAACCTACAGAGATAGTGACTTAAGAATACGATGTGACTAAATTCGATAGTGATGAGATTCAACTACATAATGAGCTTAGCCTACATATATTAGGCCCACGTCATGCATGGCGCTATGAATGCCTACGTGCATATCCACTGACCGGATATGAATTCGCAGATTAAGACACTATTGCACATGCCCGTGACCGCAGGCGAATGCCCGCTTCCCGCAAAAGTCGAGATAACCGCAGCGGGTCCCACCTGAGCTTATGACTTTACTTGATGCAAAAGCAACATAATACATGCCATTTTTAAAAAAATGAAGTTCAGATTGATACTAAAAGTACAAGTAGGCCTACTTCATCACAGCTTTTGAATTCAAACTGTTCAATGTGTTGTGACCAAGTGATGAATTATATGATAATTTAGTGCGTATCATGAAACATTTAGTTTCTTCATAGAAGGACGTGAAACCTCTTCAGTCCTGCTTCTTCAGTTTTCACCCCTGTTAAACCGTATTGATAGGGATATGCGTAGATATTCTAGTAATTCATGAGTAATGCATGTATTTTCGGAATACTAAATCAATAACAAGAGGTGGAAGCATTGTGTAATATCAAGTCTTGTCATTTTATTCACGAAATGTCATTGAACTGAAGTCTTAACGCTTAAACAAGCAATTTCGAAGATCATCAGTAGATCTTTCTTTTGTCGAAATTTCCGAGGTTTCACTACGACGAAAGTGACCCATGCACAAATTGGCACTTAAATACTTTCAAATTACAAAATGCTACTTTATTGAAGTCAGAGTGTATAAATAAGCAATTTTGGAACGTATCAAGGATTTTCTAGCATTGTTTCTTATAAACGCACTGGGTTTTCCGGGGTTAAATTATCGTTCAATCAAGCAAAAAAGCCGTTCGATAATTCGTTCATCAGAAAAATGGTAAAAATGCCGTTCAATCGTTCGTTCAGACCGTTCGTTCAAATGCCCTGATCGCATCAATAATCTGATTTACATGCATAAAATGATTCTGTTAATAAATGTTCTTGTGTTTTTCATCAACTTTAGCTCATCATAGCCTGTTTAGTGATTCCAGAATAAAAACTTAAAAAGTTAAAATTCAATCAGTTAACGTTAGCCAATACATTTTGCTCTGAATGTACACATACAAATAGAGTGAGATACTTTGAACTACAGTGTATTACTTAAGAACCCGGAAAATTACTGTACAGAATGACCCTAGCTTATTACATATTTTGAGGTCATCCATCTTCAGGAACAATTTGCCGCATGCTAAAAGATCACATTGGATATTCAGGAGTCGCATATTTCACATGGAAAGATGATGGCATGCTATTTGCGACACATGTCAGCTTCATAACATCATACTAAAGTATTGCAAAGGATTGTGAAAGATGCCATGATTTGGTGGTACAGTCGCACACTTACCAATGAAGTACTTATTGATACATTCAATGAGATTGACCAGTAAACCGCAATAGTTGCTTCTTCTGCTGTCACTGTAAATAATTGAGTCACAATATCACTACAAGTGGCAATGGTCTAATTGATATTTCATGGAAATCTAAATTTAGCTAGTATCAAAGAAAAATAGGCTCTTTCATCGTCTTGAGCTGTCCATCAAATTTACTCTCAAAAACACTATACTAACTTTGTTGACTAACCAACGTAGGCTTAAATACATACATGGGCAATTTTCAGTTTGGCAGCTTCCAGTTTGAGATTCATTGACGCTCCGAGTAACATTGTTCTCATGAAGACACAGCAAACCTTGGCCTTTGGTGTCTGGGGACGAGCATGTTCGACTTCGAGTTTGACTTCCACCTCCACATGATTTTGAGCATGCACTCCAAGCTGACCAAGCGCTCCAGCCGCCATTACGATCTACAAATAAAACAGTTTGGTTTATATATTTATTTCATCCACAATGACGTCAAGCAGCATTGAACAATCAGCATATTTAACAAAGTTTCTTACTTTAATTGGAGAACTTCAAAAATATATTGGTGAAACAAAGCAAATGAAAAATATAAATAGTTTCATGGATAATTACGCAAAAGGAAATCCATTTTCGAAAGGTAACTTCTGCATTGAAGCTCTGTTTCAACGTCAATGTTATGACACCTTATGACACTTCATGTTCCATGGAGCAATTTGGCAAATATTTTCATTTCTTAAGTCGTTAGTTGTGGTCAGTGGAACTCAAAAAAGAAAATCGAAGGTTTTCTTTGACGCACGATTTCAACATGAGACGACAGAATGATCTCTCCACCATTTTTCTCATGATGTATGGATTTCATGCTTGCATGAATGTTTAATAGGATACAACACGAATGTTATTCATCACAATATTGTGCTAAAAACATCTCAATATCAGTTAACTTTTTACCATACGAAAGCTTGTGTTCAATATCTTAAGTCGTCAAAGCATTATTGTTATGTCCGGTAACTAGTGGATTCCACTGTAAAACATGTAAAAATATGTTCAGAGTTGCCCTAACATATGGATAAGGGATCAATTATTAATTAATCGGCAATCGGCATGCACGCAAATGAAAAAATCACTAATTGGAGTATGCTCTAACATCTGTATATTGATTGACAATTGCCTAATTTACCTGTACAAGCAAGGCCGTTAGGATCTAATTCATATCCCCCAGTACACTGGCAATGATAGTGGCCAATAGTGTTCACGCAATTCGAGTTCACTCCACATCCATGCGTCCCTTCAGTACATTCATTTATATCTGCAAATATCAAGGGAATATTATACAACATAATATACATTATCGGTAGAATGGAAGTATCGTATCTGTCAGTGGCGTCGTCTCCGTGCCTGCGAAGACTTCGCCGCATACCCAAAAATAATTATTTACGTTCCTAAAACAAAGGTTCAAATAGTTTTATTTTTTTGTTTTTGAGAGCATCTTTACGTTTACAACTTTACAGTTTCAAGTCACTACTCTCAAATACGTTCCGAGCGCCAGCGCTCAGCTGTTAACTGCATGGATCTTCATGCAATCACACAATGCGCTGGGGATGTGTTCACAGCAAATCACAGAGATTTGTAACTTTGTGGCCCTTTTCGAGTTACCAAATCGATGTGACCTTGGCAACTCGAAAAGGTGATTATTTGCAAAAATATGTGCTTTTTACATGAACTTTGTCAAGGTCTCAGCGGAATTTTTAGTCGGTCAGAGCCCGCTTATTTTGGAAAAACCGGCAATTCTAAGTTTGTAAACAAATTAGGAAATTGCACTCGCGTGTAATTTGTGATTAAGTTTCAACCAATATATTTAGAAAAAACATGATTTTAATATTCTGTTGTTTTACTGCATGTCGTTGCACCGATGGTGTTTGAAATAACGCAATGCACGTGTTGGCTGTAGAATATTTCATGTTACAGAGTAAAAACTCTAGTGTTCTCTCAACTTTCTATCTCTAGTTTAGTTATTTTCATACAACCATGTTCAACTATCGGTTGGCTAGTTCATAAATCCCTTAAATCCTTCATTGGAACTAGAAGGAATTCTTT
Organism: Prostheceraeus crozeri; assembly: GCA_907163375.1. NCBI lineage: Eukaryota > Metazoa > Platyhelminthes > Polycladida > Euryleptidae > Prostheceraeus > Prostheceraeus crozeri. Next base: position 1,489,160 of record CAJQUW010006757.1, read on the forward strand.
CAAAATAATGGGTGGCACATGCTGGTACACACCAAATGCATCGATCTGTTAGGTTTATTTGAGTGGCACATTCCATTTTCAAGATGGCGGTGCTGAGTGGCGGTGCTAACTTCACACACGTTCTTAATACCTCTTCTATTTGTCTATCAATTGAAATACTTTAAAAATGAATTCCTTCTGCTAGAAGCGAGAAAACTCGAGAAAGTTATGTAGAATTGAATCTCAAAATTATTTTGGTTTGTTAGATAGGCTTTTGCTCTAAACGATTTATGAGAAGAATTTGGTTGCAACTGGAAATTGAGAAAGATCCAATGAAGGATTTAAGGGATTTATGAACCAGCCAACCGATAATTGAACATGGTTGTATGAAAATAACTAAATTAGAGATAGAAAGTTGAGAGAACACTAGAGTTTTTACTCTGTAACATGAAATATTCTACAGCCAGCACGTGCATTGCGTTATTTCAAACAGTATCGATGCAACGACATGCAGTAAAACAACAGAATATTAAAATCATGTTTTTTCTAAATATAAAATGGGTGAAACTTAATCACAAATTACACGCGAGTGCAATTTCCTAATTTGTTTACAAACTTGGAATTGCCGGTTTTTCCAAAATAAGCGGGCTCTGACCGACTAAAAATTCCGCTGAGACCTTGACAAAGTTCATGTAAAAAGCACACATTTTTGCAAATAATCACCTTTTCGAGTTGCCAAGGTCACATCGATTTGGCAACTCGAAAAGGGCCTCTGTGTTTGTATCACAGAATTAGATTCATCTGCGCAAACCGAAGCAGATAAACAAAATATTTAATTCTGTGGTTTGTATGATATGTGGAGCGTGTGCGCTTAGCTCGATCGTCTTCTCCCGATAGAAACGAAGAAGCAAATATATTGCAGCAATGCAAGAAAAGATCTATTTATAAATTCTTAGATTCAGCTATCTGAATGCACAAATTTTCCCTATTCGTGGCTTCGCCAAATATTGGAGAAGATGATGACGCATTGAATCGTCGTGATTGCGTTCACCAATGGCTGAATGTTGGATCGAAAGGTTAGAAGCCGCAGAAAGGAGATAGCGATGAAGGTTCCATAATTTGATGTGGGATTCTGTCAGAGATAATGATTCAAGGCATGCTTGTGATATTATGTTTATGGTGTCGATTTCAACAGTGGTTATTTTCTACACCGGCCAGTCGTCCGAGGGATTATGCAGATGCATGCACGAAGTTTATGGCATTTAAATAAAAACTAAACCACTCTCAAGGGATAGAATCAGTCCCGTAGCCAGACGCTGTTCTTAGGGGGGGGCGACTTTCTGATGAATTTTCAAAACAAAAATGAACAATGTGCTGCTTTTACATGATAGTTTTAAATAATAAAGACGGATACAGACTAGACTGAAATATGAAATATATATTTTAAGTATATAAAGACTAATATAGATATAGAGCCATAAAATATGAAAATAAAAAATAGTTGCACTCCATATGAGTAAACGATTTTTATGAGATGTATGTAGTATCAACTTATGATTATCAGGGTTATCTCTATGCGAGAATTACTTTATACAAAGAAAGTAAAACGAAAGTAGTTTTCGGAAATGTGAAGACATCAATTTTCATAAATTTTCGTTAACTTAAAAATTATAGTTTCAGAAGTACAGAAATTATAGTTTCCAGTCCATCTAACCGTATCTTCACCATGATTTTCTAGGGGGGCGAAAAATTTTGCAGGTGGGGCACCGCCTCCGTGGCCCCCCTTAGCTACGGGCCTGGATAGAATATCAGGAGGAGCACAAAAACATTTTAGCAGCCCTAAATTTGAAACATGTAAGTGATTGACAGGCTATAATAAACACAACAGAGTCCTGCGTTGGTGAGAGCTTCCACGAGAGTGAATGTTCTCTATAGTAATCTTACCAAGGTGATCAAGCGTCATGTGAGAAATCAACATCACATTTTCATTGTCATTTGACGTTTAAAATTTTGGGAAGACAAGAGTCGCGTTGACGAACAGTCAGCTTAGGATTGCATGCTTATGAGGCTGTTCAGAAAAAGAGGCAGTCACAGTGAATCCAATTCACATGCAGAATAGTCTACATTGAGTATTCTATGGACTTCAGTGTACCTTTCATTTAAATATCAGTATCCATTTCTCACATCATTTCATTCTGTAGTCATGGATGCCAGCATGATTTGAATGTTCATGCACTTGTACAAGTTTGAAAATTCACTGAAATTAAGTATTTATGAATTAAATTAATAATTATTAATTAATTATTATTATTAAATTTATTAATAAATTAATTATTTTATGCATTTCATGCTGTCTGCTGCAGAAATATAGGAATCCACTTTGGAGCGAAGGCCTATGGTCTGGGAGCACGCGACGCCACTGATATCTGTCTTTAACACCAAAATGGTATATCACACAATTAGACAACTACGTCCTTCAGTGTTTCTCCAATGGATAATTCGCATATCGCCTGCTACTGGAAATGGGACACACTCTCTCAAACAATAAGCTTTTGGACACCAGCCAGTGACTGAGTAGCATGCGTGTTGTGTGCAATATCACTTCGGACACAGCAAAACACACATCGCTGTCTGGCTACATTAAATGTAGGCTATGCAGTGAAGAATGTTGAGAAGAGGATGATGAAATCATCAGGTGAACTAATTTTCGCACGACTGTCATCTTCTTTAATAATGATCAGAAGGACTAACATTATGAAAAAATGTGCGCAATGATCTGAATTCGTCGAATCTGAAGGAATCATGGTAATCGACGGACTTTGATGGAATTCACATAAATCCGTAAGCGAAGCACGACTTTTTTCCTTTCTCTGTAAGGTGTTGGGAATTCTTTGTGCTCACTTACTAAGTTCCAGCATGTGCCATCGTTTTAAATTAGTATTCACTTCTAGAAAGAGTTAAACATCTAATTCTGTGTATCTAACGAATCATATCTTGTACAACAACGCAATTGTGACGGCACAAAGTAGAAAAGTTGATAATAGTAGCGGGACTCGGCTCAACAAATAGCAACACATTCCGTAATTGAAACAATTTGCTGTCCAATCTAGAAGAGTATGTTGTAAAGCTTACCGGTACAAATTTTACCATCACTCGACAGACGAAACCCAGATGTCTGAGGGCAAAAGCAAGTGTCAACATTACCAATTCTGGCACAGAGATGTGAACATCCAGGATTCGAGACACACTGAACTGAAGCTGAAAGAAAATATGACAAGCCATTCAAGCTCTATTTAACAGGCATCTTGAGAAACTGTACTGATTAATTATCACACATTTATATAAGCATTATGAAAACGCCTCACGATTATTTCTGTGTCGACGATTACCCCACAGAATTAGACACTGTAACAGATCTCACAAAAAATTGGGGTTATCGAAAATTCTAAATAATTAATTGGCCACAATTGATTGATTATTGAAGTTGAATAGATGAGATTGATTGATTTGTTCTACTCGTACAATGACACAAGTCGACTGGAGGAAATTTGATTAAGAATGCTGATGGCATACGATGCATTGACACGTTTAGCTAATATTTAATTGGAATATTGATTAAATTGAAATTGTCCATATACAAGCAATTAGTACAAATTTGTTTGATTTGGTACGAAGACGAGCGCATGTGTGATACTTCAAGCTGCTTATGAGATAATTTTTTGCCTCTTAACTACCGGCGAACTATCCTGGCTTTTAGACTTTTTAGACTATTCTCGCAGCTACTTGTGATCCTGAACATACTCTCCATCATCTCAAACCAGATGTGCTTCCTTTTTCTGGCAAACTTCGTGTACCAAAGTGTGATCTCGCCTTAAGACAAACATCTTTCCTTCCAAGCATGTGCACACTTGCAAACAGTGGCAAACGATTACTTGGCTTGATCTACATTTTGATTGTCTCACGATTTTTATTATTGGTACTGTACTTTCTTCAAATATACGGCATTCATTATTATTATTATGATTGGGGCGCTTGGTACACGCGATTATCAGAAATTCGGGCGCTTCGTACATTTTAACAATGATCAGGGCTCTCTTTACAAAAAGGGCGCTCTGTACATAATTCAAGAAGATAGGGCGCTTGGCACAATTTTTTTTGATTTTATTACAAATTCATTTATATATATCAGCAAACTTCTATGTACCGGAACCAAAGCGCATGAAACAAAAATTTTGAATTTCCAATAATGGCGCTTGGTACAGCAAGCGTACCAAGCGCCCTTATCGAAAATAGATTTTGTTCTTATTACTCATTTATTTAGTAATGAACAGGTATGTGATAGCACTAAAACACATGCACTAGGATTCGACTATATCTAAAATTTGAATTTTCAATAAGGGCGCTTGGTACACTACTAAGTACAGTACAATACAGTACTAAGAGCCCTTATTAAAATGATCAAAACAGCGACAGCATGTAAACCATTCTATCGTAAGATGTTCTATGATTCTTATATTGATTCTTGTATCATGTAAGGCTAACTCAGATCGTATTTTGCGATAAGTGTTGAAGAAAAAAGTAATTGGACCTATAACCTCAGCTGCGAGCCTTTTGAAAGAAAAATATCAATGTTTGTCAGACCGTGTTTTTTTGTAATTACGCTAAGTTTAATTTTGTTTAGTCAAATCTGATAATGCATCTACTCCTGATTTATCTATCAACGATTATGCATCCCGTGATGAAATATTAAGTTAACTTGTTATGTCGATGATCTTGAAATAAACAAGGATTCTTTCTATGCAGTATTTCTAAAATTTTCGATACAATGTGTGTATTTCATCTTACACTTTATATGCTTCTCATGACTGAAACGATGAGATTATCAAAGAAAAGACATATCACATGTGTAGGTATGACAAACTTCTAATACACAATTAAACCAAGCATTCGTAGCCGAAGAATAAAAAAATTGCATCATCCAACGTGTCAATTTGATACGCGAATTGGTACCGGTCGCTGAACTGGTCATCTGACATCGGGATATGAGCCTACGAATTCTAAGAATATGCCTTTAATAGCATTGGTTTAGTGCATCGCTCCTTATTGGCTTCAATTAGTTACTACTAGCTGTCACGTTTGCCAGTTTGCATTGCTCCACCCTGATGAAATCACTGTCATCATACCGAGTCATTACTATTTTTGTATGATGGCACCATTAACCAATATGATTGCTGCTAGCATGCGGAAAATTTCCAAGGTGATAAATCTTGCAAAAATAAGTTTGGTTTAATGCGAATAGTTAATAGGGATAAGCGAGAAACGTTTCTAGAGTTAACATTTTTATATTTTATTGAAAGTGTACAAAGAGCCCTATAATTTTATTGCTACATTTTTTCTTCTATCATGTCATTATAACACCGTAGCATAGATAAATCAATCCATATTGCTGGTATAGATAAAGGACAACTAGCCCTACATGTACAAGTAATATGGAGTTTCAATTCATCATAGATCTCAAATGAAGATGGGAGGGGCTGCGTACAACAGCGACTCCCATTGGAGGGCGCATGGTACAAATCGCCTCCTATTCACGCCATAGTACCAAGCGCCCTAATTATTATTATTTTTATACAAATACATTGTACCGAGAATCAGTCAGTATAAAGGAACGGCCGCCAGCACGAGTTGAAAATGAGATTTTCACAGAATGATGTAAACCCTTTAGCTACTACGAATCTGCGTGTCTGTAGAATTCTATCTGGCTCATCCTCTTGTCAGACAACTTCGAAGAAAACACAAGTAAATCAGAGAAACAGAGTGAAGTTTAAGATAATAGTAAGATTTTCTATGATTTCTTTAATTATCTGAAAAGTGTAAAGCCCACAGCACAGTTTGTGATGTCTTCAAGCTATTTCCCATCATGTGTATGTGCTATTATCATGAAACGCTACTTAGACCCGGTATTTAGATGTAGAAAGGCTTTGTTTCGACGGTAGCAACCTGCGAGTACAGCTTTTTCGGTACCTGCACCCGTCCCCGCCCGCACTCGTACAGATATACATCCATCTATAGCAGAAATATCACAGTACAATCATTATTTTATTTGATGATTTGTGTATTTCTTTATTGGAATGGAAATCATAATATACACCGAAACTTGCATATACAATAGAAGTTAATCAGTAAATGTAAAATAATGCGAAGTATGCACGTATACTAAAGTCATTGTAAAGTAAGATTAAGAGCATGCACCAAACTGACGATGATAAATGTTGTTGCAAAGTCTCGACATGAAAGGAAAGAAAGAGTTACCATATCTGTCAGTTCTTATTGCCGAAAGACGAAAGTTTCCAGACGTGGTTAGTATGGGCGGGACACAAGGGCTCAATATATAATTTTCCTGCTCAACTATACATCTGCACATTCTCATGCACAACGACAGGTGACGTTCAGTAATAGATGAACAATTGAACAAATATAGCTCCACTTATAACTGCCTTCTGAACACCAACCGGAAATGATGCGATGACCTCGACTATCGATGCGTTTCAAGATATTAGCCTGTTTTTTATTCAACCCAGTAAACAATGGACAAGCGTAATCCATTAGCGAACGAACAGTTACTGTATAAATCTCATGTAGTGACTCTTCAGATGTGAGGTATTTTAATTTGCGTAATATGTGAAAGCGTTGTGCACATTTAACTCTTAGAAATTCAAGTTGCGAACTCCAGTTCAATTTATCGTTGAAAAGAATCCCAAGAAGTTTTAAACAGGAAACGCATTTAACCTTTGGCATGACTGAGAAACAAAGAGGCTGGCGGGTGACCATCAAACATTTAGATTTTTCCACATTTAATTTCAAGAATATATTTTTTCAATAATATTTAATTTAAAGCAAAGAACAATTTATGATTGAAAGATCACACCCAATCTATGTCTCGGTCATCTGAGGTGGTCATCACTAGATGGCTACTTTCTAATTCACTTCATTTATTGATTTAGTGCAATCACTGACTTAATGCCTATTGGTCTTTTACTAACCAATACATTAAATCAAAATACATTACTAGCTGATTAAAGTACTTTATGCTGAGCACCTTGTGGCAAGAGTTCCAAATTGCTGAAACACTAATGACTTGAAAATATAAAAAAAATCTATTCAACTGAGAAAAGGCTATCGACTAATTTAGGTCTGAGTCATTTCAAATGTCAGGACATTGTGTACGTACGTACGGATTTTCAGATGGGCATCATTTATGAGATTGTGTCTCTTGAGGCACTTTTTTAAAACTAAGGCAAATGCTGTTGTTCACAGTTCCAAATTGATAATGCCTTTATTTATTTTTTTACGGATTTTACGTCACTTTTTACCCCTACTGGGTGCCGGTTGACGGGTTAAGTCAGAAGTCAGACCTTTGTTTTTTGTGTGGCTTTTTGTAGTTTAATGCCCTTCCTGCCGACTTCCAATGACACTTTCCGGGTTCCACCTCTGGACCATGAGATCGCTAGTCCAAGTACGCAACCACTGTGCCACGGACACCACATGCCTGATTTTATGATTTCTACCTCTTTCAGTTACATGTATAAGACACAATTATGTGAGGCCAGAACTCGTCTCCAACAGTCACACCTAAATTTAGAGCTGTACAGTTACACTAACTTGTAGTAATTCACAACAAAAATTGTAACTTTGAAATAGCTTGATGTGATTTTTATAACTGCTGTACTGATGAATGACTGGCTGGATCAACCCCGTGTGAAGTCGTCTGAAAATCTGTGCCGCTGAGTGATTCATCTAAGGCTGATATCTATCAATAGTCTAATTTCAGTGCATACATGTAGATTGTAGCACAATAGATGCACGATAGAAGGGCGTCAAGTGAACGGCCGGCGATCAATTTTTCATTTTCACTCTTGTTCTACTCGTAGTAGTCCGTCTCATGCATGTTCGAAAATATCCTTACCGTCCGTACCTGTGGTGAAGTTCCTCTCTACGTGTAACCCCCGTACCCTTGGGTACGGGAGGGTACGGGTATAGGCCTACCCTAGGTCACTATTCCAGGGGTGGGCCGCCATGTTTGAATCTGTGACACATTTTGTCACATTTTGATATTCGAGATTTGTCACATTTTGTCACATGCCCATTGACATGAAAGTCACATTTTGTCACATGTTGATGAAAACAGACGGCCAAAATTTGACATATGTCGGTGCGCAGAAGATTGGCAGTTATCAATTTTGCCTTAAAGGCTGATTTTTTCAGTTGACGTAATATTCATATTATAAATCAAATGGGGTTATAACGGGACGAAATCGAGAAAATATTATTGAAATAGTTCCATATGGGCGGTCTCAGTGGCACAGTGGCTAAGTGTTTGGCCTAGCAATCTTTCGGTCCAGAGGTCGAGCCCCGATAGTGTCATTGGAAGTAGTGAGGAAGGGCATCCGGACTAAAAGATCAAAAGTCTCCAGATTTAGGTCTGACTTGTCAGCACCGTCCAAGCCTTCAATATGGGGGAGTAGCGACGTTAAACCATCATTTCATTCCCATGGAGAATTGCCATTGAAGGTTTACAACATTTACCCTGAGATTTGGTGTAATAACGAAACATAGCATGTGCAAAACCGGGGCACATTTAACTTTGTTTAACCCTCCGATACCGCAGATATAAACTCACAAGTTTAACACATGCGGTCCACTGTGAACCCCAAGTTATTATCATCATTATATCAACAAAAAGATTGCACTCAAACCTTGTTACAAATGATTCTTTTTATAGTCTCAAATTTATTTATGATTCATTGCTTATGGCAAATATGATTGCATAATAAACACGTACTCGGAAGATGTTTCGCAATGTGAATTCACAGACCATATCATTTCACAGAAAAGAGGAAAACCTCGTTTTCAGTGAATAAATGCCATTCAGTTTTATAGCGATTACTGTTGCTTTTGTTCTGTATTCAGATCAGTGGTAAATATAAATACATTCGCGTGCATTATAGGAATTATACATTAACAGTGACTCCTACGATCTGGACATGACAATCAAGAAACATCTGGCCACATACAATGAATGTTACAATTGGGCCATCACATAGCACGTCGAAGTCAACTTTGAAAAGTAGGCCAAATAACAGCACGACTTGCCTGGCGCACGTACAAGTTGCTATTTAGAGCAAGAAAGGTGGAAAATATTAATTTTGCATATCTCTAATACAAATTATCATCAAAGAATATAAGAATATTAGAATATAGACCTCCTGGAAAACGTAGCTTCGTTATTTCATTGAAACGAAGTTAATGCTCCTCTGTGACTTTGCTCATACTTTGCCATAATATTTTCCCGTGAATTTGTCACATTTTGTCACACAAACAGCAAAAAACACACATTTTGCACATTTTATTTTGAGATGAAAAATTGTCACATATTGTCACGTTTTGTCACATCGGCCCACCCCTGCTATTCAACGGATGCTCTCGTGCTATCCGTCGAAAAGCTAATATAGTGCTTCTCATCAGTGAGAATGTGGACTCGCGAGCAAGAATGCGGTTAAATGTTGCTAGAATGGCTAAAACGATGTTTACGATTGAAGTTGATGCCAGCTGAATGCATAAATGTGCAACTTTCTTCGGAATTCGCAGATGTGAGCTCCGTGACATCCTCCGAATCGCTCTGTCACACCCTCGTCTACCAAACTCTTATAACTTCCGTCTTCTATAGGAATAACAAATTCCGCACTATTTCTGATCCCGGGATCCCAAAATAGCTATGTGCTCAGTGCATTATTGCACTGTAAACCACATGTCATGCATACCAGTGTTCCGCATGCAGTACATATGCGTGTATGCGCTTATTACTTGCTCAATATGTCGATATTGTATTTGCTGCCATTGTGTTGCATTAACATATTAAGCAAGTCTGGTAACACGAAAATAGGATTTAATTGACCACATTATATGAATTCACAGTTTAAAAGCAGCAATAATATATTTGAAATTCATTGCTTATCCAGAAAATATGAGATAGAGGTCACCGGTGAATTGATAGCAAGTTGTAGCTTATGATAATTAATTACAAAAATACATGTATTGTACACTTTACAGTATGATGGACATGTGCAATTGTACATGCATATCTTCGACTTAACAAGCTAAATGAGTTGATTGAAAATTGTGTGAAAAAAACAATCGCTCCCTTTGTTTGACGTAAATCTATTTAAAAAAATTTTTTTTCAAAAAATTCAGACAATTGCGATAGTAATCGCTTAACTAATGAAACAAATATTCCGATCCCTAGTGACATAAATAATTTTTTGAGTAAAGGTCCGAGGTATCGTTTGCCCCATAACACTGATAAAGATTTCGTAGATGATAATGAGATTATGATTGATAGTTTAGCGTATAAACTGAGATGGTCTCATCACTTCAACAATAATGATACAAGTAATGACAATAAGCTAAATATACCGTTTGAGAAAAATACAGTTAACTTACCACCTCGTATGACAGATGAAAAAGAAGACAATTTGAAATGGTTTGAAATTGAAGCTAAACGTATTTTACGCGAAGAGGCTAAAAATATTAGAAACAATGCAAAATATAAAAATTCTAACCAAATTAAACGAAAGACAAATACTTTCCTCAAAAACAATAATTTGGTTATTGTTCCGTCTGATAAGTCGAACCGCATAGTCATAAGTAATGAAAACAGTACAACTGAACGTACCGAAAATTTACTTAAAGATACAAAAACCAATAGTCTTCGTAACAAATCAAAAGCATCATCCATTGAAAATCAAGCTAATCGATTAGTTCGCGGAAAATGTAGTAAATTACAAAGAATTAATCATGAAAAATTACTGACTTCCGGTAGTCATCCGGCCGCTTTTCAAATTAATATAAAAGATCACAAGGAAAAGGTGAATGGATTCTATCCTTTACGCCCAATAGCATCAACAATAAATACCCCTACCCAAAAAGTAGATTGGCTTGCCAGCATTCTATTAAATCAATTAGTAAAATTTGTACCATCACATTTGGATAGCACCAATGCATTGATTGAATGTCTTAGAAATAACAACGATAAGTTAAATAACACGGATAATTGAGTCTTTATCTCCTTAGATGTAATTAATCTGTATCCAAGTATTCCAATTGAAGATGGTCTGAAAGTTGTAGAAGATTTCGCGAGACAATGCTGGAGTAGCATTGATAATTATGGATTAAATGTTGAGGATTTGATCGATTTTCTTAAATTTATAGCTTACAACTATGAAATAACGTATAACCAAAAAACATATTTACAAATAAAAGGTTGTCCTATGGGAACACACTTTTCCCCGCCGTTTTCCATAATTTATATGAACAACATAGAGAATAAAGCACTCGATATATTAAAAACAAAACATAGTATTGTCCCAGCCATCTTTAAAAGATACATTGATGATATCATCATGGGACCATTTCCCAAAATAAAGATACGATGAAAATAATCCTCGATACTTGTAACTCTGTAAACAGTGATATTCAATTCACTTCAGAAACCCCCGATACCGATTATCTTGATTTTCTGGACATTAGTATATCCGTTAAAAACAAACTGAGTTACAAATGTTACAGCAAACCGTGCCATTCAGGCATTAGCTTAAGAAAAGACAGTTGGCTCCCCAACTATGTAAAAGATAATTTTGTTAGAAATAGTTTTCGGTATGTTGAAGACAGATGTTCTGATACATTTGATACGTTCAAAGCGCAACAAATTATGAAAAATAGGCTAGAAAGTAATGGGTTCCTTGTTGATAATGTAGATAGTTATAAAAATGATAAAATTAACGCAAGTAATAACGGAAGAAATAACGACGTTAATCTCTCCCTTGACTATGTGGGTGAAAGCTTTTTAAGAAAAATCAATAAAGTAAAAAATAAGTATAGTATACCTGTACGCATCACATCAAAACCTGGTAAAAAATTAGCAACAGCATTTAAAAGAAAATCTAATAATGAGTGTACTTGCAATATTTGCTTGACAATCGGCCCAAAATTTAACTGTAAGCATAAATATGTAGTTTATGAATTCTCTTGCAATCGTTGCCAGAAGAAGTACATAGGTCAAACATGTCGACCTTTCAGAACTAGATTCAACGAACACCAATGTAGTTTAAAGAATCGAGATACAAAATGTGCATTAACTGAACATAACTTGTTAGACCATTGCGATGAAGTGATGACCATTGATGATTTTAGTTATAAGATTTTGGACAAGCAAAACGGCGATTACTACTAGGATGGCTGAATCACGTAACATCGCGTTGAAAATGCCGCTATTGAACAGACGTCATGAGCTGACATGATGAGTTGCCCTGACTGGACTACTGATTTGTTGTATATAAACCAACCTTTTAACACTTGTGTCACATACTAAGCCCTTGAGACTGTCGGATTGACGAAACGCGTCGGGTGATTTTTTGAAATTTTTTTTTAAAATAGATTTACGTCAAACAAAGGGAGCGATTGTTTTTTTCACACAATTATGACTAACCTCCCGTACGGACGAACTATGAAATTGATTGAAAATACTGATGACATGCAGCAAAATTAAAGAAAATATGATTAGAATATCTTTTCTCCTACATGAAGCGTTGTCAAGAGAAAATACTATATAATCGTGATGTCTGAGCTTTCCTATAGTGACAGTGCACTGTTTTATTTATTTTTGCGACTTCAATAGGACAGTCGATGACTTTCGTTCTTGAGATTATGATTAGGCCTAATCAGGCCAAGTTGAAATACGAGTACTTGATGCAGATAAAAATAAAAAGAAGAATAATTATTGATGCAAAGATAAATGGAGGGCTTTGCTCTACAACTATCCTATCTGGATTTTATGATCAAGTAATGCACAGTTCTGGGTTTCCTTTTTTTGTAGTGTACATGTTGTTGGTAGACTCAAATGCGAATAGCTATAACTGCGATCTGAAATGAAAACAAATTTAATTAATTCTACATGGCTTGTAATTTACATTGTAAAGTTCGCTTGTACATTCACGTTTTTCTAGTGCATTAATGTTTTGAGCAAGACGGCAAGACGGTGCATACTGTTGGATAATTATGACAGAATATTTCAACGCATCAATACAGGATCCCAACTGCCCCTAAAACAGCTACAATCCCGGGATCCCCAGTCTCATGTCTTCATCAACACGAAGACATTCTCTAACAATCTTTCCTTTTGAGCAATAGTAGCTTGAAATTATATTCACTTGCAACTTATCCATGCAACTTCGATTCCTAATTTTTGAAAATGTGAATGTTAATGTGAATTACACCACTTTACCACTTTGAGTAATTACACATTTATCATCATGAATTGATTGCTTTCGATATATATAGCCAACTCTACTGACGTCATGTCATTGTTCTTTGAAGAGTTTCCAAACCATATAATCCACTACACCTTCACATGATTTCTATGATGTGTGATTTTGGAGTAGATTATATGGATAGGAAATTTACATAGGGGTCATATAATCTCCTGAAAAATAGAATTCTAATTTGTTGATTACGTAGTGGTTTGGATGGATCAAGGAAGTCTAGAAAACTATGCAGGTCCAGAAATCCTCAGATGGATGCGAGCATCGATTTCTAAGTTGTGTCGTTGGCTATATAATGTTAAGCTGCTGATTTTTGGATTTCAATGGTATCAGAATTCACTCGTCCTTCGGACTCGTGGATTCTGACCATTGAATATCCTCAAATCAGTAGCTTATCATATACTTAATCAATGGTATATGGTGCAGCATTCTGTATTTATATCTCAAAAATGCAGATTACATTTAATGCATCAATTTCTTGTCTGTCTGTAATCATTCTTGACAATACATGCAATGATAGTAGTAGGCATACATGCTCACTGTTCAGTTGTATACAAGCTACTTTAAGCAGAGCATTGATTTGAACTACGAATTCTGCAATGTAATATGTACAAAATTGTTGGCATAGATTATTTACAATCAACTGACTTCCTCCTGCTGAGTTTGAATTCAATCAATGGCTCAAATAATTCCAATTAATCTTTATAGTCCCCCGAGAAAAATATGAAAGCTTGTATAGCATTTCTGCTGTTTGTTGCATAATCATAAGAACTCATTTTTGTCATTGAAATTCTTATATAATTTGCTTGCAATCGTCTAAAATTCTTCGTAAAATCACCTGAATGATAAAAAATGTAATCAGACCTAATCTTCAATCTCAGATAGAAAATCCCTTACGTATGCATCGTCCTCCAGCATCTATTGTAAAGCCGCTTTGGCATTGACAAGTATATGATCCGGGAGAATTTGAGCATATTTGAGAGCAGTTGGATAATCCAGGGGTCATACACTCATTTATCTCTTCACAAGCACTTCTCCGCCTTGAATAGCCAGGTCGACAAGAACAAATGTGGCCGCCCTCTAAATTCTGACAATTTTGATCACAACCACCATTGCTCGTGCTGCATTCGTTGATGTCTGCAAATTAGAGAAGTTTAATTGCGCAAACTGTAAAATAGAATCCCATATTAAATAATGCTAAACATTTATAACTTCCGCTCACACGATAACACTGACGTACCACACTTCATCGCTCGAAGTCAATTTATCACCGTACTCAACAGAAGAAGCAATTATTGAAAGAAACATTTTTCTTGTTATTAGTTTACACAGCCTAGTCATTATACTAACGACATGCATGTACATTTCGTATGCTCAGGTTTCCTATTGTCATCTTCTGCCGGTTGTCTAGCGCATGCGTATTTGGTCAATGTCGTGATTGCGCAAAAGATGTTCAAACTGTGTTGGATTTCCTCATCTTATTCATTCCGGTGTATGATCATGAATAGAACCGGCGAAAATACTGGATCATAAATACCTTGGTGCGGTTTTTCATCTATGGACATAATGAGACTGAGAGAATTGTTGACTTATTCACTATTTTTCAAGTCCCTCCTTGTTCTTGCTGCCTCTATTTGATTACAGAAAATATTTTTATGGAATGTCGCAGTTGCTACAACATAATTTATGACAGCCTCGTGATTCTTCTTTACCTTGGCCTCCATGAAGATCAGTTAGATGATTTCTGAATTTACCGTTGAATTAATGAACAGATGTCAGAGCCCGGTGGAAGCTAGAATTGCCGAAGGCAAGTACATTAAAGAGAATTGTCCGACTCTCAACAGAGGAGAGGAGCTTACCCTGTGGTTACTGATCTCTCCAGCCTTATACAATTCTATGTTATGGCATCGCACCATAGCGGAAGAATCCTTGGGTTAGCCTGACGATGCCGCAGTGCATAGAAAGCTTGTTCGCTTTTGCATATTGTTTTTAGTTTCATTCGTAGATAATTTTACTTTTCAATATTATGAGGATGAAATTTCTGGCGAGAGAACTTGTCTTTTTGCTGTAATCGTCATTCATCATATTATAACTCCAATAATTTTCTAATCGATTAATTTAATAAATTTCCATGAATATGCTCTCGTATTGTCAATGATGGTGAGGATAGATAATGCATAGGTGCGATGGTTTGATTAAGACCATTGGTGTCGCCACGCGATATCCCACTTCAGTCTTTTCAACAATCGCTTTTCAGCGGGACTTCAAAATAAATGAGAAGATGGAAGGGTAAGTTAGGTGTCAATAAAGTTTCTTTATATACAATTTTAAAATCGTAAAGAAATAAGGTCATGATTCTTTACTAGCATGCGACTTGATGTCATTCTGTCAGATATCATTTGGTGTGACCGACAGGTAATTTAACTGTTATAAATAGTGAAGCGAGCAGAATAATATAGACCATGAATCAAATCGCTTCGATTGTATTAACTTTCATTCTATTGACGATTCCTATACAATGAAATTCTAATACTGTGAATCAGCTTATCATCGCTTCGACTTTTTATAATGAACACTGATTATGCATGGATTTGACCTAACTTCTATTATTTTGCTGTATTTAGTTGCATTTGAATAATGCATGTGCTCTTCATACATTTCTTTCTCATGCAAATAAGCTTTTACTGAACTTTTCCATCTGCCGAATTTCTATAATTATCCACGCTAAGTGCTACATAACTCTTTATCTGGTCCTCGCACATCTTTGCGATGGCCTCACAATAATGCAGGTCACGTGAAAAAAGCTAATTTTCATCACTTAAATGTTTTTATCGCTGACATCAGCCGCTCGTTATCTAATGTGATTATTTGGTCTGAGATTCGTGGTCACAAACATGTGGAATTGAGGGTTTCCACTAATTCAGTCGTCTGATACGCCGAAAACGTTTACATATTAATGGACAGTGGACATCACTAGCTTTACCCATCCTTGTTTCCTTGTTTCGTGAAGTTGGCTATGCCCTGATTAAGAGGACCTTCTATATTTTTCCACAATAAATGGAGACTTTTCCTGTGAGCTGTCTCAGCAGACGAAGTCATTAAGATAAGATAGATATGATAAGATAACTTTATTGGTCCACATACGATCAGATTCGGTAGACGCATCACAATTCAAAGAGATAAGATAAATAAAATGATAAAAATATACATCAAGGTACACATTACAACGCAAATACTATTTACAAAATTTGATAAATGAAGATTTGTAGCGTAAAGTCCGAGCAAAGGGCTTGCGTAGAGGACAAATACTACGACTGCATCGGGTACGAGAATTGAAGCATTCCTGCAGAGGATGGTTGTCGTCAATCACAATTTTCTGAAAAAGTGACTCACAGGAACGGTTCATGGTACTCAAAACGTCCGGATGAATCTGCTCACCAATCATCTCTGCGGCTCTCTTTTCAATTCGAACGATTTTGTCAGTGAGGTATTTTGGGGCGTTAATAAAAACTGGACAACAGTAAAGTAAAATAGATCTCACAAAGGCAAAGTACGTTCTACGAATCAAATGTGATGGACAGCCAAATCGTCTCAAATTCGCTAGAACAAATAATCTCTGCGAAGCATGACACACAGTCTTAGTGATATGGATGTTCCATTTCAGATTGTCACAGAAATGGACGCCGAGAATCTTTATGGACGATGCAGTTTTCAAAATATCACCACTGCTAGTTTTGATGGGCTCTACTGATAGATTTTTCCGCGTAATCACATTCATAACGGCACATTTGGAGTAGTTGATGGGAAGACCAATGGAGTTAGACCAAGAAACGATATTGTCGAATTCGGATTGTAGCGAATCTTCCTCGGCTGATCGCAAACAGTGCAGTAATGTTAAATCATCAGCGTACATCACGATTGATGAGTTGGTATGAAGCGCTGAGTATTTGCTAACCGCCATACAAAAAATCAGCGGACCAAGCATGCTGCCCTGTGGAACACCCGACGGGGCAGAGTAGGAGCTCGAGATTGAAGTGTGCAATTTGATAGACTGCTGCCTACCGCTAAGAAAATCCTCCATCCATGAAATTGCAGGCAAAGGGATGCCGAATTCTCTACACGATTTGATTGCAGTTTGATGAGGCAATAGATCAAACGCCTTCGCGAAATCGATCGTCAGGACTCTAGCTACACCAGAGTGGCCAGAGAGTCGTTGCAACCGCGGTTCCTCTGCCGGGTTAATAAGCAAATTGCGTTGAGACAATTCTTTCACGAATATGAGGTGCAATCCATTTGTTGGCAACGACCTTTTCCAAGCACTTGGAGAGAATGGAGAGGTTGGATATCGGACGGTACTGATTCACTTCCTTTGGATGGGAACATTTTGGGATCGGAGTGATATAGGACTTCTTAAAGCAATGAGGAACATGACCTTCTTCCATACTTTGATTGAAGAGCTTGGTGATTGCGGGACCGAGAAGATGTGCAAAGTCCCGATAAATCCATAAAGGAAGAGCATCCGGTCCTGGACTCTTCCTCTTCAGCCCTTTCAAGGTCGATGTCACTTTAGACAGGTCAATTTTTGACACAGGTTGATGGTCTTGTTGAAGTTCAAAGATGTCGTTGCTTGTGACAGGATTTTGGGAGTTCTCGTATACAGACGAGAAATAGTTGGCGAAGTCTTGAGCAGTAAAGCGATATTTGGTATCCTCTTTAACATTATAACCACCGACACTCTTAACGGCACTCCAGATCGTACGTGAGTTGCGAGTCGAAATTGCAGTATCGATGAGTTTTCGTTTAAGAAGTTTCCCATGCCGAATGATTTCTTCACGCAAGCGATGATATTTAGCCAATTTGCCTTGCTTATAAGCCCTGTCGCGATCGTCGACCAAACGCTTAAAGGAAGGTCTGATCCAAGGTGGATCAGACGGACGAATGCGTATAGTGCGCGTGGGAAAACATGAATGAAATAATGCCAAGAGACAGGATTGGAAAAGTGAAGCAGCTTCGTTAACACATTCCTTAGACGAAATGAGTTCCAACCAGTCGTACTGATGAATTGCCTCATAAAACTTGGCTTTGTTGTAGTCAGACATGTTGAAAACTGACCTTTTCTCGCACGGAACACGAGAGATGCTTCTAGTCCACAAAATTAGAGCGTGATCCGATCTGGCAATCGCACTGAAGTGTTGGGGAGAATCATGGCATTCAATGTAGTAAATAGCTGGTCAAGGATGTTATTCCCTCTTGTCGGGAAATCAATCAGTGCCTTGGTGCCTGTCAGCTGTTCAATCTCCTCTGTATAAAGACGAAGGTCATTCAGATCCCCGATGATGACTATCCGCAAATCGCAAGAGTTGCAAATACGAGTAGATGAAACACAGTAATCAATGATATCCAATAGACAGGAAATGGCCGCTTCATGGTCTTGAGGACTGTTCCAAAAGGGATGATAGATCCCTATTAATAGTAGCTTTGGCAACACGATTGGAAGAATTTCAGAACTGCAAGTACCAAGCGATGGAATTTCAGAGTTAGTTAATACCGAGGGCGAAAAAGAATCTTGAACGTAGCACGCGATTCCACCGCCATTGGTATTGCGGTCCCTCCTTATGAATCGATAGTTCTTGCACGAGATAGCGGTGTCGGGTATTGAGCTATCCAACCAAGTTTCGCAAAACATTGCTACATCAGGAGCATGTTTATTTAAATTCAGCTTGATTTCATCCATTTTATTCATAATTGAGCGAACATTAGTGTAAAGAATGGAAGGTTGACACTTCGTAAATCGAGATGTTTGCTTGCGCTGTTTCAATGCTCTTCCGACAGGAACGAGAATGCGTTGATGAGGTAATGTTTTGGATGAAGAAACTTTTGAGTTTTGTCGGTGTGTTATTCTCACGGGAATGGCACATTCCTTGATATTACGAGGCAGAAGAGAGGATCGATGAGTTTTACGGAGAAGTCCAAAGAAAAATAATCGTCTTCTTGTTGGGGAATATTCTGACAGGAGAGACTGTTATTCTTAATGTTCAGCAGTTGGAATCTAGAGTACTTAGCCGTTGTCATATTCCTGGCTGCTAGTGGGTTGTATCACTTGTGTACAATGCTTCTTTCGATCGATAACGAAGACCTGCACAGACACGCAGGTCTCAATGCAGCGACAACCGCACAGCTCGGCTGCCGTCGATCGAATTTATTACCAATGATGATGATCAATTATATAAATATCATAGAATCATTGCAAGGATGAGGGACGTAATTGCCGTTCAAAAATTGCGCCGAGGAACATTTGAGAGGGGGCGCCAACTTCACGGTCGTGTATAGATCACGAATGCACTGTGCTTTTAAGTTCACAAACGATCATACTTTCTCTATCTTTTCAGTTTTTGAGAATGATCATCTTTAACATTCATGAGGGCATCAGAGACCTTCAAGATGATACTTTAGAATTTCATGAAAGCGCGCTGAATTTTCTGCTTTATGGCTTTCTGCGCTGAATTTTTTCGCTTTATGGCTTCACGAAATCGCTTTGAATCTTTATGAGAGCGCCACAGAGCTTCATTAGAGCGCCTTAGAGACTGCTGAAGACTGTTGAGGGTTCCTTCGGCCTTCACGAGTGCTTTAGAGCCTCATGACGCATTCTGCATCTTCATTAGGGCGCCTAATCATGAGAGCCCTTTAGATCTTAATGAGGACGTTTTGGACATTCATAAGGACTCGATCCTTAGATCTTCATGAGGTCGCTATATATCTTCATATCTTCATGAAGGCGCTTTGTGTCTTTTTAAGACGGCGCCTGAAGGTAGGTTTGAGGTATCTTGAGGATTATTTGAGAATCGGGAAGGGATATGCCACATAATGATTATATTTTCACCATTTGAAAATGACTTTCAGGAAAAATTGGAAAATGAAAATGAAGTGGGTGCCAAATGAATCTTTTGAGTGAAATCAAGTTTCTGACGATGGTGTGCTCACAAAGCGAATTTCTCAAATTTCCACACTTCATCTAACATCACAGAATTAAAAATGTCATGGTTTTTACATAATCTAGAGCCAATAACGTTTCAATGATCACCGAACGGCGAAGTATCAATTAAATATCAAGATACGGTGTCTTTAAGCGCACGGACATTGTGCTAATTATGCAGAAACATTGGACATTCAACTTCAAAGACATTATTTAGATTTGAATTTCAAGGATTCAATGCATTAAAAGTTGGTGAGAAAATTCAGTTTAGATCCTCTCCGCACAAAAGATTGCCGCGTCAACTAATTAGTAAACAAATTATTTCAGAGGCTACCGAAATGCTAAACTACATGCATTCGCTTTCTAGCTACAAGAAATGTGACAGGGACATCCTCAGTGCTGCCGCTAGAAAGCAAAGCAACGCCGCATGCTCTCTAATATAAATCACGAAATATTCAGATGTAAATTTTTGAAAGTTAGGAGCAAGTTCTATTTGAAGGTGAATTGTTAGCTTTCTAATTTGTGACTTAGCTGTCTCAACTTTTTAGTGATGAAATACAGACTTTGCTCACTAATGCTCTCTTAGGCTACACACACTGACAACACTCCATATATTCAAGGAGCTGGAATTCAATGATTTTAACATGACAACATGCTATTTCTGTCCTGAGACGTGAAACTTACCAGTACAACTTCGACCAATGCTTTTGAAGCCACTTGGGCACTGACAAGCATATCCACCGAAAGTATTAAGACAGGTAGCTCCTGTCATGCAATTGGAAAGTCCCCATGCGCATTCATTTATATCTGCATACAGAAGAGAAGACATGGAAAGATTATTAACTCTTAGTATGCAAAAACAAATCTCGTTACAATATTCTGTATGTCAAAAGAGGTAAGAAATGAATAGATGCTATTTCAGACCTCTATGCCATATAAATATATATTCTATCCAGAATTGTGCTTCTTTTGTAAACTTAACAAATAGCTAGCAAAATACATAGGCATTTGATATTTGATTTTGAGCGACACTTCATTTGATAAATTAAGAGAAACAAGACAAGTTGCTGACAGGTGTTTATTGATATCTTTCAATTAAGAAATTCAAAGAGAGAAATTTGTTTTAAAGAAATAGTGGATAAAAAAATTTATTTCGCTAAATGCGAGGAATTTCCTATCGGCAGAATTGTGCTATTTCTTCGACGAACATCTCACGCAAAACCAATCTTCCGTATATAAGTATTTAGATTATTTCAAAAGCAACATTTTTGATGCAACGATTTTAGATGAAGATCAAGACAGTATCAATTTAAGACTCATTTAAGATTCATGATTTGATTATCCATCAACAACAGCCACATATAAATCAACAATCGTGAAGAGTGCACTGAATATCAAACAGCAAGCCTGTGACATCTGATATTTCAGGTAATCACAGTTTGTGTTTCAAATTCTTCATGTGCAGCTTCTAAAGAGCTTTTTTATTTGATATCTCGCTTGATATGGCCGATCAAGGATAAAAATTGTGTGAATTATCAATAGACATTTTTCAGCAGCTGGGCTGGTATCACTTAATTTACTTAACATTTATTTTGTTCACAAAAATGGCGTGCCTCTCTCTTTTGCAACTGAATTATATTATGCGCTATATTACCAACTTTTTCCAAGGGCTTTTTCGGTCATCTGATAGCGATGAAATGACAACAATTTTAGCCAAAAAATCCTCCTTACATAATAATCATATTCTGAATGTGACCAGCTAGCATATTTCCTCTAATAAGCGCCGCCGCGTATATTTACAATCGCCTACTTATAATTATAGCGTCTATTAGAGGACGTTTGTCGAAAAGATAGATTTTGTTCTCATTATTGATCTTTCCAAATTGAATAACAAAACAATTGCTAGGCATGTGATCTTTATAGAAAGAATCAATAAGAGCTGAAAACTAATGTAGCGTTCTTACTTCTCAATGCAAACAGGGTGTGGTGTTTTCGACGCTGAATGAACACACTACACAGTGTGGGGCTAATGTCTTGGTATCACCGGTACAGTAGCTGTATACCTATGCTGTTTCTTTCCCATGGTCACTCTAAGTCGAGGCTCACACAAAACTTGAGCGTGATGAGTCATGACATGACTCAATGCTCGACGATATATGAAGCTCAAAAAGTTAACGAATCTGATTCTACCGGTAATTCGGAATCTGACGTTGATGACGATGTAAAGATAGATACATTGATTTGACTATGAGGTTGAGTGTAACGTTTTATCATGGGACTTCTTTTATCATAATAAAGACTACAAGTAGTGAAATATCATCAATCATTCCAGTTACATTTTGATAACTAGGAGCATATCCTCGTTTTCTTAGCACAATGGACGATCATACACTGCATTTAGTTATTCTCCTACAATTTTCCTGATATCAGAGGTAGGTGGGACGTTTATTAAGAAGTTCACCTCTCAGCTGTGGCGCTTATCAGAGGCTGTTGCTTATTAGAGAAAGTGTAGCATTTACTTTCTCAATTAATTGTCTCATTCACAAGAAAATCAGGAAAAAGCCATTCCGACAGCTAATTTAAATTTCACACCTTTTCCAAGTGCGATTCAAATAATTAGTGAGCTCTTAATAATGTCTCGAAATTCGAACGATTACCCGATTACCACAAAAATGAAACTTAATCACGAAATGATAGCAAAACCGTCCAACTCCCTTCAAGAAATCAAGAGATATTCAATTTTCATTTATAAATGTTTTTCTAAATAATGGAAATGGCCAAATACTTAAAGCAAAGTAATTGTCATAATATATATGGCAGGTGCAAATTAAAATGATTTCAATTACCTCATTCCGAATGGCAGAATTTCGTCAAAAATGATTTACAATAAAATTAAAAACAACCTTATGCATAGATAGCTCAACATACCATTGCACCGCTCATTTCTCAGTCTTCTCAAGTAACCAGCAGGACAAAAACAAGAGAATCCGTCAGCACTGTCTTCACAGTTCGCGACAGTGTTGTCTCTTCGACAAACGCTTTGCCACAACGTCTCTGAAAATCACATGCATAAATGAAATAGAAAAGCAACACATATTTAATGATTGAGCAAAACCAGAAAATCATGTTTGCCAGAAATCAATTTTTTACTGTTCGCTACCCACCCAAGGCATGAAAGCAAGAAGTCACTGGCAAAAAGTAAGGGTCGAGGTAATCTTAGCAAACCGGCAACTTCCGAATGGTTTGAGCTAATAACATACAGTAACACGGTTAATACCGCCCCAGGCGAACAGAATTGAGGAGTCTGCACTATCGAACCGAAGTGTAGCCCAAATTACATCACAACAAAGGCATGCACAATGAAAATAACCAGCACAGTAATAATCATTTATTGAACGCAACTAATTTACCTCATAACCAGCGAACAATTTATCTTACTTGCAATCAACTTTGAAGTGATATACTGTAGAGTAATACATGAACTTAGGATATGAACATATCCTAAAAAGATATGCATATCAAAACTATGGTCTATTGATTATTTTGTATGAAGCAGTATGCTTTTAATCCTTAAATCATTGGAATTCAACATGTAATTGTAATTGAGCAATGCAAACATTTCACTAGGGAAAGCAGAACTGCCGACGATTGTGATCTACCCATACATGTACATGTATATGATCAATAAAAAGTATAGAAAAAATGATAAAAGATACCATTATCAAGAAGGGCATGCGGTGCGTCACCACTGGCAGAGATAGCATATGCAAAAGTACTACATCACTGAATGCTCCACTTTAACTTCACTACTTCCAGACTGCATGATTGAACGGAACTGATATTAGTCCGGCAGCCAGATCGAGTTTCTGCAGGGCGCAAGGCCGAAAATGAGACTTTCACAGAATGATGTACACCCTCTGCCTACTACGAATCTGCACGTCTGCCCGAGTTCTAGTTAGCTCCTCTTTTTTTCAGACACGATTATAGAAAAACTCATGTTAATCCAATGGGACACAAATTGAAGTTTTTGGTTGAAATGAAATCTTCCTTGTTTTCTCTGATTAAACGAAAAGTACTAAGCCCAGAGTTATAATTTTTGGCATGGAATATCTTCAGGTCATTTCCTTTCATGTTCATGCACTTCTGTCTATGAAGCTAAACACATTCAGATTTGGCGAACCTCTTAATGTCGGCAAACACAAGCATTTTTAGCAACTTTATCCACATTCAACCACATTCTCACATGCATTGCCGATTAGATGCATAATAAAAGCACATGCCCATCATAGGAAATGGTCTGAAGATATTCCATGCCAAAAATTATGACTCTAGACCTAGTACTTTTCACTTAATCAGAGAAAACATAGAAAATTTCATTTTAGCCAAATACTGCAATCTGCGTCCCATTGGATTTGCATGTGTTTTTCTTTGATCTTGTCTGACAAGAAGAGGAACTCACTAGAACTCGGCAGACGTGCAGATTCGTAGTAGGCATAGGGTGTCCAACATTCTGTGAAAGTCTCATTTTCGGCCTCGTTCCCTGCAGAAACTCGCTCTGGCTGCCGGACTATATGGTCAGAAGCTGCTATTCATTTGCACAATTTCCAGTCAATAAAAGCTTCCTGCCGAATAACACCGTTATTCTGAGGAGCACTCCCGATATTAGGATGCCGCAAAGTCAAGCATATTGAACTAATCATTCCATCGTTACGATGTTGCGTTATTCTTCCATTGATTGTTTTTCAGACTTTACCCATATTAGACCTGAGACCTGTATTCATTTTGGGAGTTCTCGGATATGTGTCGTTACAACAGATCAATTTAGAACATCATCTAAACCAGATTCGTTCGTATCAAGAAAGAAAATATTTCAACTGTTATGATGGTGTGGAACTTGTACATCTATCCTACATTTGAGGCACACCAAATTATATGACACAGCCAGAAAATGTTTGCGCTTGCAAGTAATTGTAACTGCAGAGGTTCCAAATTTTGAATCAAAAGAAATCACAACGAAAAGCCTGCAGCGAAAACTTCAAAAGCCAGTTGCAAATACATGTATTTGCACGGCATTATTTTTCCGGCTCACCATCCACCACAATAATGACAATTTGAATTGGCTGACATCAGAATTTCCAACTAATATGTTTAACAATGATTTTATTATACGACTGAAGAGTAGGTAACCAAAAAACCACGATCGGTGCTCACGAACAACTCTATTCAGATGAGGCCTTTCAACCACACCCTTCGTGTGCACTGATAATGTTTATGGGCTGTCTATGATTAATCAAAAATTGATTGCAGTCGCATTTTTGATTCAATGATTCTGGAGTTCAAATATATCAAAGTAATGCATGAAAAGTCAATGAAATAGAAAGGCATAAAAGAAAATTCAATTACCATTTGCGCATTCATTTTTATTGACACAATGGGTTGCGTTGAGTCTTTCTTGGTACACCGAATTCAAGCAATCACATTGATAGCTTCCAGCAGTATTTGTACATTTCACAAGGTTTGAGGCCAGACATAACGGTGTTGAGGAAACTGCGCATTCATCAATGTCTGCAAAAGTTAAGTCAATCACAGCAAATTGCACAAATTATCGATAGATCTAGCATGTGGGAAAATTTTATCCGAAAGACAATTTTTATCCCTAGGTATTTACTGATTGCGACAAGAAATTTTGGCGGCAAATTTCCTCTGTCTAAATGAAGACTTGTGAAAGTGCTATTGAAGGACGACAGCCGCATTGCTCGGACCACTCAAGAACTGAAGGCCATGCTGAGTCAATCGTCTTATAAATGTTCAATTGCTTTATAAATTGTGTACACATTAGCGATGGAGCCAGGTCACCGGGTGAAGGCCACTATTCAGTTACCCGGTCAGAGATACGATTATTTTGAGTTCTACTGCACTTGCAGTCATACAGAGAGCTGGTAACAAATTGCGAATTTAAAGTGAATTGTTCTTTATTCTAAGTCTGAAATTGTGTAAATCACTAAGCAATTTGAAACGCAATTAATCATTGTTCAACGTCGATAGATGAGCAAGGCTTTGGTGGGTATAAGTTTCTTGCTTTAAAGGAGAACAGGTCATACTATCACATTATCCTAAAAGCCATTTGTGCAGTCCATCGAGTCTGAGAGATGCATTTTTATGAGAGAGGCAAAATCAAGTAATGCATGTTTATCCATAATGTACATGTATGTTAACAAGACATTTTCTGTAATTTTTGTAAAAATGCATATCAATATCAATAGAAATGCATTTCTTTTTAACGAAAATGATGCAACAAAATTATCAACTTCAATTATGTTGTTAAATTTTGTATTTCAGCTTAATTTCAGCTTGTTGCGCTTTGTTACATGCAGATTGTACATCAATAATCAGCATCTTGTAAAAAAGAAAGATCATTGCAGCAAATTGTGCAGACCAATGCGTCAAGAGGTTGTCGTCCAGCTGTTGAGCTTCGTTCGCTTCATAATTGGGTTTTGTCTTAAAAATTTATGAAAATCAAAGAAAAAAACCAAAAACATCAATTTATATCTTGATTGTATTGGTGAGAGCTTGACTCGCACAACAAATGAAATAAAAAACATACGACATCCCTGCCATAATTTCCTGTCGAGCAGGTAATGAGATTACTACTGCAGCGAAAATTAAATGTTTCTCTGAGATTTGTAGACATATTGGCCCTCAATATTGTTGTAATGACAAATACATAGTCTATGAATTTAGTTGCAACTTCTGTAATATCAGATACATCAGAGGAAGTTGTCGCCATTTCAGACCTAGATATCGCGAGCACGCTAATAGTTTTAAAAACAAGAGCAGTGCAAGTGAACTTAGTGAGCACCACTTAAAACAACATTTGGATAAAGGGAAATAAACGACTTCAGTTGCAAAATCCTATTTAAAAACAGATCAGCAATATCAGCTGGAATGGCTGAATCACAGAGTATTACCAAGAACAAGCAATACCTCATGATAAGACGTCATACAAATGGATTATAATCATTAGTCGGATTATATGTTTAAGATGGATAGGTACTCTGTGTCTCTCATGTATCATTCTCTTACAGCAATCAGCTGTGCAAATTTCAAAATAAATATTCGCCAATTTGAATCTAAACTACTGTAATTTCCAAACTTACCTTGACATGATTTTGTCACTGAATTCCAAGTATATCCTGACGAGCAGGAGCAGACTTCGCTACCGCCTATCATTCCACACATGCCGTCTCCACAGTCATTTGGCGTTGGACATTTTGTTATTGCTGAAAGTTGGTGATTTCATTAGTGAAATACATAAGCAATTTGTGAGGAGTTTACGGATTCTAACTAAACTGAAGATGCAGTTATAAACCATATATCTTTTACACATGAGGACACTATGATGACAAAGCATAGCATTTTACAATGATTTCACAACTGTCCCCAATTTGCTTCTATGTTTAAATACTAGTGCTAAAATAGGTTCTAAAAGGGTTTTGAACGAGGGCAGGAGGAATATAGTTCACTAAAACTAGGTTTTCTTTATGAAACATTTTCATGATAATACCCATAGACTGCATTGCAAATACAGAAGGTCACAAATGGTTCCTAAGAACGCTTACTGAACGGGCCTGATGCAAAGCTCTGTGAAATAAATTACAATAAGGTGTAAAATTCATCATGTGCGTCTAAAAAATCATAAAGAAGGGTGATGAGATTCTCTGGACATGATGGCAGAAAATTATACTTGCATGTATTTATACTTATAGTAATTCTACAGTAGATCACTGAGATGGGACTTACTGAACGGGCCTGATGCAAAGCTCTGTGAAATAAATTACAATAAGGTGTAAAATTCATCATGTGTGTCTAAAAAATCATAAAGAAGGGTGATGAGATTCTCTGGACATGATGGCAGAAAATTATACTTGCATGTATTTATACTTATAGTAATTCTACAGTAGATCACTGAGATGCAGGGATCGGCAAAGTTAGACATCCTTGACTGCGGTTATAATAAAATACAAATTTCTTTTGGAAATTTGAAGTTTCTCTTTCCGAAATACTAAGCATGTAACTTGTAGCTAAAAACACCAACTCAATAAAGGCCCTCTAAAACAATTGCAAGAGAAGCTTGTTGTAATCATATCCAAAATTATGATCTTCTTTTGCAGTGTCTAAGTTGCTTCTTATGAATAAAGATGTCAACATATCTGCATGTGTCTATCCACATCCGAAACATCAGAATTTCCAACTAGAATGAAAACAATTTTCTAAATAAATGCACCTATTGACCTACAACGTTCCGCGTCTTAAGAACTTCGGAAAATGATGTTAAGTAAAAGTGTGTCGCACATTCAAAGTTCGATAGCAAGAAAATGATTGTGAGCCACTTCGAAGACAGCAAGTCTTGAATACAGTGATCAAAACAACTTTACTGCGAAAGATTCAAGCAACATCTTCTCGTCAATTTCTTTCAGTCTAGCACTTAATAGGCTTCTTTGATTTCCAAACAGTTCAATGCTGCCCAACCGATGACTCCGACTTGACATCAAATTTTCTTAAATGTCCAGTTTGATTGGTTGTACACGTATATTCAAAACTTACCATATCAAGGTCATATCATATTCGCACATAATGCAATACTTTACAGTTAATGTGTGCTTTGCTTTATGTTGGTTGTTCACGCTTTGAAAAACCATGGCTCTTATGAGTAGGAAGTTCGCGATTAAGACTTCAGTCATCTAAAAAATGTAGTAATAGATAGCATCCAGTTTTCTGTATTTATGTGAAATATTCTGGAAGGAGTCCATGACATTACGCTATCTATTCTTACGGCAAGCATCACTTCTAGTGCACTTCTATCCAAAAAGCACTTCGAGCTTTCGACTTTAACCCTATGAAGCATGATTAGTGACATCAAAACTAATCATCACGAACAGAATGCTCTTATCTTTCTAGGAAGGGAGCAAAGTAGAGCAGCTTCATTGACTGTTATTTACATTCTTCGTTTCAAGGTGTCCTCCCTGACGTTATGCCGTGAAAATGTGGTTATTCCTTTCGCAACCAAATCTTTATATACAAAAGATCCAAACACACAGGTCAAATGATGTAAAATATTGATTGATGGAGATGCTGTTTTGAAATCCAGCTGGTATATAGGCTATTAGTGTATTAATTTATCAAAAATTGATAAATTAAAACGCTAATAGCCTATATACCAGTTGGATTTTACGAATAGCAACCAACTTCACTGAACTACTACCCCGTTGCAACTCCATCACAAGAAAAGGCAATCAGGACTTATGCTCTTATCATAACACTGCCAGAAAATCTTTATGCGGTATTTGGCGGCGCTTTGCATCATGCAGCAATTCATTGAATAGTCAAAAGTAATTTTCTACAGATGCATGGATGGTGGTGGGCTGAAAATGACTATTAGACATGTTGATCTCCCATGAAGACAAGATGTTTGAAGATAAAAAATTTCCTTTTCGTGGCATTATTATAGACATAGATTGTCGATGGAACCAGAATTTCAAAGCAAAATTGCGCAGAAATTACGGATTATAAAAATCATGGAGTCCAAAGAGGGTGAAAAAAGATGAGAAGAGATGTTGTCAATGCACGCTCTCTTGCAAACGGCCTTTGTGTAGAAAGAAACGTCGGATTTTTTCATCCAATCTCCTGTCTTTTTAGTAAATGTGGGTCCCACATCTGAGTAGTGCTGTATTTCATAAATGGAGTCGGAGGCAGTTATGCACCAAGCTTCAGTAAGGACATCAGCAATCATTTTTGAAGATTGATAATTATTATGTAGTTATTTATTTTATATAATTATTATATAAGATTATAATTATCATTGAAAATCTGTAAGAGTATGGTTCCATGTGTCAAAAGCATCTATGAGTACCAATGAAAGAGAAGTATCTCAACCAATTAACTCGATTAGGTGAGAGTTGAAAAGAAATTGGTTTCTTTCGGGACATTCAATAAAGTTCCATAATATATTCCATAGTATGGTTTTGGCTTCCGCAGTTAGGATATTTGGAAACTTCCATGTTGTCGGTCAATGCTGTGAATCATTGGACTAACAAAAGAAGAAAAGAATGCAAATTAATCCAGCAAAAAGACATATATTCTTCTTGTGGCATTCTGATGTCAGAACCTTTTCTTTTTGGAAAAGCCTCTCTAAATTTCAAGAACCGTTTTCGTAATTCTAAGAACCCGTTCTTCAATGTAGATCATGAAGTCATCAAGAGCCCGCAGTTCTTAGAAAGCTATTTTCTATCTGAATGATAATGATGCTTATTGCAGAAATACATCGTTATTGATTCAGAATTACACAAATAAATAATGTTTAAATAAGAAGTATTTTTGAAGATCGATCAAAAGTAGAGATATATTAAAGAATAGAGAATATAGTATAGAGAGTATTTATAAACTTTCGTAGAGCTGGAAATTGAAGAGCAGTATAAAATGTTGGGAGCTGTTTTTCACAGAATTGGTTGAAGTCGGTAGTGCCAGGTCATGCAAGATGCATCAAACATAACATAGTTTCTCTTGACTTGTTCTCAATCAATGATAAGTTCATCAAAATTTTCAAGTTCAAATTCTTGAAAATTTTTCATTTCAAACTTACTAACAAACTCCCATCCAGTTCACATGCTCTAGGCCGAATGTCAATTTGAATTCTTTCAAAAAATTCAATTTGTCTCAGCACAGCACATAATTTATATACAAGAAGAATCAATTGGTGGACCTAAGTCATTAGAGAGTTTTATTCAATAGGTCTACTATTCGCTCACATAAGTGAATTATTGTGAATAATTAAGTTTCACAAAACGGAAAGAAAACACGGCGAAGAATATGTACAGGCAGCACCATATTAATTTCCTTGTGGCTGTTCGATGGAAGGAACCATCAGAAAATTGAAGCTCTTTCCAAATTCATTTTTTTGTTCTCATAGAAGATTTTTCAGTCTACTACAAGTGACCATGATCACGAATGAAGTGAAGCAAATCTTGCAAAGTGAGTTGCTATTGCGATGCGCAACACTTCTGGACACCAAGAAAACCAACAAATTGAATAGAGTAGCAATCAATCCGATACCGATGCACTAACTAACGGAGCCAACGAAGATGTTGTGCTCTGTTTATGAGACCAATTGTGATGACGGAAGATGTGAGTAGAGCCAAGTTGGCAAGGCTCAGCGGAAGTGGCTCAAAACTCAATGTCATCATCAAATTTTACAATCAGTCTATTTGGAACAAACGCATAATAAAGGGGTTTCGTGGCGTGGACATGTCAAATTTCAATCCAGTTAGCAGGGTCCCTCGGAACTCTGAGTGTTTAGCAGTATGATATTTTATTTCTCCTTTATATTTAATCTAACATAACATCTACCATGAGAAATATGTGAGTAGTAACTTCTAATGTAGCGGTGTATAATTCATCGGTACAAGGAGATTGGCATCAGCAAAACTGATTGACTGCTACTGTAAAGTTTTTTTTTCTTGGAAGTATCCAGAAATGTTACATACTCGTATTGCGATATGCATTCACTACATGATTGCCTTCACTCCATTCCTAATGATGATCGCGTGCAGTAGACCGACAGATCAGCGTGAGAATAAAAAGATAAATTTGGAAAAGAATATTTCACCTATACAGCAACCGAGACCCACTATTACAATGAAAATTATTCATCCATAATTTTCCATGCTGCATGTGCACTAAGTATACAGTTTCCCTACAATGAAGACCTGATCGAAGTACTTATGTTCATCATTTAGTCCTCATAAAAGCCTTCATTTGCCCGAGAACCCACAGAAAAAGCATTTGTGTCAAAATATCCGACTGCATTATGAATAATACCATGTGTAATTGATGTGTATTAATAATACATTATGTCATTTTAAAGGTGTTAGATTCCACCATTCACCAAATATAGAGCTCCAATAACGTCGATGCAAAATAAAGATTTTATGGATAACTTTATTGTAATGATTTATAAATTATTCATGAGAAGAAATTCCACTATCTCACCTTCACAGGATTTTCCATCTGCTTTCAAGATATATCCGTTTTCACAAGAGCATTCATATGATCCAGGAACATTTTGACACAACGCATCACTGGCGCAACCTGTCCTCAGATGACCCCACGAACACTCATCGACATCTGTAAACATGTAAATATTGAGAACCATTGTGATCCAGATATCTATATTAAGATATCTTGCTCGTAGTCCTTGTATAGATATCTAGATCAGGGTCGTACGACCTTTTTTCGCCAAGGAAATAAAGCCACGGACTGCAGTACGCATTATTCAAAGTTTTCACTATCTTCCCCTATTTGACGCATCGCAAAACAATAAAATGTCAAGTTATCTTGATATTCATCATGAAGGCATTTGACGAAAGCTTTAACAGATTTGAGATGAGAATTTTCCAAAATCCATTCATAGAAATGTGCTTTATAAAAGCTATCCAGGTTTCTTACAAGCCAATGGGATGGGTGTGCCTGTATTTTTGGAG
Source organism: Prostheceraeus crozeri (assembly GCA_907163375.1). Classification (NCBI taxonomy): domain Eukaryota; kingdom Metazoa; phylum Platyhelminthes; order Polycladida; family Euryleptidae; genus Prostheceraeus; species Prostheceraeus crozeri. Next base: position 1,522,024 of record CAJQUW010006757.1, read on the forward strand.
GCCAGCTTCTTCGTATCAGTGTCAACTGAAGTTAGGGCTAAAAGAAGACGAACCTCAAGAGATGTTTGATTCAGAGATTTCTCTCACCCGATTCGATCGATTTCATTGCGGAAAATGCTGACTCACAAAGGTAAGTACTCCAAACATTGAGAGAAAGCGTAATCCAAAGCAGCGCAAATTAGGGTGGGACTACTGATCTTCAGAGGCCAAAACTGATTGATTGGTAGATCAGTTTTGGTTAGGAAAAACTGTTCACTTTGTAAATTACATAATTCAAGTTGTAAAACTTCATCTACCTCTGAAATGCAGTGGTTACCGTCAGCGGAGCATTGATTACATTGAAACTTTTCTGAAGGTGTTGGAAATCTTAGTCTCGCCTGCCGAAGTCTTCAGTCAGGGCATCACGTGTTCCAACAACAACTTTTATCAATAATATCGTACTACTATCAATACTAGAAAATGAAATCATCGACATGAAATCAAAATTTGCAATTTAAACTTGAAATACATAATTAAGATTTAGAAAAAATGCAAAATCAGTAGAAATTTGTAGAAGAGGATATAAGCCAGACTTTCTGTTAACTCAGATCTTAATCCTAGTCTTTGCATAGATATCTAGATCTCCTAGTTGTGAACTGTACATTTTAAATCGAGCAAGTCTATCACTGTTCACGAAGTGCAGTGAAAAGTAAATTTTTCCACATTGCTCAATTTTTCAAATAATTGATTGCTGCGGACTTAAGAATAATTTAGATGGTTTTAATTATTGACTATTATGTCGGTGATATCTATCCAATACATTTTAATGCACACCCAGCAAATTATGAGGAGATAGTGAAACAATCAAGCAGTGGTTGGCCTAAATCTCTGTATGTTTTGTATATACTGCATTTTGTATGTACTGTACATACTGTGTAAATACGAGTGTTTGCAACAATAAAGTCAATAAAACTATGTACTGTGGAGAGCTTTTGGTGTCTTAGTCATTCCAATAAAACAGCAACAGGGCATAAATTAGAAGGAAGTTTGACAGTGCATCCATATTTCACTACACTAAATTATAAAACAGTATACCAGCAGAATAAATTATGGTGTTATTTTTGGATCACTTTGAATACATTGTACAGCATTAATGCATCTGCAGTAGAATACAAATGATATCTTGTTCAACATTCATCAAAGCATTCATTGAAAATTCCAGTGTGATGCACTGTCAACTTTCCTACTTTTATGCTATGTTCGATAGTTTCTGTTTTATTCGTTTGGAAAAGACGTTGTCGAAAGCTCTCCGATACAAATTTTTACTGAACTTGTCTTTGTTGTTTTCGATTGAACTTAATTACATCCAGGTCAACGGTGAACCGCATCAATGCGCGCATGTGCGCATATAGACTGCAATCAGACATTTGCTGGCATAAATTTAAGCTTTGTCGAGCTACTTGTAAATTATTAAGCTTGCAATCTTTCAAGATTGTGTATTATTGCAAAGACCGCTCTCTTTTGTGATAAATGTGATAATCATTCAACTTAATGTGTTCAGGCATGTTATTTCCATGCCATGATTCCTAATTTACAAACTGCGAGATTTCTTAAGACTTGAGCATACCACATCGAAAGCGGCGCTGCTTGGGATGTCGCTCTCACGATAGAGGATCCGGCTAGACGTACCGTGACCCAATATTATGGGTGCTCGTCTTCATCTGAATATGAAAACATTTCAGTCTGTCAATTTATTCTTACTTTATAGCGGAAAAATTAGCAGCGTAGCGTTTCTATGTCCTTTCGAGTGGTCTCTTCAGACAAACATCCATCAATACAATAGCACAAAATATGAAGGTAAAATCAATCAAAACATGAATTACTTTTGCGTACATAGCGATGAATCAATCTTCTAATGCACATTAAGGTTGTAATTCCGGAGTAAGACTGAGCCCGCAATCCCGAAAAGAAATCTTTCCAAGCCCGAGATCTTGAGCCTTGGCTAGGCTCGCTTACCAATGTTCCAGTCCCGAACTTGAAAAATAGCTACATTACAAAATTGAACACCTTCTCAAATCATGCCCGTATTAGGTCATAGCATCTGTCTTAGTGATTTCTACTGATCACATAAAGTGTTTACTCATGGCGCTAGCTATGTGTCCCAGCTGTGCTTTCGAGTGTGCAGAAAAGATGGCGGTTAAATATGCTACATAGCCTACACATACACACGGAATAAGTTTATGATCAATTCCAACAATCAATTTGGATCAATTTGTGACCAAGTTTATAATATGAATAGCATGCCGGGATTATCCTATGAAGATTCATTCACCAGTGTGGTGCTAGCGTGACTTAGATTTCTCACGATACTGAATTGCGTGACCCAAGTACATGATTTATCGGAAATCGCGATATTATAAATACTGCCTTGGATTTTATCAAATTCAGAGAACAGAAGTTTACATGTATTCTAGTTTACATCATCTTAATCTTATTTAATTAAATTCTAGGCAATTAGTTTCATCATAAATTCAATCCCATAAAGTTTGAGCTGGACTTTGCCAAAAATGCTACTGATTGATACTTGTATCGCCTTACTTGTAAATGTGTGGAAATACTGCATAAAATCTTTTAAAAAAACTTGCTATCAGGAATACAAAACAATTGTAACGAGTTTTTGTGGATTATACAACCTATAGAATAATTTTGAAGCACAAACTTCATTTTTACAATTTTTTTATTTTTGCATACTGATTGAAGGGAAAATATTGGATTTAATCGATATGCCAACCACAGTAGAAAAGTATTGGCTAGTGGTTTTATTAGGTTTGCTTATCAAGGTTACAGGCAGTTTGTATTTTCTTATTAAATTATTGATTTTTCTATTACAACTATCATTAATAAAGCTAAGAGAAAGCCTAACATTATTCTCATCATTGCTTTTACGGGTTACGCTTTTACTTTTATCAAAATCGCGAGTTTTCTAATTGTTTTTCCGTAATCTATTATGTAAGTTTTCCATAGCCTTATTTTTGATAGTAGATGATGAGCATCTACTTTCGATGCGATTATTCATACTGCGGATGTAATTATCCTTAACATGCTGAGGAAGCCAGCTGTCTCTTTGCAAAGTTATTTCAGAATGATTAGGCTTAGAATACCATTCGTATGAAATCTGCTCATCGACGATTTTTATTGAGATATCTACTATCATCATCTACTATCAAAAATAAGGCTAAGGAAAACTTACATAATAGATTACGGAAAAACAATTAGAAAACTCGAGATTTTGATAAAAGTAAAAGCGTAACTCGTAAAAGCAATGATGAGAATAATGTTAGGCTTTCTCTTCGCTATATTAATGATAGTTGTAATAGAAAAATCAATAATTTAATAAGAAAATACAAACTGCCTGTAACCTTGATAAGCAAACCTAATAAAACCACTAGCCAATACTTTTCTAAAAAATCTGCTAAAAAACATGTAAACTGTAATCTTTGTAATCTTTTCTAAAAAATCTGCTAAAAAACATGTAAACTGTAATCTCTGTAATCTTCTCGACAACCCTTATCCCTGCGATGTGTGCTTTGTGGTTTACGAATTTGTTTGTAAGCATTGTAGCAAAAGTTACATTGGGCAAACTAATAGGCCTTTCAAAATTCGTTTCGAGGAGCATGAACGTAGCTTGCGCTTGCAGAACAATACTAGTGCCCTCTCCGAACATTCGATAAATGACCACGACGATAACCTTGACATTTTCGATTTCACAATCAATATCATTGCCAAGCATAGTTCGCCTCTTGAAAATCGTCTGGCTGAAGCTCGCTACATCAGAAATAGGAGACCACAGTTGAATCGCAAAGACGAGCTGGTTGGCTGAGAGATACTCTGTCTACGGTATGATCACCCTGATATATAAACCACGCACTCTGACTGCTTTTACCTTCTTTTTAGTGCACTGAGGCAACGACTGCGTCGCGAAACGTTTGCCGTGTAAATATTTTTAGCAACTAATTTTTATTAAAGCCATTAATAAAAGGAGTGCCGTATTTTTGCTTTCTCATCCTCATCATGAACACCCTCCCGTGTAAGGCTATCAACTATATGTTTTGATAATTGACTGGATATATTTATACATAGGTGCAATAGCTTGACACATCTGAGGACTATTTAGATTTATGGGTTGACTTTCGGACAAAAGGCTGCCTTATTTTGATAACTATCTGATTGAAGAGGATCAACTGAGAGGTAAAAACTGTGAAACAATTGCAGTTTCTCGTTCTTCGCTGCTAATTCAATCGTTTTTTCACTGTACTGATTTACAGCACTGTTGAAAAGCCATTCACTCTAGACGCTGGATGCTGGATGGTTGATCAGTTAGAACCCCATACGGCCAAGTCACTGTCAATCGTTGACAAGTTATTATTTTGCTAAAATCATGCGAACTTTGATCATTCAGAGCAATGGAGGAGCCATAGAGTCAGCTAATGAGAGATTAAGAAAGGAAAACACGTTGTTGGGCTCGACATTAAGATTTAACACGAGCCCTGGCAATTTGCTTTCCTTTTCATAATTTGTCATTCATTAACCTCGCGATTGATTACGTCGCATTACGGACTCGATTAATCTTGAAAATCATTGACAAATTTTTTTCTCGAATCGATTCAAAACTATTTCTATGAGTACATATGACCATCTGTAGTCGTTAGATGAGCAAAAATAATTTTCACCCAGATTAATTTAACTTCGACCGACCCTGGTATGACTCATGGATTGATTATCATCAAAATCTATCATCCTTGTTCAACTTTACATTCCTACGAATGGCGTTCATATGCTAATGATCAATTAACCAGCTACCTATAAATTACAATATTTGCAAATAATGCATACATTTGATGACTTACATGAGATGGAAAGCAGGTTTCATTCGATTGATTCCAATAAAAGCAAATTAAAATAAGGATGAACATGTGACTGTATTTGGACAGAGAATTTATTGATATCTGTAAAAATACGATACAGTGTTCAAAATAGTCAATTTTTCCTGCAAAATCGGAATCCTGGACTCGAAGGCTCAAGTCCGGGACTGAGGACGGAATCGTTCTAGCCCAGTCCCAGGCTTGCAACTATACTGAACATAGTCCGGGGCTGCCACTCTTATCAAAAATAAAAACCGGAAAGTCAAATCGGAATGACCTTCCCCCCTAAATTACGTAGTCGTGGGCCACTCAAAGTAAGAAACTTACGATGATTCGATATCACAGAACCCAGTAAGTTTTGAAAGCGTTCTGGCAGAAGTCGGGTCTGTTCTGATAAAGATGCTTCTAAATCCTCACAGTTAGCAAGTAAATGTATAAAATTATTACTGATGCTTATTCAATCATCAGTTTCAACAAGGTGCACTAGAATAAATGACTCGAAAAGCTACTATTTTCAGGAGAACCGTTTTCGAAGGTTAGACAAAGTGTACTACAAAGACCCCTCTACCTGCCCCCAATGTACAATCAGCATGAAGTCATTGAACGATTGACCATTTCAGCTCGATATAAAGACTCCATATTATCGAATAATGTACATGAAGGCCTATGGATGATTTTCCTTAACTGTTTCAAAGACAACTTTCTTCATTTCGTTTAAAGATTTCACATTAAAATTTATAATGCACTATTCTCGTGCAGCTTTGTCATTTTCTATTAATCGTGCCATGACGTCACATGGTGCAAGATTCCGTCTTTATTGTGAAGAATTTTTATGAAACCACAAGGAAATTGCTGTTCAGCTCTTCGACGTTTAGAAGACTGCTTCAGCAGAGCGGCATGCATGGTCACAGCAATTATCTTCATACAAAATCCATGGTCAGCGCGGTATAAATGCATAGGCAGACATTTCCGCAAGCCATTTTCTTTGGGGGAGCCATTATCCTTCGAGAAATTGAGAATGTGTGGTAAAATGTTCCTTTCTATGTTGTATAAAATGTACCGAATGTCATGAAGGATAGGAATATCTTCAAAATGGGATGCCAGCGCACTATTACAAACCCATCGTAAATTATTTAAACAGCAATTTTTCTAAATCTTGGATTGACCGTCATGTGAGCCTTTGGAATGGCTTCCCATACCACCAGATTCAATGCCTTTTGACTTTTTTCTTTTGGGCACGTTTATGAAATGGTGCATTAGAGTCATCCTATGCATTTGGATGAACTGGAAAACAAAGTTGCACCGTTTTCTGCAGATCGACGAGCGGTTGCGTAGAGATATGCTCTTGCGCTGTTGACTGAAGAATTAGATTGCGTTCGGGCAAATGGTGAGCAAGTAGAAAATAAATGTTATAATGGTACTCGTGTTAGCAACTGTTTTCCTTTGAATCATAATTAACTTACAGAAATTAATCATTGATTCGCTAATTGCTATTGCATCAAAAACTTTGAAATTATCACTGCTAGAATCCGCCACGTTACATAAACAAAGAAAATTGAATCAATGTCACACAGAATAAATTGACGACTAAAAACTATCGCATTTTCTCAATATGAGAAAACGGAGTTCTATATTGTGCCCAAATATTACACATTACAGAAGCCATGCAACTTAATATACTATTTACTCTGAAATGAGATGAGAGCAACATTTGATACAATCCATTACGGGAAATACTGACGTTTCTGGATTTTTAGCCGTCATCAGTGCAGCATACCTGTAAAGAATCAGTAACTCACATGTGAACAAATCATCATCCGAAATACAGACATCTACAATTAATGAAATACATGCAGTTCAAATCTCATTCTGTAGAGTTCGTTTCCAAAATTTGAAATCTGCAAACACCAATGCAAATAGTTACTTGGTGTTTGCAGTTCATACACGAAGCAGAGCTGCCGGATTCAGCGATGGGTCTGTGGAGTGAGTTGCTGATTTACTGCACCGATGGCGGCTAAAAAGTCAAAAACGCTTGCAGTTGAAGTTGCCTGAAGAAACTTCATCAGTACTTGTAGCTTCGTCAATGATTCAAATCAAACCTCGCTCTCATCTCTTGTACTTCAAACATACTAAAAAACAATTACGACATTACAGTAATTGCATTAAGAACAAATTTTGGCTCTCAAACAAGATTATGACAGCTATTTGATAAAGGTTGATAAGTAAACGGAAAGTCAACACGAAAAGAAATCCTTATCATTTCTGCAGTTGTTTGCGAGATTTCAATTTTCGCTGGTGTCTTCGCCGAAATTTAGCCGGTTTTGCAACAAGTGATCGTACAAAATATTTATTCGTCACTCCCTTGTGTTCTCGAAACTTTTTAGTAGATTTTTCTTCATATTTTTCTGGCAGACGCTTTTTGAAAGACACGTTTTGGAGAACATCAAAGCAATCGGAACTCAATTAATAATAAACTCCATAATTACGCATTACAACTTTATCGTCAAGCATTCCCACCAAAATCTATTTCTTATTTCAAAGCCTTGATTACTTTGCTTTAAATTTGATTGCCTTTAAAAATTTGCAGGGTGAAGGTCCCCAACAATCTGCATAGCACCGCTCACAATTTTAGAAGAGTCCTACATAATCTAAAAGGACCCACATGCTCTAATCTTTAAGGGTCCTGGTCTCAATCCTATAGACCCTTTACAATCTCAAGAGGTCTATTCATATCTAAAAAAATGCTCTTCAAAAACTAAAACAGTTGACGTTCACAATCTCAAAGGGATGCTTCACAAAATCCTATGGGTCCCTTTCAAAATCTAAATATGGCTCCTTCACGATCTTAAAGGGCCCCCTAACGATCTTGAAGGTGACCCTTTCACAATCTCATATGGGCCCCCTCACGATTTTAAGGGGCCATTCGCCGTCTCAAAAGGCCCCTCACAATCTCAAAAGGGCGCCCTTACTATCTAAAAGGGGCCCCTTCGCAGTCTCAAAAGGGGCCCCTCATGATATAAAAAGGGCTCCTTCGCTGTCTCAAAAGGGCCCCTCACGATTACAAGGGGCCCCTTCGCAGTCTCAAAAGGCCACCCTCACGATCTTAAAAAAGGCCCACTCGCAATCTCGAAAGGGCCCCTTCAAAATCTAAAATAGTTCAAATTCAAATTATTTGTTCCTTGGGAAAATATTTTCTCACTACTTACAATTAAAATTTTTTTAAACAATTATTCAAAAAGCTGGAAGTCCGGTTAAAACCGGAGGAGTGACAATCCTGATAGTCTCTAACTGTCATGAAAGAGGACCGCTCTGTCGCATTAGTGACGTCACAACCAGCACATTAAAAAATGCTGTAATGTGTCGACGACCACTGAGCCTCGTTTATTGCCATAGCGCTAGCAACATGATCTTAAATGCGATCTGTCAGGCACCTCCTCGTAAATCTGATGCAGACGCAATTTTGGAAAAATTTTCAATGGTTTTGTAGACGAGAAGTTAAGCGGAACTGAAGCCTGCACCCAAGCAGACCACCAACTTGCTTAATTGTCGGAAAACCGGATTGAACATGCCATTGTCTCTAAAAATAGGAACTTGATTGTTGCTAAGTATCAGAGCAGAAAAGCAAAAAAATGTAAAGGCTGAAAGTGTCAATCATTTCCAGGTTACATGCATGATCTTTTGTCGGAGATGTCATTATCACAATAACAATTGAAATTCGTTTCTGCTTCAACTAGCAAATCTTACTCGCCAAAAATTTGTCACATCAGTGCTACTGCAAGGTCAGAGTTATCCAAGCATATCCGATAGCAGTGATTGCTTTAGGGATTCATCTCCGGGTATATAAGACGTCTAACTTGGGACAGATATCGTACATTCTCCCAGGTCAATTACGTATATGTTTATGTCGGAATATCAAAATACAGATACAGTACAAATATCCGAAACATTCAAAGCCATTCCAAAGACAAATCATGCGGATATACATTAACCCAATGCAGAACATGCACAGGGAAACGAATAGCAATGAAAAGCTTTGAAAACAAATAATCAAACATAAATGAATGCAAAACTAAAAATATACGACTAAAATTTTTGCGGTCGAAGTGAATTTCCTTTGCCTAGTAAATTGTTCTAAATGGTGTCAGTGATCTGGGTAGTCAGAATACTGGGTTCAAGGTATCAGATTTCAGGTACATATGTTTCAATCGAAGTGTCAGTCATACTACTTCACTGAATTATGCGCATATTCATACTTTGTTCAAGTTGATGATCTCATGTTGCGGCAGGGAGGAAAGCTGAGACATTTTTGATAAGTATAAATATTCCACTTATCTGCGCATTGGCGCAAACTGAGGACAAATTCAAACTTCAATTTAAATGCTTTAAATAAATCTTTTGATGCGAATACATTTAATCAGTTTTTGTTTCACGACTGATTGTCTCTGTCTGAGTAAAATATCCCTAGAATAATTAAAACATGCTGAATCTATAACTTCTAACATGTTATCACTATGAGCAACGTTGTGTTAGACGTGACATGTCCTATCAGATTCACCGTAAGGTACAAATGTGTTCATCAACTCGATTTTAAGCATAAATTGTAACTACTGCTTCAGGTCTGGCGGTCGCACTCCCCCGCCGCACTATTAAATGACAATAGATGCGTCCAACGGTTCTTGCAAAAGACTGTCGCGTGTTGGGTACTGTATGTATGCGCATGCGAAGGGGGTATTATATCATTGTATTAGTGTAGAAGAAATTACGAATCCAAGCAATTGGCATCTTCTAAATTGCGATAAGGTCAAGAAAGGAATATTTTGGGAAACAAAAAATAGTAATTGGATGCCTAATTTGTTTTATATCAAAATGATTTGCCTTTGTTTGAGTTCAGACTGCAGAATTCTTTCATTTATTAAGGACTATCCTCCAATCTGAATGTAAGTCAGAGACAAAGCACAATTCTGCAAGTAGGTTGATGCACGTCGCACTTTCAAAGGAGATAGACGCCGCAATGTTGATCTGCCTGAGCGGAGTCAAAGATCGCCATAGAATCCGTCAAAGTATGATTTCTGTAAGGCCATAACGTATTCTGTATCTGTCACAACCTTTTACTGATGTCAAAATTATTATATCTTTTATTCCTGTAAACAGATTATGCATTATCTGTTTACAATTAAACGCATCGGGGGGATGGAATGCATTCTGCAGCGCTACAGATGACATTCCTGAGGATGTAATGTTGTCTATTGAATCACTTTCTTTGTGAACATGAAAATGTTCATCAGGAATCCGAGCCAAAGATAAATACAAATATATTTGACCATCAATAGTTAAAGCACAACTAATTGGATAAAACTATAGGCCTCCTGATATTTCACATCCACTGAGTAAGAGCAATGCAGTAAAATAGGGCACAATTAACAGTTGCGTGAACAATTTTCACTATAATTCATACTATTTCAAATAGCAGTCAGTTTCACCCCATGAACTGCAGAATTATCAATTTATTGTACGTCATCATCCTTGTCTTTGGTCTTCCGTTATCTAGTAGAAAAACTTTTGATTCAGGCGAATCCATCTCAGCTCCTGATCCTGATCCCTTTTGAATCTTTTCCCGTATATTCTTTTATCTTTTAACCCTAGGCGTACCAAGCTCCCAACCAACCTTAGGTATACCAAGGTGTGATTTTTAAAATCACACCTTTATTTTACTCGTTTTGTCATAGAAAGCAAATAAAATTGTTCAGCAAAGTAAGAAATACGTTTTTGCCAATTATTATGTTCTATTTATTCATTTATCTTTTAGACAAATTGTCAAAAATTACTATGTTCAATATTTTGCATGTTCAATGAAAACATCTTATTTCGATGAATATATTTCAATGTAAGACCAAAAGCTATTGTTTAATATCAAAAGGTGAATATATTTTTTATTTCAGAAAGTCATACAGCTTTTATTCGTTGTATAAATATACATGTAAACAATTTTGCTTCAGTCAGCGCAGCAATCATCACAGACATAGCCAACAGATTGACTATGCTTGCCACAAAACTGGGCAATCACATAGTTGACACTGGACCTTGGTCGAATTACACTGCCGTTGCAATTTCCCTGATGACCTGAAAAGAGCACACCGATTGACAGAGCGTCCGTCTGGCTGAGTTGAAGATGCGTAGGACCGACTTGACCTCGAAATATGTTTTCTGACCCACGACGACTTGAATGTGGTGGGTTTGCACTCCATATTTGACCATCTTTGTCTTTTAATCCATCTTCATCACTTGGTTCTTCATCGCTAGTGTCTTCGCTCTCCTCGTCACCGATTGAAATAACACCGAAATTGAATAACACCGATTGACAGAGCGTCCGTCTGGCTGAGTTAAAGATGCGTAGGACCGACTTGACCTCGAAATATGTTTTCTGACCCACGACGACTTGAATGTGGTGGGTTTGCACTCCATATTTGACCATCTTTGTCTTTTAATCCATCTTCATCACTTGGTTCTTCATCGCTAGTGTCTTCGCTCTCCTCGTCATCTGACATGTCTTCACCACTACCATCGTCTCCTCCGCTCTCTTCTTCCAAAATTCTTGACAGTGCAACTTCGGCAATTAGTCTCTTTGGCGGCATCGTATGAAACAAGATTTCAACCAAACTAATCGCAGCAGGCTTCATGATGCCTGATATAACGTCGGAATCAAAGTCAGTGAACAGTGTTTATGCAGCGGTCTTGCAGACAAATCTGGACAAAGAAAACTCAAAGTGTGATTTTCAAAACCACACGTTGGTACGCCTAGGGTTAACTGTGTCGCGAGAGAGTGAGCTGTTGTCAGGTTCTGTGTGGATTGTGTTGCAATCTGTAAAAAAGGTCCCAGGGAGTTTTTCGGAAATTTTATTACACGGAATCCGGATTGCAAGCTGTTCTTCACTTTACAGCCGTGTTTGGGCATTTAACTCACAATTTCTCAAATGATAAATATGTCATGAAACATCTTTCTTACCAGTACAATTAGTTGATGATCCATCCTTCTCAAAACCATTTTTGCATGAGCACTGAAATGATCCCATGGTATTTTGGCAAATCCCGTTTTCTGGGTCGCACACGTCGGCTGCAGAATTTGAGCATTCATCGATGTCTGCACATTGTTTTCCATTTCCCTGTAAAATAGCCAATTAGATTTGTGAAAATGTATCGACCGTAACCAGACAAATGTTGAGTTTCTGCGACTATAGTATTGGGTAATTAAGAGATGAACATGGGCAAATTTATTCGGTTCCAGCTCAGTCCAGCCAATCTTTCTGGCTTTGGCCCTATCTAAATTGAGACATGTTGAGGTTCAACATATTTAAATAAAGACGTCATGACGCTCGATCAGATGTACCTACTGAAGATGGAGGTCTGGGTAAGAATATTCGAATCCGCCTAAACATTTTTCACTCTTAATTCACTGACAGAAACACCGCCGCACATGGCACCGCAGAACGCATGATAATTGTTCATGCTGTCTGCATTGTGGCCTCCATACACATCAGATTGACAATTACCTGGGGTGGGAGCAGGGTTGCCACAGCATCATACAAAAACAGAGCATGTTTTCACAAAAAAATGAATACCTAAAATTATCTCCACTAGCAAAACTATTACCTCAATGTATTATATTGGCCCTAATATATTATTGTTGCCATATTATTGGCATGTAATATCGGTATATTATTGAAAATATTGATTTCTATCCTCTCCAAGAAAAATAGAATCCGGGGGTCCGGCGCTGTAGAGCTTGCGACACCTTAATTACCGGTAAAAGCATTACATTCCAACCCCCTTTCGGCACCAAACACTGAGATAAATCAGAACCTTACCTGTACATCGTCCAATGTTATTCACAAATTGCAATGTCAGAATTGTCGTGAATATTATGTTGGCCAAACCGGGGACACTTTTAGAAGGCGAATTACCGTCCACCGACAGCAAGTTTATAATGCTCACTACTCTTTCCTCAAAGTGAGCAAGCACATAGCCACGTGTGGCAAAGACTTCTATTAAGAATTATTATATTCATTAGGAAATTTCTTCCTATCTTGAATGCCTGGTGCATTGTATAAATATGCATGCATCCTCTTCTCACTTTTTATTTAATGACTTGATAAGCAGTCAAACTGTGAAACCGATCGGCATAAAGCATTATTTGAGAATCTGGCTGATTTTTATTTTATTTATATACATTTTTGCTTGTTTTGCTTTATTTCTAAATCTAAAATACCTGATTGGAACTGATCAGATATTTTTTGATGGTTCTTTGATTATTTTTGTTAATTTGATGTTTGTAAATTTTGGTTTCAGTTCATTTTCTTTACATGTTTGATTGAAAATTATGTCATCGTTCAGTTTAATGCATTTATGAAATATTCTTTCTGTTTTTCCATACTGTTGTTTTTCGTTCTTAGATAATAATTTCAAAATTATAAATGATTGTGAAATACTTTATTCCTTTTCGCGACGTTTCGGACTCAACTGTGTCCATTATCAAGCTAACATTAAGTGAAGTGCATACTAAAGGACATAGAATTTTTTAATTATATCCAAAATACAAATATTCCTACAAAATGCACAGTACAAAATTGTTGAACAAAGATATTAATGATAGATATGAGTGAATATGGCAACTGCAGTTAAAAAATTCTACGTTGACTTGTAGCATAGAATCATAAAATTCTTAAAAGAAAAGATATATCAAACATAGATCTAGTCGTGTTGGTTAAGTGACGGAGAATTGTCTTTGATCTCATTGACTTTGGCTATTTGTAATGAAGTAGTGTCAGAAAAACGGTAGAGTATCTGTGTGCATATATATACTCGTATATCAATAAAATATGAACTTTGCAGGATAAAGCTTCAACTGGTGTTCTGGAAGATTTTAATGCGAATTTTCATAGTCTGAACTCAGACTCGTCATCAGGCGCACATAGATTTGTTAGGAAACTTACATAGGAGAATACAAAAATCAATAATGATATTTAAAATTTGATCTTTTAGGGAATAGTACATGTTGTCGATTTCTATATGGCGGTTTATAGAGTCATTGCCTGAGAACCAAGTTTCAATGAATTCACAATGCTTTTCATCACTGTTAAAATTTATGGGTTCAGTTGAGGTCCATAGAAATTGGTGGTTTTCTTCATGTGTATGAGTTGATATTTGAGATTTTGGGTCAAATTTTCTGACAGTAAATTGATGTTCAGGCATGCGTGTTTACAGTTGTTTGCTTCTTTGTCCATAGTAAGTGGTTGTGGAATTATTTCATGCAATTTTGTATATAGAGTTTCTTCTTTCCTTAGGTATTTGTGGTTTTGTTCTTTTCTTTACTAATGAAGATTGTAGAGTAGATGTTGATTTGTGTGCAACGTTGATACTATATTTTGATAACTTTTTACTGAATAACTCTGATACACCATGAATATATGGCACAGATCTCCAATTTTTATTATTCATAACTTTTGGCTTGGCTCCTTGAGAAAACCTTGAATTATTTTTTCGTTGTTGAACGTTTTCTCTATAAATTGCTTGGGATATCCGTTGATTTGAAATAATATGAAAAGGTAGTTTCTTTCCTCCTTGCGATCAGGTTCATTATTGCAATGTGTTTCAATTCAATTGAAAAGGCTAAGTATGGAATTTCGTTTGTGTGTGATTGAACGATTGCTGGTGAAATACAAAATATATCCGGAGTAAGAAGATTTTCGATGGACTTTTGCAAAAATATTTCTATTCTCGTCATGAGATGCACATGTATCTAAAGAAGGTAGGGATTTGTTTTCTTCAGTTTCCACTGTGAATTGTATGTCTGGGAAAATACTGTTGACAATATTCAAAATAAGGGCAATTGCTCCTTATTAGGGGCACGAAAGTGTCATCCACATAACGAACCCATAATTTGAATTGTACAATTTTCATTAATTGAGTTTCTAGATGTTGCATTACCAATTCAGCAAGTAGTCCGGGAATAGAAGAACCCATTAGAGTGCCAATGATCTGGCTGTCATATTTCCATTGAAATAAAAGTTCGTTTTCAGGCATTGTTCAATTAATTCTAATATAAAATTCGTTGGGATTCTAATAGGTGATTCTGACAAAGCTTTCTTTATACAATCTTTGACAAGACTTGGTGGAACTGATGGGCAAAGGGATAAAACGTCGAGACTTACTGACATTTCTTCTTTATCAATTTTGATATTGTCTAGTTTTTCCTGAAATTCTAGAGTATTATTGCTTGAATAGGATGAATTTCTTGTCAAGTGTTAGAGCCCAAGTGTTCAAGTCAAAACAGTTCAAGTGTTCATTTTGAAACCAGGTGTGTTGGCGTTCCGGGTAGAGATATGACCGGTCTTAAAGGAATATTTGTTTTGTGAATTTTTGGCAATCCATATAATTCAGCAATGATTGTTTCCTTTGGGGATACGAAATTGAAATCGTCATTGGATAAAAGTTTCTTTTTCTTCAAAGAAGATAGTGATTTTGTAATCTCTGATATTCGTTTTTTGGTAGGGTCTTCGAATATTTCAATTTATGTATTTCTATCGCTCAAAATGTCATTCATTTTTGAAAAGTATGCTGATTTATCCGTTATTGTTGTGGCTCCACCTTTGTGAGCAGGTAAAATGATAATTGCTTTGTCATACCTTCAAAATTCTATTTTCTGTTTTGTTGAAAATATGCTTTTCTTTTCTATTGACGAATATAATTTCTTATTGACGGACGAAAAAAGATATATATATATATATATATATATATATATATATATATATATATATTAAAAAAGAATGACACGGTCAATAAATAAGGTCTTATTTCTGGACTATATATTTGATTGTCTCTTTTAAGAGACAATGTCCGATGTTAAAATGCAATTGTACAATTTCTGTCAAACAATTCAAAAATTATTGATATCAAATAACACACATGAGTCATAGATAGAAGCATGCTCAAAATGAGAAGAAGAAAACTATGCCGACATGATATTAATCTTAGGCTTATATTTTGCGATGAATTTCTTCTCGGCAGCTTTTCTTTCATAAACGTCTCTGAAATTACGTTGGAGGATTTCAGTTGTAATAAAATTGATTGATGGACTGGTTTTGTGCTTTAAGAAAAAATGCTGGTATACATTACTGTCTATTTTACTGAGATGTTGATGAATTCTTCCTCTAAATGTGCATTGAGACTCGCCGATGTATGTATCTCCACATTTGTTGTATGTTATCAAATATACCATATTCTTTATAAAACAAAGCCTTTTGTTGTTACATAAACAATTGTGTTGCAAGAGGAGGTGGAGATATAAAAATCGGTATGAATTTTCGTTTTAAAGGAGTTTTGTTCGATTGTAGAAACCGTAGTGTCCAGAAAACTTATTGACTTGTTTATGGAATTTTCTAAAGTAAAACAATGTGGGCATTGAACAGGGTTGGGAACAAACAGGGTTTGTTTTCTCAGGGTTGTAGTTAACCGACCCATTTGATGAATGTGTAGTCCGAAAATCTTATCGTCAACCTCCATCACTACTCCGAATATTGCAAAAGCAGAAAGATGAATGTGTTGATGGAGTTACAAAATGTGGAGATAAAAAATGTAGGTGCTGTGATTCTATGATAGTAGGGAAAGAATTCAAATATAAACATGGTGAACAGACGAAATTATTTCAAAAACAAACATGACTTGCGATTCCAAAGATTTAATTTATGTGCTAAAATGCCGCGGATGCGAAGCCTTCTATGTGGGACAAACGGGCGATTCTCTTCGATCGAGAGTGCGAGTCCATCTCCAGCAAATAAATGATTCCTCCTATCGTTCGCTACGTGTAAGTAAACATATCTATGAATGTGCTAGCAATGATCCCCCTTTCTATGTTATGCCTATACTTAAACTCCCATCAAACTGTGACCGACTTTACAGAGAAACAAAAGAAGAGCTATGTATAAAGATGATGAGTCCTTCTCTAAATAAGCATCCTTAGATCAAATGCAATGATAGCAATCTGTGACCACCGCCACCACTAAATTTTCCTTGTTTTGAATCTATGACACATATGTAGATTTTTGATGTATCTTAATTTGCAAATAGAATCATTTGGCCCTTGAGAATCCTGCAAGTCAGGCAGAAATATTTGTGTTTTCTTTTCCTTGCACGCATCCAAGTGTGATTTATTTTATATCTGTTTACATTTTTGATATATATATATATATATATATATATATATATATCATGTAAAAGAAAAAGCACAGCTTTCCGGACTAGTTTCGATGTTTTTTATCACATCATCTTCAGCGGTAAAAAGAGTTACAAACATCTGTGCACATCATTTACATACTTGCTATCTACAATTCATTTTCAACATTAACACAACTAAAACACGATAAAATACGTCATTAATTGCATGTCACATGCCACTGACGTCATGCATGTCATTTCGTCACCTTTCATGTAATTTCATAAATCTAGAGACAATTGATATGAACCATTTCGTTCATTCGAGAGGCAATCTTTGTTTTGATTCATGATTATAGTTTCAAGAATGAATGGAATTTTGTAACGACCTAGAATTCTAAAGTTTTCATATTTCTGTGCATGTTCATGCATCGAAACTTCAGTGGGTGTTGGGTAGCCTCTAAGATGCTCGCTAATACGGGTATTTAAATGTCTTTTGGATGCGCCAATATACCGCATCGAACAGCGGTCACAACTGTGTTGGTAAACAATGTTGGCTTTCAATCCATCAGAAATACTATCTTTATTTTGAAAAAAGTTTTGAAGTTTGAAAGTTTTGTACGCGGGTCTGATCTCTGTATTTGAAAGACTTTGGTTGATGTTGTGAATTCTGTTATTTAATTCTTTGACGCCCTCTCGAATGAACGGAACTGGCCAATAAATAATATTTTTGCTTCTGTCTTTGTCTGGGATCTCTTGTTGCACGACTGTCCTCTTTTTATCAATTTCTTTCTTTATCTGATTTATTTTTTCATCAGGGAAACCATTACTTATGAAAATATCAGAAATCTTTTTAGATGCAGACTGAAAAAGAGTCTCATCAGAACAGATTTTAGAAGCGCGAAACAATAAAGACCGAATGGCAGACAATTTGTATTTGTCTGGAGCATAGGCAAAGTATGGAGTATAAACTCCTGTATTGGTCGATTTTATGTGAAAATCTATCTTGAAATTTTTTGATTGGAGAGTCACTTCGGTATCCAAAAATGTGATACAATTATTAATACTCTCTTCCATGGTAAATTGGATGTTATCATCCAAACTATTGACAAAGTTCAAAAAGCTTTTGGCTTCATTACTGTTGCGAAAAATGACAAAACAATCGTCAACAAATCGACGATAGAAGAATGGCAATGTGCCGTCGTACTTACAAAAATTGCTTTCGATCATATCTAGAGCGAAGGCAGCCATGGTAGGGCCAAGGTTTGAACCCATGGCCATACCGACCACCTGATGAAAAAGATCATTATTAAAACTAAATAAGACATTCGTGCAAGCCATATCTAACAAAGCTGTTAAACCATGTTTTGAAATAGGAAAATTGTCGAAGTCAATCAGGGAGGCAATGTGTTTAATCGTTCTTTTCACAGGAATGCTTGTGAAAAGGTTCTTAACATCTAAACTGAACAGCTGAAAGTTCTCATCAGCCAAGTAAAGACATTTCAGGCTGTCAACAAATTGAAAAGTATCCTTGAGATTGTATTTCATAGGAGTGAACTTTTTTAGAGGGCGTCAAAGAATTAAATAACAGAATTCACAACATCAACCAAAGTCTTTCAAATACAGAGATCAGACCCGCGTACAAAACTTTCAAACTTCAAAACTTTTTTCAAAATAAAGATAGTATTTCTGATGGATTGAAAGCCAACATTGTTTACCAACACAGTTGTGACCGCTGTTCGATGCGGTATATTGGCGCATCCAAAAGACATTTAAATACCCGTATTAGCGAGCATCTTAGAGGCTACCCAACACCCACTGAAGTTTCGATGCATGAACATGCACCGAAATATGAAAACTTTAGAATTCTAGGTCGTTACAAAATTCCATTCATTCTTGAAACTATAATCATGAATCAAAACAAAGATTGCCTCTCGAATGAACGAAATGGTTCATATCAATTGTCTCTAGATTTATGAAATCACATGAAAGATGACGAAATGACATGCATGACGTCAGTGGCATGTGACATGCAATTAATGACGTATTTTATCGTGTTTTAGTTGTGTTAATGTTGAAAATGAATTGTAGATAGCAAGTATGTAAATGATGTGCACAGATGTTTGTAACTCTTTTTACCGCTGAAGATGATGTGATAAAAAACATCGAAACTAGTCCGGAAAGCTGTGCTTTTTCTTTTACATGAAATATATATATATATATCAAAAATGTAAACAGATATAAAATAAATCACACTTGGATGCGTGCAAGGAAAAGAAAACACAAATATTTCTGCCTGACTTGCAGGATTCTCAAGGGCTAAATGATTCTATTTGCAAATTAAGATACATCAAAAATCTACATATGTGTCATAGATTCAAAACAAGGAAAATTTAGTGGTGGCGGTGGTCACAGATTGCTATCATTGCATTTGATCTATGGATGCTTATTTAGAGAAGGACTCATCATCTTTATACATAGCTCTTCTTTTGTTTCTCTGTAAAGTCGGTCACAGTTTGATGGAAGTTTAAGTATAGGCATAACATAGACAGGGGGATCATTGCTAGCACATTCATAGATATGTTTACTTACACGTAGCGAACGATAGGAGGAATCATTTATTTGCTGGAGATGGACTCGCACTCTCGATCGAAGAGAATCGCCCGTTTGTCCCACATAGAAGGCTTCGCATCCGCGGCATTTTAGCACATAAATTAAATCTTTGGAATCGCAAGTCATGTTTGTTTTTGAAATAATTTCGTCTGTTCACCATGTTTATATTTGAATTCTTTCCCTACTATCATAGAATCACAGCACCTACATTTTTTATCTCCACTCTCTTTTTACCGCTGAAGATGATGTGATAAAAAACATCGAAACTAGTCCGGAAAGCTGTGCTTTTTCTTTTACATGAAATATGAAAAGACTGGGAACACTTTGCTGTAATATATATATATATTGATAAAGCTAAATTCTGCTTGCAGGATTCATAGTATGATGCTATATCTCTATTTGTATCACTTCATAGTTTTCCAGATGTCATCTCTCTTTTTGAATTTAAAATTTTTGACATGTAATTACCTTCACAATTTTTATCTCTTGAGAATGGTCAGTGTACTGTCCGAAACGTTGAGCCTTTATTTTTTTAATAAAATGGTATTCCAAAATTGCATTGAATCATTTGACAACTGAAGGAAAAGAAATTTATAGAAAAACAGAAAAGCCCCTTCAAAAATGCAATAAATTACTGAATGACAACCTATTTAATGATTGTTGCAAAAATAATGCATTGCTGCCCAAGTACACTAATATATATATATATATATATATATATATATATATATATATATATATATAGATAAATTAAAAAAATCAACGTAGTCTCAAGATAGAAATTGTTTATTCACGAATTTTCGTCTAAGACTTCATCAGGTGAACGAAGTAAATGTACATGAAGTGAAATGACATTGCATTATAAAGAAAAGTAACAAGAGTTCAACACGTGTATGCCCAGGCGGCATCATTATCTTCTCACATTTATCTGAGGCTTAACGGCTTCAATTGCTTCAGTTGGCGATTACTTATGATCATATATATATATATATATATATATATATATATATATATATATATATATATATATATATAGAAAAATAAAAACTAGAATGGAACCTCAAACTGAGTCACCCTGAGGTACCCTTCTAGTTTTTATTTTTCTATACAATAACCTTTACCATTTCTACCATTTTACCATTATATATGTTATATAGGCAGGAGGCTGGAAATTGAAGTTATTGACCATTGCTATGCGCAGATATTGCACATATATATTTCCAAAATTTTTTGAGATGCTCAAAATCAATGCAGAGTATTATATGTCTCTCGATAAACTGTATCAGTCAAAAAATCAAGATATTGCGGATAACACAGACATGTCATACTTACGCAATGGCACATAGAAAATATTAACAGTGATAACATGATTTTGATGGACCCACAATTTTAAATTGCTAGTCTGAATCAATCAAGCAGACAATCTTTTAGTCTATTTATCGGGTTCTTGTGTTAGCTTTCTCTAAAACTTGGCATCACATGAATAAATTGAATCCATGTTTTTAACTTTTGATGACTAGAAATATACTGTGTATGAAACACTTTTAATGAACTTGCCGAAAATCCGGCGTTGCATTCACATCTAAATGCGCCAGGAACATTGATGCAACGTCCATATTGATTATGGCAGTCATCCATATTTTGTGCACACTCGTCAAAATCCTGACAATTGGTATAGCCAGTCCCATTGACTCTTTTCTCAAATCCAGATTTGCACGAGCAGACGTAGGAACCTGAAGAGTGATGAAAATTACTTGTATTAGAGATGAAAATTTATTCCATTTCTTGTATATTACTACTAAAACCAAATTTATCATTTATATCCCTTCAAGTTCATTGCATGATGAATAATCACTTTATCTTGCCAACATGCTGTCAATAAAAAGATGTTTAACCAATCAGCCACTCAAACAGACTACTGGCCAACTCTATCAAAAAGCGATTGGTAATCTCCTATGTCTCTTATGTTTCGTAATTCCTGACGCCTTCAGGCGTGCCTCAGGGTTCTGTTTTGAGTCCTTATTTGCTTATCTGCTTCGTTGGCTCACTGTCGCTCTCTTTCCGCTCTCAGCAGCGCTTTATGCAGATGGCATTATACTTATTGAACCTCTATCAGTATGCAATTTCCCCAAACATGATGAAGCTTTAACATTCACTCCCAGGCCTTTTTGACAATGTTGCTCCTCAGGATCCGGAGATTTTGCTATAATTTCAAAGTTTGATTACTTGCTCAATATTGACTCAATAGAATTGACATTTTTACTCATTTAGGATAGTATCTCTTAACTACCATGCAAAATTTTGTAGCCCAACTCTTGTTAGATACTGAGTAATGTGGTTTTGAAAAATGGTATATTAAGGTCATTTTGAAAAATTTTGTAAAAATTAGCTAAAAAATGGTTTTTTACTTCGATTTTGATATTTAAGTATTTGTTAATGATTTATTCAATATCATTGATGTTAATACTCATTTAGGAGAACGGCTTTCGCAACTACCATGCAAAATTTGATAGCACAACTCTCCTTAGATACTGAGAAATATGGATTTAAAAAATTGTATATTTTAGTCAATTTGATAAATCTTTCAATATATTATGAAACCATATTTTGATGTTGCGTACTAAATCAAAAAGATATAAATCATGAACATTTCGTATATTTGTATTTTAGTTTATTGAGGCAGTAAACTAAAAATATTGTCAAATTCATGTGCTGAAATTCGTTTTAGTATGATAGTCTTTGAAACAGGGATGTACACACAAAGCCACTTTGCAATTTGAACACATGTAAGTGCTCTCCCTGCGAATTTGCTTCGAACAAGTAGCGCGAAGATGGTCGTATAAAGGTGGAGGCTTTATGGAGGCGATCGTGGTTTTCTTGGCCTGATGCAACAAATGTATCATTGTCGTTGAGATGGAAAAAGGACAATATCGCTTGAAATCTATTGCGTGGCATGATTGCCGGTGCAAAACTTTGAGCTAGCAGTTCGGAAGTGGACCAGTAATCAGCCAAAGTAGGCTTTTTCACGACCATCATGTGAATCAGTATTGCAATAAACCCTCGAATTTCATTTAGGGTTAATGTTTTCCACAATTTGAAAAAGGAATTAGGTGTAGCATCTTGTTTGCGGTGAATTTGATCTGCAGCATAACGATTTGTTTCAGATTTGGAAAGACGAATCATACCAGGAGTCATGAATAAATAGAAAAAGTCTAGCGGAGACTTTGCTTCATCAGGGATATCTAATCCAGGATGTCCGATAAACGCAGGTATATCAGGGTATCCAGCTATCCCTCTATCCATTCTTCATGATCATCCACTCTTCTTCCTCTTAAACGTTGCGGCCTTTGTATAGGAGCAGGATCATCAGTTGTATCGTTTGCAATATCATCAGCTTCTTCATCGCTAGACGAATAGTCGTCTATATCCGACCCCTCAGCTTGTACCAGCTCGAGTATTTCTTCCGCCGATAGTCGTCGTCTGGCCATAATTTTGTCACTGAAGTGATTGCCTGGTGTCTTATAGCTAAAACTTTAACTGCGACCGAGGAGTAATACTCAGTAGAAATGCAATGTCTTCGCCTGTGATTATATCGCATCGCTAAGATTGCTAAGCGTGAATTGTGTGCACATTAATGTTTAATTTTAGCTTTGTAGACAGATCAGAGACAGATAGATATGACATCAGTATGAAATTGAATGAAGAATGACACTCTGAAGCCTTATCAGCTGCAAAGATTAAATGAATATTGAATCAAAGTGATAGATAGGTAAAAACGTGTATACACGTCCATGGGAGTCAAGCGGTGTTGTCACGTTGACGTGTATACACGTCCATGGGAGTGAATGAGCTTGACTGCAGCCCCCTTCATAGAGGTTTGGACGGTGCTGTCAGCCTTTTCTCGAGCGTTGTGCACTTTTAGTTCGGTTGCCTTTCCTGTCGACTTCCACACATTCGGGGCACGACATCTGGACCAAAAGATGGCTAGGTCAAGCACTCAACCACTGCACCACGAAAAACTAATTTCTCCAATAACGTGATGTATATCAAATGCTGTATTCCAAATAATCGACTTATCTTCAAAACGGAAATGTCTACGCAGATGATCATATCACGCACTGCATCCGCCCGCGCATTGCTGCCAGGACATCTCAGTCGTCGGAAACATCAAAATCTTTGGAACCCTTTGGACTGATGCCTTGATCGCGGGACATCAACTTTAAAATCATTCTCAAGACTGTCTCCCAACGATCGTATGTTGTGAGAATTTGGAAGCCTTTGGTTTCACACAAGAACCAATTATTGATGTTCATCATAGCTTCACTACTTATTTTTTGTTGCCGAACGCGTCTTTTCTTCTGCGTTACTTACCAGCCAAAATCTGAATATTACTGGATCTTTTACAAAATTTATTTTATTTATTTATTCGGAAGGCTAAATAAATGACTTTATTTATCTATTCCAAAAAGGCTAACAGCACTAAACCGTACAATGAAGTCACAGAAAGTTATCAAAAGATTTAAGAAAGAGCATTGCACAGCAAAAATTTCTTTAGGCGACGCCTGAAATTTGGCAAACTGCTCGGATTTCATGTATCTGAAGGGATCCAGTGAAACACAGAGGGTCCATAGAAGCAAAAAAGCACGACAAAAAAGTGTGGGTCCTTTGCAAAAACTCGATCACCACATTTGCTGTAAACATTATCGCGGTTCTTAGTTTCCAAGTTAATATTAATTGCGGAAACTTAGAATTTTGGATTTTCTTTCAAATTGTGAATGTCCTAAAAGTCATCTTTTGTATGACCTTATATCATTCGTGCCGCGTAATGGACATTTAAATATAGATCACATTTCTTCTTCAAAAGAAATGCAATCATTCCTTCCATATTCAAGTGTTTTTGGCTAATGGTCTTTTACATATCCGCAAACATTTTTTTTATAAAATTGTTGTCTTAGGCTTTGTGTTTTCGACATTATTAATGGAAATATCTGCATGTGCATGCGTGAATTTATTTTGCGAACGTCATTTTGCGATTTTATGACTTCAAACAGCTCTGAATAAGCGCTTGCATACTTACTTACTTGGGAAAGCAGCCAACAAGAAGGGACTTTTGCACGAAGTAAATTAAAAGACTGTACACACATTCAACGATCAGAAGCAAATTTTTCGAGGGGAAAATCAGTTTGATGAATATAAAGGAAAATGTCTAAGATGAAATGAAAATCTTTTAAATCAGTCAATGTGGTAGTTCTACAGAGTAAGCATGTATACAACAGGTAGAGTGTCGACTCAAAAAATGACAGCATACAATGAACACTTTTCTATCAAAAGATTTATTTTTGCATAGATTGCGTTCGTGCGGTCCAAAAAAATATTTGATCAATTTCTAAGGGGCGTAATTTTTGCAAATTATTCCTAAATTTATATACTAGAGATTTGATACCTCTATATAAGTAGCATGAAGTTTATCAAATACTTAAATGAATGGAAATTGACTAAAAGGTGTAACGGAAATTAAGCTGATTATGAAGGAAATTTCATGAACCGCATTATAATACAAGTCTTCATGGAAAAGTTGAGATCTTTTTGCACTTCTTAACCGAAATTTCAAGTTTGTAATTCAAGTTTCATAATTCAATCGTCAATAACTACAATCAGTACATGAAAAAAGGTTAATAAACAGATTACCTCTACAAGGTTGTCATGACATTGAATAATTGTAAAATACTCTTCTTCCTTCTATATTGCTATCATGATCAGTCACATCCATAAGATTTCTCCTCCATAACAATTCGCATATCTCACATTTGGTACTGGGTCTCAACTCGAGTTCATTTAATTAAATCGAAACTGCATACACATTGGGGATTTAATTAATACCGAGTTCTACTCTACATAATGTACTTACTATGCGAGCAGGCCTATATACTCGCACAGTTATATGTAATATCCTTTACCTGGATTGTTCGTACACGATCCGTGTACAATATCACACTTGTGTGTCCCCAACGCGCACTCGTCAACATCCACGCAAGTCAATTTGTCAGATTTGAGAACAAAACCATCTGAAATCAAACTTTTCTGATTAAAAGCGACATAGCTAAATCCAACAATCTCATTGTAACACTTACCGGCACAGACACATCTGTAGGACGGCGTTGCATCGTGACAAACAGAAATAGTTGGAGGATAACATAAATTCAGAGTGGCATTGGCACACTCATTAATATCTAAAAATGCAGAAGTTACCGGTGAGAGGCATTGATTAAAGAAAAAAACAAAGTATACTAAAAATGATGAATATTGAAAGAAGTCCTGCTTATGCTATGAGACGAATAGGGCACATGACTCTTATTCATGCGACCGATTTATATTTATCCCACTCTCATTCTTTGTGTGAGTAATTAGCAGGGGAACAGAGTGTACATTTTTTTTGAAAGTCTTAGACTTGACCTACCCTATACACCAGGTTGCTTCATATCAGTCAAGCATCAGAGCGCGGCGGGAGTACAATCATTCTCCCTTCAGATCCATTCAGAAACAAAGTGTACATGCAAGTCGAAAATGATTTTTGGATTATCGTATTTCCTTTAATGTGACCCAGTGCAGGTTCTATTTGAAGGCGGATTCCATGAATTAATTTTACAGATTTAGATTCAACTATCTCGATTTTCTACCGATGAAGTCGAGGAGAAAGATGATTGCGACAGTTACGAAGAACTCCAGGTGCAATATTTGCAAGAAGAAGAAAGAGAAGCCTATGTTGAGTGACGATGTGATGTTGACAAACTTGTTTTTCGATTTGTTTTCTTGACAAATCGTTTTATACTGAATTGCATGAGTATTAAGTGAACGATCATCGATTCTTCAACTCCTTCTTTTTGATTTAAGGATTTCAATTCCTTTAATTTTGATAAGAACTATTTACAATCCATGTCAAAGACAACAATTAAAGCGCATATAAACAAGCAGCAATATTTTATGATGATTGAAAGATTCACCAGGGGCAATAAAATAATTATGATCTAAATCACGTTAATGATCTCTAACTTGTAATTTGGCTCATTGTTGGACATAACAACGGTTGCTAGACGATATAAAATCGTCAAACTTATGTAATTACACTCCGATGGCAACAGTATTGTAACAAAATAATTGAAAACTTCTTAAGAGATAAAGAGTCAGGTAAGGTTCCATTTAAGGGAGGGTTATATGACTATCGGTCGATTCTGTGCGGATTCTATTCGAGAAAATTCGGTATTTAATAAAACAGAAAAACGCATCTATAGCTATGAGAAACTTACTTTCGCAAATTTTTCTGCCGGTAGAATCTGTCCGCAGGCTAAAGCCGGGTCGACACGAACATACAGGTGAGGCGGTGCTAGATGATCGTCCACAATTACCATTGATACAATTAGCTGTCTCAGCAGCGGTACATGTCTGTTAGAGTGAAAAATCAGTGATTTTCAAAAGGTTGTTACAGCATTCATTCACATATACCGTAGTTCATCAATCAAGAAAGTTGTGAGTTGTCATATTTCCTTATACGATCAAAGGTTGGATATTTCAACATTTGAATGCTTTTGAAGAATTCAACATACTTTTCTTATACAACGGTGTGCCAGTTTTCAAAAAAATGTCGGTCTCAAGGCGACTGACTTCAAGGCTTTTGATTATGAAGCGGCATATGATTTTGAACCGTCAGTCGATAAGTAAATACACTGTGGTTTAAATCAATTTAAAAAATGGTACATTGGACAAATAACGGTGATTTTCAACATGAATATAATTGTTATTGAAGCGATGAAGAAGAAGTCATATTTCTCTGTTCTGCTGTAGACAGACAATTCCAGAACTTGCATGGAGTAGGTTTGACTGTGAGTAAAATTTTGGCAAAGACTTTTCAATAGCTATGCATGCATTAAGCCTACTTTTCTTAGAACTCAGTTTCCTCCATTAAAGTGTACGGGTAATCTGCTACTCCGACTTTGTCGCAATCAAAATGAAAATATTTTAGTCAGGACAAAATAACTGAAATATTTTCTGTGCGCATAGAACAATGTTATAATCTGTTACAACCACACTTTTAAAATGATAAATTGTAATCTTCCTGAAGTAGCATTTTTGATGTCTATTCATGCATGAGATTCCGGTGACACGTCATTTCTGGAAAATCCCAGATGACCCCATTTTCACTCAAATTCTTCTAGTCCCGATGCGAACTGCTACCAATCTGATTAGCAACACTGATATTCGTAATACATGCTGAGTAAAAGCGATTACGGCATAAGTTAGGTTACTTATAGATTGAAAAAAGGCGATCATTCCTACTGTGGCTGGATAAGTACCTCAACAGAGGATAATGAGTATTTCGAACGCCGGAGATTCAAATGAATTGAAAGCATCTACCTTAGAGATTCGGATATATACTAGAGTCATTAACCTGGTATTCTCTAGTTGTTATGGCTATAAGTTACATGTTAAGATGCGCGTTTTTCAAATTGCTAGAAACAAGTGTGTAAGTCATTCTACCTCAACGAAAGATAGATAGATCTAGGACAGAGGTTCCCAACCTGTAGTGCGCGTGCCACTGGTGGTACGCGACGGCTCATCAGATGGTACGCGAGTACCTGCCCGAAGTAGGCTATATGTATCATGATGATAATTTAACGTATTCATGTCACAAACCAAAGTAGGATAAGTGTTTGTCAGCTTGAGAAAATTAGATCGACGAGAAAATTCGATGCAATTTATCACTTTTCATAGTCTCAAAAGACGAAGATTGTCTTGTGCATAGATTTCATCCAGTCACATCGAACTTGGTATTAGGTTGTTTAGATATCAATGCGACAGGCGATGCAATGACATCTATTGAGCAGCCGACAGGTCGAAATCGACAGAAAAGCTATGCATTTTAGATTATGCTTGAAGTTCAGCACGCCAAAATCATGTATTTTGAAAATGCTGATGGCATAGAAATTTACATAATTTAACTTTGGCAAACCTACGTTACTTAAAAAACGATACACATCCTGCATTTGATCGCAGAGATTTGACACAGAATCTTGAAACAGCATTCATGTACATGTAGATGTAGATATCTACGAGATCTTCAGAGATCGATTTCTCGAAACAAATATTTTCAAATTACGTGAGATTGCCATGTGAAATCAAATTTTCCACTGCATTGCTTGAAAGTCAAAGTAAGACACGACACGGTCAAAAGTGCACACGCATCCAATCATTGTATTATCTGCACCACCCCGTTTAGGAAATCTCATTACAGAACGAATTTCTTTGAAATTAAAAAGAATTATCTTTCCTAACATAAAAAGAATTTCTTTGAGACTGAGTGGTACGCGGCAAACGTGCAAGATCTCAAGTGGTACAGAGACATTAAAAGGTTGAGACCCACTGTTCTAGGAGATAAGTGACGAAAAACAACAATGTAGGAACGTTTGTAAATTCCATGATTGGAATGAGTGACAAGTACAATGATAAAGATTTTCGATGCCGCAATTTTTGTTGCTCTGCGGTGTGCAGGCTGAAATGCCACTTTGTGTATAATATGATAATAAAATTTGTGTATAATAAAATAAGGAACGCGTTTTATGACTGCAAAAATAAAGACACGCTATCATGACTTATTATGGAGGAAAAATCCTTTAAATTTTCACATTTTTATAAATCATGATTGATGTTGGAGAAGAGCTGCATGTGAGCAATGAACCCTCACTTCCACAACCCCTACCATTTCTTCATGCTTTTGGACGTATTTCGAGACCCAAAACAATCCATCGCAAATTTCCGGAATTCGGATATTTTCGGAGGAATCTCATGCATGTGTTCATTTACCTTTTAGTGAAGACAGTAGAGCTTAAATTTTAGTGAAGCCTTGCTGTTATTTGATGTATAATTTTTATTCAATTTTGTGATTAGGACCACATCATGAAGAACCACATCGATGATCATTGCCTCACGGAATCGTAGATAAGCAATGTCATGGTCCTTGTCTACGATGTCCACAGATATTTCATTATTACCACGCGCTGCTCTAAATCATTATAAATCGATGAATCTGAGTGGTTGATATGCTATTGTTATTCGCGTGTGTAATTTCCGTGCAGTGCTACGAATCTAACATTGCTCTCCATATGGGGAGCCCAGCTTGCTGATCTTGCAGAAACAGAGCGCCGATTTTAATCCGGAAGGCCTTTTCTAACAACACAGGTAGTCTTCTTCAACGGTGGACCAAAAGGCCTTCCAGATTGAAATCGGAGTTTTGTGTTTGCAGGATCAGCAAGTTGGACTACACATATGGTAAACATGCAACTACAAGCCCCATTCTTTCAAAGAATGTAATATTGTTGACACCTGCTTGTGACTTTGTATATTACAAGTTCTTCAAAACAAATAATTTTGTTGCGGTTTCTGAATGATTCCCATATACAAGTTATCTCTATAGTTGGTGGTGTTTGTTCAATGCTTTTCTTCGAATAAGAGATCGATGAGAGATTCTCATTGAAACTCCCACAGAGAAAAATCGAAACCTTGAATCCACCACTCAACAGCAAATGTAGAAATAGTGATTACCGCCATCTTCTCTATACCAACATTTAAATTTTATATTCTTACGCTTTTAAGTACTAACCTTGTATGCATCATTTTCCATTCCTGATGATATATTGAATGAAAATTGCACATTAAATTGCAGCAAAGTTTATTTATCTTCAAAACATTGCTATGTCAGCTTGTGGATCATGATAATCAGTTTAATGATGGACAGAAAGTATCAGATGCTCAAAAAAACGTTTCAAGGCGGAAAATACTGATACAATTGATAAGAAAAATCAAACGGAGTGAAGAAACTTACGAATTTAGGTGCACAGGTGATCCTATCTGAATTTAGAATGAATGCGTTATTACAAGCACATGTGTACCTTCCAATATGATCGACGCATAGCTGAGAGCAATTATTTGTTGGTTGGCAGTCGTCTATTTCTGAAACAAAGGAATGAAGAATAATGAAACAAAGTATGAAATTTCAAAAGCATCAAACGTGTCAATAATTGATTGATTGATTGAATTTATAAATTAACTACAGATGCGAAGAATCAGACCATGATATATAATTGTGCCACTTATCTTTGTTGACTACTTAGTTTGGGTAGATGTTCCGTGGGTATGTTCTATAGTTTACTTAGCCATGATCATTAACCGATAAAAATGATGTAGCTCTTCATGTCTTTCAACCGCAAATGTCTTAACGTTGAAAATGAATTATTTACATATTCAAGGAAAATCTACCATTATGTATATTCCTTGGTGTGCCCAACATCGTCCTCATATGGCTCATTTTAACACAAGTCACCTTTTTGCAATAGTCCCCTTCAGAGAATGGAGATAATCCTCTTGACTAGGAATTTTAAGTCGATGAGGTACAGAGACGTAATCCTTGAGATAAGTCAAACTCATGCAAATCAGAATAAAACTTAGAACACATATACGTCAGAGTCACAGTTTATTGACGAATTCAAGACTATCTAAGATAGTGAAATACACTCTTCATCAGAATTGATGTTATCTTCAGGCTTCTAAATCTGCAGTGAACATATTATCTTCCACTTGGTAGTGTGATGCTTTTGGAACTGAATGATTAATGTTTTGTGTATCTCCTACGGGAAGAATTTTCCCATCAATTGGAAGATCAATAATCTTGAATAATCAATGGGGGAAGAATAATCAATTACCATATTACTGTAAAATATTAAGATATGTATGTGACATTAAGAACAACTTTGATTATTTAACTGCATACCTGTGAAAAACAGACATTTCAATTTCACTAAAAGCCTATCGAAACTTCAGTTTCATTTGTGAACGTAACTCATTACACAAATGAAAGCTTGATTCCGATATAGTAACAAAAGGATGAATAATAAAGAATATCAGCGTATTAAAAAGACAAGAGAAATATCCATGACAAATATCAATTTCAATGAGATGCACATAATTTGCTAAATTACAGATTGAGAAAATCCGACATTGCTTTGAAATACGTATTGCGGAAAACAAACTCCAAAGATATCGAAAAAGCATCTAAGGAGCACCAACATAGCAGGTTTTCGAAGCTCCGCAGCTAGAGTATCCTGTCAGTACAATGTCGACAGCTGTACATGTATGTGCCTTACCTGCACAGACTCCACTAATCGTTTTGTAATATCCATATTTACAAGTGCAAGAGTAACTTCCAGGGGAATCTACACAAATGGAATTTGGAATTGTAGAGCATGGATCAGTAACTGCAGCGCATTCATCCACATTCACACAGCTTGCATTAGAAAGCCGATGATAACCTGCAAAAAATATCGAAACTGATTGTCAGCCGTATTATTACTGATTATCATCGTGGTGATCTATGACGGTAGGAAGATGTCACTTTAGGCATTCGGTAGGATTCACTTTCGAGGACAGTTTGTGCAAAGGATGAGCAGAGTCAATGATAATATTGTTGAACAAACAGATCTATAATGCAAGACGTTGATCAAGCGAACGAAAACAGACTGCACCATTTACGCGTATTTGATTACAATTTTATCTGGAGATTTCAGAAATCTGGCCCTGTGTGTCCCATGATTCCCCTTATGTAGTTGCTGCATATCACTAGATCATCTAAAAAGTTCCACAAACTTTAACAATTTTAAAACGAAGATCCTTGTCAGCCGTTGATGCTGCGTTTCGTCGAAAGGAAAGTCAAAACGGTCCAAACAGGTTAAACTACTAAAATATATTTTTGAAAGGACTCCACCGCTGAGAAGCTGCTGCTTAACTTTGCCATGGAATGTGTTCATGAACTACGAGTAAAATTGCATACTTAAATACAACTGTGTCATTAATATAGACTAATCAGGTAATTATTTCGAAAAACATGAATGGGAGGATTTCTGAAAACTGTCTATACTCATAAACAGAATAGGCGTGGAGCCTTTCTTGCATGTGGCCGAGATGTCATGCAATTACGTAGTTACATAGGACAATTCAATCAATCCTAGACGACTTAACAATTGTTGCTTTTTCGGAGCAAAATATTATACTGGCACATCTCATTAATACAATTTTTGATTGGTAATCGATTTAGCACACCACAGCTGCATACATATCTATATTTACAATTATAAAACGGTAGTCAATGATATCAGATAACAATAATAGAAGTAATTGGAGAATTCTGTACACTTCAAAAACAATCACAAGTATTCTAGAGTGCCAGTTCTAGATATCTTGAGCTAGTTTATACCAGGGATGCGGAGTCCTATCATTTTGATAGGACTCCGACTCCGGGTGGCCAATATATAAAGCCTAGTTATTTGAAAAAACCCGGTAACCTACACCATAATTCATTATAGTCTTACCTGAACTTATGTTTAGTGGTCATTCCTGTATCAATTATCAATCATTTTCGATGAGTCAATCAAATGTCGCTTTAAGTTGGATGCATGCGACTCGACTCCTCCCATCTTGCTGATGTGTGATTCACACGGTCTTGGTTAATGATCATTTCCAAGCATAGCCAAAAATGATCCAAGCATAGCCAAAAACCCAAGCATGGCCAAAACTTTTCTGCCATCCATCAGATTTCCCAAGCGAGCCAAACTTACGCAATCCAAGCATAGAACTAATTAGAAATCAAGTTTCAGAGATCTACGACACAAAACGCCAGAGACAGACGGCGTTAAACGCCTAAGCATGGCCAAAAATGATCCAAGCATAGCCAAAACTTTTCTGCCATCAATCGGATTTCCCAAGCGAGCCAAACTTACGCTATCCAAGCATAGAACTAATTAGAAATCAAGTTTCAGGGCTCTACGACACGAAACGAGTTCGATCTTTTTTTAGATGGCGTGAACGCCTTCGGTTGTCGAAGACATGCAGACAATATTCCGAACTCAATTCGTTGTTGATTAAAGCACATAAAGAAGCACAAGTATTGTTTTACAAGTGTTTGGAAAATATAAGGACTAGATTACTGGCTCCCTTGAATAAAAAGCGTTAATCATCCATTAAATTTAGATATGACTTGATTGAGAAATATATTGGAACAAGGAAATGTTCTGTCTGCTTACTTGGATCGACCTAAATATTGTCTGCATGACTTCGACAACCGAAGGCGTTTCACGCCATCTAAAAAGGATCGAACTCGCTTCGTGTCGTAGAGCCCTGAAACTTGATTTCTAATTAGTTCTATGCTTGGATGGCGTAAGTATGGTTCGCTTGGGAAATCTGATTGATATAAGAAAAATTGTGGCTATGCTTGGATCATTTTTGGCTATGCTTGGAAATGATCATTAACCACGGTCTTTCTACAGTCTCTACCAGACAGGAAAATACCCCCTTCTTCAAAAAAATGACTACACTTTCGATTTCAATATGGCTTTGGAGGAGCCATCACACACGATTAACGTTAGGGTAAGAGGTAATGTTCTCAAACAAACTAATACTTAATTTTTGTCTCTGATGTGACCTTTGGCGCGTAGGTGTAATCGAGGCTAGGAAGGCTTGTCTTCTCTACTAAATCACGAGTGAAAAGACAATCCTTTTTCACATCACGGTTCATTCCCTCAACTATTACAAGCTTTGCGTGTACTGCTGTCTCTGTACTTTTGTTTGACGGAGAAAGTTGACAGTGACAGCTATGCACGATGTTGTGAGTCTTCATTCTTACAAGTCTTCAGTTAGACATGATTTTTTTTCGTTCATTGACGGCATGCAAATCTATTGATTCGAGTGAGAGCAGCGTTACGCCAGCTCTCGACATCAGGGTGACGTCAGTATAATGAAGCTCATCGTGATCCCTCATAAACAATAGTTGAAGAGTCAGCGGCACACAATAGCCTTTTACGCGAATCAGTCGGCATCCCGCTACGAGTGAGGAAGAGGCGGATCAGAGGACTTGTATCGCGGCAAGGGTGGCCGAGCAGAAGTCGATCAGCGTCCTGCTAGTAGAAGCGCAGAGGCAAATCAAAGGCGGCTGAAGTGTAGTGACCTATCAATTCCCGCGACTCTGCTGCTGCTGATCTCCTGTTACCGAATATATACTGCATATATTACCGAATGCAGTAATATATCACATCACATTATAATGTATATCAATGGTGAATATTCGCATGTCAGAAGATTCCTCATATTTCATTACACAATAATTGTATATATAACACAATATTTGAATCGCTGTCATTAGCACCTGAATGAAGGAAGCGTGAGCGTAATTTTGTGATTTTTCTCTTTTGGTCCTCAAATTGAACTGATATTACTATAATTTTACCGATTACTGTTATCAATATTTAAATGCAGTTGATTATTCATCGTTATTCCACGTCCTCGTTTAAGTCCAAAATTGAAGTTTAGACGCCGTCTCAGTGTTGTTTCTGTTATTTTACTTGACTCTTTGGTAATATCAACATTTGATACTGCCGCATCAATTGCTTTTTAAGTGTTTGATCATCCTATCTGCCTGCTGTGTGCTCTTTATTGAGAATTATTATTCAGAAGAGAATTCTTTGACAGCTTTTGCCTTCAATGATGATACCAAATAGCCCTTTCAACTTCTGATATTTTGTTCGCCTTTACCTCGGAGTCATCAGAAAGATCAAGGACTTTTAGCGAAGTGAAACTTCGGTTTGTGGAGTAGCTTGCGTTTTAGTGTTATCCTCATTCAAAGACTATTGACTTTGAAACGTAAAACTTTCGTAAACTTAACTAGTAAAATTGCAAAATATTTGGCTTGTACTCGCATTATAGCCAACATCATCCTGAAAGTATTACCATATCACTTGTTTATCATAATACTGCTTAATTGTTGATCACCATTGTACCATTTCA
Organism: Prostheceraeus crozeri; assembly: GCA_907163375.1. Taxonomy (NCBI): domain Eukaryota; kingdom Metazoa; phylum Platyhelminthes; order Polycladida; family Euryleptidae; genus Prostheceraeus; species Prostheceraeus crozeri. The sequence goes on from CAJQUW010006757.1 coordinate 1,557,621, forward strand.
TTAACCAATAACAATTAAACATGTCAAAAAATTAATTGAAGATAAACCTTCAGGGTAATGCGGATGAAACAATTGTGTCCATGAATTCTTGAAGAGCTCCCTAACTGCATCTTTAAATATCACGTTTCATCAAAACAGAACGTTTAACGTGTAGCCCAGTATCGGAGAATATGTAGACTATCTTTCGTCATCAATGTAGATACTTTTGTAACTTACCTCTGAGACAAGAGCAGTGATAGCTTCCGATAGTATTATTGCATTCAGAATTGTCCCCGCATAAATTTAATGTCTGAGTGCATTCATTGATGTCGGTACAGGTCGCTCCAACTGCGGCATAACCAGATGAACAGGAACACAGATAAGAGCCTACCATGTTAGTGCAAATTTGCTGACAGGGAGTAGTTCCATTGCATTCATTTATGTCTAGAAAAAAATGCGCATTGTTCAGTTTCATAGAATAGATTTCTTTAAGAGATAATTTCGATTTAACTTTTCGCAATGTGTAAAGGTCCGAAATATCTTGGAAGACTAATACTAAACCAATAACCAAAGACTAATACTAACTATTGATGGAAGCTACATTGATATAGCAAAGTCCAAGAAAATGTTCGTTATAACCTCCAATCACGTCACTTATGATTTATCTAGTAATGACTATCTGTGTACTTGAAATTGTCCCGCGAGGAAATAAGTGGGTATGATCATACGTATGTTTCATACTATGATCATAGTATAAAAGTGAAATATTTTTTGTACACAAATCATAGTATGAAAATTTCATGCGCAGTTCATAATATGAAAATTTCATACGCAAATCATACTATGAAAATTTCATCCTGCTATTTGTCATCCGCGCAGAGGTTCGTTCCATGCCTAAATTCTGAGCGAATTTTCGTAATACTATCATCTATATCAAATCGTATGAAATCATTCTACAGTTTATATCCTTTCTTCCTATGCTGATCATTGAAATCTCTACATTTATGATTACGAAGAGATAGAGTTAATAATAATAATAATAAATTCTTTATTTTAGGAATTAAAATTTCTAAGAAATAATTTTTAAGTCTGCACGTTAAATGCAAAAAATTAGACCTTGAACAGTTTACTGCTGAATCCAAATCTCTCAACAATGACACTTATCCCATTAAATAACCATCAATACTAGCTATACAACAGATCAGTTGATCTGTTCCAACAGATCTTACAAGGATACTATCCTGATCTTCAAATGATAATTTAATCTATTATTACAGGAATAACATTTAAGATGAAAATACGTTTGACTTTGATAGTTCATGTTTCCCATAATTACATAGTATAAATCTGTACATTCATCAAGTCCAGAGAATAATGCTAGTGATCAAAATTATGTGAAGGCTTTCCATAGCAAGAGAAATTAGAAAAAAATCTATTACAATATAAAGGTATAAACTAAAAGAGAATATGGTACATCCCATAAGTCAACTGGGGAAGTTATCAGGTCTGAGAATGACGATATAGGCGGAATATGATGATTAAGTTATTTACATAGTATTGGTCGTGTAGAATAGAAGAATAACCACATCCTTGGCCAGCTGAAACACCTGTTTCATTAGAAGGCGTCGACATCGTTTTTCGCACAACAAAAGCTCATCAGTATTGATTGAGAGGTCCAAAATAGCGTGCGATATCCAAGTAGACGAACAGGTTGATCTGCGTTTATTTATCCTGTCCTTGACGTGCAGCTGATAACTGAAAGATCCCACTGTCAATGCTCCTGGCTGGGCATATAGATGGGGTAGACTGTGCATATTCTTGATAAAAATCAAGATCTGGAATACTTTGGGAGAAAGCAGTGCCAGTGACTTAAGTTATTCAGAGCTTAATTTTTTAAATCTGGACATATCCCCTATCATGCCCAGCCGAAAGAATTGACACTGATATCTCATTTATCAGCCGCACGGTAAAACCATGATAAATAAACGCAGATCAATCTGTTCCGCCGTTCTTTATCTTGTTCAACCATTTCGATATCATATATGATATATATATATAAGATAGCCTATAGGCTAGTTTGAACCATTTCCAACCGTACTGATGGGCTCTTGAAGGCGAAACGCAATGTTTGCGGCTGCAAAGGAAATAGTGTTTCAGCTGTTAAAATCTGAGGTCAATCTTCAAGCTTAAACATAAGGGGCATGGATGTATGCTACAAATGAGAACCGCTGCATATTAAATTTTCGCTTAAAATTAAGAAGATCATGCATTATGATGGTTCATGACTAATTATTACTAGAATTAGAATAGTACGCATTTCCAAAACTTTTTCACTATTCTTAGTCCACACCAACTGCAAAATATAATCCATACAGCCTTCACAGAAAATCATCTACAAGAAAAATGATAGGTTCGATCGTCAAATAATTAAATAGTTTCTTTAACAGATGAATCAACAAGCTCATTCACAATAGTCTCTTCTTGTTCTTCATCGTTTGTCTGCTCATCGATATAATCTGCCTGTTCTTTGCGGTTCACGGCAGCGATTGTACAATTGTTCTCTCGCAAGTAAGCAGAGTATTTTCTTCCTCTGTAAGCAAAAAAGTGTAAAAACCAATTTTTAGCAAAAGTATGAAATTTTCATACTATGATTTGAGTATGAAAAATTCAGTAAAATCAAACTATGAAACTTTCATACTATGATTTGAGTATGAAAAAATCAGTAAAATCATACTATGATTTGAGTATGATTTTAGTATGAAAATTTCATTTTTCATACGCATGAAAAATTATTACTCAAATCATAGTGATTCATACCCACTTATTTCCTCGCGGGGTCCCTTCAAGGCCAGAACCACACACGATAAGCCGTGAACGTCTGAAGTCGTGTCACGATCCTTCATAAGTCATAAGCCATAGGCCACAAGTCAAAAGTCATATATCACAAGACGTATTTTCATTTGACGATATGTTTATTTCTCATGACAGAAATTTATAAACATGTAGAAGAAAATAGATGAAACTTTCTAATTTGCAGACAAATGCTGGGCGAACCCAAGCTCGCCTCTCAGATTTCCGTAATCTATTCCAGTAAAACATCACAGCAGGATCCAGCTTTTTTGCCAACGGAGCTCATTGTGTTTGTTACAAGGAATGCTTACGAATGACACGCCACACCACCATATCTCGATTTTATGCTGTGTGTATCATCTATAAGCATCATCTATAAAGGAATCTGATAATTCCTTTATATGATAGTTCTTTTAATATCATTTTTTTTGATAGTTCATCATGTAATGAACTTTGCAAACACGGAGCCGTTTTACGTATTTGACGTATTTTGACAAATTCTTTCTGTAACTTTTATATTTTGAAAATTCATGTATTTTTTCTGAGTATTATTGTCATTTGTGATATATTGTAATGAATGCTTTCCATTCTTGAGTAAAAATAAACATTCAAATTGTGACGCCATTGATGAAGTTTACAAGACGAAATCGCGTTCTAGTGCATAACTCTCGTTTTCTTTCGAGTAGGGTTAGATCGGGGAATAGAGCGCGAGGCCCGCCGCGACTTCATCGTCGCGGCTTCTCATATTTCAGTACTACTACGTTCTATGTGAAACTTGACTACTATGAAACTAAACCCGAAAATATCAACAATGACTATATCATCGGTCAAGAATTCCAAAAAGATTGCAGCTTGTGGCTTGTGACTTATGGTTAATTCTTCGTGCCTGCTCTCTTTGAAACTTTAGTGTTGGAATTATGTTTACGGCTTATTGTGTGTGCCTCTGGCCAAATACATGCATTACTTTCATTCATTATTTTCTGAGAGAGCATTATTCCTATGTGAAAAACATTACATGGGACATATAGTCATAATCTAAAAGTTAACCGTCTTCTCATGTAGAAAAATTGCACAGTATTTTAAAAATCCCATTTGAATGTGCAATTTTAAAAACTCTTGGATATACCAAGTTAAGACAAAGTATCTTGCTGAAATTTTATAATTTGGTGACTGTAGCTATTACATTGGTTGCGTTCACAGCATTCAGTGTGCATGATATTAAAGAAATAATTCATGCATCACTTCTTATTTTAGATGTTTCACATCTACTTCAAAGGAAAATGGGTACTTCAAACTATAGCCATCGTCATTGTCTACTACGAGGCATCATCTTGTTGCAGCATCTACTTTTCACCACATACTCATATTACTTAAAATCATCAGATTATGCGGAATCCCGGATGAAATCCGGATCATTCCTAACCCGATACGTTAGGATACAGCTCACTGACAAAATTGTTTGTCATACCGCAGAAATATTTGACACATTGCATTGATAGATCTATTTGACATTGTGCAGCAAAAGATTGACCTCACCATCACATCTTTGTCCATTGCCAGAATAACCACTCGGACATGGTGCACAAGTAAATCCTGTGACGTTTTCATTATTTGCCATTTCAGAAGCCGGTACGTCAGTGCATGCTGTCACACATGGCTTCGGAGCGCAACCATCCTCATCAACACCACAATATCGACCTGATAGACCTCGTGTGCAGTTGCATGTGACGTCCGTAAATATCTCAGTCGTATTATCAACCCATTCGCAAGTGGCATTGTTCTGTTAAATTAAGTTACAATTAGTAGCAGTTTTCATCAGAAAATGAGACTAATGAAGCACGAAATAGTTAAAAAAATGAAACACTTTAATACGACACCAAGCACGACTGAAGACAAAATCCAACCGCCTACTTCTATCATGAAAGTAGCACAAAATTTATTTTATGAACAATTTATCAAAAACATACAAATCAATACTAAACATTTGTTGTAAAACAAATATACGAGTAGCATCTGGAGAAGCCTCGCCAGATAACACGGTCGTTTTCATGTTGTGCTGGTGTCACTTTACCAGACACGCTCGCACATTTGCTAGAACACGAATTGTCAACGTATACAGTTCTCCGTGAACGTAGGGGTGCATGCATCCAGGGATCTGTTCTTAGCCCTCTTCTGTTCGCTATTTTTATGGATCGGGTGACAAACAGCGCTTGTGTTGGTCTCCCATGGGAGTTGATCTATGCTTCCACTCAGTGTGAATGATGACTGTGCATACGGGGGAAAGTCTCTTTCATTATCTCTCAACATTAAACTCATTACTTATGTTTTAGCAGGTGATAATTATACATTCCTAACTATTATAAAGTATAGTTAAGGGCAGCGATCTTTGGCAATGAGACATTTTAGAACCTTTGAAGACGAAAATGTCCCTATCAAGTAGGCCGACAATTTCTTGTGAAAATCGTTTTAGAAATTTGAGGTTGGGCATTAACTTTTTTTGCAATAGCTATTAAAAAAACACATTTTGATCAGTTTTATACAAAAACTCATCAAGCTGTAATACAGAAAATTTCAATTTCGAAAAAAGGTCAAAAAGTCATATCCCTAATGAACATGTACATGTACAGATCTTAATACTTCTGCACGACTTTATTCGTCGCCTGCTAATTTTGAAAACTTAAATTGTACAGGAAATTCTTTTTTATATGAAAACAATATGGATAATGGAGATGTATAATTATATAAGAAATACCTTATTGTCTTGCACTTAAATCATTTCCAGATAATTTGTGAATGAATTTCAAGTTAAGATAAACGACAATTGCATTTTAAAACATAAATGATAATTGAAAATGAGAGTGGCAAGCCAATATTTTATTCAAAAGAATTGGTCCTCTAAGAAAACAAGTTGTGCACCCCTGCAAGGTGTTCAACTGTTGCCTTGGCCTAACATCTATTCAAATAACGCCCGAAAATGTGATAGACTATGCCATGTGCAATGTCTGATGCATATCTGCCTCTAATTGAACTAATCTAAAATTTATTAATGAGCACAGATTGCAGTGCATGATTTGAGATTTGTAGATATTGATCAATATTTTCCAAAACATCGAACCGTCCAGACTAGGTTTCTTATTATTGATTTGAGAGACTTGCATTATTGACATGTGCGCATCAGCGATCTGAGATATATTATTGACTTGAGTTTGCGGTCAATGATTTTAGAAGCTGCATTAATGTATTGGAAATGGAGTATTATTCAATCAGTTTCTCAATATAGTTACAGGTTTTGGAATTCAAGAAGGACTGCCTAGAAATCATCAGTGACAATCTGATTTCAATAGAGACATAATGCGTTGGTTATCGACAATCTGATTTCATGAGTGACAAAAGGCTTTCAACTCGGACTGTGATGTTTTGTAGAAATGAAGCATGTTCATGAGTGGCATTAGGATTTCAATAGAAATACTCGTATAAGCCAGATGGATGCATAGTTAACGAATGCTGAGCTATCACAATGTCAAGAAGTCGAATTGCAGAACAAGACAAGCGTCGGTTACCAGATGTCACTCTTGATGTGACCCATTTCTCAATGAAAATATCTGTCATCAATTGAATTCTAGATGTCTTCATTTGAAGTCCCTGTGTCACTAATGAAATCCGCTGTCACTATTGAAATCACTAGTTCACTTTAGTTGTTTTACATGTCACTGATGAAGTCCAAAACCTGTATCATGCACTTCATTGCGCACATAATACCTTTCTAACATAGAAATAAACTGTTTATCTGAAGTTTGCTAGAATGAAAATTGACTCAAGGTCGCGGCACATTCGGGGGAACTAAGTTGGGGCATGAAGAACCAATTAAAAGCTTCGATTTACTCATGTGACTGTTTCTAACCCAATGATACAGACGTTGGCAGATGCATCTAAGTGAAAATGCGTGCGATTTATGTGCCGCTATTGTGCATTGCATGAAGCTTAATTTCCATTCTTGAGGTTTTATTGTTGTCAACTTCTATGCTTTCTAACCACATAAGAACATGTCTTGGTTTTTCAAGTGTGCCTCAAAGGAAACTACAAAGTCGTTAATACCCATGACGGCCCTGGTGATGGCATCATTATACTCACCTGACATCGACAGAATTGTATCTGAACATTCAGAATCGCTGATGCTCCACGAGAATCAGTAGCCACAACAGAAGCAGAAATGTCATCATCCGTAATATTTGTGTCATTAGCGTTCACCCACACTAATGTATCTCCGTTAATATTAAGCCAAGAAACACTGCTATTCACAGAATAGCTGATTGTATCCAATTCATCCTCATCTGTTGCAGTGACGCTCACAGATCCACTTGATCCCACTCTTACCCGAATTTCGGTGTCATTAGAGACGAATGTCGGTGGCTTGTTATCTGTAAGGTCATGGGAGGATAGGTATAGAAATGTTTGAACATCTCATTACTCATCGCAAAGAAAGAATCATTTTTTCTCAATAAAAACACTTATAATATCACATACGCTCACGCATTTAGCATGACAATAACACGAACAGTGATAACATGATTTAATGACCGGTTATTTAGCCATCTCTTTTGGAAAAAGGGTTTGACATTATTGACTAAGGGCTTTAAAATTAGTAATACGAATTTCTGATGTACAAGTTTGTTTAGCTGGTAATCTGTACCGTGAACATTAGGATACTATTTTGCTTCTTTCAGAAATTTTGCAAATACCCTGTTAATTTACTCGGATGAACTTCAAGATTCGTCAAGATGAACTTCACGAGTCATCTGTGCGGTTTCAAGATTTGTTCCCTTCGTGTTGTTAGGAGAGGGCCTTTTCTATCCTAGGATCCCATTGAGGGTTGTTCTCCTAAAAACTAGGCCAAAATCCTTCATTTGCCTTCATATTTTCCAACAGAGATAGAGACGTGAACGAGTTTCTTAGTGCGTACAGGAGAACTACTGTTCCTTCAGCTTCGTGTCGACTTGCTATTTCCTCCTCACTGTTCTTTCGCAGCCTGAACCCAAGTTTTATATTACATGTGGCTGCTAAGTCAAAAAGACATGCAGAAAATTGATTGCCACACACACTCCGTGCAGCAGCTGCTTACTAAGTTCTTCTCTTCCCGCAAACATGTCTCCACTGTGAAGATGGGTCGATAGGAGTCATTGAAAGTGGTTTTCCAACAGCTTGTTTCCGAAAAATCAATAAATAGCTGCATTTGGATCGTGGCAATTTACAGCCCGCTGAGGAATGGAAAATTGATAAATACAACATATTGGGAATTACAAAATCTGGACATAATTATAGTGGCTACAATAAACTTACGATATTCACAACAACGTTGAGTTTTCGAATATTTTCATTAGTTCTTATGTTTTAAAGTATCAGTTACAACTGTAAGAAATTATAGGAGTTTTGACACTTCAAGGGGTGACATCTAAGCTTTTTGGTTGAATGAAGCCAATGATTTTTAATAGTGACATTGTGGACTTGAAGTAAACAGAAAAGCGGAATTCAAAGGGGAATGGTTATAGCATAGTGTCCCAAGATAATCATAACAATGTCATGAGTTTAAAAGTCCTCTTTGTCTGACATGATTTTTCACTTTGGATCGATAACTTCTGCGCTATGGTGGCATTTCATGAATTGCCGTAAGTACTTACATGATTCTCTAACTGTCCTTATTGAATATGCCAAAACCAGTATATTGTTTGTTGTGGTTGAGAGTCTACAAAATCTTCCGACAATTATCAAATGCTCTCTTCTGAGGTGCATCTTATCGACATCAATGGAAACATTGTCAACCATGCGGCCACACTTAAAAATTTCATGGAATCTCGTTTACGAGATTCGTAAATTAAAAAATCTCGTACATTTTTTCCTGACGGTGAATGATGAGCTCCATGTGAGTGAGATACTTTGAGAGGCTCACAAATAATGACTGGTCAAACTTCGAAGCAAACACATAAGAAACGCACGCTTGGACTGGACAGTCTATGGTCTCAAGGGGGGCGCTGATCGTGTGGAATTGGTCCTCTGCCCACTTTTCATCTTGACGTAGACCGGCGAGAGTAGCCCACGGAATGCTTGTAATCGCTACAATTCTGCCTGAATTGCTTGGTAGCCATATCCATTGGGGGTAAGTGAATAAAGTTTTGTGATCGTATTGCCCTTCCTGTCGTCAACCAGCCACAGGATGGGATGGACCCACAGCCCTTGTGAAAACTCAGCAGTTCATCCTACCAAGGCAGTAGTGGGAAATAGGTTTTCAG